>CM073004.1:15907500-17182500 GCA_037038555.1 Rhynchonycteris naso | reverse complement strand
TGTGCATGCCCACACCCAAACCTGCACAACATGCCCAAATAATCAGTTTTTGATTTAAAGGGTATAGAAACTAACTGAAAGTGATATGGTTACAGACATTTTGCCAAAACATTTGTGGCTCCTGATTCTCTATGCATGTGTTGGTAAAATAAGTTTGACAATATGATGTTTGCTCGCTTATAGTTTACATTGGGTGTGGGGGACAGGCTGTAAGCAGGCAGGATCATTATAGCTTAAGGCTTAGTTTTAAGACAGCCTTTCCCACCCTTTTAATACTAAGATCTTTTCAAACTACAGCTAGTGCTTGACTTGCAACCCTGATTGGTTCCAACAGACCAGTCATAACACGATTTGGTCGTAAGTTGAGTAGGCTGTATGTACAGTACTGTGAAATGATGTGATAAAAATCTTTAAGTCAAAGACAAAGACAATTTTCTTGTGGTAGACATCTTGGGAGGGATTTAATGAAAAATATCCAAGACACAAAACACAAATTGCTGTACCGAGTCTGGGATAACAGTTGAAATGATGCATGCGGAGATGGTAGTACTGCTGGAAGCTGGTCCGCACTGTCGTACGCCCAGCTGGGCAATGCTTGTGCTGCCAGACACAGAGTAGTCGTGGCTAGCACTTGTGGTCATAAAGTCGAATAGTCGTAAGTTGCATAGGTCATAAGTATAAGTCAATCAATACCTTTAAGCTTTTTCCCACACCCTTGACTGTTGCATGATGTGGGGTGGTGCACTGTTATGAGCAATCCCATTTATGCCTCAGATAAGTGACTGTGTATCAGAGACTTCATTGTTTGTATATTGGATTAAAGGTTTTGATTTCTACACTATAAAATAGGGCAGAAGAGCCCATGCTGGAGAAGAGCAGAGAAAGGCCACATGGAGGAGAGGAGAAGCAGCCAAGATGGTGGAGTACTGAAGGAGAAGCCAGTTTGTGCAGAGTTTGTGCAAAGAGAAGGAGATGGGGATGTTGGGCAGATAAAATATATTATGCTCACTTTGTTAAAGATGGCGCTACCCACATGGAAATTCATTGATATTAATGTGTAATGGAGATCAGGCTGTGTGCAGGCCAGGTCATTATAACCAAAGGCTTAGTTTTAAGAGTAAGCTTTCCCTCACACCTTTGACTGATTGGATGATGTAGGGTGGTGCACTCATAAGGAATCCTCCCAGTATATCTCAGATTAGTGACTTTATATCAGAGACTTCCTTGTTTGTAGATTGGATTAAGGGTTTGGATTTCTACACTATAAAGTGGGACAGACCAGTAGCTTGCTCTCTCTCAGTTCCTGAGGTTAGTATTAGAAAGGAGAGCAGATTAAGGCCACATGGAGTAGAGGAGAGGCAGCCAAGATGGCAGAATGCTGAGGAAGAAGCCAGTTTGTGCAGAGTTTGTGTAGAGAGAAGGAGATGGGGAACAGAGGTGAATAAGTCTGGTGAGCTAGAAACTTTTGATTCTAGGAAACTCGGATAAGTCAGTAGCTTTGTGAGTACTGAATGAGTGGGTTTTCGAACCCAGTGTGTGTTTTTTCTTGCCCTCCAGGTGCAAGCTAGAATTAAAGCTGATGGCTCACCAGTTCTTGGCTCCATTGTTTTATTACCGACTGTCCGAATCTAATGCGAACCTTCATGAGCCAGGCGGCTGTGATGGTGGCCTTGGCCACTGGCTTTACAGGGGAACAGAGGTGAATAAGGCTGGTGAGATAGAAACCTTTGATTCTAGAAAAATTGGATAAGTCAGTGGCTTTGGGAGCTCTGAATGGAAAAGGAAGTATTTTCTCACTGTGTGTATTTCTTGCCTGCCAGGTGCAAGCTAGGATTAAAGCTAATGGCCCACCAGTTTTTGGCTTTGTTGTTTCACTACCATCTGTCCGAATCAAATGCAAACCTGCATGGGCCGCGCGGCTGTGATGGTGGCCGCGGTCCCTGGCTTTACAGCATGGTTGTAAATTTTCTTGAGAGAGAATGGGAGAAAGGCTAGAGTCTTATTGTAAAGTATGTATACATTAAAAATTTCTTTTCAGTATGGTTCTGCATCCCATTCATAACTCTGTCTGACGTTTCCTTATTTAAAAACCCTATTATCTCTCTCTGAAAAATAAAAATTAACTGCCTACATTTGCCAGGGTAGAAGATGAATTCTGAGGATCTGACTAGTCATTCATTTCTTTTGTCTATTTTTTTGTTTGGTTATTTTTCATTTTCTTTTGTGAATGGAAATATATTTTCTATTTACTTTAAATCTTTTAAAAATATCTTTTAGAAAATATATGTTAAAATATCTTTTAAAATATATATTTAAAAATATCATTTGTCTGTTTACTTTAAATTTAGCATTTGTCTATTTGCTATATAGTATAGTCAAATATGTCTTACTTTCCTTTTAGTAAATGTTGTTTCCTCTCTTGGTAAAAAAGGTCTTTTCTACATCTATATTTTTTTACATGTAGTCTGCTGAATTTTTTCCAAGATATTTATATTTCACATTTAAATCATTATCTTTCTGAAATTAGGTTTTTAGTAATGTGATATAAAGGTTTTACTTTCTTCTGTATAAATAGCCAATTATGTAAAGTATCATTCGTTATAAAGTAGTGTACTTTAATCCGCAGGTTACATAGAGACACCAAGGCAGGTTACAGCAGAAATTTTAGAAGAAGCTTTATTAATAAACTGGTGACATATACTGGGTATAGCTAACCCGAACTGTGCAGCATAGTCCTCATGCTGCTTTTATAAAGACAAAATCACATACTGGTTAAGGGAAAGGGGGAGCATGGCACAAAGTCATTTACTGATTGTTTACAACATTTATCTATAGGATCTATTAAAAAGAAAATACATTTCTACACATCAAGACCACAAGATAACACAGTAGTGATAAATGTTTTACATACCCAATAAAGACATTCCCAAATCTTCTAGGGTCTATCCTCCATCCCTGTCGCCACAATAGTGGGAAATGAAGTGTTTAGCTTAAGATAAGGAAAGAAGCTAAGTGAAATTACTTTTGTTAAGTGTTGGGGCTAGCTTATTCCCCGCTTGCTTAGTTTACAAGTTTTATACATATAAAAAATTTCAAAAAGGATGATTCTTAGAAAGCATATAGAATGTTATAGAATACAGGTTTTTCAAGCAAGGGGAGTGGGCTCATGATCCCTTTGTCTAGAGGTATACGTCACTCTCATGACTCCAGGATGGGAGGAAGAGTTAGGATCAGTGTAGGAATTTTTAATTAGGATAGGCAAACATTGTCTTCTAAAGACCCTTAAGGAAAGGGAAGAGGAAGTGTTCAGATAAGTTTTACCTTCTTTGCTCTGTTTAGCAAGTGGCCTCAGTCCTTCCAGAGAACTATAGCTAAACTATGATTAGCTACTAACTAACTTTTGCCCCTTTAATCTTTTTCTCTTGAGTTTTTTTTTTCCTCCTCAAAAAGGAGTGGTAAGGGCAGGCGGGGGCGGGGGGGGGCTGGCTCTTCTTTGTGAAATACCAATATCAACAGTTTTGCAATTTCTTGGCACCTTATCACACATTCACTAGGTTAACTTTTTATATTTATAAAATAAAGAATAGTGCTTTGCCATTGTTGGGCAGATGAAATATATTATACTCACTTTGTTAAAGATGGCGCTGACCACATGGATCCCCATCACCCAGGTGATATTAGTTGCCCTTATGCTTGGGATGGGTGTAATCATATTATTGTGTGTGTGTGTGTGGGGGGGGACAGGCTGTAAGCAGGCAGAGTCCTTATAGCTCAAGGTTTAGTTTTAAGAGTAAGCTTTTCCCCACACCCTTGACTGATTGGATGATGTGGGATGGTGCACTCTCATGAGGAATCCTCCCATTATGCCTCAGATAAGTGACTTTGTATCAGAGACTTTCTTGTTTGTATAATTGGATTAAAGGTTTGGATTTCTACACTATAAAGTGGGGCAGACCAGGAGCTTGCTCTCTCGGTTCCTGAGGTTAGCATTAGAGAGGAGAGCAGATTAAAGCCACGTGGAGGAGAGGAGAAGCTGCCACGATGGTGGAGTCCTGAGAGAGAAGCCAGTTAGTGCAGAATTTGTGCTGGAGAAGGAGATGGGGAACAGAGGTGAATAAGTCTGGTGAGCTAGAAACCTTTGATTCTAGGAAACTCGGATAAGTCTGTAGCTTTGTGAACACTGAATGAGTGGGTTTTGGAGCCCAGTGTGTGTTTTTACTTGCCTGCTGGGTGCAAGCTAGAATTAAAGCTGATGGCTCACCACTTCTTGGCTCCATTGTTTCATTACCGACTGTCCAAATCTAATGTAAACCTGCATGGGCCACGTGGCTGTGATGGTGGCCCTGACTTCTGGCTTTACATTTGACGTAGTCTGTGGCAGGATTTGATACAGATCAGTATGGAGCCATCACTACCTTTGAGTGGTGTAGTAGAGGACTGACTGCTGTTATGGTTTCCCATAGCTGTTTTTTGGGGGACTTTTACAGCCATGTGTGTGGAAATCGAGAGCTCTGTGGAAGAGGCTGCCCGGGACCTGAAGGCTGAGCAGCGGAAGGAGCTGAAGCAAATGTGGGAGAATCAGATGCCAACCCTGGAGCTGGAGGAAGCACTGGAGGAGGAGGTCGACCTGGAAATGGAGCAGACACTAGAGAAGGAATCACAGGTTTGTGAGTTGCAAATTGCCCTGGACATTGTGAAGAGCCAGCAGTGGCAGGGGGCCAAGGCTGAGGTCTGGGCTGGAGCTGCAAAGCCTGCTGAGCAGAAGGCTGAGGTGGCCCAGGGCTCAAGCCCAGCAGTGGTAGCTGGTTTTTCCAGGTCCTCTTCAGAAGATGAAGAAAATCGGGCTGGATTTGTAATTCACAGTCTCCAGAAGATGAGAGCCCAGCTGGAAGGAGGACCTGCTAAGCTGCTGGTAGGTCTGCGATTTGGGGACATAGGGGTGGATGCCATCATGCTCCCCAGAGCTGAGATGGAAATGCTGACTGCCATTGCCACATGCTCCTCTTTAGGACAGTGTGAGAACTGTCAGGATGGCAGGAATGAGGGGGGAGGCCAACACCCCATGTGCATGGACTGATTTCCTGGACTAAGACTGGAGTGAGCACTGGCTCCTTTGTTGAATGGACTTATGGATTTTGGATAATGTGAAATACCCTGATGAGGTTAGGGGGTGGCTTTGCTGGAGGCCCTCCCCCTGCCCCGGGAAGCCTTTCAAATGGCAAGAGAGAAGGCCAAGGACATTTTGCGCTTTTGGCAAAGTGCTCAGAGACTGGTGAAATGTACCTTTGTAATTGTTGAAATTGTATGATTTGTCCTGTATTTGTAATTTTTGTAATGTACCTAATTTCCTTGTACAGGGATGCCGGTGGTGTAGATTGTGGGTAGTAAAGTGAGCACAGAGGTGGATTGTTTGAGAGATAAAATATATTATGCTCACTTTGTTAAAGATGGCACTGACCACATGGAACCCCATCACCCAAGTGATATTAGTTGCCCTTGGGATAGGTGTAATTTTATTATTGGGTGTGGGGGACAGGCTGTAAGCAGGCAGAGTCCTTATAGCCCAAGGCTTAGTTTTAAGCATAAGCTTTTCCCCACACCCTTAACTGATTGGATGATATGGGGTGGTACACTCTCATTAGGAATCCTCTCATTATGCCTCAGATAAGTGATTTTATATCAGAGACTTTTTTGTTTGTAGATTGGATTAAAGGTTTGGATTTCTACACTAAAAGTGGGGCAGACCAAGAGCTTGCTCTCTCTCATTTCCTGAGGTTAGCATTAGAGAGGAGAGCAGATTAAGGCCATGTGGAGGAGAGGAGAAACCGCCAAGATGGCAGAGTGCTGAGAGAGAAGCCAGTTTGAGCAGAATTTGTGCTGGAGAAGGAGATGGGGAACAGAGATGAATAAGTCAGGTGAGCTAGAAACCTTTGATTCTAGGAAACTCGGATAAGTCTGTAGCTTTGTGAGCACTGAATGAGTGGGTTTTGGAGCCCAGTGTGTGTTTTTACTTGCCCACCAGATGCAAGCTAGAATTAAAGCTGATAGCTCACCAATTCTTGGCTCCGTTGTTTCATTACTGACTGTCCGAATCAAATGCAAACCTGCATGAGCCAGGCAGCTGTGATGGTGACAGTGGCCCCTGGTTTTACAGCCATATATTTATTCTTGGATGCTATTTTGTTCATTATTAATTCCTTTCTAGTGATCTATTTGTTCTGGCACAAAAACTGGAAGGATTTGACCACTGGGCAAAGGAAGATTCTACAAATGTCCAGAAAAAGCAAGTCAAAAACAAAGTATCCCAAATCAAGATGATTTCACAATTACTAACTCTGTTAGCTAGGAGGCACTAGGGCAACACCTTTAATAATGTGAAAGAAAATGTTTCTAACTTAGAAACTTTATAGCAGAGAAAGCATCAATCAAGTATTGTAGAATAAAGGCATTTTTAAACATAAAATTCCAAAATGTTTACCTCACACACCCTTTCTTAGGAACCTACTGGACTCCAAGAAAAAAAAATCAAAGAATAAACCAAGGGAAAAGGAAAGCAAGAAATGCTGGAAACAGAAACTACACCCCAGGAGAGAGGCACAAGAAGTGATGTGAAGAAGTATCCCAGGATGAGAGTGTACATTAGGCAGCGATGAAAGCAGTATGTAATTGGAACAGGTCAGAACACTCCAAGAGATCAGGTGGAGGAAATGGATGAAAAGAAACCAATTGTAGCCATCTTGAGAGGAAATTTAGAAAACTGACAGGTAGTTAGGGCTTGAATTAGTGATACATGTATAGAGCACAAAGTAAATGGTAACATAGTTATTAGCTCCAGAGAAATAAAAAGGATGCAGAAAAGGAACATAGTTCATTTTATAGCTCATCTGTGGTTGTATTCATAAATTATCAAAAGCCATAGTTATTGACCTTCCCCATGTACATGTGTTAGTGGTGAGGAAATGGACAAGACTATGAGTGTGTGTAGTATCACCAGGAGGAAAATGGGCCCAGTCCACATCTTCTATAGCAGGAAATCAAAATGGAAGAATAAAAATCATACAGAGATATACAAAGGCAAATTCAAAATTAATTATCTACAGAGATAAAAATCTCAATTTATGAACTGAAAAATGAGATAACAAGCTTAGCTAATAGAACAGGCCAGATAGAGGAGAGAATTAGTGACATAGAAGACAGGCAACTAAAGGCACTACAGAGAGAAGAGGAGAGAGACTCATGAATTTAAAAAAGTGAGAAATACCTACAGGAATTGTCTGACTCCATCAAAAAGAACAACATAAGAATAATGGGTATATCAGAAGGAGAAGAGAGAAAAAATAAAATGGAGAATATATTGAAACAAATAATAGATGAGAACTTCCCAAGCCTGTGGAAAGAACTAAAGCCTCAAATTCTAGAAGCAAACAGAACACTGAGTTATCTTAACCCTAACAAACCTACTTCAAGACACATCATAATGAAATTGGTACAAACCAATGACAAAGAAAAAATTCTCAAGGCAGCCAGGGAAAAGAAGAATACAACATATAAAGGAAGACCCATAAGATTATCATCAGATTTCTCTTCAGAAACCCTACAAACTAGAAGAGAGTGAACCCCAATATTTAAAATTCTGAAAGAGAGGAACTTCCAGCCAAGAATACTATACTCATAAAAGCTATCCTTCAAATACAAAGGAGAAATAAAAACATTCACAGATACAGAAAAGATGAGGGGATTTATCACCAGAAAACCCCCACTTCAGGAAATACTAAAGGGGGTTTTCCAACCAGATACAAAGAACAAAACAAAACAAAACCCCAAGTAAAAGCTCCATCAAGAACACAATAAAATCAAATTAATCTGTGACAACAAAAACAAAAAAGGGGAGAGGATGAAGATTAACAGTAGCAAAGGAGGATGGAGTGCAGAAGCACTCATGAGATAATGTACTACAAGGAACATGATAGGTATCCTTTCCATTACTTAATGGTAACCACCCCTGAAAAAACCACCACAGAAACACATGGCTTGAAAAAAGAAGCAACAGAGAAAAGAAGTATGGATTGCAACCAAACAAAAACAAATGATAGAAAAACAAAAGTGAAGAATCAAACAAGATATAAAACTGTAGGAAAGCAATATATAAAATGGCAATAAGAAGCCCTCAAATGTCAATAATTATACTAAATGTAAATGGATTGAACTCACCAATAAAAAGACACAGAGTAGCAGAATAGATTAAAATAGAAAATCCAACTGTTTTCTGCCTACAAGAAACACATCTAAGATACAAAGATAAAAACAAATTCAAAGTGAAAGGCTGGGAAAACAATATTCCAAGCAACTAATATCCAAAAAAAAGCAGGTGTAGCAATAATCATATCAAACAATGCTGACAACAATACGGCAAAAGTAATCAGAGACAAAAATGGTCATTTCATAATGATAAAGGGGACATTGAATCAAGAAGACATAACACTTCTTAATATATACACTCCAATCCAAGGAGCACCATAATATATAAGACAGCTACTGACTGACCTAAAAACAAAGACCGACAAAAGTACAGTCATACTTGGAGACCTCAATACACCACTGACGGCTCTAGATCGTTCATCCAAACAGAAAATCAATAAAGAAATATTGGCCTTAAACAAAACACTAGAACAATTGGATATGATGGACATCTACAGGACATTTCGTCCCAAAACACCAGAGTATATATTTTTCTCTAGTGTACATGGAACATTCTCAAGAATTGATCATATGTTGGGCCACAAAAATAACATCAACAAATTCAGAAAGATTTATATCATACTGAGCATATTCTTTGATCATAAAACCTTAGAACTATAATTCAACTGCAAAAAATAAAGGTAAACAAACCCACAAAAATGTGGAAACTAAACAACATACTTTTATAAAATGAGTGGGTCAAAGAAGAAATAAAAGTAGAGATCAAAAGTTACATACAGACAAATGAAAATAAGAATATGACATATCAGAATCTCTGGGATGCAGCAAAAGCAGTAATGAGGGAAGTTCATATCAGTACTAGCCTATATTAACAAATAAGAGAGAGACCAAGTAAACCACTTAACTTCACATCTTAAGGAGCTAGAATAAGAAGAACAAAGGCAACCCAAAACCAGCAGAAGAAAAGAAATAATAAAAATTAGAGCAGAAATAAACAAAACATATTATAGAAAAACTATAAACAAGTTAATAAAATAAAGAGCTGGTTATTTGAAAAGATCTACAAAATTGACAAACCCTTCACAAGACTCAATAAAAAAAGAGAGAAAGGACTCAAATAAACAAAATCCAAAATGAAAAAGAAATCACCACAGATTTCATAGATATACAAAGAATTATTGTAGAATACTATGAAAAATTATATGCCACCAAATTTAACAATCTAGAAGAAATGGATAAATTTCTAGAACAATACAATCTTCCTAGACTGAATCACAAAGAAGTAGTTAGCCTAAACAGACCCATAAGCAGGGAGAAAATAGAAACAACTATCAAAAACCTCCCCAAAAATAAAAGTCCAGGGCCAGATGGCTATACTAGTGAATTCTATGAAACATTCAAAGAAGACTTGGTTCCTATTCTACTCAAAGTCTTCCAAAATATTGAAGAAGAAGCAATCCTTCCAAACACATTTTATGAGGCCAACATAACCCTCATACCAAAACCTGGCAAGGACAACACAAAGAAAGAAAACTACAGACCAATATCTCTAATGAATACAGATGCTAAAATACTAAACAAAATACTAACAAATCGAATACAACACATTAAAAAAATGATACATCATGATCAAGTGGGATTCATCCCAGAATCACAGAGATGTTTCAACATACCTAAAACAGTTAACAGAACACCATATCAACAAAACAAAGGACAAAACCATATGATCCTATCAATAGATGCAGAAAAGGCATTCGATAAAATACAACACAATCTTATGTTTAAAACATCTTTGTTTTCTATTTTTTGAATGACTTAACCATTGGGAAGCAATGCTATAGAAGTGTAAAGAGATAGTACTAATTTATGTAAGTCAGAGTTAAGAGGTGTAACCTTGAACAAAAAAAAAGTTAAAATATGACTTAGATTAATGTGTATATATTTTAACATCTGAGGGATTATGACATACTTTACTTTCACATTTTGTTGATATCTTACACATTTTCTCCCATCAGTTATGTCACGAGCCTTTTGATATTTTTAGACATGGTTGTTACTGCTCTTAAGATTTAATTCCTGCCCTGGCCGGTTGGCTCAGTGGTAGAGCATCAACCTGGCATGTGGAAGTCCCGGGTTTGATTCCCAGCCAGGACATGCAGGAAAAGTGCCCATTTGCTTCCCCCTCTACTTTCTCTCTGTCTCTCTCTTCTCCGCCCACAGCCAAGGCTCCATTGGAGCAAAGTTGGCCTGGGCGCTGAGGATGGCTTTATGGGCTCCACCTCAGACACTAGAATGGCTCCCGTTGCAGCAAAGCAACACCCCAAAAAGGCAGAATATCGCCCCCTGGTGGACATGCCAGGTGGACCTTGGTTGGGTGCATGCGGGAGTCTGTATCTCTGCCTCCCTGCTTCTCACTTAAGAAAAATACCAAAAATAAAAATAATAATAAAAAAAGATTCAATTTCCCCACCCCATGTATTTGGCCTAGTATGTATACTATGTAGTATGTCACATACTCAGAAAGAATCAGGGTTCATGTAATTCAGACACTTCTCTTTAACAGTAACTGTTGTTTGTGGAACATATTCGAATCCTGATATATGCAGTATATACAATTGAGTATACATACACATGGTTTCTGATTTTATTGGTGACTTCTTACTTACTAAGGTAACTAAGGTTATCACTTATTAATGATAACTCTAACCAGTATGGCTAAATGAAAGTTTTGTTTCAGTAGATACTCTTCTTCATTAATTTTGTTTTTCTAATTGGTCTGGTCTACAATGAGATGTTCATTTTTTGCCTCCAGATCCTTATAGTTGAATACTGTTATGTGTTCATGTACTTATTCAATGTATGGCCATTAAGTCCTGAAATTTTCTCAATGTCTATGTAGAGCTTTGCTCCTCTCAGTTAAGCTTTGTTGGTTGCTCGATGGATCACTAGATTTCTATGTCCTTCCCTGAGCTTCCCAAGTTTGTATATTATTCTTAGTGTGTGTTATATGCTTTCTGTGGGATCTGAAGATGGTCATGTCCTTTTTATTCTGTGGCCATTGGAGAGAAGATTGAGCACTTCTTTTGTGGGAAGAGTCTTTTCCTACTTATTGCCTTGCTTAAAATTCACCTGTTTTTTACCCAGGCTTGAGCACTTCCCATGAGTCAACATTAGTTAGCTCAGGTTAATACTATTTAATTACTTAATATTTTTGGAGGGTCAATACATGCACATACACATGTGTTTTTGTGTGAAAGTATAAATTAATATGTTTCTGTGTGTGTGTATACATATTGCATATGTATGTAACACCATGAAAATTCAGAATGTTATATTAATGTGCCACTGGTAATGAGTCTTTCAGCCCAATATTCAGTTTTCATAAAAAAGACTTAGTGGAATTTTGGGTGGGAGAGACTATGGCCTTTATTCTTTTAGGTCTATGTCTTAAAATAGAAATTATGATGTCATTAGCTTCTATTAGTTACCTCCTATGAAGCTATTTCCTATGGGTTTTAAATGAAGTATTTTGAGTATTTTTAAGGGTATGACAGTATAATTATTTTTTAAAAATTTAGATTAAATTTATCGGGATGATGTTGGTTAATAAGATCATATAGGTTTCAAGTGAACATTTCTATGGTATATGACCTATATATTGCATTGTGTGCCGACCACCAAATGTCAAGTCATCTTCAGCCATCATATATTTGGCCTCCTTTACCCTTTACCACCCCTATTCTCTCTGGTGACCACCATACTGTAATCTGTGTCTGTGACTTTCAGTTTTATATCTCACATGTCAGTGAAACGATATGGTTCTTAGCTTTTTCTGATCAACTTATTTCGCTTAGCACAATAGTTTCAAGGTCCATACATGTTTTTGCAAATGTCAGGATTTCATCTTTTCAGATGGCTGAGTAATATTCCATAGTATATATTGCACCATATCTTCTTTATTCAATATTTTATCAAAGAATACTTTGATTATCTGTATGTAATAGCCAACATGCATAATGTTGCAGTAAACATAGGCGTGTATCTATGTGAATAAATGTTTTTGAGTTTTTCGGGTAGATACCCAATAGAGGGATTGCTGGATCATATGGTAACTCTATTCTTAATTTTTTTGAGGAATTGTCAGATTGTTCTCTATAGGGACTCTACCAGTTTACATTCCCATTAGCAGTGAATGAGAGTTCCTTTTTCTCCACAACTTCTTCAATATTTGTTATTACTTGTCTTGTTGATAATAGCCATTCTGACAAGTGTGAGGTGGTATCTCATTGTAATTTTGACTTGCATTTCTCTAATAGCTAGTGAAGTTGAGCATATATTCTCATATCTATTGGCCTTTGTATGTTTTCTTGGGAGAAGTGTCTGTTCAGGTCCTCTACCCATTTTTAATTGAATTTTTGTTTAATGTTGAGTTGTATGAGTTCTTGATATAATTTGGATATTAACCTCTTGTTAGAGCTATTGTGCAGATGCCATCACCCATTTAGTTGGTTTCCATTTTGCTTTGTTGTCAGTTTCTTTTGCTGTGAAGCAGCTTTTTAGTTTGATATAGTTCCATTCATTTATTTTTGTATTTACTTCTAAGTAAGAGAGAGGCAACATCAGATACAAGGAAACTTCTAAGACCAAAGTTCATGAGTTTTTAGTAGCTATGTTTACTGCTATGTAATTTTTTCAGATTTTATATTTAGATCTTTGATCCATTTTGAATTAATTTTTGTACTTGAGAGCAAACTAATCTAGTTTAATTCTTTTGCATATGGCTTTCCAATATTTCCAGCACCACTTATTGAAGAGGTTTTCTTTTCTCCATACAATTTTGAGTTACTGCCTAGTAAATGTCATTTCATTTCAACTTACAGCATCCTCTTCAGCATTTCTTGTAGGGCTGGTATAGTGATAATGGAACCCATCAACTTTTATTACCTGGAAATGTCTTAATTTCTCCCCCATTTTCCAGATATAAGATTCTTGGTTGCCTTTTCTTTTTCTTTTAATGCTTTGAATATGCCAGTTTATTGTTTATTGGTCTTCAAAGTTTCTGAAGAGAAATCTGCTCATAATCTTATTGAAGTAGCCTTGTATCTGATGTTGCCTCTCCCTGGTGCTTCTAAGAGTATCTCTTTGTCATTAAATAATTTGAATATAATGTGTGTTGGTGTGGATCTCTTTGACTTCATATTACTTGAACTTTGTTAAGTTCTTGGTTGTTTATAGTCATGTCTTCCATCAAATTTGGAAAATATTAACCAATGTTTCTTCCAGTAATCTCTTTTTCTCTCTTTCTTGTCTTTTCCTTCTCCTACAATGCATATGCTGGTCTGCTTGATGGTGTCACAGATGTTTCATAGGCTCTCTTCAATTTTATTCAGGTTTTTATATTTTTGTTTCTCAAACTTGGGCAATTTCCATTATTCTATTTTAAAGTTTACTCTTTCTTTCTTCTGCCTGTTCAAATCTGTCTTTGAATCCCCTTAGTAAAATTTTTATTTCCATTATTGTACCTTTTAGCTCTAGAATTTAGTTTTAGTTTCTTTTTAGGTTTTCTTTTATTTTTTTGTTTTAATTGAATTTATCCAGGTGACACTGGATAACAAAATTATACAGATTTCAGGTGCACAATTATTTTTTTAAGTGAGAGGAGGGGAGATACAGAGATAGACTCCTGCATGCACCCTGACTGTGATCCACCTGGCGACCCACATCTGGGGCCAATGCTCTGCCCATCTAAGACCAATGCTCAAAACTGAGCCATTTTTAATGTCTGAGGAGGATGCTCAGAGACATCCTCCACACCCAGGGCCAGTGCACTCAAATCAATCAAGCCATGGTTGCGGGAGGGGAAGAAAGAGTGAGAGAAAGAAGGGGGGAAGTGGGAGAAGCAGATGGTCACGTCTCCTATGTGCCCTGATTGGGAATCAAACTTGGGACTTCCACATGCTGGGTTGATGCTCTACCACTGAGCCAACCTGCCAGGGTCCACATGCACTTTTCTATAACACTTCTGTAAACTGTATTGAGTGTTTATTTCCCCAAGTCAAGTCTCTATTCATCACCACTTTCCACCCCTATACCCTCCTATATCTCCTCCCCTGGCAATTACAAAATTGTTGTCCATGTCCATTAGGTTTTTCTTTCTTTGTCTTTTTTTGCTTGTGTATCTCCCTCATCCAGCACCCCTCAGCAACTGTCAGCCTACTCTCTATCTATGAGTCTACTTTTTATATTTTCTATTTACTGATATTTATATTTTGTTCTTAGATCATTTTTGTGATCTAACACATCTTCTTTTAGTTTGAGTATCTTTAAGATAGTTGTTTTAAAGTCTTTGTGGGTGGACCTAGAGGGTATAAATCAGATTGAGACAGACAAATACTATATGATTTCACTTATATGTGAAACAAAATATATGAACAAACAACACAGAAACAAATTTATAAAAAACAGACTAATGATTTTCAGATGGGAGGGAGATTTGGGGAGCTGGGTAAAAAAGGTGAAGGGATTAAGAAATACAAGTTAGCAGTTAAAAAGTATTCAAGAATGTAAAGTATAGCAAAGGGAATATAGTCAATAATAATTGTAATGATGTATGGTGTCAGGTGGGTACTAGACTTATTGGGGGGAATCTTTTCTTAAGTTTTATAAATGCCTAACCATTACACTATATGCCTGAAACTGATATAATATTGAATGTCAAGTGTAATTTAAAAATTGTTTAGTTAACAAAATAAAGTCTTTATGTAGTAGAGGCTCACTCCTTGGTCTTTCTCAAGGACAATTTTTGCTGATTTACTTTTTTATTTTTTGAATGGGACACACTTCTATATTTCTGTGTATGCCTTCAGATTTTATCATTAAAAACTGGACAATTAAATTCAATAATGTAGTAATTATGGTAATCAGATTTTTATCTTTCCTTAGGGTTTCCTCTTTTTTAGTTTTGTTTTGCTTTGATTGTTGTAGGTGTTTCTGTGCCAAGGATCAGACTGAGCTGTAAATTTAGGATCTTAACAGTTTGTTTATTTTTTCTGAGCCTGAACATTTCCTTGGGCATGAATGGTAACTTTTTAATTTTTTCTGTATATGTAGTTGCTTTTGAATGTCCTAGATTTATTAGATGTCTGACTTCCAAAAAAGAAAAAAGAGAAAAATGAAGAAAAGAAAAGGAACCAGCCCTTTAAATTCCCTGAAAGTTGCTTTAGCCCGAGGGGAAGGGTCTTGCAACAATGCAGCGGTGCTGCAATGGCTGTCTGCATCTGCTTTAGCCCGAGGGCAAGGGTCTTGCAACAATGCAGTCGTGCTGCAATGGCTGTCTGCATCTGCTTTAGCCCGAGGGCAAGGGTCTTGCAACAATGCAGTTGTGCTGAAATGGCTGTCTGCATCTGTGTTTGCATCTATCATAAGCAGGTACCAGGGATCAGAACACAGCTCCCTGTGATATGGACAGGATCCTTATTGCCCACCTCAATCCCAGAAGCTGTGTACAAATTGCTCCAGAATTATGTTCATGGCTACTTGCCACAGAGCTGCTGAGGGGGAATGGGTAGCTGCTGCTGAGCTTAGAACTAAAATTGAACAAAATTAATTGTAATTTACTGTGCAAGACATCCCCTGAAAGTTGCAAGCCTTTAATAAACTCTAGAGTTTCAAAAACATAGCAGCTACATTCTGCCAGCATAATTGTTGTCTAGATGGGAGGGCAGATTGTTAGTGCCTACTACTCCATCATCTTCCCAGAATCCTCTGCTTATATTATATTTTATACATAAAAGTTTATGACTGCAGTATTGATTATAAATATAATTATGAAATAAACCCTTATGAAGCTGTGGCCAACCTAATGACCTGAACATTATCAACTTTATTGAAAATGCTTGAGTGCTCCTCCTCAATCACACCCCATGTTCCTACCCAGAGTGAACTACCTGCCCTCTTTCTGAAGTTATAATTCCCTTACATTTAAAATAATTTTCCACATAAGTATGCATCACCATAAAATGTATATCTGTTTTTAAGTTCAATTGGTTAGCCATATGGAAAACAATCAAATTGGATTTTTATCTCAGAGCATACACTAAAATCAATCTCTTCACTCTTCAGTTCATACCAATCTGACTTCCGTTATGACCATTGCATGAAACCCGATCTTGATAAAGATCTCCAATTTCCATTTACTCCTATTGTGTCAAATTCATGGTTATTTCTCTCTTATTCCTATTCAGCCATTCATCACAATTTATCATAGTGAATGTTTCTTCTCCTCAAAGTAGTCTTCTCTTTTGGCTTCTGTGACATTGTATTCTTGGTCTTTTTCTTTTTCCCCTCGATGGCCTTTTCTGCCAGGTCTTCTTCCTTGACATTTTCTTTTCTACCTAATTTCTAAATTTTAGAGTTCCTCAGTGCTTAATCCTAGGCCTCCCTCTCTTACCTCTTTATTCTCTCTTTAGATCATGTTATCCGTGCCCACGGGTTTTCATGCTACTATCTACTAATCACTTATAAATGTGTACCTTGCTCTTAGTGTTTACTTTGGACCTCAAAACTCAGATATAAACTCATATATTTTTTTCTTGGCATATACTTGATATTTCTCAGGCACTTAAAATTGATGTTACTGCAACTGAACTCTTACATTTTTGTGAAATTGCCTCTCTCCCTGTCTTCCCCATCTCAATAATCTATTTTGTTGTTAAAGTCAGAGCCTGGAAGTTATCTTTTATTCTGTGTTTCTCACTAAGTATACCCAATTCGTGCAGTTTGCCCACATTCAGTCGTTTTTCTTTTCTTAATTTATTTATTTTAGAGAGGTGGTGGGGAGAGAAATAGAGAGAGAGAGAGAAAGTGAGAAAGAGAGAAAGAAAGAAAGAAAGAAAGAGAGAGAGAGAGGGAGGGAGGGAAGGAGGGAGGGAGGGATAGAGGGAGGGAGGGAGGAAGGGAGGGAGGGAGGAAGAGAGATAGAGAGAGAGAGAGAAAGAAAGAAAGAAAGAAAGAGAGAGAGAGGGAGGGAGGGAAGGAGGGAGGGAGGGATAGAGGGAAGGAGGGAGGGAGGGAGGGAGGGAGGAAGAGAGATAGAGAGAGAGAGAGAAAGAAAGAAAGAAAGAAAGAAAGAAAGAAAGAAAGAAAGAAAGAAAGAAAGAAAAAGAAAAAGAAAGAAAGAAAGAAAAAGAAAGAAAGAAGTGAAGGAGCAGGAAGCATTGACTTCCATATGTGCCTTGACTGAACAAGCCCATGGTTTTGAACTGGTGACCTCAGTGTTCCAGGTTGACACATCCATTGCACCACCATGTCACCACAGGTCAGACCACATCCAGTCTTCAAAACATAGCTCAAATTGTTCTACGTCTCAACATCTTTAGTATCACTAGGTTCATCCAGATTATTGACATCAATTGCCTGGTCTACCACAATACCCTCTAAATTGGTTTCCCTGTTTTAAACTTGTTCTCTTCAAATACAGTTTCTATAAATAAGTGACAGAATTTTTCTCTATATGTAAATTGAATCATGATACTCTGTTTCATACAGTTTGTTGTAATTAAAGTAAAATTTATACTTATCATGTCAAATGTGGTTCTCTATTACTTTCATGTTACAATTATTCTTACGGTTTGGACTCACAAGGAAAGACACATCAGATGAAAGTAGTACAAGCAGAGAGAGAGCTGAAACTGAGAAGCGGAATCAGCCCCGAGAAACTGCCCCACTGCGTATTTATTGAGTTCCAAAAGCCACAGCTCAGCAGATGAAACCAGAAAGCTACAAAAGCCTTTTTTCCCAACTATACCACTCTTAATTCTGCACATCTACTGTTTCTTTCATGATCAAGGTCACGAGAAGAATCAGTCTCAGAGTTTATCAATCATAAAGGACATCTACTTCTTGATGGCATTCCTCCAAGAATCCCGGGTACTTGCTTTCAAGTAACCCCAGGCCAGTCTCCTGTTATGGTTAACACACTCCGAGATCTCTTCCTGTCTCCATGTAACCCCTGCTCTGAAGTTAACTATCGTTCATACTTCTGCAGGGTCTTTCCCTTCACTTTCAGGACCTTTTCCCTCCACTTTCGTCTTGAGTCATGCTCCCCTTTGCTCACTATATTTCAGAATTTGGGCCTCTTTTCTGTTTCTAGATGAGATGAAGCTTTTTCCCATCACAGAGCTCCCTGGAATTGGAATGCTGTCTTCAGTCTCTTCAAATGGCTAACACCTTCTTGTTCTTTAAATATCACTTAAGTGTAATTTTCTCAGATAGATGTTCCCTGATAATTTTATTCAAGGAGATTCCTATTCCAATTAACTTTAAATTCCATTCTAAATCATCTCCTCACATGATTATGCTCTGCATTAGTTTCCTGTGGCTGTTATAACAAATTACTACAAACTAGGTATCTTAAAACAACATAAGTTTATTCTCTCACAATTCTGAAGTCCATAATTCCAAAATCAAGGTGTTGGAAGGGCCATACTCCTTCTGGAGATTCTAGGGAGGAATTGACTCTCTGCCTCTTTCAGTTTCAGGTTGCTGTCTGCATTCCTTGGCCACATCACTGCAATCTCTGCCTCCATAGTCACATTGTCCCCTCTCTTCTCTCTCTGTTTTCTCCTTTGCCATTCTTTTATAAAGATACTTGTGATGACATTTAAGACCCACCCAGATAATCCAGGAAAATCTCCTTAATTCAAGATTCTTATTTAAAAAGGACAAACCCCTTTCCCCCAAACAACAACAACAACAAAACCTCATGGACAGGAAAAACAGTGTGGTGATTGTCAGGGGGGAGGGGAGGTGAAGGAGGGCATGGGGGGATGAATGGTGAAGGATAGAAACTTGGCTTAGGGTTGTGAACCCACAATACAGTATATAGATGATGTGCTGTAGAATTGTACACCTGAAACTTGTATAATTTTTTAACCAGTGTCACTTCGATAAATTCAATTAAAAATGAAATAAAAAATAAAAATGTATATTCTAAAAAAAAAAAGATTCTTTAATGACATCTGTAACGATCCTTTTCCAAATAAGATAGCATTTACAAGTTTCAAGCATTAAGACATGATAATTTTGGGTGGCCTTTATTCAATCTTCTACATATTCTATAATGGCTTTCTGATTATCAGATTCGAAATACTGTTATTACATAAAGTAAATTATATATATATATTTTTTATTTACCTGTTTATAGTCACTTTTGCTTAGATTAACACTGTCCAATAGTGAAAGCCATTAAATTTTTTTCTATTATCCATAATAGAAATGAAGAGGAACATGTAAAATTGATATATATTTTATTTAACTCAATACATCCAAAATATTATCATCTCAACATCAATCAATATAAAAATTGTTACTAAATATATATTATATGAAATATATATTTATGTAATGAATGTTGTATGAATAAAAGGAGACCAGCAAAATGTCATACGACGCCATATTACAATTCCCTTAACATCAAAATAGATATATATATTTACAAAATTACATTTATCTGAATTTAACTGAGTAGAAAGTTAAATATTAGATATTGTGAAACATCTCTAAGTGTCTCTAAAGCAACTCACATTTTTGCTGTGCTATTTCTCTGGATGACAAATTTTACAAGTTTGTATTTCATATGAATATTTTATTTAAGTTTTAGGGCATTTGTGAATGTTTAATATTCTGAGATTTGGTAAAATGGATCTTAATGCATATTTATTGTAATATTTTTCATAGTTATGGTGAATTCTATTAACCAAAATTGCTGTGGAATTCATCCTCTTAAATATTTATTGTCACATAATATTTTAGACTAGAGTAGTAGGAAAAGAGCATAGCAGCTCATAGAGAAATTAGAACACTAATGAAATTCAATCTATAATAATTTATACATCATTTTGAACTGACTCATCTTAAGCAAAGCATGCATATTCTACTAAGAATATTAAAACTTATTCAGGGCTAATTTTTATTTAATATTAAAATATAAAAACTTTTTAATCACTGGGAAGAATCCTTTTTATCACTGGGGAAAAGTGGAGGGAAAACTCTATATCAACTTAAACATTTCAGGACAACCAATTTCATTAATTTAAAACAACTTCCAGAGCTAAGGATCCAAGCAAATGAGCCATTTTCTTTAAAAATTCTGACTCATCTTGGGAGCATTAAAATTAATAGAACTTATGATCTTGAGTTCTATTCATTTGTGAATATGTTTTTAATAAGTACATATAATTGGAGTTGGGATCTGACAGTCCCTTATATATATTTAACTACCATGAATACTCATAGAGTTTTATGTCATTAATATTTCAGTGGATTTGATTTATAATTTTATAAAATGAACACACCCATGAGATGAACTAATGTAGAAAACAAATCTTATTGCAGACTAGTGGAATGTACTATACTCATAAAACATTAAGATAAAAAGTACTAAGACAGTATTTGAGCCCAAAGGCTGAATTATTTCTGTAGACCTCTGGGGCAAGATGATAAAGGGGGTGCAATGGAGGGAAGGGTGCAATGGGTCAGGCAAGTCTTATAATTGCAATTTGTAAGGATCTCATGGATGAATGGGTCAGTACTTCATTTCTAAGAGGCAAGTTTTTAGTATTAATTATTATATCTCTCTCTAGGCATGATTCTTTTGCTTTCTATCTAAGTTTACTTTCTCCAGTTCCATCTATTGTAGCTTCTGATAGCTTCTTCCTGGAGGCTCAGATTCTGAATCAGTTCTGATGAAGTTAGGAGGAATATTCTACACCTGAATCCTCTGGTCAATGTATCTGAATTTGGTTGTGTTGCCACAGAATTAATTATCATTGTGCATAAAGAGGGGCTCAAAGAGTTGAATGAGGTCATACAAGTTTATACTTATCTGCCCTACTGAGTTCTCTGTGCCCCATTGGAACCCTGATACTCTCTTTGACACACTCTTGTTCCTGAAGGTGAATATTATCTTTTAATTAATACAAAAGACAAACAGCAACAAAAAAAAAAATCAAGATTTAACTGTGCTGTTTTGGCTTGTAACAGTAGTTTATATTAAGATTATGTTACTAAAATAGGCTTTCGATAATTTATGAAAGTCATATCTAATAACTTATAAATATTGGCATAAAAGGATGAGAAGTAGGTAATGATTGCTTTAAAATTGTATAAATTTTTAAAAATATTGTATAAATTTCTGCCTGACCAGGCGGTGGCACAGTGGCACAGAGCGTCAGACTGGGATGTGGAAGACCCAGGTTTGAGACCCCAAGTTCGCCAGCTTAAGTGCGGGCCCATTTGGCTTGAGCAAAAGCTCGCCAGCTTGGACCCAAGGTCGCTGGCTCCAGCAAGGGGTTTCTCAGTCTGCTGAAGGCCCGCAGTCAAGGCACATATGAGAAAGCAATCAATGAACAACTATGGTGTTGCGACGGCAAAGAAAACTAGTAATTGATGCTTCTCACCTCTCTCTGTTCCTGTCTGTCTGACTATCCCTCTCTCTGACTCTCTGTACCTGTAAAATAAATAAATAAATAAAACATTTAAAAATTGTATAAATTTCTGAGTAATAAGTTCAAAATTTAATAGATGTCATGTTTTGAAGTTAAGAATTGTATAAGCATGATTTAAAGAATTAAGTGTGTTTATGGAAATTTTTTACTAAAGAATTTTAGGTATTTTCAGTGTTTACTTATATCATCAAATATTTAAAAGCTTTAAGAATTATATAATGCTTAACCCTGAGAACTTCTTGAGAACCCATTAAAAAAGACTAATAAAATATTAGAGGAGAGATCAAATACATGAAGACTCAAAAATAAAAGTTCATCACACTGAAGAAAAACATCTATGAAGAAAGAAAGATGACTGGGAACTTAAAGAAAAAAACTCTATAGGAGTAAAAAATAGAAAAACACATAAAAATAATCATAAACTGTGATTGTGTAGAAGAGCATGTAGTACAGTAAATGTATATTATAATGTGATTTTATTATATATTTTGTAATGTTACATATAATCTAATGTATATTATATTATATAGATGTATAAACATATAATACATGATATATTATATATTTTATTATAATATAATAAATATGTGAGCCCTGAAATAAACTTAGATTATTATAGCTTATTATATTTACCTGAATACAAATGTACCTGCTTGTTTAGAGGAACATAGTTTCTCATCTCCTTAACTGTTTCAGTGTTATTCAGAATGATAAAGTACCATTTGTCTCAGGGACAAATTTTGACCTTCTTTATACTTTTACAAACCCATGAGTGTGGACCATTTAAAAGTTGAATTATTGGACTCAGATACTGGAAGAATTAGATACTTAATTATTCTAATAAAAACTTTATGAATATGTAAGTAAAATATATTCACATTAATAATTATTAGAATCTGGCCCTGGCAGGTTGGCTCTGTTGTAGAGCATTGGCCCAGCATGTGGAAGTCCTGGGTTTGAATTCCGGTCAAGGCACACAGGAGAAGCAACCATCTGCTTCTCTAACCCACTCCTTTCTCTTTCTCTCTCCTCTCTCTATTCCCTTCCTGCAGCCATGGATGCTGAGCAATGGAGCAGTGGCCCCAGATGGGCAGACATTGCCCCATGTGGGCTTGCTGGGTGGATCCTGGTCGGGTGCATGTGGAAGTGCATCTCCGCCTCCCCACCTGTCTCTTAATAATTAATTAAATAAATGAATGAATATTAGGATCTGCAAAAATAATAAACATTATGTCAGGTTGGCTTAATTTTTATAAATTTCATCTGGTCTTTGATTTCAAAATGTGAATGCTTTATAATTATGGAATTCATGAAATCCAGTTGAAATTTGTGCATTGTCCTTTTCCATTCCTTCATCTAAAGCAGGGGTCCCCAAACTACGGCCTGCAAGCCGCTTGTGGCACCTTGAGGCCATTTATCAGCCCCCGCTGCACTTCCGGAAGGGGCACCTCTTTCATTGGTGGTCAGTGAGAGGAGCACAGGATGCATCCGCACCCATAGTTCCCATTGAAATACTGGTCAGTTTGTTGATTTAAATGTACTGGTTCTTTATTTTAAATATTGTATTTGTTCCCGTTTTGGTTTTTACTTTAAAATAAGATATGTGCAGTGTGCATAGGGATTTGTTCATAGTTTTTTTTATAGTCCGCCCTCCAACGGTCTGAGGGACAGTGAACTGGCCCCCTATGTAAAAAGGTTGGGGACCCCGATCTAAAGTATCTCACAAAGTTCCTTGGAATATGACATCTGCAGGAAATAGGTTCAAGTTGACCAAATTTCTTTTGACAATTGTTAATTGGACTTTTAACTGCTTTAGACTTGGACTAACCCTACAACATGTGGATCTATTTTATTGGTTCTTTCATTCTTTCCTATTTCCTGCTCAGGTCATTCTTCCTCCCCTTTAGCCTATATTAATAAGGCAATGGTACGGATTCATCTACTATCACAAACTGAATTCCCAAGCTAGCAATTTAAAATCTCTGCATATCTCAGTTTGTTGAAAAATTCACAAGATTCTAAAATCCATTTAATTTTTATTCATTTTAAAATTGTATAGAACATAGTTCTTTTAAGAGTAATGAAGGGGATTCTTTGAAATTAAATATGTAACAATGGGATTTTAGGGTTCTTGAAAGCCTGGAACTCATTAGTACTGGCAATTTAACCAGCAAAACTATCCAACAACAGTGTGTAAGATTTGTTCATTTTCAGGGGGGAGAATGGATGAGCTGCTTCTCCTTTAGTTTATACCACTGCCAGTAGGTCCCATAATGGTAATTCATGCCTCAGCCAAACCCCTCTTAGTGCACTTTACGGGAGGGACCACAGAGTTCATAGAGGCATCAGCAAAATTCTCTGCCTATGGATGCTTCCCTGCTTTCCTGAGTGGGTTGGGTATGGATTTAGACATAGTTTGAAAAGTGACCTTTAAATTTTCAAATTATAAAGTAATGTGTGCATTAGACATCTTCATTCCATTTTTAACATTTTCCTCATCCGACTCTCTCCACAGCTCACACTCTGTCCTTGACTGTCCTTGGGCTTCATTCAATTCCTTTTTTCTGATTCAACCCTAAACCTGACTTTGTTTTACTTTGTGTTTTAGTGAGGTGCTAGACACTCAGGGATGGATGAGGGATGGGGCAGTGAATAAGGGCAAGTTAGGGAGAAGGATGAAGTGAACCTCTCTCAAGGTAATGGATAGGTATATTATTTCAAACATTACTTTTATTTGTTTTAATAATGCTTTCACATTCTGACTTATATCCATTGCTATGGCTCTACTGGGAGAACTGAGTCTAAGTATCCTGCCACTCTACTACACATTGACCTCAACAATACATCACTTTAAACACTGACAGGGAGAGAATATTAGTGTTGTCAAAGACTGTTTTATAAATTTATTAAGAGAACTACAAATAAAAGTAGTTGTAAACTACTATTAAGTATATCTTTGTTTTTCTTAATCTGCCTTTGGCCTTTTATTTCATTATTTATGCCCCACACTGGCCTCTGTAATTGCAGCCAACACTTTCTAGTTCATCAAAGACATTATCCCTAAAGGTAATTAATCATTTACACAAAAAATTAGTAAATTAGGTATCTCCAGGAGGCTGCTTTATACACTGTGGTAGCATGAATGTAAATATATCAATCCATATTGAGCAAATATAAAATATAAGTTTGGGTGAGTGGTGAGTAGAGCTGGCCATAGGTCAAGATTTTATGAGGAGAAATGGACCCTGAGAGACAGAAAGAGGTACCAGGTGATTTGCTTCTAAAATTTGAGCTCAAGTTCTTTCATAATATTTTATTAGAGGGTAAGACACACCAAATGATGAGGAGTGCCTAGTCTTTGCTTATTTTGACCTGAAATCTGCCTGCCTGTTTCTTCTAGTCCACTTGTAGCTATCTGCAGTCACAGGTTAAGACTCACTCATCTTCCCCATGACAACTTTTCAAATATTTGAAGACAGATATAACTGATTTCTAATTTTTGGTTTTAAGCAAAATCTTACTTTAATTTGTAACACTGAGGATAGATAGGTTAATGATAAAATCCTGATTTTGATCAATCACATGCCCTGATTTTGATCTTTCTCAAAAGTGACCACTCTATCCATCACAGCATAAACAGCCATGGTGGTATTTGAAATCAAGTATTGTGTGCAGATTCTCAGAATATATAGTTTAATTTATAACTAGTCAAATATTACATTCTGGCAGACAAAAGAACTTTCAAACAATAAAAAAATCTTTAGGAGACACCTACAGTTCTACAGAAATGTGAGATTTTTGAAAGATAAATTTCAAATATATTTTCTGATACTTTAAAATAATCTGTAAATTGACAAATACTTAGATGAATTTTTTCCGAGTATTTCTAACTTCATTATAATTATGTACTAAGAGAATTTAGAATTTTTAAAAAGGAAACTATTAAGTTAAAATTAGAGTTTACATCCTATGCCTTACCTATTTTTATTGATTTTTTTCATGAAATTTCTAATTTTGGGGGTCAATTTTATTATCTGAGTTAAAATTCTTGAATCTTTGACTTAATCTTTTTTGTTTTTATGTAGAGATTAAAGTCATTATGAAATAATATAACAGTAAGCCATGCTGAAATATTTTTTTTTTTCTACAGGGACAGAGAGAGAGAATCAGAGAGAGGGACAGACAGACAGGAAGGGAGAGAGGTGAGAAGCATTAATCATTATTTTTTGTTGCCATTACAACATCTTAGTTGTTCATTGATTGCTCTTTCACATGTGCCTTGACTGTGGGCCTTCAGCAGACGGTGCTACCCCTTGCTGGAGCCAGAGACCTTGGGTCCAAATTTTGCTCAAGCCAGATGGGCCCACGCTCAAGCTGGCAACCTTGGGGTCTTGAACCTGGGTCTTCCGCATCCCAGTCCGATGCTCCATCCACTGTGCCACCGCCTGGTCAGGCCATGCTGAAATATTTATCAAACATATTCAGACTCTACTATGTGACTCTTATTTAATAACTAAAACTTGTTTTAAACAGCAAAATACAGGGTTAATTTTTTTATTAAGAGAACTTTAACTACATAAAATTACACTTATTCTGTAATTTCTTAAAGTTAGTAAAGAATAGCAATGAAGATGATTCTAAGAAATTGAAGAGAAAGCTTTCATATTTTTAGATGATGAACTGAAAATGTTTCTTCTTTGCTATTAATAAGGATGAATACATTACTTTAACATAGTTTAACATGTATTCCAATTAAAAATAACTAGCCTGACCTGTGGTGGTGCAGTGGATAAAGCGTTGACCTGGGAACACTGAGGTCGCCAGTTCAAAACCCTGCACTGGTCTACAGTCAAGGCACATATGGGAGTTGATGCTTCCAGCTCCTCCCCCCTTTCTCTTTCTCTCTCTCTCTCTCTCTCTCTCTCTCTCACTCTGTGTCTCCTCTCTAAAATGAATAAAATAAAAAAATAAAAATAACTAAACAGGGGTAACATTTTAGAGAATAGTTGAATTTCTTGGAAGGAGGTTGTAATGCTCATAAGAAAATTTATAATATTTATTAATTTATTCATTTGTCCAATATTTATTAACATCAACAAAATATTTTATTTTAATGGTACTTACCATATTTTATCTTGTAGCATACTTATTTTGTGTACATGGATAGTTTATAAGTTCCTTGAGGCAGGGTCTATGTCTTATCCATATTATTACTGCATATGAGGCTGTTACATGGCAGGCACTTAACAAAATTTCTATTTTTATAGATATTTTTATATTGCTACTCTATCTATAGACTTTTGATAATGCTAAATATCATTTCAATGTGTTTTCACTATGTGTCCTAAATAATTATCAAGGATAGACTGTCGGTTACAATAGAAAATTTAACTTGAAAAGAATTGAAAATAACATATATATTCTAGTTTTTAAAATTCATCAGAACCGTGCAAAAGAAAATGCTTCAGAATATGTTCAATTTATGGTTGCAATATGAGTGATGCATACTTGAAAGGGGTGTGGAGAACTAATATTAAAAACCAACTGCCTAAAATATGAATGATTTGTATGAGAAAATAGGTAGAATGCAAACTATTTTCTTCAGCTCTCAAACTAAGTTGAAAAGAAATTTGAATTTATATCTCACATCTGATTTTATTAGCCTTGCAAAACAATTTCTCAATTTGGCACCATTAGCAGCCTAATTAAGACCACAATGTTTTCCCAACCAGATCAAATGAACTGAAAATCAGAGTGAATGAATGTTAAGATAGCAACATGTGGGCAGAGCTGCATTACAGAAATCACACTAAAAAATGACAGGGTTGCTATACTAAAATAAACTTGGAGGCAATGTTATAGATTTACACATGACAGTGATGGACGTTGGTTTTTATCTAGATTAATTGAAAAAGGAAAATTTAAGAAAGTAGTAAAATTTTAATTCAATGAAATAAAATGGCAAAAATTATTGAACTGGATCTTTTTCACAATAGATGCTATTTTAAGTATAATTAATACAATACATGCTATTCAAGAATGGATAATTTAATGACAGCTTATATACTTATACAGGGTGCTAAAACATTACAAAATTGTACAATCCAAATGAGTATTGATTAGAGAATAGCTTCAGCCAAACTTTTATGCCACTGTATAGAAATATAGAAAACATGAATTTTTCAAGAATGATTTTAAGACCAAGAGTTATTTGCACCAAGCTGTTGCACCAACCATAGCAACAATGAATTTTCGGTCTGCTTATTAGTTGTTTTCAGATGAATCTTTGGCCAAATAGAAGATGACCTTTTCCTGTTATGCAGAAGGATTTTTTTTAAGTGAAAGGAGGGGTGATAAACAGAATCCTGCATGTGTCTCCCCCACCCCCACCCCCCACCGGGATGCACCCAGCAACCCCGTCTGGGGCTAATGCTCAACTCAACTGAGCTGTCCTCAGTACCCAGGGTGACCCTCGAATCAATCAGCCACCGGCTGCTAGAGGGGAAGAGAGAGAAGCGGGAGAAGGAGGGGAAGAGAAACAGATGGTTACTGCTCATGTGTCCCCTGACCAGAGATTGAACTCTGGATGTCTGTATGCAGGGCTGATGCTCTATCCACTAAGCAAAACTATGAGCAAGACTTAAAGAAAAAAGTCACTTAAAAATATGCGTATGAAAGAAATGTGTATATCAATAAATATATCATGAAATAAATTAGAAAATTTGTTTATGCAGAGTTTCAGAACATGGAGGTGATGGGTCCTAAAGAAAGTAACAAAAGATATGAAATCACTCGCGTTATAGAGTTGACAGGTTAGTGGTGGTGTGAGATGACATAAAAGAAGAGAATTGTGGAGCATATTTAAAGTGAAAACTTATTTGGAGAAAAATTAAGTAAGGAAGAAAGATGAGAGCAAGGAGTGGGGAAGAAGACGAGAAAGTGTTTGCTATATTACGCGGGATGGTTGGTGAAAGTGCCACTTGAAAAATGACATGTGGGCAAACACTTGAAGGGATTTAGGGCGCCATGTAGATAGCTGGAGGAGGAGTGTTCTAGCTAGAAGGGACAACAAAGGCCCTGGGGCAGGAGTGTGCTTATCCTATTCTGGAAAAAGGTAAAAACTTCAGGTTCAGTTGGAAAACACTGAGAGAGGAGGAGGAGCATAAAGGTCACAGCTATGAAGATAAGAGAATGGGACAGAGTATGTGAAGCCTTTTAGGTCATTTAATGATTTTGGCTTCTTACTATGACTGAGATGGGTGCCACTGGAGGATTTTGAGAGGAGGACTAAAATTTAGAAGCAACTTTTATTTTCAACTTAGTATAGAAATCTGAACTATATTTTGTATTGGAAAATATTCCTGTAATTTTTTAAAATGCACAGATTGTGTGAATATCCTTTATATCTATAGCGAAATGAAAACAATTGTTATTGAAAATCAAAGATAGCTATAGTTGATTCTGCCTTTTAAAGCAAGTAGCATGTCTGTTGGGAATCCAATCTTTATATTTATATTTCTCTTGCATTTTCAGAGGGCAAGTAGGATGGGAATTCTACTCAGGGAACACTGAATTGCAACTTGTCAGATATTTTATTCAGAACCATTTTATTTTTTAAAAATCTACAGGAAACATTATTTTATTCTTTGTATTGTATTTCAATCATTATGTGTTCAATGGGTTTTGATAGACTACCCTAAAACATTTGTTTTATTATTTTTGTGATAAAATGCAATTTGATTTCTAAACCATTGACTTACATATGAACTTTAGAAACACAATCCATTTACAATCTGGAAATTGCCTATACAAACAGGTGCAATCAAGTAATGTTAATGACTGTCCTTCAGTAGGTCAAATAGTTTTAACTCCTTCTAACCCTTCCCCCAATCCCTCTGGGATTTGCAGTCCTGTTATCTGCTTTCAAATAGGACAATCTCATGCATTGTAAATAATGCTGCAATAAACATGGGGCTGCATAAGTCTTTTCAAATTAATGTTTTGGATTTCTTTAGATAAATATCCACAAGTGGAATTGCAGGATCATATGATAGTTTTATTCTTTAATTTTTTGAGAAAACTTCATACTGTTTTCCATAGTGGGTGCACCAATTTACAGTTCCACTAACAGTACATAAAGTTTCCCTTTTTACCACATCCTCACCATCACTTGTTTGTTGATTTATTGTTGAGAGCCAATCTGACAGGTGTGAGGTGATATCTCATTGTGGTTTTAGTTTATTATATATCTGATATTTACTGTGACATTGAGCATTTTTCATGTCAATTGGCTATCTGTATGTCTTCTTGATTTGTATATCTTGAAGTGTCACTTCAAATACCTTGATGATTTTAAAAATCTGCTTATTTTCTTATTCATTTTTAAGGGTTTATAAATACTCTGTTGTTGGGCAGATAAAATATATTATGCTCACTTTGTTAAAAGATGGCGCTGCCCACATGGAAGTTCATTGATATTAATGTGTGTTCTGGAACAGGCTGTGGGCAGGCCAGGTCGTCATAGCCTAAGGCTTAGTTTAAGAGTAAGCTCTTCCCCACACCCTTGACTGATTGGATGATGTAGGGTGGTGCACTCTCCTGAGGAATCCCATTATGCCTCAGATGGGTGGCTTTGTATCAGAGACTTTCTTTATGTATAATTGGATTAAAGGTTTGGATTTTCTAGGCTATAAACTGGGGCAGTCTGGGAGCTTGATCTCTCTCTCTCTTGGTTCCTGAGTTCCTGAGATTAGTATTAGAGAGGAGAGCAGAGTAAGGCCACGTGAAGGCCAGGAGAAGCAGCCAAGATGGTGGAGTGCTGAGGAAGAAGCCAGTTTATTAAGAGTTGTGCAGGAGGAGATGGGAAACAGAGGTGAATAAGTCTGGTGAGCTAGAAACCTTTGATTCTAGGAAATCGGATAAGTCAGTAGCTTTGTGAGCACTGAATGTGTGGGTTTTGGAGCCCAGTGTGTGTTTTTGCTTGCCTGCTGGGTGCAAGCTGGAATTAAAGCTGATGGCTCACCAGTTCGTGGCTCCTGTGTTTCATTACCGACTGTTCGATTCTAATGCGAACCTGCATGGGTCAGGCTGCTGTGATGGTGGCCTTGGCTACTGGCTTTACATCTGTGTACAAATTTTTTATCAGATATATGATTTGCAAAAATTTATTTTCATTATGGGTCTTGCCTTTCAATCTCTTAGTGGTGTCTTTTGAAGATATGTTCTTTTATCATGTTTAATTTATCAAATTTTTCTTTTATAGAAAAATGCACTTTTGGTGTTATATCTGAGAACTCTTTGTCTGTTTCAAGGTCATAAGATTTACTTCTATGTTTTTTTTCTAGAAGTTGTCTAGTTTTCTGTTTTACTTTTCGGCCTATGATCCATTTTGAGATTTTTATATATGGTACAAGGTATGGAACAAAGTTCTTTCTTCCCATGCATATCCAATTATAGCACCATGTGTTGAAAAATTATCCTTTATTCACTGAATTTCTGTGTACATTTGTTGAAAGTCAGTTCATATATTTGTGACTCTATTTCTGGACTTTCTATTATATTCCATTAATCTATTTGCCTGTCTTTACACTGAAACCATACTATTCTGATCACTGATTTTACATTAGTCCATTTTTTAGGAAGTGAAACTTTTTAATTATATATAATGTATTTTAAAATATTTTTTAATGTATTTAAAGTATGTTTTTAATGTTATTGACAATAGACTGGGTTTAACAAGACATTAAATATGTTACACACATTTTCCATTGAGTATAACCATGTTTTATATAAAGTTTCTTAAAAAGAATTTTCAAAATTAATTTTAATTTATTTTATTTACATTAATTCAAGTGTCCCACTGAATATAACACCCTCACCCCCAACCTCATGTCCCTATTTATAGCCTCTTTGCCCCACTCCTTCTAACCCCTTCCCCAATCCCTCTGGGATTTGCAGTCCTCTTATCTGTATCTATGTGTTTTGTATATATACTTTCACTAATCCCTTCACCTTCTCTGATTCCCCTCACCTCTGACAGCTGCCCCTCCAGTCCCTGTGACCCAACCTCTGCCTCTATTTCATTCCTCAGTTCACTTTGTTCATTAGATTCCACTTATAAGTGAGATTATATGATATCTGTCTTTCTCTGCCTGGCTTATTTCACTTAACATAATAATCTCCAGGTCCATCCATGCTGTTGCGAAAGGTAAGATTTCCTTCTTTTTCACGGCCACATAGTATTCCATTGTATATATGTACCACTGCTTTTTAATCCACTCATCCACTGACGGACACTTGGGCTGTTTCCAAATCTTGGCTATTGTAAACAATGCTGCAATAAACATGGGGGGGTGTATATCTTCTTTTGAATCAATGATTTTGTATTCTTAGGATATATCCCTAAAACTGGGATAGCTGAGTCAAAAGGCAGTTCCATTTTTAATTTTTTGAGGAAACTCCATGCTGTTTTCCATAGCAGCTGCACCAGTCTGCATTCCCACCAGCAGTGCAGGAGGGTCCCCTTTTCTCTACACCTTCACCAGCACTTATAAATTGTTAGTTTTTTGATAATAGCCATTTGACAGGTGTAAGTTGATATCTCATTGTAGTTTTGATCTGCATTTTCCTGATGATTAGTAATGTTGAGTACCTTTTCATATGTCTGTTGTCAACTTGTGTGTCTTCTTTGGAAAAAATTATTTGGTTCACCTGCCCATTTTTAATTGAATTAAAAATTTTTTGATGTTGAGTTAAATGAGTTCTTTATATATTTTTGGCATATCATTTGCAAATATCTTCTCTTATTCAGTAGGTTGTCTTTTTGCTTTGTTAGTGGTTTCCTCCGCTGTACAGAAGCTTTTTAGCTTGATATAATCCCATTTGTTTATTTTTGCTTTTGTTGTCCTTTCCTGAGTAGAAATAGTCAAAAATAATATTGTGAAGACTGATGTAAAATAGTTTACTGCTTTTTTCTTTTTCTGAGAGTTTCATAGTTTCAGAGCTTACATTTAAGTCTTCAGTCCATTATGAGTTTATTTTTATATATGGTGTAAGAAAGTAATCTATTCATTTTTTTGCATTTATTTGTCTGGTTTTATCAACATCATTTACTGACAAAACTGTGTTTTACCCATTGTATATTATGGCCTCCTTTATTGTAGATTATAAGTGTGGCTTTATTTCTGAGCTTTCTATTCTGTTTCATTGATTTATGTGCCTGTTTATGTGCTAGTGCAATACTATTTTGATTACTATAGTTTTGTGATATAGTTTGAAATGAGGAAGCATAGTACCTTCAGCATTTTCTTTTATTTCTCAAGATTTTCTTGGCTACTTAGCGTCTTTTGCAGTTTTATAGAAATTTTAGAATTATTTGTTCTAGTTTTATAATAAATGCCATTGATATTTTAATAGGTATTTCACTGAATCTGTGGATTGCTTTAGGTGGTTTGGACATTTAAACAATTCTTCCAATTCATGAGCATGATCTTTTCTTCCAATTACTTGTATCATCTTCAATTTCTTTCATCAATGTCTTACAGTTATCAGAATATAGGTCTTTTGCCTCCTTGATTACATTTACTCCTGAGCCTGACCTGTGGTGGTGCAATAGATAAAGCATTGACCAGGAATGCTGAGGTGGCCAATTTGAAACCCTGGATTTGCCAGGTCAAAGCACGTATGAGAGTTGATGCTTCCTGCTCCTCCCCGCTTCTCTCTCTCTCTCTCTCCTCTCTAAAATGAATGATAATAATAATAAAAAACACTCCTAGGTTTTATTTTTTTATATATAAAATTGTTAATGGGATTGTTTTCTTATTTCTCTTTTTGATAGTTCATTATTAGTTTATAGAAATGCCACTTATTTCTTTTTTTTTAAATTTTAATGGGGTGACATCAATAAATCAGGGTACACATTTACAACGAAAACATCTCCAGGTTATCTTATCATTCAATTATGTTGCATACCCGTCACCCAAAGTCAAATTGTCCTCTGTCACCTTCTGTCTGGTTTTCCCTGTGCCTCTCCCCTCCTCCCTATCTCACCCTCCCCTCCCTCCCCCCACCCTGTAACCACCACTCTCTTGTCCATGTCTCATATTCTCACTTTTATGTCCCACCTATGTATGAAATCATGCTGTTCTCAGGTTTTATTTTTTCTGATTTACTTATTTCACTCTGTATAATATTATAAAGGTCCATCCATTTTGCTGTAAATGATCCGATGTCATCATTTCTTATGGCTGAGTAGTATTCCATAGTATATATGTACCAAAGCTTTTTAATTCACTCATCCTCTGACAGACATTTGGGCTGTTTCCAGATCTTCGCTATTGTGAACAATGCTGCCATGAACATGGGGGCGCATTTGTTCTTTTCAAACAGTGTTATGGTGTTCTTAGGGTATATTCCTAAAAGTGGGATAGCTGGGTCAAAAGGCAGTTCGATTTTTAATTTTTTGAGGAATCTCCATTCTGTTTTCCACAGTGACTGCACCAGTCTGCATTTCCACCAGCAGTGCAGAAGGGTTCCCTTTTCTCCACATCCTCGCCAGCACTTATTCTGTGTTGTTTTGCTGATGAGCGCTATTTTGACTGGTGTGAGGTGATATCTCATTGTGGTTTTAATTTGCATTTCTCTAATGATTATTGATGTTGAGCATTTTTTCATATGCCTATTGGCCATCTGTATGTCCTCTTTGGAGAAATTTCTATTCATTTCTTTTGCGCATTTTTTGATTGGATTGTTTGCCTTTCTGGTGTTGAGGTTTATAAGTTCTTTATAAATTTTGGTTATTAACCCCTTATCAGACGTGCTGTCAAATATGTTCTCCTATTGTGTGGTTTGTCTTTTTATTCTGTTCTTATTGTCTTTAGCTGTGCAAAAACTTTTTAGTTTGATATAGTCCCATTTGTTTATCTTGCCTTTTATTTCATTTGCCCATGGAGATAAATGGGCAAAAATATTGCTGCTACAGATGTCGGAGATCTTGCTGCCTATGTTTTCTTCTAAGATGCTTATGGTTTCACGACTTACGTTTAAGTCTTTTATCCATTTTGAGTTTGTTTTTGTGAATGGTGTTAGTTGATGGTCTAGTTTCATTTTTTTTGCAGGTAGATGTCCAATTTTCCCAACACCATTTGTTAAAGAGGCTGTCTTTACTCCATTGTATGTTCTTTCCTCCTTTGTCAAATATCAGTTGTCCATAAAGGTGTGGGTTTATTTCTGGGTTCTCTGTTCTGTTCCATTGATCTATGTGCCTGTCCTTATGCCAGTACCAGGCTGTCTTGAGTATAATGACCTTGTAGTAAACCTTGATATCCGGAAGAGTGATACCTCCTGCTTTATTTTTTCTTTTTAAGATTGCTGAGGCTATTCATGTTCTTTTTTGGTTCCATATAAATTTTAGAAATGCCACTTATTTCTATATATTGATTTTATATCTTGCAAATTTACTGCATTCATTTGTAAGTTCTAATAATATTTCAGAGGAGTCCTTAGGGTTTTCTTTATATAGTATATGTCATCTGCTAATCATGACAGCTTTTCTTCTTCCTTTCTAATTTACATGCTTTTTATTTCATTTTCTTTTCTAGTTGCTGTGGCTAGGAGTTCCAAAACTATGTTGAATAGAGTGGTGTGAGTGGGCATCTTTGTCATGTTCCTGGAGTTGGAGGAAAAGCTTGACTACCCCTTGACTATGATGTTAGCTATGAGTTTTTCATATATTGCCTTTATTATGTTGAGATACGTTTCCTGTATTCCCTCTTTATTGAAATTTTTTATCATAAATGAATGTTACATTTTGATAAATGATTTTCTGCATCTATTGAAATGAACATATAATCTATATCTTTTGTTTTGTTAATGTGATATATTATGTGTATTGATTTATCTGGAAATCCCTGGGATAAATCCCCCTTGATCATGATCTTTTTTAATGTATTGTTAAATTTGGTTTGCTAGTATTTTGTTGAGAATTTGTACAACTATGTTCATCAGGGATGTTGGTCGATACCTTTTTCTTTCTTTTTTTTTGCTCTTATTTTGCTTGGAGGAAAATTTTTGGAAGTATTCTCACTGAGATTAGAGATAAGACAATAGTGTCTATTAGCAATACCAATATAATATTTCCCTTGGCTAAACCAAAGCTATTTGTAAAAACTAAGTAATTAATAATATAAAATCAGGGAAGAAGAAAGCAAACCAACAGAACTTGCAGGTGATAGGATTCTATATCTGGAAAGCCCAATAAATCAGCTAGAAAACTGCCACAATCAAAAAATAAATTTCAAAGTTGTGGGGGAAAAATAAATGTCCAGAAATCAGTAGTTTTCCGGATTGCAAACAATTAGCAAGTGGAACTTATACTGTACAAAAGATAGTGTTTATGGTAATATCAAAGAAGACAATAAGTAGAAATAATCTTAGAAATGTTTGGATGACAGAAAAAAATATATAAAATACCCTGAAAGTTACAAAATTTGCCTTGACCATAGGAAAACTCAATAGTATCATAGAGATTTTAATTTGCCCTAAATTAAATGTACAACTTATAAATTGAAAATGTTATTGAGTTATACATTTAATAGCATTTCAATAACAAATACCAGTTTTTTATTTTAACTAGAGAAGCTGATTATGAATTTGTATAAAAAAATCCCTAACATAAATAATAAGGAAAATTCTCGGTTGATGAAGGAAGACTAGGCTATCAGATAGTGTTAGGGTTTTCCAAAGTACCCTAACCAACAGGAGACAAGAAGACACACACATGCACTCACACACACAAGTATAGTTATTGTTTGAGGCAGATTTACATGGGGAACCGTAGACTGGATCTACTTTGCCCTATTTTTCCCACAATCCTTTCCAAAAGTAGTTACTGATTTTGAGCCAGTGATAAGTGATTAAGTCAAGTATTTGTAGATCATTCTTAAGGCTATGAACCAGAGCAAGCCTTCACCTCTTGTCAAAGTGAAAAGTTCTTGTCAGTTGCCTTTTAGCAAGAGGGTTTTTAATATTTCTCCTGGTTTGAGTCCTATCCCAGAAACTGGGAAAAAGTACATTAATGGAAGATCCCATGCACTCCAATTCAAAATATGCAAGCTCCTATGAACGAAAAGAAGGGAGAGAAGAGAGAGAGGGAACAGACACTGCCGCATGATGTGCCATCCAGCACATGTGGCATTCCACCCCATGTACAAAGACTCATTCGTCTGTCACCGGAAACTCCAAACCTCAGAGTTTCTACTGTTAAGATATTTGGGTTCTTGAATTTTTTATTAGAAATATCCTGTGCATTTATTTATATTGAAAAAACACTTTTCTTCTAAGACTTCATTTTTACTTAACAATGTATTTTGGAGAGTTTTCTTTTTTAATGTCCTGGGGCTGAACTCCAGTCTATGCAGCACTGGCATGGGGCTGTGAGAGCTGGGGGGAATCCGGGACATCTTTATCTATTGTTTCACCCAAGGAAGTGGAGGAAGTCTGTGTTTTTGCAATAGTTCCACCACCAGAGCACACTGTTCCTAGCTCTCTGGGGGCACTTGGTTAGCAATAGGCTGTTTTGGATGTGCCAGAATGTGTTTAATGGGTCTCTCTTTCACTTGTTAGACACTTTTTTGGTTGCCCCCCCACACACACCCTTCCAAATACAGCCAGTGCTGCAATGAACTACGTTGTAATATTTTTAATCCTGGGGGACAGATTAACATGTGCTGCCTTTGCCAACATGGTCTCAGTTAATTTCCTGGGTTTAGCAGGCTATACTTTGGTCCATACTCTTTCTTATTTAGTATGTTAGATTTCTTTCTGGCCTCTGCATCAGTTTTACAGGTCCCAGATCAGTTCCCTAAACTTCAGAGTTGCCCTTAACTTTGGCAGTGGCACAGGAAACTGCCTGCACCAACACATGTCTCTCCATGTCTCAAACAGAAAAATTAATAAAAGGAGACGGGAGCGGGAAGTGCATGACATGTGCGACAGGGCTGCTTTGGAAAGGAAGCTGCATTTATTGGCAAGGTGATGAAGGTGGAAGAAAGAAATGCTGCCATCTGTATCTCCTTTCTGAAGTGAAGCTGGAAAGAGCTCACAAACTCTACTGGACAAAACAGTCAAGACAATGGAATCTGTCTATTCTCCCTGAAGGAAGAAAGCATCAAATGATTGGGGAATTGCTGCTAATACTTTCCAATGGAATCTCCTGTCTGCTCTGCTTTAACTGCTGTTGTCCGTGTTTTCATCCTTTCCTCGTGCCTGCTGCTTCCTTACATCAAGGGAGACAGCACACAACTCCCACAGGGGATTCTTCTTGTTGACTTCAACAAGCATTTTCTATAACATGTGGAACTTTTATTTCTTAAAATTGTGCTAAAGTATACATAACAAAAAGTTTATTATTTTAACCATTTTTAACTGTACAGCTCATTGGCATTAAGTACATTCATATTGTGCAAGCATGACTACCATTCATCCCCAGAATGTTTTTTCTCTGCACACAGTAAACAAATGTGCCCTCCTGCCACCAGCCCCTGACAACCACTGGGTCTCTGTAAATTTGACTACTCTAGGGACCTTATACAAATGGAAATATGCAATATTTGTGAATGGCTTATTTATTGCACTTAGTATGTCTTCGAGGTTCATCTATGTTGTAGCATGTACCCGAATTTCCTTGCTTTTCAGGGATGAATAGAATGCATATACCATATTTTTAATCCACTCATCTGTCATCAGACATTTGAGTTGTTTTCACTGTTCAGCTATTGTGAACAGTGTGCTATATACATTAGTGTACAAGTATTTGTTCAAGTCCCTGCTTTCAGTTATTTTAATATGGACCCAAAAGTAGAGTTGCTGGACTGTATGATGGTCAAATGTTTAACGTTTTCCATAGTTGCTATACAATTTTACATTCCCATCAGCAACACAAAAGGATTTTAATTTCTTCACATCTTTTTGTGGTACACATAACTTTTGATACCACTGACAAATAGTTCTTTCCCATTTCTTTCCTTTAATTAGATTCCCTAATCAACCATTGTAGGGAACTGTTTAGTTTCCCTTCAAAGTTCTTTATTCAGAAATAGATAATTTATAGACAGTGCCTATCAAAGGGACTAATAAAGAAATACTCAAAATGACATTTTTCTTTCCCACTTTTAATTTCTTTCTTTTTCCTTTCTTCTTTCTTGACATCACCATCTCTCTAATAGTGAGCATCCCTACCCAGATGACAATGGGTATAAAATAGTTAAAACTCCTGGGCTTCTGCAAAAATTGACATGAAATTTTCTTTTGTGCCCAATGAAGACCAGTTTTCATTTAGATTGTACTTGGCAGTTACTCTTTGTAAAGAACTAAGGGAGTAAATATTCCATTATCACAAGGCAAGGAACAAAGGTGTAAAATCCAGAAGCAGATGGAGTGTCAGGAGACTTACAGTGGGTGTGGGGGTGAAGAAGAGAGAGGACCTGGCCTGGCTCCTAAACAGAAGATGATGACAGGATGATTACTCCAACTGGTGTTTGGCAGGCTACATTGGAATAAAGCCACACTTACGTAAACGCACCAATTGACACATATTCTGCACCTAAGAGATTGAGACATTTCTGAAAGAATAATAAATTTCCTGGCAATGTGTTGGGCAGATAAAATATATTATGCTCACTTTGTTAAAAATGGCGCTGTCCACATGCAAGTCCGTTGATATTAATGTGTGTTGGGGGACAGGCTGTGGGCAGGCCAGGTCGTTATAGCCTAAGGCTTAGTTTTAAGAGTAAGCTTTTCCCCACACCCTTGACTGATTGAATGATGTAGGGTGGTGCACTCTCATGAGGAATCCTCCCATTATGCCTCAGGTAAGTGACTTTGTATCAGAGACTTCCTTGTTTGTATATTGGATTAAAGGTTTTGAATCTACGCTATAAAGTGGGGCAGACTGGGAGCTTGCTCGCTCTCAGTTCCTGAGATTAGCATTAGAGAGGAGAGCAGAGTAAGGCCATGTGGAGGAGGCCAGGAGAAGCAGCCAAGATGGTGGAGTGCTGAGGGAGAAGCCAGTGAGTGCAGAGTTTGTGCAGAGAGAAGGAGATGGGGAACTCTCTCCTTGTGCAGAGTGAATAAGTCTGGTGAGCTAGAAACCTTTGATTCTAGGAAACTCGGATAAGTCAATAGCTTTGTGAGCACTGAATGAGTGGGTTTTGGAGCCTAGTGTGTGTTTTTACTTGCCCACCGGGTGCAAGCTAGGATTAAAGCTAATGACCCACCAGTTCTTGGCTCCGTTGTTTCTTTACCATCTGTCCGAATCTAATGCAAACATGCATGGGTCAGGCGGCTGTGATGGTAGCCGTGGTTACTGGCTTTACACAATGGAAATCAGAGTGGGTCAAAAGCAGCCTGTGACATGGGAAGAGGAACAACAGAAGTTAAACAAAATAATAATAACAATAATGAAGGTAATTCTGAGGTTTGGAGTTTTGAGTGACAGCCCTTGTACATGAAACAGAATGCCACATATGCTGCTTGGGGCAGTATTAAAATATTTTCCTCCTCTTTCTCCTTCTACTCCTCCTACTGCCCCCTTTCTTTCTTCTTGGTTACATGAGGTTGCAGGGTTTGAATTGGAGTACTGAGAGGGAAGAAACCAGGAGAATGCAGGAGAAGGAGCCTGCAGGAATGACTGACTTATCCATATCCTATAGATCTCTAACTGATCTCCTGGAGATTCTTTCAATGTGCAAAAGAAAAACAGGATCTGTAAATAGATAGGACTAATAGTCTGAAAACCCCTCCCCCCTTGCTGCCCCACCCAAACTCCCCCTCCCCACCGTGAGTCATGAGGTGCACATAGGACCTCAGACAAAGGAATCACATGCTCCTTGCATGGACCCTGTAAAAGGTATATAATATGTAAGAAATCTAACTTCTGGGAGCTCGTGCTTTGCTGCTACTTGCCCCATGTGCTCCTGCAACGGCTACTAATAAATTCTCCTTCCTCTATTAAGCTGTCTGAGTGTCTATTATCCTCCATCAGTGTCATTTCCTGCAACAGTACGTGAGATCTTTATTGTGGTAATGTCCCCCAATTTCTGGGCAAGAACTTCAAACCAGGAGAAATGTTAAAAACCCTCAAGAAATAATCGGGATATATCTTGCTAAAGGGCAACTGACAAGAAGTTTTCAATTTAATTAACAAGAGCTGAAGGCTTGTTGTATTAGTCACATTGCAAATGTTTGAGGCCCTGGTTTGTTGACTCAGTTGGTTATAGCACTGTCCTAATAAGCCAAGGTTGTGGGTTTGATCCCTTGTCAGGGCACATAAAGTATCATTCAATGGGTGCATGAATGTGTGGAACAGCAAATCAATGTCCCCTCCCCCCATCTCTCTCTCTAAAATCAATAAACAAAACAACTTAAAAGTTTTAAAAAGCAGACAAGTGTTAATATTTTTAATTTAACCCAATATATCTATATTATCATTTCAATGTATAGTCAATATAAAATTATTAATGAGCTATTTTATTATTTTTAAATTCTTAAAAAATACTTTTCAAAAGTCCTGTGTGTTGTACAATGCATCTCAATTTGGGACTGGTCACATTTCAAGTGGTCCTTAGGCATATGTGGCAAGTGGCTACTATACTGGTTGGTCTAAATTTAGAAGAGTGTGAAAAAGAAGAAGGTGAATTGTTCTGTGTTAAAACACATATAAGAATTGAAAGTATCCTGGAAAGTAGTGGTGGTGGTGGGTATTGTTACAGAGGACACTTAGGGATTTAGAGACGGGAGACCTGATAAGGAGAATGGGAAAGTGGCATCTTGAAGAAAAGAGATGCAAGTAGGAACAGCCCAGCAGCAGAGAGGCTTGGAGTATGTTTAGACAGGAGTTTTAATTTGCTTGCTGTGATGTGCTGAAGTATAAGCCCCTCTAAAACTCTTCTCCATTGTTATTTTGAACAATAGTAAGAGTGTTATACATAGTGCCTATTGTAAGTAGCATTTTGGGGAAATTCAAGAATATTGGCTGTGTTTCACCACGGGAAGGTATGGAGTCAAAGTGGCTACAGAATGAGAGCATAACCCAGTCTGAAAGAAGTAGGGATCTGAAGGTCAGAGTGGGAAGAGGCTCTGCAATGGGGGCTTGACCCACTTAAGTTTAAGGTTAAAGAACAGGGTCACCCTGTGCCCCACACTCCTATTTCTATTCTTAAAACTAAAAGATTTGGAAATACCCAGCAGCCAGGTTACATTTAGAGATAAGAGTTTTAAGGAGAAGTATCTCAACTTTAACACAAATATTTGTTATTTTCTACTGTATTAGCAGATACTTTGCCAAATGGTGAGATTAATAAGAGGAATAGGCCCTGGCCAGCTGGCTCAGTGGTAGAGTGGTGGCCTAGCATGTTGTCCTGGGTTCGATTCCCAGTCAGGGCACACAGGAGAAGTGCCCATCTCTTTCTCTACATCACCCTCTGTTGCTTCTCTCTCTCTCTCTTTCTTCTTCTTGCAGCCATGGCTCAATTGGAGTGAGTTGTGCCCAGGCACTGAGGATGGCTCCATGGCCTCTGCCTCAGGCACTAAGAAGAGCTCAGTTGTTGAGCAACAGAGCATCGGCCCCTAATGGGCTTGCTGGGTGGATCCTGGTCAGGGCACATGAGGGAATCTGTCCCTCTGCCTCTCCTCCTATCATTGAATAATAATAATAATAATAATAATAATAATAATGAATAAATATGACCCAATTCACAAGAGGAGAAAGATATACTAGCTGCAATATAACATGGTTCCTAAATTATCCTGCAACTGCAATAATTAGAAAAACATAATTTTAATGGCTTCTTTTTTATTAAACTAAATAAAAGCTTCCATTTGTGTTCTTTTAAGACTACTTAAGAGTGCATTGTAATATAATTTAAAGGCTAATTCTGTACCTCATGTTTTATTTTACAGTGGGAGGCTTGGTTATCTTCTCTGAATAGTCTCTGAATTAGGATCCTTTACAATATCCTTTTTCATCCTAGTCATTTATTTTTTTTCCCCAAACTTTTGATCATTTTTATTTGGAAATATTTGTTTTTACTTTTCCTTGGGGACTTTAACTTTCACAGTTATATTCTCTTCTGCGAAGTACACAGAATTATATTAGTGGAATTGGAATCTGGATTAGAAAAAAAAATATGTCATATCAGAAAATGAAAGATGTCAGGGCATCGAGTTGGATAAACTGGGTGACCATGCTTTTCTGTGGTGTTTGATCAGTGTAGTTAGGATGTCCCTAATAAGGAAAACCAAAATTAAAATACAAAAGAAAGGAAACAAGCAACAAAGCACAGAAAAAAGATCTAGATGATGAAAGGAAAACTTGCAAAGAGAAATTTATTTCCCAAGGAAATCGAACTGAAAGGTCAATTAATTTTACTAGATAGCATCTTTCCTTGATAAGATATTTCCATTCCACCAGAGAAAAGATGCTAATAAATAGCACTAGCTATTCTGATTTGAAGTTTGCATTAAATTTTTGTTCACTTACAAATAAAGGTTTGTGCAGTTTCTTCTGATAGACTATATGGTGAATCACAATGCTTACAGGTTTTTCTTCATTCTGAATGTTGTAGAGCCTTGAAATTTATTTGTATTAGAGAGAGGGAGAGAGAGAAAGAAATAGAATGAAACTTGCTGATTGTTAGACTGGTCAATAAGCAGAAGGGGTTATAAGTCTTTGGTCTCTTTGGTCTGTTTCACACACGCACAGCTGGCTTTGGCAGATAAATTCTCTGAGGTGGAATATGTAGCCCTATTGTTCTTTCTGCTTAAATTTAAAACAGATTTTTTATATTTTTATAAAATTCATTTGGGAGAGAGAGAAAGGAGGGAGAAGCAAGAAGCATACACTCCCACAAGTGCCTTGACCAGGTGTAAGGTCATGCAGGTTCCCATTGGATTCGAGCAGATGGTAAGAGAATTGTCGAGCCAGAGGATGTGGAGCCAGAGGATGGTGGGCCATTCCATTTATTAAAGTCTCATAATGGCAGACTAGCAAATAGGCAAGGAAGATGGCTTCCCTCTCACTCAGGGCTCCCAAAGGCCCAATTCATTCTCTGGACTCTCCAGGATTCACAGGCCTCCACCAGCCTCAGCACCCTCTTTATCTCACTCTGCTCTCACTCTCTCTCTATCTCTTTTTCTCTCTCTGGATTCTCTCTGCACTCTTCTGCCCAGCAAAACAGGCTGGGGAAAAAAAAAACCTTCTCCAGCAAACAATAGCAAGCAATCACCCCTCCCAAGTAGGAAAGCAGTCCTCAATTTACAATCTGCCTTCCTGAAGGCAAGCACCTACAACCTTCCATAGACTATACATAGGTGGCACTGCCCCAATACAAGTGAGCAAACCTAAAAACATTTGTTTACCCAACATTTCACCCCTTTTGCTCGCTACATAATCTACCCCATAGGTATCCTTGTGAGAGGAATGAAATACATTAAATAAACAAATGAACTATAGCAACTGCACAAGTTATACAATTGCAAAAATTACAAAGGTGCCCTTCACAATGTCTCCCTGAGCACTCTGCCCAAGGCGTAAACTGGAGGCCCATTTCTAGCTCCTACTCCAGGGTAGGTGGGAGGGCCTCAGGGCTCTGTCGGTGGAAACCTTACAGTGTCCTTGGCATGTCTCTCCAACTGGATAAGAGTAGCTTTCTGGTGCAGGAGGGCCTCCACTGCAGCTGGCCTGCCTCCCCCATCAGGGTCTCTTATACTGTCCAAAAGCAGCATGTCCATTTAACAGGGAGCCATTGCTACCCTCTGGTTGCAGTCCAAGCTTAATGATCAGTCCACGATAGACAGCCCAGCTGTCTGAGCAAATCGCCAAGGTAAAAGGTCCATTATAGACAACTAGGTTTATCAGGCCTCCCCCTCTCATCCATGCCATCTTGGCAGCTCTGAAGATGCTGCCCTAAGGAGGAGCTTGTGGCAACAGTGGCCAACCTCTCCATCTCTACTCCAGAGAGCATGTTGCCATCCACTCTGATGCCCAACAATCACAACAAGCATACCAGGGGCTGAGTAAATACTCTTTGCTGCTGAGTTTTTACCTTCTGGATGATCACCGACCAAGCTCTGAGTGTGCAAGTGGCAGCTTCAGCTCAAGCCTCCTCATCCTCAGAAGAGAAACTGGGAATGCCTGTTCCCTCTGACTCAGACCCACTCTGCCAACACAGCTCCATCTTCAGCTCCTGTGGCTGCTGGCTCTCCGCCTGAAGCTGAACCCACAGTTTTTCCTCCAACAGCTGTTGCTGCCAACAGTCAACTTTCAGGGCAAATTGCAACTCATGAACCTGTAGATCACTCCAATTCAAGGTGCCCTTGGTGCTCAGCAACTCTCAAACATGGTTGGCTTCCTTTTCCATTACATGCTCCAATTGAAGCCATTGCTGCCCCTTGGTTTGCGGCTCATGCTGGAGCTCTTGATCTTGGCTCTCAGTTTCCTCTAGCAGGGTTATAAAATACAGCCATCCCACGGTCCCCAAAAGGACCACCATGGGGAACCATACACTGGAGAGCAACAACCAGTCCTCTATCTGACTGCTCAAGGGTGTCTGCAGCTCCGTACCAATATGATCCAAATCCTGCTGGCTGCACCAGATGTAAAGCCAGAGGCCATCACCATTGCCATGCAGGTTCCCATTGGATTCGGGCAGATGGTAAAGGAACTGTGGAGCCAGAAGATGTGGAGCCAGAGGATGGTGGGCCATTCCATTTATTGAAGTCTCGTAAGGGTGGATGAGCAAACAGGCAAGGAAGACCGTTTTTCTCTCATTCATATCCCCGACTCATTCTCCAGACTCTCCCAGATTCCCAGGCCCCAACCTTAGAACCCTCTTTCTCTTTCTCCTCTCTCTCTCTCTCTCTCTTGCTCTCTGGATTCTCTCTGCATCCCTCTGCCCAGAAAAACAGGCTGAAGTGAGGGAAAAAAACCTTCTCCAGAAAACAATAGCAAGCAATTGCCCCTCCCAAGCAGGAAGGTAGTCCACAATTTGCAATCTGCTGCCCTGAGGGCAAGCACCCACAGCCTTCCATAGGCTATACACACTTAGCACTGCCCCAACACAAGTGGGCAAACCTAAAAACATTTGTTTACCCAATAGTGACCTCGGTGTTTCAGGTCAATGCTTTATTCACTGCACCACCACAGGTCAGGCATCTGCTTTAATTTTTTCCTTCCAGCTGAGAGATTACGAGGAAAAGTCAGCCTTATCTTTTTGGATGGCCTGTTCAGATGGTCCCTTCAGTTAATTTTAGCTAGATTTGAAAAGCCTATTTTCCTGTGAGTTTTTATTACCTTTTCTGTGCTCAGGGTGTCATCTGCAATGACCCAGACTGAGCCAGCAAGAAAAGGTGCAAATGCCTGAGGCCAGGCCACTTCCCAAAGGCCAAATATATTGTCCTTTTGGGTACTTTTTCCTCTGTAAGAAGAGAAATGAAGGGAAATCTGTTCACCTTTTATCTTAATAAAGTATCAAATCTAAAAAAGAAAAGAAAAGAAGGCCTCAGAATGAAACAGAAAGGTCACAGTACTTTGTTTCAACCAAAAAAACTCATGCTCAAAAAAAGAATGAAAATATTTCTGGAGGCATATTGTGCCCACCAGGCATTTTGTTGTAATTAGGGAAAAGTCATAAAAGGCCACTGTAGTGAATAAAACTACAGCTATATTGGCTTTCCTCTTTGATGAATTTTATCTTTTTTTTTTTTTTTTACAGGGACAGAGAGAGAGAGTCAGAGAGAGGCATAGATAGGGATAGACAGACAGAAATGGAGAGATATGAGAAGCATCAATCATCAGGTTTTTGTTGCTACACCTTAGTTGTTCATTGATTGCTTTCTCATATGTGCCTTGACTGTGGGCCTTCAGCAGACCAAGTAATTTTTTGCTCGAGCCAGCGACCTTGGGTCCAAGCTGGTGAGCTTTTTTATTTTGCTCAAGCCAGATGGGCCCACGCTCAAGCTGGCAACCTCGGGGTCTCAAACCTGGGTCCTCCACATCCCAGTCCAATGCTCTACCCACTGCACCACTGCCTGGCCAGACAAATTTTATCTTTTTTGAAATAGGTTTGGTGGTTGTGTGTGTGTGTGTGTGTGTGTGTGTGTGTGCCTGTGCGCACATGTATTATCATAATAAATAAGGATGTGACAATGACCTATTTATGCAAATTATTGGAGTTGAAGAAATCGCAAACTTGTCTCAAAAGTTGAAAAGTAAGTAAATAAAACTCATAGAAAAGAACAAATGAGATCTTATTTTGTAAAACTATCAACTCTTAAAAGCTAGGAATGTGTTTGTTCAGAGTAGTCAAAAGGATTTTTCAAGCTTTATTTGCAGCACAAAGCAGGGCTAGATCTGCTTGCGGCAGTTAAATAAAAGAGAAAAGGTTGTGCCCACACCTTTGATTTTGCTTTGATGTCTTTTTCTTTCTTTCTTTTTATCTTTCTTTCTTCCTTCCTTCCTTCCTTTCTTTCTTTTTATCTTTCTTTCTTCCTTCCTTCCTTTCTTTCTTTCTTTTTTTCTTTCTTTCTTTCTTTCTTTCAATTTCTTAACTTTCATTCTTTATGAAAGGATATTTCAGCAAGAAAGACAGACTAAAAGTCTGTAAAAAATTAAAGTCCAAGAGATATTTGTAGAAGAGTCCTATTTTTTTCATGACCTTGATCAAAGAATTGTAGTTGTAGTTGGTAATCTTTGAGAAATCATAGAAAGTGGGAGAGTTTTCAGAATCCTGAAGAAGGGATGGTATCCTACTTTTTGAAAGGAGAGGCTAAAAAGAAAAAAAATTGGGTAATAAGCTTGACCTGAATCTGAAGCAATTCAAAATGCTATTTTGTAAATGATGGGGTGAAAGTGGCAATGATTCACTTTTAACATAAGTTTTTCAAGTCAGCCAAATTAGTATTTTCTTTTTGATTATTCATTAGACTAGTTGAGTAAAGAAATTCCATAGACAGTGCAGAGTCTCATCATTTGAGACATCACCTGGATGGTCATCTCTTCAAAAATGCAATTCCAAAGTCCTTGATCTAAAACAGCTACCAAGCCAATAGCCATAAAATGTTACCTTATTGTTTTTATTTAAGATATGTATTAATCTATATAACTATAATGCAATGGTTTTGTTTATTGTTTGGCCCCTGTTGGGCAAATAAGTTTGAAAATGTGATTTTTATGCTCAATTTGTTAAAAATGGCTGCTGCCCACATGAATGGTGCTGCCAGGTGAAACTGCTAATTACCTTCCAGCTTGGGAAGGGCTTTGTTATGCTAATGTTGCTGGAGGAGTGGTCTTTGTGGGCCCAGGTAGTTTTGTAGAAGAGAAGAAGGAGGAAGAAGGAGGCCAAGTTTTTGCAGAGTTTGTGCAGAGAAAAGGAGATGGGGAACCAGAGAGAATGAGGCTGGGGGGTGGTGGGGGGCTTTGATTCTAGAAAAACCGGAAAAGATTCTCCTGGTTGTGGAACCGGAGAATGTGTGAGTGGGTTTTGGAGCCCTCTGTGTGTTTACTCACCAGCCAGGTGCAAGGCTAGAATAAAGGAATGGCCCACCAGTTTTCAGCTCCACTGTTACTTTACCATCTGTTTGAATATAATGAGAACCTGCACCTTTCTGGCATTGAAGGTGGCTATGATGGCCACGGCTACTGGCTTTATAGCCTCTTTCCCACTAGGGTGCAAATTCTATGAGATTGAGAATCATGTGTGTCTTGACCTTCATTGGCTTTTTTTAGCATCTTAAATAGCACCCTAGCAGTAAGCACTCAGTAAGTGTTCACTGAATGAATGAAGTAAAATACATAAATTGCTTAAATACATTTTGTGTGTGTGTGAAAATGTTTTCCAGAATATAAATGTGAGAGGTATGGTGATTATTTTGGCAAGGCATTTGACCAAGTTGTCCATCATTTCCTTGAAGATGAGATGGAGAAATTTATTGGATGGTTTTATAGCTGCCAATTATTACAGGCATTTTAGGCCAGGTAGGGTTAATGAGTAATGGCAAGGCAGGCCAGGGACAAAGTTTACCTTCTGATTCCCTTCATGTGATTCTGTCTGTGACCACACGAAGCACATCTAACTGACATCATGCTTGTGTACCATGCTGCTCATACCTTTATTTACATTTACTTCATTCTGCATTGTTTTATTATTATTTATTTTAATATAGTTTATAATTTTTAATAGGCTTGGCATTCAAAAGATAAGATATACAGTGAAAAGTCTTCCTTTCACTACCATTGTCCTCCAACCACCCACTTCTGTAGCACATAAGAAATCAATGTTCTTGATTTTTTGTATCCTCATAGAGCTATTTTAGTATACACTGTATAAGAATATATACACATATGTTATAAATGTTAACATACAGCTGTGATTCTATCTATCTACCTGTCTATCTATCTATCTACCTATCTACTATCATCATATATCATCTCCTTTTTACACAAATTTAGCATACTTTATATACAGTTCTGTACTTTTATCTTCCACCAAATATTTTAGAGAATGCTTCATATTTGTACATCAAGTACATCCTCATTTCTCTTTTATGGATGCATAGTATTCCATTCTTGGGCTGTATCACAATTTCATTAACTTATCCCCTGATGATGAACTCAGGTTTTTTCATCTTTTACTATTACAATGTTATTTTTGATAACCAATATGTTATGTCATTTCACTCATGAGCAAGTGTGTATTTATCTTCAGGAGAAAAAATTACTAGAGGTGGAAGTGCGGAGTCAAGGAGACATCTAGTTGTGGTTTTGATACAAGTTGATAGAAGTTCTAAATTTCTTGCCAAAAGTTTGCCAAATTCAAACTCATTGTTGGTGTGGTAGCAATTCATACTCACTGTTCCCCCACATTCTTGCCAATTGAGTCAGTGTAGTTTCAATAACATCTCACCTACTATAAATAAAGGTGATCATCTTTTCAGTTCATTTCTTGAGTTCTTCATCTCTGTTTTTTTGTTGTTAAGTTTCTATCTCCTTGGTGAAATACTATTTCTGTTCATTAATTTGTTATTTGAGATTGTTAAATTACTTATCATATCAGTTTTTTCTTGCATCTCACTGAGTATTTTTAGAAATTCAGTTTTGAAATCTCTGTAATTTAACTCCAAGGTGTCTATGTAATTGAGATTTTTTGGGGGGAGATTTTTCATTTTATTTTGAACTATGTCTTTGTCTTGTGTATCCATGGTATTTGATTTCTTCTTTCTTGATGACATTTGAGAGTGGTATTGTTAAACTTTTACAAAAAAACAACTAAAAAATATAAAATGAAAAAGTAAAAATTCTAAAAATAATGATAGGTAGGAAAGAAAAACCACAAAAAACAAAGAGAAATAATTGAGAAAAAAGAAGAAAAAAAAGAAATTAAAAACAGACAGAACACCACACACAAAATAATGAGTAAAAAATATAGAAATTGAAGAAAATGAAATTCATATGAGAAAAAGAGAAAAGAAAAAGGTACAATGAAAACAGAGTGAAAGAAAAGGCATGAATAAAAAAACACAACACAAGAAAGTAAGAATAAAAATATAAAAATGAAAGAATGTAATTCAAATGGGAAAAAGAGAAGAAAGAAAGAAAGTAGAAGAAAAATGAGAAAAAGTAAAAAGAAATTATTTGAGAGGTTACTTTATTTTTTTCTCTCAGTAGGTGTCACTGTACTACAAGTTTTGGCTCTGTGAAATTCTTGGGCAGAACTCTGCTATGACATTGCTATTGTAATGATGCAGGTAGACTGTGGCTGCACTGATGGGCGGGACATTTTAGGAAGGCTTTACAGTTTCAGCTTTATGGCTTTGCAGCTTTATGGCTTTGTGGCTTTATGGCTCTGGCAATGGTAAATTTCAGGTCTCCCAGCACTCCTTCTCATGTCTCAACAGACCAGGGGATCAGACTCAGAGCACCTCTGCTTCTGAGGGGAGAGAGGCCCTGAATAGTCAGTTGTGGGGTCCACCACTGCCACTCTTTATACCTGTGAGGTGGAGAGAGGCAGGATCTGGGAGGCTGGGGCTGCTGCAACTTGTTCTTCTCCATCACTAAGCAGAGCACAGGCCATGGGCAGAGCACAGGCTAAGCACTGTGGGAACCTGGCTGTGACCCTGTGCTTGGCTGTGCCACCGTAGTTCAGTACCTCCCCCTCTGGCCCTTAATCTCTTTGCTCTTCCCGCCTGAAGGAGGCCCAGGTACTCTGGGTTTTATACTCTGTTTCCCAGCAAACAAAACTCAAGCAGTAGGAGTAGGAGCCTCCTTCCCTCAGTCCAGCAAGAAAAAGGAAAAAAGACCTTTTCACTCTGGCTTCTCTTCTCTCCAGAGCTGACTGTGAGTATGTTTTATCTTTCACACCCCTTTATACCCTGTCCACCTTCAGTTCATTGGGTGCATGGATCTTTCAGGCATGCCTGTGAGCCCAACTGGGGTTCTTTCATTACCTTATAGTTGTTCAATTTGTTGAAATGTCAAGGGGAGAAATCAAGAGTATGTTTCATGCTGCCATTACTCTGACATTATCTCTAAAAGTTCTTTACTACTCATTTCGCAGAGTATTTTTTTTTCTGGTGTGCACATGCACACAAGAGAAAAAGAGAGGGGGGGACAGGCAGGGACAGACAGGAAGGAAGAAAGCTGAAAAGCATCAACTTGTAGTTTTGGCACTTTAGTTGTTCATTGATTACTTCTCATACGTGCCTTAGTGAGGGGTGGGCTCTATCTGAGATCAGAACCCTTGCTCAAGCCAGTGATGTTGGGCTCAAACCAGTGGCCATGGGATCATGTTAATGATCCTACACTCAAGATGGATGAGCCCATGTTCAAGCTAGTGACCTCGAGGTTTGGAGCCTGTGACCTCAGTGTTCCAGGTCTCTGCTCTATCCACTGCACTACCACTGGTCAGGCAGTTTCACAGAGTCTCTAATGTGTTCATTTGCAACATGACTTTCCAGGGGGTAGTTGTGTATAGCATTCCCCACATTACTTTAGCAGGAGCTTTCTTGAAATGCCCTTCACTAGCCTCTGACCACACTGACAGCCTAGAGCTGCTCACCTGGGAACCTGCTGCAAATGCATTGAGAGCAGAACCGGTTTGGATTCACAGTGACTGGTTACAGTTCAGTTCCTGGACTTTCCCTTGGTTTTCTAAGTAAAATCAGTACTGATTATTTTAGAATGTAATTTTACTGTTTAAATGTAATATGCCAAATTTTGAAAAGTTTGATTTAAAAAAATGTTGAGATCAACTGGATTTACAAAAATAATTCATTTTCAAAATACGTAGCTGCAGATGGGCTTGTCATTTGGATGGTATGGCAGAGAGAGGTCCAGTGATGGATGGTATGGAATTACTTGTTGATAAGTCATATTTCTGGCAAAAGAGTATACCAGTCACAAGACTTGCACACTGGGAAATGATAAATTCCAGAATGAATCTGAGGTGAGAGCTACTTCAATGTCAAATGTTACCATTAATTATATATGGAGGTCCTTTTTATAAAGGCATTCAGAAGGTAGGTAGGTGTGAGCCAGTGTGATAAGCCTTGAATGAGCTTTCTGTCATTCAGCTTATTTGCAGTGGCAGTCAACCTGGTCCCTACCACCCACTAGTGGGCATTCCAGCTTTAATGGTGGGTGATAGCGGAGCAACCAAAGTATAAATAAAAAGATAGATTTAACTATAGTAAATTGTTTTATAAAGATTTATTCTGCCAAACTTAGCAAAAATCTGACATAAAGTACTTGGTAAGTAATTATTTTATGCTTTAACTTGCTGTAACTCTGCTTTATAAATTTTATAAAGTAAAGTTACTTCCCTACTTTATAAATCACCATTACTGTGGAACTGATGGGCAGTTAGAAAATGTTACTACTAACAGAGATACAAAAGTGGGAAGTAGGTATAAAAAGGTTGACTACCCCTGTTTTAGAGTATGAGAGTCTCCCCCAAAGTCATTGATCTCACACTTTCTGACCCACAGCCTTTCAGCTCTGCACTTCTAGCAAGGCTTTCTGGGTCTGAATATGTAGGACATGTCTCAGGTAAGCAGCTGATAATTGAGGGATTTTAAATCAACCTGACAATCTTTGTCTTTTTTTTTTTTTTTTTGGAATACATAGCTGTTTACAATTGATGAGATTACTGATATACGCTGGTCACAAAAATTAGGGAATGAGGGAATATGCAGATACTCCAGTACTTCCAGCCTTTTGTATAGTACATTTTCACCAATAAAATAAAAGTTGGCTTTGCATCTCATTTGCATAATCAAGCAACTTTCTTTGATTTGTTGTTTACTTTTCTGATGATCTTGTTTAATAAAAAAATCAAATGCTTCTTTTTTTAATTTTTTTAAAATATTTATTTTATTTTATTCATTTTAGAGAGGAGACACAGAGTGAGAGAGAGAGAGAGAGAGAGAGAAAGAGAGAAAGGGGGGAGGAGCTGGAAGCATCAACTCCCATATGTGCCTTGACCAGACCAGTGCAGGGTTTTGAACTGGCGACCTCAGTGTTCCCAGGTCGATGTTTTATCCACTGTGCCACCACAGGTCAGGCCAAATGCTTCTTTTCTTATCGCTTTATTTTAAAATATCCCTAATTTTGTGAGTAGTATATTTTAATTTGAATCTACCATCTCACTATTTGTTTTCTCTTTGTCTCATTCATTTTCTCCTTTGCTTTCCTTTCCTGACTTCTTTTGTATTATTTTTTATGTCACCTTCACCATTATTCACTGCAAAAGTAGGTTTACAGTTATAGTACAAATAATGAAATAATTAATAAATAAAAATATAAGAATAAACTGTAAACCTACTTATGTCCACCCCGTATTTTATTCTTGCTAGTATATTAATTCTGGAGATATTTTAAGCCTTATAGGGATTTGTGTTATCATTTTCTATAGATACTATTTATTTAGATTTCTCTATGTGCCACTCCTTTCCATTCTTCTTTATTTCTTCCTTCAAAATGTGATCATTTTACTTCTGCTAATGAACACCGTTTATAGCAGATCTGCTCCCAATATATTCTTTCAGCTTTTGTTTGTAAATTTAAGATTTTATTTCAAGTTCATTTTTAAAAATAATTTGACTAAGATTAGAATTTTAAGTTTGGTGACATTTTTTTCACCCTGGAAATTTGAAGATATAATTTCATTATCTTTGGTTTCTATTGTTAGTCTTACTGTTGAGACTTCAAAAGTAATGGCTTTTTCCTATCATCGTTTTTAAGTTGTTTTCTTTGTCCCTGGTTTTTAGCAGTTTTACTAAGTTATTTTTAGATGTAATTTCTTTGTGTTTGTCCTGCTTCATATTAGTAGCACTTTTAAGTGCATGGCTTAATATCTTCTTCCCATTTTTTGTTTTTAAGATTTTTTTTTAGATTTTATTTATTCATTTTAGAGAGAGGAGAAAGAGAGAAAGGGGGGGGCAGGAAGCATCAACTCCCATATGTGCCTTGACTAGGCAAGCCCCCAATTTCAAACTGGCGACCTCAGTGTTCCAGGTTGATGCTTTATCTACTGCATCAGCACAAGACATGCTTCTTCCTGGTTTCTTAAAAAGAATTCTCATATACTGTCTTTTCAAATGTTGTTTTTGCTTTATTCTTTGTTCTTCTTTTGGGACTCTATACATATTAGAGTTTATTCCCACCTTGCACATCTCTTACACTTTTTTCCCTCATATTTTGCCCTCTCTGTCTTCTTCAGTTAGATGTTTTCTTCTATTAGCCTTCTAGTCTATTGATTCTCTTTTTTAGCTAAATTTATTTTGTATTTTAACCTACTCATTGAGTTCTTACTTTCACTTACTGGATTTTTTTTTTTTTAGTTTCATAATTTTATTTGACATCTTCTTTATAGTTTTTAGATATTTGCTGAAAATTCTCCATTTTGCCATTTACTTTTTAAAATGTAATATTAGGTTGTTTTAAAATCCCTATATAAGAATTCTAGTATCAGTATCTTCTGTGGGCCTATTTCTATTGGCTTTTATTATTTTTATTTTTAGCTAATATTTTGTCATACTTTTTACTTAAAACAAAGTTAATGCTGGTCATAGTGTATAAAATTATAGAGACAATATGAGTCTATGGATCATATCTTACTTCAGAGAGGACTTAGATTTCTTTCTAGTATGCAAGTAGCTTAAAATTCTGTCATTTTCATCCATTCATAGGTTGAGCAGATTCAAAGAGAGGCTTCAGTTTATATTTAAATTTTATACCTTTTTAATATTTTATTAAATTTATTGGAGTAACATTGGTTAATAAAATTATATAGGTTTAAGTGTATAATTCTATAATCTACCATCTGTGTATACACTGTATGTTCAACACCCAAAGTCAAATCCCCTTGTCACCATATATTTGCCTCCTTTACCCTTTACTACTTTCCCGCTTCCACCCTTGCCTTCTGGTGAACAGCATACTATTGTCTGTGTCTATGAGTTTTTGTTTGTCTTGTTTGTTTCTTGCTGTTTTATATTCCACATATGAGTAAAATCATATGGCTCTTGACTTTTTCCATCTGTCTTATTTCACTCAGCATGATAGTCTCAAGATCCATCCATGTTGTCACAAATGACATTATTCATCTTTTCATATGGCTGGGTAGTATTCCATTATATATATGTATCACATATTCTTTATCCAGTCAACTATCGAAGGGCACTTTGGTTGTTTCCATGTCTTGGCCACCATGAATAAAGCTGCAATAAACATAAGGGTACATATAACTATGAATTAACATTTCCAAATTTTTTGAGTAGATACTGAGAAGAGCTATTGCTGGGTCTTATTGTAAATCTTTTCTTAATTTTTTTTTTTTTTTTTACAGACACACAGAGAGAGAGTCAGAGAGAGGGACATATAGGGATAGACAACCAGAAACAGAGAAAGATGAGAAGCATTAATCATTAGTTTTTCGTTGCTGTTGCAACACCATAGTTGTTCATTGATTGCTTTCTCACATGTGTCTTGACCGCGGACCTTCAGCAGACCAAGCCACCCCTTGCTGGAGCCAGCGACCTTGGGTCCAAGCTGGTGAGCTTTTGCCCAAACCAGATGGGCCCGCGCTCAAGCTGGCGACCTCGGGGTCTCGAACCTGGTTCTTCTGCATCACAGTCCAACGCTCTATACACTGTGCCACCGCCTGGTCAGGCCTTTTCTTAAGTTTTTGAAGAACCTTCCTACTGTTTTCCATTTACAGAATTTTGTATTCTAGAACACTAGATTATACATTCTTCTCTAGGACACATAAAACGTTCTCAAGGATAGGACATATATGTTAGGTCACAAAACTAACCTCAATAAGTTTAAGCAGATTGAAATCATACTAAGCATATTCTCTGACCATAACACTTTGAAATTGGAAATTAACAGCAAAAAGAAACTGGGAAAAATCACAAATATGTAAAGATGAAATAATATGCTACTAAAGAACAACTAGGTCAAAGAAGAAATACTAGAGACAAATGGCAATAACAACATGACAAACCAAAACTTTTGAGTTGTTGCAAAAGTGGTAATCAGAGAGAAGTTTATATCACTATAGGTCTATGTCAAGAAACAAGAAAAGTCCCAAATGAACAGCTTAACATTACATCTTAAGGAACTCTAAAATGAGGAACAAATGAAGTCTAGAGTCAGCAGAACGAAGAAAATAATAAAAATTAGAGCAGAATTAAATAAAATAGAGAACAAAAACAAAGAGCTTGCTTTTGGACAGATTAATAAAATTGACAAACTTCTGGATACTCTCACTAAAGAAAAAAAGAGAAAAGACTCAAACAGAATCAGAAATGCAAGAGGAAAGGTTACCATAGACAACATAGAAATATAAAAGATTGTATAAGAATATTATGAAAGACTATATGCCTCCAAATTCAATAACCTAGAAGAAATGGACAAATTCTTAGAAATTATGACTTTCCTAGGCTGAATCATGAAGAACTGGAAAATCTAAATAGACAAATGAATAGTAAGAAAATTGAAGCAATCATTAAAAACCTCCCAAACAGTAAATTTTCAGGACCAGATAGCTTCACTAGTGAATTCTACCAAACATGCAAAAAACATCTAATACCTATGCTTTTCAAAATCTTCCAAAAATTGAAGAAGTTGTGATACTTCCTAACATATTTTGTGAAGCTAAATTTAATTTTTCCTAGTAAGGATAACACACCCACGCACGCGCGTGCACGCTCACACACACACACACACACACTACAGACAGACATCTCTTATAAATACAGATGCAAAATCCTAAACAAAATGTTAGCAAATCAAATACAATATCACAATCAAATGGGGTTCATTCTAGGGGCACAGGGGTGGTCCAATATATGCAAATTGATAAATGTGATATACTACATTAACAAAATAAAGGATAAAAATCATGATTGTATCAATAGAGACAGAAAAAGCATTTGACCACATACCACATTCATTTATAATTAAAATACTCAATAAAATGGGTATAGAAGAAAAGCATCTCAAAATAATAAAGATAACTTATGACAAACCTGCAACTAGTGTCATACTCAATGGTGAAAAACTGAAATCATTTCTTCCAAGATCAGGAAAAGACAAGGATGCCCACTCTCAGTACTTTTATTCAGTATATCACAGGAAGTCCTAACCAGAGCAGTGAGGCAGGAGAAAGAAATAAAAGGCATCCAAATTGGAAATAAAGAAGTAAAAGTGTCCCTTTTTGCAGATGACATGAATTTTTATATAGAAAACCCTAAAGACCACCAAAAAACTATTAGAAACAATGAACAGATATAGTAAAGTTATTTGTACAAAAATCCATTGTGTTCCTAAATTCTAACAATGAAATTTCAGAAACAGAAATGAAAAAATTCTTTTTGCCATTGCAACAAAAAGAATAAAATAGGAATAATCTTAGCAAAGGATTATAGAATGTATTCTAAGTTATAGCACTTCAGGGTACTAACTCAAGGCCCAAAGTACTTACCTGGGCCCCTCCTCCTAGGCAAACTCTGAACCCCACAGTAAGGTTTCCTTGTGAGGCTGTGTTCAACTCTGCAGCCTTTCAGACACTATTTTCTGTTGAGTTTTTCTTATCTCTGGGTTGCTCCTTGAGATTTCACAAGTGCCTCGGCGGGAAAGGGTGCCAAACGCCAGATCACCTCTCTGGGCTTCTTTTTCTTTATGATCTTGGACCTTTAAATCCTCTCTTCAAATAGATGCATGTTTGTTTGTTTTAATTTTCTTTGTCTTTTATAGTGGTTTATAGCTGTAACATTCATTTCAAATAAACTAGTTTTTGGAAGGAAAAAAAACATCAGTACCACTGGATTTCTCTGTTGTTTTCACTTCCATTCTTTTCTCATTTTTAAAATCTCTCTTTGATACTAAAGAAAACTGAAGCATGTAGAGATTTAGTTTTAAAACAGATTTCTAGTTAATGATTTAGCTGAGATTAGAATCCTAATTTCCCAAATACTGGTACTGAATCTAGTGCTTTACATGGTATGCACGACAAAAATTCTATAGTAAGGTCGAGAATAAATATTTTTTTGATATTACATATTCTTCTTAGAAGAAACGTTCTTTTCTTTCCTTCTTTCTTTTTTTCTTTTCTCCTTTCCTTCTTTCTTTTTTTCCTTTTTTTTTTTTTTTGCAACAGAGACGGAGGGGACAGATAGGAAGACAGAAAGGGAGAGAGATGAGAAGCATCAAGTCTTCATTGCAGCACCTTAGTTACTCATTGATTGTTTTCTCATATGTGCCTTGACCCAGGGGCTGCAGCAGAGCAAGTGACCCCTTGCTCAAGGCTGTAGAGTTGAACAGAGTTTAACACAGCTTCACAGCAACCTTGGGCTCAAGCTAGCAACCTTGGGTTTCAAGCCAGTGACTTTTGGGCTCAAGCCAGCAACCTTGGGTTTCAAGCCAGTGCCTTTTGGGCTCAAGCCGGCAAACTTGGGGTTTTGATCCTGGGTCCTCTGCATCCTAGTCCCATGCTCTATCCATTGCTCCAACACCTGGTCAGGCGAAACATTCTTTTCTATCTATAAATATTTCAATCCTGTTTGTGATAAGAGGTGTCTTAGCTTTTGTTTGGGCTTAACAATTTCTAATATGTAATTCACACATGCTGGGTACTCAGTTGATCAGACCTTCATGTGCATCAATTTATTCAGTCCTCACAGCAACCCTGTGAAATAAGGCATATATTATCACCTTAATTTTAAGACAAGAAAGCTGCATTTCAGAGAGGTTCATTACTTTGCGGAAGCCATACTATTTAATATGTGACGGAACAAGCGCTTGGACCTGTGTGATGTAGCAGGCTAAACAGGTGTATGGAATCAGACATACAAGGCTTAATATTCCGGTGTTATTCCTGATTAGCTGTGTGGCCTGAAGCAAGGTTCTGTGAGTCACAGCATCCTTGTTTAGTAATGCTCTCACTCAAGTAACAATGGGTTGACAAAATTAAATAATATATGAGAGTGCACCTGGTATACCCAAGATACTATGTGAATTCAAGCCCTTTCTTGCATCCTGCTTGACAATGAACATTTGAAAAGGACTTTCAAGTTTACAAAACCCTTTCAAGCATAGAATATTTAGCCTCTACGACAATTTTGAATGATGGTTTGGAAACCACATATCAAAAAAAAATTAAGAACTTGCCTCCAATGACTAAATTTACATGTAGAAGGGTTAAGCTTTGTTGATTGCAGTATGCCTAGATTAACACCATAAATATGTTCTGAAAACTGAATTTTTATAAATAAGTTAATATTTCAAATATACCAGAGGAATCTGCTGTTTAAAGGATCCCTGCAGAGGATCCTTTGTGAAGTCAGGAATAATTCTGGGAATGTAAATTATATTCCACTAATTTATTTGTTTTATAAATTTGGCTTTTAAGCAATGTTTTTTAAACTCGGTCCTGTCTGATATTGACTTTTCCATAAAATATCTTCCTGTTGACAAGATATTGTTACTTTTCTCTAGAATTTAATTAATGTTGATAGTACTCTAAAAGGTAGAGCACAGGTCAAAATCCACTTGGGTTAATTGCTTTGACTGTCTTTTAAAGGTAAAGAAACATACAAAATCACTGACATGTAAGCTTTTACCATCTTATACTTAGATGAGTCTGGTCCTGCAGGCCTACATTGATTTGGCCTTTCATCAAAACACTCACTGAATTGCTCCTTGGTGTTGGACAATAAGGTTTTATTGACAAATGTTAAAAGAACAACCATGGGAAATTCACTAAGTAGTCTAAGGATGTTCAGCCATTAATAACAAAATTACAAAAAGTTACAATAAAACAAATTACATTAAAAAGACTAGTAAAAATATTTAGAACTCAATTACTTTGTAATTATTTGACTACATTTTATAATTATCATGCTCTGCAGAATACATACATCTATTTCATCTGTATGAAGGAACTATTGTGTAAGATGTGCTCTTGCTTCTCGCTCCTCAATTCCCAGTCCATAGACTACATCATGTGGTAGCTTGAAACTGGCCACGGTTGAAGTACGTTTACCATAGTGCCTCAGATCAGAACCCCCTTCCCCAAGCAACTTGTGAAATAGCTAACAGCTGGCTACTCAATGCTATTAAAGATGTGGTGTTACAAGTATTGTGAGAAACTGTGGGAGAGAGGCCTTTTAGTCTTGGAGCCAGTGAAGGTATCCTTCTCTTCAGGCACATGTTTATTTTTATTTTTAGAATTCTGTGATTATTGTTAGCAATCATTTCCTTCTTTACTTTGCCAGCTAAGTAACTCAGAACTAAATTTCCAGCACTTTCCCCAAAAGAAAAAAATGTTCCAGGATTCATCTTGTTTTCCTACTGTTGTTTTTATTTACTTTTCCGTTTTCCTTCCTCCCTCCCTCCCTCCCCCCCTTCCTTCCTTCCTTCCTTCCTTCCTTCCTTCCTTCCTTCCTTCCTTCCTCCCTCCCTTCCTTCCTTCCTCCTTTTCTCTTTTTTCTGCTCTCTTCTTCCCTCCCTTTCTTTTGTTCCATATTATATATACAGTGTGTCCATAAAGTCATGGTGTACTTTTGACCGGTCACATGGTCAAAGTGCACCATGACTTTACCGGACACACCTGTATTTTGTTCTATAATACATATATGGATTTATATTAGCTATTTCTAAACATTTAAAAATGATATGGGGGTATAAATATAAATAGCATAGTTATTTGCATACACATTCTTAAGTGTAATTGATTATTAAGGCTTCTGGCTTTATTTGTAGGTTTTATCTTGGTGTAATATTTTTGAGGCTTTCTCCTACTTTAATATCAACAAACTTAGGAAATTAAAATATAATTTAGATCTGCATATAAGTTTTATTTATTAAGGGACCATAAAAAATCTTGGGGAAGAGAATATTTCACTTATTATACTTATTATAATGTGTCTCCCCTTCTAAAATGTAAGTTACAAAGGGCAAAACGTATTCAACTGTTTAGTACCATACCTGACATATAAAAGGCATTCAGTGGGTATTTTTGAATGAGTTAATAATTGACTAATTAATTAATTTTCTAATGCTCAATTGTTCTGAATACAGTTGGCTTTTACTGATGATATTATATGCACACACAAACACATACACACATATTTAAGAACTTTCAATTTGTACTTATCACTTTCATTTAGGATGTTTCTCTAGATCATGATTTTTCAATTAAATATTCATTGCTAATGACTTTTTCCATTAGTTCTCTACAGAAATCTGGTCATACATCATAAAGAGAAGCAATATGGCATTTTCTACCCATGTGGAAAGAGTAGTTATCCTGAAGTAAGTATAATGTTTTAATACCTCTGTGTCTCTCTGATGGTTCTCGTGAAGTCATTCACTTTAATTTGGTTGCTTTATTTTTTTCTTGTATCGGGAAAGAAGAGAGAAGTGATATTTGGTTGAGTGCTTACTATGTGATGTGCTTGCTATGTGTTTAATTACTTTTATGTCATTACTCCCACAATAATCCAGTGAAGAAGGTACCGGGAGTATCCCCATTTTCATTAACCAGGTAACTAGAGCTCAGAGAGCTGACACAGCATCCCCACACCACAGCCCCCTGTGGTGGAGCCTGGCTCTGAAGCCACAGTGAGCTCGCTGCCACACTGAATTCAACTCCAGGCCATGCTCACTGCCTCCCATTCACCAGCCCGTTGCCTCTGCCTCGCCCTCATCTTTCTCACTTATACCCTGCTTTTCACACATTCCTTTATTCAGCTATTTGACCAGATGCCAAGCTAAGCAGTTTGGTGATCAGTAAGTGGTTTTGCCACTCAGGTTTTTGAGCAGAGGACTGGTTATCCAGGGAACAGAGAAAAAGATGCACTGCAGGCACAGGGGGCTAGAGCTAGGTGAATGGGCAGATAAAAGGAGACTGGCTGGCAAAATAATGGCCCCTTGAATGTTCATGTCCTAATCCCTGAAACCTGTGAGTATGTTACCTTACATACCAAAGGGTCTTTGCAGATGTGATTAATGTTAAAGACCTTAACCACAGAGAGAATATCTGGGTTTATCTAACTGGGCCCAAACTAAGCATGTGAATCCTTAAAAACAGACAACTTTTATGTCAGTGGTGAGGGGAAGATGTGCCTACAGTAGAATAATGAGAGAGATGAAATATTGCTGGCTTTGATGACGGAGAAAGGGGGCCAAGGTGCCCAAGGGGGCAAGTGGCCCCTAAAAGCTGGGAAGGACAAGGAAAGGAATTCTTCCTCAAAATCTCTGGAAAGGAATGCAGCTGGCTGACACCCTGATTTCAGTCTCAGGAGTCCATATTGGACCCAACTGTAGGATACTAAGTTTGTGTTGTGTTAATGCACTGAGTTTGTAGTAATTTGTTACAGCCACCTTAGGAAACTAACATAAGGAGAAGTTCAGCATACAGTGAGGTAATAGGAGTTTCACCTTCTGCTCAGAAACTTCTAGTAACTTCCTCCTTCCCAACACATCAGATTTCCACTTTCTTGCTCAGTTTTCCAGGTTTGTATGACTGCCCATGTTGCATTTCTCAGTGGTATCCCTTCCTAACTCAATCCTGTCAGACCATTCTCCTCTCTGCTCCAGGGACTGGCCATGGTCACTTTCTAACCTGCACATGATGTCCCCTTCGCAGGAAGTTATCCCTCTTCCATTGCTTTTCTTGATTACTTCTGCCTTCTTTGATCCCTGACTTTTCTGACTGGCTCCATCATATGTGTCCAGGAGACACAATTAATACTCTATTTGTCTATACATCTGTGCTACACTTGATCAAACTTTCTTAGTTTTAACACATCATATGCTACTTTTATTGGTTAAATAATTGCCACACATTATTCTATCATCTATTAGAAAATGTGATTCCGTGAAAAGGTCATGTGCTGTTTTTGTTTCTGTTTTTTTAAATGTTTTATTTATTTATTTTTTACAGGGACAGAGAGAGAGTAAGAGAGAGGTATAGATAGGGACAGACAGACAGGAACAGAGAGAAATGAGAAGCATCAATCATTAGTTTTTTGTTGTCGTTGCGACACCATAGTTGTTCATTGATTGCAATCCCACACGTGCCTTGACCCTGGGCCTTCAGCAGACCGAGCCACCACCTGCTGGAGCCAGCAATGTTGGGTCCAAGCTGGCGAGCTTTGGCTCAAGCCAGATGGGCCCATGCTCAAGCTGGTGAGCTGGGGGTCTCGAACCTGGGTCTTCCGCATCCCAGTCCGGCACTCTATCCACTGTGCCACTGCCTGGTCAGGCGGTCATGTGCTGTTTTGACACTAGCAATTTTCTAGCTGTGCCTCTTTGGCAAGATACTTAACCTCTCTGAACCTCAGCTTTCTTATCTGTAAAGTAGAATTGATAATATCTACCTCACAGGATTTTTGTTAGGATTATAGCATTCTAGAACTGTTAGTTCCGATGCTCCTGGAGGGCGAAGACACTATCATTCTTTCCCATGTTCTCAGTATCCACCACCGTGAACTAATTATATTGTCAACCATCTACATCTTGTTACAGATTTTACCATTATTTCTGTACTTACACACCTCACCACTAAGTTTTCATGCAGTACTATATAATGGTTGTCTTAAAAGCCTTAGCTCATTCTATCATATGTTTAACTTTTGACCTCTAGATTACCTTTACAGAATATTTACTGAGCCTGACCTCCTCCGAATAAATCTCCTTCACCTGTCTGTGGCTACTTCTCCTAGATTCTCTTCAAGTACTGTATTTTATGTCATTTCATGATGTTCTATTTCAACTTTCATTTGATACAGACACCATTTTGAGGTAGTGCCCACGGAGCCAGGTGTTTCTGCGATAGGCAGGGTGTTTTATAATATATGAGCACTTTCACTGCCTGCATTCTCAAGATTTGGGGATGCAGGTTATCTCTTTGGAAACCTTCTTTGCTTTTCATGGTTCTCAGTTTTATCTCTATTTCAGGAAACATTAACCCTTGGTTGCTCTCTGGCTACATTTTTTAGTTGCTCTCTGGCTACATTTTTTAGTTTTAAATGTGTTTCTTCTGCTGCCCTGACAAGCCAGAAAACAGAGACTTTCATTTCTACAGGAAGTCTCTGTTCTTCCCTTTTTTCTAAATCCAGCCTGCTGATATTCCTATCAAGTCTGGATCTTTTGTTGGTGAACTTGGCTTCTTATCATTGTACTGTGATAAATTTTTATGCTAGCTTTACAGTTTCAGATATCCACGTGGCTTAAAGTTGCTGGAAGAAATCTTTATAGACAAGATGATTTATTACTAAAAATTGAATCCCAAATGTGTCTTAGGAAGCGTGTGTGTGTATGTGTGTATCTTAGGAAAGATGTTCTTTCCTGCTTTCATTGATTTCTTGTGGTTGGGGTAATTTTTTGCAAAGAGTTTCAGGCTAACACCTATTTTTGTAAATCAGTATTCATGATTCTTTGAGACTACTTTTAGCTCTAGAATGTTTAATGACCCTTCTCTCTGTATATAGTTAATGTGGTAATTTTTAACTCAGTGTCTAGGAAGTAGTGTATAAACAGATTCCTTATAGAAATGTCCCCAAACTTTGGTCAATGTGTAAAATTTATTTTTGCTAACACCGAATCATTCCTTTATGCTTTTAAGATGTCTGAGAGATGAATCATTGCCTGAGCAGATCATGTAATGCACTATATACTGGGACATGGCTTGAGGCAAATATGTATTTAGAAATATAGCCTAATGTCAACCCAATGCTAAAGAAAGAGTTCCCATTTACTGAGACATTAATTCTTAGCCTTCTTAAATCTTATAGAGACTGTGGTTGAGGCAGAAAACAGATCTCAAAGAGGTAAGAGTGCTTGCTGCAAGGTGACTAAGGGTAATAAGACAGCCATGGACCCTTTTATAAATGGGTAAGACATGGTTATATTGTAATAAATGCCTTGTAAACATTGCTGACTTTATATGTTATATTGAGTCTTGATATTTTTAAGTCTAGAACAAGAAAAATAATTTGTGAAGACATGCTCTGGACACACCAAGTTTTAATATGACCATATCTAAAGGGAAGCAAGGCTTACTGTGCAGAGTACTTTTATTTGGGTTTGGGAGGTAGAAGATTTTTGCTGTCAATTACTTTCCAGGAACCTGAGTCTTGAAGTCCTTTGACTTTTTGCAAATAGGTTGCAACATACCTATACTTATTTTCGGAAATGGTACTAAGGCTTTCTGAAACACTTTCCTTTTTTCTCAGGAGATGCTCAGTCATTTCCCTTGGTGCCCTCCGCTACCCATAGGTTGCAGAAATGAACAGGTGGGCTGGAAGCAGCCTTTCTTATACACAGCTGTTTATGAACTACCTTTCACTCAATGCTCAATCAAAGCAAGTGTGCAAAGAGTTTTCCAATAGTAATTTATGATGGCCTTCACTTGATAAAAACTGATTCTACATAGATCAAATCCCATTGCTTATAATCACTGTGATAATGTTAATGAATCTGTACAAATTTGTGACAAGAAGGGCTAAGCATTTTTCATAGTTTGGTCTTCCTTCAAGGATACTTCCAGAGCTTTTGTACTTGTGACAAAATATAGAGTGATACCTTGGTTTTCATTGACTTCAGTTATTGTCGGTTTCGGTTCTCGTGATTTTTTTCTGCGAAAAATTTGTCTTGGTTTTTGTTGGTTGCGTCATATTTCATTGACGTGACCACATGACCTCGCTGCTAATATTTGTGAAAACAAAGGGCAACCCACGCATACTTCTGCTCAGTGTGACATTGTTTCTCATGTGAGCATCACTCTGCGCATCTAGACAAACAATTCTATTGCTTTCCAGTTTTGGGTGGCTTTTTTTCTTGATTGCGAGTGCTAATACTACAATTACATGTAAGTGATTACTGTTATACAGTAGTCGGTGTAATCTGTTTATTTTGCGTTTTTCAGTTTCAAAATATATGTAAGGCACATAAGATAAAAATCACATGTGCTCAAATCTCGTTGTCCCTGTTAAGTGTTTCTTTTGCTAAGAAATTAACCTTTTCCTTTTAGCTCCATCATGGGACCAAAGAAAGTTTCCAGAGCCAGCAGCCCTTTGAAGAGGAAGATCAGGAACACTATTGAGCTGAAGGAGGAAATCATTGAAAAATACTGTATGAGAGCGGCTCCAAGATTGCTGAAATCAGCCGCATGTACGGGAAGTCGCCATCCATGACAAGTTCCATTGTGGCAAAAAAGGAAGCAATAAAGGAGGCTAATGTAGCCAAAGGCGAGAACGTGATAATAAAACAGAGATTGCAAACAATTGAAGATGTCGAACGGTTATTAATTTGGATCAATCAAAAACAGTTAGATGTCGATTCTGTTTTGGAGGCCATCATATGTGAAAAGGCCAGACTGTTGTATGCTGAGCTCATTAAGAAAATGTCTGGGGGATTAAGATGGCAATGGAGTAGGCCGGCGTACCAACTTCCAACTCCCAGAACCAAAGTGGATTATAACTCAATTTTAAGAACCATCATCTGGTTAAACCAACTATGAACTAAATTAAGTGGACTCTTCAACCAAGGAACACAGAAGAAGCCACATTGAGACTGGTAAAAATAGTGAAAATGCGAAGAGGGCTGCCCAGCTCCCCGGAGCAAACGGCAGCCTGGAGAGACCCACATGGCAGGAGGAGAGTTTGGCGGAGAGGGAGGGACCTGCGTTCCAGGAACAAAGCCCCAGCCTGCAGTCGCAGAGCCTAGAAGAGGTGTTTGGACAGTATTGAGCTGTGAAACAAGTGAGGATACTGTTTGTGAGAAAGAGACAGTTTTCTCAGACCCAATATTCTTTTTAAAGGGACAGCACAGAAAACCTCTCTCACAACCATGCACCCAGGGCTCTGGGGAATGGGGACAGAGGAGAGGACCAGAGCAGCGGGAAGAGAGTGTGGACTGAAGGCACAGGGACAAACACACTGAGGGACAGCCACCCTAACCCCTGGGCTAAATCACTTCCCTAATCAAAAATGAATATTTCCCCTGGAACCAGCAATACCAGCAAAGGGAGACAGGACACCAGCCAAACAAGCTCTCCTGCAGCAATTAGAGCAGAGCTGCTTAGATGGAGGGAGCTCCCAGGTCTACAGTATAGAGTGTTAGGATTTGAACTGTGGGGCCCCTTCCTACTATGCTAAGGGTTGCTGGAGGGATAGTGGCGGCGGGATGCTGAAACACAGTTCTGTCGGCAGGGGCGAAGGCCCAGCCGGTGTGAGCTCGGTCTAGCCCAGCAGGGGCAGAGGGGGCTTGCGAAAGCGGTCCAGCAGCTGGGGACCACCTGTAACCCCACCTGCGGGGGGAAAGCAGGAGGCCAGGAACAGGCAGAGATCTGCTCTGCAACCCTGCTCAAGCCAGCCCTGACTGCGGGGACGAGGCTAGGACCAGGGACAGGCGGAGGCTCATGGCTGAGCCCGCGCCAGCAGGCCCAAACGGCGTGAGAAACCACGGTTTGCCATCCTGCGTGCGTGAATTGGCTCTGAACGCCAGGGCAGGGTAGAGCCTGGGATGAGCAGAAGTTTGCAGCTGAACAGACGCCAGCAGCCACGCCCGGTCCAATAAACCTTGCTTTGCGACCCTGCGCAGGAGGGCCCTGGCCTCGGGGGTGGGGCTAAAGCTCCAGATGGGCAAAGGCTCTCAGCTGAGAGCACGTCAGAAGCCCCATGCAACCCACATAACTGTGGCGAGCAGGCTCTGACCGTGGGTGCTGGGCAGAAGCCCAGGAACAGGCTAGGTCCAAGCTGACCAAAGGTGCTCACCTCTACCCTTGGTGCTGAGGCTAGTGGCTTGAATGACAGCCCCTCCCCCAGAGAAGAGGTGGAAATCACAGCAACAACCGCAGTGGGCCGGCACTGGCAACACCGATACCCAACCGGCCTAGGCAGTGGCAAAGGAAATGGCAGTCCTGCAGACAGACCACACATAGAGAACACAAAAACAATACCTACTGGACTCCAGTGGCCACAACTTGCTTATACACAGACAAAATGGGCAGGCAGAGAAATGCAAACCAAATAAATCAAGAGAAATTCCCAGAGAAGGACCTGAATGAACCAGATATAACAAAATTACCAGTAGCAAAATTTAGAATAATAATAGGATGTTCAAAGAAATTGGAGCAACAATGGATAGTCATTATGAACACCTAAATAAAGAGATAACAAGTATAAAAAATGAAATTGAAATCATAAAAAAGAATCAGACAGAAATGACAACTATAGTATCAGAACTGAAGACCACAATGGAAGGAATTAAAAGCAGGAGGAACCACGATGAGAATCGAATAAGCGAGTTAGAGGACACAATAAACAAAGGCACAGAAGCAGAGAAGAAAAAGGAAAAGAGACTCAAAAAATGTGAGGAAACTCTAAGGGAGCTCTGTGAAAACATGAAGAGAAACAACATTTGCATCATAGGGGTGCCTGAAGAAGAAAAGAGAGGACAGGAAATGGAAACTTTGTTCAATCAAATCTAGCAGAAAACTTCCTTACATTAAGGCTGGGAAACACTCCACATGTTCAAGAACCACACAGAACTCCATTAAAGAGAAACCCAAAGAAATCTACACCAAGACACATCATAATTAAAATACCAAAGCTAAGGGATAAAGAGAAAATTTTAAAAGCTGCTAGAAAAAAAAAAGGCTATCACCTACAAAGGAGTCCCCATAAGAATGACATCTGACTTCTCAACAGAAACACTTGAGGCCAGAAGGGAATGGCAAGATATATTCAAAGTAATGCAGAACAAGAACCTACAACCAATACTACTCTATCCAGCAAGGCTAACGTTTAAAATTGAAGAAGAAATAAAGAGCTTCCCAAACAAAGAAAGCCTCAAGAAATCATTAAAACCAAACAAATTCTGCAAGAGATGCTAACGGGCCTGTTGTGAACAGTTCAAAGGGAGGAAAGAATATAGCAAAAGAAGAATACAGCTTTAAAGAATAAAATGGCAATAAACAACTACATATCATTAATAACCTTAAATGTAAATGGATTAAATGATCCAATCAAAAGACATAGGGTAGCTGCGAGGATAAACAGGACCCATACATATGATGTCAACAAGATACACAGCTAAAACAAAAGATGCACATAGACTGAAGGTAAAAAGATGGGAAAAAAATTTTTATGCAAATGGAATTAAAAGAAAAGCCGGGGTAGCAATACTTATATCTGACAAAATGGACTTTAAAACAAAGGCTGTAGTAAGAGATAAAGAAGGACACTACATAATGATAAAGGGAACAATTCAACAGGAAGATATAACTATTATTAATATCTATGCACCAAATATAGGAACCCCGACATACATAAAGCAGACTTTGATGGATATAAAGGGCGAGATTAACAGCAATACTATAATAGTAGGAGATTTCAATACCCCACTAACATCACTGGATAGATCCTCAAGAAAGAAAATTAATAAAGAAACAGCAGACTTAAAGGAGACACTAGATCAACTCGATTTAATAGATATCTTCAGAACTTTTCACTCTAAAGCAGAAGAATATACAATCTTCTCAAGCGCTCATGGTACATTTTCTAGGATAGACCACATGTTAGGACACAAAAATGGTCTTAAAAAATTTAAGAAGATTGAAATCATATCAAGCATTTTCTCTGATCACAATGCCATAAAACTAGAAATTAACCACAAAAGAAAAACTGAAAAATACTCAAACACTTGGAGAGTAAATAGCATGATATTAAATAATGAATGGATTAACAATGAGATCAAAGAAGAAATAAAAAAGTTTCTAGAAACAAATGATAATGAGCATACATCAACTCAAAATTTATGGGGCACAGCAAAAACAGTAATTAGAGGGAAGTTCATTGCACTACAGGCATACCAAAAGAAGCTAGAAAAAGCTCAAATAAGCAACCTGACCCTGCATCTAAAAGAACTAGAAAAACAACAGCAAATAAAGCCCAGGACCAGTAGAAGAAAGGAAATAATAAAGATCAGAGCAGAAATAAATGACATAGAGGCTAAGGAAACAATACAGAGGATCTATGAAACCAGGAGCTGGTTCTTTGAAAAGGTAAACTAGATTGATGAACCTTTAACTAGACTCACCAAGAAAAAAAGAGAGAGGACCCAAATAAATAAAATTAGAAATGAGAATGGAGAAATAACAACTGACACAACAGAAATACAAAGCATTGTAAGAAAATACTATGAAGAACTATATGCCAGAAAATTAGACAATCTTGGTGAAATGGACAAATTTCTTGAATCATATAACCTTCCAGAAATCAATCTGGAAGAATCAGAACATCTAAACAGACCAATTACAACAAATAAGATAGAAACAGTTATCAAAAAACTCCCAAAAAAGAAAAGTCCTGGGCTGATGACTTCACAAGTGAATTCTACCAAAAATTCAAAGAAGAACTAACTCCTATCCTCCTCAAGCTATTTCAAAAAATTCAAGAGGAAGGCAGACTTCCAAACTCCTTTAATGAGGTGAGCATAATTCTGATCCCAAAACCAGGCAAAGACAACACAAAGAAAGAAAATTATAGGCCTATATCTCTGATGAATTTAGACGCTAAAATTCTCAACAAAATATTAGCCAAACGGATTCAGCAATATATGAAAAAAATCATACACCATGATCAAGTGGGATTTATTCTGGAGAGGCAAGGCTGGTTCAATATTCACAAATCAATCAATGTGATTCATCACATAAACAAAAAGAAGGACAAAAATCACATGATAATTTCAATAGATGCAGAAAAGGCATTTGATAAAATCCAGCACCCATTCATGCTCAAAACTCTCAGTAAAGTGGGAATACAGGGAACATTCCTTAACATGACAAAGGCCATCTACGACAAACCCACAGCAAACATCATACTAAATGAGCAAAAATTAAAAGCAATCCCCTTAAGATCAGGAACCAGGCAGGGGTGTCCCCTTTTACCACTTTTATTCAACATAGTTCTGGAAGTCCTAGCTATAGCAATCAGACAAGAAGAAGAAATAAAAGGCATCCAAATTGGAAAAGAAGAAGTAAAACTGTCACTATTTGCAGATGATATGATATTGTATATAGAAAACCCTAAAATCTCAGTCAAAAAACTACTGGACCTTATAAATGAATTCAGCAATGTGGCAGGATATAAAATTAATACTCAGAAATCAGAGGCATTTCTATATACCAACAATGAACTGTCAGCAAAAGAAATTAAGGAAACAATCTTCTTCACTATTGCAGCCAAAAAAATAAAGTACCTAGGAGTAAATTTAACCAAGTAGGTTAAGGACTTGTACTCAGAAAATTATAAAACATTGATAAAAGAAATCAAGGAAGATACAAACAAGTGGAAGCATACACTGTGCTCATGGCTAGGAAGAATAAACATCCATAAAATGTCTATATTACCCAAAGCAATTTATAAATTCAATGCAATTCCAATTAAAATACCAATGACATACTTCAAAGATATAGAACACATATTTAAAAATTTATATGGAACCAAAAAAGAACACGAATAGCCTCAACAATTTTTAAAAGAAAGAATAAAGCAGGAGGTATCACTCTTCCGGATATCAAGGTTTACTACAAGGCCATTATACTCAAGACAGCCTGGTACTTGCATAAGAACAGGCACATAGATCAATGGAACAAAACAGAGAACTGATATTTTTGGACAACGATATTTGACAAAGGAGGAAAGAACATACAATTCAATAAAGACAGCCTCTTTAACAAATGGTGTTGGGAAAATTGGACATCTACCTGCAAAAAAATGAGATTAGACCATCAACTTACACCATTCACAAAAACAAACTCAAAATGGATAAAAGACTTAAACGTAAGCCGTGAAACCATAAGCATCTTAGAAGAAAACATAGGCAGCAAGATCTCTGACATCTGTCGCAGCAATATATTTCCCAATTTATCTCCACGGGCAAATGAAATAAAAGGCAAGATAATCAAATGGGACTATATCAAACTAAAAAGTTTTTGCATAGCTAAAGACAATAAGAACAGAATAAAAAGACAAACCACACAATGGGAGAACATATTTGTCAGTATGTCTGATAAGGGGTTAATAATCAAAATTTATAAAGAACTTATAAAACTCAACACCAGCAAGACAAACAATCCAATCAAAAAATGGGCAAAAGAAATGAATAGAAATTTCTCCAAAGAGGACATACAGATGGCCAATAGACATATGAAAAATTGCTCAACATCACTAATCATTAGAGAAATGCAAATTAAAACCACAATGAGATATCACCTCACACCAGTCAGAATGGCACTCATCAGCGAAACAACACAGAATAAGTGCTGGCGAGGATGTGGAGAAAAGGGAACCCTCCTGCACTGCTGGTGGGAATGCAGACTGGTGCAGCTACTGTGGAAAACAGTATGGAGATTCCTCAAAAAATTAAAAATCGAATTGCCTTTTGACCCAGCTATCCACACTTATAGGAATATACTCTAAGAACACCATAGCATTGTTCTAAAAGAAGAAATGCGCCCCCATGTTTGTGGCAGCATTGTTCACAATAGCGAAGATCTGGAAACAGCCCAAGTGTCCGTCAGAGGATGAGTGGATTAAAAATCTTTGGTACATATATACTATGGAATACTACTCAGCCATAAGAAATGATGACATCGGATCATTTACAACAAAATGGATGTACCTTGATAACATTATACGGAGTGAAATAAGTAAATCAGAAAAAGAAACTGAGGACAGCGTGATTTCATACATAGGTAGGTGGGACATAAAATTGAGACTATGAGACATGGACAAAAGAGTGGTGGTTACGAGGTGGCGGAAGGGAAGACAGGATGGGATAGGGAGGAGGGGATGGACACAGGGAAAACCAGATAGAAGGTGACAGAGGACAACTTGACTTTGGGTGATGGGTATGCAACATAATTGAATGATAAGATAACCTGGAGATGTTTTCGTTGTACATATGTACCCTGATTTATTGGTGTCACCCTATTAAAATTAATAATAATAAAAAAAAGAAAATGTCTGGGATGAATGCTAGTGTACTTAGGGATTTTAAGGCCAGCAGAAGCTGGCTCAAAAAATTCATGAGGTGCACTGGCATACACAGTGTTACTAGGCACAGTGAAGGTGTGAATTTGGACAAGTCTGGGCTGAAAATTTTATGTTCAAAGTCAAAGATGATGTAGAGGCTGAAGGATTCATCCCCCAACAAGTCTTAAACTGTGATGAGACTGGCCTCTTTTGGAAGAAAATGCCAAAGAAGACATTTATTACACAGGAGGAAAAGGCAGTGCCAGGACATAAGCCTGTGAAAGATAGGCTAACTCTTTGCTAGTGGTAAAGTGAAGCCCCTACTGGTGTACCATTCAGAAACTCCCGCAGTGTTTAGCAGAAACAATGTGATTAAAGTAAATTGTGTGTGGTGTGGAGGGCAAACAAGAAAGCATGGGTCATGAGGCAAATTTTCATTGAGTGGATGAATGAAGTGTTTGACCCCAGTGTGAAAAAAGTACCTCCAGAATAATCAGTTGCCTCTTAAGTGCCCCTGGTAATGGACAGTGCTTCTGCACACCCTCCAGGTTTGGAAGACACATTGTTGGAGGTGTTCAGTTTCATCACAGTGAAGTTTTTGCCCCCTAATACCACACCACTCATCCAACCCATGGACCAGAATTTCATTTCAATTTTAAAGAAACTGTACACAAAAGCAATATTTTAAAGGTGCTCTGAGGTGACATCAGATACTGAATTGTCTTTAAGAGAGTTCTGAAAAAAACATTTCAACATTCTCAACTGCATTAGCCTCATAGATAAGGCTTGGCAGGGAGTGACATCCAGGGCGATGAACTCTGCCTGGAAGAAATTATGGCCAAGATGTGTGCATGAGAGAGATTTTGAAGGGTTAGAGCCTTTCTTTGATGACCTTACACATGTGGCGCAGTCAGTTGTTGATTTGGAAAAGTCTATGGGCTTAGAGGCGAGTGATGAGGACGTGGAAGAGCTGGTGGATGACCATAGTGAAGAACTCACCACTGAAGAGCTGCAAGACCTGCACCTAAAAGTGCAACAGACGGCAGATGAAATTGCTTCAGATGAGGAGGAAGAGAGGGGAGAATGTGCCTTCTTCAGAGATTAAGGACATCATCTCCATGTGGAGTGAGGTACAGGAGTTTGTGGAAAAAAATCACCCAGACAAAGCTGTTTCAGGCCAGGTCTGCAAGTTGTTTAATGATAATGTCTTGCCCCATTTTAAGCAAATCTTAAAGAGGTGGCAGAAACAGACCTCTTTGAACAGCTTTCTTGTGTGACATGGGTCCCCTGACTCCGAAGCTGGTCCTAGTGATAAAAGACCAAGAAGGGAAGTGACCCCAGATATTGCCTTGATACCTAAGGTCCTTATGAGGGGGATTCCCCTTCCAAACCATAATGTCTTCACCTCTCTCTCTCCTCCTCGCTGTCTTTCATACAACGAGAAGAGTCTTCAGAAAGGTAAATGCCATGTTAAATGCTAATTTATTCTTTACATTAGTCTTTTATATTCATTTTATATTAATTTCTCATTGTTTTTAGTATTAAACACTACAATTATTCTCTATAAAATTTTTTGGTCTGTATTTTGGAGTGTCTAGAATGGATTAATTGGATTTACATTGATTCATATGGAAATAATTGCCTCAGTTTTCATCGGTTTTGGATTTTGCCAATTGTTTTCAGAAGGGTTATTGATAAAAACTGAGGTATCACTGTAATTGGTTTTTGATTTTACTGAAGAGAAAGTTTCAGAAATTTGCTTGATTTGGATTTAGGTCAGAGAAATGGTGCCGTAAAGGGGGATCCCGATACCTCTCCCTGAAATTTCAACAAGTCCAACAACTAGAGACAGAAAAACAATCCCAGGAGCATCTGAAATACGTATACATCAAATAAAGGTACGATTGGGCAAAAGGTGACTGAATATACAGACCACTTTGAAGGAAATAGTACAGAGAATGGCGCCCAGGGAGTGCACGAAAGCCGGCTTCCTTACACCCAGACCTCTCTAGGCAGGGCGCCTCCTCCAGCCATACAGGCTAACAAAACAAATTCCCAGGGAAAAGGCTGGGGGGAGAGGTGAGCAGGCAGCTTGCAGACAGCCTATGGAAAACAGACCTGTGGATTGCTGAAAGGAGCCAAACCCTCAGTCTGCTCACTGCCCGACTGGCTCACGCTGGCAGCAGCTCTGGCTGACAAGGTCTTTTTTCCCAGGTCTGTGAATAAAGAGAACCTGAAGGAGGGACTTGATAGTCCTTAGGGTCTCTCGCTCAGCAGGCAGTGGCTGGGGCAACCTCCTGCCAGCCAATACAGGGTAAAAAATACATTCTTATAGAACAAATCCCAGAGAACACTGCAGAAGCTGGCAGGCTGGGCTGCAGGCTTCCCAATAAGGGAGAAGTCTGTGAAGAGCAAATTTAACTAGATATACCTGGGGAACCCTCATAAGGAGCCTGACCAGATTTCAACTTGCCCCTCTGCCTGCGTAAGCTGGTGGCTCTGGTTGACAGAGCCTTTATACCCAGAGCTGTGCCTTAAAAGGACCTGGAGGAGGAACTTGGCAGCTTTTAAGACCTCTTGTTCTTAAGGCAGTGACTGGGGCATTTCCTGCCAGCGAATACAGGTTGCAAAGTGCAAAAAGCCTGGGTAGAGTCATCCCGCAAAGCGCTCAGACATACTAAACATACCTGGAGGCTCAGAAAGACACCTTAGGAGCAATAGGCTCCCAGCACTGACTGATTACGTTGGTGGCTTGGGATGGCAAGGCCTTACCCAGAGCCCTGCATTGAGTGGGGATAGAGGAGGGGTTTGGCAGCTCTTAGAGACTTTTGCTCTCCAGGCAGTGGCAGCAGCAACTTCACAGCTGAGTCCCCCAGGCTGCTGGCTCAGGAAGGAGAGACTGGGAAAGAGGCTCCAGGAAAACGGACTCTCCCATTGTCAGAGCCTGCAAACGCTGACAAGTGCTGCCTACCAATGGGACTGAGACCTAGTTTATGTCATCGCCATAACGACACATCAACTGCAAATCTCTACCTAAGAGTGCCACAGAAGCAGATTCTGAGGTATAGTGCCATCGACCAAAAAGAGAAAAAAGAAAAGGGAAGAAGATAACCTCTCAAAACCAGAAAAAATCCAGTCTTTATAACTTTTTCCATTTTTTGTTGCGACACCTTAGTTGTTCATTGATTGCTTTCTCATATGTGCCTTGACCGCGGGCCCTCAGCAGACCGAGCATCCCTTTGCTTGAGCCAGCGACCTTGGGTCCAAGCTGATGAGCTTTTGCTCAAGCTAGATGGGCCTGCGATCAAGCTGGTGAGCTCAGGGTCTCGAACCTGGGTCCTTGGTGTCCCAGTCCTATGCTCTATCCACTGCGCCACCGCCTGGTCAGGCCTTTTTTCATTTTTTTTTTCTTTTCATTTTTGTATCTTGTTTTCTTCCACTTTAGTCCTTTTATCCTCTTTTTGTTTTACTCTTGTCTTTTCATTTTGAACTTCATTACCCATAGGTGTTACATTTTCCATTCTTTTTATTTTCATTTTCTCTTTTATCTTTCTTTCTCCCTCTCTTTTGTTTTCTTCTTTTCTCTTTCACTTTTCCTCTCATTTGATCCTCACTCACAAGCAAATTATTTTATTTTGGATACAAATTTTTTCTTTGTGGCACTTTGTGTGCTTTTTATTTTGCTGTTTATCTCATTAGTATTTCCCCCAACTCCAGCCCGCCATTCTATGTAATTTATGTTCCACTTACTACAATAGAATTTCCATTTTTCACTGTACTTTTTTCTTTTCTCTTTTTTTCTTTATTTCTTCTTTTCTCTTTCACTACATCTCTCATTCAACAGTCATTTTCAAAAATTATTTTATTCTTGATCCAAATTTTTTTCTTGTAGCATTTTGTGGGTTCTTACCTCAGTGTTTGCCTCTTTGTCACCACTCCCCAACTCAGGCCCTCCATTTTATGTACTGTTTGTTTCATTTACCACAATATAATTTTCAGTTTATCACTGTATTTTCTCAAAAAAAATTTTTAATTCTTTCTTTTTAATTTTTTTAAAATTCTTATATTTTTATTTTTTATCAACTCTTATTAGGGTTAATAACAATACCACTCTCAGATTCCATTAAGAAAAAAATTGAATATCATGGATACAAAAGACAGAGATGTAACTTAGATGAAGAAAAATCTATAGAAAAAAGTTTAATAGCTTAAAAACCTTGGAGTTAAATGTCAGAGAATTTAAAACTGAAATCCTAAAAATACTCAGGGATATACAAGAAAGTATAGAAAGGCAATTTAGGGAGCTCAAAAAACAATTCAATCAACAGGAAGAATACATCACTGAGAAAATTGAAACTATGAAAACGAATCAAACAGACATGAAAAACTCAACTCTTGAACTGAAAAATGAGATAACAAGCTTAGCTAATAGAACAGGCTGGATAGAAGAGAGAATTAGTGACATAGAAGACAGGCAACTAGAGGCACTACAGAGAGAAGAGTAGAGAGATTTAAAAATTTTAAAAAATAAGAAAGACCTACAAGAATTGTCTGACTCCATCAAAAAGAGCAACATAAGAATAATGGGTATATCAGAAGGAGAAGAGAGAGAAAATGGGTTGGAGAACATATCAAACAAATAATAGATGATAACTTCCCAAGCCTGTGGAAAGAACTAAAGCCTCAAATTCAAGAAGCAAACAGAACACTGAGTTAATTTAACCATAACAAACCTACTCCAAGACACATCATAATAAAATTATCACAAACCAATGACAAAATAAAATTCTCAAGGCAGCCAGGAAAAAGAAGAATATAATATATAAAGGAAGGCCCATTAGATTATCATCAGATTTCTTAGCAGAAACTCTACAAGATAGAAGAAAGTGAATCCCAATATTTAAAGTTCTGAGAGAAACTTCCAGCCAAGAATACTATACCCATCAAAGCTATTCTTCAAATACAAAGAAGAAATAAAATCATTCACAGATACAGAAAAGATGAGGGATCTTATCACCAGAAAATCTTCACTTTAGGATATACTAAAGGGGATTTTCCGATCAGATACAAAGAACAAAACAAAATAAAACCACAAGTAAAGGCTCCATCAAAAAAAAAAACAATAAAAACAAAAAAATCTGTGACAACAAAAACAAAAAAGGGGAGAGGATGAAGATTAACAGTAGCAAAGGAGGATGCAGTGCAGAAGCACTCATGAGATAATGTACTACAAGGAACATGATAGGTATCCTTTCCATTACTTAATGATAACCACCCCTGAAAAAACCACCACAGAAGCTCATGGACTGAAAAAAGAAGCATCAGAGGAAAGAAGTATGGACTACAACCAAACAAAAACAAATGATAGAAAAACAAAAGAGAAGAATCAAACAAGATACAAAACTGTCAGAAAGCAATATATAAAATGGCAATAAGAAACCCTCAAATGTTAATATTTTTACTAAATGTAAATGGATTGAACTCACCAATAAAAAGATACAGAGTACCAGAATGGATTAAAAAAAGAAAATCCAACTGTATGCTGCATACAAGAAACACATCTAAGGTACAAGGGTAAAAGCAAATTCAAAGTGAAAGGCTGGAAAACAATACCCCAAGCAAATAACATAAAAAAAAGCAGGTGTAGCAATACTCATATCTAAGAATGCTGACTATAAGACAACAAAGGTAATCAGAGACAAAATCAGTCATTTTATAATGATTAAGGGGACATTGCATCAAGAAGACATAACACTTTGTAATATATATGCACCAAACCAAGGAGCACCAAAATACATAAGACAGCTACTGACTGACCTAAAAACAAAAATTGACAAAAATACAATCATACTTGGAGACCTCAATACACTGCTGATGGCTCTATATCGTTCATCCAAATAGAAAATCAATAAACAATTATTGGCCTTAAATGAAACACTAGAACAATTGGATATGATAGACATCTATAGGACCTTTTATCCCAAAGTGCCAGAGCATACATTTTTCTATAGTGTACATGGAACATTCTCAAGAATTGACCATATGTTGGGCCACAAAAATAACATCAACAAATTCAGAAAGATTAAGATTATACCCAGCATATTCTCTGATCATAAAGCCTTTAAACTAGAATTCCACTGCAAAATAAAGGTAAACAAACCAACAAAAATGTGGAGACTAAACAACACACTTTTAAAAAATGAGTGGGTCAAAGAAGAAATAAAAGCAGACATCAAAAGTTACATACAGACAAACAAAAATAACAATACGACATATTAGAATCTCTGGGATGCAGCAAAAGCAGTAATAAGAGGAAATTTTATTTCAATACAGGCCCATATGAACAAAAAAGAGAGAGCCAAAATAAACCACTTAACTTTACATCTTAAGGAGCTAAAAAAAGAAGAACCAAGGCAACCCAAAACCAGCAGAAGAAAAGAAATAATAAAAATTAGAGCAGAAATAAACAAAATAGAGAACAGAAAAACTATAGGAAAAATTAATAAAACAAAGAGCTGGTTCTTTGAAAAGATCAACAAAATTGACAAACCCTTGGCAAGACTCACAAAGGAAAAAAGAGAAAGGACTCAGATAAACAAAATCCAAAATAAAAGAGGACAAATCACCACAGACATCATAGATATAAAAGAATTATTGTAGAATACTATGAAAAACTATATGCCACCAAATTTAACAATCTAGAAGAAATGGATAAATTCTTAGAACAATACAATCTTCCTAGACTGAATCATGATGAAGCAGAAAGCCTAAACACACCCATAAGCAGGGAGAAAATATAAACAACTATCAGAAACCTCCCCCAAATTAAAAGTTCAGGGCCAGATGGCTATAGTAATGAATTCTGTCTAACATTCAAAGAAGACTTGGTTCCTATTCTACACAAAGTCTTCCAAAACATTGAAGAAGAAGCAATACTTCCAAATACATTTTATGAGGCCAACATAACTCTCAACCGAAACCTTGCAAAGACAACACAAAAAAAGAAAACCATGGACCAATATCACTAATAAATATAGATGCTAAAATACTAAACAAAATACTAGGAAATCAAATATAATAACACATTAAATAGATAATACATCATGATCAAGTGGGATTCCTCCCAGAATCACAAGAATGGTTCAACATACATAAAACAGTTAACATAATACACTATATCTATAAAACAAAGGACAAAAACCATATGATCCTATCAATAGATACAGAAAAGGCATTTGATAAAATACAACACAATTTTATGTTTAAAACACTCAATAAAATGGGTATAGAAGGAAAATATCTCAACATAATAAAGGCCATTTATGATAAACCATCAGCTAACATCATATTAAATGGCATAAAACTGAGGACTTTTTCTCTAAAATCAGGAACAAGACAAATTTGTCCATTCTCTTCACTATTATTCAACGTAGTGCTGGAAGTTCTAGCAGAGCAATCAGACAAGAAAAAGAAATAAAAGGCATTCATATTGGAAAAGATGAAGTAAGGGTTTCACTATCTGCAGATGATATGATCCTATACATCGAAAACCCCAAAAACTCCACAAAAAGACTACTAGAAACAATAAACCAATACAGTAAGGTCACAGGATACAAAATTAATATACAAAAGTCCATTGTCCATTGCCTTTTTACATACCAACAATGAAACATCAGAAAACAAACTCAAAAAATAATCCCCTTCATGGTTGCAAAAACAACAAAAAAATACCTAGGAATAAACATAACGAAGAATGTAAAGGACCTATATAATGAAAACTACAAAGCATTGTTAAGGGAAATCAAAAAAGATACAATGAAATGGAAAAATATTTCCTGTTCCTGTTAGGAAGAATAAATATAGTCAAAATGACTATATTACCCAAAGCAATATACAAATTCAATGAAATTCTAATCAAAATTCCAATGTCTTTATTAAAGAAATGGAACAAAAAAAATAAGATTTATATGGAACTATAAAAAACCCTGAATAGCCAAAGCAATCCTAAGGAAAAAGAATGAAGCTGGAGGCATTACAATACCTGACTTTAAATTATATTATAGAGCCACGATGATCAATACAGCATGGTACTGGCAGAAAAGTAGACACTCAAACCAATGGAACAGAATAGAAAGCCCAGAAATAAAACCACATATATATGGTCAAATAATCTTTGATAAAGGGGCCAACAACACACAATGGAGAAAAGAAAGCTTCTTCAATAAATGGTCCTGGGAAAACTGGAAAGCCACATGCAAAAGAATGAAACTCAACTACAGTTTGTCCCCTTGTACTAAAATTAATTCAAAATGGATCAAAGACCTAAATATAAGACCTGAAACAATAAAGTACATAGAAGAAAATATAGGTACTAAACTCATGGACCTCGGTTATAAAGAGCACTTTATGAATTTGACTCCAAAGGCAAGGGAAGTGAAGGCAAAGATAAACGAATGGGACTACATCAGACTAAGAAGCTTTTGTACAGCAAGAAACACTAACAGCAAAACAGACAGCCAACTAAATGGGAGATGATATTTTCAAACAACAGCTCAGATAAAGGACTAATATCCAAAATATACAAAGGACACATAAACTCAACAACAAACAACAAAAAATCCAATAAAAAAATGGGAAGAGAACATGAACACACACTTCTTCCAGGAAGAAATACAAATGGCCAACAGATATATGAAAAGATGCTCATATTCATTAGCTATTAGAGAAATGCAAATCAAAACTACAATAAGGTACCACCTCACACCTGTTAGAGTAGCTATTATCAACAAGACAGGTAATAACAGCCTGACCAGGTGGTTGCAGAGTGGATAAAGCATAGGACTGGGATGCGGATGACCCAGGTTCAAGACCTCGAGGTTGCCACCTTGAGCATGGGCCCATCTGGCTTGAGCAAAAGCTCACCAGCTTGAACCCAAGGTTGCTGGCTCGAGCAAGGGATTGCTTGGTCTGCTGAAGGCCCACGGTCAAGGCACATGTGAGGAAGCAGTCAATGAACAACTAAGATCTCGCAACAAAAAACTGATGATTGATGCTTCTCATCTCTCTCGGTTCCTGTCTGTCTGTCCCTATCTATCCCTCTCTGACTCTCTCTATGTCCCTGTATTAAAAAAAAAGAAAAAAAAAAGACAGGTAACAACAAGTGTTGGAGAGGCTGTGGAGAAAAAGGAACCCTCATCCACTGTTGGTGGGAATGTAAAGTAGTACAACCATTATGGAAGAAAGTATGGTGGTTCCTCAAAAAATTAAAAATAGAGCTACCATATTACCCAACAATCCCTCTACTGGGTATATACCCCCAAAGCTCAAAAACAGTGGTACATAAAGACACATGTAGCCCCATGTTCATTGCAGCATTGTTCACAGTGGCCAAGACATGGAAACAACCAAAAAGTCTTTCAATAGATGACTGGATAAAGAAGATGTGGTACATATATACTATGGAATACTACTCAGCCATGAGAAATGATTACACAGGATCATTTACAACAACATGGGTAGAACTTGATAACATTATACTGAATGAAATAAGTAAATCAGAATAAACTAAGAACTATATGATTTTATACCTAGGTGGGATATAAAGATGAAACTCAGAGACACGGACAAGAATGTGGTGGTTACTGGGTGAGGGGGGAAAGAGGGAGAAAAATGGGGTGGGGGGCAGAGAAGGGGAAGGGCACAAAGAAAACCAGATAGAAGGTGACAGAAAACAATTTGACTTTGGGTGATGGGTATGTAACATAATAAAATGTCAAAATAACCTGGAGATGTTTTTTCTGAACATATGTATCCTGATTTATCAATGTCACCCCATTGAAATTAATTTAAAAAGAAGAAATTTGCTTGATTTAATTTATTCAACAAATATTTAGTAAGTATTATCACATTCAAGGCCCCACAGGAAAGCTCCAAGAATGTCAGGGAATAAAGCAGTGGATACTGAGCCACATTAAGTAAATGCAGCACTGAAGGCCTTTACAAATTCCTTTGTCACCATGCTTAGCTTGTTCAGACTGACAGAACTTCCTTATAGAAATTGGTTTCATGTTTGAAAATATCTTGCATTTGTCGCTTAATAAACATTTGCAAGTGCAATCATTGCTATAAACCCTCTTACCAGATGAGGAAACCATGAATTCTTTTTGCGATTCTACCTAAGTAAATAGAGGAGGCTGGTGACTAGACTTGGATCTGAATGTTAGTTTTGTACTTTGATCAGAAGGGTGCACTGTTGTATCGTATTTATTGCTTGGGAAGGGGGGGGGCGAGAAACAAGGTTCTTTTCAACACATTTAATTCTTATATCCTTACAATTGTTTTTCTTTTGAATTGTATTAGCATTCTAGTTTCAGTTCTTGACTTTCTAGGTTCTTTTCCATTCGGTCTTAGTTCCAGTGAGTGAGCAGAAGTTTCCGGGAGAAGAATGATATTAGCATGCTCAAAACCTGACTGACTGGGCAATAGTACTTCCCCTTTCTGTTTTCTTTATCTGTCGAGAGAGGAATTTATCACCTTTGTCCCTGCATTTGGAGGGACTGGCTTGCCAGTGCACCTCCAGATGCAGAGCTCTGGAATGTTCTCAACCTTAACATCTGGGGTTCAGCTGTCTTATTCCCAACGTTCTTGCCTGCTTTCCTGGGCTAAGGTTATTGTTGTGACGCTTAATTACTCCCTAGTTCTGAGGAGGAAGACGTAGTCATCCTCTAAATGTCATTTAGTTCTCCCAAACTGGTACTGTCGAGATACTGGATTTTTATAGGGAATCATGTGCATATGTTGTCCTTCATAATCAGCTTTTTAAAAAAAACACAGCACAACAACAATTTTAAAAATCCTTTATTCTGAGAGCTTATTGCAAATTATGCTAGTGAATCACTTTAGATAGACTGTGAAAAAAATAGCAGGACATATTTGAAAAATTTTTCTGAAACTTCTTTGGAGATAAATTTTGGTCATATTTGCATAGATAAGGAAGTCTACATTTGATGTCAGCTTTCTCAAGTGTAGAACTGGTCCAGTAGACTGCTGGTGTTGTAAGGTACCAAAGGCTACAGAATTAATATTAATATTTTTGGAAGGTTAAAGAATATTTTATTAATTTGGGCTAGGAATACAGAGAGATTTTGTAAATGATCTCTGTACTTGTGTGATTAGCATAAAACCAAGATGGCCGATGGCATTGTGTTATAAATGCAAAGGGAAAGGAGACTTGGATTCTCTGATACCCTTGGGGAAATGGGTGAATAGCTAGCTATCCAGGTGCAGGCAGAGAAAGATTAAGTTAAACCTTTTCTTATATTAATGAGCCATTTACAGGCATTTGTCCCCATGGAAACTTCCTCTTCCCTCCTGAAAGCATGTAGTTAATGTGTGTATCTCTGGACAAAGGAATAGCAAATGAACACTAGAAAATATAGGAATGTCTGTGGTATGTAAAGAGACATTTTTACCATTGTGTTGCCTTGTCAGTTTTAATGTGTAGAAGCGTCTTTTTATGAATACTATAGACAGATGTTATAAACTTGTTAATAAATTGTGTCCCATCCTCCCTCCCTTCATCCTTTTCCCAAACCTATGTAGGTAAAGACAAAGGTTGTGATGTCATACTTTTTATCCTCCCGTGTATAATTAAAGATATATAACCAACCCCTAGAATATTAATGAGACACACGATTTGGGACTGCTGCCCCATGTAAGATATATGTGGCCGGCATATTTAATAAATTTCCTCCTTTAATAAAACTTTTCAAAAACTTATTTGGACTATACGCCTCTATGAAAACCTGTGGAATTGTGGATTGGGTACTTGATAACACTGGCAGTGTATTACTAGCCCTTTGTTAACATGATTTCATCGTTCTTCCAAGAATTTTTCCAAGTACAAACTGTCATGGTTTTTAATTAATAACATCTGAGCTTATGAAGAGATTTCCTTTTAAATAAGTACAAAAATAGTATCAAGCCACAGATATAATGTATGAATGGCCCACTATAATTTCATGTTTAAAATGTAAAGAAAAGGATTAGAAGAAAATATATCTAAAATGAACAGAGTCATTGCCTTTAGGTGGTAGAATTATGGGAGATTTCTTTCTGCTTTTTGACACCTTGCTAGTGTTCAAGTTATCTATATCAGAATATGTTACATTTATAATTAGAAAAGAGGAAGAAAAATAGCTTATCCTGTACAAACTGAAATTGTCAAAGAAATTTAATAGGAAGCTTCCCAACATCATCTCGTTACAAATACCAGATTTTAACATTTAAAGGTAAAAGTTTTAAAATGTAAATGGTCATAAGTATTTATGGATTTAACATTTAAAAATTAGCTTAAACCCAACACTGTTCAATTTCTATGGGATTCTTTGATATGCACATATGAATATTGATTTGATATCTAAAGTTACCATTTTTATAGTAGCCTCCATCTCTAATATTCTGTAACCATAGCCAAAGGGCTGACACCTATCTGACTATAATTCAATAGAATAGCTACTACTTTTTCTTTCTCTCATTGAGGATTGGCCAGCTCTTGGACTAAATTAACCCAATCAGCTGATGACCTTGCATCCTCTTAGCACAACTCAAGTAACTGAAATTATTTCAATCTATTAATGATCAACTAGAGCCTCTTTAACACTCTTGCTTCTGTTTCAGTTTGTTACTTAGTTTTTTAGTGCAAGTGCAGATTTGAGTCTCAGCAGCTAGACAAGAGCAATGACCCCTATTATTGGGATGGTTGCCACTAGGTGGGTGGTAGAAGTTTGAGTTTCAACAATTGGACCCATTAACTAGGCTTTTCTTATTTGGGACTAGGGTAAAATAAGTGAGGTGTTTGTCTCATTCTAGTCCCCACTTTTGGATAACACTGAAAATAATCCATGAGTGATTTTTTTCCATCACAATATTCTAGTTAATAATTTGTGCTTTTATTTAAATATTGTCATAGCTTATAAAAGCAACTCATCTAACTTGTAAGCTAACTTTTATAATATTTGGCAATTCAGGAAACAGTATACTCAGTGTTATAGTCCCAAACATCTCCAAGTATAACTTAACTGTGACCTGGGTTATATATTTTGCTCTGTAGAAATAACCCCTCATGCTCTATTTAGGTAATTTGGCACATGTATTAACTCAGTTTGAATATTCTTACACTTTCATATATGTCAATGAGTCAAGGTCTGGTGTTTGTGTTCTGTTGAAAATATAACCATGGAATTTGAGTTAAAGGAATAAAAATTAAAAATGATGGAACGTGTATTAAATGCAATATAGGGTTTACTATATTACTATATTGCCCTTCATATGAAACTCCAATGTGTTGTTAATATATGTATATTTAACTAGAAAATAACTTATGTTTTAGCTCTAATATATGAGGAATATGAAACTCTCTCATCAAAGACAGTAAACTGCTTTGGCCATATCTCTCCCCATTTCTTTGTGAGAGGTAGGGGTAGAGTGGGCATACAAACTCACTAGTAGAATATGTTTGGGTTAAAAAATAAAAGCATATACTTCTTGACTCCCAGTTGAAAATCTGGGGTATTGAGTATTATGATGCTTCATCTATAATAAATAATATTTTTAGTTTGTGTGTACTTAGCTTATCCTTATTAGACAGCAAAGAAGCTGTATTTATTTTTGTTTATTTCCTAGTTCATTTCACAAAGACTATGAGATCATTATTTTAGTCATCTTTCTAGCCCTATAGAGTTAGCACCAAACCTTGCACACAGTTGATGCTTAATGATGTACAAGTTTACCAAAATAAAGAAAAAAACTTTTGAGTTTCAAAAACATTTGAGGTATGAATTTAAGTGTAAACCACCAGAAGGGGACTGAATGATTACATGATGAGTTCAAGGCTGATGTTATAGGGCAGACTGTGTACAAGAGATATCCTGGTTGATCTCACTCTTACACAAACTGAAGACAGGAATACCACCAGAAAAATCTTGAAACAATTCTCCCATAGATTGATATCCAGAAGGTAGCCATTCCAGTTTTATGTTATTATCTATATGTTACTGTTTTTCTCCCCCAAGTATATATTTTCAGCCCATACGTGTCTTTATACTTGAAGTGCATTTTCTATAGAAATAGATATTTAGGTCATTTTTTCTTTTTAAATCATTCTGACACTCTCTTTAAATTGAAGTATTTAGTTTATATCTAGTGTAATTACTAATGGTTAGAATTAGATCTACCATTTCATTCTTTGTGTTTTGCTTTATATTTTAATTTAATTTTTATTTTAAAATTACAGTTGACATATAATATTATATTAGTTTCAGGTCAGTGGTGAGATTAAAATAATTAAAAGAACTGATTCTCTGCCCTAATGATTGTTTTAAATATTAAAAAATGAAATACCAAAAAGTAGTTTATTTTTCATACATTTAATACTTAAATAAGAATAGAAGAGGTACACAAAACTAGATTATGTTATAAGAAACAGTTTTAAAATGTTAATAAAAATATTAAATAATACCTGACAAAAAAACAATAAAACTGTTATTTAATATATTTCCATATTGCTTCTTGATTGGCATCCTCACTTGTAATTTTTTTTCACCTGAATGAATGGAATGAACATTACTACAAGCACTTAGAATATGCTGTTGCACAGATGAGCATTAAAAAAGAGTAAGTAATATAAATTTGTGATTTCCACTGCCCAGGTGCCCACCTTAGAAAGAACCCTGATTACAAGTGCCATTTTAATAACTGGTTCGCCGAACTCAACAAAAAATAAGGTATTGGTTCTGCCAAACTGGTGCGAAACAGCTGAATCTCACCACTGTTTCAGGTGTATAACCCCATGATTAGACATTTATATGATTTATAAAGTGATCACCCCCATAAATCTAGTATCCATCTGACACCATACATAGTTTTAACACATTATTGACTATATTACCTATTCTGAACTTTATATCTCTGTGATTATTTTGTAACTTACCAATTTGTACTTTTAAATCCCTTCACTTTTTTCACCCATCCCCAACCCCTTTCCCATCTGGAAACTGTCAAAATGTTTTCTGTATCTATGAGTCTGTTTCTGCAATGCTTGTTTATTTTGTTTTTTATATTTCACATATAAGTGAAAGCATCTGGTATTTATCTTTTTCTGTCTGACTTATTTCATTCAGCACAGGACCCTCTCCTTCTAGGTCTATCCACATTGTTGCAGATGGTAAGACTTCATTCTTCTTAATGGCTGAGTCATATTCCATTGAATATATGCCTTACTTCTTTATCCATCCATTGTTGGACATTTAGATTGCTTCCATATATTGGCTATTATAAATAATGCTGCAATAAACATATGAATGTATATGTCTTTTTGATTTAGTGTTTTGGGTTTCTTAGGATAATATTCAGAAGTGGAGTTGCTGGGTTTTTCTTTGTTTCATGTTATAGCCTTTTATTTTTTTCTAAGTGAGAGGTGGGGAGGCAGTGAGACAGACTCCTGCATGTGCCCCTACCAGAAACCACTGGGCAACCCCCGTCTGGGGCTGATGCTCAAATCAACCAAGCTATTTTTAGTTTCTGAGGCTTACTTACTCAGACCAACAGAGCTATCCTCAGTGTCCAGGGTCAACTTTCGGACCAATCGACTTACTGGCTGCAGGAGAGGAAAAGGAAGAGAAGGGGGAGAGAGAAAGGGAGAAAAGCAGATGGTCACTTCTCTTGTGTGCCCTGAGAATTGAACGCCGGATGTCCATTTGCTGGGCCAATGCTCTATCCACTGTGCTAACAGGCCAGGGACTAGCTTTTCTTTCTTTCTTTTTTTTTTTTTGACAGAGAGAGGTACAGATAGGGATAGACAGACAGGAAAGGAGAGAGATAAGAAGCATCAATTCTTTATTGCAGCTCCTTAGTTGTTCAGTGATTGCTTTTCATATGTGCCTTGACCAGGCATTGGGGGGATACAGCAGAGCGAGTGACCCCTTGCTCAAGCCAATGACGTTGGGCTCAAGCCAGCAACCTTGGGCTTCAAGCCAGTGACCTTTGGGCTCAAGCCAGAGACCATGGGGTCATGCCTATGATCCCATGCTGAAGCCAGCAACCCCTTGCTCAAGCTGGTGAGCCTCTACTCAAGCTGGATGAGCCCGTGCTCAAGCCAGTGACCTCGGGGTTTCGAACCTGGTTCCTCCGCAGCCCAATCTGACACTCTACCCACTGTGCCACTGCCTGGTCAGTCTAGCTTTTGTTTTAAAGTCTATTTTGTCTGATGTAAGTATTGCTACCCCAGATCTTTTGTTTTGTTTTGTTTCATTTTAATGAAATACCTTTTTTCATCCCTTTTACATTCAGTCTGCATGTGTTTTTCAATCTGAAGTGAATCTTTTGTAGACAGCATATATAAGGGTCTTGTTTGCTTATCCATTCAATAACTATATATCTTTTGATTGGAGCATTTATTTGTACTTAAAGTAATTTTTGGTAGATAGATATGTATTTATTGTCATCTTATTATTTGTAATTTTATCTATTTTCTTCTTCTTCTTCTTAAAGAAGACCTTTTAATGTTTCTTGTTATACTGGTTTAGTGGTAATGAACTCCTTTACCTTTCTTTTTTCTAGGAAGCTTTTTATCTGTTCTTCTATTCTAAATGATAGCTTTGTTGGGTAGAGTAATCTTGGTTGTAGGTCCTTGCTTCTCATCACTTTGAATATGTCTTGCCAATATCTTTTGGCCTGAAAAGTTTCTGTTGAGAAATCAATTGATAGTCTTTTGGGAGCTCCTCTGTAGTAACTAATTGCTTTCCTTTTTGCATTTTTAAGATTTTATTTATTGATTTCAGAGAGAGAGAGTGAGAGTAAAATCATAGTTGCTTCGCTTTAGTTGTTCATTGATTGCTTCTCATATGTGCTTTGACTGGGCAAGCCCAGGGTTTCTAACTGGCAACCTCAGCATTCCAGGTCAATGGTCTATTCCCTGCACTGCCACAGGTCAGCCACTAATTGCTTTCCTCTTGCTACTTTTAAGATCCTTTCTTTGTCTTTAACCTTTGGCATTACTTGTTCATTCTTTCTTTGGTAACTTCTTTCATCCTGGCCTTTAAAATTTCTTTGAATATTTTAAAGAATTTCATTTTAGTTTTTCTATTGATCTTTTAATGATATTTTACATTATTATTTCAGTGGTTGCTTTGGGAATTACACACAGAAAAAGATCCTTAAATTTTCACACTCGGCCTAGAAGCTAACATCATGTATTTTCAAGTGAAGGAAAGAAATCTTGCAACTCCTTATCCCATTTTTTGTTTTAAGTTTTTAAACATATATTTTATGAATTAGATTTACATATGTGATAAACCTCACAAAACAATGTTTTAATTTTTTTCTTTAAACATTTATATGGTATATAAAAACAAAAACAAAAATAAAATGTTTTGTATATGACTAGATTAGTGGTTCTTAACCTGGGTTCAATCAAACCCTAAAGGTTCGATGAGTCGGTCTCAGGGGTTCAGAGAAGCCTCTGCCGCAGAGGTAAAGACACACTTGTGTAAAGTCGTGATGACACGCCCCGCTTGGCCATCACTTGCTGCAGAGGATCACGTTACATTGCTTGGCCAACCAATGCTGCAGGAAATTTAGTGCATGCAGTAGTCAACGGCTGTCATAGTTGTACGTCGTGTGGTTTCTTTCTTAATATTTTAATCCATACTAAATATGTTGAGCAAAAAAAGAAAGTGGTCGGACGAATATGTACAACATGGATTCACATGTATCACGGAACGGGATGGGAGTCAGCGTCCTATCTGCATGATATGCAATGCCAAGTTGAGCAACTCTAGTCTCGCACCAGCAAAACTAAATTTGGGGAAAAAAATCATATTTTATTTATCACTAAAGAAGGGTTCGGTGAATGTGCATATGAAACTGGTGGGTTTGGTACCTCAAAAAAGGTTAAGAACCACTGGCATAGATATTAACCACTTCTGACACTTTTTCTTTTCTGAAAATATGAGCTTTCATTTGTTATGATTGTCCTTCAGCCTCATAAACTTTGGTGAGTACTTATAGTCATGGAAATATTCTGATAATAGTTTCTTCATTTTCTTTTATATGAAAGCATCTTTATTTCATCTTCATTTTTGAATATTTTGGTGTATATAGGTTTTTTAAATAGGTTTTTATATTTTGGTGCCTATATGGGTCTTATATGGTTTATGAGAAGTTGGCTTCTAGTCATATATAAGTTATTGCTTTTCTTTCTCTTGCTATATTTATATAACATGGCTTTTTCTCTTATTGATGTGCATTTTAAATTTAGCTTTCTAAAGCTTGACTACAGTGTATGCGGGCATGGGCTTCTTTATTTTCATTCTGCTTTATATGCAGATGGTATTTAGCATTCTGTGTCTATAAATTATGCCAGTAATAAAAAATTAGAAATTTTAATCCATTATTTAAGATTTTTTTTTTACCTGCTTCATTTTCTTTCTCCACTCTTTTGGGATTATAATCATATATGTCTAGAACTGTTTGACCTTATCAAACAGATCTCTGAGGCTCTGTGTCTTGTTTTCAAACATTTTTTTCTCTTGATCCTTCATATTGGACAGTTTATAATTGTTTATTTTCAAGTTTTCATGCTCTTTCTTATATCATCTTTATTGGACTGTTAATAGAGTGAATATTTCCACTTTTTATATTTCTAAAATATTTCTCTGCTAGTATTTTCTTTCTTATAAGTCTTTGTGAGCAAATTTTTATTTCATATCATTGAAACTAGTTATAATAGCCATTTAAAAATTCTTGTCTACTAGTATCAAAATCTGGTTTATCTTAGGAAAATATTTGGTTGATTTTCTTTTCACTTGAGATCTTGTCCCATTTTCCTAATTCTTTATGTGTTGGGTAATTTTGAATTGTGAATGTTAAGTTCTGGAGATTCTGGTACTGTATTTTACTTACATGAATGGTACTTGTTTTGTTTTAGCAGGCAGTTATGTTGACTGGACTTGCAAATACTGTTTTCTGTGGTTGAAGCTTAGACCTTAGTTCAGTTTTTTGTCACTAGCTGAGCTGCTTTGGGCTTGTTCAATGAATGTGTGGTTCAGGGATCAGTTAGAAATGTGGGTCAAGAATCTAGGTATAGTTTTTCTGGCCCTTTCCCTTTTAGGATTTCTCCTGCTACCTTCTAAAGTCATGGTTTCCCCAACATTATTTTTCTGGTTACTCAAGTCAGAAATATTGCATTTTTTTCCAGTTGCACCCCACCACCTTGCATATTTCACGTCAACTATAGTTAGCTTTAAGCTAAAGGCTGTGCAGATAGGAACTTACCTTGTATAGCTCCTGTGCTATCAGGATGGGCTCCCCCCAGAATCAGTCTATTGCCTTCAGGTTGGTGCTTTTTGTATTATATCCTGGTTTCATGTTGTTGTTTTTCCTGAAGGAAAGTTCCTAAGCAGAAGGTTTTCATTCCAGATGCAAAAGTCTTTTTTCTTGACTTTAAAGTAATTATTATGGCAATACTTGATCACTTTAGAAAAATAAACTTAAATTTTACACCTTTATATAAACATTGTTAATGTTTTGATATACATATTATCATTCTTTGTATAGGCTTCAAAATATACATACTCACATACATACATGCATACATACATAAATGCATAAGGACATACATAAGGACATAAACACACAGACATTCAATGGGATCACACTATTTGGTAACCTGATTTTCTATACTTAAAATATCATACATATCTTTCCATGCCTATAAAAATACATTTATATTATTATTTTATGATTGTTTTATTTTTATTGCATGAATGCATAATTTATAAACCCAATCTCTTATTAGATGTTTAGGATGTTTCTGCTTTTTCATTATTATAAATGATTCTTTTAGGGAAACATCCATGTCTCCATGATACATTAGTTATTAATGAAATAAATTGTTTTATTAGAATAAATTTCTAGCAATTGTGTTTTTATCTAGCAAAGATATATACATTTTAATAATTTAAATACAGTTTAATAAATCATTTTCCATAAAAATTGTACCATTGCCTGACCAGGCGGTGGCTCAGTGGATAGAGCATCAGACTGGGATGCAGAAGACCCAGGTTCGAGACCCCGAGGTCGCCAGCTTGAGTGTGGGCCCATCTGGCTTGAGCAAAAGCTCTCCAGCTTGGATCCAAGGTCGCTGGCTCCAGCAAGGGGTTGCTCGGTCTGCTGAAGGCCCTAGGTCAAGGCACATGTGAGAAAGCAATCAATGAACAACTAAGATGTTGCAACGGCAATGAAAACCTAATGATTCATGCTTCTCATCTCTCTTCATTCCCGTCTGTCTGTCTCTATCTATCCCTCTCTCTGACTCTCTCTCTCTATCCCTTTAAAAAAAAGTACCATTTTTTTCTATCATTTTGTTTGTAGTAGGCTGAATAATGGTACCCAAAGGTATCAAGTTCTAATTTCTGGGACCTGTAATATTACTTTGTTTGGAAGAAGGTCATTGCAGATGTGACTAAATTAAATAGAGATCCTGAGATCGTTTGTCTTGTATCACCCAGGTGCTCTAAGTGGAATCACAAGAGTCCTTAAAAGAGAGAGGTAGAGGGAAATTACAAACAACATAGAGTATAAGAAGGCAATATGCCCACAGAAACAAAGATTAGAGTGATGTAGCCACAGACCAAGAAATGCTGGCAACCCCCAGAAGCTGAAAAAGGAAAGTAATGGGCTCTCTCAGAGCCTACAGAGAAACTCTGTGTCTGCCAACACCTTGATTTCAGCCCAGTGATACTGGGCACCAAAATGGACATCTGGCCTCTAGAACTGTGAAAGAATATATTCTGTTGTTCTAAGCCACCAAGTTTGTGGTAATTTGTCACAGCAGCCAAAGGAAACTAATATAATGTATAAAAATAAATACTTTCTTTTACCCTAAGGAAATTCTTCAAGGTCTTTAAGATAAAATTGAACATTCTCTATGTCATGATTCTTTGAATGTTGAAAAACTCCAGGCTTTTAATATTTTTGCCTATTTTAAATCCTTGGTTCTGTAGTCTACTAAACACTCAATTAGAACTTATTTTTTAAATAAAATCTGTTTCACTATTCTCCTTCTGATAAAAGAATATAATCAGGACAACCTAAAAGTAAAAGAAATTGGGCTCAATTTCTTGTTTGACTTACATCGTATGTGCATTGTCCTGTTATTTTTACCTTTATGAAATCGGTACAATTTCAGTCACAAGAAAGTTTCTGGAAACAAATGTTTCCACTCCCTTTAAGTGTGAATTTAAGCTTCTGAAAGGTTGTAAAATAATTAAATAATTTGTATCTATTTTTATCCTGTGAACATTTTGAGAAATACATCTGTGACCTTAAAAGAACCAAATAATTTTTTTTTAAATTTCTTTTTATTTTATTCATTTTATAGAGGAGACACAGAGTGAGAGAGACAGAGAAAGAGAGAAAGGGGGGAGGAGCTGGAAGCATCAACTCCTATATGTGCCTTGACCAGACCAGTGCAGGGTTTTGAACTGGCGACCTCAGTGTTCCCAGGCCAACGCTTTATCCACTGCGCCACCACAGGTCAGGCCAAGAACCAAATAATTTTAAGATAGTTTAAAAACTTGTTTTTCATCAGAAAGTAGTGAATTATTTTTTTCATATTTTTTCTCTCTTTTCCTGTTACACAACTACACCACACACACACACACACACACACACACACACACACACTCACTCACACAAACTCAGCACATGCATAAATAGGATCACATGCTATACTTTTAACAATGTGGTAGCTGCTAGGGGGTGGTGGAAGTTTGTGGAGAAAGGTAGAAAGAGATAAATGGTGATATGGTGTATGGAGACTTGACTTTTGGTGGCGAACACTCTAAATACAGTGTACAGGTGATGTATTGTGGAAATGTTCACTTGAAAGCTCTATAGTTTTGTTAACCAGTGTCACCCTGATAAATTCACTAGAAAGAAAAAAAAATACAATGTTTTATGCTTGGCTTTTAACATGCAGTGTTTTCTTTTGTTTTGTTTTGTTTTGCTTGGTCAGATACCAGAGAGAAGTTTGATAATCATTTCAAAGACTTAGACTAAGTACACTGGAAAGCCATTGGTGATTTTTAAAATAATTTTATTTAATCACATTTATAGATGTATATACATTTATATATGATGAAATGTACACTGGTGAGTTTTGACTTATTTATATATCTGTATGAATACTCTCATTATCAAGATAAAGAGAATTTTTGTTACCCAGAAAATTCCCGTCTCCTTCTTAGGCAATAACTGGCAACCATGTCTGGCTGCAGTCAAACACTGATATTTTTTCTGTCACCACAGTAATTAGATTAGATTTGTCTTTTCTAGACTTTCATGCAAATGGAATTGCTCAATAAACTTTGGTGTTTGGCTTCTTTTTTTGCTCAGCATAATGGTTTTTGAGATTCACCCATGTTGTGTGCATCAATGGTTCATTTTTTGCTGCTGATTAATATTTTGTTGTATGAGTATATCTCAGGTTTATTTGCCATTCACCTCATGATGGACATTTGAATTGTTTTTTGGGTTTTCACTTTAAAAATAAAGCTTTCATGAAGATCCATATACAAGTCTTTATATGGACATCTGTTTTCATTTCTTGTATAAATATCTAGGAGTAGAATGTCTTATAGAGAGGGAATGTTAAACTCTATAAGAAAGTGTCAAAGAAACTGCATTATTTTGCATTCCCACCAGCAATGTTGGAGAGTTCCTGCTGCTTTATATCTTCAACACTCGCTGTCAGGCTTTTACATTTTAGTCGATCTAATGAGTGTGCATTGGTACCCCATGATAGTTTTAATTTGCCTTGCCTTGATAACTTGTAGAGCTCCTCCTCATGTAGCCATTACCTGTCAGTGTACCTTCTTTTGTGAAGATTCTATTTAAATCTTTGTTTATTACTTTTATTGGTTTACTTGACTTCCTTTTATTGAATTGCAGGAGTCTTTCCTTTATATGACTATACAAAAAAAAATCTGAACACAGTTCTTTGTCATGTATGAGTATGTATACACATATATGCTAATGTATAGTCAACTATAGCCAATGTCAAAATAAATAAAATTATATGTAATCTTAATATATCAAGTTTTAAAAAATACTAACACCTGTTTGGATTTAGTTTTCTCTTTTTTATTAATAATTTCTCGGACAAGACAATAGCTTTTATGAGGCATAATGCTATAATGTTTAAATTGCAAATAGCAAATTGCTGTAAAACTCACTTATGTCTCTATTAACTCACTGTGCAAAAGGATTATCAAAAAATCTTTTATTTCAAATTATATAATTAATTTTCCACTAAGTACAAGCTGAAGAGTTTAATTTTATTTTGCACATATTCTTCCATTCCTTGTTACTGGATGAAAAAAATCATAACAGTGAACATATTACACTTATAGATGTTACATATCACATCACAGTTCAGAACATTGTTAACAATCCCTCTCTCAGTTCTTCAGCTCAATTGATCTAGAATTACCCTGACTATCTATCTAGTAAAGATCTGAATTCTCAGCCCTGGCCTGCTGGCTCAGTGGATAGAGCATTGGCTACCGTATGGACATCCCAGGTTTGATTCGTGGCACACAAGAGAAGCGATTATCTGCTTCCCCGTCTTCCTCCTCCTCCCCTTTTTCTCCCTCTTCCCTTCCCGCAGTCAGTGGCTTGATTGACTTGAGCGTGACTTGAGGATGGCTCTGTTGGTCCAAGCAAGTCAGCCTCAGGTGCTAAAAAATAGCTTGGTCAGCCTCAGACGGCGTTGTGGGTGGATCCTGGTCCAGATGCATGCAGGAGTCTGTCTCACTATCTCCCTTCCTCTCATTTAAAAAAAAAATCTGAATTCTCACAAGGATTAAATTATGTTAGAGGCTTAAAAAGATACATTTGCCATTTTAGCTCCCCGGGGGCTATGAGAAGCTGTTTTACCAATAGTTATTTCATTCCACCAAATATCTCCTTTACCTGTAAGAAGAGAGACAGTGCATTTGGGCTCAGCTCAGCCTGCCAACTGAGTCCTTCTATGTTCTTTCTCCTCCACAACCCTCTTCCTGTGCTGTTTAGTGCACAAATACCAGAAACCAACCTTTTGATCTCCTGTGAATCAGGAAATATTTTAACAGTCAGGACATTGTTGAAAATTAAATTTAACAATAACAACAAAAAAAAGGGTGAAATTTTAAATACAACCCAGGTGCATTCCTAGGATTTGCTTTTACCTACACACCTTCTAAGAAATTATATTTTTACTCCCAGTAAATTACCTAGGAGAAAGAAAATGACAAGAGTAATCTATTTTTTTCACAGCTGGTCGGTTGGCCAGAGTTTCTCATCAAACAGTACATGCTGCTTGCTCCCCAGATGGACAGCCTGGATGAGCTACAAATCCACAGAACCTGGGACACAAGGTGGAAATTATACTGTCAGTGCTTTTAATCTTGCACAGCTCTGCACACTCAAAATTGCAAGTGGCCCATTTCCAAATGAACATCTATTGGGACAATATCCTATATCTTGTCAGAATGAGTCCATTAAATCCTCAGCTGGAATTAGACCAAAAACTTGTAATAATTACTAGAAACTTATTAAAAAGTTGAAGTCCTTGACTGTGACAGTGAAAACACTTAGGTGACATTAACAGTAATTGAAATCTCTGTGAGTTGTTTTTTTTTTTCAATCAGTCCTGTTGATGGCCAAGCAAAGAACACCCAAATGAGAAGGTGTGAAACCAAAACACCCAACCTCTAATGGGGTAATTGTCTTTTGTTTCATTACAAAAATGTAGTGTTAGAGCAGTGGTGGACTGCTCATTTGGGAGCCAAGGCACCTGGCAAACCACTGCCCCTGTCTCCCATAATGACCTTGGAGCTCTCTTCTGTGTTCCTCAGCAGGGCAGCAGGCTGACTTTGCCTCTACCCTGTATTGTTGCCCCTCCCCTCTCTTTTCTACCATTCCACTCTCAAAATTCACTGCTTTCCCTGGAAGTCCTGAGCATTAAGAACAAGAACGTGGGGGAGGAGGGAGGATTCAGGGGGGATATTAGAATCTATGTAAACCCAGTGAAATAAATAGATAGATAGATGATAGATAGATAGATAGATAGATAGATAGATAGATAAAAGAACAAGAGTATTAAATAGTTTTGAAATCTTCCCTAGCAAATATTTTACTAGTTAATTTAGGGCTTTGTTTTGAATGTTGAGAATAGCAAAATAATTTTTCTTTACATCAGTCACAAGGATGATTCTACTTTCAATTAGTCCTCAGACGGGAAATTTCATAAAAGGAATATTATCAAGTTAGGAGATGTTTCCCATTTGTTTTTCCAGTTTGTTTTTTAATAGTTTTTGCATTTGAGCAATCAGTACAGCTGATCACATTTGACTTTTTATTTCTGTATTCCTGGGGGTGATTCTTATACTGCCTTACTTATGTTTTATTTTAACTTTTATAACTCAGAATGACTTGAAAAGATAATTTGGACTCTTAAGAAACAGTAGAAAAACCTCCCTAAAATTTCGGGCTCATTGGAAAGCGGGCCGTTCTAATGACAAGTCTGGTTTACAGAACATATCTAATGAATGTAACTGTGTCTCTTTTCACAGAAATTCTGATATTCAACCAAATGCTCCAAGTAGAAGTGCAAACTTCAGCTGGAATACCAGGTTGGATTGTGAATACCAGATAACAAGAGAAACAGTGCCAAATGAGTGACCCAGAGTACAAGAATGGTAAGATGTTTAAAATCATACAGCATAGGGAAGGATCAAAAGAGATGACTTGGGAGGAATTATTGTGCGTACTCCAGAGGGCAGAGGTGTGGACCAAGGCTGAAAAGAATGGACATTGAGGTAGACTGTGGTTTCAGGATGGCGAAAAAATGAGCTTTCAACAGTCAGAGTGCATTGTGTTTCTGTGGAGGCATCCAGGGAAGATCGGGCAACCATAAATTGGAATTATTGTGGCAGAAATTCACTCATGTCTGAATGATTGAAGCAAATAAGTCTATATCCCTTCCAATTTGAATGTTCTATGCTTTTATGAGACTGGATTTATTTCTTCAAGTGATGAGACATATTTTGAAATTAGCATCATCCCAATGAATGCCAACACTCTAAAGGAAAATCACTTTTCCTAAATATTCTACAGATTCTGCTATAACAATCTTCACAACCTTTTTCTTCTTAGATATTATGATATAATCCATACTCTAGTAGAATTTAAATTTGCCATCAATTCTGAGATAAGAAAATTTAAGAAATTTGCTTTTGAAAAGAGAAAATCATCATCAACCACTTTAAATACATGTTAAAGAATAAGATCATATTTTCAAGGGTAGAAAGCATCTTGAGAATGGATTCAGGCCTCTCTGTACAGCATCTGCATTCTAAATATTCTATGTTCTGAGAGGATAATTATGGTGTCATTAGATTTTACGTTACTTAAATAGGCTCCTGGTATGAGATGACTGGAAGGTCTAGAACAGTATTGGAATCTTTAACTTAATAGGTAATAAATTGTTCTTAGATTATTAAGTAATAACCTTAATAAAAGAGTACTTCAAGGCCCTGGAATGGGTTCTAGTTCAAATACCAGTGCGAGATGTAATGCGAGAGTAGTGAGTGACAGCCCAGAGCATTGGTAACTCTATTTTCATTCAAAACAATAGCTGGGATGTACTTCCCTGCACAGTAAACTAGTGTGCCCTGGCCGGACTATGTGTACTCAGGACCAGATTAAACCTAAGAGAATTAGATGACTGACAATGGGAAATAGCTTAATTCTGCCTTTCAGAGTAGAGGGCCTTGAGAAGGGAGGAGGCCCATGAAGCAGAAAAATGACAGGAATGTGGACAAAAGAATTCAGGGACAGCAAGATACACCATTACTTTTTGTACCATTTAGTTTACACTTAATAAATCCTCTTTCGTCTGCTACTGTTGTCCTCCCATCAGCCACCATGGCATCTTGTTTGCTTTTTGCTTGTATTATTCAAGACCCTTAGGGAATAATTGCTTCTCCAAGTTTCTTAGGGCATAAAATAACAAATAGTGGTATTTGGCATTCAGTTTTTACTGCTTTCTGCATAATTATTTCACATGGTGTTTGGCCCTTGGCCTGATTTTCTTCCCCAATCTCTCAGGCAGGACCAGGAAGAGAAGGGCTTCCTCTGTTGGTCTCCATGCCCTTCCTTGGTCCTGCCTTAGGCTGAGTCAGCTTCAGTAGGGGTGAGCTTTAATTTACCCAGCACAAGTGCTGTCAGAACCTGCTTTCTTTCATAGAGCATTATCTTAAGGAACCTCACTTCCCCTTGAAACAAATGCTGGGGAAACAGTTTGAGAGCAGAATTGAAGATCAGAGGCAAGCAAGAGTCAGGCCCAGGCAAAACTGCAAAGGTGGCCATGCAGAATCCCCAGTACTGCTCTCCCAGTGCAATCCCATTCTCCTGTGGCTGACTGTTCTAAGGCTTCTAACTTTCCTTCCCTGCCAATCCCCCCTCATCAATGAGAAACTCAGTGCTTGTGAGTGTTCCATTCCGACAAAGGACCTTGCAGAGGCCACCCCACCTTGCCTGATCTGCACTTCCATAACTCTGCCCTTTTCCTCCATTGAAATCTGACTTTGCTTTGCTCATAATTCCAGTGCCTATTTGGTGATCACAGAGGGCACCAAATCTTCTTCCTGGAAAACACAGTGGCATGCATTGATCTTAAGATCATTCTGTACAAATGGATTAAGTAGTGTATTAGTTTCCCATTGTTGCTGTAACAAATTTAATGGTTTGAAAGAATACAGATTTATTCTCAGCGTTCTGGAGGGTAGAAATCCCAAATCAAAGTGTTGGTAGGGCTGTAGTCCTTCTGGAGGCTGCAGGAGAGAATCTGTTTCCTTCCCTTTTAAGCTTCTAGAAGCTGCATGTGTACCTTGGCTCATGACCTCTTCCTTGTGTTACTCCAACCTCTTGCTGCTGTCCTCATGTCTCCTACTGTCCACTCTGATGTCCTGTATTCTCTGATAAGAAACTTAATAATTATATAAATCCCACCTGGATAATCCAGGATAATAGCCTTGAATTAATCATATTCTTTTTGCTGTGGGTGATAAATTCACTGTTTCTAGGGTTGGGAGGAGGACATCTTTGGTTGGCCATTATTTACCTTGCTACAAGTAATATTCAGTGTAGATACTTCCCTAACTCAGTGTTTTGAAAACTGAACTATATTATAGACCCCTTCTAAAGGATTAAAATTTTATAGATTCACCCTGTGTTGACTTATGTTTATTAAATTTTTATATAAATATGTATAAACATAAAACTGCTTATAATGCCTCATGTTTACCTAGATAAAATTAAAACAAATCTACAAATTAAATAAAAAACAATCCACAAAGAGAATAAAATTCAAATGAAGTACTTTAATGCAATAGATGATGTGGTTTCACTGAAAATAGAATTGCTGAGAAAATTTCACTAAGGTGCTGAACATTGGGATTTGATTTCTTCTGAGTTTAACACATTTATACTATGTAGTGTAATGACTTAATTCTTCGTTCTTTTCCCTTTTAAACTTTGTTCAAAGAGGATTCTTTGACATAACTCTGCTTTTACCTATCTTGAATGCTACTAATGTTGTTTCTATTCTTTTTTCATGTGCCCAAGACAATGAAAGTATTACTATGGGGTCCCAATATAAATGCTGGCTCTGAGTTTGCATAGCAGTACTTGACTAGATAATAATGGCCTTCCAGGGGGTCCAGAATATGCTTTTTAAAAATGATTATTTTTGAACTGAGAAACCAATTATAATTTTACAGAGAATTCATTTGAGTGACTATGTCTCAACTCTGACTTTGATAGCGGAAGCATCAGGCAGCGTAGGAAGTACATACTTTTCATTGAAAATATTCTTTTAAGTTAATCTTGTATCATTTTGGTTTTAACATTTTCATCTTTGTGAAATACACTAAAGCTCCTTAGAGGGGTACTTTATAAGACTGTTCTTTTAGTAGTCTGTGACTATATACTTGATTGAAAAAACAATTGTTTAGAAAGGAGAGCTGCACCAGAGCAAGAGGGAGTTAAGTGAGAGTGATGGGTAGGATAATGAGTGAATGAGAGATTATAATATATATATATGAATAATATATCATATTATATATATAAATAACATATATTATATATAAATAATAGATCATATATATCATATTTTACATATATATTATTTAAGCTATGCTAAAGAGTTTGGCTATTGGGTTACATAATCACCCTGGGAAAGATAAAATTTAAGTGTATTCATTGTCTGGAGAAGACACAGGCTCCCAATCCTGCTGTAGCTTTCTCAGTTGTCTGATGCTCACATATCTTTTATTTTCTTGGCTTTCTTCTGTTAGTAAAGGTTGAGGATGTGATTGCAGAAGCTTTTTCTTGTTGTCTGAGCTCCATGCTGTTCTGAAAACATCAGTCACAACCTTGTCTGCTTACCTTTGTGAAATTCTGTTCTGCAGGGGGATCAGTGAAGGAGATTAGAAGTTCTGGGGATGGTGGGATATGCACATCCCATTCTAGTCCTGCTTGAAATTCAGAGACTTTTCATTTTTGTTTCAAAAATAAAGACAAATTTAACAGTTCTACATTTTTACTTATCAGTTTTCCCTTTGATTAGCCATAAAGGCTGTTGCTGCCATTCACACTAGAAAGATTTGTATGTTCTTTGTGAAACAAAACAATTACTTTCGTAATGAAAGAAAAATTTCACACACAAAAAATCAGCAACGTATACACATTTTTTCCCTTTGCATTTGGATTTAGAAGCTAATACATACTCTAAATTACTCCCTATGTAAGATTTATCAAAAGTCATAATCTATTCAAAATCTCATATGCTATGCAGAGCCTGAATTCACTCTCTAGGTGAGTTTGCTAACTCTTGTTTTCTTCCTGTTTATGTTCTCAACTTTAATTGCAACGGAAATATCTTGATTGTGTACAATGGGTACACAATTAATATTTAGTGAATGAATGAACAAGTGAATAATGCTAGAAAGCTGTTTTTTTTGTTACCTTAATTTAATGAATTTTTTGATGTCATTACAGTATATGATTTTGTTATAAGCAAATTTTTCCAGAAACCAAGAAAGGGTTGGAAAGAGATGGAATGGATGAGGGTGTGGTGAAAGAGGATTAGATATGATTCTTTGGTGTCTGATTGATGTGATTGTTTTAAAGCACAGAAAATAATAACATGACAAACATTGTATTTACCAGAAAAAATCATTACTTGGAACGTTTCTTTTTCATATTTGCTTTAAGTCTTTATGTTTTTTTTAAAAATTTATTAATTTTAATTTATTGTGTTAACATGGATTCAAGTGTCCCACTCAATATAACACCCTCAGCCACTACTCCTGTGTCCCCTATTATACCCACTTTGTCCTCTCCCTCCAACTCCCTCCCCCCTTTCACCTGGGATTTGCTGTCCTGTTATCTGTATCTATGTGTTATGTGTCTGTAATTTCACTAATTCCTTCACCTTCTCTGATTCCATCCCTTCATCACCCTTCCCTCTGACAGCGGTCCTTCCGCTTCCTGTGACCCTGCCTCTGCCTCTATTCCATTCCTCAGTTCACTTTGTTTATTAAATTCCACATATAAGTGAGATCATATGCTATTGACTTTCTCTGCTTGGCTTATTTCACTTAGCATAATAATCTCCAGGTCCATCCATGCAATCACAAAAGGTAAGATTTTGTTCTCTTTCATGGCCTTATGTGTATATGTACCACTGCTTTTTAATCTTTAATTCGTCCACTGATGGACAATTGGGCTGTTTCCAGATCTTGGCTATTGTAAACAATGCTGCAGTAAACATAGGAGCGCATATCTTCTTTTGAATCAGTGATTTTGTATTCTTAGGATATATTCCTAAAAGTGGGATAGCTGGGTCAAAAGGCAGTTCCATTTTTAATTTTTTGAGGAAACACCATACTGTTCTCCACAGTGGCTGCACCAGTCTGCATTCCCACCAGCAGTGCAGGAGGGTTCCCTTTTCTCCACACCCTCTGCAGTACTTATTGTGTGTTGATTTGTTAATAAGTGCCCTTCTGACAGGTGTGAGGTGGTATCTCATTGTGGTTTTAATTTACATTTCTTTGATGATTAGTGACATTGAATATTTTTTCATATGCCTACTGGCCATCTGTATCTCCTCTTTGGAGAACTATTTAGTTCTTTTGCCCATTTTTTAATTGGATTGTTTACCTTTCTGGTGTTGTGTATTAGAAGTTCTTTATAAATTTTGGTTATTAACCCCTTATCAGACGTATTGGCAAATATGTTTCCCCAGTGTGGGGGTTGTTTTTTAATTTTGTTCATGGTGTCTTTTGCTGTGCAAGAGCTTTTTAGTTTGATATAGTCACATTTGTTTATCTTGTCCTTTATCTTACTTGACTGGGAAGATAAATAGGCAAAAATATTGCTATGAGAGATATCAGAGGGTTTACTGTCTATGTTTTCTTTCAAGATGTTAATGGTTTTGCGATTTACATTAAAGTCTTTTTTTCCATTTTGAGTTTATTTTTGTGAACAGTATAAGTTGGTGGTCTAGTTTCATAATTTTCCAAACACCATTTATTAAAGAGACTGTCTTTACTCCATTGTATGCTGTTACCTCCTTTATTAAATATCAATTGACCATGAAGGTGTGGGTTTATTTCTGGGTTCTCTGTTCTGTTCCATTGATCTATATGCCTGTTCCTATGCCAGTACCAAGCTCTTATGATTACAACAGCCTTGTAGTATAACTTGATATCAGGAAGTGTGATACCTTCTACTTTATTCTTCATTTTCAAGATTGCGAGGCTATTTGTGTTCTTTTTTGGTTCCATATAAATTTTTGGAATATTTGTTCTATCTCTGAAGTATGCCATTGTTATTTTAATAGAAATTGCATTGAATTTTTAGATTGCTTTGGGTAATATAGACGTTTTAATTACGTTCATTCTTTCTATTCATTAACATGGTGTATGCTTCCACTTGCTTGTGTCTTCCTTGATTTCTTTTTTCAATGTCTTATAATTTTTCAAGTGCAAGTCTTTTACCTCCTTGGTTAAATTTACTCCTAGGTACTTTATTTTTATTGTTGTTGCAATAGTGAAGAGGATTGTTCCCTTAATTTCTCTTTCAGACCGTTTATTGTTGGTGTATCAAAATGCCACCTATTTCTGAATATTAATTTTATACCTTGCCACTTGCTGAATTTATTTACTAGCTCTAGTAGTTTTTTGACTGAGACTTTAGGCTTTTCTATGTACAGTATCATGTCATCAGCAAATAATGATAGTTTTACTTCTTCTTTTCCAATTTGGATGCCTTTTATTTCTTCTTCTTGTCTGATTGCTGTAGCTATGACTTCCAGAACTATGTTGAATAAGAGTGGTAAAAGGGGGCATCCCTGCCTGGTTCCTGATCTTAAGGGGATTGCTTTTAATTTTTGCCCATTGAAAATGATGTTGGCTGTGGGTTTGTCATAAATAGCCTTTATCATGTTGAGCTACATTCTCTGTATTCCCATTTTGATGAGAGTTTTTATCATAAATAGTTGCTGAATTTTATCAAATGCTTTTTCTGCTTCTATTGATATAATCACGTGATTTTTATCCTTCTTTTTGTTTATGTGATGAATCACATTTATTCATTTGTGAATGTTTTACCAGCCTTGCCTCCCCAGAATAAATCCCTCTTGATCATGTTGTATGATTTTTTAATGTGTTGCTGGATCTGGTTTGCTAATATATTATTGAGAATTTTAGCATCTGTATTCATCAGGGATATTGGCCTATAGTTTTCTTCCTTTGTAGTGTCTTTACCTGCTTTTGGAATTAGAATAATGTTTGCCTCATAAAAGGAGCTTGGAAGTCTTCCCTTCCTTTGATTTTTTTGAAATACCTTGAGAGAAGGATAGATGTTAGTTCTCCTCTGAATGTTTGGTAAAATTTGCCTGTAAATAAATCTGGTCCAGGACTTTTGTTTCCTGGGAGTTTTTTGATAACTGTTTCAATTTCATTTGTTGTAATAGGTCTGTTTAGGTTTTCTCATTCTTCCAGATTGTGTTTTTGAAAATTGTTTGTTTCTAGAAATTTATTCATTTCACCTAGGTTGTCCAATGTTTGGCATATAGATATTCATAATATTTTCTTACAGTCCTTTGTATTTCTGTGGTGTCAGTTGTTACCTTTCCACTTTCATTTCTAATTTTATTTATTTGAATCCTCTCTCTTTTTTTCTTGATGAGTCTGGTTAAAAGTTCATTAATCTTGTTTACCTTTTCAAAGAACCAGCTTTTGTTTACATGGATCTTTTGTATTGTTTTTTTTTAGCCTCTATGTAAGTAATTTCCACTCTGATCTTTATTATTTTCTTCTTTCTACTTCCTCTAACCTTCATTTGTTGTTCTTTTTCTAGTTCTTTTAGTTGTAGGATTAAGTTGTTTATTTGAGCTTTTTTATTGCTTCTTAAGGTATGCCTGTAATGCTATGAACTTCCTTTTCAGGACTACTTTAGCTGTGTCCCATAAATTTGGAGTTGTATGTTCATTCTTATTTGTTTCAAGAAAATTTTTTATTACTTTCTTGATCTCATTTTTAACTCATTTGTTATTTAATAACATGCTATTTAGGCTCCAAGTGTTTGAATTTTTTCCAGTTTTTCTATTGTTGATTTCTAGTTTCTTTCCCTTGTGATCAGAGAATTACTTGGTATGATTTCAATCTTCTTAAATCTATTGAGACTTGTTTTGTGCCCTAACATGTGGTCTATACTAGAGAATGTACCATGAGCACTTGAAAAGAATGTATAATCTGCTGCTTTGGGGTGAAAGGTTCTGAAAATATCAATTAAATCCAGGTGATCTAGTGTGTCATTTAAGGCTGCTTTTTCTTTGTTAATTTTTTGTCTGAAGAATTTATCCATTGATGTTACTGGGGTATTTAAATCCCCTACTATTATAGGATTGCTATTGATTTCACCTTTTATGTCCATCAAAATCTGCTTTATATATTTAGGTGTTCCTATATTAGGTGTATAAATATTTACAATGGTTATATCCTCTTGTTGGATTGCTCCCTTTATCATTGTGTAGTGACCTTCTTTATCCCTCACCACAGCCTTTATTTAAGTCTATTTGTCAGATATAAGTATTGCTACCCCCCTTTTTTATCATTTTCATTTGCATGAAATACTTTTATCCATCCCTTCACTTTCAGTCTATGTGTATCTTTTGTTCTGATGTGGGTCTCTTGTAGACAGCATATGTACGGGTCCTGTTTTCTTATTCATGCAGCTACCCTATGTCTTTTGATTGGAGCATTTAATTCATTTACATAAGGTTACTATTGATATGTACTTATTTATTGCCATTTTATTCTTTAAATCTATAATCCTCTTTTTCTCGATTTCCTTTTTATTTCTTTGCTCTCGTTATAGAAGACCCCTTAACATTTCTTGCAGTACTGTTTTGGTTGAAATGAATTCCTTGAGGATTTTTTCATCTGACAAGCTTTTTATTTCTCCTTCAATTTTAAACAATAGCATTGCTGGATAAAGTAGTCTTGCTTGTAGGTTCTTGCCTTTGCATCAATTTAAATATTTCCTGCCAATCTCTTCTGGCCTCAAGTATTTGTGTTGAGAAGTCAGATGTCATTCTTATGAGGGCTCTTCTGTAGGTAATTAACTGCTTTTCTCTTGCAGCTTTTAGTATTCTTTCTTTGTCTCTTAACTTTGGCATTTTAATTATGATGTGTCTTGGTGTAGGCATCCTTGGGTTACTCTTTAATGGGACTCTGTGTGCCTCTTGAACTTGTGTGACTTTTTCTTTCATCAATTTAGGGAAATTTTCAGTTATGATTTTTTTCAAACATGTTCTCTATCCCTTGTTTGTTCTTTTCTCCTTCAGAAACTCCTATGATGCAGATGTTGTTTTTCTTCATGTTGTCACAGAGGCCTCTTAGAGTTTCCTCAATTATTTTGTGCCTCTTTTTGTTTTGCTGCTCTACTTCTGTGCTTATGTTTATCCTGTCTTCTAAATCGCTGACTTTGATTCTCTGCTTCATCCAGCCTACTGTTGATTCTTTTTAGTGCAGTCTTCATTTCTCATATTGTATTTGTCATTTCTGATTGGTTCTTTTTTATTATTTCAATGTCCTTTTTGATGCTTGATATTCCTTTATTTAGGTGCTTATTATGTCCATCCATTGTTGCTCTAAGATCCTTGAACATCATAAAAATCATTATTTTAAACTCTGCATCTGGTATTTTGGTTACTTCTATTTTATTTAGTTCTTTTTCTGGGGATTTCTTTTGTTGATTCATTTGGGTCGTATTTCTTTGCCCATTTTCTCTGTGTATTTGGTAGCACTGTCTGACTTTAAAATATTTCTGGGTCTTTATGAGGAATATGGGCTCAGTGATACTGACCTCCAGCCCACTTGTTTTCCTTGTTTTAGGAATGTTTCTTGTGGGTACTATTTTTCCTCCTGTTGTATGTGAGTGTTGAATGCAGTTGATCCTTTCATGAGTATGATTATCCCTTCAGGCTGGCTGGCTCTAAGGGTCAATTTTTATCATGTGTATTACACACTGTGTAACATCTGTCCTGTTGGGCGTATTTATTCTTCACAGTGGCTGGTGCCTGCTAGCTTCTCCCTTGGGTGTGCTGCTCATATAGCTTGCTGAGTCTAGGGTTGGTGCTGTCTTCTACCCACTACCAATTGTGTTGGTTATAGATCTTCTTGGATTGGCATCAGCTGTTGTTTGTAACCTGCTGTGGACTACATGTCTGCAGCTACTGCTCTTTTTGATGTTTGTATTTGCATTTTCTGTGCCTGGGTAGTGTGGGAGGGGCCAACCTGTGTATAAGTATCAGCTTCCTCCTGCTTAGAGATGACAGTAGCTCTGTAAAATCCCTAAGCTTCATAAGATTTGCCTTCACTTTTCAGCTGCTCTACCTCCTCTTGCAGCTGCCTGATCTTCCCACAGAGTCTTCTGTAGAAAGACTGTAGTGTGAGCTCAGACTAGCTCACCCAACCAACTCCTCTATAGGTTGCAAGCTTGTTGGGTTAGGGCTGCTGAGGTTGGGAATGCAACATTAGTGGAATCCCCTACTTCAGGGGTCTCTTGTTCAGGAGCTCAGTATGGGGAATGTGGCCCCTACTCCAGAGCCTAATCCCTCAGCCACTGCTGGATACTCAAATTTTATTTCTCCCCAACAAGGTGAGCAGCAGGTTCAGATCAAGTGGGGCCAACAGTGCTCTATGCAGAAGTTCTTACAGCTGGTGAGACCCTGGTCTCAGGGAGGAAGACTGACAGAGTCCTCTCTTGGGGCTGAATATGCCCCCCAGAAAGTGGCTAAGCCCTTTGAGCAGATTCAACAATAGACTCACAGGGATCCACATGTTAAATGTCTATGCTTCAAGCCTCTCTCCCTCCTCCTGTGGAATGTAGCCCAGCAGGACAGAATATCCAGTGCCCATGCTGGCTGACTCTGAAGCTCCACCCTATCCAATGCACATGAGCTGCTGTGCTGGTGCTGATCCCAGAGAGCAAAACTTGCCTCAGCTGGGCCAAGTGTGGGGAGCCCTTCCTTAGGATACCACTCTAGCAAGGGTTGTTAGGTCCTGAACCAAAGCTCTCTGCAGCTGGCCACTGGATGTGCCAGCCCTGGGAGTCCCTGGCAGGAACCTGATTCAGACCAGTGGGAGACACTGCCCTTGACTGGCCCTCAGCAACCTTCTTGGAGTTACAAGCAATCCAGAGTTTATGGCAACTTTTGCTGGGCCCAGGTGCACATGGAAATACCAAGTTGCACTCTTACGCTGTCTTTTACCCACACTGGGTCTGGGGGAAGGTCTACTTAAAAGGCCAAGGTTCCCTGAGTTCTACCTCCTACACCTGCTGTCTGTGGGCTACTTGTTGGGCTCAGCCACTGAAGAAACCTCTGGTAGAGTCTAGAGCCTGGGTTAATTCAGGGATTAGGAAGGGTGGTGGATTTGTTTTTGCCCCTCGGCCCCAGGTGTTAGTCTGTTCAGACTTTTTTTCACAGACTTCAGTAGGCTGTTGCCTCTGAGACCCAGATAGGTGGTCTGCCCGCAGTCCTGACAGTTTTTACTGAGTCTCCTGTGAAGGGGAATTACCAGTTTTAGACTCAGGAATGTGAAGAGGAAAACTCTGGCCTCAATATGAGAAAATTGAGTCACTGATGTGCCCCTTGTTTCCTGGCTTCTCAGCACCATCCTGTTGCCATGACTGGAGCAGGGGAGACTCCCGAGGGTGAAGCAGTTGCTTTTCCCCAGGCTGATGCCACTCAGAGGGTACGGTTTCACCCAAGAAAGATGGTGACTACAGTATTGGAGAATGACTCAGCACAGGGGTTCCAGTGGCCGTCCCCCACACTGTCTATGCCTGGGCCTCCAATTTTACACTCTCCTCATGCAACTCTAGTCCTCTCAGTTCTCCCTTCACCAGAGCCCTGGGTAAGTGGCTGTGAACAAGATTTTCTGTGCAGGCCATTTAAGATTTAGCCTGCATCTCTGAGAACTCCGTCTCTTTTTTGCAGACAGAGACTCGGCTCTTTTCACCTCCAAATGCTGTGTGGGCACCTCTTCTAGGCTCTGAGGCCCTAAGCTGGGGCTTTGGGCTTGGGGGCTGAGCACCCACACCTCTCAAGTGGCCCTCCCCACAGTGAGAGTCCCTCTGGACCCTCAGTTGCCGCTCACTCCTGGGAGTGGGGCAGCCCTTTCCATGTCTCTGCCCTTCCTCCCAGTCTCGGTGTGGCTTCTTCTGTGATCCTTGGTTATAGAGTCCTTCTCGTTTAGTCCAAAGTTGGCTTTTCAATATAATTGTTCTTAAATTAAATTGTAATCCAATTTGGTCCTGAGAGGTGGCAGTTGGAATGTCTGCCTACTCTGTCACCATCTTGGAATCTTCTCAAGTCTTTGATTTTTAACCCAAAATAAATAGAAATAAAATTGAAGGTTTTTTTTTGCTCCATTACTCTTTACCCATCATCCCCAAATAGCCACTACTGTGGATTTGAGGTGTGGATGGAAAGAGGCCACACGTGGAACCTGGCAAACTCAGGGGGGCCTTCATGGTATCCTTGCAAACTCAGAAACCCCAGGTAACCACATAAGATGGTCTGAAGTGAAAACAGACTAACTAAAAGCAAGTCCTGGCAGGCAATCAAGTCCTAGGTCAGTATCTTCCTTGACAAAGATCAATTTTTACCTTAACATGAGCTTGTCTGTTGTCTTGTTGCATCTATGATAACCCTCAGAATGCCAGAATCACCCCCCTTTTCTCCAGATCCCTCAGGGCACAGTCTCACGCCAGAGTGGAGACCATAGCCCCTTGCTGTTACCGTGTTCTCCTGCACCTATCTCTATGTGCTGTAAATGTTTCTTGTTAGCTATTCTGTACCCACCAGAAGTGGATGTCTAGCCATTTTACTTTAATCCACTCCGAGAGGTTTTCTTGCTTTGCTTTCTCCTGCCTCCCTAATCTACCACCAATGGGTTTCATCTAACGCCCTTAGGTCTTCTCTTTGATTCTAATGTATAAAATAAGGTGCAAAACTGCCATTCTCTGGAGCATTTTCTCAATCCATGAAGATTTTGCTTCTTGGCAATTGTCAGTTTGGCTCAAACAACCTTTTAAAAATTCTCTACAGGTTTGAATGGTTCTTAGGTTGAGAAATGTGAATCCTTCCAGTTTATGTTTTATGTTACACACACACACACACACACACACACACACACACACACACACACACACACACACACTCTGTTATCTTCTAATATATATTTTTAATTTACAAAAGTGTTAACATAGATTTTATTCACAGAAGGGCTAAACTTCCTTCTCCTTTTTTTCTTCCTTTTCTGTTTTTAGTTCTGAACAAGTTTTGTTTTTTGTATATCTGATCTCCCGTAAATCAAAATCATATTTGTCAGGACCTAGTATTACCTTAAAGTACTTTATTTTCCTACTTATAAATATAATGAAGAATCATTCAGAAAACTTAAAAAACATCAATAGTGCACAAACCGTGTGGTGAGGGAGAGTAAATTTACTCAGACTCCTGCTAGCTAAAGCCAGTCATTGGTAATGTTTGATTTATATCACTTGCTCAAGTCCACATTTCACACACTCCTTTTTTCCTAGAAAAACTATTCAAGAGCTATCTGCACAAACCATCTAAAGTCCCCTCCTCTCCTCCTCTCTTCAGTTCTCTTCAGTCAGGGTTTCTTCACCATGCCACCTGGGTCCTTATACCCAATGGCCAGTCTTCCTCCTCCTTGCCTTATTGGGAACATATGCCTCCCCACATCTGAGAGTCCTCCTCGATATGGCTTTCTCCCACTTCACATCCTTCAGCAAACCATGTCAGCTCCATCTATAAAATATGCCTAGAATCTAACCCTTCTCAGCCCCTATACCACCACCATCCTAGTCTAAGCATAATCGCTGCTGACCATAGTTATTGCAATAACCACTAATGGGGCTTGCTCACGGGGTTACCAGCTGCAAACACTCTGCCTGATTGGTGTGTGAGCACATGGCTGTGCCACATGTGTATATGGCCTATGTAAGGCTATGGGTGCCTGAGCTGGAGAGAGATGAGGTATTGGGGATTGCCGATCGCCTGTCCACCACTGTAAGGGGCTATCTTGCTGTTTGTTTGCCTGAGAGGCGGTTTCCCTGCCTGTGTGCTTGTCTGCCATTGTGAGACTTTATTAAACAGAATGGCCCAACTTGCCTGGCCTCAGCCACCGGCATTGCACCTCCTAACTACTCTCCTGCTTTTACCCATTTCCAGCACTTTCTCAACATGGCAGCCAGAGTGACTCTTTTCATCCTAAAGCAGATCATATCACACATCTGTTCAAGACCCTCCCATGGCTGCCCATCTCACTTCAGGAAAACCCTAAATGACTATATATATAGTATATATATGCCATGTGGCCTGGCATGATCTGGCCATTTGTAATCTTACTGGGATGTCAGCTGTCACTTCCTCTTGCTTATTTTGTTCTGTCACTCTTTGCTGTCCCTTGAATATATCAAATACTCTCCTGCCTGTCAAAGCCTCTGACACCCTGTTCCCTGGAATATACCGGGATGAGCAAAAGTAGATTTATAGTTGTGATTCCGTTGGCCAAAGCCAGACAGGATCACATTGGATTCGGGCAGATGGTAGAAAAACTGCGAAGCTGGAAAGGGCTGGTCCATTCTGTTTAATGAAGTCTCACAATGGCAGACAAGCACACAAGTAGGGGAAAAGCTGTTCTCAGGCAAACAAACAGCAAAATGGCTCCTCATAGTGGTGGGCAGGCAATCCACCATCCACAATTTCCCATCTCTAATCTCTCTCAAGTGCAAACACCCATAGCCTTGTACAGGCTATGCACATGTGCCTTTGCCACATGCTCGTGCACTAATCAGGCAAAGTGCTTGTACCCAGTAACCAGCGAGCAAGCCTAACACAGCTGCCCCACAACAGTTGTATGAGAAACAGTTTATTCCTGTATTAGTATTTATCAGTTATTATATTATTTGTATTACAACTGTAAACCTCCTTTTGCCCACCCCTCTACTCTGTTCCCCATACCTTCTCTCTTCCGTTCTGTAGAATAACACTGCAGCTAGAGCAGGCGACTTGGCAGGCCTAGAGTCCTCCTGCTGGCATCTACAAGACTGTGATAGCATCTCTGGAACTTCAGTTCCCTCATTTTATAAACTTCACATAGCCATTCAAGTGTTGGTAGTTATTGTCTGGGTTCTTCATGCTACATTTGAGTCTGACAGGAAATACGCCTCCTGTTTCTTTTCTTATTCCAAACCACCATCCAATGTTATTGAGTATTGTATTTCGATACTTTTCCTAATAGGACAAGCACTATGGCCTGAATCTATCTCTGCTTTTTTTTTCACTCTTAGGAGATTTTGGTTGATCATTCAGGAATATAGTTTATTTTGTTTGCTAATTTTATCTTAATAAAATTAACTATCACTTAATCTTCAGCACTTCTCAAGTCAATTGATCAGAGGTAATTTAGATAAAGCATCTGCTTTCTCTTCCTACCCAAAGATCAATAAGTGACTGTTTAGGAATAATTAAGTGCCCTCGCTTTTTGGTGTGCACTAAGTAGGGGGGTACCCAGTTAATGGTGCACAAACTTGGCAAATGTTCTCCATGGGAGGGTAAGCTCCTTAACGTGTGAGTCTAAGGATAAATGTGTGATTTATCAGCTTCAAGCAATATTCCTTTTACCTTCCAGAGAAAGATTCTTTGTATTTCCTTTTCATTGAAAGTTTAAGGAGATCACAATTAATTTTATTTATTCATCCATGTTGTCTAGCTTTACTCAAAGTGTCAAAATACAAAAACTCTTATAGGAATTAAATGTGTTGTAGATTATATTCATCTGTAAAACCCTATTTAACATATGGAAATACTTTCTTTTATTAGTGTTTTCATAGATTATTAGTCTTCTGTGCACTATGCATGCTGACCCTTGCAGCCTGAGTATTTTTATTGGAGAGGCAGCTGACTGTTACAAAGGTCAATGTTTTGTCCATTGCCATACAGCTAGTGAACAGTGCCGTCAGAATTCAAATTCCAAACCACTGATCCAATTCTTATGACAATGCCTAAGTGCTTGGCACAGTTTGCTGTTCTTTGCTCTCCTGTATATTAGAATCACCTGGGGAGCTTATTAAAAAATACAAGTTCTTGGGGGCTCACCCCTCTCACGGAGTCTGAGGATTGGTCTGCTGCAGGTCCTGGAGTCATTATGTCCTCAGAGTTCCCCAGGTGACTGTAATGTGCAGTAAGAGGGCTTTCCTCCACAATCTTCCTCCCTGGGCAAACATGAAACAATACCACTAATCAAGGAAAGAAGCAATTAGCTCAAAAAATAGAAAAGAATGATGACATTATTTTGCTGTTCCTCTATGTCATTGGAGAAATTCATGGGAGTTTAAAAGTCATTGTAGAGAGAGTAAGCTTTTTATTAAGAAATATGGTCTGGCAGATGCTAATAGTGATGATATGACCCCCTCAGGGAAGAAAGCTGCCCCCTTTCTAATCATAGATAACTCCTTTAACAGCAACTTGTGAATCTGTTATCTTTTGCCCCCTTATCTTCACCTGCCACCTTTTGATAATACAAAAGAATGTTAATCAAGGTTGGCTCTTTTCTCTTAATTCATCAAGAGTTGACCCTAGTTAGTGAAGCTCCACTCTTTGTTTCAAGTTTTGAATAATTTGGCCATTCTATTTGTCTGTTATGTTTAGTCTGGAATGGGCTTGGCACACTTCCAAGCCTCAACCTGTTTGGCTCCTCTTTATACTCTGAGATCAGAAAAGTGCTGGAAATCTTTATTGTATGCACATCAGCATTGCTGAATCTTGAGAGGGCTTCTCTGGACTTCTGTTGTGCCCATTCAAGATGCCTGCTTCGGTGTATTTTTAACCAGTGCAAACACTTGATTTATTAAGCCTTGCTTCTGCTGCACAAGGGCCTCCTCAGATTTCTAGTCCTGTGTTGTCTGTTTCTTCATGTGTACTGTTCTTGAGCAGATGCCCATATTTTAAGTACAGTAATTGGCTTTGAGGAGGTGAGAGGCATTGAGGCAAAACCGAACCCCACCTGCCTTGTTGGAGTTACAGGGCTGCCAACGTACTTAATCTCATTGAGCCTCAGTTTCCTCATTGGTTTGAGGATAAATAAAATAATTATGTTCAGTGTCTGACACATCATGAGTAATCAATCTATGTTAGTCTGTTTTCCTAGATTGGATATATATTTTACAAAAACTATTAATTGCATAGCTAAATATGCCTGTGTTATCTTCTCCCCTCATAAACTGCTTCTTTACAGTTAGTTTGCCTGGATTTGTATATTCCAGTGATGGGCAATCTTTTGAGCTTGGTGTATCAAAATTCGCCAGAAAACCGAGCATAGCTCGGGTGGTGTGTCACTTGGATAAAAACAGCCTAACCAGAAGTCCCAGAACTAGATGCTCTGTGCCGGAGTTCTGTTGCTTTGACATACAGACCTCCGGCACAGAGTGTCTACACTACAGCAAATGTTTTATCCTAGGCTACTGCACCTGGCCGTGCAGGAGCCGAGGATGAAACATCCTTCTCGTCATGTGGCCCCATACTTCTCTGGTATGCGGCCACATGCGGCTGCGTGTCATCGAAAATGGCTATGCGTGTCAGTGCTGACACACATGTCATAAGTTCGCCATCATGGGTATATTCAGTCCTAAAGCCATCCAAAATGTGGCCAGCACTTCAACTTGCCAGATACCTGGGAAGGGAAGTAATATTTGTGAATACGAATGCCCTCAGCCCCTACAAGAAACAAAAACGAAAGACACACACATGCATGCATGCAAAGTCCACTGTGCTGCAGAGGCTCTCCCCACAAAAACTTCATGACTTTCTAACCTCACAGATTTGGAGCTGAGACTCAGAGTTGTGCTGTCCATGGACACACAGCTAATAATTGGTAAAGCTAGAATTCCAACCCCAATCTATCTGATTTCAGAGTTTGTTGATGCTTTGGTAAACCTCTTCTGGCTTTTAGATAGGACGTTTATCTGGAGAATGGTAAGAGATTCTTAAATTACAATGTCCAAACCATTACCAGCTTTTCACAAGTCCCAACCTTTGCAGGGAGGGGGAGAAAACGTTTGGGGGTGCTGGTGATTTTGGTGGCCTGATTGTGCATCTGTGTCTGTAGAATGAATGTGGCTATAAAAATTAAGTCAAAAAATTCCTCATAGCATCTAAGTGGCAGAATCCCACATGTTTGGAAGCTCCAGAGAGTTTTTAAATAAGAAACTTCTCAAAGGAGTCAAATATCAACAAAACATCTGTGTGCCTAATTAAGGAGGTATAAGGCCACACTTAGTCAACAGGAAGATTCCCTGCAGAAGACATTCACTGAAAGAAGTGCTGTATGATTTATTTGCTATAACTCAATTTCCATCTGTCTCGTAAAATGGATTGTGTACACATTGCACTCCAGGCATCCAGCCAGGGCAGAAGCATACCAAGGAGCAGCAAACCTTCCTCTCCCTTGGCCTGTTGATGACATGCTCTGCTGAGAGGTGGGCATGACCAGGGTGGTCTGCAAGGAAATACCTTGGGTCGCATCACCGACATCTGACGGTTGCGAGCTGGCTGGATCAGGGGCCTTTGAACAAAGCTCCAAGGCAATAACGGGGCAAGGAGGGAGTCGAACATTCTGTTTTTTACAGAGATTTCTTTGACTTGTATTTGCAGACACCAGATGATAATTTTGCTAGTTTAGGCAAGATGCTATTCATAGTTGCTTATATTTCTTATGAAAATGGAGAATGGGCTGAATCCATGCTTTCTTCCTATAGTATGTCAGAGCAAATCAGGTGAAACTAAAACCCTTCGTCGTGTGAAAACCAGAGAACTTCTAGAACCTTCTGAAAATTAAGTTATTTGGGGCCAAATACTGTCTTTTTACTTTTTCTAGGCACCAGAAACCTCTCTGTTTTATTTCTGAAGCTTCCTTTTTAAGGTACTGTAACATCGTCAATAGACTTAAACTCTTTCTGTAGAAATGTTTCCTCCTTTTGCACTTCTTTCTGTTAGGCCAACCTAACAAGTCATCACATAATACATTTTTTTGTGGTGAGGGAGGAAAGTGAGGTCAGCTTGCAGGTGTCCCCAGACAAGGCTCCAGGTTCTGCTCGCTGAGCCGCAGTGTTCCCGCAGGCATGTGTGCTCACTTGGCCTGACACCGGGCAGATTTCTAACCACTCACAGACGTTAATTCGCTCACCCGTGAAATGGAGAGAATGTACATGTCTTCCAGGTTTCTCTTGGAGAATGGCATAAAAATACATAAAATAATTTCTTAATTAACTTCTGTATGCTGAGCAGACAGGGTTTAATAACTATTACTTATATCTAAATCTGAACGTCAAAGCCTGATTCTGGAATTGGAGAGGAGGAGGACCACATTTTGGGGTTGAAGCATGTGCCTGGCGAGGAAACCACCTCTCCTCAGAGATGAATTACTCAGCAGACTCTCTGAGAGGGGAGGTGACTCAAAGAGCACTAGCCTCCGCAGTGCTGCTGGCCTAGCTGAGGAAAGTGACCCTCAAATCAATTACCACCCACATGTGAAGTGCAGCAACTGAATCACAGACAAGCTAAAGAGAGAGCATGGAGCAAAGTAAGAAAGGATCCTGGGTTAAATCTGGCCTGCTGCCTGCTTTAGTGAATGAAGTTTACTGGAACACATCTATGCTAATTCACTTATGTGCTGTCTGTGGCCACAGTGGCCCTACATGGTAGAGCTGAGTACAGTCAGTTCTGCTTTAACATGGTACATGTTCCAAAGAAAGACCACACTTTGCAAGACTAAAATAAAATCCACAGAGCATATAGAAAAAATGGCATTGGAGACAACACTCAAAAAACTGGTCAGTGACAAAAAAAAAAAAAATGAATAGAAACCTGGTAGAGATGACAACCCAATCTTATATGTGTTAAATGGTTAAGAAGCGTGTGAGTGCTACAGTAAATATTGCAGTTACCTTAAAAAAGACCTGGATTTGCCAGAAGGGCTCCAGCACCTGAGCTGTTGTAAAGGTGGGAAGCTGTGGCCATCAATGTGAGGGTGGCTCATACCCTGTGGTGACTTGGGGTGGATAGTGATGTTGGAGGTGTGTATGCGTGTGTGTTTTGTAGATTCCTATGTGCTTTGTTTTGAGTAGGTGGAATTGTCTGCTTCTACCTAGTGTTTCTCATAAAGAAAATCGCACATAAAAAAAAGTGAGGCCCTGGCTGGTTGGCTAAGCGGTAGAGCATTGGCCCATTGTGTGGATGTCCCAGGTTCAATTCCTGGCCAGGGTGCACAGGAGAAGTGCCCATCTGTTTCTCCATCCCTCCCCATCTCGCTTCTCTCTCTTTCTTCCTACCCTCCTGCAGCTATGACTTGATTGGAGTGAGTTTGCCCAGGCACTGAGGATGGCTCCATGGCCTTTGCCTCAGGTGCTAAAAAATGGCTCCAATTGCAATGGAGCCAGGACCCCAGATGGTCAGAGCATTGCCCTCTAGCAGGCTCACTGGGTGGATCCTGGTCAGGGTGCATGCGGGAGTCTGTCTCTGCCTCTCCTCTCACTAAATAAAAGTGAAATTTGGCCTGACCAGGCGGTGGCGCAGTGGATGGAGCATCGGACTGAGATGTGGCGACCCAGGTTCGAGACCCCGAGCTCACCAGCTTGAGCGCGGGCCCATCAGGCTTGAGCCAAAGCTCGCCAGCTTGGACCCAAGGTCGCTGGCTCCAGCAAGGGGTAGCTCGGTCTGCTGAGGGCCCACGGTCAAGACACATGTGAGAAAGCAATCAATGAACAACTAAGATCTCGCAACAAAAAACTGATGATTGATGCTTCTCATCTCTCTCTGTTCCTGTCTGTCTGTCCCTATCTGTCCCTCTCTCTGACTCTCTCTCTGTCCCTGTAAAAAAAAAAAAAAAAAAAAAAAAGTGAAATTTGTTATGTTCATATTGTGTCTTAATATATTAATCACATTGACCCTGGGTGGTTGGCTCAGTGGTAGAGCACCGGCCGGGTGAAAATCCCAGGTTCAATTCCCAGTCAGGGCACACAGGAAAAGCATCCATTTGCTTCTCCCCTCCTCCTGCCACTTCCACTCCTGCAGCCATGGCTTGAATGGTTCAAGCAAAGTTGGCCCCAGGTGCTGAGTATGGCTCCGTGGCCTAGGCTTCAGGCACTAAAATAACTTGGCTGCCAAGCAATGGAGTTGCAGCCTGGTGGGAAGATAAAATATATTATGCTCACTTTGTTAAAGATGGCGCTGCCCACGTGCAAGTTTTAAGAGTAAGCTGTTCCCCACACCCTTGACTGATTGGATGATATAGAGTAGTGCACTCTCATTATGCCTCAGATGAGTGACTTTGTATCAGAGACTTTCTTGTTTATAGATTGGATTAAGGGTTTGGATTTCTACAGTATAAAGTGGGAGAGACCGGGAGCTTGCTCTCTCTCGATTCCTGAGGTTAGCATTAGAGAGGAGAGCAGATTAAGGCCACGTGGAGGACAGGAAAAGCCACCAAGATGGTGGAGTGCTGAGAGAGAAGTCAGTTTGTGCAGAGTTTGTGCTGGAGAAGGAGATGGGGAACAGAGATGAATAAGTCTGGTGAGCTAGAAACCTTTGATTCTAGGAAACTCAGATAAGTCAGTAGCTTTGTGAGCACTGAATGAGTGGGTTTGGGAGCCCAATGTGTGTTTTTGCTTGCCCGCTGGGTGCAAGCTAGGATTAAAGCTGATGGCTTACCAGTTCTTGGCTCCATTGTTTCATTACTGACTGTCCGAATCTAATGAGAACCGCACTGGCCAGGTGGCTGTGATAGTGGCTGTGACTACTGGCTTTACATTTGGTGTAGTCGGCAGGATTCGATATAGATTGGTATGGAGCCGGCACCCTTGAGGTGCATGGTAGAGGACTGTTTGCTGTTATGGTTTCCCATAGCTGTGTTTTGGGGAACTGCAGGATGGCTGACTTTTATATGCATGTGTGAGGAAACCAAGCACTCTGTGGGAGAGGCTGCCCGGGACCTGCAAACCAAGCGGTGGAAGGAGCTGGAGGAAACGTGGGAGAAAGAGATGCTGACCCTGGAGCTGAAGCAAGCACCGGAGGAGGCCGACCAGGTTCACGAGATTCGCTTGGAAATGGAGCAGTCACTGGAGGAAGAATCACATGTTTGTGAGTTGCAGATTGCCCTGGATGTTGTGGAGAGCCAGCAGTGGCAGGAGGCTGAGGCTGAGGCTGGGGTTGGAGATGCAAGGCCTGTTGAGCAGAAGGCAGCAGTGGCCCAGGGCTCAAGCCCAGCAGCAGAAGCTGGTGTTTTCAGTTCCTCTTTGGAGGATGAAAAGAATTGGTCTGGAGTTGCAATCTGCAGCTTCCAGAAGGTGAGAGCCCAGGAGCAAGGAGTAGCTATGCTCCTGGTATGTCTGCGATTTTGGGACATAGGGGTGGATGCCATCATGCTCTCTGGAGCAGAGATGGAAATACTGACTGCCATTGTCACGTGCTCTTTCTTGGGACAGTGTGAGACCTGCCATGATGGCAGGAATGAGGGGGGAGGTTAACACCCCATGTGCGTGGACTGATTTCCTGGACTATGACCCAAGTGAGCGCTGGCTCCTTTGCTGAATGGACTTATTGATTTTGGACAATGTGAAATACCCTGATGGGGGTGGGGAGGCGGCTTTGATGGAGGCCCTCCCCCTTGCCCAGGAAGCTTTTCCCATGGCTAGAAAGAAGTCCGAGAACATTTTGCACTTTTGGCAAAGTGCTCAGAGACTGGTGAAATGTACCTTTGCAATTGTTGAAATTGTATGATTTGTCATGTTGTTGTAATTTGTGTAATGTACCTAATTTCCTTGTACAGGGATGCCAGTGGTGTAGATTGTGGGTAGTAAAGTGAGCATAGGGGTAGATTGTTGGGTAGATAAAATATATTATGCTCACTTTGTTAAAGATGGCACTGCCCATGTGCAAGTTTTAAGAGTAAGCTTTTCCCTACACCCTTGACTGATTGGATGATGTAGGGTGGTGCACTCTCATGAGGAATCCCCCCATTATGCCTCAGATAAGTGACTTTGTATCAGAGACTTTCTTGTTTATAGATTGGATTAAGGGTTTGGATTTCTACAGTATAAAGTGAGAGAGACCGGCAGCTTGCTCTCTCTCAGTTCCTGAGGTTAGCATTATAGAGGAGAGCAGATTAAGGCCACATGGAGGAGGCCAGGAGAAGCAGCCAAGATGGCGGAGTGCTGAGTAAGAAGCCAGTTTGTGAAGAGAGTTTGTGCAGGAGGAGATGGGAAACAGAGGTGAATAAGTCTGGCGAGCTAGACACCTTTGATTCTAGGAAACTCGGATAAGTCAGTAGCTTTGTGAGCACTGAATGAGTGGGTTTTGGAGCCCATTGTATTTTTTTTCTTGCCCATTAGGAGCAAGCTAGGATTAAAGTTGATGGCTCACCAGTTCTTGGCTCTTGTTTCATTACCGACTGTCTGAATCTAATGAGAACTTGCACTGGCCAGGCGGCTGTGATGGTGGCTGCGACTATTGGCTTTACGCAACCAAATGGGCAGAGCATCACCTGGTAAGGCCTTGCCAGGCGGACCTCGGTTGGGAACATGTGAGAGTCAGTCTCTGCCTCCCCATCTCTCACTTAAAAAGTAATAAAATAAATGAAATAAATTATGTATTAATCACATAGAAAAAATTCATTCACATTTTGAAATAAGTGTTATAGCAGAATTGATTGTTGTTGTGATAGAGACCATGTGGTATACTATCTAGCCATCCGGAAGCTGTTAGCTGACCTCTGCCACAGAGGAAGGGGGGTGAACTCTGAGGCATCAGAAAGATTCCCAGAGTGTGTCATGTCTAAAGTATGTTTAGGAAGATGAAGAAGGAGAGTTTGACAAGGTGACATAGGGCAACAGGAACATTTTGTTTATCTACATTCCTTCATCCCTACCTCCTTTCCCAAGAGTAAAGATCTTCTGAGTTTGATATACATTGAACCAAGATACAGTATAAAGATGTTTCTATGGGTCAGAAAATGCTCCCCTGCTTTAGGAACACTTAAAGTCACATTTGCCCCCAAATACTTCTCCCAGGAGCCTGCATCTGGGAAAGGCTTTGGCCCTGAGCAATTCTTTATTGAAGAAACAGATGGATAACCAGGAGGGTCAGCAGAGTGGCCTATCAGTGTCATTACCGTGATGTTACAAAATCTTCCCCTTTGCTCCTTTCCTGAGATGTGGCCTTATTAGACTGTTAAAGCCCCATCTCCCAGAACCACCTTGAGCTGCTATCCATTTCCCTCTGGAGTTATGTCTGAGTGGAGATACACAAATAATTTTAAAAAGATGGGCTGGTTCCCAGATTAGCTAGATGATTATGTCATTATTATAATTAAAATGATTGGCTTAGGAAAAGCAGAGCAAAGACAGGTCAAACAGAAAGAGGTGGATTAGTGGCTCTGAAGAAAAAAGAAAAGGAGAAAGGGTATTATGGTCCTCTGTATTTATCAGAGGAAATAGAAATGCATCAGACACCTTAGCCTCACATAAAAAATCCATCACGTTAGATAATTCCTCTTGGCCAGCTTTCATGTTCAATCATCAACTTTTTGGTTATTATTTGCTTTCAGGGAAAATATATAATGGCCATACTGATGTGATTGCTCTAATCCCAGTTATTGCTTAAAGGAAACAATACATTGACCATTTGTTATACATCAGACTGCGTGTAGTTAATGTGAGTCTATCCTGAGTGTAACCTCCACTCTCAGGCTTTTGAATAAATTATACTTTTGTGTATGAAAAGTGGAGCACTGGATTGAGCCCTAACAAATATATCGAACATGTTTATTCCCCATAAGCCTCTCCATTGCTTACAGTGCATTTCCTATCATGTCAGCATTTTGAGTCAAGACCAATGAAGCTGACTTTTATGATAGCCTCTTTTCCCCTTCTAGCCATGCTGTCCTTTCTGGCCTCTGAAGCTTCATAGTACATTATCTATGCAAACCAGTCTTAGAAGCTTATAACATTTTATCTTGCATTATAATTACCTGCTGATGGGCTTTCTTCTTACCCAAGAAAAGAAAGACTTTTATATTTTATGCGTTCCTCATTGCACCAACCCAGTGAAGTGTTTAATGAACTAGAAGTATCCAGAAAGCATTGATAATAATAGCTTTTATGGTGTGTGTGTGTGTGTGTGTGTGTAGTGAGCTCCTTGTCCCTGGAAATACCCTTCAGGGTGACCAACCAAGCCCAGGTGACAGAAATGCTTGGCCAGAAGATCTTGTAAGTGGGGGAGGGTAAATTATATCATCTTTTTTTCAAGTGATTTAAAAAATCTAAGAGCCTTTGATTGGTTCTTTTTTTCCCCAGAAGTATAAGGAAAGTACTGCTGCTAAGTGTCATGCATGGGAAAGAGGTGCAATTATCTGCAGATAAGCGTTATTGTTCTGAGAGAGAAGAAACCAGAAAAATGCAGGAGAGGGCGGCCTACAATGTCTGTGATTTTAGGCTCAAGCCAGTGACCTCAGCGTTTTGGACTGAGATAGGAAGGGCTGACTGAGAAAGTTTGAAAAGTAACAAACCACAGCTGTGGTGCTTGTTATCAGTTCCCTGAAATAAACTTGCAGCAGCAGCAAGAAAAATAGATTATATGAATAGTCAAGGACAAATGGTTCAAACCTCCTGTTGGGCTGATAAAATATATTATGCACTTTGTTAAAAATGGCGCTGCCCATATGGAAACCTGTTGATATTAATGTGTGTTGGGGGACAGGCTGTGGGCAGGCCCAGTTGTTATAGTCTAAGAATTAGTTTTAAGAGTAAGCTTTTCCCCACATCCTTGACTGATTGAATGATGTGGGTAGTGCACTCTCATGAGGAATCCTCCCATTATTTCTGTTGAGCAGATGAAATATATTATACTCACTTTGTTAAAGATGGCGCTGCCCACGTGCAAGTTTTAAGAGTAAGATTTTCCCCGCACCCTCAACTGATTGGATGATGTAGGGTGGTGCACTCTCATGAGGAATCCTCCCATTATGCCTCAGATAAGTGACTTTGTATCAGAGACTTTCTTGTTTGTAGATTGGATTGTAGGTTTGAATTTCTACACTATAAAATGGGACAGACATGGAGCTTGCTCTCTTGGTTCCTGAGGTTAGTATTGGAGAGGAGAGCAGAGTAAGGCCACATGGAGGCCAGGAGAAGCAGCCAAGATTCAGAGTGCTGAGGAAGAAGCAGTTTTGTGCAGGAGGAGATGGGGAACAGAGGTGAATAAGTCTGGTGAGCTAGAAACCTTTGATTCTAGGAAACTCGGATAAGTCAGTAGCTTTGTGAGCACTGAATGAGTGGATTTCGGAGCCCGCCAGATGCAAGCTAGAATTAAAGCTGATGGCTCACCAGTTCTTGGCTCCATTGTTTCATTACTGACTGTCTGAATCTAATGTGAACCTGCATGGGTCAGGTGGCTCTGATGGTGGTCTTGGCCACTGGCCTTACAATTCCTCACATAAGTGACTTTGTATCAGAGACTTCCATGTTTGTATAATTGGATTAAAGGTTTTGATTCTACACTATAAAGTGGGGCAGACTGGGAGCTTGCTCATACTCAGTTCCTGAGGTTAGCCTTAGAAAGGAGAGCAGATTAAGGCCATGTGGAGGAGAGGAGAAGCCGCCAAGATGGCGGAGTGCTGAGGCAGAAGCCAGTTTGAGCAGAATTTGTGCAGAGAGAAGGAGATGGGAAACAGAGGTGAATAAGTCTGGTGAGCTAGAAGCTTTTGATGCTAGGAAACTCAGATAAGTCAGTAGCTTCGTGAGCACTGAATGAGTAGGTTTTGGAGCCCAGTGTGTATTTTTACTTGCCCACCGGGTGCAAGCTAAGATTAAAGCTAATGGCTCACCAGTTTTTGCTCCGTTGTTTCATTACTGACTGTCCGAATCTAATGTGAACCTGCACTGGCCAGGTGGCTGTGATGGCGGTCCTGGTATTAGCTTTACACCTCCTCTCATACCCCTCCCCTACTGGAGACACAAAAGTCATGTAGGTCCACAAATGAAGAAGTCAAAGAAATCAGGCACTTGTAACGTGAAAGCTAAAGCTATAAAGGTATATAAGATGTAAGAAATCTAAGTTCGGGAGCTCGTGTTTTTGGTGCTACTAGTCTCACGTGCTCCTCTGGCTACCAATAAATTCTACTTCCCCAATCAAGTTGTCTTGGTGTCTTATCCTCCATCGGAGTTGCTTCCTGCAACAGTTCAGCTGCTGCTTGTCCCCTGAATGATCTGGGGGTAAGAGGACCACCAGTCATTCAACCTTTCTCCTTCAGTCCTTTTATTTACAACTAGAAGTAAACTGCTTTTCTTATCTGACGAGATATCTTTAGAGGAGAAAATCAGATTATAGGTGTTATTGTGTTTTGACAAATTGTTTAAAAGGCAGCATGCCACATTCTGCATCTTTTGGAGAGGACAGTTTTAAAAAGCCATACGTGCAGCATGACTAGATCATTCACTATCAAAATGGTGTAGAGGTTCCAGTTGGCTTACCTTTTACACGAGTTAAAAAATATTTCTTAACATTATAGCATGCCAAATAATGTCCCCTGCCCCAAGGATGTCCACATCGTAATTCCTGACACCTATGAATATGTTACCTTACATGGCAGTAGAGAGCTTACAGATGTGATTAATAACCTTGAGATGGGGAGATGATTTGGGATTATATAGGTGAGCCTAGTGTAATCACAAGGCTTCTCATAAGAGGGAGGCAGGAAGGTCAAAGGCAGAAGCAGGAGGGGGGACAAAGGAAACAAACGGAGTTACAGGCTCTGAAGATGGAGGAAAAGGCAGGGAGCCAAGGAACACAGGAGGTTGCAGGAAGCTGGAAAACACAAGGAAGCAGCTTCTCCCCTAAAGCCTCGAGAAGGAGCACACTCTTGCCAACACTTTGATTTAGGTTTCTGACCCCCAGATTTGTAAGGGAACACATCTGTGTTGTTGTAAACCACTATGTTTGTGGTAATTTGTTACAGCAACAAAAGGCAACTAATAGAATCCCCTCCCTTCCTCCCTCTCTCCTTTCTTTCTTTCCCTCCCCCTGTACCTTTCTCCCCTCCCCCACTCTCCCTCCTTCCTTTCCCCTTTTCTCTTTGTCCCTCTGTTCTTCTTTGTCCTTATCCTCTTCCCCTCAACCCTTTCTTTCTTCTCCTGGCCATTCTTCCCCCCCTCTCTCCCTCAGCCCCTTCCTGCCATCCTTTTTTCCCTCCCTTTCCTACTTTCTCCTCTTTTAGTCTTTTTCTTTTTTTTTTTTTTGGAAGTAAACAAGACCTGATGATTTAATAGTGATGTTTTTTTTGGTTTATGGGATTTTAAAGTTGTCTGCTGATTATTATGAGCTCTGGTGAAGAGATTAATTCAGTTACAGTGATTTGTTTCCTTGTCTTGACTTCATAAAATCACAGAGATACAATAATACGGTTATACATCCCCTGGGCCTGAAAATGCCCAGTAATTACAAGTGATTCACGAGAACAGCTTAACTTGTAAGGAATTGTATTGTGCTCCATAGTAAGCAGTCATTTATTAAATTTTAAAAATGCCTTTAGAAAGGATATAATGGGCTCATCAATTAAAAGTATGTTTGGAAAAAACTCTGGGGTTGTCAGTAGTAGTTCTTCTTCTCCAAACTCTCCTTTTCAAAGCTACCCATGCATGTGTGGCTCGGAGTGTATGCCCTCCTTTCCTAGTGTTTGCTGACGATGGCATTTCCACCTGAGAACTGTGTAGGCCTCCCTCGGTGGTCAGACCTTGCAGGGCCAAGGGAGCGTGATTCTCCTTCACAGGCTGGCCATCCATCATCTGATTAGAGTGAGGTTACCAAACTGACGTGTCCTGGCTAATGTGCCTGATGCCACTGTGGAGATGCGCTGGGTCTCCTCAGGCAGCTGGGTTGCTGTCCATGTTACTAATGCGCAGCTCTGCCACTAACAGATGGCCGAGAGTGACCTTCCAGGAGAACTAAGCACTTCTGTGGCAACTGGTGTTTCCAACACACAACTTCTAAAAGTTCTTCATTTGCTCTGCGTGGCCGTGAATAGGTCTTTGCTTCGGTAATGTGAACAGCAGAGGTTGCTTTCTCCTCCTCGTTCCGCAGAACAGAGCACAGCAAGCCTCTGCCAACAAGCTTCTTGGAACACAGCACTCCTTCCCTTCCCCAGATGTGGTTTAGGGGGGAAGTCCTTGCTCTTACTTCCCAGAACAGACGAGGCTACCGTGGCCTGCCTCTCGCCGCCTCTTTGTTCCTACCTTCCTCTCTCATTTCCTTGCTGTGCTCTGGGTGGGAGTCTGCTTCCCTCCACAGCTAATTTTCTACTGGTGTTCTGTATCCTGAGCTTTCCTGAGGAACCTGGACCCCTGTCAGCTGCCTGCCACACAGCCTCTCTCCAGTCTCTTTACTCCCCTCTCATTTGGCTCCTTTCCCTCCCTTTAACAGAGGCCCATCTCTCCCATCGTGAACCATTTCCTCACTTACTGTGCAGCTTGTAATTACTGGGTGATTTCCATTTCTGCACTAATACCCAAATGTTTCATTTCCCTACCTCTGCATGCTCTTAAGTTCTTATAGTCTGGCACCTTTCTACCTCCCTTATTCCATTGAAAACTATAGCTAGTCTCCCTGTCCTCATGGACAAAGTCTCTGCTCTTTCCTGAGCTCTTCTTGGCTGCCACTATATTGGACTATTAATTATTCCCACAACAAACACACAATTTAAAAATAATTTTTCACCTGGTTTCTAGACTCTCTGTTTTCAACAGCTTCTAAACTCTCTCATCTCTGTTGATTTTTCCTTCTAAATGGTTATAATTTATCTTGTATTGTCAGTGACTGCTGCAACTGATTTTATGCTAGCTACCCCATTCTACTTCTCACTGGACACCTTGCATGCACCCCATGGTACTCATTCTGCTTTCTACAGGCATGATATTCATTTTCATCTTTTTGAATTTTCTTATATATTTATTCATTCAGGAATATTCACTGAGAACCAACTATGTGTGCTGGATGCTGTACTACTGGGGATACAATGGCAAGTAAAGCAACTGATTGCTGCCTCCATGGTTTTGGAGCCTGGTGTGAAAAACCAATGTTAAGCAAACAACCACACAAATAAGAGCCAAGGTTGAAAATGTGGAAAGGGGTTTGGAGGAGAGGAACACGGATGGCATCCTAAAAGAATAACATGGGCAAGTGGGGAGGGTACAGCGTGGAATTTAACTAATAGAGAGGGCAGAAGAAGGGAAACTTGATTAGAAATATAAAACTTTGTTAGATGTTAACTAGATTCAGGGAGTGAGTGAAGAATTTTATGAGCAGCAGAAATATCATGTGCAAAGGCCCTGTGGTGCAAGACATCAAGTGACTTCGTATAAAAAAAGGCTAGAGGTAATCAGACTATACATACAGGGTTTGCAGACCATAATGAGAGCATTTTTTTGTTTTTGTTTTTGTTTTTTGTTTTTAATGTTTACTTGATTGATTTTAGAGAGAGAAAAAGGGAGAGAGAGAAACAGAGACAGGAACATTGTTCTGTTCCTGTATGTGCCCTGGCTGGTGATCGAATTAGCAACCTCTGTGCTTTGGGATGATGCTCTAACCAACTGAGCCATCCAGCCAGGGCAATGAGAGGTTTTAAAGGATGTAGAGGAGCGGGACATGGTCAGAATTGTTTTTAGAAAAGACAAGACCCTGTATATTTAGTCTGCTTTCACAGAGCCAATTCCCTTCCTTTGAGCACACATGCTGAGAACTGCCAGGGAAGAGGATTGGTTGGACTAGTTATTGTGAACTACAAATTTATGGAGAGTTTTCAATGAAGATGCATAAGGCCCCACAGAACTGGTCTAACAGATGTTGTCAGCAAGGCGGGATTGCAGAGAAGAGCTTCAGTTTAGCCAGATTCCTCTGGGACCTCTCTCAGACGCGGCTTCTCTGGCTGAGTTATAACACCCTGATCTCATATTCAAGAGCAACAGCTGGACTGAGAGGAGGAGGCGCTGGTAGCTGTGTGCAGGTTGCTGTGGGTAATTGGAGGTAGAAAAGGAGAAGTGGCTCACCTAATTGCATTCTAAACTGCAGCCATTGTTCAATTTCTTTCTTAAAAGTACTTGGTGCATTCAGGAAGAAAAGCCTTTTCTAGAGTGGAGGAACAATGGGGGCAGGAGGGGATGAATATACTTATACTCACATCCTTGTACTTGTGGTGCTATGTTTGTAAGTGCAGATTTGAATGGTTTGTTCAATTATTTTCACTATGTGCGTGCTAACGCTAATAAACTTAGAAAACTGAAACACATGAGTCTACAGTAATTGTTTTTTAGATAGTGTAATAATTCACAATAATTGCTTGCAAAGCATTTTCCCTCTTCTTGTCTACAGGGGTAAATACATTAAAGCCATGTTTTTGTGTACTATTTTACAATCTATTAGCATAATAACCCATTGTAAAATAAGCCCTGCTGCTGTGGAAAAGTGTGTGATATTGGTCCATTAGACACCTTTGTCTTATATACAAGCTGCTAATAGCACTATTTATGGGCATCATTTTAGCTTGTTACCAGCTAATAGATCCAGAGCATGAGATGCTGTTTGATAAAAGTTATCCAACACTAACAATACACCATGACTCTAGCCTCTTGCTTGAAAATTGCTTTTAGCCCCCTGTGAATGGGAAAGTCATCTTGATAAATTTAGCTGCAAGCCAAGTTATAACCAATGTTCACAAAATGTAATCAAATTAGATCCTAAGCCTTTAATTTTATCATTAGCATGTATTATGTTTTCCTCAAACCTTGTAATTAAATAGCATATTAGGAATAGATAATTTTTCCCTTTTATACATTTATTAGGTATCTGGGGTTAAATTAGGAGCTCTGTTATGATACACATCTGCTTATCCTTAAATTAGAATGGCTTTAATGATACCTGAAGAATTAGAAAAGTGATTGGTTAACTAAACTAAGGGAATTTGTGGCAAATAAGATGTCGTTATGTTTACCCAAGCACTGTTATGATCTGAGAGTTGTATAATTAGCCAGATTATACAGAGGGAAAGTAGATAGTCATTATTTACTTTTCTTGGACATTTTATCGGTTTGTACAAAAATTTTCATTGCACACATGAGATTAATTCTTCTTGAGGTTTACATCTGGTTTACCACAAGTCAAGAATTTCTGAATAAATGCTCTTTCCACATTCCCAGGTAGCAATAAGAAATCCATGGCTTTGCAATTAGGAAATAGTGATTGTTGTGGAGAATGGAGGGCACATGGGTTGCACACAGAGGCAGGGCAGAAGATTCTATTACTGCTGAGGGCACAGACAGCTCCCCTTAAGGCCAAATGGTCTGGTCAAGGTCTTAGAACAGGGTCGGTGGCTAGGCTCCCTCTCCTTTCAGTCATTCTTCTTCCCATCTCTCTCTCTTAAAAGATTTTATTGATTTTTAAAGAGAAGAGAGAGAGAGAGAAAAGGAGGGGGAAGAGAGGGAAGCACCAACTCATAGTAGTTGCTTCTCACATGTTCCTTAACTGGGCAAGCCTGGGGTTTTTAAGGGGTGACCTCAATATTCCAAGTCGACACTTTATCTACTGCGCCATCACAGGTCAGGGACCTCTTTCCATCTCAAACAGGATCTGCTCCTGTGATTGGCTCATACAATTTCTATGATGCTGGTAATTCAGTTCTCAACCCTGGCAGCCTATCAGAATCACACAAAAGCAGACCTGTAGTTAGTTAAAAATTATAGGTGCTTGTCCCCAACCACACTCCCCACCATTCCAATTTAGTGTGTGAGCAGAGCGGTACTCCTGAGGGAGCTCCAGCTGGGGTGGAAGATAAAGAGCACCAGGAGCCCACTGCCCCACTCCTGGCTGCAGAGCCAAGGGACATGCTTTCTTGGGGCCTGGATTCAACTTCTCTTGGAAGCTGCCGGTGACTGATCAGACTTGACACACAAAATGAATGTCATCCTTGACTCAATGTGTACTTCATAGGTACCATAGATAAAGAATTTGCTCATACCTTTGGCAAATATGGACACTTGCTGGGTGCCAAGCACTCTTGCAGAGTTTAGCTATGTAATGGTGAAGAGAACAGGCATTGTTTTGTAACCTAGTATGGGAAACGAGGAAAGAAAAATGAAGGAAAATGCATACAAAATAGCAAGCTCTTTCCCAGGAAGAAAACAGACATGAAGCTAAGATAAAGAATGGCAATTTCAAGTCTTTACAAAGACTGGTTTGCAGAGATGGAGCCTGGTTGTTGGGAGAGGCTCTGGTAGAAAAACAAGGCAGGCCAAGGAAGTCATTCTCAACAGCCAGGGGCAGGATCCTTTTTCTCTAATCTTGCTTTTTCATTTGTTACAGTTAAATTTTTATTCTGTCTATGATTTAAGAACATTGGTATAATTTGTTTCCCATGGAACTGAAACCTTGCCACGCCCACCTGCTGTCTCCCTTAGAAATGGGTGGTATGCAAAATTGATTGATACTGGCCTTTCAAGTTCTACAGAGAGCAGCCATCTGAAAAAAGACTCTTGAATTATGAAATGTCCCCTCTTTGTTATTTCTTCTGTGCCTGGCTGCCATCAGTGCTGAATCCCCTAAAATCAGCTTCCTTTTTCCCAAGGATTTACTCAGAATACAGTATGTACAAGGAAGTCAAATAATAACATTCTCAAGGACTTCCTTTGCACTCTTGCATGGGAAGCCTTCCATGCCAAATTGTTGACACTATCTCATTCTTTGTTATGTTGAATAAACATCTTTAAAAGGGGATTCATTTGTGAGTCCTTGGCTTGATTTATAATACATTTTCTATTCAGATGTGCTGCCACTATTTATCTCTACAAAATAGATATTGAAATTGTGTTTGAACCTCACATTAAAATTATATTTGTGTTATTACAATTTTATTTCTGTCAAGTGATAATTCACTTTTTAGACATAAGGTAGAAATGAGAGCACATCGACAAATAAAAGTAGGTATTCTTTTTCTCCCCATTGTCTCCTTAAGATGTTATTCTGGGCTTACTCTTCTCTCACATACAATCTATATAATAAATATTGAGGAGATAAATATGAAATCCTTGGTTCTCACAGTGTACTCAGGTGGCTGTTTCTGTTAATGAAATTCTCCCATTTCTTGAGACCCAGACAGACAGGAGCAGTGGGCCCTTTGTCATCTGCCACTTTGGAGGGTCCAGTTGGTGCCAGAGACCCACAATTGGTAAGAACACGACTTTGAAGTAGTATTTCCAGTTGTGGGAAGGGTAACTGCCAGCATCCATGCCTTTTTTATTAGTTGCTCTTATAATTAGTGGACAGTGACCACATATATGGGGTGACTAAAGTTAGAGTACAGCATTGGTCATGGAACAGCCTTATGTCCAAAACTATGATCTGACCTGGCCATCACACTATTCTTTAATATTGTACTATAGCCTAGAATAGCAATAATAATTGTGGTGACTGGACCTTATTAGTTTTGAAATCATCATTGTAGAAATGGTGAGAAGAGGAAATATAATTAACAAATTATAAGCAGGCTTCTATCCCTTAAAATGGACACTACTCTTTAACTTTGGGAGAATTCAGTGATATAAATTTGGAAATTATAGTACTTATTGTAGTCCAAAAACCTAGGTCTCTTTAAGTGTTGACTTTCAAGGTTTTATTTTTTGTCATTTCTTATTTAAAGCAAGTAGTTTCATCAGAATAATGCTAAAAGAAATGATACTTCTTGCTTTTAGTAAGCTATTTGACAATCTTTCATGGATAATATTATTGAAAATGAGAATGACCATAGCTACCATTTTATGGATGCAAAGGTACTTCAACGAGCACTCCATGCACCTTGCTTTAGTTCATCCTCATAGCAAGTCTGTGAGCTAGGCACTATTATTATACCCATTTTACATATGAGAAAACCAAGGCTTAGTTACACGTTTAAAGTCATCTCAGTAACTCAGCAGTGGAACTGAGATTTAAAAGCAGATCTGTCTCATACTCAAGTTGATGTTCTTACTTGGTATCCTTTATTCTCTATGGAGAAAATAATTTTAAATCTGGAAAGTAAAGTTAATATGAATTTTTAGCTGTTTGATCAATTGTATATGAAAAATAATGAGGTAACAAGATGTCCTAGGTTTCTGTTTTGGTTTAATCACTTATTAGTTTTGTGTCCTCAAATAAGCAACTTCATAGTAGCCTCATCTAAAAAATAAGGGTAATGTGTATTTCAAATGAGAGGACAGAAAGGCATTTTTTAATTTAAAGACCCTCTGTGTATTCCTCAAATTTTTTCCTTGGTTCTATCTTATTCAACATTTTCATTATCTTAAAGACATGTAGATCATAATTATCAAATTATAATTATAGAAACATTAAAGTTAATTAGGCTTGTGAATAACACAAGCCTTAGAAAGATAATTTTTGGGTGAGGTAATCAGAAACAAATGGGTATCTGTAGCTAGACTAAGAGACTAGCTTAGTCATTTACAATGAAATTTAAACACTTGAGAAAGTCACATAAAGGACAATGTTATTTAGTTTATTTCAAATTAATGCCTAACATTGACTGAGTACTTACCATGTACCAGGTGATATTTTGAGCTCTTTACATATATTATCATATAATTCTCATAGCAATTGTTTCAAGTAGGCACTATGCATAGTCTCCCCTTACAGGTAAATAAACTGAGTCACAAAGAGTTTATTTGCCTAAAATCTAGGAAATGGAGGAGAGAGCAGATGAGCCTAGACAATATGGGGCCTTTAACACTACACCACAGTGCATTGTTTGAAAAGCTAACACAGTTCTCAGCCATGTAAATAGAAATATTGCAGCTAGGTGAGAATTAGTAAGAGTCTTAATCAACATTCTCCTGGATATTCCATAAATTTAATATAATTCTTTCCATACATTAAGGGGTCTTGACAAACCAGATGGCATGCAGAAAAGGGCTGTCAGAATAATGCTGTCGAAAGGGCTATGTGGGGGATGTGAAAATGAACTTAGAAAGAGGAGATATGATGGGACAACCATCTTCAGGAACTTGCCATATGGAAACTAGAATTAAACTCATCTGTGAACTCTACAGAGCAGTCCTAAACATATGGATGGATACTAGAGGGAGGCAGTTTCTGTTTAGTATGAGTCAGACCTGGCTGAAGATGAAATCTTCCCACTAGAAGAAAGAACTTCTCTGAAAAAGTGGGCACCTAGTACAGAAAGTAGGCTAGATAAGAATGCTTGAATAGCTTTCCATCAGGAAAGCTGAACTGTTAGGGGATTTCTACGTTATCGTATCTATAGGTTGATCTCTGATGTCCTTTCCAGGCTCAAGATTCTACCACTCCGTTCATCACGTATGTATGTGTTTCATGCTTTATCCTTAAACATGAAACTTTTTTCTTTGGAGTAACTCCAAAGAGTTAATAATTAACTGGATTTAAAATTTGCGTGTTCCATTGATGAAACAGCCCCAGTGATTAGGGAAGGGGTGAACACCTGAACAAAGCTGGTTCAACTGGGTTCTCCCCTGTTGAATTTGGAACTGATTGTCTTTCTGGAGCTGGGATAATCATTTCTATGCTGTAAGTGGGGGAAACGGAAAACATAGGTTGGCAAGGAAAAAGAAATAAAGCGGATGCACAATAGGATGCAGAAATAAGAAATTACATAATCTGAGGGAGGAAAAGAGAGAGACCAAGAGATGATGAAGGTGATTATCCTGCTTCCCACTGGCTTGCAGATTCTGGCTTTCAGCAACCCTGACTGGGTTGCTGCTTCTGGATTCAAGGACATGCCATTTTGTGCTCCAGTTAGTTTCCATTATTTTGCTCAAACCAGTCTGAATAGGGTTCTTTAACTTGCCACCTAAAATACTTTAGGTGATTCTTTTTAAGTAGGGTAATTCTTCTTTCTCTGAATCAAAAACTTACTTTCATGGTCTTGGACTGGCCACTTAAGAGTGGCAAGTCATTATAGGTACACATTTTCCTTCAAGATATAATGGTTATAATTAAGTGATTCAAAAGTACTTCAGTGCAGAAGGGCAGGGCTATCCAAATGCCAGACTAAATTATAAAGTGAACAGAACTAAAATGCCACAGGATATAACCATTCATAATTTATGAGTGGTTGGATCAGTTCGGTCCATAAAATGAGCTGGAATAATTTTTTCATGGTTTCATACGTTTTTATTTAAAGATATATCTTGGTAGCAGAAAAACACTGAAGATTAATAACATTGCAGAAGAGTGATGCATTCTTAACCTATCCCTGGAACCTTAAGGTTTTGATTGTGTACCAAGGAAAATATCATGAGTTGAGGCACTGCTTTATCAGCCTTTGGAAATCTGGGCCGTGGATATTTTAGTGTGACATTGGTTCTCAGGAAGATCCTATGCCACACTCTTGCGGTGGCAGAAATCTCATGTGTTTTCCTGGACAGACACCTTCTGAGATGTGGACAGTAAGAGAAATCCTCACAGGCCTCTGGAGCAGATGACTGCCTGCCAAAACTAAATTCAAACTGAAGATTGTTTGCAATGGGTCTACATGACAGAAACATTTGCAATCATGTCACTGAAAATGTTTGTTTTGCTGGGTCTACATAGCAAATAGGATACAGATCAGAGAGCAAAGAAACAGCTTGCTGAATAGGCTGGACATCATTGATGAAATGCTTGCTGAAAGCATGGACCATGAGTCTTACTTCTGTGCCCTATTTAGGGGTTGCCACACCGGATGATGGCATTGCCAGCCTCAGCGTTTATGAGAAACAAGATGAAGTATTTGTCATCATTAAGGCTCTAGATTGTTTTCTAAGAGTGTTCAACCTCCTGACCATATTGTAACTCATGGATTTTGACCCATATTCCTCTTGAAGTTTGGATCAGATGGAGGGCGGCTATCCTTTACTTTTATGGAATAGATATGTGCCAGGGAGCTGCTAGTGAAGTACATTGTGTGAAGGAAATCCTATTTTCCCATTGATTTATTATATAAAATTAGAGATGTATACTCTGAAAAGAAACCCACTACATGCTTGGCGAGGAGGCAATTTAGGTGGTCTCTATTGCAGTTTCATAGTGAATTCTGCAAGCACTATCATTCATAAGTGCTTGCAGAAGATAGTAGTTCACCTTTAGTGCCTTTTTTTTCTTCTATGCAATTTCTCCGCATCAGGGCTTCTCCCTCGCTGTTGGATAATCTCCTCTGTACTCCCTGTGTTATAGGATTTTATCCAAGCTAGCAATTTCATTATGTTATTTCCATGTTTCTAATATCCTCTTTCTCCTTTTCTTTAAATACTTATTTCATTTAGCCAAACTGGACCAGTTCAAATCTCCAAAAACAACACAGTTGTAATGACAGGATGGAAGTTAGGAGTCTCAGTGGGTGAATGGGCCAAAAGATATTATTATTATTATTATTTTAAAATCAAGGAGCCACCCCTATTCTCATTGCAGTGTTATTTGCAATAGACAATGTTTGGAAACTGCCCAAGTGCCCATTAATATATTAGTGGATAAAAAAGTTGTGGTACATTACACAATTGGATACTACCGAGGTATTAAAGAGAAGGAAATCTTACCTTTTGTGACAGCATGGATGAACCTGGAGAGCATTATGTAAGTAAAATAAGCCAGTCAGAGAAAGACAAGTACCATATAATTTCACTCATATGTGGAATCTAATGAACAAGATAACCTAACAAGTAAAATAGAAACAGAGTCAAGGAAACAGAAAACAGATTGACAGCTGTCAGAAGAGCTGGGAACTCAGAGGCTGAATGAAAAAGGTGAAGAGATTAAGCAAAGGAAAAAAAAAACCCTATAGACACAGACAACAGTGCGGGGATTGCAGAGTGTGGGGGGAGGTGTTAGAAGGTAGGTGGGGATTAGATGGTGCTAGAGCAAGGTGACCAGATTTTAAAATTGGTAAAGTGGGACACCATTGATGGGGGTGTTCTTGATTAAAAATTTAGTCTATATGGAGCAAAAAGAATTTTCATAGAATTCAAAAATAGAATTGTAATATATTTTTTAAATTATTTTTATTTATTTATTCATTTTAGAGGAAAGGGAGAGAGAGAGAGAGAGAGAGAGAAGGGGGGAGGAGCAGGAAGCTTCAACTCCCATATGTGCCCTGACCGGGCAAGCCCAGGGTTTTGAACCGGCAACCTCAGCATTCCAGGTCAACACTTTATCCACTGTGCCACCACAGGTCAGGCTGTAATATATTTTTTTAAATCAGGACTTTTTAAAAACGCTATGGGACGCAGGACAAATTGTTAAAAATTGGGACTGTCCCGCCAAAAGCAAAATGTCTCGTCACCTTATGATAGAGGGAGACTGTGACTTGGTAACTTGGGGTGGTGAACACAATGCAATATACAGATGATGTATTATAGAAGTGAACACCTGAAACCTGTCTAATTTTATTAACCAAAGTCACCCCCAATAAAGTCAGTAATAAAAAGGAGAGGGCAAGATGGCAATGGAGTAGGCGGATGTACCAACTTCCAACTCCCAGAACCAAAGTGAATTATAACTTGAGTTTAAGAACCATCATCTGGATAAACCAACGTTGAACTGGACTGAGAGGACACTTCAACTGGGGAACACCGAAGAAGCAACATTGAGACTGGTAGGAAAAGCAAAAACGTGGAAAGGGCTGCCCAGCTCCCTGGAGCGCAAAATATCCCAGAGAGACTTATGTGGGGGGAAGAGAGGCTAGCGGAAGGGTAGGGACCTGGGTCACAGGAACAAAGCCCCAGCCTACAACCTCAGAGCCTAGAAGAGGTGTATGGACAGTATTTAGCTGTGAAACAGGTTAGGATACTGTTGGTGAGAAAAACAAGAAAAACAGTTGTCTCAGACCCAGGATTCTTCTTAAAGGGATGGCGCAGAAAACCTCTCTCACAACCACTCACCCGGGATTCTGGGAGACAGCAAGAGAGGAGAGGACCGGAGCAGTGGGAAGAGACTGAGGTCTGGAAGGCACAGGGAGGAAAGCTTTGAGGGACAGCCACCCTAAACCCTGGGCTGAGTCACTCCACCAATCTGAAACAATATTTCCCTGGAACCATCAAGGGGAAGCAGGACACCAGCCAAACAGGCTCCCCTATGGCAATTAGAGTACAGTCGCTTAGAAAGAAGGAGCTGTCAGGACTACAGTATGGAATGTTAGGGTCTGAGCTGCAGCACCCCACCCACACTGCTGAGGGCTTGCTAGGGGGTGGGTGGAGGTGGGATGTGGAAGTGCGGTTTTGTCGGCGGGGGCAGAGGCCCAGCCGGCTGGCGTGAGTTCAGTCTAGCCTAGTGAGGGTGAAGGGGACTCGTGAAAGTGGTCTGTCCGCTGCAGGCCCGCCTGCAACCCTACCTGTAGGGGAAAAGCTGGAGCCCAGAACAGGCAGAGATCTGCCACAGGGCAGGGGCAAGTGTTGCGCAGCTTCACCGGGCCTCCGAGGCTTAAAGCCTGGCACAAACCGGCTTTGCCTGTGGAGGTGGGGTGGAAGCCTGGCTCACAGCTGAGTGCGTAGCAGCAGCCCCTCCCAGCCGAGGAGCCAAGGTGGCAGGGGTGGGGCTGAAGCCCGGCTCGCAGCTGAGCACGCATCAGAAGCCCCTACCAGTGGGAGAAACTGGCTGACAGAGACCCTCAGCTGAGCAAAAGTGCTCACCCTTGCCCTTGGTGTCCAGGCTTGAGGCCCGAGTATGGTGTACAATCCCACCCGTGGGAGAGGGGCGAAGGCTGAGACTGGCTGAGGCTTATAGAGCCTGGCATGAAAACACAGCCCCTCCCACGGAGGCAGAGGCAAGGCGGAAACCACAGCAACAACCACAGCGGCAGATGCCAGCAACACCCATACCCAACTGCCCTAGGCAGCAGCAGCGGGGGTGGTGGGCCTGCAGACAGACAACACCTAGGGAACACAGAGGTAACACCCATTGGACTCCAGTAGCCAAACCCTTCTTACACACAGACAAAACAGGCAGGCAGAGAAACGCAACCCAAATGAATCAAGAGAAATCCCCAGAGAAGGAACTAAGTGAATCAGATATAACAAAACTACCTGATGCAGAGTTTAAAATAATGAGTTAGGATGATCAAAGAGCTTAGAGCAATAATGGATAGTCATTACGAACACCTAGATAAAGAGATAGCAAGTATAAAAGAGAAAACTGAAATAATAAAAAGGAATCAGACAAAAATGACAAATACACTATCAAAACTGAAGACCACAATGAAAAAAATTAAAAGAGGGATGAATGAAGCTGGGGACTGAATCAGTGAGATAAAGGAAAAAATAAACAAAGGCACAGAAGCAAAGCAGAAAAAAGAAAAAAGACTAAAAAAATCTGAGGAAACTCTAAGGGAGCTCTGCAACAACATGAAGAGAAATAACATCTACATCATAGGTGTTCCTGAAGAAGAAGAGAAAGAACAAGGGATAGAAACTTTGTTCAACCAAATAATAGCTGAAAACGTCCCTAAATTAAGACTAGAAAACGTTTCACATGTTCAAGAAGCACAGAGAACTTCATTAAAGAGAAACCCAAAGAAATCTACACCAAGACACATCATAGTTAAAATACCAAAGCTAAGGGATAAAGAGAAAAATTTAAAAGCTGCTACAGAAAAAAAGGCTATCACCTACAAAGGAACCCCCATTAGGATGACATCCAACTTCTCAACAGAAACACTTGAGGCCAGAAGGGAATGGCAAGATATATTCAAAATAATGTAAAACAAGAACCTAAAACCAAGACTACTCTATCCAGCAAGGCTAACGTTTAAAATTGAAGGAGAAATAGAGAGTTTCCCAGACAAAAAAACCCCTCAAGGAATTCATTAAAACCAAAGCAATTCTGCAAGAGATGCCAAGGGACCTGTTGTGAACAGTTCAAATGGGAAAGAATATAGAAAAAGAAGAATACAGCTTTAAAGAATAAAATGGCAATAAACAATTACATATCAATAATAATCTTAAATGTAAATAGATTAAATGATCCAATCAAAATACATAGGGTAACTGTGTGGATAAAGAAACGGGACCCATACATATGCTGTCTACAAGAGACACACCTTAAAACAAAAGATGCAAATAGACTGAAGGTAAAAGGATGGAAAAAAATATTTCATGCAAATAGAAATGAAAAATAAAACAGGGTAGCAATACTTATATCTGACAAGATGGACTTTAAAACAAAGGCTGTAGTAAGAGATAAAGAAGGACACTACATAATGATAAAGGGAACAATTCAACAGGAAGATATAAACATTATAAATATTGACGCACCAAATATAGGAGCCCCGACATAAATAAAGCAGACTTTGATGAATATAAAGGGCAAGATTAATAGCAATACTATAATAGCAGGGAATTTCAATACCCCATTAACATCAGTGGTAGATAGATCCTCAAGAAAGAAAATTAACAAAGAAACAGCAGACTTAAAAGATACACTAGAGCAACTTGATTTAATAGATATCTTCAGAACTTTTCACCCTAAAACAGTAGAATATACATTCTTTTCAAGCACTCATTATACATTCTCTAGGGTAGACCACATGTTAAGAAACAAAAGTGGTCTCAACAAATTTAAGAAGATTGAAATCATATCAAGCATTTTCTCTGATCACAATGGCATGAAACAAGAAATTAACCACAAAAGAAAAACTGAAAAATACTCAAACACTTGGAAACTAAAAAGGATGTTATTAAATAACGAATGGATTAACAATGAAATCCAAGAAGAAATAAAGAAGTTTCTAGAAATGAATGATAATGAGCATATATCAACTCAAAATTTATGGGACACAGCAAAAGCAGTAATGAGAGGGAAGTTCTTAACACTACAGGCAGACCAGAAGGAGCTAGAAAAAGCTCAAATAAGCAACTTGACCCTGCATCTAAAATAACTAGAAAAACAACAGCAAATAAAGCCCAGGACTAGTAGAAGAAAGGAAATAATAAATATCAAAGTGGAAATAAATGACATAGAGGCTAAGGAAACAATACAGAGGATCAATGAAACCAGGAGCTGGTTCTTTGAAAAGGTAAACAAGATCGATGAACCTTTAACTAGACTAACCAAAAAACAAAGAGAGAGGATTCAAATAAATAAAATTAGAAATGATAGTGGAGTAACAACAACCGACACAACAGAAATACAAAGCATTGTAAGAAAATACTATGAAGAACTCTATGACAAAAAATTAGACAACCTAGGGGAAATGGACAAATTTCTTGAATCATATAATCTTACAAAAATCAATCTGGAAGAATCAGAACACCTAGACAGACCAATTACAACAAATGAGATCAAAACAGTTATAAAAAACACCCAACAAAGAAAAGTCCTGTGCCTGATGGCTTCACAAGTGAATTCTACCAAAAATTCAAAGAACTCACTGTTATCCTCCTCAAGCTATTTCAAAAAATTCTAGAGGAAGGAAGACTTCCAAACTCCTTTTATGAGGCAAGCATAATTCTGATCCCAAAACCAGGCAAAGACAACACAAAGAAAGAAAATTATAGGCCAATATCTCTGATGAATTTAGATGCTAAAATTCTCAACAAAATATTAGCTAACCGGATTCAGCAATATATGAAAAAAATTATACACCATGATCAAGTGGGATTTATTCTAGAGAGGCAAGTCTGGTTCAATATTCGCAAATCAATCAATGTGATTCATCACATAAACTAAAGGAAGGACAAAAATTACATGATAATTTCAATAGATGCAGAAAAAGCATTTGATAAAATCCAGCACCCATTCATGCTCAAAACTCTCAGTAAAGTAGGAATACAGAGAACATTCCTTAACATGATAAAGGCCATCTATGACAATCCCACAGCCAACATCATACTAAATGGGCAAAAATTAAAAGCAATCCCCTTCAGATCATGAACCAGGCAGGGGTGCCCCCTTTCACCACTCTTATTCAACATAGTTCTGGAAGTCTTAGCCACAACAATCAGACAAGAAGAATAAATAAAAGGCATCCAAATTGGAAAAGAAGAAGTAAAACTGTCACTATTTGCAGATGATATGATATTGTACATAGAAAACCCTAAAGTCTCAGTCAAAATCTACTGGACCTGATAAATGAATTCAGCAAGGTGGCAGGATATAAAATAAATACTCAGAAATCAGAGGCATTTTTATATACCAACAATAAAATGTCAGCAAAAGAAATTAAGGAAACAATTCCCTTCACTATTGCAACCAGAAAGATAAAGTACCTAGGAGTAAATTTAACCAAGGAGGTTAAGGACTTGTACTCGGAAAATTATAAAACATTGATAAAAGAAATCAAGGAAGATACAAACAAGTGGAAGTATATAATGTGCTCATGGTTAGGAAGAATAAACATCATTAAAATGTCTATGTTACCCAAAGCAATTTATAAATTCAATGCAATGCCAATTAAAATACCAATGACATACTTTAAAGATATAGAACACATATTCTAACAATTTATATGGAACCAAAAAAGAACACGAATAACCTCAGCAATCTTAAAAAGAAAAAATAAAGCAGGAGGTATCACTCTTCCGAATATCAATGTATACTACAAGGCCATTGTACTCAAAATAGCCTGGTACTGGCATAAGAACAGACACATAGATCAATGGAACAGAACAGAGAACCCAGAATAAACCCACAGCTTTATGGACAAATGATATTTGACAAAGGAGGAAAGAGCATACAATGGAGTAAAGACAGCCTCTTTAACAAATGGTGTTGGGAAAATTGGATATCTGCCTGCAAAAAAACGAAACTAGACCATCAACTTACACCATTCACAAAAACAAACTCAAAATGGATAAAAGACTTAAATGTAAGCCGTAAAACCATAAGCATTTAGAAGAAAACATAGGCAGTAAGCTCTCCGACATCTGTCGCAGCAATATATTTGCCGATTTATCTCCACGGGCAAATGAAATAAAAGGCAAGATAAACAAATGGGACTATATCAAACTAAAAAGCTTTTGCACAGCTGAAGACAATAAGAACAGAATAAAAAGACAAACCACACAATGGGAGAACATATTCGGTAATACGTCTGATAAGGGGTTAATAACCAAAATTTATAAAGAACTTAGAAAACAACACCAGGAAGACAAACAATCCAATCAAAAAGTGGGCAAATGAAATGAATAGAAATTTCTCTAAAGAGAACATTCAGATGGTCAATAGGCATATGAAACAATGCTCAACAACATTAATCATTAGAGCAATGCCAATTAAAACCACAATGAGATATCACCTCACACCAGTCAGAATGGCGCTCATCAGCAAAACAACACAGAACAAGTGCTGGCGAGGATGTGGAGAAAAGGGAACCCTTCTGCACTGCTGGTGGGAATGCAGACTGGTGCAGCCACTGTGGAAAACAGTATGGAGATTCCTCAAAAAATTAAAAATTGAACTACCTTTTGACCCAGCTATCCCACTTATAGGAATATACCCTAAGAACACCATAGCACTGTTTGCAAAGTAGAAATGTGCCCCCATGTTCGTGGCAGCATTGTTCACAATAGTGAAGATCTGGTAACAGCACAAGTGTCCATCAGAGGACAAGTGGATTAAAAAGCCATGGTACATATATACTATGGAATAATACTCAGTCATAAGAAACGATGACATCAGATTATTTGTAACAACATGGATTGACCTTGATAACATTATACTTAGTGAAGTAAGTAATTCAGAAAAAACTAAGGACTACATGAGTCCGTACATAGATGGGACATAAAAATGAGACTCAGAGACATGGACAAGATTGTACTGCCTACCTGGTTGGAAGGGGAGGTAAGGGTGGGAGGAGGTAGAGGGGTGGGGCACAAATAAAACCAGATAGAAGGTGATGGAGGACAATTTGACTTTGGGTGATGGGTACGCAATATAATTAAATGTCAAAATTACCTGGAAATATTTTCTCTGAACATGTGTACCCTGATTTATCAATGTCACCCCATTAAAAGTAATAAATATAATTTTTTTAAAAAGTCATAAATAAATAAATAAAATCTAGAAACTATACAGGAGAATAGTCCCTGAAAGATATAGTTACAATTGACTAAATAAATCTCCCAGATTAGAGCTATACATGTTCATAGGTGTTATGAATGACTTGAGGACAAATGAGTTAGAATTCACTAAATAACAGCTCCCTAAATTACGAAGAACCACGTGCTTACTTCTCAGCACTGTGTTTTGGCTCTAGGTAAACATGAATTATTCATTGCCCTGGGGTTAGTGAATTTATCTTTCTCTTGTGGAGGGAGAGAGAACTTGACCTGTTGAGGTTTGTGCTCAAAACCTCGGTCGGTGAGCAGCAGCAGGCATAGCGTTCCTTTGCCTGTGAGGGAGAATAAATATTTCCAGAAGTCAGGAAAATTACTTCGGATGTTAACTAGATTTCCAGAACTATAATGATACCTATATTCGGTTTGTTTTTCTGAATTTTAATAAGTGGCATTGGGGTTTGTTCGATTTTTCTGTTTTCAAGTTTTATTATATGCATCCAGAGAGCGATAAAAGTTCTCTAGTTACTCTGGCTTAGCATCTCACTAATTTAGTTAAACTCATTACATTGCGCCTTGCTATTGCATGCATCCAGCTGCACTGTGTATCATGTCACGTCCTATTTGTGCTTAAGGAGGTCTAGTGCACTCCTCTGTAGTGACAGCATAGAATGCCTCTGCCACATTTGTATCTGTCCCACTTACCTCCCTCTGATAAAGAGGTCCACAATGCCAAACTGGGCTTACCTTATCAACAATCTCTGTTCACATTATTCAGCACTCACCATGTGCCAGACGTTGTGCCAAATGCTCACTTGCATTATCCCAACCGATTCTCTAACCAGTTTATCGCCCTGCCCCAGAAGGGGAGACCAGAGCTCAACAGGCAGATTAACTTCCTCAAGCTCACATAGCTCGTGGTAAGTGGCTGAGCCTGAACTTGAAACCAAATTAGTCCCTGCCAGGGCCCATACTTATAATCATTTTTCTCAACAGCCTCTTTTTCTGGTTGCCATTTAATACCGAAGTTATCTATGTCACATCAAAATGGATACAATGCAAACTGTCAAATTATTAGATCAAGAAGTTTGAGGGAGTTTAGACCTTGGTCAGGTTGAAATTTCTGTGCTTCAGACAGAAAAAACATAGGAGATTTTTTTTTTCTCTCCTTAACAGATTTCATAATAAGTTTGTCATGTGTCATTGACCTAAGAGAGAACAATAGCAACCCAGAAGGGCACTTTCATATCTAGGATATTCTAAAAATAACCTACTTGATTAATAGCTATGTCCGTGGAGAACAGAAGTCCGCATTATGGCTGAGGACAGCAATACAGTTCTTGCCCTCACTTCCCAAACTGGTTCACTTACTTGGATCACTTACTTATTTTGACTTTTTCATTTAACCTTTATGTATTCCTGGGATTTAATTTATTCTGGGTGTAAAACCTGAACTCATGGTATGCTTTTCCCCAAAGTGTGATGGAGATAATCATTTCTCTCAGAAATAAATCTTGGTGGCCTTTGTTTTGCAGTTTGATAAACACTCAATCAGAATATGGCACTAAAAGTCATCTTGAGGTCCAGTGATCCTGACACTACTATTACATCACTCAGTTATCTAGCTCAGAGGGCAGGAAAGCCCTGATGTAGTGACCAGGTGCCTCCTTAGGCAGTGCGGACTCAGGGCAGTTAAATTACCCATGAGCTTTGGGCAGAAAAATTGGAAATTCAATCAATTGATCTGTTCACTCAAAAAACTGCCTCTGACCCTGGTCAGGTTGCTCAGTGGATAGTGCATCAGCCCAGTGTGCAGACATACTGGGTTCAGTCTCCAGTCAGGGCACACATGAGAAGCAACCATCTGCTTCTCTGCACCTTCCTCTTCCTCTTTTCTCCCTCTTCCTCTCTCATAGCCAGTGGCTTGATTGGTTTGAGCGTTGGCCCTGGGTGCTGAGGATGGCTCAGTTTATTGGAGCATCAGCCCCAGACAGGGGTTGCCAGGTAGATCCCAGTCTGGGCGCATGCGGGAGTCTGTCTCACTATCTCCCCTCTTCTCACTTAAAAAAACAAAAAACTGGCTCTGCTTGCTGCTAGGGGTTTTCTGCGAAGAGAAAGCAAAGTCTGTTTCAATGTTGAGACAAGAAGTCATCTTCCTGAGACATGATAACTGTATTCCTTAAAGGTGACAAACAGAATTTACTTACCCAAAGTGTTTTGATTATATTGTCCAAACATAACAGTTAATAAAAATGTGGGTAGAAAAGTTCAAGTACAGAGTTGTGGATAACAACAGCAACAACAATCATGACCACAGATTCCTCCTGTTTCTACATTATGCACATTTGCAATGTGAATTTACTACTCCTGTCAAGAGTTGGAGTCACTTTCTTTACCCACTTGACTCTGACTGGCCTTGTGACTTTCTTTGACTAGTAGAATGTGGCAGAATTCATGTTAGAAGAGTTCTAGTCTGACCCTGGCTGTTTCGCTAGGTGGATAGAGCATTGGTCACATATATGGATTGGATTCCAGGTCAGGAAGCACAGGAGAAGTGACCATCTGCTTCTCTACTCCTCCCTCTTCCCCTTCTCTCCCTCTTTCATTTCGATAGCCAGTGGCTCAATTGGTTTGAGCATCAGCTTTGGACGCTGAAGATAGCTCAGTTGATTGGAGCATTGGCTCCAGATGGGGGTTGCTGGGTGGATCTTGGTCGGCACACATGTGGGAGTCTGTCTTACCATCTCCCCTCCTCTCACTTAAAAAAAGGAAAAGAAAGAGTTCTAGTCTAGGCTTCAGGAGATCTTGCAGTTAATCTCTTACTTCTGATGTCCTAAGGCATCCCTGTGAAAAAGCCCCTGCTAGCATCCTGGAGGATGTGAGACCATGTAGAGCAGAGGCATTCTAGCTTTGGCTCCATAAACTAACCAGCCTGCCCAGAGGCCATTCATGTGAATGAGGCCACCTGGGACATCCAGCTATAATCAATTCACCAGCTACATGTAAAATCATCCAATTGACCCACAGACTTATGAACAGTGATAAAATTGTTGTTACTGTGAGCTTTTTTTTTTTTTTTTGTACAGAAACAGAAAGTCAGAGAGAGGGATAGATAGGGACAGACAGACAGGAACGGAGAGAGATGAGAAGCATCAATCATTAGTTTTTCGTTGCCATTGCAACACAGTTGTTCATTGATTGCTTTCTCACAAGTGCCTTGATCGCGGGCCTTCAGCAGACTCAGCAACCCCTTGCTGGAGCCAGCGACCTTGGGTCCAAGCTGACGAGCTTTTGCTCAAGCCAGATGGGCCCGCGCTCAAGCTGGTGAGCTCGGGGTCTCGAGCCTGTGTCTTCCGCACCCCAGTCCGATGCTCTATCCACTGTGCCACCACCTGGTCAGGCCACTGTGAGCTTTTAATTTGGGTATGTTTTTTTGCAGTAATAGATAATGGTTGGTTATATATAGTGTCGTTCCAATATACATATATACACTTTAGAAAGGAAAATGTATCTCTAGGTGGTGGAATTATGATCATTTTATTTTTATATATTTTTAATAAACTTGCATTACTTTAATGATAAGATTAATAATAAATGATACTGAGCATACTACTGCTATTAATAAAATTACCATTGCAAACAACTAGTTACTGATGGGCAACTCAGTTGCTTTCCTTGAGTTCTTAGCACAGTGTTGTTCTACTTATCCATTGCTGTCTGACAAATTGCCCCAGAGCTTAGTGGCAGAAAACAACCACTATTTTCTTATGTTCAAGATTTTGTTGATCATGAATTTGGGTCTGGGCACAGTGAGGGGGGCTTATCTCTGCATCTTGACAACTGGGTGTCAGCTGGGGTACTCATATGGCAGGAGGTGACTGAGATAGCTCACCTGGGGTCATATGCTCAGGGCCTTGTTTCTAGCTGTGGGCTGGGCTCCTTGCTTCTTCTGCATGTTGTGTCTCATGGAACTGGAATGGTCAAGAGGGCTTCTTCAGTCACATATCTGGTGCCTAGGCATTGGGCTAAATAAAACAGCGGGAGAAGTTAGCCAGACACCTCTTTCACTTTTTCTTCCTCTCTCTCCCCATCCTCCAATGACTCTCAGGCCCTTTCTATATTTAAGCTTGAACAGCAAGGCAGTCTTAGAGTAGTCAGATTTCTTGTTTTATGGCTGTCTTTATCCAGAATAAACATTTTAAGAGGTGGAAGCTGCAAGCCTTCCTATAACCTATACTTAGAAGATCCAGAATGTTACTTCTGTTGCATTTATTTGGATGAGAAAGCCACTTCAGAGTTAAGGTCATGAGGTTTACTACTCAATGGGGTAGTAGAAAAAATTTATGGCAATATTTATCTACTACAAACCACTCTATGGCCACAAATTATTTATGTAACTCCCAGGTGAGAAATATGTATACTCATTCTTTTCCAAGGACTTCTCCTCCCAAATTACATCATATTACAGCATTGGCTGTCATAAATCTCTTTATTGAGACCCAATCTGGGTGTGGGTAAGTCTCCTTGGATATGAATCATTAAGCTCTGCTCCTTGAGTTCTGATTCTTCATGATCTGAAGACTCACGAACTACAGAAATGAACTATTTATATCTACACACACTAACATAAAGGTGAGAATGGCATAGTACAGCCACAACAGACACTTCTACCCCAAAAGGAGAAGAGTGGGGGGCACATAGCAGTCATTTATTCATCTATAACAGCTCTGACATCCAGCGAGGCACAAATAATCAATTCTCTTTCCTGAGGACAGGGATATTATGGAATAAATTTTTGTGTCCTCCAAAATTCATATGTTGAAATATTAACTGCCAATGTGATAGTCTTGGCAGGACTAGATCATTACGGTAGAGCCTTCATGAATGGGATTAGTTCCCTAGAAGAGAGTCCCCAGGGAGCTGCCTTCCCCCTTCTGTCGTATGAGTTCCTGTAAAGCCACCTGCAACCCAGAAAAGGGCCCTGACCTAACCGTGATGACTCTCTGGTCTCTGATTTTCAGCCTCCAAAACTGTAAGAAATAAATTTCTCTTGTTTATAATTCAGCCAGTTGAGGGTAGTTGTTACAGTTGCCTGAACTAAGTAAGATAGGGAATATTTTTTGACTGGGATGCAGTGCTGTTTCCTGGGAATAATTCCTACTCTAGATATTCTTCCCATTGTATCAGCAAAGTGGAAATAATCAGGCCTCCCAGGTTTGAATCCAGACTGTATTTGCTAGCCTGTGTGACTCTGTGCATAGTTTTTTCTTTTTGTTTTGTCTTTTTATTTATTTATTTTTGACAAAGACAGGGAGTCAGAGAGAGGGAAAAATAGGGACAGACAGACAGGAAGGGAGAGAAATGAGAAGCATCTAATTCTTCATTGTGGCATCTTAGTTGTTCACTGTTTACTTTCTCATATGTGCCTTGACTGGTGGTGATGGTGGGGGGAAACAGCAGAGCGAGTGATCCATTGCTCAAGCCAGCAATCTATGTATTCAAGCCAGAGATCATGGGGTCATGTTTATGTTCCCATGCTCAAGCAGAATGAGCTCGTGCTCAAGCCGGTGATCTCGGGGTTTCAAACCTGGGCCCTCCACAATGCTCTATCTACTGTGCCATTGCCTGGTCAGGCTATGCAAGGTATTTTTTTAAAATTAATTTTAATGGGGTGACATTGATTAATTAGGGTACATAGATTCAGAGAAAACATCTGTCAGTTATTTTGACATTTGATTATGTTGTATACCCATCACTCAAAGTCAAATTGTCTTTTGTGACTTTCTATTTGTGACCCACCCCTCCCCACTCCTAGTCCTCCCTTCCCTTTCCCCTGGTAACCACCACACTCTTGTCCATGTCCATGAGTCTCATTTTTGTGTCCCAACTGTGTATGGAATCATATAGTTCTTAGTTTTTTCTGATTTACTTATTTCACTCAGTATAATGTTATCAAGGTCCATCCATGTTGTTGTAAATGATCCAATGTCATCGTTTCTTATGGCTGAGTAGTATTCCATAGTATATATGTACCACATCTTCTTTATGCAATCATTTATTGAAGGACTTTATGGTTGTTTCCATGTCTTGGCCACTGTGAACAATGCTGCAATGAACATGAGGCTGCATGTGTCTTTACGTACCAGTATTTTTGAGTTTTGGTGGTATATACCAGTAGAGGGATTGCTGGGTCATATGGTACTTCTATTTTTAATTATTTGAGGAACCACCATACTTTCCTCCATAATGGTTGTACCACTTTACATTCCCACCAACAGTGGATGAGGGTTCCTTTTTCTCCACAGCCTCTCCAACACATGTTATTACCTGTCTTGTTGATAATAGTTAATCTAACTGGTGTGAGGTGGTATCTCATTGTAGTTTTGATTTGCATTTCTCTAATAGCTAATGAAGATGAGCATCTTTTCATGTATCTGTTGGCCATTTGTATTTCTTCCTGGAAGAAGTGTCTGTTCATGTCCTATTCCCATATTTTTATTAGATTGTTTGCTGTTGAGTTTTATGAGTTCTTTGTACATTTTGGATATCAGGCCCTCATCTGAGCTGTTGTTTGAAAATATCATCTCCCATTTAGTTGGCTGTCTGTTTGTTTTGTTGTCAGTTTCTCTTGCTGTGCAAAAGCTACTTAGTCTGATGTAGTCCCATTCATTTATCTTTGCCTTCACTTCCCTTGTTTTGGAGTCAAATTCATAAAGTGCTCTTTATAACCGAGGTCCATGAGTTTAGAACCTATTTTTCTTCTATGTAGTTTATTGTTTCAGGTCTTATATAAAGGCCTTTGATCCATTTTGAATTAATTTTAGTACAAGGGGAAAAACTATAGTTGAGTTTCATTCTTTTGCATGTGGCTTTCCAGTTTTCCCAGCACCATTTATTGAAGAGGCTCTCTTTCTCCATTGTGTGTTGTTGGCCCTTTTATCAAAGATTATTTGACCATATATGTGTGGTTTTATTTCTGGGCTTTCTATTCTGTTCCAGTGGTGTGAGTGTCTATTTTTCTGCCAATACCATCCTGTTTTGATTATCATGGCTCTATAATATATTTTGAAGTCAGATATGGTAATGCTCCCAGCTTCGTTCTTTTTCCTTAGGATTGCTTTGGCTTTTCGGGTTCTCTTTATATAGTTCCATATAAGCCTGATGATTTTTTGTTTCATTTCTTTAAAAAATGACATTGGAATTTTGATGGAAATTGCAGTAAATTTGTATATTGCTTTGGGTAATAAGGTCATTTTGACTATATTTATTCTTCCTATCCAAGAACAAGGAATATTTTTTCATTTCATTGTATCTTTTTCAATTTCCCTTAACAATGCTTTGTAGTTTTTATTATATAGTTCCCTTACATTCTTTGTTCTGTTTATTCCTAGGTAATTTTACTTTTTTTGTTGCAACCATATGGATTATATTTTTGAGTTTGTTTTCTGATGTTTCAATGTTGGCATATAGGAAGGCAATAGACTTTTGTATATTAATTTTGTATCCTGCGACCTTACTGTATTGGCTTATTGTTTATAATAGTCTTTTTGTGGAGTCTTTGGGGTTTGCGATGTATAGGATCATATCATCTGCAAAAAGTGAAACCTTTACTTCTTCTTTTCCAATATGAATGCCTTTTTTTTCTTTCTCTTGTCTGATTGCTCTGGCTAGAACTTCCAGCACTACGCTGAATAAGAGTGGAGAGAGTGGACAACCCTGTCGTGTTCCTGATTTTAGAGAAAATGTCCTCAGTTTTATGCCATTTAATATGATGTTAGCTGATGGTTTATCATAAATGACCTTTATTATACTGAAATAATTTCCTTCTATACCCATTTTGTTGAGTGTTTTAAGCATAAAATGGTGTTGTATTTTATTGAATGCCTTTTTGCATCTATTGATAGGATCATATAGATTTTGTTCTTTGTTTTGTTGGTATGGTGTATTATGTTAACTGTTTTACGTATGTTGAACCATCCTTGTGATTCTGGGATGAATCTCACTTGATCATGATAAATTATTTTTTTAATGTGTTATTGTATTCGATTTGCTAGTATTTTGTTTAGTATTTTAGCATCTGTGTTAGAGATATTGGTCCATGGTTTTCCTTTTTGTGTGTTGTCCTTGCCAGGTTTTGGTATGAGGGTTATGTTGGCCTCATAAAATGTGTTTGGAAGTATTGATTTTTCTTCAATTTTTTGGAAGTCTTTGAGAAGAATAAGAACCAAATCTCCCTTAAATGTGTTGTAGAAATCACTAGTATAGCCATCTGGCCCTGGACTTTTATATTTGGGGAGCTTTTTGATAGTTGTTTCTATTTCTCCCCTGCTTATGGGTCTGTTTAGGCTTTCTACTTCTTCATGACTCAGTCTAGGAAGATTGTATTGTCCTAGAAATTTATCCATTTCTTCTAGATTGTTAAATTTGGTGGCATATAATTTTTCATATTATTCTACAATAATTCTTTGTATATCTGTGATATCTGTGGTGATATCTCTTCTTTCATTTTGGATTTTGTTTATTTGAGTCCTTTCTCTTTATTCCTTGGTGAGTCTTGCCAAGGGTTTGTCAATTTTGTTGCTGTTTTCAAAGAACCAGCCTCTTGTCTTATTGATTTTTTCTACAGTTTTTCTGTTCTCTATTTCATTTATTTCTGCTCTATTTTTTATTATTTTCTTCTGCTGCTTTTGGTTTGCCTTTGTTCTTCTTTTTCTAGTTCCTTAAGATGTGAAGTTAAGTGGTTTACTTGGGCTCTCTCTTGTTTGTTCAAATAGGCCTGTAGTGATATAAATTTTTCTCTTATTATTGCTTTTGCTGGTTCCCAGAGATTCTGGTATGTTGTATTGTCATTTTTGTTTGTCTGTATGTATCTTTTGATCTCTGCTTTTATTTCTTATTTGATCCACTCATTTTTTAAAAAGTATCTTGTTTAATTTCCATATTTTGGGGGGCTTGTTTACTTCTTTTTTGCAGTTGAATTCTAGTTTCCAAGCTTTATGGTCAGAAAATCTGCTTGGTATAATTTCAATCTTTCTGAATTGATGTTATTTTTGTGGTCCAACATATGGTCAATTCTTGAGAATGTTCCATGTGCACTGGAGAAAATGTATACTCTGGCTCTTTGGTGTGAAATGTCTTATAGATGTCTATCAAATCCAATTGTTCTAGTGTTTTATGTAACGCCGATATTTCTTTATTAATTTTCTGTTTGGATGAACAATTTATAGCCATCAGCGGTGTATTGAGGTTTCCAAATATGATTGTAGTTTTGTTGGCTTTTACTTTTATATCAGTTAGTAGCTGTCTTATATATTTTGGTGCTTCTTGGTTTGGTGCATATATATTAAGCAGTGTTATGTCTTTTTGATTCAATGTCTCCTTTATCATTATGAATGACCATCTTTGTCTCTGATTACCTTTGCTGTCTGTAGTCAGCATTGTTAGAAATGAGTATGGCTCCACCTGCTTTTCTTTGTATGTTATTTGCTTAGAGAATCATTTTCCAACCTTTCGCTTTGAATTTGTTTTAATCCTTGTAGCTTAGATTGTTTCTTGAAGGCAGCATACAATTAAAATTTCTTTTTTAATCTATTCTGCTACTCAGTGTCTTTTAATGGTGAATTCAATCTATTTACATTTAATGTAATTATTGACACTTGAGGGTTTCCTATTGATATTTTATATACTGCTTTCTGATAGCTCTGTATCTTGTTTGGTTCTTCTCTTTTGTTTTTCTATCATTTGTTTTTATTTGGTTTGTTCCATACTTCTTTCCTCTGTTACTTCTTTTTTCTGTAGTGATTTTTTCAGGTGTGGTTACCATTAAGTAATAGAAAGGATACATATCATGTTCATTGTAGTACATTATCTCATGAGTGCTTCTGCACTCCATCCTCCTTTGCTACTGTTAATCTTCATCCTCTCCCCTTTTTTGTTTTTGTTGTCACAGATTAATCTTGTTTTTATTATGATCTTGATGGAGCTTTTACTTGTTTTGTTCTGTTCTTTGTATCTGGTCAAAAAAACCCTTCAGTATTTCCTGATGTGGGGGTTTTCTGGTGATAAATTTCCTCATCTTTTCTGTATCTGTGAATGTTTTTATTTCTCCTTTGTATTTGAAGGATAGCTTTGATGGATATAGAACTCTTGGCTAGAAATTCCTCTTTCAGAACTTTAAATATTGGAGTCCACTCTCTTCTGGCTTGTAGAGTTTCTGCTGAGAAATCTGTTGATAATCTAATGGGCCTTCCTATATATCTTGTATTCTTTTTTTCCCTGGCTGCCTTGAGAATTTTTTCTTTGTCATTGGCTTGTGACAATTTCATTATGATGTGCCATGAAGTAGGTTTGTTTGGGTTAAGATAATTCAATGTTCTGTTTGCTTCTTGAATTTGAGGCTCGAATTCTTTCCACAGGCTTGAGAAGTTCTTGTCTTATTATTTGTTTGAATACATGCTCTATTCCATTTTCTCTCTCTTCTCCTTCTGATCTACCCATTATCCTTATGTTGCTCTTTCTGATGGAGTCAGACAATGTCTGTAGGGTTTCTCATCTTTAAATTCATGAGTCTCTCTCCTTTTTTCTCTGTAGTGTCTCTAGTTGTCTGTCTTCTATGTCACCAATTCTCTTCTCTATCTGGCTTGTTCTACTAGTTAAGCTTGTTATTTCATTTTTCAGTTCATGAATTGAGTTTTTCATCTCAGTTTGATTCATTTTATAGTTTCAATTTCCTTGGTGATGTATTCTTTTTGTTCACATTGAATTGTTTTCTGAGCTCTCTAAAATGTCTTCCCATGGTTTTTTTGTATTTCCCTGAATATTTTTAGGACTTTATTTTTAATTCTCTGTCATTTAACTCCAAGGTTCCCAAGCAATTAAAATGTTTTGGTATCAATTTTTTCTCATCTATCTGAGCTATATCTCTGTCTTTTGTATCCATGATACTTTTTTCTTTAATGGTATTGAGAGTGGTATTGTTAATAACACTAATAAGAGATGATAAAAAAATTTGAGAAAATACAGTGAAAAAATAGAAATTCTATTGTGCTAAGTGGAACAAAAACTACATAGAATGAAGAGCCCGAGTTGGGGGGAAATGAGAAAGAGATAATAAATGAAGTAAAAAGCACACAAAATGCCACAAAGAAAACATTTGAATCTAGAATAAAATAATTTGTTTGTGAATGACAATTGAATGAGAGAAAAAGTGAAAGAGAAAAGAAGAAAAAAAAGAACGAATTTAAGGTTTTTGTAATGTAACCCTCATAGAAAAAAGAAAAACAAGAATGAAAAATGTCAGATCTTCGGTAGCAAATTTCAAAATGAAAAGGAAAGAATAAAATGGAAAGAGGATAAAATGACCAAGGTGGAAAAAAAAGATGAAAAATACAAAAAAAAGTTATAAAAAATGGGATTTTTTCCTGGTTTTAAGAGGTTACCTTCTTCTTTTTTCTTTTTCGTTTTGGCCAGTAGTGCTGTACCCCAGGTTTTGACCCTGTGGCACTCTTGAGTAGAGATTTGCAGTTGATGTGTCACTATGGCGATGACATAAGCTAGGTCTCAGTTCCCTTGGTAGGCGGGGCTTGTTAGGATTTGCAGGCTCCGATAATGGGAGAGTGAGTTTTCCCAGTGCCTCTCCTTCCTTAGCCAGCAGCCTGGGGACCCAGCTGTGAAGTTGCCCCAGCCACTGTTTGTAGAACAAGAGGCTCTAAGAGCTGCCAAGTCCCCCTTCCAGCCCTGTTCAAAGCACAGTTCTGGGTAAGGCTTTGCCAGCCAGAGCCGCCAGCATAAGCAGGCAGGGCTGGGAGCTGATTGCTTTTCAGCTGTTTTTCTAAGAGCCTCTGTGCATGTCTAGTATGCCTCAGTGCTCTGCGGGTCTACTCTCCCCAGGCTTTTTATTTTTGTGCCCTGTTTGGGAAGACCGCAGCCTAGCCAGCACCACTTCCACAGTGCTCTCTGAGGTCTGCTCCATGAGAATGCATTTTGTAACCTGCATTGGCTGGCGGAAAGTTGCCCCAGTCATTGCCTGCAGAGCAAGAGGCCCTAAGAGCTGCCAAGTTCCTCCTCCAGTTCCACTCAGAGCACAGTTCTGGGTAAGGAGCCACCAGTGTAAGCAGGCAGGGCAGTGAGTCTACTGAGGGTCAGGCTCCTTTCTGAGGGTCCCCAGGTATGTCTAGTTTGCCTCAGTGCTCCACAGGTCTGTTCTCCACTGGCTTCTCCTTTGTGCCCTGTTTGGGAAGCCCACAGCCCAGCCTGCACCACTTCTGCAGGGCTCTCTGAGGTCTGCTTCATGGGAATATGCTTTGTAACCTGTATTGACTGGCGGGGAATTGCCCCAGCCACTTTCTACAGAGTAAGAGGCCCTAAGAGCTGCCAAGTCCCTCCCCAGGTTTGCTCAAAGCACAGTTCTGGGTGAGGCTCTGTCAACCAGAGCTGCCAGAGTAAGCAGGCAGGGCAGTGAGTCAACTGAGGGTCAAGCTCCTTTCTAAGGGTTCCCGGGTATGTCTAGGTTGCCTCAGCGTTCCCTGGGTCTTATCTCCACAGGCTTCTCTCCCTTGTGCCATTTGATAACCCACAGCAAGCTGCTTGTGCAGCCCACCCAGCCCCTAGCCCCCACCACTTCTGCAGGTCTGTTCCATGGGAATGTGCTTTGTAGCCTATATCAGCTGACGGAGGCACCCAGCCTGGACAGGTCCAGGCCTAGGGAACCCAGCTCTTGTGCACTTCCCACACTGTTGGTCAGGGAGCCAGGACCACACAGAAGTTCACTGATGACAACCTCTGGCCCAACCCCTCTATCCGTGAATGCGCTCGCCCACATCCTATGCAAGGTATTCTTATTCCACTTCTTGAACCTCAAATTTATCATCTATAAAAAGCATATCTAATAAATATTATAGGGAAGATTAAATGAGCTAATACATGTACTTAGAATTTAACAACTGTGAGTTTTCATCTCTCTGTTATGCTATGTTAAACAGTGGCAAATTTATCACAGGCCTCAAGAAGACCACAGGAATCTCCCAAACAGCAGCTGTTAGAAGGTAATCTCCTACAAAATTATTGAGCAGTGAACTGAGGCATGTCTCACAGAACTGTTAAATAATGGACTTTTATTGCAGAATGGAAATTTCAAGAAAATCTCATTAGCTCAGTTACCAAATAAAGAATACTAAAGCCTTCACCAATTACTATGCCTAAGGTGGTTTGCTGAGTGCTGCTCTTTGGCCTCTCAGTGTCATTGTTTGTCTCGTGTCTACAGTGTTCAGTAGAGGTTTATTCTTTTATTTGCCATAACGAAGCTGTTATGAACAGAATTCCAGTGCAGAGAATGGCACCAAAATTTGACTTCACCTGGCTAAAATGTTTGACCCTGTCACCTGGTTCATAGTCTTAAGTGTTGGTTGAGATCTTGAAGTTACCACATGATAGATAGACATAGTATTTAACATCAACAACTGAGTGGGGGAAAGAAAGCATACCAGATTTGTGAGCTCCATTGTCTTGCAACACAACTCTACTTAAAAAGACAGAAAGATTTTGTGGTCTCAAGCATAACGTTCTTCCACAGGTGGTTTAAAGAAATTACATTGATCCTGAATAACAAGGGAAATCAGAAAATTGAAAAATGTATTCCAGGTTGATTGCTGACTTGTTTTACTGTAAGCTTATCTTTATTCTTCTCTGGAACTGTACTTAGCGAGATACGTATGTAGCAGCACGTGCAGCAGGCAATGCCAGTGTTCTGCCCACATGCCCTTGACCCCTTGCTACATCATCTCCTGTCGCTTTACCATCTTCATGCACTATGCCCCCCCATGCTTTCTTTTCCCACACTCAGCAGCAGTATCCTTTTCTGGGCTGCCCACAGGCTGCTGTCGCCTACTTTGCTGGTGTGCACCTAGAGCTAAAGTACTGGGAATTCACATCTCTTTGGGCAGAGCCCCGTACCAATGTCGGAGTGGTCTAAGGACTCGTGCTGAGGTCCAGCCTCCACTATTCCATAGCCCCCTGCAGGATCAGGCCAAAGTTATCTTTTGTGGAAGTTTGCTTCATATCCCATCTCTGCTTGGCCTCTTGCTCTTCACTGTCCCCCCTAACCCTACTGGTTTTCTTCTAGGGAGTACAATAAAAAATCATTTTCACATAAATTCTTATGTCAGGGTCCCTAGGGATAGCATGGATGATGTCAAAATTACTTTTGAAAATCCATTATATTTCCCGTAAGTACAAGATACATGACATATATACAATCCTAAAAAGTAGTTTTTGCACACTAAACTTTGGAGACCACTAAAATATGCCAAGCAAGGAGTAAAATAAGATTCTATATGGAGTTCTCTGGATCCTTAAGATAGTTTGCAAATCTCAGACAGTAAATGGAGATGCATGGAGAATTCTAAAAGGTTCTGCTTGACTATGGGGTTTATTTCATTATGTTTTAATATTAAGCCTTTATAATTTGAATACATATTAATATATTTGCTTGTTATTATTGTTGGAAAGATAAAACAAGATTATATGAGGAGATCAGATTTTAAAATCAGCAGGGAATTGAAATGCATGTGCAATGATGAAATTAACCTGTATCTTTTAAAATTCATTTATTCATCACATACATTGAACAAGTTCTATGTTTCAGGTATTATTCGTATTATTCTAAACACTGGAAATGTGGCAGTAAACAAAAGAGATAAATTTATGTCTTATGAAGCTTTCTAGTGGGAAGAGGAGGGACAAACAAGCTATTACATATATAATATGGCAGATGGAGAAATACTATGGAGAAAAATAAACCAGGGTAAGGTGGGTAAGGAGTGCCAAGGTGGGGAGTGATGTTTTATTTGGATAGTCAGGCTAGGCCTCCCTGAAAATGACATCTGAATAGGGACCCAAAAGAAGTGAGGAGGTTAATCATGCTGATATCTGGTACTAGGCCATTCTAGGTAGATGGAACAACGTGGTGAACACAGGTCTGCTGGAGGAACAGAGTTGACTACAGTCTAGCTTCCACCTTCTGGATTCACTACCACACTCACACTGAGGCTGCTCTTCCCCTAAGTGTCTCCCCAGCAGTAGCTGAGCAGAGTGGGATAATAACTCAGGACTGTTCCATGAGATAGGGACACCCCTATCGGCAGCTGTGGCTCAGAAACATCCATTTGCCTGCTAGAAACAGCCTTAGGACTTCAATGCAATCGGACCGTCTCTGTGCAGTCCTCTTCCCGCCCCTCTTCCTCACAGGTGCCAGACTGGCACTGTTGTTAAAGGCTCTTCCCTTCTTCTCCCTCCCCTTTATTCTTTACCATCCCCCCCACTAGTACATTTTTGCTCGTGTATGCCAGCATGGCACCTGCCTCTCAGAGGACCCAAGTGAACGAACGCGAACAGCAGACATGGAAGACTGATGCAGGAGCACGCTGTGTGGTTGAGGAACCTCAGGCCCAGCACAGCGGGGGTGGGGGGAGATTAGACGTAGGGGGCGGTGGGGAGTGTGGGCAGGGTCTGGCAGGCATGTTAAGGACCCAGATCTTTACTCTGGGTAAAACAAGCACACCTTTGGAGGATTCTGAGCAGTAGAGAATGAGGGTTAACATTTCAAGGACTCTCATCACTGCCACTGCTGCTCTGATAACAGACCAGACGAGGAAAGGGCAGTAGTGGGGAGACCAGTTTGGCCACTGCAGAGTCTGGGCAAGAGATGATAGTGTGTGAAAGAGGGGGTACGGAGGAGAGAGTGAGCTATGGAGGAATTGTGCATGGATTTGAAGATGGCACCAACCCCTGTTGCTGATGGTTTGGGCCTGAGGTGTAGGAAGAAGAGGAGCCAAAGATCACACCAAGATCTTTATTTAGCCTGTGCAAATGGAATTGGCGTTTACTGAGATTGGGCTGGATAGTGTGACTTATCATTATAGATGTTTTCATTTAAATGGGTTTCTCCTGACCGTTTGCAGCCAAAGTACTTCATTGAAGCAGAAATATCTTTCTACTTTATTACAAATCATACTCATAATAATGTGGTTACTGCTGCAACTTTTGATACCTATCTATTAATGCCTGCTCCCCAAGCTATTATAGATATGTTAAATCTTTATGTATATATGTATATACCCCATCTCACATTTAATCTTTACAACAATCTCATGAAAGTAAGCCCAGGTTTTTTATTTATTTACTTACTTACTTGCTTGCTTTTGTTTGTTTTTGGCCTGAGGTCACACAGAGAGATCCTGAATGCACCATGGTGTGACTAGTAAGGTGACCAGATTTTAAAATTGGTAAAGTGGGACACCATTGACGGGGGGGGTTCTTGATTAAAAATTTGGTCTATATGGAACAAAAATAAATTTTCATAGAATGCAAAAATAGTATTGTAATATATATTTTTTAATCGGGACTGTCTGGTCACTTGGGTAGGGCTGTGCTCCTCATCGTTCTGTGTGCTTCCTTCTGCCCCCTGTGGTCCTTCTACAGCTGTTTCGTGTTCATCACTGTCTCCCTACCAGTTTGTATGCTTCTTGAGAATGGCATGGTACTGTAATCAGCTTCGTATATACCACTTCAGCTACTAAGTTTCCTTGTATAAAATGTTTGATAATTCCTTGTGACATTTTTGTGACTTGTGTATCCTGGACCCTTTCTCTACCTACGTAATGTCTAATAAAACTTTATGAGAATTTCTAAAAATGAGTATATTATATCCATTGGCTTGACAATATGTCCCCTTGTCCCTTACCTGTCTGACACTGTATGGCCCCACTCCAAACTTTTGTCTGTATTTCAGCAGCTGGTCCTTGGGTTTGATCTCCCTCGTATCTCTAAGGTACTCCGGCCCCAGAAACTTGGGGAGAAAAACTTGTCTGAAATCTATATTCCCACAACCTCGTTTCTGATGCTAGTCATGATAATAATGTTCTGGTTAGAGAGAGATTTAGACACATTTAATTCTTATATGTTCTCTTTCCCCTAGTATCTCAAGGGCTCCCTTTCGGCCAACTGTGTTCCTTACAACTTGAGAACACTTATGTTATTTGACATACATGAATTAAGACGAGCAGGTTGGGTTTCCACTGCAAATGAAAAGCCAGAAAAACAAACAATTGATTAAATGCTGAAACACTTTTTCATATTCATTCACAATCTTTTATATAGAGTAAACTGAAAAGTTAACTCTTATTTGGCAACACCGAAGTACATTTGCAAAGCTTCACCTTCAAAATGGCCAGCACTGTCTCATGCTCTTTAGCTAATAACTCTGGACTATGAGCATCTGATTAGAATTAATTGCAGCAGACTGGAGTCCAGCAAATGTTAAAGTGTCTTTAGTTTTACGGACCAATATATACTATGGTTCAACAGCTCTGTGTCATTATTAGTAAGCTACTTGAATCTTGAGGGAGGCAGCCCAACTAACCATTGTAACCTTTATAAATTAAGTGAGAATTAGTGATGGTGCTTGTTGATTGTATCGAGAACAAGAATATAGAATAAAAATAATACCCCTTTTTATATCTGCCAAACTATTTAATATAAAAGGCTTGCTTTGCCTGAGAAATATATAATATATTTTCTTTATACATTCATTGATCACTGGTCGTTTACATTGTTTCTGTGCCTTGGCTATTGTAAGTAATGCTGCAATGAACATGCTTAAATTTTTTTTTGTTTGTTTGTTTTGACATATTTTTATTATTATTAATTTTAATGGGGTGACACCAATAAATCAGGGTACATATGTACAATGAAAACATCTCCAGGTTATCTTATCATTCAATTGTGTTGCATACCCATCACCCAAAGTAAAATTATCCTCTGTCACCTTCTGTCTGGTTTTCCCTGTGCCCCTCTCCTTCTTCCTATCCCACCCTCCCCTCCATACCCCCACCCCGTAACCACCGATCTCTTGTCCATGTCTCATAGTCTCACTTTTATGTCCCACCTATGTATGAAATTATGCTGTTCTCAGTTTTTCTTTTTTTCTGATTTACTCATTTCACTCCGTATAATGTTATCAAGGACCATCCATTTTGTTATAAATGATCCGATGTCATCATTTCTTATGGCTGAGTAGTATTCCATAGTATATATGTACCAAAGCTTTTTAATCCACTCGTCCTTTGACGGACACTTGGGCTGTTTCCAGATCTTCGCTATTGTGAACAATGCTGCCATGAACATGGGGGCGCATTTCTTCTTTTCGAACAGTGCTATGGTGTTCTTAGGGTATATTCCTATAAGTGCTATAGCTGGGTCAAAAAGTAGCTCAATTTTTAATTTTTTGAGGAATCTCCAAACTCTTTTCCACAGTGGCTGCACCAGTCTGCATTCCCACCAGCAGTACAGAAGGGTTCCCTTTTCTCCACATCCTCGCCAGCACTTATTCTGTGTTGTTTTGCTGATGAGTGCCATTCTGACTGATGTGAGGTGATATCTCATTGTGGTTTTAATTTGCATTTCTCTAATGATTAGTGATGTTGAGCATTTTTTCATATGTATTTTGGCCATCTGTATGTCGTCTTTGGAGAAATTTCTATTCATTTCTTTTGCCCATTTTTGATTGGATTGTTTGTCTTCCTGTTGTTGAGTTTTATAAGTTCTTTATAAATTTTAGTTATTAACCCCTTATCAGATGTGCTGTCGAATATGTTCTCCCATTGTGTGGTTTGTCTTTTTATTCTGTTCTTATTGTCTTTAGCTGTGCAAAAACTTTTTAGTTTGATATAGTCCCATTTGTTTATCTTGCCTTTATTTCATTTGCCCATGGAAATAAATCGGCAAATATACTGCTGCTACAGATGTCGGAGAGCTTACTGCCTACGTTTCTTCTAAGATGCTTTCACGGCTTACGTTTAAGTCTTTTATCCATTTTGAGTTTGTTTTTGTGAATGGTGTAAGTTGATGGTCTAATTTCATTTTTTTGCAGGTAGATGTCGAATTTTCCCAACACCATTTGTTGAAGAGGCTGTCTTTACTCCATTGTATGCTTTCCTCCTTTGTCAAATATCAGTTGTCCATAAAGCTGTGGGTTTATTTCTGGGTCCTCTGTTCTGTTCCATTGATCTATGTGCCTGTTCTTATGCCAGTACCAGGCTGTCTTGAGTATAATGGCCTTATAGTAAACCTTAATATCCGGAAGAGTGATACCTTCTGTTTAATATTTTCTTTTTAAGATTGCTGAGGCTATTCGTGTTCTTTTTGGGTTCCATATAAATTTTTGGAATATGTGTTCTATATCTTTGAAGTATGTCATTGGTATTTTAATTGGTATTGCATTGAATTTATAAATTGCTTTGGGTAATATAGACATTTTAATGATGTTTATTCTTCCTAGCCATGAGCATGGTATATGCTTCCACTTGTTTGTATCTTCCTTGATTTCTTTTATCAATGTTTTATAATTTTTCAAGTACAAGTCCTTAAACTCCTTGGTTAAATTTACTCCTAGGTACTTTATTTTTTTGGCTGCAATAGTGAAGGGGATTGTTTCCTTAATTTCTTTTTCTGACAGTTCATTGTTGGTATATAGAAATGACTTTGATTTCTGAGTATTAATTTTATATCCTGCCACATTGCTGAATTCATTTATCAGGTCCAGTAGTTTTTTGACTGAGACTTTAGGGTTTTCAATATACAATATCATATCATCTGCAAATAGTGACAGTTTTACTTCTTCTTTTCCAATTTGGATGCCTTTTATTTCTTCTTCTTGTCTGATTGCTGTAGCTAAGACTTCCAGAACTATGTTGAATAAGAGTGGTGAAAGGGGGCACCCCTGCCTGGTTCCTGATCTTCAGGGGATTGCTTTTAATTTTTGTCCATTTAGTATGATGTTGCTGTGGGTTTGTCGTAGATGGCCTTTACATGTTAAAGAATGTTCCCTGTATTGCCACTTTACTGAGAGTTTTGAGCATGAATGGGTGCTGGATTTTATCAAATGCCTTTTCTGCATCTATTGAAATTATCATGTGATTTTTGTCCTTCTTTTTGTTTATGTGATGAATCACATTGATTGATTTGCAAATATTGAACCAGCCTTGCCTCTCCAGAATAAATCCCACTTGATCATGGTGTATGATTTTTTTCATATATTGCTGGATCCGGTTGGCTAATATTTTGTTTAGAATTTTAGCGTCTAAATTCATCAGGGATATAGGCCTATAATTTTCTTTCTTTGTGTTGTCTTTGCCCGGTTTGGGGATCAGAATTATGTTCACCTCATAAAAGGAGTTTGGAAGTCTTCCTTTCTCTTGAATTTTTTGAAATAGCTTGAGGAGGATAGGAGTTAGTTCTTCTTTGAATTTTTGATAGAATTCACTTGTGAAGCCATCAGGTCCAGGACTTTTCTTTTTTGGGAGTTTTTTGATAACTGTTTCAATATCATTTGTTGTAATTGGTCTGTTTAAGTGTTCTTATTTTTCCAGATTGATTTTTGGAAGGTTATATGATTCAAGAAATTTTTCCATTTCACCTAGGATGTCTAATTTTCTGGCATATAGTTCTTCATAGTATTTTCTTACAATGCTTTGTATTTCTGTTCTGTAAGTTGTTATTTCTCCAGTATCCTTTCTAATTTTATTTATTTGAGTCCTCTCTCTTTTTTTCTTGGTGAGTCTAGTTAAAGGTTCATCAATCTTGTTTAACTTTTCAAAGAACCAGCTTCTGGTTTCATTGATCCTCTGTATTGTTTCCTTACCCTCTATGTCATTTATTTCTGCTCTGATCTTTATTATTTCCTTCCTTCTACTTGTCCTGGGTTATATTTGCTGTTGTTTTTCTAGTTCTTTTAGCTGCAGGGCGAGGTTGCTTATTTGAGCTTTTTCTAGCTTCTTATGATATGCCTGTAGTGCAATAAACTTCCCTCTCAGAACTGCTTATGCTGTGTCCCATAAATTTTGAGTTGATGTATGCTCATTATCATAGTTCTAGAAACTTTTTTATTTCTTCTTTGGTCTCATTGTTAATCCATTCATTATTTTATATTATGCTATTTAGTTTCCAAGTGTTTGAGTATTTTTCAGTTTTTCTTTTGTGGTTAATTTCTAGTTTCATGGCATTGTGATCAGAGAAAATGCTTGATATGATTTCAATCTTTTTAAATTTATTGAGACCATTTTTGTGTCCTAACATGTGATCTATCCTAGAAAATGTACCATGAGTGCTTGAGAAGAATGTATATTCTACTTCTTTAGGGTGAAAAGTTCTGAAGATATCTATTAAATCGAGTTGATTTAGTGTCTCCTTTAAGTCTGCTGTTTCTTTATTCATTTTCTTTCTTGAGGATCTATCCAGTGATGTTAGAGGGGTATTGAAATCACCTACTATAATAGTATTGCTGTTAATATCGCCCTTGATATTCATCAAAGTCGGCTTTATATATGTTGGGCTCCTATATTTGGTGCATAGATATTTATAATAGTTATATCTTCCTGTTGAATTGTTCCCTTTATCATTATGTAGTGTCCTTTTTTATCTCTTACTACAGCCTTTGTTTTAAAGTCCATTTTGTCTGATATACGTACTGATACCCTGGCTTTTTTTTCATTTGCATTTGCATGAAATATTTTTTTCCACCCTTTTACTTTCAGTCTATGTGCATCTTTTGTTTTAAGGTGTATCTCTTGTAGACAGCATATGTATGGATCCTGTTTCTTTATCCATGCAGCTACCCTATGTCTTTTGATTGGATCATTTAATCCATTTACATTTAAGGTTATTATTGATATGTAGTTGTTTATTGCCATTTTATTCTTTAAAGCTGTATTCTTCTTTTGCTATATTCTTTCCTCCCTTTGAACTGTTCACAACAGGCCCCTTATCATCTCTTGCAGAATTGGTTTGGTTTTTATGAATTCCTTCATGCTTTTTTTTTCTGGGAAGCTCTTTATTTCTCCTTCAATTTTAAACGTTAGCCTTGCTTGATAAAGTAGTGTTGGTTGTAGGTTCTTGTTCTGCATTACTTCGATTATTTCTTGCCATTCCCTTCTGGCCTCAAGTGTTTCTGTTGAGAAGTCCGATGTCATCCTTATGGGGGCTCCTTTGTAGGTGATAGCCTTTTTTTCCCTATCAGTTTTTAAATTTTTTTCTTTATCCATTAGCTTTGGTATTTTAACTATGATGTGTCTTGGTGTAGATCTTTTTGGGTTTCTGTTAATGGAGTTCTGTGTGCTTCTCGAACGTGTGGAGTGTTTCCCAGCCTTAATTTAGGAAAGTTTTCTGCTATGATTTGATTGAACAAAGTTTCCATTTCCTGTCCTCTCTTCTCTTCTTCAGGCACCCCTATGATGCAAATATTGTTTCTCTTCATGTTGTCACAGAGCTCCCTTAGAGTTTCCTCACATTTTTTGAGTCTCTTTTCCTTTTTCTTCTCTGCTTCTATGCCTTTGTTTATTGTGTCCTCTAACTCGCTTATTCGATTCTCAGCATGGCTCCTCCTGCTTTTAATTCCTTCCATTGTGGTCTTCAGTTCTGATACTATAGTTGTCATTTCTGTCTGATTCTTTTTTATTATTTCAATTTCATTTTTTATACTTGTTTTCTCTATTTAGGTGTTCATAATGACTATCCATTGTTGCTCTAATTTCTTTGAATATCCTAACTATCATTATTCTAAATTTTGCTACTGGTAATTTGGTTATATCTGGTTCATTCAGGTCCTTCTCTGGGGATTTCTCTTGATTCATTTGGTTTGCATTCCTCTGCCTGCACATTTTGTCTGTGTATAAGAAGGTTGTGGCCACTGGAGTTTAATAGGTGTTGCCTTTGTGTTCTCTAGGTGTGGTCTGTCTACAGGCCCGCCACCCCCTCTGCCGTTGCCTATGGCGGTTGTGTATGGGCGTTGCCAGTGCCGGCCCTCTGTGGCTTTTGCTGTGATTTCTGCCTCTCCTTTGCGGGAGGGGCTGTCACTCAAGCCACAAGCCTCAGCACCAAGGGTAGAGGTGAGCACCTTTGCTCAGCTGCGGACCCATCCTGTTTCCGGACTTCCGCCCAGAACCCGCAGTCAGAGCCTTCTTGCCACAGTTTTGCAGGTTGGGCGGGTCTTTTGACGTGCTCTCTGCTGTGAGCCTTTGCCTGTCCGGAGCTTTAGCCCCACCCTCGAGGCCAGGGCCCTCCTGCGCAGGGTTGCAAACCAAGGTTTATTGGGCCAGGTGTGTTTGCTGGCTTCTGTTCAGCTGCGAGCTTCCGCTAGTCCCGGACTCTATTCAGCCCCCTTGGTCGGAGCCCGCTCATGCACGCAGGATGGCAAACCAATGTTTCTCCGGCCAGGCGGGGTTAGTAGCATGGGCTCAGCTGTGAGTCTCCGCTTGTCTCGAGGTCTACCCTGCCCCCCTGTTCGGAGCCCGCTCGCGCACGTAGAATGGCAAACCGCGGTTTCTCCAGCTCGGCAGGGCTGGTAGTGTGAGCTCAGCCGCGAGCCCCCGCCCACTCTTGGTCCTAGCTCTGTCCCCGCGGTCAGGGCCGGCTTGCGCAGGGTCGCAGAGCAGATCTCTGCCCGTTCCTGGCCTCCTGTTTTGTCCTCGCAGGTGGGATTACAGGCGGGCCCGCAGCTTCTGGACTGCTTTCGCGTGTCCCCTCCACCCCTGCTGGGCTAGACCGAGCTCACACCTGCTTGGCCTCCGCCCATGCCGACAGAACTGCGTATCCTGCCACCACCATACCCTTCAGCAACCCTCGGCAGAGTAGGAAGGGCCCTAATACTCCACACTGTAGGCCTGGGAGCTCCCGCATTTGTTTCACAGCTCAAAACTGTCCAAACGCCTCTTCTAGGCTCTGGGACTGTAGGCTGGGGCTTGGTTCCTGTGACCTTGGTCCCTCCCTCTCCGCCAAACTCTCCTCCCACCACGCGGGTCTCTCAGGGCTGCCGTTTGCTCCGGGGAGCTGGGCAGCCCTCTTCGCGTTTTCGCTATTCCTACCAGTGTCAATGTGGCTTCTTCTGTGTTCCTTGGTTGAAGAGTCCACTTAGTTTAGTTCAAAGTTGGTTTATCCAGATGATGGTTCTTAAAATTGAGTTATAATCCACTTTGGTTCTGGGAGTTGGAAGTTGGTACGTCCGCCTACTCCGTCGCCATCTTGTTCCCCTCTTTTGCCCATTTTTTGATTGGATTGTCTTCCTGGTGTTGAATTTTATAAGTTCTTTATAAATTTTGGTTATTAACCCCTTATCAGGCGTGCCTTCGAATATGTTTTCCCATTGTGTGGTTTGTCTTTTTATTCTGTTCTTATTGTCTTTAGCTGTGCAAAAACTTTTTAGTTTGATATAATCCCTTTGTTTTTCTTGTCTTTTATTTCATTTGCCCGTGGAGATAAATCGGCAAATATACCGCTGCTACAGATGTCGGAGAGATTGCTGCCTATGTTTTCTTCTAAGATGCTTATGGTTTCACAGCTTGCATTTAAGTTTTTTATCCATTTTGAGTTTGTTTTTGTGAATGGTGTAAGTTGATGGTCTAGTTTCCTTTTTTTGCAGGTAGATGTCGAATTTTCCCAACACCATTTGTTAAAGAGACTGTCTTTACTCCATTGTATGTTCTTTCCTCCTTTGTCAAATATCAGTTGTTCATAAAGCTGTGGATTTATTTCTGGGTTCTCTGTATTGTTCCATTGATCTATGTGCCTGTTCTTATGCCAGTACCAGGCTGTCTTTAGTATAATGGCCTTGTAGTAAACCTTGATATCCAGAAGAGTGATACCTCCTGCTTATTTTTTTCTTTTTAAGATTGCTGAGGCTATTTGTGTTCTTTTTTAGTTCCATATAAATTTTTGGAATATGTGTTCTATATCTTTGAAGTATGTCATTGGTATTTTAATTGGTATTGCATTGAATTTATAAATTGCTTTGGGTAATATAGACATTTTAATGATGTTTATTCTTCCTAGCCATGAGCACGGTATCTGCTTCCACTTGTTTGTATCTTCCTTGATTTCTTTTATCAATGTTTTATAATTTTCCGAGTACAAATCCTTAACCTCCTTGGTTAAATTTACTCCTAGGTACTTTATTTTTTTGGCTGCAATAGTGAAGGGGATTGTTTCCTTAATTTCTTTTTCTGACAGTTCATTGTTGGTATATAGAAATGACTCTGATTTCTAAGTATTAATTTTATATCCTGCCACCTTGCTGAATTCATTTATAAGGTCCAGTAGTTTTTTGACTGAGACTTTAGGGTTTTCTATATACAATATCATATCATCTGCAAATAATGAGTTTTACTTCTTCTTTTCCTATTTGGATGCCTTTTATTAAACATGCTTAAATTTAATGTTTTTATTTTCTTTGGATAAATAATCAGAAATGAAATTGCTGGATCATATGGTAGTTTTATTTCAATTTTTAAAAGGAACCTTCAGACTATTTTCCATGATGGTGGCACCAATTGACATTTCTATCAGTGGTGCAAAAGGGTTCTCTTTTCTCCACATTCTCGCTAACTTATTATTTCTTGTCTTTTTGATAATATCTATTCTAACAGGTGTGAGCTGATATCTCATTGATTTTGATACGCATTTCGCAGATGATAAGTGACATTAACATCTCTTTTGTGTGCTTTTGGCATCTATCTCTGTCTTCTTTGGAAAAATGTCTATTCAGATTTTCTGTCTATTTTTAAATTTTAGTTGATTGGTTTTTGCTATTGAGTAGTATGAGTTTTGGTATTTTAAAAAAATATTTTGAATATTAACTCTTCATCAGATATATGATCTGCACTTATTTTTTCCATTCAATAGATTGCCATTTTTGTTGATGTTGTTTTCCTTGGCTTTCTAGAAGCTTTTTAATTTGATGTAGTCCCACTTATTTATTTTTACTTGTGTTGTCTTTGTTTTTGGTATAAATTCAAAATATCATCATCAAAACCAATTTCAAGGATCTTACTGCCTATGTTTTTCTCTAAGAGTTTTATGATTTTAGAACTCATTTTAAAGTTTTTAAGCTATTTTGTGTTAATTTTTGTGTATAGCATATGATAGTGTCTAGTTTTATTCTTTTGCATGTGATTTTTCAATTTTTTCCAATACTGTTTATCGAAGAGATTTTTGGGCTCCTTTGTCATAAATTAATTGATAATATATGTGTAAGTTTACTTCTTTGTTTTTTATTATGATCCAGTGCTCTAGTGTCTGTTTCTAATGCCAAAGCAATGTTTTGATTACTGTAACTTTGGAAAATCATTTGAAATCAGGATACATGATGTCTCCAGCTTTTTCTTTCTCAAGATTGTGTTGGCTATTTGAAATTTTTTGTGGTACCATACAGATTTTAGAAATGTTTATTGTATTTTTGTGAAAAATGTAATTTTGATAAGTATTGCATTGAATCTATAGATTGCTTTGGGTTGTATGAAAATTTAAATAAAATGTTAATTTTTCTGATCCATGAGTATGGAGCAGTTTGCCATTTATTTGTGTTTTCTTTCATTTATGTTTTATTGTTTTCAATGTATAGGTCTTTCATCTCATGAGTTAAATTTATTCCTAGGTGATTTTTATTTTTGATACAATTGTTGATAGGATTTTAAAAAATTTATCTTTTTTTAATGTTTGTTACTAGTGTATAGAAATGCAAAAGATTTTTGTATATTAATTTTGTATTCTGTAACCACTGAATTAATTAGTTTTAACTTTTTTTTGGTGGACTCATTAGAATTTTCTATATACATATAATACCATGCTATCTGTGAATAGTGATAATTTTAATTCTTCTTTCCAATTTGGATTCCTTCTATTTATTTCTCTTGCCTAATCACTCTGGCTAGGTCTTCTAATACTATGTTAAATAAAAATATCAAGAGTGTTCATTCTTGTCTTGTACCTGATCTTAGAGAAAAGATGTTCAACTTGTAACCATTGAGTATTATGTTAGCTGCAGGATTTTCATATATGGCCTTTATTATGTTGAGGTATGTTTTCTATTGAGAATTTTTATCATAAATAGCTGTTAAATTTTGTCAAATGCTTTTTTCTGCTTCTACTGAGATGACCATACAATATTTATTCTTAATTTTGTTAATGTGGCATATCACACTGACTGATTTGTGGATATTGAATCATCTTTGCCTCCCTGAAATAAATTTCACTTGATCATGATATATAATCTTTTTTGTTTAATTCAGCATGCTGATACATTATTGAGGCTTTTGCTCGCATCATTTATTATGTGTTCTCTATGTATTATGTATTGTGTTAGAACACTAAGAAAAAGCTGGCAAGTCCTAGTACTAGTGGCAACACTTGCCTGTATTCCCATGATAAACATCACTAATCAACCACAACATTAATTCCATTGCTTCTGGTCATGGCCTCAGAATCTTTCAGCACAAATACGGAGCCTCACTATTGACAGAGAATACAAGGAGGCTATTGCAGTAAAATAAGGTAACAAAGAGTGAGCACAAAAACAAAATTGAAAAAGTAGGGAATAGAAAAATGAACTAATTTGAAAGACACTAAAGTCACAAAAGAAACCAGACAATATCAATAATTAAATGCTAGCAGGTATGGAAGTTTCTGGGGCAAAGTCAAGAATGACATTAAGGTGTCTAGCTTGCTCAGTCAAATAGATAGTAACACTAGTTAAGTGAGGCTTAAAAGGAGGAAGAGCATTTGTCTAGAGAAAGAGAAGTTCAGTTTTTAGTACTATGAGTTTTAAGTTCCTCTGGGCAATTCAAATAGAGATTAAATTATTGCATATTTGGGTCTTTAATTCAGATGGGTGATCAAAGCTAATAACTTTACGGGGGTTGTATAACACATAGACACTTTATCTGGGTTTGAATCTTCGCTCCCTGGGGCACCAGCTGTGTGACCTTTGTCAAGTTTCTTAACATATCCTTCAGTTTCCTCATTTCTGACATGGAGATAATAATAGTGTCTGTTTCACAGGTTACATGAAGGCCTGGAACACACATAATAAGCACTATGTGAATGCTAGTGCTTATTGTCATTGTCATTGTATCTAAACAGTGCTAAATATTTGTAGAATGAATGAATCAATAAGATCATCCAGAGAAAGTATATAGATTGAGAAGACAAGAGGAATAAGAATAGAAATCTGAGTTTAAAATCTCTTAAGAGGTATGTAATCTAGTTGGATGAGAATTCAGATGTTTTGAAATATTCTTGAATGAACAATAAAAGATTCAGAATCCAAATGGTAAATTCTAATCAGGAACACCAAAAAAAGATTCATTGTGCCAACAGCTAAAATATTGAGGATTAAATGGAGCAGTTAATTTTCAACCAGTTAGTTTCTTCTAGAATGACAGTTCTTTCTAAAAAGTAAGAGTTGGCTAGTAGAACACCCACACTTGGTTAAAAGGCAAGATGAGGAAACAAAAGGAAAGGTTTTGTTGATGACGTGAGTTGGTAGAGTTTCAGCACACACCATGGTGATCAAAGCAGTTATTTTCATGTCACTGCAAATAATACCATGAATTCACAACTTTGGTGTTCTCCCACACCAAACATGTTCCTGTGAGATGTGTGTGAATTACATTGTAAATCTGTGTTTTGTAGTGTATTGTAATGTATTTATTAGTTACTAATTCAAATGGGGTATCAGAGTTTATAGAAACTAGGGCTAATGAATAACACCCTCATCCTACAGGTTCTCAACTCAAAATCCCCAAAGTCATCCTTGATTCCTCTCTTTGCTTTTTACTCCCTGCATCAACTCCTAAAAGTTCCAATGACAGCAAGTTCCAAAGACATCTTATGTCCATTATTCTTTCCATTCACAACACCCTTCTCCTCTTAGAGCAAAGCAACATCTTCTCTTATCTGGGCAACCTGCAGTACATCAGTCTCCCTGTTTTCCCTGCAATCCATTTTCCAAACCCCATATAACAGAGTAAAATCCAATTCTCTTTTTTTTCTTTTAGAGAGAGAGAAATGCACAGACAGAGACAAACAGGAAGGGAGAGAGATGAGAAGCATCAACTCATAGTTGCAGCACTTTAGTTGTTCCTTGATTGCTTCTCATATGTGCCTTGAACCAGGGGGCACTTGCTGAGCCAGTGACTCCTTGCTTAAGGCAGTGACCTTGGGCTCAAGCCAGCAACCTTGGGGCATGTCTATGATCTCACTCTTAAGCTGGTGATCCTGCACTCAAGTAGGTGAGCCCTTGCTCAATCCCGATGAGCCCATGCTCAAGCCAGCGACCTCGGAGTTTCGAACCCGGATTGTTAGCATCCCAGGCTGACACTCTATCCACTATGCCATCGCTGGTCAGGCTGAAATCCAAATTCTTACCTGTAAGGCTTTGCATGACCTGGCCACTGCCTACCACTTTCCTCTTTTCCTCTTTCCACCTACCACTATGCTTCAGCATCACTGGCCTCCTGACTTATCTCAAATGTACCAAGCTCTTCCTGGCCTGCGGGTCTTTACACCACCTGCTTCTCATGAGAGGCCTCTAGATTTTCAGAGGACTGAGTCCTTCTCATTATCGAGGTTCTCACCTCAAGTGTGACCCCCTCAGGGAGCCTGCTTTGTAAACTCAGTCTCTACAGCCCCACTTCCCTGATCACCTTTTAAAATATCCTGTTCAGTTGTTCTCGTTTCTTTTTCTGACATTTTTGTCTTGGTTTATTTGTAATTTGTATGTTATTGTACTCGCCACTAGAATGTAAGAGAGCAGGGGTCAGGCCTCACTGGCTTATCCTTTGGGCATATTAGGCACAGTGCCTTGGACTCATGATACTTTTAGAGACCCATAAAAATGTTTTAATTCTTTAAAAATTAGAAGAAAAATGTATATAACAAAGAACCCAGTTTGCAGTAAGTTTATCCCTTTAAGAAAATTATAAAATATAAATGTTAATATTTTTTATGGAGGAAGGAGCCCATTAGAGTCATAAAGCAGCTCTGATGGGGCCCTATCAATCCCATTCACTGCAGTGCCTCCAGCACCTACGACTGATCTGGCACATAGAAAGCCCTCAGAGTGAATCTGTTGTCCAGATAAATGAAGTCGTTTGAGATCTTTGGATTCTGGCCTAATAGAAAGCAGAAGGGGTATGTGTGTTGGTGGGGGTGGGGGTGTTAGATACCTTCTGTTTGCCCCTGTGGATTCACTGTCTGTCCTTCTCCACTCACCTCTGGATCTGAGGAGGCTGATCTGTATGTACTCCGATGCTTCAGGCTGGGCTCAGCCAGCGGGGAGGCACTATCAGGAGATCTGAGGATGGAAGGACTCGGATGGAGGTCTCAGTATTTATTCCTGGGGTTCCCACTGTGCTGAATCAAAAAGGACCTTGTTTTCCCATTATTCTAATGACCAATGAAAATAGTAATCATTATAATAATAATTAATATTTACTGAGATTAAACCTGGTGTTGATATTTTTTATGTAGCAAATGGTAAGATAGGATGATGTGACAGTCTTTACTTCATATTTGAATTTTACAAAAATTTCTGTAAACTTAATCAGTTTCCTCAAAGGTCTCTCCTGAGTGTTTGACATTCACATTCTATCACTATGCTTCTAAACTTTTCCTGCTATTGTTAACAGGTCTAGCTTTGTCAGGTCCTCATTTGTCAATGAATGTAGTATGTGATTGAGCAAATTTCTAAAGTCACTGCCATTAGCTTTATGAAATATTGAATCTGTTGCAATATATATGATTTCATGAGCAATGTGTTTGCTCTCTAAGTTCTCCTGAACATGGCCCAATTACTACGTCATAAAATGCTGTGAACCTTTAGTGTTAAGTGGCCCCTTGTTCCGGGAGGAATGACTAGTATGCTGTTTCCTGAGCTTCTGCTGTAAGAGAATCCACAAAGTGCTTAAAAAGCACTTTATTTTCTGCAGGGAGGTTCTTTTTTTTTTCCATGATAAAAATAGACATGGTAAAGCCTAAATTCTTCCAATAAGTAAACACTATCTGGTTTCTGGTTTCTAGGAAGTAAAGGGTTTTTCTACTGTACCAGCTGCCCTTGGTTCTTATTTACTTTTTTACTTGCATATTTTTCTAGAAAATCAAAATGTAAAAATATACAAAATCTAAAGCTAAGATCTTCATGTCATTTTAAAGGTAAATAATGGATAATTAAATGAGACAATACACATAAATATACTTTTAAAGTATCTCAAATTAATAACTCAAATAAATTTGGTTTTAATATATAATGATATTAGCACTAATGGCTAAATTCATTATAATTATCAGTATATACATTTCCTGGTAATATGACAAGTGCTTGGAAGTACGTCTCATAAATTAAGAGTGAAATTTGAGATAAGTGACTTCTTAATCTATTTTTATATTTTTTAGACAAGGATTTTTGTCATAATTCTAATTTGCAGCTATACATCTTTTTATGGTGCTGTTACAGGAATGTTTCATCTGCGTTTCCAGTTTGAGAAGGTCCGTTTGATCCTCTCTCACCTGTGTCCCTTCCTCAAGGGCACCTCTGCAGTATAATGGCACCTTGATCTTTGCAGGTGCTCAGAGTAGACATTCTAAGAAACACTTCTAAATTATCTTCCACTTGCTCCTCTATCCCCATTTTCACCACTCCTTTTCTTTTTTCCCCTAACCTTCTATCTAAGAAGCCACCTTATCTTGTTTTCCCCAAAAGGGGAAACGGGAGAAACATTTCTGACAAGGAGCTATGGAGAGGCATGGCATGTTTGAAAACTGACCTCAGTGTTAGCAAAATACTGAGTCAGGGGACAGCGGTGGTGGGAGATGAACAAGCTGAGAAAGACTGTGCAGTGGTTCAAGGTCTTACACAGCAACTTCAGCTTAATTCTTTACTCAGAAGAAAGTCACTGAGAAAACAACAACACAGAAGAATGCAGGATTGAGGATGGACATATGTGTGCAATGAAAGGAAGGTGAGGGAGCGTCATATGCTGATAGAAGAGTCACTGATGGAAAGGCAGGGAAGATGGACTCATCAGGGAAGGAAGTAAAGCTGAAGATGGGAGGAGGGTTGGTCCATACCAGCTGAGGAAGGTGTGATATTGAAGAGCAGCTTAGAAGGAAACTTGTAAGGGAAAAAGGACCCTCTTCCTTTATGTACAACAAGTATAGTTGAGACTCTAAAGTAACTTCTTGGCAATGGATTGAGCTTCCAGAGTGCTTGGGGAATGACAACTATCCAGAGGATTTGACTCATGGCTTTGACGATGAAACCAGTGACAAGAGAGACAGAGAGTTGGGATGTAGACATAAGGGACAGATGGGCTACTCAGCCTTGGAATTTCAAATGGAACTCCAAAGAGGGTGGTGAGTAGTAGCATGTTTGCAGGATCCCATTCTATGGTGTGGACAGAAGAAACGGTGCTGACCAGTGTACTTGGGCTGTCAGGGCCTCAGAGTGGAGATTTGTTAGAGAAATTTTAGTGAGTATTCTAGATAGAAAATACCCCGAGGTACCAGCCTATTTAAACCTATATGGCAGATTCTGATGTTGAGAACAGTGTTCCCTTTGCTCTTGAAATTTGTTCTAGAACACTTGATTATACCTGTCTCTTAAACCTCATTTTATTTTAGTTTGAATTGGGGGTTGTTATCAATAGATACACCTGTCAGGAGGCAAGGATGGTAGGATTGGGCAGAGAGAGAAGCTGATATGCAGTGAGGTTGCAATGGTGCCCTCAGCCAACCCTGTATGGACTCTAGAGCTGAGATGGCCCCTCAGAGTTGTTTCAGTGAAGGCCAGGAAGCTCGGTACTTTTATCCCAGCATTAGCCAGTCATTGATTGTGGGCTGCTCTCTGAGAGTAGGCATAAATTTGGGTGAGGTAGCTTCTTAAGGCTGAGGGACTACTCCAGTGAGAGATGGTGCTGGAAGCCTTCTTTAGCTGACATTCCCAGCAAATGATGGATGGGGAGTTAGCCCGGCAGAGTAGCCCTAGTGGGGTGGGGGACTGCGGTTTCCACTAACCTCTCCTTCAAGGGTTTCTTCTTAGCCCTATCTAGCTGGTCCGAGTTTCTATGGAGTGCAGTACATTTGGGGTAAGATGGGGGATGAAGAAAGAGAAAAAGAACCAGACAGTGATCACAGGAGAGAGCTGCAGTCTTATTTTACATCCTTCACAGTTTTGCCCAGGGACACGCACAAGAGGTAAGGCCATAAACAGCACAGGCAACTGAGGCTGGTGTAATAAAATGTGGAAGTTACCTTGTGGGCCATGCAGGAGAGGCAAGATGTTTGTGCATCTATGCCACTCTCTGGAGCTGCACATCTGTAGCTGCACATCTACAGATCATCTCTAATACCCATAAGGTCATCATCCCATTTGGCAGCACCCCTGTGGAAATACAAAGAAATTGATCTATATATAACATGGATGCTAACAATGAGGAGAATGAGCTTTCGGTAGTTATCAGAGTTTGAGACTAATTATGAAAAAACTATTGCTTCTTCTGGAGAAGTTACCCTCATAGAAGAAAGAGTGATGAATTCTACCATTAAGAGTATTTTTCAAAAGCTAACAGCTTGGTTACATATTAAATTAAAAGTAATACAAGAAAATGTAAAAGTCTGAGAGGCTAAAACAATGGCAGTTCTATTCTAATACTAGGAGTACTTGGATGCTTGATGAAAAAGTATCATCTGGGCTGAACCAGGGTTTTAAAATTAATACCCTCTGTCCTGTTTGGAACATGCTCTTGTGAATGCTTGCATCTCCAGTAGGTTTTTTATTTTTTCTTAGTGACAAAAATGTGCATATTCCAACATAGGGACCTAAATATCCCCTTATTTAGTTATTTCCCCAAGATCCCAGAGAATTGATTCCATGACCACCAGGAGGTAACTTTTAATACTTTCAATGCTAAAAGGAAGACTAAAACAAAATCCTCCTTCATTCATTGGGAAATTTTCTAAATGATGACGATTCTCTTAGTCCCTGGAAGAGAATAAAAGAATATGGAAAATGTGTTACAAGATTCTTCATATATATCTCTCTTCATTAAAGAATGAATTTCACTTTACCTGTACTCATTTCTGAAGTTGTAAATTGTAGTCAGAAAAAAATAAATAGAACCTGGTCATCCCCAAGTTCATGAAATTATGTAGTTTTTCCTGATGAAAAATTCCCCGCTCAGCAACCAATTTGCTGCTAATGATAATAAGGTTATCCAAATGCACAGCTGTTGGGCTTCTGTGGTATACACAATGACTGATTAAAATTACCCAGCAAAACCATGGAAGTGGGCTATTATATCGGTTGGAGAATTTTATATAGAATGAAGCCTTAAGCATTGATGGGAACTGGTCAGTCAGCCAGCCATTAATTAGCAAGGAAAATCTCTTCTGTTTTGAATAATTTATGTTTGTATCCAAAATAGGTAATAGAAGGTGTATGATAATAAGGAAGCATTACTGCTCACCAGGAGCCCTTTCTAAGTACAATTCAGCAGCACAAGAAGAAGCTGAGTTTGAACAGTTTGCCCTATGCTCATTTTAACTGGCTCTTCTGATGAAATTGTTTAATATGCAACTGAAACTACTTAATCTACTATACAGTGTAAGAGGAGTGTAATGCTTTATATAACTTCAGTGGGAAAACAGTATCAGAATATTTTTTGTTTATTCAATACCTTTATGCAGAAAAGAAATGTACCTTTGACTTAGATCCAGTGCTAGGCAAGCTTTTTTAAAAACCGCCCACTTTGGCAGTGCTGGTCAACCTGGTCCCTACCGCCCACTAGTGGGCGTTCCAACTTTCATGGTGGGCGGTAGGTTCCGCGATAGGCGGTAGGCTCCGCTATTGGAACGCCCACTAGTGGGCGGTAGGGACCAGGTTGACCAGCACTGCAAAAGTGGGCAGTTTTTATAAAAAGGTTGCTGCTCATCACTGTCTAGACCACTTTCTTTTTGTGTATTTGGCTTACATAGCTGGAGAAACCATTAAAATAAGTGCCATTTTATTAAATGGGAAAAATGTAGATTGATTCCATTCATATAAATAATAAATTCTCTGACATATAAAATATTTCTTCAGCCGCATTAATACACATTTGCATTTCTCTTTAATATGAAACAGCTGTTGTATTTTTCATTTCATGGCATTTTAAAGAGGAGGAAAGGATTGGGAACCAACATGAATCACACGTCCCTGCTACGTTTCATTAAAGACAATATCACATAATTCTCATTGCTCCTGGCTCTGATGGAGAACAGGAACTCACTTCATTTTTAAAACCCTAAAAGTTAACATAGAAATTTTAATGTAAACATTTAAATAATCAACTTGGAATGAGAAAGTGAGCAGGCTCTGATATGCATCAGACGAATAGCACCACTCTGGATTTAGAACTGGAAAGGTATAGAATTTACTTACATAAATCAAATCTTCCCAATGAAAGGTAGCCATGTAAATCCCCATTTCTCACTTGGCATTCTCATTTGGGTGGGATAATTGATTCTCTTAGCAACGGAATAAAACTGCCCTTCTTCTCCCTTTGCTAACATGGTTTCTTTACAATTATGCAAAATAAATTCCAGTCATTTTCCTTATCGTGGCCTTGGGAAATAAAAATCTGACTGGTTAAATATGGATGATGTTTTCCATTATAGTTTGATAACTTATATTCTACATGTATAACAATAACCAAACCTAGATTGTTTTTCCCAACATACCTGAGCTGAAAATCAAATTAATTTTTAGCCACTGTGGTCTCATGACTTCATATCTTCAATAGGATTCTGAGTACACTCCTAAAGATGCTTTTGTCCTCCTGTCTGCCTTGTTTCTCACATAATTCTGTACGTTGGCACTATGACCTAGTGGGGAAAAAACCTTAAAAACATTGTATTTTAGAGTCAAATGTATATAGGACAAAATACTGCCTCTACTTCTAATCTGCTGTGTAAACTTTGGCAAGTTAAATGAACACTGAGCTTTAGGATCTCCGTTAAATGAGAATACTAATTGTTGCCACCTAAGATTATTCTAAGAGTTAAAGGAGATGATATGAATAAAAATACCCACCCTGGGACCTAGGACTCGGTAGGAGCTCACAGATGGTGGTCATCTCTTTTCCTTTCCCCACTGTTTCCTCTCATTTTCTAGCTCTAGGGACAGTGGCTGTGTTGGACCGTTGTCAGAACTCTCTCAGCTGCAGGCTTAGAGTATCTTCCACAGTTTGTTAAATATCATAAGAAAGCTCCTCACCTGACCAGGTGGTGGTGCAGTTGACAGAGACCCCGAGGTCATCAGCTTGAGCCTGGGCCCATCTGGTTTGAGCAAAAGCTCACCAGCTTGGATGCAAGGTCGCTGGCTCGAGCAAGGGGTTGCTCAGTCTGCTAAAGGCCTGCAGTCAAGGCACATATGAGAAAGCAATCAATGAACAACTAAGGTGTCGCAACAAAAAACTGATGATTGATGCTTCTCATCTCTCTTCGTTCCTGTCTGTCTGTCCCTATCTATCCCTCTCTCTGACTCTCTCTCTGTCCCTGTAAAAAAAATAAAATACCCATGTGGAGGACACAACTCACTGCAACTGTGTCCATGATAGCAGCCATATTTGGGTACATATTTTAACTCCAGGCTCAGCATGACACATCATTTCTTGAAGGTAAATCATAAAAGGTAGTCTGGAGGCAGGGAGAATCCCAAAGTTCTCTAGTGATATTTAAGTGTAGGGTACTATTCCAGAGTTAGGGTAGAATCTCTGAGACCCACTCCTTGGAACTGGAAAGCTCTTTGACTGGAAACTAAATAGAGTAGCAGGAGTCTACTAGGCTAAGGTGTGTCTGTAGTCAGAGACAGAGTACTCATAGTTAACTGAATCAAGAATGTATGCCAGGATCCAGATGGCAGTGGAATAAATAGAAGCTACACTCACTTCCTCCCAGGACCAAACTGGAATTACAATAAAATTATAGAACAATGACCCTGAATAACCAACTGAAGACTAGATAAAGAAATCTCTGATAACCAACGATTTACTGAAGTAGACACGTTGAGACTGGTAGGAAGAGCAGACACATGAATAATTCTGGCCCTGCTCCCACAGGCAGTGGCAGAGGTTCTGGAGGGATATCTCTGGGAAACATGGGGTGGTCTAAACCCCAAGCTAGCCTCCCAGCCCAGAGCACTAGAGCGGTGAGGAAACATCCATATAAAATCTGGTTGGAAAAGCAGCAGGGTTACCGTCTGACAGGGAAAGACAGGAGACCAAGAGTGATATAGGCACACTCTTACAGGGCCAATGCACAAAATTTTGGTTGCAGGCACTAACCCTAGGCTCTGATGGAGGGAGGGCAAAGCAGACTAGAGTCACAGGAGAAAAGTCTGGGGTCTGTGGCTCTGGAGAGAGAGCTGAAGGGAGAGATACCAGGATCCCTATGCTGAGTCATTCTCCAATACTGCAGATACCATCTTTCTTATGTGGGGCACTCCCCTCCTTATGGCATCAGCCTGGGGAAAAACAAAAGTCCTACCCTCTGGACCCCCTCTCAGTCCACCCTGTGGAGCTTACACACTGCTGAGGAATACAGCCGAGGCACTTTCAGTGACTAAGCCTAACAGGACACTGACTGGTGAAGGCAGGCAGCGGCAGGTCTCAGGGTGCCGTGGGAGTTTTGCTTACCTGTCCTGAGGCCTTGTGCTAATAAAAGCTGGCCCTGGTAGACATCTTGGTCCTTCCAGCATGCACTCAACCCAGCAGAGGCAGCCACAAATTGTGGATCACAGGTAGCTCCAAACAGGTTGCTGAGGGCCAGTCACAGGCAGCATCTTACATTGCCCTGAAGCAGAGTCCCTCTCAAGAGGCCCAGAATCAACACACCCTGTAACTAGCTCCAAATAACATCAGAGCAGGATATAATAAGCTTCACAAGCATCATATCCAAAGGGAAATCTCTGTTGAAGCAAATTTTACTTCATGTGGTTAGCACCTGTGTAGCAGCTTGCACAACATGGTTGAGGTTGAGTCTCGCAGTCAGTCAACATGAGGGTCAAACCCATACACAAATGGGCCAATGGCAGTCAAGACTCAGTTACAACAGGAGGGCCCACAAACCCACACAAGGAATATTTGAAAGAATAATGACCAAAAAATTCCTTAACCTGGTGAAGGAAAAAGACATGCAAGTCCAAGAAGTTCAGACAGTTCCAAACAAAGTGAACCAAAAAGAGGCCTGTACCAAGACACATCATAATTAAAACAGCAAAGGTTAAAGACAAAGAGAAAATCTTAAAAGCTGCAAGAGAAAGACAGTTAGTTAGATACAAGGGATCTTCCATATGACTGTCAGAAACATTTCAATCCAAAAGGGATTAGCATGAAATATTTAAAGTGACAAAAAGCAAAGACCTACAACCAATACTAGTTTAACCAGTAAGGCTATTATTTAAAATAGAAGAAAAAATAAAGAGCTTTCCAAATAAAAAAAAGCTAAAGGAGTTTGTTAGCACCAAACTAATATTAAAAGAAATGTTAAAGGAACTGCTTTAAGAATAAAAAGAAGAAAAAAAAACAACCCCCAGAAAAACAGTTAAAAGACTAAAATGGTAATAAAAACATACCAATCACTAATCAGTTTAAATGTAAATGGCAAACTTTCCAATTGAAAGACACAGTATAGCTAAATGGATAAGAAAGCATGACCCTTATAGATGACGTCTTCAAGAAAATCACCTCAGAATGAAAAAAACACACAGACTAAAAGTAAAGGGATGGAAAAAGATATTTCATGCCAATGGAAATAAAAAAATAAAAAATAAAGGCTGGAGTAGCAATATTTATAACTAAAAATATAGACAAAAACAAAAGCTATAGTAAAGACAAAAAGCACTACATAATAATAAAGGGAGCAATGCAACAAGAGAATATGACTCTTGTAAACACTTATGCAGCTAACATAGGAGCACCTAAATGTATAAAGCAAATCTTGATTGACAGAAATGGAGAAACTGACAGCAGTATAATCATGATAGGGGACTTTAACACCCCCTTGACATCAACGAATAGATCTTCCATACAGAAAATCAACAAAGAAGCAGTGGCCTTAATGACATACTAGATCAGATGGGTCTAATTGATATCTTCAGACCATTTCACCCCAAGCAGCAGAGTATATATTTCTTTCAAGTGCACATAAAACATTTTCTAGGATAGACCACATGTCAGGACATAAAACAAGTCACAAGATTGAAATCATATCAAGCATCTATCTTTTCTGATTATGATCATATGACACTACAAAACAATCAAAAGAAAAAAAATACACAAAGATACAGAGGCTAAATAACAAGTTCTTAAACAATGAATTAACAATGAGATCCATGAAGAAATCAAAAGATACCTTGAAACAAATAAAAATGAGAACACAACAACCCAAAATGTATGGGACACAGTGAAAGCAGTCCAAGAGAAAAATTTAAAGCATCACAGGCCTGTCTCAAGAAAGAAGAAAAATTTCAAATAAACAATTTAAACAATGAATTAACAATGAGATCCATGAAGAAATCAAAAGATACCTTGAAACAAATAAAAATGAGAACACAACAACCCAAAATGTATGGGACACAGTGAAAGCAGTCCAAGAGAAAAATTTAAAGCATTACAGGCCTGTCTCAAGAAAGAAGAAAAATTTCAAATAAACAATTTAAATTTATACTCAAAGGAACTTGAAAAATAACTACAAAAATAAAAAAATCCTAAAGTGAGTAGAAGGAAGGAAATAATAAAAATCAGAGTAGAAATAAACAAAATAGAGTCTAAACAAATCAATGGAAAAAAGAGCTGGTTCTTTGTAAAGATAAACAAGATGGACAGATCTGTAACCAGTTTCATCAAGAAAAAAAGGGAGAGGTCCCAGGTAATTAAATAAAAAATGAAAGAGGAGAAGTAACAACTGACACCAAAGAAATACAAAAGATTGTAAGAAAATAATACAAAAGATTGTTAAAAGAACTATATGCCAACAAATTGGGCAAACTGGACAAAACAAGTATTTCTAGAAATATATAATCTTCCGAAATGGTGGCGTGATACTCCCAATCTCTGCCCTTGAAATTTCAACAAATTCTACAACTATATGCAGAGAAAACTCCCTAGATAAACCTGAAATATATGCACACCAGGTAGACATAGGTATGATTGTGCAAGAAGGTGGACCAAAGATAGAATCTGCTCACAGAAGAAAAAAAATGCCAGAGGACTGAGTCTTTCTCTTCCCTCACAGACCTGAGGGAGGGAAGCTCTATTGGCACAGGCTTTGTCTTGGAGCCAGAGCCTGGAGAAGAGGAGAATCTGTGGGGGAAGGGGCTGAGATAGGGACTAAAACCAAGAATAGGGAGCAGGGCTGTTTCCCCGTATCTGCTGTACCTGTGATTGCAGGCACTGGGAGATTGCAGGCACACACAAAGCCCATGGCACACTCCCGAGAACTGTGAGTGTATAGCTTGTAAAGATTGGCCCACAGGGCACTGAGGTGCACTTGATCTGCCCATGTGACTGGCAGAGTTTAGCCTTGTGGCGCCAGGAGTGCTTGACCTGGGATCTGTGTCCCATCTGCTGGGAAGCTAGGCACCAGCTTGCCTGGCAGAGTTTAGCATATGTGGGTGGGATGCCCCTGATCAACAGTCTCTGCTGTACCTGCTCCCGAAGTCCTGACTCTGGCTTGAGTCGCGCAGCCCCTGCCCTTCCCAGGGCTGCACCTTGAGTGCTTAGAGTGGTATGAGAGGAGGGACTGGATTGTGTCACCCCAACCTCTGGGTCCTGCATTGCTCCCCTTGCTCTGCGAACAGTGGTGGTGGCAGACTCTACCTCCCAGCTGGGTCTCCAGGTTGCTCTCTCCTGTGAGAGGCAGAGGTGCCAGGGCGCTTGATCTCCTGCTCTGTTGGGATATGGGGGAGAGCCCCAAGGGCCCCTGGTTGGCCATTGCTAGAGCCATAAAATTGCAAAACCCTGACAACAAGTCCCTCCTACCAATGCAACAGCACTGCCTGCATCATTCTGACAGTGGTGCCTCAGCAGAGCTCCACCCAAGAATCTCACAAAGGCAAACCTTATAGCACCAAGCCTCCTACCAGAAAAAGGAGTAAGTTACCTCTCAAAACTGGAAAAAATACTGTTTTTCTCTTTTTTCTTTTTCTATTTTATCTCATTTTTTCTTCTTTTTCCTTTCCCCATGTGAACTTTATTATCTTTAGTTGTTATATTTTTTATTCTTAATTTTTGCAAGGGTTTCATTTCTGATACTTTCTCTTCACTTTTTCTCTCCTCCCTTCTCTCATCCATCACCTTTTTTTCATTTTATCTTTTTTCCCTCTCTTTTTTATCCCTCTCACCTAAACATCATTTTTTAAATCAAATTATTATATTTTAGACCAGTGGTTCTTAACTTGGGTTCTATTGAACCCTAGGGGTTCGATGAGTTGGTCTCAGGGGTTCGGAGAAGCCTCTGCCATGGAGGCCAGAATAAAGTAATACCGTAATTTGTTGTGAGTTCATGCACTTTGTTGGTTTTGTTCTTTGAGCATGGTGATGTTCATGCATGGCTCACTTTGTGCACCAGTAAAAAAACATATACCTATGTCTTGAATTTGGAAAAAAAATCATATTTTATTTATCATTAAAGAAGGGTTCTGTGAATGCGCATATGAAACTGGTGGGTTTGGTACCTCAAAAAAGGTTAAAAACCACTGTTTTAGACTGATTCTTCTTTTTGTAGCATTTTGCTTGTTTTTTACTTTATTTTGCACTGTTTTTAATTTTTTTCTTAGTTTCTGCTTTTTATTATCTGTAGTTTTTTTTCTACTTATCATTATTTATAGAATTTACATTTTTTCACTGTATATTTTTCCATTTTAATTTTATTTATTTTTTTATTATTTTTCAGTTATCTCTTGTTAGGTTTATTAACAATACCACTTGCAAATGCTATCAAGGAAAAAAAATCAAATATTGTATACAAGATAGAGGCATAGCTCAGATAGATGATGAAAAATCTCCAGAAAAAAAAAATCTCAATTACATGAAAGCTTCAAAGTTTAATGACAAAATATTCAAAGTTGAACTTCTAAAATACTCAATAAGACACAATAAAATGCTGAAAGGCAATTTAATGAGCTCAAAAAACAACTTAATGAACAAAAAGAGCACTTCACCAAGAAAATTGAAAGTATAAAAAGAACCAAACAGATATTAAAAACAATACATGAACTGAAAAATGAGGAACCAAGCTTAGCTAATAGAACAGGCCAGATACAGGGGAGAATCAATGACATTGAAGACAGGCAACTAGAGATACTACAGAGAGAAGAAGAGAGAGACTCACAAATTCACAAAAATGAGAAAGCCCTACAAGAATTGTCTGACTCCATCAGAAAGAGCAATATAAGAATAATGAGTACATTATAAGAAGAAGAGAAGAAAAAGGGAATGGAGAACATATTGAAACAAATAATTGAGAACTTCCCAAGCCTGTGGAAAAAGTTAGAGCCTTGAATTCAAGAAGCAAACAGGATGCTGAATTACCTCAACCCAAATGGACCTACACCAAGGCACATCGTAATGAAATTATCACAAATCAATGACAAAGACAGAATCCTCAAGGCAGCCAGGGCGAAGAAGAATATAACATATAAAGGAAGGCCCATTAGGCTATCATCAAATTTCTCAGCAGAAACTTTACAAGCCAGAAGATAGTGGACCCCAACATTTAAAGTACTGAAAGAGAAGAACTACCAGCCAAGTATACTATATCCATCAAAGCTATCCTTCAAATAAGAAAGGGAAATGAAAACATTTACAAACATACAGAAGCTGAGGGAATTTATCACCAGAAAACCCCACTACAAGAAATACTAAAGGGGATAATCTGACCAGATACAAAGAATAAAACAAAACAAACTACAAGTAAAATCTTTTTAACAAAACCACAATAAAAACAAAGATAATCAGTGACAATAATAAAATAAAAGGGGAGAGGATAAAGATCCATAGCAAAGGAGAATGGAGTACAGAAACACTCATGTGATAATGGACTCTAATAAATATGATAATTTTTCTTTTAATAACCTGATGATAACCAGCCCTGAAAATGCCACTACTGAAATATATAGCTTAAAAACAAGAAGAAACAGAAGACAGAAGTATGGAATACCACCAAACAAAAACAAATGACAAGCCTGACCAGGAGGTGGCACAGTGGATAGAACGTTGAACTGGGATGTGGAGGACCCAGGTTCAAGACCCCGAAGTCACCAGCTTAAGTGTGGGCTCATCTGGTTTGAGCAAAGCTCACCAACTTGAATCCAAGGTTGCTGGCTTGAGCAAAGGGTTACTTGGTCTGCTGAAGGCCTGCAGTCAAGGCACATATGACAAAGCAATCAATGAACAACTAAGGTGTTGCAACAAAAAAACTGATGATTGATGCTTCTCATCTCTCTTTGTTCCTGTCTGTCCCTCTCTCTGACTCTCTCCCTGTCTCTATAAAAAACAACAAAAACAAATTACAAAAAAACAGAAAAGAAGAACCAAACAAGACACAAAGCTATTAGAAAGCAGTATATAAAATGGCAGTAGAAAATTCTCAAGTGTCAATAATTACACTAAATGTAAATGAACTGAATTCACCAATAAAAAGACAGAGATTTGGAGATTGAGTCAAGAAGCAAACCCAACAGTATGTTGCCTTCAGGAAACACATCTAAGCTACAAGGATAAAAATAGATTCAAAGTAAAAGGTTGGAAAATGATTCTCCAAGGAAATAATATCCAAAGGAAAGGAGATATAGCCATACTCATATCTAACAATGCTGACTACAAGACAGAAAATATAAGCAGAGACAAAAATAGATATTACATAATGATAAAGGGGACATTGTATCAAGAAGACATAACACTTTTTAATATATATGCACCAAACCAGTGAGCACCAAAATATATAAGACATCTACTAACTGATCTAAAAGTACAAAATGAAATAAATATAGTCATGCTTGAAGATCTCAATACACCATTGGTGACTTAAGATCGTTCATCCAAACAGAAAGTCAATAAAGAAATTTCAGCCTTAAATGAAACCCTAAAACAAATGGACATAATAGACATCTACAGGACATTTCATCCCAAAACCTCTGAGTTTACATTTTTCTCCAGTGTACATGGCACATTCTCAAGAATAGACTGTATACTGGGCCAAAAAACTGACATCAACAAACTCAGAAAGATTAAAATTATACCAAGCATATTCTCTGACCATCAGGCTTTGAAACTAGAATTCAACTGCACAACACAAGTAAATAAACTCACAAAAATGTGGAAATTAAACAACACACTTCTAAAAAATGACTGGGTCAAAGAAGAAATAAAAGAGGAGATCAAAAAATATATACAGACAAAAATGACAACACAAAATATCAGAATCTCTGGGATGCAGCAAAAACAGTAATAAGAGGAAAGTTCATAGCATTACAGGCTTATATGAAAAAATAAGAAATAGCCCAAGTAAACAACCTAATACCATATCTTAAGGAACTAGAAAAAGAACAAAGGCAACCCAAAACTAGCAGAAGAAAGGAAATTATAAAATAGAGAACAGAAGAACTATAGAAAAAATTAACAACAAAGAGCTGGTTCTTTGAAAAGATCAACAAAATTGACAAACAATCAGTAAGGAAAAAAGAGAAAGGACTCATATAAACAAAATTCAAAATGAAAGAGGAGAAATTACTATAGATATCATACATATACAAAAGATTATTGTAGAATACTATGAAAAACTATATGCCACCAAATTCAGCAATCTAGAAGACATGGATAATCTCCTAGAACAATACAATCTTCCTAGACTGAGTCACAAAGTAGAAAGCCTAAATAGACCTATAAGCAGGGGGGACATAGAAACAACTATCAAAAACCTCCCCCAAATTAAAAGTCCAGGGCCAGATGGCTATAGTAGTGAATACTACCAAACATTCAAAGGAGATTTGGTTCCTATCTTTCTCAAAGTCTTCCAAAAAATTGAAGAAGAAGCAATACTTCCAAACACATTTTATGAGGCCAACATAACCTTCATACCAAAACCTGGCAAGGACAACACAAAGAAAGAAAACTATAGACTAATCTCTTTAATGAATACAGATGCAAAAATCCTAAGCAAAATACTAGCAAATGGAATAAAACAACACAATAAAAAAGTAATTCATCATGAACAAGTGGGATTCATCCCAGAAACACAAGGATGGTTCAACATACGTAAAAAATTAGCATAATACATCATATGAACAAAACAAAGAACAAAAACCATATGATTCTATCAATAGATGCAGAAAAGGCATTCAATAAAATACAACATCCTTTTATGTTTAAAAAACTCAACAAAATGGGTATAGAAGAAACATACCTCAACATGATAAAGGCCATTTACGACAAACCATCAGCTAACATCATACTAAATGGTAAAAAACTGAAAACTTTTTCTCTAAAATCAGAAACAAGAAAAGGTTGCTCACTCTCTTCACTCTTATTCAACATAGTGATGGAAGTTCTAGCCAAAAGAATAAGACAAGAGAAAGAAATAAAAGGTATTCATATTGGGAAAGAAGAAGTAAAGGTTTTACTTTTTGCAGATGATATGATCCTGTATATAGAAAACTCCAAAGATGCCACAGAAAGGCTTTTAGAAACAATAAACCAATTCAATAAGGTCACAGGATACAAATTAATATACAGATATCTTTTGCTTTATTATATGCCAAAGATGAAAGTTCAAAAAAAAGAACTCAAATAAATAATCCCTTTTACAGTTGCAACAACAACAACAAAAACAAATTACCTGGGAATAAACATAACAAAGAATGTAAAGGACCTACATACTGAAAACTACAAAGCATTATTAAAGGAAATTTAAAAAGACACAATGAAATGGAAAAATAGTCCTTGTTCATGGATAGAAAGAAAAATGTAGTTAAAATGCACATATTACTCAAAGCAATATACAAACTTAATGCAATTCCCATCAAAATTTCAATATCATTTTTTAAAGAAATGTAACAAAAAATCTTCAGGTTTATATGGAACCATAAAAAAACCCCAAATAACCGAAGTAATCCTAAGGAAAAATACATAGCTGGGGGCATTACAATACTTGACTTCAAATTATATTATAGAGCCACAATAATCAAAACAGAATGGTACTGGCAGAAAAATAGACACACAGACCAATGGAACAGAATAGAGAGCCCAGAAATAAAACCACATATATATGGTCAAATAATCTTTGATAAAGGGCCAAAAACACACAATGGAGAAAAGAAAGCCTCTTCAATAAATGGTGCTGGGAAAATAGCCACACGCAAAAGAATGATACTGGACTACAGGTGGTCTCCTTGCACAAAAATTAATTCAAAATGCATCAAAGGCCTAAATATAAGATATGAAACAATAAATTACATAAAAGAAAACATAGGCACTAAACTCATGGACCTTGGCAGTAGAGAACATTTTATGAATTCGACCCCAAAGGTAAGGGAAGTAAAACCAAAGATAAATGAAAGGGACTACATCAAACTAAGAAGCTTCTGCACAGCAAAAGAAATTGACAATAAACAAACAGCGAACTAATTGGAGATGATATTTTCAAACATCAGCTCAGCTAAGGGCTAATATCCAAAATATATTAAGAACTCACAAAACTCAGCAACAAACAAGCAAACAATCCAATAAAAAGAAGTGAAGAATCCAATAAAAAGAAGGGAAGAGGACATGAACAGACACTTCTCCCAAGAAGAAATACAAATGGCCAACAGATATATAAAAAGATGCTCATCCTCATTAGCTATTAGAGAAATGCAAATCACAACTACAATGAGATACCACCTCATACCTGTTAGATTGGCTATTACCAAGAAGACAGGTAATAACAAGTGTTGGAGAGGCTGTGGAGAAAAAGAACCCTCATTCACTGTTGGTGCGAATGTAAAGTAGTACAACCATATGGAAGAAAATATGGTGGTTCCTCATATGACCCAGCAATCCCTCTACTGGGTATATATCCCCAAAACTCAAAAAACATAGGTATGTAAAGACACATGCCTTCCCATGTTCATCGCAGCATTTTTCATGGTGGCGAAGACATGGAAACAGCTGAAATACCTTTCAATAGATGACTGGATAAAGAAGATGTGGTACATATATACTATGGAATATACTCAGCCATAAGATATGATGACATAGCATCATTTACAACAACATGGATGGACCTTGATAACATTATATTGAGTGAAATAAGTAAATCAGAAAAAGCTATAAACTGTATGATTCCATACATAGATGGGACACAAAACTGAGACTCATGGACATAGATAAAAGTGCAGTGATTTCCAGGGGGAGGGGAAGGGAGGAGAAAGAAGAAAGTGGGAAGAAAGTGAGGGGCATAAAGAGAAACAAAATATAAAGTGATGGAGGATGATTTGACTTTGGGTGATGAGTATACAGCGTAATCAACTGTCCAAATGATCTGGAGTTGTTTTCTCTAAATCTATACACTGTGGTTGACCAATTTCACCATGTTAAATTTAAATGTCTAAATATAAAAAAGAAATATGCAATCTTCCAAAACTATATCTGGAAGAATCAAATATTTGAATAGACTGATTAGAACTAGTGAAATTAAAGCAGTAATCAAGAAACACCCAATAAACATAAGTTCTGGACCAAATGGTTTCACAGATAAATTTTACCAAACATTCAAAGAAGAAATAACATTTATTCTTCTCAAACTATTCAAAAAAAAAAATCAAGATGAGGACTGATTTCTAAGCTCATTTTATGAGGCCAGCATTATCTTAATTCTAAACCCAGATAAAGACACTGCATGGAAATAAAAGTATAAGCCAATATTCCTGATGAACATAGATGCTGAAGTCCTCATCAAAACATTAGAAAATCTAATCCAGCAATACATTAAAAAGGTCATACACTATGATCAAATTTGATTTATTCTAGGCATGCAAAGTTGCTATAATATTTGCAAATCAATAAATATTACACACCACATAAACAAAGTGAATGATAAAACCTCCTGATCATATCAATAGATTTAGAAAAAGGATTTGATAAAATCCAATATCTTTTTATGTTAAAAACTCTCAGCAGAGAGGAGCAAGATGGCGACGGAGTAGGCGGACGTACCAACTTCCAACTCCCAGAACCAAAGTGGATTACAACTCAATTTTAAGAACCATCACCTGGATAAACCAACTTTGAACAAAACTAAGTGGACTCTTCAACCAAGGAACACAGAAGAAGCCACATTGAGACTGGTAGGAATAGCGAAAACGCGAAGAGGGCTGCCCAGCTCCCCGGAGCAAACGGCAGCCCGGAGAGACCCGCGGGGCGGGAGGAAAGTTTGGCGGAGAGGGAGGGACCTGGGTCCCAGAGCCTAGAAGAGGCAATTGGACAGTTTTGAGCTGTGAAACAAGTGAGGGAGCTCCCAGGCCTACAGTATGGAGTATTAGGTCCCTTCCTACTCTGCTGAGGGCTGCTTAAGGTTTTGGGGAGGCAGGACGCTGAAAGGCGGTTCTGTCGGCGTGGGCAGAAGCCAAGCCGGTGGGAGATCGGTCTAGCCCAGAGGGTCGGAGGGTAAGCGCGAGAGCGGTCCGGAAGCTGCGGGCCCGCCTTTAATCCCACTTACGGGGACAAAGGGGGAGGCCAGGAACAGGCAGGCCTTGCGCAAGCCGGCCCTGACCGCGGGGACCGGGCTAGGACCAGGGACGGGCGGGGGCTCGCGGCTGAGCTGACGTTACCAGTCCCCCCACCCCCCCCCGCCCCCACCCAGCCGGAGAAACCGCGGCTGGCCAGTATACGTGCGCCAGCGGGCTCCGAGCGCGGGAATGGGGTGGACCCTGAGACGGGTGGAGGCTCGCAGCTGAGCCCACGCTATTATCCCCATCCGGCCGGAGAAAACGCGGATACCATTCATACTTGCACGAGCGGGCTCCGAACGCGGGGGCGGGGTAGACTCCGGGACGAGCGGAAGTACGAAGCTAAGCGGAAGCCAGCAAACACGCCCGCCCCAATAAACCTTGGTTTCCGACCCTGTGCAAAGGGCCCTGGCCTCGAGGGCGGGGCTAAAGCTCCGGACGGGCAAAGGCTTACAGCTGAGAGCACGTCAAAAGCCCCGCCTAACCCGCGGAACTGTAGCGAGCAGGCTCCGACTGCTGGTTCTGGGTGGAAGTCCGGAAATAGGCTGGGTCCGCAGCTGAGGAAAGGTGCTCACCTCTACCCTTGGTGCTAATCTTGTGGCTTCAGTGACAGCCCCTCCCACGGAGGAGAGGCAGAAATCACAGTAAAAGCCACAGTGGGCCGGCGCTGCCAACGCTCATACCCAACCACCCTAGGCACCGGCAGAGGGGGTGGGGGGCCTGCAGATAGACCACACCTAGAGAACACAAAGGCAACACCTACTGGACTCCAGTGGCCACAACTTGCTTATACACAGAAAAAATGGGCAGGCAGAGGAATGCAAACCAAATGAATCAAGAGAAATCCCCAGAGAAGGACCTGAATGAATCAGATATAACCAAATTACCAGAAGCAGAATTTAGAATAATAATAGTTAGGATGTTCAAAGAAATTAGAGCAACAATGGATAGTCATTATGAACACCTAAATAAAGAGATAACAAGTATAAAAAATGAAATTGAAATAATAAAAAAGAATCAGACAGAAATGACAAATACAGTATCAGAACTGAAGACCACAATGGAAGGAATTAAAAGCAGGATGGATGATGCTGAGGATCGAATAAGCGAGTTAGAGGACACAATAAACAAAGGCACAGAAGCAGAGAAGAAAAAGGAAAAGAGACTTAAAAAATGTGAGGAAACTCTAAGGGAGTTTTGTGACAACATGAAGAGAAACAACATTCGCATCATAGGGGTGCCTGAAGAAGAGGAGAGAGGACAGAAAATGGAAACTTTGTTCAATCAAATCATAGCAGAAAACTTTCCTAAATTAAGGCTGGGAAACACTCCACACATTCAAGAAGCACACAGAACTCCATTAAAAAGAAACCCAAAAAGATCTACACAAAGACACATCATAGTTAAAATACCAAAGCTAATGGATAAAGAAAAAATTTTAAAAGCTGCTAGAGAAAAAAAGGCTATCACCTACAAAGGAGCCCCCATAAGGATGACATCGGACTTCTCAACAGAAACACTTGAGGCCAGAAGGGAATGGCAAGAAATAATCAAAGTAATGCAGAACAAGAACCAAGACTACTTTATCCAGCAAGGCTAACGTTTAAAATTGAAGGAGAAATAAAGAGCTTCCCAGAAAAAGAAAGCCTCAAGGAATTCATAAAAACCAAACCAATTCTGCAAGAGATACTAAGGGGCCTCTTGTGAACAGTTTAAAGGGAGGAATGAATAGAGCAAAAGAAGAATACAGCTTTAAAGAATAAAATGGCAATAAACAACTACATATCAATAATAACCTTAAATGTAAATGGATTAAATGATCCAATCAAAAGACATAGGGTAGCTGCATGGATCAAGAAACAGGACCCATACATATGCTGTCTACAAGAGACACACCTTAAAACAAAAGATGCTCATAGACTGAAGGTAAAAGGATGGAAAAAAATATTTCATGCAAATGGAAATGAAAAAAAAGCAGGGGTAGCAATACTTATATCAGACAAAATGGACTTTAAAACAAAGACTGTAGTAAGAGATAAAGGAGGACACTACATAATGATAAAGGGAACAATTCAACAGGAAGATATAACTATTGTAAATATCTATGCACCAAATATAGGAGCCCCGACATATATAAAGCAGACTTTGATGGATATAAAGGGCGAGATTAACAGCAATACTATCATAGTAGGGGATTTCAATACCCCTCTAACAACACTGGATAGATCCTCAAGAAAGAAAATTAATAAAGAAACAGCAGACTTAAAGGATACACTAGATCAACTTGATTTAATAGATATCTTCAGAACTTTTCACCCTAAAGCAGTAGAATATACATTCTTCTCAAGCGCTCATGGTACGTTTTCTAGGATAGACCACATGTTAGGACACAAAAATGGTCTCAATAAATTTAAGAAGATTGAAATCATATCAAGCATATTCTCTGATCACAATGCCATGAAACTAGAAATTAACCACAAAAGAAAAACTGAAAAATACTCAAACACTTGGAAACTAAATAGCATGTTATTAAATAATGAATGGATTAACAATGAGATCAAAGAAGAAATAAAAAAGTTTCTAGAAACAAATGATAATGAGCATACATCAACTCAAAATTTATGGGACACAGCAAAAGCAGTTCTGAGAGGGAAGTTTATTGCACTACAGGCATATCATAAGAAGCTAGAAAAAGCTCAAATAAGCAACCTGACCCTGCATCTAAAAGAACTAGAAAAACAACAACAAATAAAACCCAAGACAAGTAGAAGGAAGGAAATAATAAAGATCAGAGCAGAAATAAATGACATAGAGGCTAAGGAAACAATACAGAGGATCAATGAAACCAGAAGCTGGTTCTTTGAAAAGGTAAACAAGATTGATGAACCTTTAACTAGACTCACCAAGAAAAAAAGAGAGAGGACTCAAATATATAAAATTAGAAAGGACAGTGGAGAAATAACAACTGACACAACAGAAATACAAAGCATTGTAAGAAAATACTATGAAGAACTATATGCCAAAAAATTAGACAATCTTGGTGAAATGGATAAATTTCTTGAATCATATAACCTTCCAAAAATCAATCTGGAAGAATCAGAACACCTAAACAGACCAATTACAGCAAATGAGATAGAAACAGTTATCAAAAAACTCCCAAAAAAGAAAAGTCCTGGGCCTGATGGCTTCACAAGTGAATTCTATCAAAAATTCAAAGAAGAACTAACTCCTATTCTCCTCAAGCTATTTCAAAAATTCAAGAGGAAGGAAGACTTCCAAACTCCTTTTATGAGGCGAGCATAATTCTGATCCCAAAACCGGGCAAAGACAACACAAAGAAAGAAAATTATAGGCCTATATCCCTGATGAATTTAGACGCTAAAATTCTCAACAAAATATTAGCCAACCGGATCCAGCAATATATGAAAAAAATCATACACCACGATCAAGTGGGATTTATTCTGGAGAGGCAAGGCTGGTTCAATATTCGCAAATCAATCAATGTGATTCACCACATAAACAAAAGGAAGGACAAAAATCACATAATAATTTCAATAGATGCAGAAAAGGCATTTGATAAAATCCAGCACCCATTCATGCTCAAAACTCTCAGTAAAGTGGGAATACAGGGATCATTCCTTAACATGATAAAGGCCATCTACGATAAACCGACAGCAAACATCATACTAAATGGACAAAGATTAAAAGCAATCCCCTTAAGATCAGGAACCAGGCAGGGTTGCCCACTTTCACCACTCTTATTCAACATAGTTCTGGAAGTCCTAGCTACAGCAATCAGACAAGAAGAAGAAATAAAAGGCATACAAATTGGAAAAGAAGAAGTAAAACTGTCATTATTTGCAGATGATATGATATTGTATATTGAAAACCCTAAAGTCTCAGTCAAAAAACTACTGGACCTTATAAATCATTTCAGCAAGGTTGCAGGATATAAAATTAATACTCAGAAATCAGAGGCATTTCTATACACCAACAATGAAATATCAGCAAAAGAAATTAAGGAAACAATCCCCTTCACTATTGCAGCCAAAAAAATAAAGTACCTAGGAGTAAATTTAACCAAGGAGGTTAAGGACTTGTACTCGGAAAATTATAGAACATTGATAAAAGAAATCAAGGAAGATACAAACAGGTGGAAGCATATAGCGTGCTCATGGCTAGGAAGAATAAACATCATTAAAATGTTTATATTACCTAAAGCAATTTATAAATTCAATGCAATACCAATTAAAATACCAATGACATACTTCAAAGATATAGAACACATATTCCAAAAATTTATATGGAACCAAAAAAGAACACGAATAGCCTCAGCAATCTTAAAAAGAAAAAATAAAGCAGGAGGTATCACGCTTCCTGATATCAAGGTTTACTACAAGGCCATTATACTCAAGACAACCTGGTACTGGCATAAGAACAGGCACATAGATCAATGGAACAGAACAGAGAACCCAGAAATAAACCCACAGCTTTATGGACAACTGATATTTGACAAAGGAGGAAAGAACATACAATGGAGTAAAGACAGCCTCTTTAACAAATGGTGTTGGGAAAATTGGACATCTACCTGCAAAAAAATGAAACTAGACCATCAACTTACACCATTCACAAAAACAAACTCAAAATGGATAAAAGACTTAAATGTAAGCCGTGAAACCCTAAGCATCTTAGAAGAAAACATAGGCAGCAAGCTCTCCGACATCTGTAGCAGCGGTATATTTGCCGATTTATCTCCACGGGCAACTGAAATAAAAGGCAAGATAAACAAATGGGACTATATCAAACTAAAAAGTTTTTGCACAGCTAAAGACAATAGGAACAGAATAAAAAGACAAACCACACAATGGGAGAACATATTTGACAGCACATCTGATAAGGGGTTAATAACTAAAATTTATAAAGAACTTATAAAACGCAACACCAGGAAGACAAACAACCCAATCAAAAAATGGGCAAAAGAAATGAATAGAAATTTCTCCAAAGAGGACATACAGATGGCCAATAGGCATATGAAAAAATGCTCAACATCACTAATCATTAGAGAAATGCAAATTAAAACCACAATGAGATATCACCTCACACCAGTCAGAATGGCGCTCATCTGCAAAACAACACAGAATAAGTGCTGGCGAGGATGTGGAGAAAAGGGAACCCTTCTGCACTGCTGGTGGGAATGCAGACTGGTGCAGCCACTGTGGAAAACAGTTTGGAGATTCCTCAGAAAATTAAAAATTGAACTGCCTTTTGACCCAGCTATCCCACTTTTAGGAATATACCCTAAGAACACCATAGCATTGTTCGAAAAGAAGAAATGCGCCCCCATGTTCGTGGCAGCATTGTTCACAATAGCGAAGATCTGGAACCAGCCCAAGTGTCCGTCAGAAGACGAGTGGATTAAAAAGCTATGGTACATATATACTATGGAATACTACTCAGCCATAAGAAACGATGACATCGGATATTTTATAACAAAATGGATGTACCTTGATAACATTATACGGAGTGAAATAAGTAAATCAGAAAAAAAGAAAAACTGAGAACAGCACGATTACATACATAGGTGGGACATGAAAGTGAGGGTATGAGACATGGACAAGAGAGTGTTGGTTATGGGATGGGGGGAGGGAGGGAAGAGTGAGATAGGGAGGAGGGGAGGGACACAGGGAAAACCAGATTGAAGGGGACAGAGGACAATTTGACTTTTGGTGATGGGTATGCAACACAATTGAATGATAAGATAACCTGGAGATGTTTTCATTGTACATATGTACCCTGATTTATTGGTGTCACCCCATTAGAATTAATAATAATAAAATATATATAAAAAAAAATTAAAAAAAAAATTTATTAATTGGTTATCACCATGTATTACTTTTTAAATTGATAGCAAAGAACAATACTTTTTCTCTTCTGTTCAAAGGTTGAGTCATTACAGCATTTCTGTACTATAGCCATTACTAACAGCAAAGGGAGGAAATGTCATGTTTGTCAAAAATTTATATGGAGACTATTAAAATGCTATTATTGTTACATAGCAATTTACTATAAATTTCTATTCAGTATTGGATATACACCCACAGTAATCCTGTGTGGTTTTGTTCTGAAATATCTGATAAAAAATTGTAAGATTAATTACCTCTTTGCTCAGAATAAATGTGTAACTTTGGATGAGCAGGTCAAATTTTCTAAGCCTCAAGTTCTTCCTGAAAACCAGTTGGCCAAGAAACTTTAGAAAAAGGTACAGGATAGAGATAATAGGATATTAATGAATGTCTTTCCTGAAATCACAGTGCTTTTCCTTGTCCCATATGTTATAATGTATTTGGAAGGTCTTTGCCAATATGCAGTCACACAGGTTTCTCAATTTTCAGCTATTCAAGGATTGATCTGATCACACCCCCACTGTACCTCCAAAATACTAAACATATTCTGCCTTTTTCTCTCAAATAAGCTTATGGTTGTAACTGCTTTGGTGGATGATTTTATTTCTTTAAGGTGAACCCCAGAGATTTTTGTGCATCAAATTTGCTGATTTGCTGTTAAGAATGACCAAGAGCCTCCTTTCCCTGGTTACCAAGTAGCTTCTGATTTACTCAGTCCTTTTTCAATGAAAAGTTTGGTTATTGAATAAAAAAGTACGTAACTTGAAAAAAAAAAAAAACTCTCAGCAAAGTTGGGTAGAAGAAACATGCCTCATAGAGTTGTGAGAATGGAGTAAAATGACTTACCAAGTACTTGTTACCAAGACTGCTGTAAACTCTAACTATATGGTCATTTCTATCATCATTGAAACCTTGACAATTTGGTGCAATGGGATTTTGTTGATTCACAAATAGTTTCTTGTTTTCCTTCCTTTTTGAGAGTTGAGTTGTATCAACCTGAGGGTCAGGCTTGAATTGGTTAAGGATTTTCAGGGTAGGGACAATTGCAAGACAAAGTAACAACTAGTCAAAATTTCTGTGGTTTTCTCCCATACCATCTTGGTGATCTACACCATTTATGGTTCATTCATCTTGACTGTCAAGGGACTCTCAAATTAAGAATCATCTTAAATTTATATAATTGATGCTATATTGACATATTGGGCAAAAGTAGTCAATTTTCGCAAATAATCTTAGCTGAATCAGATTGGCTGAACTTCAGTAATATAAGATATTGATTGTTGTGGGTAAAATTGATTTGACTGAAAAATATAATTGATTCCCTGCTCATGTATAAAAAAGATGCAAAGTATGGCAAGCTTCTATGATTTGTTCCAGGTTATCCTGTATGTCGATGGTAGTAAAAGGTTGAGAACCCACGGACTCATGGAGTCATCATAGATTACAAGGCAAATATCCTTAATATTATTCCCTACTTCAGGCATGAAGCCTCTCATTCCTGGGCTGGTGGTTATCAGTTCCTGCTTTTTGTTTTGCTCTATTTGAGTCAAATTAGTAAAAGTATGACTGAGTAGTTATCTTGATTGAAATTAATGTCCTTTGTGTGTTAGCCAAATTTATGGCAATCCCCAATTGTTAGATAGAAAGAACTAAAGAGCCCAAGAATAAAAATCTCTAAAGAGCCCAAGGATTACATGGATTCTTTTGAAAAGTAATATTTCTTTTAGGAGAAGTTATTCCTGTCTTTCTTATTCTGTTTCCTCTACTTGGAGTGACCTCTCTTTGTTCACTTCTGAATGTCTGAACTCTGCCCGTTTCCTAAGTACCTGCTACTTTCTCTATGAAAACTTCTTCTAACTCTGTGTTGTCCAATATGGTAGCCATTAAACTTATGTGACTATTTAATTAAAATTGAATAAAATTAAAAATTTATCTTAGTCATACGGACCACATTTTAAGTGTCTGATAGCTACATCTAGCTAGTGACTCCTCTATTGGACAGCACAGATATAGAACATTTCCACCATTTCAGAAAGTTCTACTTTCTGAGTGCTATTTCAAGCATTCTGGATGGTATACTCTCAACTTTTTCTGACTTTTCATAGAACCTTCTTTGTTCCTTTATAGAGCTTGTCACTTTCTACCTTGACTGCTGTATCAAAGTGATTATTTTCAGATGCTGATATATAGGGCTTGAAGGGGTCCCTGGGCATGATTCAGGGTCCCATGGTGCTGAGGCGAGAGATGCTAAATCAGCTGGAATACACACCTTTGGATTTCACTTCAACTAAAATAGCTGATTTTTTTTTAAGAAAAGCTACATTTTTGTTTGTTTTACCTGGTGGAGTTCTATGTGAGATTACTTTTGCTAAAAGTTTAAAAACTACTGCTCTCTTTATTCCTCTTATATTTTATTTATGTTTGATTCATTTTCATACCACCTGGCCTGGTGGGCTGCTATAGTAGACACTCAAATATTTCTGGTTGGTTGAGTGAAGGATTTAAGCCCTAGGGACTATAGTTTAATACAGTTCCATTGCATAGACCAGTGGTTCTTAACCTTTTTTGAGGTATTGAACCCACCAGTTTCATATGCACATTCACTGAACCCTTCTTTAGTGATAAATAAGATATGATTTTTTTTTCCAAATTCAAGACATAGGTATATGTTTTTTTACTGGTGCACAAAATGAGCCGTGCATGAACATCACCTTGCTCAAAGAACAAAACCAACAAAGTGCATGAACTCACAACAAATTACGGTATTACTTTATTCTGGCCTCCGTGGCAGAGGCTTATTCGAACCCCTGAGACTGACTCATCGAACCCCTAGGGTTTGATAGAACCCAGGTTAAGAACCACTGGCATAGACCCTACAGTATAATTACTAAACCTTGTTTGCAATTAGATCACTGGCCAATCAGGGATTGGATAATTTTCCTAACCTCACCACTGTCAGTATTAGCATCCATGTAGTTTATGGCCTTTTCTGCTCCATAAATTACTTTCTTTTTTCTCTCTAACAATTATTTGGGTTTTAATTTATAGTTTCGTTTACCTTTTCTGATTTGTTTACACCTCTTACAACCTTCCATTCATTCAGTTCTCCCTCCAGGGAGTTTAACTAGATTGGTCATTTAGCACTTTCTTTTTAACAAACAGATAAATATTCTACTCAAGTATGGAGGACACCTTGTAGTGATGAGATAAATTAGGACTTCCCTATGGATTTTTCTTTTTAACCGAGAGAGTGTATCACTTGGAGCAATTACATCAATAATAATAATGCATACACATGTACATATTTCATGGTTATATCTCCACTGGGAGCTTGATTTCTCCTCGGAATCAAGGACTGTGGGATCACATGAGATTTCTCAATTTGCTTGAAGGTTAGATGGGCTATGTTGTTTAATAATTGTAACATATGATGGATGTTAGTGTAAAATGAGTTTAACCAAAATGTGTAATATTTGATTTCTTTATCCATACCTTTCCCATATGATCAGTAGAATTATATAGCATTATAATACATTCTGAAAGAGAATTTAACATGTTTCCACATCCCAGATGATTATGCAAAATAGATATTCAAATAAATTGGGTGAATCATTCTAAGAAAGCTCGGTTGCTATATTCAAGTGTTAGTTTATTCTAAAGAATGAGTATCACATTTTACCCCTTAGCTCTTTTTTATATAGTTGCTCACTGTTTCTTAATGAATTATTGGTTTTGCTGAAACACTAAATTGTTTTTGTTTAACTGAGGGACAATAATCAAGTTGGCTTTTGATGCACTAGTAATTTATGGCTGTGCAGGGGATGGTTCCAGCATCAATCTGTGATGTTGTTTTTCAAGACTAATTCCGGTGTAATATTTCAATTTAGTTTTCACTAAAACATTCAATTTGCATTTAAAACACAGTCAATATAGGTTGATAAAATGGTGTCAACTGATCACTAATGAGCTTTTTTGCTTTTATAACACTGCCCTTATCACCATGAACTGTCTCAGACTGACATCCCACTAACCTGCATGCCAGCCAAAAAGAAATATTTACTAGCGCCATACATCCAGCGATGGTAAATATGGGTGCACTGAATGGTTGTTAGACTACTTACTGTCTTGACCAATGTAATTGGGTATGTAGGAGACAAAGCTGAACACACACTCTGTAACCCAATGGGGCAGTCAAAACAAAGAAGGGAAGTAAGTGACCTCATGAAAATCCAGACTAGCTGTGACAGGAGTCCAGAGGGAGGAGAGCTTTGTTTTCCAGGGGGATCAGGAAGCTTTGCAGATGGCATGCATTGGAGAAAGACCTAAAGAATGAATATGGCTAAGAGGTAGAAGAACACTTTTGCCCTTCCCATCTTGAATCTCTGCCTTCTTCTAGTGCAACTCTCTGGCTCAGACAAGGAAAGTTTGGTTTTAAAGGCTGATACGATTAGATTAGGACCATCTTTCAGGAATATCTCCCTACTGTAGATTCTGTCATCTTAATTACATTTCAGAGCTCCTTTTGCCATGTAAGAGAACATGTTCACAGGTTCCAGAGATTAAGGCCTGAACATATTTGGGGTATCATTATGCCTACCACGTCAGTAAGAACAGAGGAGCTTTTCATGGCATTGGTGAGGAATCAAATATGTGCAGAGAAATGGAACAGGAAAGGGGCTGGTGGAGCAAAATTGATCACTCTCATCCACGTGTCCCTATAACACTGTGGTGACCCCACGAATAATAAGCTCAGGTATATTGAGCTGTTTTCCATCTGATACTTGAGACCAGGGACCTGGCTCCATCTGATACTTGAGACCAGGGACCTGGCTTTATTGAGTTTTGCATCCCAGGACTAGCACCATCCCAATATGACACTGATACATAGTTTTAAAGTTGAGTTGAAGGAAATTGATGGCAATTGATGACAGTAAAATAGCATTTTTTAGGCCAACTAGTAAATCTTTAAATGAGGATTGTCAGACATAGGTGGTAGGGGAGATAATTTTAGCAGGGGTCTTGTTGGCAAGACTGAAATCACATCATAGGGTGTCAGACCCTGTCCTTTCCTCTCATGCTTGCTGCTTCCTACCATCTTAAACCCTACACCATCTTGAAATGATCTGTATTTGGAGTCATAGCCCTACCAGCTTTTGGTATTTTTAAGCTAGTTTGTTGTTTTCCAGGCTTCTCAGTAGTTCATGTTCCCTCCACACTATAAAAGTTGCCTCATGTCTTGAATAAATGTAGCTTGATTTCAGCTTACCATATAAGAGGCTATTAGTTAACTTGTTAGTTTAACAGGAGTAGCATCTAATTATATCATTCCTTGGGGTAAAGTAGGGAGGGTATGTTTTAGACGTCATTGTTCTGGATTGTAGTGGGTATACTTCACATCACCTCTCTGAGGCTTGGTATTCTCATCCATAACATGGGGATATTACACCCGATAGATTGCTTTGCAGATTAAGTGGGAGCATTAGGGTAAGCCCTTGGTCTTTAATTACTAATTGATTAATGACAAATAAATATCAGTTCTCAACCTCTCCTCAAAATGATCATAGTTCAGGGTATTATGGCCTTCATAAAATATCTAAATACATGAAATATCTAAAACATAAGCAAATAGAAACACGGTGACAACTGAGACCCCTTTGTGCCCTCCAACTGGTCCCTCCTTTCTCCTACTATGAGGTGGGTATCTCTGTCTCTGAGCTGGAAAAGCATGGGGTACACTCAGGGTCAGCATTCCACTGACAGCCCCAGGGAGTCCCCGGCTGCAGCCTGCTGTGCTCCCTCCTCTACAGGACTTGTCTTACTTTTCTTTCAGTCACTCATGTCCATCTTATGACACCTATCCTTTTGTTACTAACTTTTCAAGTGTTTAAAACTTATCTCTGAAACTATTTTATGAGTTTGTAGTCACTCACTCAAACAGTCTTGAGCTCCTGATATGTACTAGGCACTGAAGAAGTAGCGGGTCAGGATAACTGTGGTCTTGGTCCTCGAGGTGGCAGTCTGGTAACTGTCCATCTGAAGGATGGACAGTTAATCAGCTATGATCAGTGTAGAAAGCAGACCAAAGGAGCCCAGGCATCTTTATACAGTCCATAGTACCTTGGATTTAGTAGGTACTCAATAAATATTAACAGATTAAAAATGTTTATAATTTTACCCTGTTGGAAATTTATCACAGTTGAAAATAGGCAGTATTATAGAATACTGTCTTTCAACTTGAGGTCAGGTTTTATCAGAGATTTCCCAGTTGGTCACGAAGGCTGATGGACATCACCCTGTTCCCCAGGCAGCACCCACAGCTTTGCCCTCACCAGGCTGATCGAGCCTACATGTGACTGCCCTTTATCTCTCTGGCTGCCCTGTTAACAGCTTCAGTCATGGTCTTAAAGCTTAATATGTACTAGAAAATCTATTCGTGTGCCAAGGGACCCTCTTTAATTGTGTTGCCCACTTTTCTTTGTTTCATCTTTGTCTTCTTTGCTTGTGTTGGTTTTAGGGTGATGGGCCTTATTTTTCAGGCAGAAATGTATTTCAGGAACTAGTGAAACAAAGGCAAACTGTTTTTTTGTTTGTTTGTTTCTTCTTGATTGCAATGATATTCTGATTATTTTGTAAAGGTTGGAGGGAGTGGTCATGTGTACCCTCAGAGGACCCAGAGAAAGACAAGTTTTCAGGCCATGATATTTAGCAAGTCTTTTATTTAGGATGCTTATTCCATATGTATGTGGTTCTCAGAGATGTCCCTCAATACACTTGCTCCTTCCCCCCGAAGTCCCAGAACAGTTCCTACATACACCCAAGGACAGTGTGCCTTCTAATTCCCCTCAAACTACCGAGCAATCTCCAGGAGCCGCTGACGAGGGCACAGGAGAGAATTATGTCACTCTGATCTTTTGTTCCTGACAACCTTCTTGATGTGTGATGAAATATAAATAGTATAAAACATGATTCACTATTAAAGCTGGAAGAGAAATGACACTGAAATTCATAAATTAATGTTAAATCTCTTTTCCAGTGTGATTGCAGGATTAGGGAGAGCTCACTCACCTGTAGTTAGCAATGATAAATAGGCAGTGAAGAATCGCATTATTCAGTTTTCAGTGACAATCTTAGAAAAAATATTAAAAATATTTTATAGAATCATAAGCATAGCATTTGATAAAGTAACTTTTTCTCCAATGCCTTTTAAAATCACATGGTTCTAAAATTACCTGAACTTCTTAACATACTAATTAAGTCTGATTAAAATAGCCATTATTTTTAGAGTTAGGCTTTGTGAACATTGTCTAATATTATTATGTGACCATTAATATGACTAGGGAAAATAAGATAAGAAAAGGAAGAAGGCAGTAATAAAGATGAGTAATTTGGTAACAAAGTTGAACTAAAGCAGTTTGGTGATTCTTCAACCTGTGATAATGTGCATTATTGATATAATTTATCTTTCAAACTAAATGACTCTACTTATCCCCAAATTTCTCTATGTTAGATTTTTGTTTTTATAACTATTGGCAAATGGAGTGACAGTCTTCAGAAAAAGCCCTGGGAAGTTATCACTCCGCAAAATTGGAAGTTTTGACCTCTAAATGTTTTATGAAACTATATCTAGGTGATTTACTAATAAGTCACAAAGAAGAAGATTCAGAATGCATTCAGTGGGGGAGAAAGAATTTTTTTTTGTGCAAAATACCATAGAATACAAGGTAAAATATCCTTTTTGTTCTTGAAAAAAAAGGGTGAGCAACAAGCTACTGTCAGTGTCAGGACAACATTATTGGAGGTCATTGAAATCATGAACAAACCATGCCTGAAATCAACATTCTTGTTCCCTCAATGATGAAATAATGTCGATATTTTATCTAAGTGGTTCCACCACGTGGCTGTAAAGTCATACATTCAGTTAACGTGTTCATGAGTTCCATAAGAACTTATTACGTGTTAGACATGATTCTACACACTGGAGATTCCACCAAGGAATTAGACAAAATCCTTGCAGTATTGGAATCTATAGTCAAAGGAGAAAGATCAGAAAATAAGTCCATTAGCATATAAAGAAACAATAAAATATCAGATTGTGATAAGTGATATGAAATGAAAAGCAGAGTGATGTCATATGGAGATGTCCAGGAAAGCAAGTCTGAGGTGAGTGAGCAGGTGATAGAAGGGAGAAGAGCAGAAGCCAGAGTATGAGCAGTAGTGGTGTCTGCGGAGCTCTCAGAGGTAACAGGAGCAGGTGTTGTCGGGCATTCCCAGCCATGCTTTAAGGATTTATCCAAGTGCAATGGGAAGCTCTTAGTGAGTCTTGCTCAGAGGATAGCATGATATGATATGAATTATTAAAGGCAGTTTGGTTGCAGGGAGGCACTGGTTAAGAGACCCTAGTGACAGCCCATACTGAATGCAGGCTGGTGAGGGATGTGGGTCCTCTCAAGCCAGACCTTGAAAACTTCTGCCCTGTGTAAGACGGGAGCTGCCTCCATTACTTCATTTCCTGTGAACTTTGACCATAAATCGGTAGCTGCCATTCAGGGTCTTTGGGAATAGCTATCACCCTGAGAAAGAAAGGAGAGAGACCTGGTCCCAGAGTCTACCTCTTTTCTAAAGGAGGATATAATACTCAGACACAGGGTGGAATATTTGCTCTTAGCGGGAGGTCAAGCAATTAACAATATATTATCATAAAATATCAAAAGAATGTTCATACAACCACCTGGCTTAAAATAAAAATAAAAATTGCCTCTATATTCAGAACAACACTGGCTTTCTTTCCTCATGGACTAATCGTTATTTATTTTATGCTTTCACCTCCTCACACTCATTTTAAGACTAGTGTTGTCTGTGTGAAAACTGTATTTGGGTATTAACATCATCATGGATCATTCTGGCTGTTTTCTTCCCCCTGTTTTAAAAAAGTGTAGCATAATTTATATACAGTGAAGTCCTCAGATCTTAAGTATACCATTCCATCAGTTTTAATGAATGTATATCAAGGCATAGAACATTGATACCGTCCAGAAAGCTCCTCTCTGACTCTTCCCCTTCATTTCTTGTTTCTCTCCCTCAGCAGAAACAACACTAATCTGATTTCCATTGTTAAAAGTTAGTTTTACCTATTTTAGAATTTCATATAAATGCAGTCATTGAAAATGTCGTTTTATTTGTTTACTTGATTTCTTTCATGCAGTATGTATTATATATTTTCTTTTCTTTTTTTTGAGATTGATCCATGAAGTTACATGGGACTGTAGATAACTTTTTTCATTGCAGGTTAATATTTGACTGTATGATTGTACCACCACTTATGTGCCCAATATCCTGATAATGCACATTGGCTTGTGTTCACCTTTGGACAACTATGAATAAAGCTGCCATAAATATTTATGTACCAGTCTTTTTGTAAACAAATATTTTGATTTTTCTTAGATAGAAAACTAAAATGAGATTGTATGTTTAAATTTTAAAGAAATGACCAGTTTTACAAAGTTGTACTATTTTGCACTTTCACCAGAAATGTGCAAGAGTTCCAGTTGCTTCACGTCCTCCTTAACATTTGATATTATCAGTCTCTTTAATCTATGGTGTGAGGATTTTGGTATCTCATGATTTTAACTTGTGTGCATTAATGACCAATAATGTTAAGTATATTTCCATCTGCTTTTGGACTATTTGTATATTTTCTTTTATATAAAGTGTTCAAATATTTTTTATTTTTATTGGGTTGTTTGTCATTTTATCATTAGTTTGTGAGAGTTATTTTTCTATTCTAAATATAAGTACTTTGTCACACATATGCATTGTGAATATTTCTTCTTAGTCTGTAGTTTACAGTTGTTGGATAAGCAGAGGCTTTTAATTTGAATGAAATCCAAGTTATCAAGCTTTTCTTTTATGATTTGTACTTTCTGTTTTTTCTCTAAGAAATATTTCTTACCTCAAGGTCACAGAGATATTCTCCTATCTCTTCTAATAACTCTGATTTTTACTTTTATGTCTATGTATATGACACATCTTGAATTGATTTTTCTGTCTATGTTGTGAGGTAAGGGTCCAGCTAGCTGTCTTTTCTTTACTTAAACATATAGTATGAAAATACTTGGAAAATCTGGTAAGCTTTCAAACCCTAAGGTAGTCTTGGTTTCTGGCCAACTCTGCTATGGCTGTAGGATGGGTAATGTATATAGAGAATGCATATAGTGACTAAGAGTATGGTTTGAAACCACAATTTTGGCAGTTACTAACTATGTCATATTTACAAGTTCATTATCTCTCTTTATTTCTTCATCTATAAAATAGGAGTAGTATTTGGCCTTAGGAATCATGTAATTTTTTTGTCTGTAAAACAATGCTATTATAGAGTTAATATGAACATAAAAAGAATTTATATATGTAGAGTATTTGAAAGATACCTGACACAAACCACTTTATAATATTAGCTATATTGTATAATAATGATGATATAGCTTAACTCAATTTCTCCTCTTAATTTTTCTTACGCCAGACTGGCCATTCATTGAGTGCTTACTAGGGGAGGAACCTGTGTTAGGAACAGTGGACGGCACAGTGACCAGGACAGACATGGTCTCTATTGTTCTGTAGCTGTCGGTGGGGGTTAAAGGGGAGGGCGAAAGACAGTAAGCAAATGTCAAAAGTGGTTTAAAGGAAGTGTATAGAGTGTTAAATGGTCTGAACTTTAAGGCCCCTTCTTCTTCTGGGGAGTCAGGGATAGCCCTTTCTCAAGTAGGCAGGTATGAGACAGTCTAACCCAGGGGTCCCCAAACTTTTTACACAGGGGCCAGTTCACTGTCCCTCAGACTGTTGGAGGGCCACCACATACAGCACTCCATACACTGACCACCAATGAAAGAGGTGCCCCTTCCGGAAGTGCGGTGGGGCTGGATAAATGGCCTCAGTGGCCGCAATTTGGCCCGCAGGCCGTAGTTTGGGGACCTCTGGTCTAACTGATGGTAAGCTCATTAAATGTAAGAACTAAATATGCATATTATTCCCTCCAAAATCAAGCTGAGAATGGCCCAGAGAAGATTAAATGACCATAGAGAATCTATAATGTCACTTAAGAGAAAGGGGGCAAAAATAAGTGGCTGTCAAATAAATGTTTACTAAATAAATGATTGGGTGAGTGAATGAACGAGAGAAGACTCTGGCACCTAGAGTATACCTAAATGCCTAGGCAGCATCAAGGCACGGCTGACCTCTCACATGCCAGTCCTGAGTTTCCTATTTCTTCAAGACATACACTGAGAAACTTTTGTGTGCCTCTTACTAAGACGGTGTCTGAATCTCCTCTGTGCCTACCTGGGTCTGTCTGGAGAGCTGCCCTGGGCAGAGCTTCATGAAGCTGGAGTGGACTGAGGTAGGAGGGGCTCTTGCCTGAGGCTGTGGACACTGCTGAAATCAGAGGAGCCTCCTGATGGAGGAGGGGGAAGAGGGAGGCAAGCTAGAGAAGGACACCCAAACAGTTCTCCGTGCCAAAGAGGAACGACAGCAAACAAGCTAAGAGCAGGCACATTGAATTACTGCATGTTCATCGGGACCAGTAGCAACGCCTGATAACCTCTCTTCGTTGTGTGAAATATTGTGTCTGGGAGGGCCACCTGTGTATGAAGATCATCATCCAGTGTGGGAGAAAATGCAGAAACAAATGGGGAGCACTGTTAAAAGCTAATTCTCTAACATTGCCTGGGGAAGGTAGCCCTGATCTGTATCTTGAAGTGTCCTAGGAGTTGCCTGAGTCAAAACAGGTATAAAGAACAGACAGATGCTTGGTAGAAATGTGAAAGAGCATAGCATCTTGCCTCTCTAATAACTTTTCCTGAACTGGGCATCTCTGTATGCCAGCATCTCTGAATTTAGCTGGGCTAGTCTGCATGGTAATTACATTTTGGTCTGCACCACCTCTTGAAATAATGGATTTTGATAGTTTCCATTCATTATGAAAGACATATTTTTTTTAATTTGTTTTAAATTTAAGTGCTTCCTAGTTTAATATTTCTTTTTTGTTGCTACATACTTTTCCTTCTTTAAGACATATATATATATATATATATATATATATATATATATATATATAGATAGATAGATAGATATAGATATATAGATATATAGATATATATATATATAGATATATATATAGATATATATATAGATATAGAGGAGGGAGAAGCAGGAAGCATCAACTCCCATATGTGCCTTTGTGCCTTGACTGGCCAAGCCTTAGGTTTTGAACAAGCAACCTCAGCGTTCCAGGTCAACGTTTTATCCACTGTGCCACCACAGGTCAAGCTACTTTTCCTTCTTTAACCTAAGTTAAGGCTCAAGCTTCCTGGAGTAGTGTCTAAAATGTATTATTGTACATTTATACTTACTTAAAAATCTACATATGTTTATTGTAATACACTTACTGAAGCAGACAAAAAATAAAATAAGCTTTTTAAAGGAGGAAATAAAACACAGTTTTTACTTGAATTATATTTAGATTATAAAGTTTTACCCAAATTTTTACAAAGTTGGAAAATTAAAGGACAGTCAATTATATTTTCTTCTTGGAAAATAATCATCAAAGGATTAATATTTAAGAGAGGGATCTGCTTTATATTTAAATATTAAAATAGATTTGTTCCAAATTTTGTCATTCCAGAAATAATAGTGAAAATCAAGATTACCATGAAGCTTACATGGGATTTTGAGTTAACCACCCAAACTAATTAAGCAAAATTATCCTAATTTGTTTATTATGTTAATGATCTGAATTAATTTATAGTAATTTAGCATGTATTACTAAAGATTTATTATGTTTCCTACTAAATGACTTAAGAGCTGTAAATCCCATGGTTAAATGTAATTACTGGAGACATATTTATCGGAAAGGATAATTACATCTGATAAAAGTTCTTCACTTAGGCTTAATTAAAACAGATTATTTCTCCATAAATGAAAAGTAAATATGGTAATTACTGGGTAGATTTTTATAGCAAAAATGAGTAGCTCAGCATTTAAATTTTCTAAAAGGGGTGGGAAAACAAACTATGCAGCTGATTACTTCCCAATAAAGATGATTAATAATCCCTGGGAAACAGGCATTTTCCAGGAGTAAACATTTTGCTACCAAATTATTAAAGGAGAAATTCTGCTCTGGAAAATCTATCATTACCTCTGTTCTAAAGTGGACTGTGGCTATTTTTGAACATAATGAATAGTGTTTTAAGGAAATTTCTTTCTTTCCTTCCTTCCTTCCTTCCTTCCTCTTTCTCTCTCTCTTTCTCACTCTCTTTCTTTTCCCTGAGAAGATTATCTCTAGCTCAGCTGAATGGCAGTGTTAGGGAGAAAAAGGACTTAATCACTCTGAAAAGAAAATTTATCATAATAACCTGGGCTGCGCATGTTTATACATGCACAGAATGTATAGGACCTGAAGCTCAGAGCCTGTTAAGGACATATGAGTGGACATGGAGAGATTACATTGTAAACTTATATTTCAGTTACATGGGATATATTTTAGATTAATTTTTATGTTTAATGAGTATTTTTTCAGTAACATTATTAATACTGAAAAAGTCCACTTTACCTTCTTTAAAATGTTAGTACATTTTTAGTTCATTAGATCATTTTATCCCCCAGGAAGGCAGATAAGGCAGTGGTTATTGGCCTTAGAGAGGTTAGGTCCAAGGTCAGATGAGTTAGGTAATTAGTGGATGAGTTAGGACTTGAATTGATATTTTGACCGTTAGTGCAACATTCTTTCTCCAACATCATTAATGTATAGAAGGGTTAATGAACACAACAAGAAGACGGAATTGGCTACATGCTGCTCTAATAAGTACAAACTGGTACACATAATCCATCTCTGTAGCATGGACAGATGAACAATGTTATGATTATGGTATGATTTTAGGGTTAAAACAAATAAGACTGATATGGTGGCTCCCTTTAGAGCAGATTAGCCTGGAGGATCATCTACAGACCAAATTATCAATGGTGTGCATTGGTTTTCAGAAGGGTGAATGCAAATAGGTTACCATTTACTGCTACCTGCCACTTGGTGGAGCTGAAACTAGAGCTTGGCCATTCTGATAGTCTCACTCCTAGGCTTTTACTGTATTTAAATATGTGCCTTTCTCTGGAGACCTCAAAGTATTATCACAGACAATATTGCATTTCTCCTTACAATATCATTTCGCATTCCATAGAGCCCAGGTGATTTATCAAAGTCAGCAGCTAGGGCTTATATGCGCTCTGTTCTCCCAGAATTACATAAATGCCTAAGCACAGGAGGTGAGGAGAGATCTATGCAGTCATAGCTATAAAACTGAGGGCTTTTTATGAAAGACCTCAAACAAAGGCTCTCCTCTTTTGTGTACTCTCCTCTTTTGAAAGGACTTTTGTTCTCCTTCCCCACCAAAAATAATTGAAATAATATTTTTAAAGGTATGCTGAATGCTACACACTAGGTAATTCCATTTTAATCAAGGTCTACATTAGTTTCAGAGATCCACTTAATGTATGTTGTTGAAAAATGTTGAGTTGTATTGGTCAAAGGCAACTGAAGGACATTCCAAACATTTTCACTAAATATAGCTTAAGTATCATTATAAAAGATCCTAAAGAGTGTCTAGAATCTTTGGACATACTGGGAATTGATCATCTCATTTGTGATGCCACTATGTGGGTCACATTGTGACTTTAAGAGCATTTTTTTAAATATAGAGACATTGGCTGTATTTGTTGAAATAATAACTGGTTCCTTAAGATTTTTAATTATGTTTTGTACATAAAAGCTATGTCAGATCAGTTTGTACATCTCAGGTGTAAACGCAGTGCATGTGAATGAAAATATACAACTTTATGACCAAAAATATATTTTGAAAATTGAAAATGTGATTTAAAGACTTTAATTATTGATGTCTATTTGAGGGTAGTGCTCTGCATGGGGAAGGCCTGAGAAGAGTTTGCTGAGAAGGGGTTGGTGGGCGTCCCCAGCTGCTACTAAGCAACGGTGCTCCAACACAGCCCCCTCATCTGGGCTTGTGCACCAGGGTTTCATGGCCTTTTAATAAGAAATCTAACTTTATTTATGTAAAAATGATAACAGTTAACCAACTGCGAGAACCTCCATATGGGTGGTATAATGTATCATGGTGTAGAGTATGAAGTATGAAATCTGAGTGCCTGGGTTCACATATGGCCTTGCTGACTATTAGATAACTGTTCTTGGAGAAAGTTTCTGATCAGCCCATGGCTTATTTTCCTCATCCGCAAGGGTAATATTAGTGTCCACTCCATAGGGTTGTGTGAAGGTTAAGCAATTTTAAGTCTGATTACTAAAGCAAGTAAATTTAGAATTGGGTTTATTTGCATTCGGCTGATGTTTGCACCTCTTCGAGGCTTTGTGTTGAGAAATACATGTATACTTTTTGGCTTTGAGTAAATATATGCTAAACGATATGAAGGGGTTGATTCAGGAATTAGGCTGATTTGGGGTCCAGATTGAATGCATCCAAACAATATTCATTATCCTTTTCATTGTCTTTTTATCTGTGCAACTTTTATTATCCTGCTCTACCCATGGCTTTCATTGTGAGGGTGGGCAGAGTAGGATGTGCCTCTGGTAATTTGTGGTAGGAATGACTATGAACAGGAGAAATCGGTGTCCACCAAAAGCTGCTGTGTGCTGGGTCCCCAAACAAGAGCCTTATTAAAAAACATATATTCTGCTCTCCTATTCATGGTTTTCTGTACTATATTTTGGTTCTGTATTCCAAAAGATCAATGTCATTATCCTCAAAGTAAATAAATTCTGTCTAATCTGCTCCACTTTTTCATAGAAGATAAATCAGTTTTTCAAGTCTTTTTCTTTGCATTTGCTCATTGACTTTGTCACCATTAGTTATTGCTGTTTTCAGAACATGGTTTGCAGTCTAATAATATACCAACTTCTCAACTGTTGTCTATAATATTTTAATATTATCTTCTAGTTTGACTAAATCATTCACTGGTTAAAAACAGAAATTTCAGGTGTGATTTTTTGAGAGGCAGAAATCTACCTTTTTCTTCTTTGATTGTTAACTGTTTCTTGTAATGGTCTTTACATTCCAAAACCTAAGTAAACTGCATCCCCCCTAGGGGAAAGTTCCCAACACTTCTACAGGTTAAGAAACTGATTAGCTATTCATGAACTTTAAATGCATTATGCATTAATTTATTTATCTTCTTAAAGTTCAGCTTTTTTCTCTGGGATACGTTCTCCCCAATCTAATTTTTTAAAGACAAAATTCAAATACATAGAGCATAACTGAATACCACATATTAGGAAATTCTGACCTTTGGTGTTTTTATTTCTTTAAGGTGAATGGGAGGAACATATGGCTCTTCTGCTCCATAATTCCCTCTAAACCAAATACTTCCACTTTAACTATGAAATTACAGCAGTAACTCTCTAATGCTAACAGTAGAGTACATGAGAAGGAAAGAATGTGCAATTTGTTAAAGTAATTCCAACTGTTTTATTGCTTTCAAATCCAAGATAATTGCATATAGAGAAATTCATTTATATTATTGACATTAATTCACTAACTAGAACTTTAAATAATAATTTCATGAAAAGGAAAATTCAGTGAAGTCCCAGAAATAAACAAGATTTAAAACTTATTAGGACTGTTTCTGCATTATTATAAATCAAAGCCACATTTCTGTAATTTTGCTAGTGACAATTTTCTTTTTACAGACTATGAAGTTAAAATATCATGTATAAGATGGGGCTTAGTAACTACATATTTTAGTTCCTATTAAAACAACTACATGGACAAATTGCTTTTCTTCTCTTTGTTTTGTTCTTCATGTGGTCTATTTCCGGGACTTGTAAACTGAAATCTTATCATAACACATTTATTCCAGAGGAGACGTCCATTGTCATTTTGTGATGTTTTAATTTATTCAACAAATATTTAAGTGCCTACTATGCCAGGCACTGTCCATGTGCTGGGACACAGTGCTGAATGGGACCTGATTCCTGCACTCTTGGAGTACACATGGCAGGAGGGGAGTTGAAAACCTAACACATAAAATCATCTCAGCTAGTGCTGCATTTTGGGAAAATTGAAGCTTGTATTGGAAAAAGCATGGGGTGGGGGAGGCCTCTTTGAGGGGATGGCAGTTAAGCTGAATGGTGAAAAAACCCTGCCATCTGTGGGCAGGGTTGTGAGTGTTCCCAGTACTGAGGTAGGAATCAGCATGGTGTGTTTGAGGACTGGAGGAAAAGCTACTTCCTGTGGCTGCAGCACAGAGAGAAGGGGACAGCAGCAGGAGGCATTGTCAGGGAAATCCAGAGGGGCAGAGGGGGGTGGAGCAGCTCCGGTAGACCCTGCTAATGAATCTGGTTTTATTGTGAGTTTTGAGCAGGTGATTGAATTGTGATCTGATGGGTCTTTTAAGACCATTCTGGCTTTCAGGTGGAAAACAGACTTGATAGGGGAGAGGCAAATAAGGGTAGGAAGTGTAAGATGGCCGCTGAGCAAGAGGTTCATTATTGGAATTGTTGGAACTACTACCAGGTAGTTTTATTTACACAGACAACAAGGCATGAGGGGAAAGGCCTGGTATAATGCCGGTGGCCGAGGCCAGGCAGGTACACAATGGATTCGGGAAGACGGTAGGAAAATTGCAGAGCCAGAACGAATTGGGTCATTTTGTTTAATAAAGTCTCACAATGGCAGACAAGCACACAGGCAGGGAAACTGCCTCTCAGGCAAATAAACAGCAAAATGGCCCCTCACAGTGGTGGGCAGGCCATCTGTGCATCTGCAATCCCCCATCTCTCTCAAGTGCAAGCACCCATAATAGCCTTATATAGGCTATACACATGTGGTGCAGACATGCACTCATGTACCAATCAGGCAGAGTGCTTGCAGCTGGTAACCCTGCCAGCAAGCCTAACACAGCTGCCCTACATGTGGTTTCTGGCAATGTGAGTGCTAACTGTATGAATAACCATGTTCAATGTAACCAAGCTTCAGTCTCTACTGCAGCTACTAAAGCAGGGTTGTTTCTCATTCTTGTGACTCAGTTCTATCATGAAACTCCCTGGAATACTTTCTTCTTCAAGATTTAGTTTCTGTCCAGGTCTGAACCCCCTTCCTGCCTCAGACCCTTTTTTAGTAAGTTAGTCTCAGTGACAGGCTCCTGGATATCTCTGAATGCCTGCCACCTCAACTTTTCTCTTCCTTCCCTTCCATTTCTCTAAATCAGCAGATGTCTATGACACTCTGCCTCCTAACCCCATCAGGAGCATTCCAGGTACCTGGCAGACCCTATGAGTCTCTTTGTCCCCTATGTCTGCAAGGGTATGACCTGACTTAGTCCAGCTTCTGGTCCATCAAGTCCAGTCTAATGGGACACAGTCTAAAACAGTAAGTTCAGTAATAGGGTCACAACTTTTAACTTGACATTTCTGTTCAGGCACCCATAGTGAACTGACCCTCTAAATTAAAAATTTTCTTCAACCCACATCCACTACCCAAGATTGGTAAACCATATTTATTCTTAACATTAATAGGTTGTTTCAAATGGAGATATCAGAATTCATGACTGATCTCTATTCTATGGCCTATAGATTGTGCAAAAAAGAAATTTATACAAAGAAGTTCCAAGGCCAATTTTTAGAACAGGTCAATGAATGCAATTTCAAGACACATTCATTTATGAGACTAGGAAGAACATAGGAAATAAAGAATAAGGCAGAGAGAATTCCCACTGAAGGTGCTCTTTTGAACTGACCTAAGAAAATATTTAACCTGTTGAACTGCAGTGGAAAGACTGGGCAGGGAATGAATAAATTGCCAGTGCAATGGAAAACCAGGTAGCTGTCCGAGCTTCCGGAAGATCTAATTCAATTTAACAAACTCATAGAGTGGTTTAGAGCTTGAGCTCTGCAGACTGACTCTGAGTTCTTATCACTGCCAGGTGCTAATGGTGTGACTATTGACAGCATACTGAACTTCTTTGTGCCCAGTTTTCTTATGAAGTCTATAGGCTTGAAGATTACATGATGTGGTCAAGCATTATAATTGCTTAAGCATAGAGAGTAGCATGGCAAATGGCAACCTTGGTTATTGTTATCATTATAATAGTTACTCTCACAACCTTCAGTGAGTGCTGACACTCTAGGCCATGCTACAATCATCTATCACCTGGAATAAGGTATTTGTTGAGTGATAATACTGCAATAGACTCCCCATTGGTCACGGAGCATATGTCTTTACCTCAAGCAAATCCCTTCTTCTTAGTGTGGCTAGAGTGACCTTTTGTCAAAATAGATCTGATTATGTCACTTCCAGATGGATACCTTTCAGTGGTTGCCTATAACTCTAGGATTAAGGCCATAGTCCTTAATCAAGTGACACTACTATTTAAAGCAGCCAATCTATACTTGACTTTATGATCCTAATTACAATCTCAATGAATGAATTAATTGTGTGATCATTTACTGTTGATCTGCCTAATTACACTATGGTCTCTGTAATCTAGTGGGGTAAGAGTTTTCTGTTGCATTTCTAGTGCCTAGCACAGTGCCTGTCCCTCGGTGGGTGCTCACTAAATATTTGTTGAGATATCCACTAAATATAAAGAAGATTTGTTGAATGAATGAGAGTCACAAAGTATAAGAAAGTATAAGAGACAACTTTGATATGTCGTGCAATAGAAATTTTCCTTAAGGTTGTGTCTCACAGAGTTTTGATGTAAACTCTCAATTTAATTCTCTTTAAATGTCATACAATGGGGGTAGAATGGAGAGAAGACAGAGAGTGATCAGAAGGAAAGAATAGTCACAGGATCAAATCCAAATATGAAAAACAGCAAATAGTTCCGTCTTAACATTTAAAGGATATGGTTTTGGAGATCTAGTGTTAGAAGGCTCTTTCCTTTTTGCCAAGTTTCTAATGTATTTTGAATTTCAAGTCTTTCAGTGATATTTTATGGTGAAAGAATTTTCTTTACTTTTCTACATATTTTTCAAGCTTTACAATCTATATAATTATACTTGAAATATATGCCCAGCACAAATAGGGGAAAATGTTTTACGTGAATTATTTTTCTTATCACACTAAGAGCCAGCACCCTCTTCCTAGAGTATATAAATTTCTCAGTTTTGTCATTTACTTATATGTTGTTTTTGTCTAACAAATAAGTGGTACCCACTAATTCATTTGCTCACCCATTCATTTATCAACAAAGGTTCACTAAGTGCCTAGTGGGCCCACTACTGTGTGAGGTCGGGCTAAACCCATGTCTAAGGCACAAAGCAGATCTTAATGGATGATGCATGATTCATACTTAGGGGTAAATTTTTGAAAAAAAATTTTTCCATTGATTTGAGAAGTCAGGGAGAGAGAGAAGCATCAATTTGTTGTTCCACCTAGTTGTTCTATTTAGTTGTGCACTCATTGGTTGCTTCTCCTATGTGTGGGGGAATCTATCTCAAGACCTGGTTGCACCAGGACGATGTTCTATCCAATGAGCCACCCAGCCAGAGCACTCGCTGGTGATTTTTTATATAAAATTTTTTATTATTGTAAATTCAAAATGTATACAAACATAACTTCCCTTTGCTCTCTTATTATTTTAAAGCTTAAATTTGTGTGTGTGTGTCTGTGTGTGTGATGGGGTGGGGCTGGGAAGGGTGAGAAGAAATGTCGGTTTCTTTGAACTGGAAATATTTATAAAGTACTCTTCTTAGCAGTGTCACTAGTGACCACATTGTCCAGAGTAGCAGAAAGTACAGATGTTTCCTTTCCCCTTGAATAATTTCCTAAGAGAAACAGCTGATTCAGTTTCTTTCAGCAGTCATCTTTTAGACACAGATATGCTGAAATCCAAGATTTTGTAAGTTTGGAAAGAGTGGGCAAATTAATTGCTCTTAACTTCAGTAGTTTAGAAAACCCTCAAGTGCATAATACAGACCTCTGATCCAGAATAAATGCTACTTAAATTCATCATTGTGGGGTTACAGCTGTCTCTCACTACTCCCACCACTCTTACTCTGGATGACTTCCGGTGGGGCTGAGCTGAATAATCCTCCTGCTGGTGACAGGGATTCTCACTTAACACATGGCAGAAATTGTCAGATTTCCTACTCCCCCAATTCCCTAATCTTACATCCCGATATAATTTAAATAACGGTGGGATTTTGCTGAAGTATTGCTGATGAACAGCCAAAGATAAGGGTGCCTTGTACAAAGCACTGTGGGGTGAGGAGGTTGAGGAAGTTAGTTTTCTATGACTGAAGCTGTGGGTGTGGATCAGCCTACCTGTGTTTCCACCCCAACACATCAAGTGCTGGAAAAGGGCAGAGCTCCATGGTTGAGTTTTTCGCATCCCCAAGAATCTCCTATGGGGCCTGGTAGTTTAGATCACCAGTGGCATCAGCATTCTGTCCCTGCCCAAACGTACAGTATTACCAGGTCAGGGCTGGGGGCCAGGATTTTGGCAAGCAAGCATCTCAGGGAAAAATAATTTAGTCCTACTATGGAGAGAGGGGTATTTCCTAAAGGTAGTTTATTTTATTATATCTTTTTATAGTATGATGTATGCATTATGGTATATGTAAGATATTTCCCTCTTTGCTTTGGCTGCCAGAAAGCTGATAAGAGAAAAGGGATACCACCCACTCACACTTTATTTTGATGTTATCTCATCTAAGTAAATGGGAGACAGGATAGCAGAGTGGTTAAGAGTATGGACTCCAAACCAGACCCCAGCTTCGAATGATGGCTTCACTCCTACTGGTTTTTGACCTTAGGCATTTCATTACCTTTTTTTGCCTCAGTTTTCAAACTAACAGAACTAAAATAGTCATCTAGGATCATATAACCCTTGTCAAGTGGATAGAATAGTACCTAGCACATAGTTATTACGCATGTATTTATTTTTATTCTATATGTGTTATTACTTACTCCTCACAACAATTTATGACATGTATATTATAAGCCTTGAGATAAAAAAAAAAGGAACTCAAGGAGGGTTGGTAACTTGCCTGAGTTCTCCCATTAAGTGAAGTTTTTTGGATTCAAACCCTGTCTGTCTGAATCCAAATCTTTTGACTGTTTCAACAGATCACAATGATTCCTATTGTGTCAGAGTTAAAGTTAATGCGTATTCCCCTACAATAGCCAATATAGGTATAATAGTTCTATCTCCACTCTCTCAGTATTTTGGTTTCATTATCTTATACATATCTTATGGTAGGTGGCTTCAGATATTTTTGAAAATAAGCAGAGAATAATTTTTAAATAAAATAAACATATCAAAGGAAATATTCAGCATTTATGTGTGACTGTTGCATGAGTAAGAGGCCATATGAGTGCAATATGGTTGACAATAAAAAGTATATCATTGGATTTGAGACCCAAGGTGAGCATGCCTGTATTTTTGGAGATGCAGTTCCTGAGTAAATCCACTATAGTCTGTTTTAATTGTACTGAATTTACCAACAAAATTCCACAAATTCTATAGAATGACAACAAGATATAAATCCAAAGAGTATGAAGATGTATTTTTCTTGAAGGTCTGTGGCAAAAATTGGAGGCAGAAACTGTGGTTTGGCCAACTTGGTAATTGGTTGGAACTTGGATATTGATTGAGTCTAGTTCCTGCAGAGATTTTCCCCTCTTACAAAGTAAGAAAAGTAGGTCAAAGCAGATAGCTTTTCTGGAATGCATAACAAGTTGCTAAGAAGTGAGAACTAAATGATTTAGTGAAGACCATGCTAAGAACCAGTCTGCCAATTCACGAATGCATGAAGCGTCTGTTTTTGTTATCATCATTTCTATTATCTTTAATCCTAAGAAAAAAGACACACACTGGAAATAACCTCCAGCTCTTCTGGTCTTTGTCATGAAGCTCACTGTTATTCTTCCTGGCAGGGATCCTCACCTTACCTTCTTTTCTGGACAACAGTTGGTTGTTTCCTGCAGCTGCAAACCTCAGGAAGCACTTTCATGAGACGTTGGAATTGAAGTGCACTTTCTTGGGTTCTCTGAGATAGTTACCTGTACCAGAGGAGGTAGTCTTCTATTAGGACCCTTGAAAATGTGGGTTACTAGAATCACCATGGAAAATTAGTCACCTTTAGCCCCAGCCTTTCAGCCTCTGTCTGCACTGCTGACCAACAGGGTCAGCTAATGCTCTGACTGTTGGCACAGGGTTGAGGTCTGCCTGAGGGATGATACAGAGCCCACCCCAGGGTAAAGCTTTCCAACAGTCTGGGAAGCAGCTTCCTCATTCTGTGGTCACTGTAAGCCAAGCACTAGCAGGAGTGTCTCAGTCCCAAAACAAACACACAGGATGCAGAGCAACAGGGACTTCTTTGTTCTGCCACAGGGAGCATGGTTCTTCAAGGAGCATTGATTTCAGGACCTGAGCTCCCCCCCGCGCCCCCACCTTCCCAGCTGGATTGCTTAAAACAAGCTGTTCTGTTGTATAAACCAGTATCTCCCTGTTTGCTCCACAGGAAGACTTATTTCTCCTTGAAGCTCTTGAATGCTCTAGAAAAACCCGTTTCCACTTCACAGGGCAGGGGGGCTTCTCTGAGACGCTGTGGGGTAAAACTTAAAATGCTGAAACAACCTGCATAATGAATAATGAGAAAATGGCTTTATGTTACAGTTCTATATTAGGTAGTATAATATTATGTCAACAAAGCAAAAAAAGAAAATAATAGAGCACACTCTTCATCTTCTAAGAAGCCTGGAAGAAATTAATAAAAATAGTTTAGCACTTGTGTGTGCTCAGTCCTTTCCACACATCATCTCATTTAGTACTTGAAGCTAAGCCTATGGGAAAGGGGATATTATTATAATTTTTCTGCAGAGTAAGAAGGAGATTAAGCAATTTGCCCAGAATCACTGTGTCAGTTAGCTTTGCCTAACAAAAGACATATATTGGTTTTCTTAAAAAAAATGTATACTGTTTGCAATAATTCTGTGGTTTCACTGTAATTCTTCTGGGCTAGGGTTATTTGGTTAGAACTGGAGGTCAAGGATGGCTTCACTTTCATCTCTGGGTCTTCCTTGGGATAACAGGACTGCTGGGCCTCCCTCCAGGTGGTCACTTCTTCTCCAGGAGGGTACCCTAAGCTTGTTTACATGGTGGAAAAGTTCCCAGCTGCAAGAGAGGCTAAACCCAACTATCTAAGCACTTTGCAAGCCTGTGCTGGTGGCATGTACTCTAATGTCCCATTGGTCAGAATCATCTAGATCAGGCCAAATCCCAACACAAGGGGTGGAGAAGGAGAAATAGATTTCAATCTTTTTTTTCTTTTAAATTTTAGTGAGCAGAGGGGAAGCAGAGACAGATTCCCACATGTGCCCCAACTAGGATCCATCCGGCACACCCACTAGGGGGCGATGCTCTGCCCATCTGGGGTGTTGCTCCGTTGCAACCAGAGCCATTTCTTTTTTTCTTTTTTAGCACCTGAGGTGGAGGTCATGGAGTCATCCTCAATGCCCAGGGTCAACTCACTCTAATTGAGCCATGGCTGCAGGAAGGGAGGGGAGAGAAAGAGAAGTGAGAGGGTAGGGGTGAAGAAGCAGGTGGGAACTTCCCCTGTGTGCCCTGACCAGGAATAGAACCTGGGACATCCACATGCTGAGCAGATGCTCTACCACTGAGCCAACTGGCCAGGGCAGATTTTACTTTTGATTGGAAGAGTGGCGTAGTCACATTGCAAGGGGGCACACATACAGAGGTGCAAGAATTTGAGGCCATTTGTAATCTAGCTACTCACAGCACCAATAAATGGCCATGCTGGGATTAGAATTTAGAGAGTCTCATTGCCAAGTCATGTTACTCTACTGAAACATGTTATAATGATCTTCTTTGGATATCTTAATGCTTTGGGGGTATTTTTTCTGTATTATATAGTGAGCATGAATCATACTGATAATGTAACTAATAATAACTCTTATGAGTGCATTTAGACACTCTAGGCACTTTGAATAGAAGACTTGCACCTCTTGTCGGCATGGCTCCTGGTTTGCCAGACTCTGAGGTGTCCACAGAGTCGACTGTAGACCCTCAGCAGTTGCTATGAATTATGGAATAATACCTATGCCAGAAATGGCAGAGAAGCAGTACTTTGATTCCCACCGAAGTTCCTATAGGAGCCAAACCCGTCATCCAGCAGCTTTTACTATGTAATTGTCCTGTCATCACAGGAATAGAAAGAAATAGCCAATGAACCTGAAAGATTGCAACTAATTGCCTCCTGAATTCATGAATAAGCTTTATGTTTAGAAATAGTCTGTCTTATGTTGACTATTCAAGTTAAAGTGCTCAGTAAATAGAAGTGGTGGGTTCATACCTTTATTTATTCCATCTTCAAATATTTATTGAGTGCCTAGAAGTGGGCTAGGAGCTTGGGATGCAGTGGTGAACAAGACAGACCTAATTCCTGGCTTCACAGAGCCTCCATTCCAATGAAGAAAACAGACAATTAACAGGTCAACAGATAATACACAAGATAACTACATAGCTGAATGTAATGAGGTGGCGGGTCTCTTAAGACCACCACTTTGGCTTGAGTAGTCAAGGAGGGCCTCTCTGAAGAGAAAATTAAAGCAAAAACCTGAAGGGTGAGAATGAGCTGGTCCTGTGAAGAGCTGAGGACATTTTGAGGAGAGGAAATACAAAGGCAATGGCCCAGAAGCAGGTGAGGGATGGCTCGCGTGTTGGAGACACAGAAAGGAGGCACTGGGCTGCCTGACCTGTGGTGGCGCAGTGGATAAAGTGTCGACTTGGGAACACTGAGGTCGCCAGTTCAAAACCCTGCACTGGTCTGGTCAAGGCACATATGGGAGTTGATGCTTCCAGCTCCTCCCCCCTTTCTCTCTTTCTCTCTCTCTCTCTCTCACACTCTGTGTCTCCTCTCTAAAATGAATAAAATAAAAATAAATTTTAAAAAAAGTTAAAAAAAAAAAAGAAAGGAGGCACTGGGCTTCTCCCACCCCTTTTGCCATCATTCCCTGCCTTAGTCACTTCAATGACTCCATAAGAAAGCAGAGGACCAAATCAAGCAAAGTTATAAAAATATGGTAGACAAAATATCAATTCTTTAATGAGAAATGCAATGTTCCATTCAAAATAATATTTCTTCATATCTTTGACAATTTGTGCCATTAAAATCAGTATTCATGAAAAGGATGATCATTTCTTTGTTAAAAATCTAATACCCAAGTGCAATTCTAGTGTAGCAGTATGGGCAATGGGAGCCATTTTTGACTAAATGGTACTAAATACTCAGTAATTATCTACAGTAAGCTGATGTGTCATGAACAGTTAAATTTGAAACTGGGAACAAAGTCTAAAATTATAGCTTGACTTTTTGTCTTAAAAAGCATTGGGATGAATTAAAAGAAAAATTCTTGATGTAAAAAGTACTTTCTAATTATATTTTATTGTCTTCTTGCTTCTTCCATAAATATTCTGTACTGTCAGTGAAAAGAGTGTCTGCTTTACCAAACCTTTTAAATATTTATGCTGTTTCACTTTATTTGAGGTTTATAACATGTTGTCGATTCCAGAAATACTTACTGAGTATAACTCTATGCCCAGCACTGTGCTAAGTGTCGGAAATAAAAAGACAAATAGGAACAAAATGTTTATTCTCTTGTAAATGCCATTTTGTGCCTCTGAGGGCAAGCTTTCTAATTACAAATACACAATTTAAAATTTGCTGCCCCCTAAAATTCTTTACTATTATAGAACTAGTTCCTACAGCAGTTTATCCCTAAGTTCATATGGTAAATATAGAAATATGATTCTGTAATCTACTCTCAGAGACAAAAAATATATAAACTGAAATGGAAACAAATTCTTCCTCAAACAAAATGTTTCCCAAAACCTGTCAGCAAAGGAATGGGCCCTGAAATGGTGCTGGTGGTCAGCAAGAAGGAAGTCAAGGGTGGTTTCCGATAAATGGGAGGGGTAAGTGCAGGGGCCTGTGTGTGTGTGTGTGTGTGTGCGTGTGTGTGTTGTGTGTGAGTGAGTGTGTGTGTGTTGTGTTTATCCATTGGCCAAGTGTAGCTGACAGAGAAGCATCTGTTAGTTGGGTTAGCTGGCAAAAAGGTGGTTGGGATCTTTGACTTGGAGTGTGTGTGTGTGTTTGTGTGTGTGTGTGTGTGTGTGTGTGTGCGTTTCTTAATAAAATTTCTCCTTTTCTAGGGCTCCTGCCAAGAATAGAAAAATGTAGGCTAAGGAAAAGTGAATGCAAGTACTGAATAATACCCTTTGTCTTAAAAATGTTGTTTCTATATCTGTTCATATTTACTTGAAAAAAATTTCTTGTTTTAGAGTGTTCAATATTTTTTTTGATAAAATATAATAATTTATATAATGCAGTAAATACACTAAAAGATATGATTACATCAGAATTTGTCTACAATTTCAAAATAGAACATATTAAAACATTTTAATCATAAAATTGGTGCAAAACTTATTTAAATTTTATTCGGGCAAAAATTTGCGTTTGTAGCTCTTGCGTTTGTGTACTTGTTGAGGACAATCTTGTTTGATGCTCCAGCAGTAATCTACCATCATATTTCTGTCCCATTGCCCCTGATAAAGCTCTTCCATTGTCTTTAGATTTTTTTTTTTTTTTTTTTTCTGGTGCACCACCACCTGGTCAGGCTGGTCAGCTTTTTTTATTATTATATATATATATTTTATTATTATTAATTCTAATGGGGTGACACCAATAAATCAGGGTACATATGTACAATGAAAACATCTCCAGGTTATCTTATCATTCAATTGTGTTGCATACCCATCACCAAAAGTCAAATTGTCCTCTGTCACCTTCTATCTGGTTTTCCCTGTGTCCCTCCCCTCCTCCCTATACCACTCTTCCCTCCCTGCCCCCATCCTATAACCACCACTCTCTTGTCCATGTCTCATATTCTCACTTTTATGTCCCACCTATGTATGAAATCATGCTGTTCTCAGTTTTTCTTTTTTTCTGATTTACTTATTTCACTCCGTATAATGTTACCAAGGTACATCCATTTTGTTATAAATGATCCGATGTCATCGTTCCTTATGGCTGAGTAGTATTCCATAGTATATATGTACCATAGCTTTTTAATCCACTCGTCTTCTGATGGACACTTGGGCTGGTTCCAGTTCTTCGCTATTGTGAACAATGCTGCCACGAACATGGGGGTGCATTTCTTCTTTTCGAACAGTGCTATGGTGTTCTTAGGGTATATTCCTATAAATGAGATAGCTGGGTCAAAAGGCAGTTCGATTTTTAATTTTCTGAGGAATCTCCAAACTGTTTTCCACAGTGGCTGTACCAGTCTGCATTCCCACCAGCAGTGCAGAAGGGTTCCCTTTTCTCCAAATCCTCGCCAGCACTTATTCTGTGTTGTTTTGCTCATGAGTGCCATTCTGACTGGTGTGAGGTGATATCTCATTGTGGTTTTAATTTGCATTTCTCTAATGATTAGTGATGTTGAGCATTTTTTCATATGCCTATTGGCCATCTGTATGTCCTCTTTGGAGAAATTTCTATTCATTTCTTTTGCCCATTTTTTGATTGGGTTGTTTGTCTTCCTGGTGTTGTGTTTTATAAGTTCTTTATAAATTTTAGTTATTAACCCCTTATCAGATGTGCTGTCGAATATGTTCTCCCATTGTGTGGTTTGTCTTTTTATTCTATTCTTATTGTCTTTAGCTGTGCAAAAACTTTTTATTTTGATATAGTCCCATTTGTTTATCTTGTCTTTTATTTCATTTGCCAGTAAGAAAAATCAGCAAATATATTGCTGCTACAGATGTCGGAAAGCCTGCTGCCTATGTTTTCTTCTAAGATGCTTATGGTTTCACGGCTTACATTTAAGTCTTTTATCCATTTTGAGTTTGTTTTTGTGAATGGTGTAAGTTGATGTTCTAGTTTCATTTTTTTGCAGGTAGATGTCCAATTTTCCCAACACCATTTGTTAAAAAGGCTGTCTTTACTCCATTGTATGTTCTTTCCTCCTTTGTCAAATATCAGTTGTCCATAAAGGTGTAGGTTTATTTCTGGGTCCTCTGTTCTGTTCCATTGATCTATGTGCCTGTTCTTACATCAGTACCAGGCTGTCTTGAGTATAATGGCCTTATAGTAAACCTTGATATCTTGAAGAGTGATACCTCCTGCTTTATTTTTTCTTTTTAAGTTTGCTGTGGCTATTCGTGTTCTTTTTTGGTTCCATATAAATTTTTGGAATATGTGTTCTATATCTTTGAAGTATGTCATTGGTATTTTAATTGGAATTGCATTGAATTTATAAATTGCTTTGGGTAATATAGACATTTTAATGATGTTTATTCTTCCTAGCCATGAGCACGGTATATGCTTCCACTTGTTTGTATCTTCCTTGATTTCTTTTATCAATGTTTTATAATTTTCTGAGTACAAGTCCTTAACCTCCTTGGTTAAAATTAATCCTAGGTACTTTATTTTTTTGGCTGCAATAGTGAAGGGAATTGTTTCCTTAATTTCATTTGCTGACAGTTCATTGTTGGTATATAGAAATGCCTCTGATTTCTGAGTATTAATTTTATATCCTGCCACATTGCTGAATTCATTTATAAGGTCCAGTAGTTTTTTGACTGAGACTTTAGGGTTTTCAATATACAATATCATATCATCTGCAAATAATGACAGTTTTACTTCTTCTTTTCCAATTTGGATGCCTTTTATTTCTTCTTCTTGTCTGATTGCTGTAGCTAGGACTTCCAGAACTATGTTGAATAAGAGTGGTGAAAGTGGGCAACCCTGCCTGGTTCCTGATCTTAAGGGGATTGCTTTTAATTTTTATCCATTTAGTATGATGTTTGCTGTCAGTTTATCGTAGATGGCCTTTATCATGTTAAGGAATGATGCCTGTATTCCCACTTTACTGAGAGTTTTGAGCATGAATGGGTGCTGGATTTTATCAAATGCCTTTTTTGCATCTATTGAAATTATCATGTGATTTTTGTCCTTCTTTTGTTTATGTGATGAATCACATTGATTGATTTGCGAATATTGAACCAGCCTTGCCTCTCCAGAATAAATCCCACTTGATCGTGGTGTATGATTTTTTTCATATATTGCTGGATCCGGTTGGCTAATATTTTGTTGAGAATTTTAGCGATAAATTCATCAGGGATATAGGCCTATAATTTTCTTTCTTTGTGTTGTCTTTGCCCGGTTTTCGGATCAGAATTATGCTCACCTCATAAAAGGAGTTTGGAAGTCTTCCTTCCTCTTGAATTTTTTGAAATAGCTTGAGGAGGATAGAAGTTAGTTCTTCTTTGAATTTTTGATAGAATTCACTTGTGAAGCCATCAGGCCCAGGACTTTTCTTTTTTGGAAGTTTTTTGATAACTGTTTCGATCTCATTTGTTGTAATTGGTCTGTTTAAGTGTTCTGATTCTTCCAGATTGATTTTTGGAAGGTTATATGATTCAAGAAATTTGTCCATTTCACCAAGATTGTCTAATTTTCTGGCATATAGTTCTTCATAGTATTTTCTTACAATGCTTTGTATTTCTGTTGTGACAGTTGTTATTTCTCCACTGTCCTTTCTAATTTTATTTATTTGAGTCCTCTCTCTTTTTTTCTTGGTGAGTCTAGTTAAAGGTTCATCAATCTTGTTTACCTTTTCAAAGAACCAGCTTCTTGTTTCATTGATCCTCTGTATTGTTTCCTTTGCCTCTATGTCATTTATTTCTGCTCTGATCTTTATTATTTCCTTCCTTCTACTTGTCTTGGGTTTTATTTGTTGTTGTTTTTCTAGTTCTTTTAGATGCAGGGTCAGGTTGCTTATTTGAGCTTTTTCTAGCTTCTTATGATATGCCTGTAGTGCAATGAACTTCCCTCTCAGAACTGCTTTTGCTGTGTCCCATAAAGTTTGAGTTGATGTATGCTCAATATCATTTGTTTTTAGAAACCTTTTTATTTCTTCTTTGATCTCATTGTTAATCCATTCATTATTTAATAACATGCTATTTAGTTTCCAAGTGTTTGAGTATTTTTCAGTTTTTCTTTTGTGGTTAATTTCTAATTTCATGGCATTGTGATCAGAGAAAATGCTTGATATAATTTCAATATTCTTAAATTTATTGAGACCATTTTTGTGTCCTAACATGTGGTCTACCCTAGAAAACGTACCATGAGCGCTTTGGAAGAATGTATATTCTACTGCATTAGGGTGAAAAATTCTGAAGATATCTATTAAATCAAGTTGATCTAGTGTATCCTTTAAGTCTGCTGTTTCTTTATTAATTTTCTTTCTTGAGGATCTATCCAGTGTTGTTAGAGGGGTATTGAAATCCCTTACTATGATAGTTTTGCTGTTAATCTCGTCCTTTATATCCATCAACGTCTGCTTTATGTAGATCGGGGCTCCTATATTTGGTGCATAGATGTTTATAATAGTTATATCTTCCTGTTGAATTGTTCCCTTTATCATTATGTAGTGTTCTTCTTTATCTCTTACTACAGCCTTTGTTTTAAAGTCCATTTTGTCAGATATAAGTATTGCTACCCCTGCTCTTTTTTCATTTCCATTTGCATGAAATATTTTTTTCAATCCTTTTACCTTCAGTGTATATGCATCTTTTGTTTTAAGGTGTGTCTCTTATAGACAGCATATGTATGGGTCCTGTTTCTTTATCCATGCAGCTACCCTATGTCTTTTGATTGGATCATTTAATCCATTTACATTTAAGGTTATTATTGATATGTAGTTGTTTTTTGCCATTTTATTCTTTAAAGCTTTATTCTTCTTTTGCTCTATTCTTTCCTCCCTTTGAATGTTCACAACAGGCCCCTTAGTATCTCTTGCAGAATTGGTTTGGTTTTTATGAATTCCTTCAGGTTTTCTTTTTCTGGGAAGCTCTTTATTTCTCCTTCAATTTTAAATGTTAGCCTTGCTGGATAAAGTAGTCTTGGTTGTAGGTTCTTGTTCTGCATTACTTTGATTATTTCTTGCCATTCTCTTCTGGCCTCAAGTGTTTCTGTTGAGAAGTCTGATGTCATCCTTATTGGGGCTCCTTTGTAGGTGATAGCCTTTTTTTCTCTAGCAGCTTTTAAAATTTTCTCTTTATCCATTAGCTTTGGTATTTTAACTATGATGTGTCTTGGTGTAGATCTTTTTGGGTTTCTCTTTAATGGAGTTCTGTGTGCTTCTTGAACGTGTGGAGTGTTTCCCAGCCTTGATTTAGGGAAGTTTTCTGCTATGATTTGATTGAACAAAGTTTCCATTTCCTGTCCTCTCTCCTCTTCTTCAGGCACCCCTATGATGCGAATGTTGTTTCTCTTCATGTTGTCACAGAGCTCCCTTAGAGTTTCCTCACATTTTTTGAGTCTCTTTTCCTTTTTCTTCTCTGTTTCTGTGCCTTTGTTTATTGTGTCCTCTAACTCGCTTATTCAATTCTCAGCGTGATTCATCCTGCTTTTAATTCCTTCCATTGTGGTCTTCAGTTATGATACTGTATTTGTCATTTCTGTCTGATTCTTTTTTATTATTTTAATTTCGTTTTTTATACTTGTTATCTCTTTATTTAGGTGTTCATAATGACTATCCATTGTTGCTCTAATTTCTTTGAATATCCTAACTATCATTATTCTAAATTCTGCATCTGGTAAATTGGTTATATCTGGTTCATTCAGGTCCTTCTCTGGGGATTTCTCTTGATTTGTTTGGTTTGCATTCCTCTGCCTACCCATTTTGTCTGTGTATAAGCATGTTGTGGCCACTGGAGTCCAGTAGGTGTTCCCTTTGAGTTCTCTAGGTGTGGTCTGTCTACAGGCCCCCCACCTCCTCTGCTGCTGCCTAGGGTGGTTGGGTATGAGCATTGCCAGTGCCGGCCCACTGTGGCTTTTGCTGTGATTTCTGCCTCTCCTCTGCAGGAGGGTCTGTCACTCAAGCAACAAGCCTTAGCACCAAGGGTAGAGGTGAGCACCTTTGCTTGCTGCCGTCCAGCCTATATCCGGACTTCCGCCCAGAACCCGCAGTCATAGCCTGCTTGCCACAGTTTCACGGGTTGGGTGGGGCTTTTGACGTTCTCTCAGCTGTGAGCCTTTGCCCGTCAGGAGCTTTAGCCCCGCCCTCGAGGCCAGGGCCTTTCTGCGCAGGGTCGCAAACCCAGGTTTATTGGGCCGGGCGTGTTTGCTGGCTTCTGCTCAGCTGTGTACTTCCGCTCGTCCCTGACTCTACCCTGCCCCCTCGTTCGGAGCCCGCTCGTGCACGTATAATTGCAAATCGGGGTTTCTCCGGCCGGACTGGTCTGGTAGCGTGAGCTCAGCTGCGAGCCCCTGCCTGTCCCTGGTCCTAGCCCAGTCCCCGCGGTCAGGGCCGGCTTTCGCAGTGTTGCAGAGCAGATTTCTGCCCATTCCTGGCCTCTTGCTTTGTCCCCGTAAGTGGGATTAAAGGCGGGCCCTCAGCTTCCAGACTGCTTTTGCGCATCCCCTCCGACCCTGCTGGGCTAGACCGAGCTCCCACCGGCTTGGCCTCTGCTCATGCCGACAGAACCGCGTTTCAGCGTCCTGCCGCCCCAAACCCTTAGGCAACCCTCAGCAGAGTAGGAAGGGACCTAATACTCCACACTGTAGGCCTGGGAGCTCCCTCACTTGTTTCACAGCTCAATACTGTCCAAACGCCTCTTCTAGGCTCTGGGACTGCAGGCTGGGGCTTGGTTCCTGGGACCCAGGTCCCTCCCTCTCCGCCAAACTCTCCTCCCGCCACGCAGGTCTCTCCGGGCTGCCGTTTGCTCCGGGGAGCTGGGCAGCCCTCTTCGCGTTTTCGCTATTCCTACCAGTCTCAATGTGGCTTCTTCTGTGTTCCTTGGTTGAAGAGTCCACTTAGTTCAGTTCATAGTTGGTTTATCCAGATGATGGTTCTTTAAATTGAGTTATAATCCACTTTGGTTCTGGGAGTTGGAAGTTGGTACGTCCGCCTACTCCTTCGCCATCTTGCTTCCCTCTAGAGTGTTCAATATTAAGAAGCACTATGAGCCCTGGCCAATTGGCCCAGTGGATAGAGCGTTGGCCTGGTGTGCGGACATCCTGGGTTCGATTCCTGGTCAGGGCATACATGAGAAGTGACCATCTCATTCTCTGCCCCTCGCTCTCCCCCTTCTCTCCCTCTTCCTCTTTCACAGACAGTGGTTTGATTGGTTCAAGCATTGGATAGTGAAATTTGAGCATTGGCCCCAGATAGGGGTTGCCAGGTGGATCCTTGTCAGGGTGCATGTGGGAGTCTGTCTATCTCCCCTCCTCTCACTTAAAAAATAAAGAAGAGGCACTATAAGAAAATCCACAATGTACAATAAGTAACTTACAAGGCCAGTCAGCAAAAGACAAAATAGCTTCAAAAGTGTTCTTTACTCAACAATAAAGTTTGGCCAAACTTTATTATTATAATCAAAGGCTCAGTGGTTGCTAGGTGAGTAATTTCTATAATTTTAGTCCAAATGGGAAACTTCTAGTTGTGGGAGAATCATAAAATCATGGTGAAGAAAAAGTGCAGATATTGTACTGTGAGAGATAGGATATTTCTCAATAAAAATACTGGTTATGAACCTCAAAATGTTATGTTGAGCGAAAGAAGTACATATTATGTGATTTAAATTATATGAAGTTCAAGAATAGGCAAAATTTATCACTGCTTATAGCAATTAAGGAACTAACTGGGAAGTGACATGAAAAAACTTTCTGGGGTGATAGAAATGTTCTGTCTTGTTTTGGGTGGTGGTTACACTGAAATCCATGTATTTTAATGTATGCAAATTACACCTCAATTAAAAATAAATAAAACTGAACTGAACACTTCAGATTTGTGCACTTTAATGTATGTAAATTATACCCCAATTCAAAAGTGAATAAAATTGCATATAGGCAAAGAGATCTGTTCAATATAGTTAGGTTCAAACATTGTTATTTCTCTGAATTGACTGCCATGCAAATATATTGATCATGTCTAATATATATATATATATATATATATATATATATATATATATATATATATATCCTATTTGTCAAATGACACCTTGATTAAATAAAGATGAAAATCTACATATTCTCATAGACTCTATAATTGTAACTGGTATTATTGAACCCTGGTTTATATCCTAGGTCCTAATGACTGTTCTTTGTTTAGGCAAGGTATAATTTAAAATTCTCCAAGTTTTAGTTTTTTCATCGTTATGATAGAGATGATTAAACTTTCCTGAGTGTTGCTGTATAATAAAAAAAAATGAGATATCTTACAGTTTCAAAGTGTCATCTATAGACTGGTAGCCTCAACATCACTCAGGAGCTTGTTAGAAATGCAAAATTCCAGGCCCTACCTTGGACCTACTGAATCAGAATCTTTGCTTTAATAAAATGCCCAGGTAATTTGTATGTATACTAGAGTTTTAGAAGCCCTTTCTTAAAATACATTGTAAATTATAAAGTGATAAAACAATATTAGAAACTCATTAATATAGTTACTATAGTGGAAACACAGTGCAGCGTTTTGTGTGTATTTTCCATGTTTCTGCCAGGCTGTTGGGCTGAAACCATTCTGCCTCTGTGGTATCATCTTTGTGAAATGTGGCTGCTTTAGTTGCTACTAGTGAGGGGCCTCATGGGTCAGAATGGAACATTCTTCTAGGACCAGCCAACAAAATAGGTACAATACAGTGTGGACTGCGAGTGGCATAAGTTCTATGCGAATGCAACACTTATTGTCAGAACACTGAGAATTTCTGTGGGTTTCAAAGACAGTGAGAGATTTTTACCCTAGGATTTGATTTATAATCCCCAAATCTGTTTCTAGCCAATCTCAGTAAAAGGAGCTGTCATTCACCCAATTACACAAGCCAGCAACCAGGTCATCCGTGATTCGCTTTGATGACCCCCCACCTCTACCCAATCCATTGGCGAATCTCATCAAACCTACCTCCAAATTCTACCTTCCCTCTTCCCAGCTCCCTCTGTTTTCACTACCGCCACCACCATCCCTTACTTGGACTACTGCCCCTAGTGGCTACCAGGTGCCACTGTGCACCTTTGATCCTTCTCCACATCACCCATCAGATTGATTACATTACTACTTTGAAAAAAAACCTCCCACATGTTCCCCTTATACTTAGAATAAGTGCCAGACTTACACCTGGGACGATCCATAAGGTCTTACCAAAACCGGTCTTATCTTGCCCCTCTTCCGGTTGCTCACTCAGCCACAGCCACACTGACCTTCAGGTCTTTAAGCATACTGTAATGCCTGTGGCCGGGGCCATGCAGGTCCTCATTGGATTTAGGCAGATGGTAGAGAAACCGCGGAGCCAGGAAGCATAGGGCCATTCCCGTTTAATAGATTCTTGCAACAGTGGATGAGCAAACAGGCGGGGGGGAAAACTGCTTATCAGGCAAACAAGCAGCAAAATGGCCCCTCATGGTGGCGGGCAGACAATCCGCCATCTGCTATTTGCCCTGAGCACAAGCACCCATAGCCTTACATGGACTATCCACACGTGGCACTGCCATGTGCTCACCCACTAATCAGGCAAAGTGCTTGCAGCCTGTAAGCCAGTGAGCAAGCCTAACACAGCTATCTTTCCTGGGGACACGTGCCATGACCAATGCCTTGCAAATGCTGCTGTCTTGCCTAGATCATTCCCCTCCTCCCCTTTGATTCTTAGCTGTTTTAGTCCTTCTCAGTTAATTCCCCACCTCCACAGAAGAGTTTTCCCAGAGTGCTCTCCCTAAGGTAATCCTCTCCATCAATCTCCATCTCAGCTCCTTGTTTCTTCCCTTTATAGCACCTAGTTACAAGTTGCAACCTTCAGCATAATTGCCTATTTTTTTTCATACTTGCCTATTATTGTTTTATCTCCCCCTTTAGCATAGCTCATGTTTATATTGTTAACTATTGTGTCCTCAGTGCCTAGCACATGATAGGTACTTAATAGATACTGGTTATGATAAATGGACTACCTAAATGAATGAATAAATGAATGAGTGGATTTATTACTTTGAATAGCTGAATAGCTGCTCAATTATGTGATGCCATTTGGAATCGATCCTCAGCTGAAGTAAAAACAAACAAACAAGAAACACCTTCTAATTCTAAGCTCGTTGCCCTCACACCAGATTTCTGAATGAACTGTTAAAATTCTCAAAAAAAAAGCACTTTTTTTAAAAAAAAGAAAGAAAGCAGAATTTGTGCAGAGCTTGTTTGCTTTGTACCCCTGGTCCTAGGTGACCTCGTCCTGCTTTTAGGAAGAACAGTTCCCCTGCAGTGATTCCATCAATCTCTGGCCCCTGGACCCCTGATGCTAGAAACTGCAGGAAAAGCAAGCACAACATCACCTTTAATTAGCAGGAGAAGATCCTGCCTGATATACAGTTAATGCCTTGGAAATAAGAAACAGAAAAATGGAAGGCAGGACCAGGCTCATGGGAAAGAACTAGGAAATGAAAAAGAATAATTCTCCTGTTTAACATAATGTTGTTCATCTGTATAGCCCATTATCGTAGAGTGTCTTACCTACTGAGGCATGCGAGCCGTAGCTCTGCTCTGTGCTCCAGCAATGTAGCTAACGTAAGGGACTGGCTCCCCATCCATCATAATAATTAGTTTGTCATAATTTTCTGCCCTTCTTGGTTCTGCAATAAAAAGATAGAGGAGGCATTTAAGTTACTCAGGGATTGTTCCCCAAATCTCCTCTCTGTTCTTTATGGGAACAGATAGCTGTATTTCTGCCCTATTTATTTTATGTTTAGCCTGTGATAATGAAGTATATTTCATCTGAAATTATATAGCTTTAATTTTCATGTTCTACTTTGAAACATCTTGCTGTTTCATTTTGTTTCAGCCATGCAGTATATAAAGAGAGCCCAGCTTCTTTCTGAATTCACCCATCACCCACCAGAGTTAATTCTACTTTCAAGACCAACACTGTGACTTCATGAGCTGACTGAATAACAGGCACTGATTCTACAGTCCTTCAGAGTCTACAAAGTGCTATCTTTGTTTTATTCCTCACTTCTCACAAGAGCTCTGGGATAGAGGAACAGCACAGGTTATCCACATGCTCCTTTCATGGAATGAGGAGCGGAAAGATCAACAGGCTTGCCCAGGGCCAGGCTGCTCGGGCAAGGAGGAGCTAGGACCTGGCTCCGGGGGGTTTTAATTATTAATTTGGGGCCTTCTCTATTACTATAGCACTATGTCCTTCTTCTGTGGGGTTTACTTCTGCTGAAATAGAGACGGGGAAATTTTCAGTTATTCTTTCATTCTTTCCATACTGTGACTAGGAGAAGCTTTCCTTCTTGTGGTGGAAAAGGATGTTTGTATTACAATGTGGGGGTTAAAAGGGATTGTAGGGCCTAGGGCAGAGGTGCTCCAAGTGTGGTCCCCAGATCAGCAGCATCAGTAGCACCAGGAAGCTTGTTAGAAATGTAGATGATCAGACCCACCCCCAGACCTATTGATCAGAAACCCTGGGATGAGGCCCAGCAATCTGTACTCTAAGTTGAGGGTTTCTGATGTAGGCTAAGGTGTGAGAACCACTGGCTCCAAGAGAAGAGGGGCAAATGCAGAGGGTAAGAGGGAAGAAATAAATGATATTGTGCCCTAAGGCGAGGAACAAATCTTTTCCCCTATCATCTTAGGTTTACTCCCTGGGGCTATATACATTAAACTGACAATGGTAGATTAACAGGATAAAGTGCTTACAACTTTTACTTGATGTTAATATTTTATTTTTTATGTGTTTACATAGGTCTCCCAGAAAAGGAAGGGAAAAGCAAAGCAGCAGATAGGCCTTCCAGTTTATATACCATTTTAACAAAGGGCCATTCATTTGTAAAAATTTAAAAGACAAAGGAAAAGCTTGGGCTTCTAGAGGCAGTAAACTGAGGGAAAGTAAATATGGGGGGGTGACTAATGAAAGATAAGAATTCAGTAAGATTTGTTTACAGCGATTCAGGTTGATCTGTCTCCAGTAATAAGAGTCATCTCCTGCTGGTATGGAGACAGGAAGGGGCACACCTTCACAAAGGGAAATGTATGTCCTGTTATTACGTGGGAAGAGGGAGCTTTCTGCATGTTATTTCTTAATTGCCTTCCATGAAAAAATAATCATCATACCAAAGTGTCATATTTTTTGAATGTCATAGTCTGATCCCCTTCAATACAAGGCACAGACACAGAAGCCAGACTGCTGGGTTTCTATCATAGTCTTGTCACTTCATTCACCCACAGATTTACTGAGCATTTACTATGTGCCAGCCACTGTGCAGGTGCTAGGGCAACAGCAGGGGAAAGAAGCAAAGATCTCTGTCCTCAGGGACCTGACATGGTGCCTTACGCCAATTGACTGAGTGAGCAATGGAAGGCACAAATCAATTCTGTTTTGTCCCCTGTTTCCTGTCCTCTAAATGGGTACCAGTAGCAGTATCGGGCTCCAAGGAATTTTGTAAGGATGGAACATAAAACTAGTGCCTAGCACATGGACAGAACTCTGCAAATGCCCCTTTTCCTGATCATACACACTCTCCAAATGCTATTGACAAGCCATCTTTTATCAACTCTCCTTAACTATGATCATAATTGTAAAGCCAGTAGCCACGACCACCATCACAACCGCCTGGCCAATGCACGTTTGCATTTGATTCGGACAGTCAGTGTATGGCCAGGAGCCACCATCGTGGCCATTCACATGCAGGTTCCCATTGGATTTGGGCAGATGGTAAAGAAACGGTGGAGTTGGAGGATGGTAGGCCATTCTGTTTATTGGTGTCTCACCAAGACAGGCAAGCCACAAGAGAAGACAAGGGAAAAGCAGAAAACCTGCTTTTCCCATGGAGGGCAAGGGATCAGGGAGGCCCCTGCAATGGTGATAGCAGAAATCGAGAGAGCAAGCTCCCAGTCTGCAACACTTTATAGTGTAGAATTCCAACCCCTTAATCCAATCTACAAACAAGAAAGTCTCTGATACAAAGTCACTCATCTGAGGCATAATGGGATTCCTCATGAGAGTGCATCACCCTACATCAAAAAGGGTGGGGGAAAGGCTTAGTCTTAAAACTAAGCCTTGGGCTATAATGACGCGGCCTGTTTACAGCCCGCCCTCCACACCTAATACAAACTATAAGCAAACAAATATATATATCATATTCACAAACTTATTTGACCAACATTCCACCCCTTTTGCTCGCTTCACAATCTAAACCACAGGTATCTTCCATGACGGTCACTGTGCAAGGAGTGGGATACAACTGCATAAACAGGAACAGTACCAACTACAGCAATAGAATTAACAAATGAAAAGCTATGGGCGAAATGAGAGAGCTGTCAATGGCACCAAGAGAGGCAAATCTTTTCCCTCTGTTAGAATACAGGCCAGAGTATTGTCTGCAGACAGCACTGAAGCTGGTACCAGAAGCTGCCCTGAGCGGCATACCAAACCTTATTGGCCAATACACCAGTATCTGCTGGTTCTATGTGTAGTAAAATAAGAGAACTCATTATTGGCCATAAAGAAATTACAAAGGTGCCCTTCATCATGCTCGCCCCCTGAGCACTCAAGGGATAATACACTTCTACCTTAGGTGGCCAGGTGCTGGTTGCCCAAGGAGTTAACTGGAGGTCCACCTCTAGCCCCTTTCCCCATGGTGCCAACAAGGCCACCCATCTCAGATGGGGGGCCTGTGCAGTCCAGGGCCAAGTCCATCGAAGCCGTTGGCCTTTAAGAAGGACAGTTGGGGCAGGCAAGAACACGTTGCCCTGCTGTCCAAAACCTGGCTTGAGTAAAATGTCCTTGGTGCGTATCTGCAACTGAATGGGGGCAGCTGCCCAATGCAGGAGGGCCTCTACTGGAGCTGGGCTCCCACATCGAGGTCTCTCATTCAAAATCTGGAGCATTGTCCATAAGTGGCGTGTCCATCCAGTAAGGGAGCTGGTGTCCCTCTCCTGTCGCAGTCCCTGCTTTAAGAGTCTATTATAATACTCAGTTATACCAGCAGCCTGGGGGTGGTAGGGAACATGGTACTTCCAGTCCACCCCCAGCTCTTGAGCCCATTGCCTCACCATTGAACCAGTGAAGTGGGTACCATTGTCACTTTCAAGGACCAGCAGTCACCCATATGCAGCACTCAGGCGGTCCAAAGCCTGTATGACTGCCCTCTGGTCAGGATTACGGGCGGGATAAGCAGCAAGCAGACCTGTGGCAGTATCTACACAAGTGACTGCATACTGGTACCTTTGTGACTTTGGTAAGGATCCAATGATGTCTATCTGCCATCGTGTCAGGGGAATATGACCCCTCTGGATCTGGCCAGGTGACACCAGTGGTCTCCATGGGTCCTCCTTGGAACACACTGCACATTGCTCACAAGCTGCAAGCACCTCTGCGTAGGACACAGGCAAGTTCCACACCTTAACCGTAGCCCACATAGTTTTCTGTCCCACATGGAGCAGGCGTCAGTGGAGCCATTGCACCACATCACCTGCAGCTACAGTCTCCAACCATTGCACCCTTGCCAATGTATTTGCTTCATCATTCCCAGGATGGGCTAGAGGGGCATGCTCCGTGACATGATATACTGCCACCTGCTTCTGGTGTCCTATTTCCCTTAAGTCCTGCCACATGGCCTGACCGCATAGTGGATGGTGCATTACCATCCACTGGTTAATGTGCCAAGTAGCAATCCAAAGGGTCAGTCCACAATATACAGCCCAGCTGTCAGTACGGATCACCAGAGGTGAAGGTTCATTATGGGCAACTAGCCAAACAGCTCTTAATTCTGCCCATTGGCTGCTTTGGCCTATACCCGTGTCCATCCAAATAGTCTCAGTGGCCGGATGGAAGGCTATGGCCGTCCACTTGGCAGGTTGGCCCCTGCTGGAACCATCAGTATACCAGGCATCCTCGGGGATGGGCACCCGCCCCTTCTGGTAGGGACTGACTTCAGGTTCTGCCTCCTGAGCCCCAGCTTCACCTGACTCTAAGGTTGCATAGGTGACTGGACCCAAGACTTCCTGCAGTTCTGTCCTCAATGGGCTGGTGCTAAGAGCACAGCATTGTTGCAGGTAGGCACCCCACTTGGCCAGGGTGGACATTTGGGCCATACCACTACGTAGTTGGGTCGCCCAATCTCTCACCCATACTGCAACAGGGTATGTGGTCTTGACTGTAACTGGTGTTGTGGCTGTAATACTCTCAGTGGCCAGGAGGGGAGCATACACAGCTGCCAGCAGGTTCTCCACTAATGAGTAACAAACTTCAGCACCTTTCCACAATTGGGAAATTGTAATTCGGTAATGAAACAACGGAGCCAGGAACTGGTGGGCCATTACCTTTAATCCTAGCTTGCACCCGGTGGGCAAGTAAAAACACACACTAGGTTTCAAAACCGACTCATTCAGTGCTCACAAAGCTACTAACTTATCTGAGTTTCCTAGAATCAAAGGTTTCTAGCTCACTATCCTTATTTAACCTCTGTTTCCTAGAATCATAGGTTTCTAGCTTACCACACTTATTCACCTCTGTTTTCCATCTCCTTCTCTCTGCACAAACTGGCTTATCCCTCAGCACCCCACCATCTTGGCTGCTTCTCCTGGCCTCCTCCACATGGTCTTTCTCTGCTTTCCTCTCTAATGCTAATTTCAGGAACCAAGAGAGCAAGCTCCCAGTCTGTCCCACTTTATAGTGTAGATATCCAAACCTTTAATCCAATCTACAAACAAGGAAGTCTCTGATACAAAGTCACTTATCTGAGGCATAATGGGAGGATTCCTTATGAGAGTGCACCACCCCACATCATCCAATCAGTCAAGGGTGTGGGGAAAAGCTTAGTCTTAAAACTAAGCCTTCGGCTATAATGACCCGCCTGCTTACAGCCTGCTCCCCCCCCCATAGTATAATTACGCCCGTCCCAAGCAGGAAGAGCAGGGCAACTAATGTTATCACCTGGGCAATGGGCTTCCCCGTGAGCAGCGCCATCTTTAACAAAGTGAGCATAATATATTTTATCTGCCCAACAATAATGTCGTAAAGTACTCAATCCACAATTCCGCAGGTTTTTGTAGAGGCACACAGTCCAAATAAGTTTTTGAAAAGTTTTATTAAAGGAGGAAATTTATTAAATAAACCAGCCACATATATCTTACATGGGGCCGCAGTCTCAAATTGTGTGTCTCATTAATATTCTAGGGAGTTGTTATATACCATTAATTATACATGGGCGGGGAAAAAACCTGACATCACGGTGTTAGCTTATACCTTTTGTTTTCTCCTATACAGGTTTGAGGAAAGGATGAAGAGAGGGGGATGGGACACAATTCATTAGCAAGTTTATAACATCTGTCTATAGGATTCATAAAAAACGCTTCTACATTAAAACTTACAAGGCAACATAATGGTAAAAATGTCACTTTACATACCATAGACATTCCTATATTTTCTAGTGTTCATTTGCTATTTCTTTGTCCAGAGATACACACATTAACTACATGCTTTCAGGAGGAGAGAGGTAGTTTCAATGGGGACAAATGCCTGTAAATAGTCCATTAGTATAAAAAAGGTTTAATTTAATCTTTCTCTCCCTACACCTGGCTAGCTATTCACCCATTTCCCCATTGGTATGGGGGAAGGTCAGAGAACCCAAGTCTCCTTCCTCTTCTGCATTTACAACACAATGCCATCGGCCATCTTGGTTTCATGCTAATCGCACAAGTGCAGAGATTGTCCACAAAATCTCTCTGTACTCCTAGCCCAAATTAATAAAATGTTCTTTAAGCTTCCTAAAATATTAATATTAATCCTGTAGCCTTTGGTACCTTATAACAATAAGCCCCAAAGAAATATACCACTTCCCAGAGGACTGAGACCGATGATGCAGATGTCACCAAGGTTCTTAAAGCAGATGTTCACAATAATTCAACTTAGAAGTGTCCTGAGGAAAATTGCTTGTGCTGTAGTCAAAACTTAGCTCAAACCTCAGCTCCCCTAACATATGCCCTCATGTTTGATCAGCCTGTATGAAATTAAGGCTCCCCCATGCCCTGATGGAGCAGACCAACACAGCTTACTAGCCCCCTGGGAAACAAAATGCTGCGTCTGTCATAGTATTCTGTGCTGGCTCCTTGAAATCCCATTCACCCCAGGGTAAGGCTGTGGTGACATTGTAGGCAAAAGTGTAACGTGGGTCTCCTACTCCTCCACCCCAGTGTGAATATTGAGCATGGCTTTTATTGTGTAGCATGTTTCCTGGGTGTGGTGAAGAGACATAGACAAAGACAGAGAGACAGCGAGGGAGTGTGTAGGCATCAGAGCAAAAGAGGAAAAAAGTGAGGAAGAAAGGGAGACAAAGAAAAGGAAGTAAAAAAAGAAGAAGGGAAGTGTTGGGCAGATAAAATATATTATGCTCATTTTGTTAAAGATGGCACTGCCTACGTGCAAGTTTTAAGAGTAAGCTTTTTTCCACACCCCTGACTGATTGGATGATGTGGGGTGGTGCGCTATCATGAGGAATTCTCCCATTATGCCTCAGATAAGTGACTTAGTATCAGAGACTTTCTTGTTCATAGATTGGATTAAAGGTTTGGATTTCTACACTATAAAGTGGGGCAGACTGGGAGCTTGCTCTCTCAGTTCCTGAGCTTAGTTTTAGAAAGGAGAGCAGATTAAGGCCACGTAGAGGGGGCCAGGAGAAGCAGCCAAGATGGCGGAGTGCTGAAGAAGAAGCCAGTTTGTGCAGAAGGAGATGGGGAACAGAGGTGAATAAGTCTGGTGAGCTAGAAACCTTTGATTCTAGGAAACTTGAATAAGTCAGTAACTTTGTGAGCACTGAATGAGTGGGTTTTGGAGCCCAGTGTGTGTTTTGCTTGCCTACTGGGTGCAAGCTAGAATTAAAGCTGATGGCTCACCAGTTCTTGGCTCTGTTGTTTCATTACCGACTGTTCGAATCCAATGTGAACCTGCACTGGCCAGGCAGCTCTGATGGTGGCCTTGGCCCCTGGCCTTACATTTGGCATAGTCTGTGGCCAGATTCAATACAGATCAGTATGGAGCCACCACCACCTTTGAGCGGTGGAGTGGAGGACTGGCTGCTGTTATGGTTCCCTATGGCTGTCCTTCTGGGAACTGTAGGCTGGCTGACTTTTACAGCCATGTGTGAGGAAATTGAGAGCTCTACGGAAGAGGCTGCCTGGGACTTGCAAACCGAGCAGTGGAAGGAGCTGGAGGAAATGTGGGAGAAAGAGATGCTGACCCTGGAGCTGGAGGAAGCACTGGAGGAGGAGGCCGACCAGGTTTGCGAGATTCTCCTGGAAATGGAGCAGCTGCTGGAGAAGGAATCACAGGTTCGTGAGTTGCAGATTGCCCTGGATGTTGTGGAGATTTCTGAGAGCCTGCAGCAGCAGGAGGTCAGGCCTGAGGACAGAGCTGGGGCTGCAAGGCTGGCAGAGCAGAAGGCGGTGGCAGCCCAAAGCTTGAGCCTAGCAGCGGGAACTGATGTATTCAGTTCCTCTTTGGACGATGAGGAGAAATGGGCTGGAGTTGTGATTCGCAGACTCCAGAAGGTAAATGGCAGCAGCTGTGGTGGGAGGATGAACAGACATCCTGAGAGCCAGGCATGCATCACAGAGTGGCCACTGAAACGGCAGGGGGTGCCTGCTAAGCTGCTGGTGGTTTCGCTGACATTTTGGGACATAGGGGTGAATGTCATCATGCTCCCCAGAGCAGAGATGGAAATGCTACTTTCATTGCCACATGCTTCTCTTTCGGACAGTGTGAAACCTGCCATGATGGAATGAGGGGGGAGGTTAACACCTCATGTGCGTGGACTGATTTCCTGGACTACGACCGGAGTGAGCACTGGCTCCTTTGTTGGATGGACTTACGGGTTTTGGACAATGTAAAGTACCCTGATGGGGGTAGGGGTGGCTTTGCTGGAGGCCCTCCCCCTGCCCCAGGAAGCCTTTCAAATGGCAAGAGAGAAGGCGAAGGACATTTTTCACTTTTGGCAAAGTGCTCAGAGACTGGTGAAGTGTACCTTTGTAATTCTTGAAATTGTATGATTTGTCATGTTGTTGTAATTTATGTAATGTGCCTAATTTCCTTGTACAGGGATGCCGGTGGTGTAGATTGTGGGTAGTAAAGTGAGCATAAAGGTGGAGTGTTGGGCAGATAAAATATATTATGCTCACTTTGTTAAAGATGGCGCTGCCCACGTGCAAGTTTTAAGAGTAAGCTTTTCCCCACACCCTTGACTGATTGGATGATGTAGGGTGGTGCACTCTCATGAGGAATCCTTCCATTATGCCTCAGATAAGTGACTTTGTATCAGAGACCTCTTTGTTTGTAGATTGGATTAAAGGTTTGGATTTCTACACAATAAAGTGGGACAGACCAGTGGCTTGCTAGCTCTTGGTTCTTGAGGTATTAGAGAGGAGAGCAGATGAAGGCCATATGGAGGCCAGGAGAAGCAGCCAAGATGGTGAAATGCTGAGGTAGAAGCCAGTTAGTGGAGAGTTTGCACAGAGAATGAGATGGGGAACAGAGGTGAATAAGTCTGGTGAGCTGGAAAGCTTTGATGCTAGGAAACTCGGATAAGTTAGTAGCTTTGTGAGCACTGAATGAGTGGGTTTTGGAGCCCAGTGTGTGTTTTTACTTGCCCGCCGGGTGCAAGCTAGAATTAAAGCTGATGGCTCACCACTTCTTGCCTCCATTGTTTCATTACCGAGTATCCGAATCAAATGTAAACCTGCACTGGCCAGGCAGCTCTGATGGTGGCCTTGGACACTGGCCTTACAGGAAGAAAAAGAATAATTAGAAAGAAACAGTATGGGAAAGGAGGGAGGGGAGAGGACCTGAACCTACAGAGCCATATACCCAACCTGCAGTCGAAGAAGGGAAGGCAGGCCTCTTGCCTCTCCACCCATTGCCTGTCTTTGGGCATGGGTGACCCGGCTTGGCTTCTGTGTGGAGCCAAAGGTGGCAGGATGGTGTGTCTGAGTGAGGATCCACCTCTGTAAGGTGGCCTGATGATTGAAGACCCCCTCCCCATCTCTGTCCTCTTCTCCCCAGGGAACCCACAGCTCTTCCAGAGGACAGCCCTATGGACCTTATAAGACACATGTAGCCGTACCCCTGTATCTCCCTCTACACTTCAGGCCCTTGGAAGGTGGGCGCTGTGTCTTGGGCACCATGTTATTTCCCACAGTGCTTTTTCACGATGTTTGTTTAATGAATTGTTTTCTGAAAATTGTCCTATTTCTTAGAAAAAATAGATCCAATAAAATGCAGTTTTCTAGTTGTTGGGCAAATGAGTTTGTAAAATATGATTTTTGAGTTTGCTCACTGTTATTGTTAAAAATGGCACTGGACAGCACCAGGTATGTGATCTGTGAAATTGCTAATTACCTTCCTGCTTGGGAAGGGCCATTGTCTTGCTAATGTGTGCTGGAAGAGAGATCCTTCCCCCAACACTGACAGGTACAGTAGGATTTCCTTTTCCTCCCTAATTCCTTGCCCTCCACGGGAAAAGCAGAAACCTCTTGGCTTTCCTTGAGGCTTGCCTGCCTTGGTGAGACACCAATAAAGGAATGGCCCACCATTTGCAGAGTAAGAAGCCATGCTGGCAGGTGGGGAACCAGAGGTGAGGGGCAAGGGGCTTTTGTGAGAGCTTCACTGAGACTGGTGGGGGCCTTTGATTCTCGGAAAAATAGGTGAAGATTCTCCTGGTTGTGGAACCAGAGAATGTGTCAGTGGCTTTGGGAGCCCTGTGTGTTTGCTTGTCGGCTGATACGAGACTTGAATAAAGGAATGGCCCACCATTTTTTGGCTCCACTGTTTCTTTACCATCTGTCCAAATCTAATGGGAACCTGTACCTGCCTGGCAGCGATGGCCGTGACTACTGGCCATGCACTAGTGTACTCTATTGGATTATAGGGGACATAACAATTTATTCTTTTAACCACTTCTTAATGATGACACATAGCACTGAGCTAAAATTTAATGGAGCTTTCATTTTATTTTGTTTTTACCTCCCCTCCCCCTCCCCCCATCCTCAGCTCAGCCCTGCCTCATTCTAACAAGAATAAAACTCTGGAGGAACCACATATTTCAGATATAAATTTAAAGAAGTCAGACTCCATTGCTCAGTTAATTAAATTTGTAGTAGTCTCTTTGGAGATATTTATGGACTTATTTTCATACTTTTGTATTTTCTGTTTTTTTTAGTTGAGCCGTAGCAAACACAAAGTGACAACCACATTACTGTCTGTGGAATTATTTATAGACCAAGATGATTGGTTTCCTGATAATCATTTAATAAGGTAATTTTTCTTGAGCTGCAGACTCTAGCCTCCTTGGTTTACATGTTGTGTTGCATGTTGTCTTAATCTCACATGCTACCCAGGTAAAAATCACAACCCATCCGAGTCTGGCAGATACGCTGTTTGAAATTTTGGGGTTTCCTTTGCGGCTTGTTGCTAAAAGCCACAGATTTAGACATTGTTGGGCAGATAAAATATAATATGCTCACTTTGTTGAAGATGGTGCTGCCCACATGAAAGCCCATCACCCAGGTGATATTATTTGCCCTTATGCTTGGGATGGGTGTGGGGGAAAGGCTGTAATGTAAGCAGGCAGGGTTGTTATAGCCTAAGGCCTAGTTATAAGAGTAAGCTTTTCCCCACAGCCTTGACTGATTGTATGATGTGGGGTGGTGCACTCTCCTGAGGAATCCCATTATGCCTCAGATGGGTGACTTTGTATCAGAGACTTTTTTGTTTGTAGATTGGATTAAGGGTTTGGATTTTTACACTGTAAAGTGGGACAGACCACTGGCTTGCTAGCTCTTGGTTCTTGAGGTTAGTATTAGAGAAGAGAGCAGATTAAGGCCACATGGAGGCCAGGAGAAGCAGCCAAGATGGTGGAGGGCTGAGGGAGAAGCCAATTTGTTAAGAGTTTGTGCTGGAGAAGGAGATGGGGGACAGAGGTGAATAAGTCTGGTGAGCTAGAAACCTTTGATTCTAGAAAACTCAGATAAGTCAGTAGCTTTGTGAGCACTGAATGAGTGGGTTTTGGAGCCCAGTGTGTGTTTTTACTTGCTCGCCGGGCGCAAGCTAAAATTAAAGCTGATGGCTCACCAGTTTTTGGCTTCATTGTTTCATTACCGTCTGTTCGAATCTAATGTGAACCTGCATGTGCTAGGTGGCTGTGATCCTGACTCTGGCTACTGGCTTTTTAGACATGCACCTCAAACATATCTCAAACATGTTAAATGTCTTAAAAATACTATTACTCAAACGTGAAAAATGGAAGCCACACAAAAAGATGAGGCCATAAAAATTTCTATTGCCTGAAAACCAAAGAACACAAAGACTACAAGTTCCAGGACAAGCTTTTATTCAGCTGTGAAATATTTGAGCCAATTTCTCTAATAATGATACCAAACATTACATTGCACTTTAAGTCACAGCCTGTTTTTCATGCCCACAGTTTCCAGTAAGTATCTCTGTGAGTCTGTGCCAGGAAGTTTGCTGAAATCTTTATTACCTTTTCTTATATAATTCAAATAATACTTTGTGAGACACATTGTTATTATCTCCATTTTATAAATGTAGGAACAAAAGCTTAGAAAATAATGTTCCCCAGGTCATATAGCTGGCCATTGGCAGGGCCTGATCTCAAGTCTAGATCCTCTGATTACTAAACTAGTATTTTCACAACACCATGTTTCATTATATAAACAGACATAATCTGAGATGAAAAGCACAATGGATTAGAATTTGATATTAAGAGAAGTATAAAACAATAGACTTTGAGACTCAGCTTCTTTGTAAAGACATTTAATGTGGATCTCAACAAACATCCAAGAAAAATGTAAAGAACAAAGAGGGAACTTATGCTACCAGGTATGAAAACATATCCTAGAACTACAGCAATTAGAAAAGTGTGGCATAGGCAAATGGTCCAGGACAGAGCTTCCAGACATATACCAATAAATAAATGGAAATATTGTGTATGATAAAGTTGGCATTTAAAATAAATATGAAAGAGCCTGACCTGTGGTGGCACAGTGGATAAAGCGTCGACCTGGGAACACTGAAGTCACCAGTTCAGAACCCTGCACTGGTCTGGTCAAGGCACATATGGGAGTTGATGCTTCCAGCTCCTCCCCCCTTTCTCTCTCTCTCTCTCTTTGTGTCTCCTCTCTAAAATGAATAATTATAAATAAATAAATAAATAAACAAATAAATAAAATGAATATGAAAGAGATGGGCTGATTATTCAGCAAGTGGTATGGGAATATTAACTATCTGGGAAGAAAAAAGTCCCTATCTTGCATTATTTATGGAAATACTGTATTAAAAGTTTAATATATTAAAATTATGTATTAGAAGTTGTAAGATCACCCAGGGTATTCTTATGAGGACTCATATTTGAGCTGTAAAGTTGAATATGTAATTTGCTCGTACCTAAGGAATAAGTGTTGACTTTTTAGATTTAACCATATCCATACCCTGTGCTTTGTATTCAAGGGAATCTGCCAACTACATCTTCCACTTGCTCACATGGTCCCTTTGGTGATCAGAGGCTTGTGCATTGGAGAAGGCTACCTTGTATTGGGGGTGAAAGACTTTGTGATGAAAGATAACAAAGCTAAACCCCCATGACTCCCAGACATCCTACCCAAAACTAGGATAGGGGATCCACTTCATGTTCCTATAGCAGCTGCTATTTTCTTACTCAACCATTATTGCTGTTGATCTGTGTTTCCTGCTAGACTATAATTTCCAAAAGAATGGAAGCTCTGTTTGCTTTGTTTACCATTGGGCTTATCCTAATGCCTGGCCCACCCTGGTGTTCAGCAATGCTTTGTGGAATATATAAATAAGCACATTGTTGGCCTCATGAATAGGGGTAACAAAGTTTGGTTAGGGCAAAAGATAAAATGTGTGTAAAAGGGAGATTGGCCGGCCTCTGTGAGCATTCTTGGCCACATGGGAAATGCTTGTGTTTGTGGTTTCTGAGGGGTTTCAGACAAATTAAGACAAAGCATTGGAATGTACCATTTCAGATCAGGATGGTGACCTAGAGACATATGTGAGAAACAACATAACATGATGGCTACTCCTTTTATGAATCCTTACACCATGCCAGGCACTGTTCTAAGCCATTTGTGTGTGTGATTGCATTTATTCTTCATAGCAAACTTAAGGGGTGGGTCCTGTTACTATCATAATTTTCCATATGAGCAAACTGAAGCTTCGAGGGTAAGTAACTTTTACAATGTCACTCAACTAGTAAGCAGCAGAGTCAAAACTCAAAATCCAGCCTGTTTGGCCTCTAATGTCTCCCAACAGACCAAATCTAGTAAAGGCAGGCTGTGTAGGGAGAAGAAGCTCTTGCATCCCCAGCTCAACATCCTGGTTTTTCAGCCCTCTTTACTAAGAATTCAATTCTCTTTACTAAGAAGGCCAACAAAACAACTCAAAGAAGAGCAATCCTACCAAACCAAATCCAGCCCTGGGAGACCTCAGCCCTCCCTGTGGTGAGAAGTGATTTCTGCTGCTCTTGTTTAGCACCCTCCCTGAGGGTACATGGTTCCAGCCTGCAGAGAATGCCTGTAAGACCACAGCATGCTCTCGAGCTCTCCCACCAGCACACACTCAAGGAGAGCTCAATGTGGCTAGCTCACCTACAAAGCACTCACCTTGACCTGATGAGATGCTTCAGCAAGTGAGAGCTGCTGTTCAGTCTTTGCACAAGGGCCAAACTTAACCATAAATTAGTGGTGGCTGTTAATCAACTGGATTGCTGTAATTGGGGATCTGCAATTTTAATTTGCTATGACTGATGAATTTATTCTATAGGAAGTCAGTGGTATTAACCTGACCAATGATTACTTAGTTTGGGCTAAATTAAAATGATTTTAATATATACCTTAGTTTTCTTTTTTTGTGTTAGGAAATAGTTGAAAATTTGTGAAAAATACCAAAACTGAAAAAAAGTGAACAATATTATATACTCAAATTGTCCATTTTCACCACCACTTAAGGTGAAAAGATGAAAGACAAAGGACAAAAAAAACCCCACCCTTTAATAAATGTTATTATTTGAATAATGATTCTAAAGTAGGAAATTTAAGTTCTTAATTGGAGGAAGTGATAGAAAATCAATCAGCTGCCTGGAGAATGAAAATAAACTACTTAAGTTAGCTTTGTGTGGCCTGTTGATATTTTTTTTAATTTATTTTTTTATTAAATTTGTAAATTTGTGTTAACATGGATTCAAGTGTCCCACTCAATATAACAGCTTCATTCCCCAAAAATGTGTCCCCCATTACACTCCCTGTGTCCTGTTCTCCCTGATTCTCTCCCTTCTTTCCCTCTAGGATTTGCTGTCCTGTTATCTGTATCTGTGTGTGTGTATGTGGCTTCACTAATCCCTTTACCTTCTCTTATCCTGTCCCCTCATCCCCCTTTCCTCTGCTCCCCATGACCCTGCATCAGCCTCTATTCCATTCCTCAGTTCACCATGTTCATTAGATTCCACATATAAGTGAGACCATATAATATTTGTCTTTCTCTGCCTGGCTTATTTCACTTAGCATAATAGTCTCCAGGTCCATCCATGCCATCACAAAAGGTAAGATTTCCTTCCTTTTCATGGAGGTATAGTTGAAAGATGGAAGACCCCAACGTGCCGCCAATGAACGAATAAGCGAAGAACCAAACAGCCGGATAAGTAAAATCAGGCTTTATTTAGGAGCTCCGGGCGAGTTCACTGACTCTTGGATGTGAGTCTGTGAAGGAGCGCCTGGGGAAGGATTCCTGAGTTTTTTATATTTGCAGGGAGGGGGTTTTGACAAAGATCAGCAGGATGTGTGTTTAGTGAAGTGCGCAGTTTCTGGAACAGCTTTGGGGGCAAATAGTTTCGAGACCTAGGGTATGTGTGACCTCAGCAAGATTGACAATCGCCGGAAAGCTCAGAGTAAGGGAGGGTTTCACAACCCAACCCCAAGGCAACTACTGGACAGTAGTATTACACTGAGTATATATGTACCACTGCTTTTTTATCCACTTGTCCACTGATGGACACTTGGGTTGTTTCCAGCTCTTGGCTATTGTAAACAAAGCTGCAATAAGCATGGGGTGCATATATTCCTTTGAATCAGTATTTTGGGTTTCTTAGGATATATTTCTAAAAATGAGATAGCTGAGTCAAACAGCAGTTTCATTTTGAATTTTCTGAGGAAGCATCATACTATTTCCATGTGGCTGCACAAGTCTGAATTTCCATCAGCAGTGCCAGAGGGATCCGTTTTTTCTACACCTGCTGGTGTAGCGCTTGTTTGTTGATTTGTTAATGAGAGCCATTCTGACAGGTGTGAGGTATAAACATTGTGGTTTTAATTTACATTTCTCTGATAATTAGTGACGTTGAACATTTTTTCCCATGCCTATTGGTCATCTGTATGTTTGGAGAAGTGTCTATTCAGCTCCATTGCCCATTTTTAAATTTAAGTTTTTATTAATTTTAATTTATGTGTTAACATAGATTTGTTAATGAGAGCCATTCTGACAGGTGTGAGGTATAAACATTGTGGTTTTAATTTACATTTCTCTGATAATTAGTGACGTTGAACATTTTTTCCCATGCCTATTGGTCATCTGTATGTTTGGAGAAGTGTCTATTCAGCTCCATTGCCCATTTTTAAATTTAAGTTTTTATTAATTTTAATTTATGTGTTAACATAGATTTAAGGGTCCTACTCAATATAACTCCCTCCCCCCTCCCCCATTGTCCTCCACTACTCCCCCGTTGCCCTTCTCCTCCTAAACCCTCTCCCCTTCCCTTTGGGATATGCTGTCCTGTTATTTGTATCTATGTGTTATGTATATATAACTTTTCTAATCCCTTAGCCTTCTCTGATCCCATCCCTTCGTCCCCCTACCCTATGACAGCAGTTTCTCTGTTCCCTGTGACCCCACCTCTGCCTCTATTCCATTTCTCAGCTCACTTTGTTCATTAGATTCCACATATAAGTAAGACCATATGATATTTGTCCTCTCCGCCTGGCTTATTTCACCTAGCATAATAATCTCCAAGTCCATCCATGCCATCACAAAAAGGCAAGACTTTCTTTTTTTTCACGACTGTGTAGTATTCTGTTGTGTATATGTACCACAGATTTTTAATCCACTCATCCACTGATGGACTCTTGGGCTGTTTCCAGACCTTGGCTATTGTAAACAATGCTGCAATAAATATGTGGGTGCATTTCTTCTTTTAAATCAGTGTTTTAGAATTCTTAGGATATATTCCTAAGACTATATTTTGCCCATTTTTAATTGGATTTTTTACCTTCCTGGTGTTGAGTTTTAGAAGTTCTTTATAAATTTTGGTTATTAACCCCTTATCAGATGTATTAATGAACATGTTCTCCCATTGTGTGGGTTCTCTTTATATTTTGATAATGGTGTTTTTTGCTGTGCAAAGGCTTTTTAGTTTGATATAGCCCCATTTGTTTATTTTGTCCTTTATTTCACTTGCCTGTGGAGGTTTATCAGCAAAAATATTACTATGAGAAATATCAGAGAGTTTATGGCCTATGTTTTCTTCCAAGATTTTTATGGTTTTGCAACTTACATTTAAGTCTTTTATCCATTTTGAGTTTACTTTGTGAAGGGTGTAAGTTGGTGGTCTAATTTCATTTGTTTTGCATGTACCTGTCCAATTTTCTTAATACCAATTTATTAAAGAGACTGTCTTTACTCGATTGTATACTCTTGTCTTTTTTGTCAAATATCAATTGACCATAAAGGTGTGGGTTTATTTCTGGGTTCTCTGTTTTGTTTCATTGATTTGTATGCCTGTTCTAATGCCAGTACCAAGCTGCTTTGATTACAGTGGCCTTGTAATATAGCTTGATATCAAGAAGTGTGATACCTCTTACTTTGTTCTTCATTTTTAAGACTGCTGAAGTGATTTGAATTCTTTTTTGGTTCCATATAAATTTTTAAATTATTTGCTCTAGATATGTGATGTATGCCATTGGTATTATACTAGGAATTTTATTGAATCTATAGATTGCTTTGGGTAGTAAAGACATTTTAATGATGTTTATTTCTCCTATCTGTGAACACAATATATGTTTCCACTTGTTTGTATCTTCCTTGATTTCCTTTTTCTATGTCTTATAATTTTCTGAGAACAAGACTTTTACCTTCTTGGTACTTTTTGTTTGCTTCAATAGTGAAGGGGATTGTTTCCTTAATTTCTCTTTCTGATAGTTTATTGTTGGTGTATAAAAATGCCACTAATTTTGAATATTAGTTTTATATCCTGCCACATTGCCAAATTTGTTTATCAGGTCTAGTAGTTTTTTGACTGTGACTTTACGGTTTTCTATGTACAGTATCATATCATCAGCAAATAATGACAGTTTTGCTTCTTCTTTTTCAATTTGTATTTCTTTTACTTCTTCTTGTCTGATTACTGTGGCTAGGATTCCAGTACTGTGTTGAATAAGAGTGGTGAAAAGTAGCACCCCTCCCTTGTTCCTAATCTTAAGGGGATTGCTTTTAATTTTTACCCCTTGAGTATGATGTTGGATGTTGATTTTAGAATAAATGGCCTTTATTATGTTGAGGTATGTTGCCTGTATTCCCACTTTGCTTCGAGTTTTGATCATAACTGAGTGCTGGATTTTTATCCATTAGATACAGAAAATATTTTTTCTGCATCTTTTGATATAATGTGATTTTTATCCTTCATTTAGTTTATGTGGTGAATTGCATTTATTGATTTGCAAATATTATACCAGCCTTGCCTCCCTGGAATAAATCTCAATTGATCATAATGTATGATCATTTTAATGTATTCCTATATCAGGTTACTAATATTTTGTTAACAATTTTAGCATCTATGTTCATTGTGGATATTGGCCTATAGTTTTCTTTCTTTGTAGTGTCTTTATGTAGTTTTGGAATTAGGATAACGCTCACCTTATAAAATGAGCTAGAAAGTCTTCCCTCCTCTTGAATTTTTTGAAATATCTTGAGAAGGATAGGTGTTAGTTTTTCTTTGAATGTTTGGTAAAATTTGCCTGTGAAGCCATCTGGTCCAGGACCTTTGTTTGCTGGGAGTTTTTTGGTAACTTTCAATTTCATTTGTTGTGATTGGTCTGTTTAGGTTTTCTGATTCTTCCAGATTGAGTTTTGGAAGGTTGTATGTTTCTAGAAATTTATCCATTTCATCTAGGTTGTCCAATTTTTTGGCATATAGATCTTCATAGTATTTTCTTACAATCCTTTGCATTTTTGCGGTGTCAGTTGTTCCTTCTCCACTTTTATTTCTAATTTTATTTAATTGGGTCCTCTCTCATTTTTTTTTGATGAGTCTGGTTTTGTCCATCTTGTTTAATATTTCAAAGAACCAGTTCTTGGTTTTATTAATCTTTTGTGTTGTTGGTTTTTGTTTTTTTTTGTTTTGTTTTGTTTTGTTTTGAGCCTCTATCTCATTTATTTCCACTCTGATATTTATTATTTCCTTCCGTCTACTTCCTCTGGACTTTATTTGTTTTTCTTTTTCTAGTTCTTTTATGTGCAGGGGTAGGTTGTTGATTTTTAGCCTTTTCTTGCTTTTTAAGGTATGCCTGTAATGCTATGAACTTCCTTCTCAAGACTGCTTTTGCTGTGTACATAAAATTTAAGTTGTTATATGTTCATTTTCATTTGTTACAATGAAAATTTGGATTTCTTACTTGATCACATTGTTAACCCATTCATTATTTAATAACATGTTACACTGCTCACAAAACAATATGGAATCAGGGAATGTGCAGATACTTTCAGCCTTTTTTATAGTGTATTTTCAGCAATGAAATAAGAGCTGGTTTTATATCTCATTTGCATAATTGAACAACTCTCTGACTTATTGTTTCATTTTCTGATGTTTTTGTTTAATAAAAAATTCAAATGCTTCTTTTTTATCATTTCATATTCATTTTGAAATATCCTCTAATTTTTGTGGGCAGTATATTTAGCCTCCAAGTGTTTGAATGTTTCCTAGTTTTTTTATTGTAGTTGATTTCTAGTTTTATTTCTTGTGATCAGAGAAAATCCTTGATATGATTTTAATGTTCTTAAATTTATTGAGACTTGTTTTGTGTCCTAACATGTGGAATATTCTAGAAAATGTACCATGAGCACTTGAAAAAAATGTATATTCTGCTGATTTGGGGTAAAAGGTTTTGAAGATATCAGTTAAATCCAGTTGGTCTAGTGTGTCATTTAAGGCTGCTATTTATTTTATTAATTTTCTATCTGGAGGCTTTATCCATTGATGTAAGTGGGGTATTAAAATCCCCTGTTATTATAGTATTGCTGTTTATCTCACCTTCTATGTTGATCAAAATCTGCTTTATATTTTTAGGTGCTCCTTTATTAGGTGTATAAATATTTACAATGGTTATATACTCCTGTTGAATTGCTTTCTTTATCATTATGTAGTGACCTTCTTTATCTCTTACTATAGCCTTTGTTTTAAAGTCTATATTGTCAGATATAAATATTGCTACACCAGCTTTTTATTTCTTTAACTTTCATTTGCATGAAATACTTTTTTTCTTCTCTTCACTTTTAGTCTATGTGTATCTTTTGTTCTAAGGTTGGTCTTTTGTAGACAGAATGTATACGGGTACTGTTTTCTTATCCATGCAGCTACTTTGTCTTTTGATTGGAGCATTTAATCTATTTACACTTAAGGTTACTATTGATATGTACTTATTTATTACTATTGTATTATTTAAAGTTGCAACCATATTTCTCTTGGTTTCTTTTTTCCTTTGGTCTCCTTAATATTTCTTGCAGTACTGGTTTAGTTGTAATGGATCCTTGAGTCTTTTTTTGTCTGGGAAACTTTTTATTTCTTCTTCAATTTTATTTTATTTTTTAAATTTGTTTAATTAATTTTTTTACATAGATTCTAGGGTGACCCCGACTGTATCCCCCGCCCCCATATTCCCCTCAACATCTCTTTCACCCTCCTCCCTACAGCGCCCTCCCCCTTTCCCTTCAGGTTTATCCCATCCTATCATAGCCTTTCCCTCTGTCCTCTTTTCCTCTGGTCCCTTTGATCCCTCCTCTGTCTCAATTCTGTTCCTCAGTTCTCAATGTTCCTTGGATTCCTCAAATGAGTGAGGTCATATAATATTTTCCTTTCTCTGCCTGACTTATTTCACTCAACATAATAGTTTCCAGGCCGCTTCATATTGTTGCAAAGGTAATATTTCCTTCTTTTTCATGGCACTATAGTATTTCATTGTATATATGTACAAAAGCTTTTTAATACGCTCATCCATTGATGGACACTTGGGCTATTTCCAGCTCTTCACTATTGTGAACAATGCTGCCATAAACATGGAGGTGCATTTCTTTTTTTCAGTCGGTGAGATGGTGTCCTTGGGATATATTCCTATAAGTGGAACAGCTGGGTCAAAAGGCAGTTCCATTTTAAATTTTTTGAGGAATCTCCATACTGTTTTCCAGAGTGGCTGCACCAATCTGCATTCCCACCAGCAGTGCAGAAAGGTTCCCCTTTCTCCACATCCTCACCAGCACTTATAATGTGTTGTTTTATTAATGAGCGCTATTCTGATTAGTGTGAGGTGGTATCTCATTGTGGTTTTAATTTGCATTTTTCTAATGATTAGTGATGTTGAGCATTTTTTCATATGCCTATTGGCCATCTGTAGGTCCTCTTTCGAGAAGTGTCTATTCATTTCTTGTGTTCGTTTTTTGATTAGATTGTTTGTCTTCCTGGTGTTGAGTTTTAAAAGTTCATTATAAATTTTGGTTATTAACCCTCTATCAGATGTGTTGTCGAATATGTTCTCCCATTGTGTGGTTTGCCTTTTTATTCTGTTCATATTGTCTTTAGCTGTGCAAAAGCTTTTTAGTTTGATATAGTCCATTTCTTTATCCTGTCTTTTATTTCATTTGCCTGTGGAGATAAATCAGCAAATATATTGCTTCAGTAGATGTCAGAGAGTTTACTGCCTATGTTTTCTTCTAAGATGTTTATGGTTTCATGACTTACATTTAAGTCCTTTATCCATTTTGAGTTTATTTTTGTGCATGGTGTAAGTTGGTGGTCTAGTTTCATTTTTTTGCCGGTAGCTGTCCAGTTTTCCCAACACCATTTGTTAAAGAGACTGTCTTTACTCCACGGTATTCTCTTACCTCCTTTGTCAAATATCAATTGTCCATAAAGATGTGGGTTTACTTCTGGATCCTTTGTTCTGTTGCATTGATCAATATGCCTGTTCTTATGCTAGTACCAAGCTGTTTTGAGTACAATGACCTTATAGTATAAATTGATATCAAGAAGTGTGATACCTCCCACTTTATTTTTCTTTTTCAAGATTGCTGAGCCTATTCGTGTTCTATTTTGGTTCCATATAAATTTTTGGAATATGTGTTCTATATCTTTGAAGTATGTCAGTTGTATTTTAATTGGTATTGCATTGAATTTATAAATTGCTTTGGGTAGTATAGACATTTTAATGATGTTTATTCTTCCTAACCATGAACACGGTACATGCTTCCACTTGTTTGTTTCTTCCTTGATTTCTTTTTTTTTTTTATATATATATTTTATTATTATTAATTCTAATGGGGTGACATCAATAAATCAGGGTACATATGTACAATGAAAACATCTCCAGGTTATCTTATCATTCAATTGTGTTGCATACCCATCACCAAAAGTCAAATTGTCCTCTGTCACCTTCAATCTGGTTTTCCCTGCGTCCCTCCCCTCCTCCCTATCCCATTCTTCCCTCCCTCCCCCCATCCCATAACCACCACTCTCTTGTCCATGTCTCATACCCTCACTTTCATGTCCCACCTATGTATGTAATCGTGCTGTTCTCAGTTTTTCTTTTTTTCTGATTTACTTATTTCACTCCGTATAATGTTATCAAGGTACATCCATTTTGTTATAAATGATCCGATGTCATCGTTTCTTATGGCTGAGTAGTATTCCATATTATATATGTACCAAAGCTTTTTAATCCACTCGTCTTCTGACGGACACTTGGGCAGGTTCCAGATCTTCGCTATTGTGAACAATGCTGCCACGAACATGGGGGCGCATTTCTTCTTTTCGAACAGTGCTATGGTGTTCTTAGGGTATATTCCTAAAAGTGGGATAGCTGGGTCAAAAGGCAGTTCGATTTTTAATTTTCTGAGGAATCTCCAAACTGTTTTCCACAGTGGCTGCACCAGTCTGCATTCCCACCAGCAGTGCAGAAGGGTTCCCTTTTCTCCACATCCTCGCCAGCACTTATTCTGTGTTGTTTTGCTGATAAGTGCCATTCTGACTGGTGTGAGGTGATATCTCATTGTGGTTTTAATTTGCATTTCTCTAATGATTAGTGATGTTGAGCATTTTTTCATATGCCTATTGGCCATCTGTATGTCCTCTTTGGAGAAATTTCTATTCATTTCTTTTGCCCATTTTTTGATTGGGTTGTTTGTCTTCCTGGTGTTGCTTTTTATAAGTTCTTTATAAATTTTAGTTATTAACCCTTTATCAGATGTGCTGTCAAATATGTTCTCCCATTGTGTGGTTTGTCTTTTTATTCTGTTCCTATTGTCTTTAGCTGTGCAAAAACTTTTTAGTTTGATATAGTCCCATTTGTTTATCTTGCCTTTTATTTCAGTTGCTCATGAAGATAAATCGGCAAATATACCGCTGCTACAGATGTCGGAGAGCTTGCTGCCTATGTTTTCTTCTAAGATGCTTAGGGTTTCACGGCTTACATTTAAGTCTTTTATCCATTTTGAGTTTGTTTTTGTGAATGGTGTAAATTAATGGTCTAGTTTCATTTTTTTGCAGGTAGATGTCCAATTTTCCCAGCACCATTTGTTAAAGAGGCTGTCTTTACTCCATTGTATGTTCTTTCCTCCTTTGTCAAATATCAGTTGTCCATAAAGCTGTGGGTTTATTTCTGGGTTCTCTGTTCTGTTCCATTGATCTATGTGCCTGTTCTTATGCCAGTACCAGGCTGTCTTGAGTATAATGGCCTTGTAGTAAACCTTGATATCAGGAAGAGTGATACCTCCTGCTTTATTTTTTCTTTTTAAGATTGCTGAGGCTATTCGTGTTCTTTTTTGGTTCCATATAAATTTTTGGAATATGTGTTCTATATCTTTGAAGTATGTCATTGGTATTTTAATTGGTATTGCATTGATTTTATAAATTGCTTTGGGTAATATAGACATTTTAATGATGTTTATTCTTCCTAGCCATGAGCAGGGTATGTGCTTCCACTTGTTTGTATCTTCCTTGATTTCTTTTATCAATGTTCTATAATTTTCTGAGTACAAGTCCTTAACCTCCTTGGTTAAATTTACTCCTAGGTACTTTATTTTTTTGGCTGCAATAGTGAAGGGGATTGTTTCCTTAATTTCTTTTGCTAATATTTCATTGTTGGTGTATAGAAATGCCTCTGATTTCTGAGTATTAATTTTATATCCTGCCACCTTGCTGAATTCATTTATCAGGTCCAGTAGTTTTTTGACTGAGACTTTAGGGTTTTCAATATACAATATCATATCATCTGCAAATAATGACAGTTTTACTTCTTCTTTTCCAATTTGTATGCCTTTTATTTCTTCTTCTTGTCTGATTGCTGTAGCTAGGACTTCCAGAACTATGTTGAATAAGAGTGGTGAAAGTGGGCAACCCTGCCTGGTTCCTGATCTTAAGGGGATTGCTTTTAATCTTTGTCCATTTAGTATGATGTTTGCTGTCGGTTTATCATAGATGGCCTTTATTATGTTAAGGAATGATCCCTGTATTCCCACTTTACTGAGAGTTTTGAGCATGAATGGGTCCTGGATTTTATCAAATGCCTTTTCTGCATCTATTGAAATTATCATGTGATTTTTGTCCTTCCTTTTGTTTATGTGATGAATCACATTGATTGATTTGCGAATATTGAACCAGCCTTGCCTCTCCAGAATAAATCCCACTTGATCGTGGTGTATGATTTTTTTCATATATTGCTGGATCCGGTTGGCTAATATTTTGTTTAGAATTTTAGCGTCTAAATTCATCAGGGATATAGTCCTATAATTTTCTTTCTTTGTGTTGTCTTTGCCCGGTTTTGGGATCAGAATTATGCTCGCCTCATAAAAGGAGTTTGGAATTCTTCCTTCCTCTTGAATTTTTTGAAATAGCTTCAGGAGAATAGGAGTTAGTTCTTCTTTGAATTTTTGATAGAATTCACTTGTGAAGCCATCAGGCCCAGGACTTTTCTTTTTTGGGAGTTTTTTGATAACTGTTTCGATCTCATTTGCTGTAATTGGTCTGTTTAGGTGTTCTGATTCTTCCAGATTGATTTTTGGAAGGTTATATGATTCAAGAAATTTGTCCATTTCACCAAGATTGTCTAATTTTCTGGCATATAGTTCTTCTTAGTATTTTCTTACAATGCTTTGTATTTCTGTTGTGTCAGTTATTATTTCTCCACTGTCCTTTCTAATTTTATTTATTTGAGTCCTCTCTCTTTTTTTCTTGGTGAGTCTAGTTAAAGGTTCATCAATCTTGTTTACCTTTTCAAAGAACCAGCTTCTTGTTTCATTGATCCTCTGTGTTGTTTCCTTAGCCTCTATGTCATTTATTTCTGCTCTGACCTTTATTATTTCCTTCCTTCTACTTGTCTTGGGTTTTATTTGTTGTTGTTTTTCTAGTTCTTTTAGATGCAGGGTCAAGTTGCTTATTTGAGCTTTTTCTAGCTTCTTATGATATGCCTGTAGTGCAATAAACTTCCCTCTCAGAACTGCTTTTGCTGTGTCCCATAAATTTTGAGTTGATGTATGCTCATTATCATTTGTTTCTAGAAACATTTTTATTTCTTCTTTGATCTCATTGTTAATCCATTCATTATAAAATAACAAGCTATTTAGTTTCCAAGTGTTTGAGTATTTTTCAGTTTTTCTTTTGTGGTTAATTTCTAGTTTCATGGCATTGTGATCAGAGAAAATGCTTGATATGATTTCAATCTTCTTAAATTTATTAAGACCATTTTTGTGTCCTAACATGTGGTCTATCCTAGAAAACGTACCATGAGCGCTTGAGAAGAATGTATATTCTACTGCTTTAGGGTGAAAAGTTCTGAATATATCTATTAAATCAAGTTGATCTAGTGTATCCTTTAAGTCTGCTGTTTCTTTATTAATTTTCTTTCTTGAGGATCTATCCAGTGTTGTTAGAGGGGTATTGAAATCCCCTACTATGATAGTATTGCTGTTAATCTCGCCCTTTATATCCATCAAAGTCTGCTTTATGTATGTCGGGGCTCCTATATTTGGTGCATAGATATTTACAATAGTTATATCTTCCTGTTGAATTGTTCCCTTTATCATTATGTAGTGTCCCTTTTTATCTCTTACTACAGCCTTTGTTTTAAAGTCCATTTTGTCTGATATAAGTATTGCTACCCCTGCTTTTTTTTCATTTCCATTTGCATGAAATATTTTTTTCCATCCTTTTACCTTCAGTCTATGAACATCTTTTATTTTAAGGTGTGTCTCTTGTAGACAGCATATGTATGGGTCCTGTTTCTTTATCCATGCAGCTACCCTATGTCTTTTGATTGGATCATTTAATCTATTTACATTTAAGGTTATTATTGATATGTAGTTGTTTATTGCCATTTTATTCTTTAAAGCTGTATTCTTCTTTTGCTCTATTCATTCCTCCCTTTAAACTGTTCACAAGAGGCCCCTTAGTATCTCTTGCAGAATTTGTTTGGTTTTTATGAATTCCTTGAGGCTTTCTTTTTCTGGGAAGCTCTTTATTTCTCCTTCAATTTTAAACGTTAGCCTTGCTGGATAAAGTAGTCTTGGTTGTAGGTTCTTGTTCTGCATTACTTTGATTATTTCTTGCCATTCCCTTCTGGCCTCAAGTGTTTGTGTTGAGAAGTTTGATGTCATCCTTATGGGGGCTCCTTTGTAGGTGATAGTCTTTTTTTCTCTAGCAGCTTTTAAAATTTTCTCTTTATCCATTAGCTTTGGTATTTTAACTATGATGTGTCTTGGTGTAGATTTTTTTGGGTTTCTCCTTAATGGAGTTCTGTGTGCTTCTTGAATGTGTGGAGTGTTTCCCAGCCTTAATTTAGGAAAGTTTTCTGCTATAATTTGATTGAACAAAGTTTCCATTTCCTGTCCTCTCTCCTCTTCTTCAGGCACCCCTATGATGTGAATGTTGTTTCTCTTCATGTTGTCACAAAGCTCCCTTAGAGTTTCCTCACATTTTTTAAGTCTCTTTTCCTTTTTCTTTTCTGCTTCTGTGCCTTTGTTTATTGTGTCCTCTAACTCGCTTATTCGATCCTCAGCTTCATCCATCCTGCTTTTAATTCCTTCCATTGTGGTCTTAAGTTCTGATACTGTATTTGTCATTTCTGTCTGATTCTTTTTTATTATTTCAATTTCATTTTTTATACTTGTTATCTCTTTATTTAGGTGTTCATAATGACTATCCATTGTTGCTCTAATTTCTTTGAACATCCTAACTATCATTATTCTAAATTCTGCTTCTGGTAATTTGGTTATATCTGGTTCATTCAGGTCCTTCTCTGGGGATTTCTCTTGATTCATTTGGTTTGCATTCCTCTGCCTGCCCATTTTTTCTGTGTATAAGCAAGTTGTGGCCACTGGAGTCCAGTAGGTGTTGCCTTTGTGTTCTCTAGTTGTGGTCTATCTGCAGGCCCCCCACCCCCTCTGCCGGCGCCTAGGGTGGTTGGGTATGAGCGTTCCCAGCGCCGGCTCACTGTGGCTTTTGCTGTGATTTCTGCCTCTCCTCCGTGGGAGGGGCTGTCACTGAAGCCACAAGATTAGCACCAAGGGTAGAGGCGAGCACCTTTCCTCAGCTGCGGACCCAGCCTATTTCCGGACTTCCGCCCAGAACCAGCAGTCGGAGCCTGCTCGCTACAGTTCCGCGGGTTAGGCGGGGCTTTTGACGTGCTCTCAGCTGTAAGCTTTTGCCCGTCAGGAGCTTTAGCCCCGCCCTCGAGGCCAGGGCCCTTTGCGCAGGGTCTGAAACCAAGATTTATTGGGGCGGGCGTGTTTGCTGGCTTCCGCCGAGCTGCGTACTTCCGCTCGTCCCGGACTCTACCCCGCCCCCGCGTTCGGAGCCCGCTCGTGCACGTATTAACACTATCCGGGGTTTCTCCGGCCGGATGGGGATAGTAGCCGTGGGCTCAGCTGCGAGCCTCCGCCTGTCTCGGGGTCCACCCCGTTCCCGCGCTCGGAGCCCGCTCGCGCACGTATACTGGCCAACCGCGGTTTCTGCGGCGGGCGGGGGGTGGGGGCTGGTAGCGTCAGCTCAGCCCCGAGCCCCTGCCCGTCCCTGGTCCTAGCCCGGTCCCCGCGGTCAGGGCCGGCTTGCGCAGGGCCTGCCTGTTCCTGGCCTCCTGCTTTGTCCCCGTAAGTGGGATTAAAGGCGGGCCCGCAGCTTCCGGACCGCTCTCGCGCTTACCCTCCGACCCTCTGGGCTAGACCGATCTCCCACCGGCTTGGCCTCTGCCCACGCCGACAGAACCGCCTTTCAGCGTCTTGCCGCCCCAAAACCTTAAGCAGCCCTCAGCAGAGTAGGAAGGGACCTAATACTCCACACTGTAGGCCTGGGAGCTCCCTCACTTGTTTCACAGCTCAAAACTGTCCAAACGCCTCTTCTTGGCTCTGGGACTGCAGGCTGGGGCTTGGTTCCTGGGACCCAGGTCCCTCCCTCTCCGCCAAAATCTCCTCCCGCCACACGGGTCTCTCCGGGCTGCCGTTTGCTCCGGGGAGCTGGGCAGCCCTCTTCGCGTTTTCGCTATTCCTACCAGTCTCAATGTGGCTTCTTCTGTGTTCCTTGGTTGAAGAGTCCACTTAGTTTTGTTCAAAGTTGGTTTATCCAGGTGATGGTTCTTAAAATTGAGTTGTAATCCACTTTGGTTCTGGGAGTTGGAAGTTGGTACGTCCGCCTACTCCGTCGCCATCTTGCTCCCCTTGATTTCTTTTATCAATGTTTTATAATTTTCTGAGTACAAGTCTTTAACCTTCTTGCTTAAATTTACTCCTAGGTACTTTATTATTTTTTGTTACAATAGTAAAGTGGATTGTTTCCTTAATTTCTTTTTTTGACATTTCATTGTTCATGTATAGAAGTGCCTCTGATTTCTGAATATTAATTATATCCTGCCACCTTGCTGAATTCATTTATTAGGTTTATTAGTTTTTTGACTGAGCCTTTAGGGTTTTCTATATACAGTATCATGTCATCTGCAAATAATGATAATTTTACTACTTCTTTTCCAATTTAAATGCTTTTTATTTCTTCTTCTTGTCTGATTGCTGTAGCTAGGACTTCCAGTACTATGTTGAATAAGAATGGTGAAAGGGAACACCCTTACCTTATTCCTGATTTTAGAGGAATTGCTTTTAATTTTTGTCTGTTGATTATGATGTTGGCTGTGGGTTTGTAATAGATGGCTTTTATCATGTTGAGGTATGTTTTCTGTATTCCCACTTTGCTAAGATCTCTTCTTAAATTTTAAATGATAACCTTCTGGATAAAGTAGTTTGGGTTGTTGTTTTGCATCACTTTGAATATTTCTTGCCAATCCTTGCTGGTCTCAAGTGTTTCTGTTGAGAAATGAGATATTATTATGGGGGCTTCTCTGTAGGTAATTAATTTCTTTTTATTTATTCATTTTTTAGAGAGGAGACAGAGAGAGAGAGAGAGAAAGAGAAAGAGAGAAAGGGGGGAGGAGCTGGAAGAATCAACTCCCATATGTGCCTTGACCAGACCAGTGCAGGGTTTTGAACTGGTGACCTCAGTGCTCCCAGGTCGATGCTTTATCCACTGCACCACCACAGGTCAGGCCTCTGTAGGTAATTAACTGCTTTTCTCTTGTAGCTTTTAGTGTTCTTTTCTTGTCTCTTATCTTTGGCATTTTAATTATGATATGTCTTGGTGTAGGCCTCCTTGGGTTCATCTTTAATAGGACTCTCTGCATTTCTTGTATTTACTTGTGTGACTTTTTCCTTCATCAATTTAAGAAAATTTTCAGCAATGATTTCTTCAAACAGGTTCTCTATCCCTTGTTCATTCCCCAAGAACCCCTATGATGTGAATGTTGTTTCTCTTCATGTTGTCGCACAGGTCTCTTAGAGTTTCCTCAGTCTTTTGAACCTCTTTTCTTTTTGCTGCTCTGCTTCTGTGCTTATGTTTACCTTATTCTCTAAATCACTATTAAACCGTCCACTTTATCTAGCCTGAGGGCAAGCACCCCAGACTTTCACAGACTACATACACATGGTGCTGCCCAAGCCAATGAAAAATATAAGTGAGCAAACATAAAACACATTTTACGAACTTATTTGTTCAACATCATGTTAGTGGGACCCCTTATTTCAGATATCTCTTGGTCAGGAACTCAGTATGAGTAAAGTAGGCCCTACTCCAGAACTGAATCCCTCTGACACTACTGGATACTCCAATTCTATTTCTCCCCAGTGAGGTGAGCAGCAGGTTAAGATTGTGTGGGGCTGAGAATTCCCTCTGCAGAAGTTCTGTCAGCTTGTGAGCCTCTGTTCTCAGGGAGGTAGACTCAGAGAGTCCTCCACTGGGGATGACTGTGTCCCCCAGAAAGTGGCTGAGTCCCTTGAGCAACCCAAACAACAGGTCCTTGGGAACCCACACTTTAAATGTTTGTGCTTCAAGCCTCTCTCCCTTTCCTCTGTGGAACCTAGCTCAGCAGCGCCGGAAATCCAGCACCCAGGCCAGCTGACTCTATAGCTCCACCCTATCCAATGCACATGAGTCGCTGTGCCAGTGCTGATCACAGAGAATAGAACTCATCTCAGCTGGGCCTGGTGTGATGAGCCCTCCCTTAGGATTCCATTCTAGCAAGGGTTGTTAGGTCCTGAACCAATGCTCTCTGCAGGTGGCCACTGGATGTGCTGGCCCTGGCCTCCCTGGAGAGAACCTGGCATAGACCAGTGGGGGACACTGCCCATAACTGACCCTTAGCAACCTTCTTGGAGCTACAAGCAACACAGAATTTATGGCTGCCTCTGCTAGGCCCAGGTGCACATGGAAATACCAAGGTGCACAACTAGGCTGACTTTTATCCTCACTGGACCTGGAGGAAGGTCTGCAGAAGGCCGAGGTTTCCTGGCCCCTACCTCTTCCAGCCTCTGTCTGCTGGCTGCTTGTTAGGCTCGGCCACTGAAAATATCTCTTGTAAAGTGTAGAGCCTGGGGGAAATTCAGGGATTATGAAGGGTAGTGGATATGGCTCTCTCCCCTTGTCCCCAGGTATCAGTCTGTCTAGACATTTTTCACAGACCTTAGTAGGGTGTGGCCCCAGTAGTACAGTGGGTGTGGCCTCTGAGTCCCAGAGTGGTCAGAGGAGCAGGAAAGAACATCGAGGATGTGGACTGGGTGCTGGATATCCAGAGGTGTGGGTTGCCCACAGTCTAGACAATTTCTACTGAGTCTCCCCGGAGGTGAAAGCACCAGTTATAGACTTGCGAGTGTGCAGGAGAAATCTCCAGCCTCAATGCCAGAAAACTGAGTCACTAAAGTACCCCCTGCTTCCTGGCTGACTTCTCAGAATGGCCCATTCTCCATAGGGAGGGTGTCCCAATAAAGCCTGAGCTCTATGTCAACCAGGCATCCCCAATTCGACTTCCCTGTGCAGTGGGACACTCCTGCTTAACAGCAGAACTGGCAGCCTCTTTGAGACTACTCTTGAGGTGGCTATCAGGATTCTATTTATTGGTACTGAGACCAATCACCACCAGAGGAAAGACAATACACAAGTTAGTTGCAAGAATCACACAGACATTTTATTACTCACAAATCCTATCGTGTGCCTGGGTACAGCTTATCGGGGCTCCATCAGTGTGCTTCTTTTGGCTGTCCTTGGTCAGAACAGCACGGGGACAGCCCACATTCAATGTTGGAGTCTGGACGACTGACAGACTGACTGCAGTTCAGGAGTTCCTTTTGAAAAACCTTCACATGTAGCACCTCTCACTATATGGTTATCACAAATCACATAAACATCTGGCTATTGCCAGGGTTTACTCTTATTATTTCTTTGCACTCCTGCTTGGCTGTGCACCTGGCACATAAATATTTTTTATTTTATTTTGTATTTATTTTAACTATTTATAAGTTTTTCTCTTAATATTTCCACAACTTATTTTTCTATGTTTTTTATAACATAGGAGCAGGAAAGACCACCAAGGATGGGGCAGTTGCTTTTTCCCAGGCTGATGCCACTCCGAGGGGACTGCTCCAACCAGGAAAGATGGCGACTATAGTATCGGAGAATGACTTAGCACAGGTGTTCCACTGGCCATCCCCCACATTGTCTCTTTCTAGGCCACCAACTTCACACTGTCCTCACGCAAATCTAGTCTTCTCAGCTTTCTCTCCACCAGAGCTCTGGGTAAGTGGTTATGAACAAGATTTTCTGTGCAGGTCTTTTAAGACGGAGCCTGTGTCTCCAAGAGTTTCTGTCTCTTTCTTGCAGACAGAAACCTCAGCTCTTTTCAGAGGTTTCTGTCTCTAAAACCTCTCCCACGCTCTGGGGATCTAGGCTGGGTCACTTGCCCTGGGACATAGGACCCACACCTCTCAGGACAATCCTCCCCACAGTGAGAGTCCCTCAGATCCTCTGGTGCAGCTCGCTCCTGGGAGCAGGGCAACCCTTTCCGCATCTCCGCCCTCACTACCAGTCTCGGAGTGGCTTCTTCAGTGATCCTTGGTTATAGACACCTCGTTGTTTAGTCCAAAGTTGGCTTTTCAAGATGATTGCTCTTAAATGAAGTGGTAATCCAATTTGGTCCTGGGAGGTGGCAGTTGGAACGTCCGCCTAGTCCATCTCCATCTTGGAATCTTCTCGCCTGTTGGTATTTTAATCCTGGAAAAACCAAACTAAAGAGAATAGCACTGATACTGATGTATTTCTAGTTCAATGAATAAATTTATAAAGGAATATGATATAAACTAAATTGTAAGAAATTACCACTCTGATCAGAAAATAAAATTGATACAATAGATACATTTATCTTTATGACCTAAACTCAAATGATGTAGCATTGAACTGCTAAATACAAAAATAGTGATGTTGATTCCATCATATAGTATTTTGGCATACTTTCACCTCTACATGCACAGGTAGTTCAGTTCTCCAAGATGAAGCTGGTTCCCACTCCATGGCTCCTCTTCAGAGAACAGGTTCTTCAGCAAGGAACTTGGGAGTCAGAGCGGCAGGGCCTCTCCCTTGCTCAAGAACAGCCTTACTTAGAGAGATGTAAAGAAGCTTTCCCTTGACAAGGTTTGGAGATCTCTGTCTAGATTATAAAAGGAGAGGTGGGAAAGGAGACCCCTAGACTCAGGAGCCTACTTAGATTAATCTTGGTTGTGAGTTGAGGATCTAGAAACTGATTTCCTTAAACTCTTCATATTCAAATACCTTATAAAGTTTCTGTGTACCCCACTGAGGGGCATGTTTCAGTTTGGAGTCACTATTGTTGTATACGAGACTAAAGTCTGCCTCTTATGGAAACCTCATGGGACTAAGGAAATGCTGAGTGACTGTCCGAGTCAGTGTGGTTTAGCCCAGTTAATACCTTTTGTTGATGGAGTCAGATAACCTTGAACCAAATCCTCACAGTGGTGTGTGATTGCAGGAAAAATCGTTGAACCTCGCTCAACCTCAACTGTTAGAGAAAGATGTTGTTAGGACCTTTCTCATAGTGTTACCAATAAAATGATGAGACCTTGACTCTTGTCTTCTTGAAGGAAAGCAGACAAGAGACTAAGTATAGCAAGTAAAGCAAGGATTTATTGGCTAGCAGGAATATACTCAGAAGGGACTGAGTGGGCAATCTCTTGAGAGAGTGAGTGCCCCGATTAGTTGCAGAGCTTGGAACAGTGAAACAAGGGCCTAGGATAAAAGAAGCAAGAGGAGAGAGCCTATGACGGTGTAAAGCCAGTGGCCAAGGCCACCATCACAGCTGCCTGGCAAGTGCAGGTTTGCATTAGATTCGGACAGTCGGTAATGAAACAATGGAGCTAAGAACTGGTGAGCCATCAGCTTTAATACTAGCTTGCACCCAGTGGGCAAGTAAAAACACACAGTGGGCTCCAAAACCCACTCATTCAGTGCTCATGAAACTACTGACTTATCCAAGTTTCCTAGCATCAAAGGTTTCTAGCTCACCAAAGTTATTCACGTCTGTTCCCCATTTCCTTCTCTCTGCACAAACTCTGCACTAACTGGCTTCTCCCTCAGCATTCCACCATCTTGGCTGCTTCTCCTGGCCTCCTTCACGTGGCCCTAATTTTCTCTCCTCTCTAATGCTAACCTCAGGAACTGAGAGAGAGAGAGCAAGCTCCCGGTCTGCCCCACTTTATAGTGTAGAAACCCAAACCTTTAATCCAATCTACAAACAAGGAAGTCTCTGATACAAAGTCAGTTATCTCAGACATAATGTGAGGATTTCTCATGAGAGTGCACCACCCCATATCATCCAATCAGTCAACCATATGGGGAAAAGCTTACTCTTAAAACTTGCACGTGGGCAGCGCCATCTTTAACAAAGTGAGCATAATATATATTATCTGCCCAACAGAGGGCCTGCTTTTGTTCATTGGAAAGTCAGAGAAAAGGGGACCTTGGAGATAAGTTCAGGGGCTCAGTCCAGGATGAGCTGCAACTCCTCATTGGTTCCCTGGTTGCAAATCTTGTGGAGCCGCTTAGAGCTTAGGAGAAAGAGAGGCAAGGGAATTGCACCTTGGTGGTGGTGGGGTGGGGTCATGGGCAGAGTGCTCCTGGGAGGGAGAGAATGTTGGGTTTTTCTTAAGAGTTTTTAAAGATGGAGACTTTAGGGGAAGTCCCAAGGGAAGTTCTCAATAGAATATTTATCAGCTTTCCAGGTGTGTCCTTTTAGGGTCATGGTCTCCATGGATTGGCCAGCACCAGGGCAGGGGGTCATTAGTCAACACAGTTGATCCTGAGGTCAGCTGTGGCATAGCTTGTCTGGGTGCTTTTCTGCACCTGGAGCTGAAACACAACTGAGGCCTAGATGTATTTATTGCAGGTCAGAACCTCATTGTCCTGGAGGCTATTTTCTGGCTCCTTTGTTCACTTCCCTGCCAACCTGCATGACTATCAACATGCCAGGGGAGGAAAGGTCATGGGGGGCTCTAAACCACATGACCAGTGATATAAAATCAGGGGGTCTAAATCTTATGACCAGCAATATGCTAGTAGGGGAAAGGTTACCCTGGTGGCAAGATTGGTTTTCCTAATTTTGCGCTTCTCTATGCACCTGGGGCTTTCTGCTCTGGGGACCGTCTGCACCTGTTCTATAGTTCTTGCTCTACTCACATCTTTACTGCCTCCTACAATAGCACTACTGTGAGGATAGAATGAGATCATGTGAATACATTTTTACATTTAACTCTCCTGCACTCAAATGATTTGTAAATTGGCATGGATGATGCAAAACTCAGATAAGTTAGTGGCAAAATGATTGACGCATGACCCCATGTCTTTTACTAAGAAGTTTAGCTTTCTCTGTAAGTTATGTGGCTGCAGGGAAGTGACCTCCTTAAGAAGACCCTTAGAGATCTAGCTCAGTCATCTTTAGAGTTTAGGGCATACTTTAAACTGAGGAACAGTTCAAGACTTTTAAGTTACATAATGGGTGACATGAGATCATGACAATAAAAGAACGTGAAGGCATTTCTGAAAAACCTATACACTCTTTCTAATTTGCTATCAGTTATATCTTAACTGAAAAGAACAGCTAAACACTATGTAAACAAATAGTGATATGAAAAGTTAAGTAATTTTAATGGTACTAGATAGTTAATCATGAACAAATTAAATTGGAAGTCATGTGGTTTATAAAGTCTCCTTTCAAATGTCAGATAGCATCAGTCTTTCTGTGTATTGATAAGCACAGACATCCACAAAAAAATAGTCTTTTAAGCTTTCCAGATTGCTTCTCACAGCTAGAACTCATCCATTGCAGGTTATATCAGTAAGTCAATTCAGCTTAATTTGATAGCTCATAACTGTCCAGGCTGTTGTATTTACTGAGCCATGCACTACTCTCTTTTCAAGCATGCTTTAGAAAATTACTTGTAAGACTATTTCTCTTCTGGGCACAATCAAATGCTTTAGAATGAACTCTATAACTGCAGATTCAACATAGCATTAGGCTTGATAATACCATAAAAAAAATATTGCTTTAATAATAGCTTGAAGTTTCTTGGAGGCCCATGACTTTTCTCCTAGTTATTCGGTCAGATAACTTCTTAGTGAGGGTGTGTGAAGGCCAAAGACAAGGCCTGATTTAAGGGACAACAGAAAGCTCAAGGTTAAGGTGAAGAGACTAGAATCAACACCCCCTTAAATGAGTTGGCTTCTTCAGAGGGAAGCCACTGACCTCACTTGGGACCTAGTACAGTCTTCCCTGTGAGGAAACAGGGCTTGAGGGTCAGGACTGGCTTACTGGTGAGTGGTATGATTTCTTTTCTGGAATTTTCCAGTTATTTCTCTTTATTTCCAAGTTTATACAAATGTTTAAGGAGTTATAATAGTTATAATTTATATTTCAATAGGTATATTTGTATTTATTATAATGTATAATAGGACAAATACAATTAGTGTACTAGTGCTATTATATAGCAGCTATTATTGTATGGGACAAGGCTAAGTACAATAAACTTGTTGATTAGTTGAAATAGAGAAAAGCAATAATACTATGGGGATGCATGAACTGACGAATACCATAAATATGGCGTATAAGTTACTGGGTCTGAGAACGTACTGAGTTCCAGCACAGGGGACGGGACTCTCGCTGAAGGTTGGATAGCAAGTGAGAGGTGGCGCTGGCACTCTTCTACATGTCTTCTAATTCCCAGGCTCTCCTGGGCTTGTGACTAAAGCAGGGCCTCTTTCCTCTTTCACTGGTTCTGTCTCTGCTTCACTCTATAAGTGATGAGCTCAGACCAAGAGTAAAACGTTTCCCTGGCCCTTTGCTAAACTTCAGAAGTTAGACACAGCTGGGGAGAGGAAGCAGCAACGACGCCAGTTTAGCATGTGGCAGGCCTCCCAGTCTGAGCCTCTGTTCCCTGCATGCCACACCAAAATCACCACCACTCCCAATTCCCATCCACTTTGAAAGCAATGAGGAGGATTGAAAGCAAGAGACTTGATAAGAAATTGGTAAAGTAGTTTCTGTCTACATGGACTGTAGTCTAGCTTCTGTCTTCCATTCATTTGACACTGTACCTACTTAATTTCTGAACCTCAGACCACTACAAGTTAGCATTCTCTTCCCCATTTTGCAAGTAAGCTGTTGAGCAGATAAAATATGTTATGCTCACTTTGTTAAAGATGGCGCTCCCCACGTGCAAGTTTTAAGAGTAAGCTTTTCCCCACACCCTTGACTGATTAGCTGATGTGAGTTGGTGCATTCATGAGGAGTCCTCCCATTATGCCTCAGATAAATGACTTTGTATCAGAGACTTCCTTGTTTGTAGATTGGATTAAAGGTTTGGATTTCTACACTATAAAGTGGGGCAGGCCGGGAACTTGCTCTCTCTTGGGTTCTGAGGTTAGTATTAGAGAGGAGAGCAGATTAAGGCTGCATGGAGAAGAGGATAAGCAGCCAAGATGCTGGAATGCTGAGGGAGAAGCCAGTTTGAGCAGAATTTGTGCTGGAGAAGGAGATGGGGAACAGAGGTGAATAAGTCTGGTGAGCTAGAAACCTTTGATGCTAGGAAACTTGGATAAGTCAGTAGCTTTGTGAGCATTGAATGAGCCCAGTGTGTGTTTTTACTTGCCCGCCAGGTGCAAGCTAGAATTAAAGCTGATGGCTCACCAGTTCTTGGCTCCGGTGTTTCATTACCGACTGTCCAAATCTAATGCGAACCTTCATGAGCCAGGCTACTGTGATGGTGGCCCTGGCTACTGGCTTTACATAAGCTAACAGAAGTTTATGGTTAACTTGCTCAAATACGAAAGTTAGGTCTCAATTCCAAGTCTACCTGACTGCAAATTCATAAGACTTACATTTGATATTATTTTGCATGTGGAAAGAAAAGAGTCATATGAAATGAAATGGAATAATGCAAAGACATGTGTAATTTAATGGTAGATTAGTTTGTGGAGACTTCTAGGCTAAAAAAATTCAAAGTTGGACAAATAATTATTTTATTCATTTTTTTATCTAAACTCATTTTGAATTCTTCACTATGTGCCAGGCTCTTAGGGCTGATATGAAGTAGAAGTTGGCAATCTAATGCAATGATGAAATCCAGTCAAATGCCTAATTTCGTACATAAAGTTTTATTGGAACGCAGTTGCAGTTTGTTCATGAATTGTCTGTGGCTGCTTTGGGGCCACAGCAGCAGAGTTGAGTAGTTGTGACAGAGACCGCTGGGCAACTCCATACCTAAAATGTTTATTATTCACCCATAACAAAAAAAGCTTCCTGACCTTCGTATAAGGGATAGAACTTGACTAAGAAAGGGACATTAAAACTATGAAGACAGTAATGGTCATGTGTTGGGCAGATAAAATATATTATGCTCACTTTGTTGGAGATGGCGCTGCCCACATGGAAGTTTGTTGATATTAGTGTGTGTTCTGGAACAGGCTGTGGGCAGGCCGGGTCGTTATAGCCTAAGGCTTAGTTTAGGAGTAAGCTCTTCCCCACACCCTTGACTGGTTGGAGGATGTGGGGTGGTGCACTCTCCTGAGGAATTCCATTGTACAGAGACTTCCTTGTTTGTATAATTGGTTAAAGGTTTTGAGTCTATGCTGTAAAGTGAGAGAGACCAGTAGCTTGATCTCTCTCTTGGTTCTTGGTTCCTGAGGTATTAGAGAGGAGAGCAGATTAAGGCCATGTGGAGGAGAAGTAGCCAAGATGGCAGAGTGCTGAGGAAGAAGCCAGTTTGTTAAGAGTTTGAGCAGGAGGAGATGGGAAACAGAGGTGAATAAGTCTGGTGAGCTGGAAAGCTTTGATTCTAGGAAACTCGGATAAGTCAGTAGCTTTGTGAGCACTGAATGAGTGGGTTTTGGAGCCCAGTGTGTGTTTTTGCTTGCCCGCCGGGTGCAAGTTAGAATTAAAGCTGATGGCTCACCAGTGCTTGGCTCCTGTGTTTCATTACCGACTGTTCGAATCTAATGCGAACCTTCACGGGTCAGGCGGCTGTGACAGTGGCCGCGACTACTGGCTTTACATCATGAAATCCCAATATGACTTAGAGAAAATAGCAGTAGCTTTGAGCCACATTACTATAATTTGTAAAATAGAGATAGTACCACCTGCTCAAACTGCCTCATATGTTTCAGTGGGTTGGATGACATAATAGGTGATAAATAATACATTTTATTACATACTTGTTCAACAGGTATTTTTCCAAGCAATTTACATGCAATCTTTTATTTAGACCTCAGTGTAATCCAATGAAAGAGTTGCTTGGTGTAAATTGATTACTTTAATAGAAATTACTAATTTACCTTTTTTTTTTTGCCTTTCTGAGAATTTGTTCTTTGCCTAGTTAGATATCTGCCTGCATTAGCCTCTGGGAATGAGGAAGAGGATTAGGGTTTGTTAAGAAAGGAGATAAAGAAGGAGATAATCCTTAGCCAGTGAGATGCAAAAGCAGATTAGATAGCAAGACAACTGGCAGCCTTTTCTTGCAATAATATCTGAAATACTTATTGCTTTTTTTGGAGTAACAAGGGCGGGGAGGAGTGAGGGATGCGGTATATAGCATAGCCACCTGCCCTGGAGCAGCAGCCTTTATGCTCTGGCCCCCAGACTGGCTGTACGGTATCAGGATGAAGGGGGAGTAAAAGGCTAACAGCCTACCGTGTCTGGCCTGGCAAATGAAAGAAAGAAAGAGGAGTGAGTGGAAAGGAAGGGCTAGAGGAGAATATGTTTGGATTTCCCCACCCTTCATTTCGGGAAGGGAAGGAATCAGTTATATCATTATAAGAGAGGGTTTAATTGAGGGACGGGATTTATTGCCACTGTTATTGAGAAATCTGAACAAGGAAATCATCTTGGACTGCCCCAGAATCCATCTGGGTATGTTGAACATGTGGTTAGGAGCAGGAGTTTCTGAGCTGTGGCTTCCCCAGCTGTACTTGGTCCTGCAGTGTGGACCCAGAAGTGAACCTTGGACCTGATGTGGGGCTTTCTGCCACATGTCATTGTAGAGATTTGGGACTGCAGTCAGTGAGAGTGAGGAGAGGCTGAGACAGCTGGGGAGTGGCTGTGGGCTTGGTCTAAACCCAGCTGAGTGTCAGCATGGTCACAATGAACAGGAGATAGATAGGAGCTGTCCCTAGAGACCTTAGGACAGCAGCTTGCTGCACTGCCTGATGCCATGTAAGACTTCAAACCTTCTCACCAACATACTTGAATACCTGCCTAGAGGGACAGATGGGGAAGAGGAGTCTCTGAGAGGCTGAGCACTTTTATTATTATTTTTTCAAAAATATGGACTGCTTCACGAATCTGTAGGTTATCCTTGCAAAGGACCATGCTGACCTCCTCTATACTGTTCCAATTTTAGTATGTGTGCCGCTGAAGCAAGCATGAGCTTGAGCATTTTTATAAAGAAAGAACTAAAAGGACTGTTTAATTTTTGATTAAATTTAGTGTTAAGATTTAAGCATATTTAGTTTTTTCTCCCCATTTCCCTCTGAGCCTGCCACTGTTCACAGTAATGGTGGGGGATGGGTGGGAAAGTCAGATTCATTTTTGTGACAATATTTACAGATATATGTAGTTTTATACTGTTATAAAGTACCGCAGCCCAGATTCTGAAAGGTACTGTACCTCATTTCATCAAGTCCACATAGAGACATCCAGTCCAGATAAATTTTGAAGAGTTTTATTAAAGGAGGAAATTTCATATATGCCGGCCGCATATGGCTGACACAAGGCATCTGCAGGCCCAAATGGTGCAGTCCCAAAAATAGTTCAGAGGCTGCTTATATACCCTTGATCACACGTGGGCGGGGGAGCATGACATTATGGCACAATCACTGACAAGATTATAACATTTCTCTAGGGGATACTCAGAAACATTAAGACTTTCAAGGTAATACAACCAAAGATATTTACAAATCTTTCAGGGTTCTTCCTTGACTAGCCTAGAGGTATTTTACTCTCAAGATTCCAAGAAAGGGAGGAACTACAATCAATGCAAGGTGATATGTAAATTCTGCCTCCTATTGAAAGGGAAGAAGTTTCTCAGTTAACCTTAAGCCAGTGGTTCTTAACCTTTTTGAGGTACTGAACCCACCAGTTTCATATGCGCATTCACTGAACCCTTCTTTAGTGATGTAAAGCCAGTAGTCCTGGCCACTATCACAGCCGCCTGACCCGTGAAGGTTCGCATTAGATTCGAACAGTCGGTAATGAAACACAGGAGCCAAGAACTGGTGAGCCATCAGCTTTAATTTGAGCTTGCACCCGGCGGGCAAGCAAAAACACACACTGGGCTCCAAAACCCACTCATTCAGTGCTCACAAAGCTACTGACTTATCCAAGTTTCCTAGCATCAAAGCTTTCCAGCTCACCAAACTTATTCACCTCTGTTTCCCATATCTCCTCCTGCACAAACTCTTAACAAACTGGCTTCTTCCTCAGCACTCCACCATCTTGGCTTCTTCCCCTCCTCCACGTGGCCTTACTCTGCTCTCCTCTCTAATACCTCAGGAACCAAAAGAGAGAGAGATCAAGCTCCCAGGCTGCCCCAGTTTATAGCATAGAAAATCCAAACCTTTAATCCAATTATACATAAAGAAAGTCTCTGATACAAAGCCACCCATCTGAGGCATAATGGGATTCCTCCCTACATCACCACCCTACATCATCCAATCAGTCAAGGGTGTGGGGAAGAGCTTGCTCTTAAACTAAGCCTTAGGCTATAATGACCCGGCCTGCCCACAGCCTGTTCCAGAACACACATTAATATCAACGAACTTCCATGTGGGCAGCACCATCTTTAACAAAGTGAGCATAATATATTTTATCTGCCCAACAAGTGATAAATAAAATATGATTTTTTTTCCAAATTCAAGACATAGGTATATGTTTTTTTACTGGTGCACAAAATGAGCCATGCATGAACCTCACCTTGCTCAAAGAACAAAACCAACAAAGTGCATGAACTCACAACAAATTACCATATTACTTTATTCTGGCCTCCGCAGCAGAGGCTTCTCCGAACTTCTGAGACTGACTCATCGAACTCCTAGGGTTCGATAGAACCCAGGTTAAGAACCACTGCCTTAATCCTTTCAGAGAACTTAAGACCAAATGACTCTAGTCGTACTTGTAAGTCAGGGGACTTCTACATTCCTTTTCCTCCGTTTTCCAAGGAAAGAACAGGAAAGCCTGACCTTTTCTTCCTAGAATATCAATATGAATTTGCAGCTTTTTGGTACCTTACAACAGTACAAATTGTATCATCAACTAAATGTAACAACCCCTGTATAGTGTCTTTGCCTTTTTTGTACTCATTGACCCCAGAAGCATTGTGCCACTGAGAACTTGTTGGGCAGATAAAATATAATATGCTCACTTTGTTAAAAATGGCACTGCCCACATGGAAGCCCGTCACCCAGGTGATATTATTTGCCCTTATGCTTGGGATGGGTGTGGGTGAAAGACTAATGTAAGCAGGCCAGGTTGTTATGGCCTAAGGCTTGGTTTTAAGAGTAAGCTTTTCCCCACACCCTTGACTGATTGGATGAAGGGTGACTTTGTAACAGAGAGTTCCTTGTATGTAGATTGGATTAAGGGTGGATTTCTCCATTATAAAGTGGGGCAGGCCAGAAGCTTGTTCTCTCTCTTGGTTCCTGAGGTTAGTATCGGAGAGGAGAGCAGATGAAGGCCACATGGAGGCCAGGAGAAGCAGCCAAGATGGCAGAGTGCTGAGGGAGAAGTCAGTTTGTTAAGAGTTTGTGCTGGAGGAGATGGGGAATAGAGGTGAATAAGTCTGGTGAGCTAGAAACCTTTGATTCTAGGAAACTCGGATAAGTCAGTAGCTTTCTGAGCACTGAATGTGTGGGTTTTGGAGCCCAGTGTGTGTTTTTGCTTGCCTGTCGGGTGCAAGCGAGAATTAAAGCTAATGGCTCACCAGTTCTTGACTCCGTTGTTTCATTACCGACTGTATGAATCTAATGCGAACCTGCATGGGCCAGGTGGCTGTGATGGTGGCCTTGGCCACAACTACTGGCTTTACAGAAGTATAAAGACTTCCACTTAGAGTGAGCTGCTTTCATACTTGTGATTGTTAGGATTAGGTCTCCATGCTCAAATCCAAACTGCAGATGCTACAGTTGAGGCTGGAACCAGTACCATGAAAGATACCAGTTGTGTGCAAGGTGAAGCAGGACCCTAAAAACCAATCTCAGTAATGAAAACAGCTGTGAGCTAGTTAGCTATAGAAGATTGAGCCCTCCCTGGGAGTCTGGGGCAAGGAAAGGGACTGTCTGTCAGAGACGTGCCTATTCACCTCTGTGTTTTGAGTTTCACCTTTAAAGATGGTTGGAAGCAATCTTGGGACCAGAAGGCATCAAGACCTGAGGGAGGGTTTACAAGGAAGTGGTTTCTCTTCTGTCTTTGCAGCCTAAGACCAGATCCCAGAACTTATAGTGAGGGAAGAGCTGGTGGCAGTTAGATAGTGGGGTGGGGAGGGAAAAGGGTAGGAGTTGGAGGGCTGAGAGCCCTGATTTACCATGACAGAATTGGTAAGGACGTGTTGGGCAGATAAAATATAATATGCTCACTTTGTTAAAGATGGCACTGCCCACATGGAAGCCCGTCACCCAGGTGATATTATTTGCCCTTATGCTTGGGATGGCTGTGGGGGAAAAGCTGTAATGTAAGCAGGCCGGGTCGTTATAGCTTAAGGCTTTGTTTTAAGAGTAAGGTTTCCCCAGGTCCTTGACTGATTGGATGATGTGGGGTGGTGCACTCTCCTGAGGAATCCCATTGTGCCTCGGATGGGTGGCTTTGTATTGGAGACTTCCTTGTTTGTGTAATTGGATTGGAGGTTTTGATTCTACATTATAAAGTGGGACAGACCAGTAGCTTGCTCTCTTGGTTCCTGAGGTATTAGAGAGGAGAGGAGATTAAGGCCACGTGGAGGAGAGGAGAAACAGCCAAGATGGTGGAGTGCTGAGGAAGAAGCCAGTTTGGGCAGAGTTTGTGCAGAGAGAAGGAGATGGGAAACAGAGGTGAATAAATCTGGTGAGCTAGAAACCTTTGATTCTAGGAAACTTGGATAAGTCAGTAGCTTTGTGAGCACTGAATGAGTGGGTTTTGGAGCCCAGTGTGTGTTTTTGCTTGCCCGCCGGGTGCAAGCTCGAATTAAAGCTGATGGCTCACCAGTTCTTGGCTCCAGCGTTTCATTACCGACTGTACGAATCCAATGAGAACCTGCATTGGCCAGGTGGTTCTGATGGTGGCCGCGACTACTGGCTTTACAGGACGCATCTTGCTTTTCCTCCTTGTAAACAGTCTAGAGCTACCCTTTGAAACCCGGGCTATGGTCTCACTGGCTGCCAAGTGTTCCTAATGTAAAAAGCTGGGTTCTTGGACACCATCTACTGAGCGGTCCTGGTACATGCCAGCTGCCTGACTCAGTAATTTGGAAGTTATCTATACTTCTAGTTCTAACTGCAGTCTCTAACACTGTCTTCCTACCAGGAAACAATTTCCCTCCTTCCTAGAAATCTCTGAGAGCTTTCTGATTATTCTAGTGGGGAGAAGCTGTCAAGACAGTTCATCTGGAACTTGCATTTGGAGGAAAAAAAGTTTTAAAAGTAGGCAGAGTTATGAAGTGCATATAATAAAGCCTGGCTTTGGTACCTCAGTGCAGTCTTCATCCTAAATCTCTTTCCATATGAAGGCAGGCTTCCAGGATAATAAACTATCATGCTGAAATGCGACTAAGTCTGGGGTGGGATCCAAGCATTCCCAACATGTCCACCTGCCAGAGCAGACTAGGAGAAGAACCAAGCATGAACAAGATTTAGTCTGAGGACAAAATGTGTTTTGTGAACATTCACGTATTTGTATCTGTCTTAGTGAGACTCTTAAAAAGAAAAATGGATTACTTTGTGGCTAGTTTTTCCCCCTGTTGCTTTTTCTTTCCCTGTTCTATCTATATTTTCTATCATGAGTATATATTTCTTTGCTTTTCAGAAAAAAAAAGTCTTTAAAAAATAGGAATAGGCCCTGGCCAGTTGACTCAGCGGTAGAGTGTCAGCCCAGCATGTGGAAGCCCTGGGTTTGATTCCCAGTCAAGGCACACAGGAGAAGTAACCATCTGCTTTTCTACCCTTCTCCCTTCTCTCTCTTTCTCTCTTCCTCCCATAGCAATGGCTCGAATGTGTCAAGCAAGTTGTCGCCTGGTGCTGAGGATGGCTCCGTGGCCTTGCCTCAGGACTATAATAGCATGGTTGTCAAGCAACGAAGCAGTGGCCCCAAATGAGGAGAGCATTGCCCAGAAGGGGGCTTGCTGGGTGGATCCTGGTGGGGTGCATGCAAGAGTCTGTCTCTCTGCCTCCCTGCCTCTTACTTAATTAAAAATAGAAAAAAGGAGGAATAAAAACTTGGATCTTACCTGCTGCTGACATTTTGTGCCCTCAGATTGTGCTGAGGGGTGAGGAGAGGTGAGATAGCAACAATCCAGATCTTCCATAGGTTCCTCCCCTGCTTCTCTACCCCCATCCAATCTATGAAGAAGTGTGTTCTGCACGAACATAGTGATCTGGGTAATAGACAACACTAGAAACTTACTGTTTCATTTTCTTGGCGGTAATGCTGTATTTTATTGTATTGTATTGTTTTTTGGGGGTTTTTATAAGTTTTTTTTTTAATTTCTTTTTATTTTATTCATTTTAGAGAGGAGACAGAGAGGGAGAGAGAGAGAAAGAGAAAGAGAGAAAGGGGGGAGGAGCTGGAAGCATCAACTCCCATATGTGCCTTGACCAGACCAGTGCAGGGTTTTGAACTGGTGACCTCAGTGTTCCCAGGTCGACGTTTTATCCACTGCGCCACCACAGGTCAGGCCTATTGTATTGTATTGTATGAGGACATATAGGAGTAGAAGGTCGTCATTTGTAAAAGATACAGGTGGAAACATCAGAAGGTGAAGCATCAGGATGCCCACCCCAGATTTTAAGATGGTCTGATAAAGCAGCAAGTAAGAAGCAAATGCTGCAAAAAGTTAACAGTTGTTGAGGTTTGTGATCTCTATACGTGTGTTACTTGTACTCTTCTTTCAAGTTTTCTATTTGAATATTTTGTAATAAAAATTTAGAAGCAAAACTAGACTCCCTTCAATCTTCGATCATCTTCTGTGTTTCTTCTTTTTGTCTTATTCCCTTTTTACCTTTTCTCTCACCTGCCTGACCCAGCATGGAGACATGACTCGCAGGAAAGCATGCTTTTTGTGGGAATGAGGAAATTAGTTTGTTTTAGCACTCGGCAGTGTCATCCCTCCCGTCATTCAACACCCAGGCCTCTCCTCCAACACTGTGCCTTTACAATACATGTCTGAGACTGCTTTGTTGTTCATATGCCTTTAAGTTGGAAATAGCCTTAATTTCCATCATTAGGAAGGTGGTTAAGTAGTTTACGGTACATTTTTAGAATGAAATACCATGCCAACTAAAGCAAGTTTGTGTGTGTGTTTATTATTTTAAAATTTTTATTATTTAAGCAGTTTAGAAAATAGCAAAATGGAAAGAAAAATCAAATCATTGAATTTCCTACCACTCAGAGATAACCCAGAAGAAAAAGATAGGCATCTTAATATAAGTATGAGTGCTTTGAACAGACTTCTCAAAAGGGAATATCCACATGGTTACTAAATATATAGAAAGGTGCCCAGCCTAGTTAGTAATCAAAGAAATTAAAATTTAAACCATAGTGTGGTACCTCTGTACACCAATCAGATTAAATAAAATAAACAGTTTGACAAAGTATTAGACAGTTTATAGCACAACTAGAATGCTTATACACTAACAGTTGTGATTGTGAATTAATGCAAATTGAAGAAAACAGTTTGGCATTATGTAATAAAGTAAAGACATACATACTCTATGAACAGGAATTCCAGAGTTAGGAATATTTCCTAAGTAAATTTATATACATATATATATATATATATATATATATATATATATATATATATATATGTAGGATACATGTCTGAGAGTGCTTAAATGAGCATATCTGTAACAGCAAGAAACTGGCAACAACACATACCAGTCAACAGTAGGGTCAATAAATAAGTTCTAATATACTTATACAAAAGAATATTATACTGGAAAATAATGAACAAATTATAACTTTGGGACACAGTTTGGATTAATTGTAACAAATATAATTTTAAAGCAAAAGAAGCAAAGAGAAAAAAAAAGAATACGTAGTATATGATTCCATTACTGTAAGGTCCAAAAAGCAGGCAAAATTGAATGATGTTGTTTAGGTTTGCTTGCACAGAAGGTTAAGTCATAAATTAAGTCAAGGAAATAATCACCTTGAAAATCAGCCTAGTATTTAACTTGATGGGAAGTGAGAAGGCTGATTGCGGTAGACATAAGGAGGCCTCTGGGCCCTAGGGTGCTGGTGACAGGCAATTACAATATGCACAATTGGTGCTACACTAGTTCATTTTACTACTTACTGTATATATTACATAAGAGATAATGTATATGTACATAACAGATAATGTTTTATAGGTTTCAGTTGGTATGTCTTACACATATTTTATTAAATTTATCCTTAAGCATTTCATGATTTAAAATTTTTATTATAAATTATATTGCTTTTAAAATTTCAATTTCTAATTGTTCATTGCTAGTATATATAGAGACAAAACTGTTCTTTGTGTGTTGACTTTGTATTAAGCACTGTTGCTGTACCAGTCAGTATCCAGCCAGGAAATAGAAACCACTGTAATAATTTAAACAAGGAATTTTAATAAATAGTTTTTATAAAATATTATTAAATATTAATTGGGGTTAAGTGTTACAAAGAGTGGAAGGAACTTGAAACAATTTAAAAATAGCAAATACAGTGATTAGGACTGACGCATGGAAGGCCATGTCCCAAGGCTGAGATTTAAACCTGGTTGGTTGGAGGGGTCGACTGCAGTTTACTGGGTGATGCAGATGTATGCTGAGGTACTGGCTGGCTGGAGCTGGTCCACAGGAAGTCATTTGCTGGAGTACCAGAGACACTTCTTGGAGAATACCTGCCACTGAATCTTCTGTATTCAGTGCTGCACAGAGCGTGGTAGAGGGGAACAGAACTAGGATGAGAAGCTTCTGCTATTCCTTGCAGTGCTTCTCTGGCTTCCTCTATCGACAGACTGACATCACACGAGCTGACAACAAATGTCTACAAGTCCAACTCCATTATCACCACTCAGGGAAAAGGCAGGTAGACTTGCAACTGAGAGAAAATACATAGCACACTTGCTAAACTTACTAGTTCTCATACTTTAGTGCTTCTGTTTGTAATTTCCTTAGTATGTTCCTTAGTATTTTCTGTGTTTTTTTTAATTTGTTTTCATGTCATCTGTTAATAAAATAGTTCCTTTTTTTTTCAATCTGAGAGGTCTTTCTTTCTCTCTCTCTCTCTCTCTCTCTCTCTCTCTCTTTCTTTCTTTCTTTCTTTCTTTCTTTCTTTCTTTCTTTGCCTTTAAATAGAAGTGGTGACAGCAAACATACTTCCCCTGATGTTAGGGATAAGACATTCAAATTTGCATTATTAACCATGATATTAGCTATCGAGTATTTTTGCTATTTGATTTTGTATGCCCTTTATTAGGTTGAAGATATTTACTTTTACTTCAAGTGTCCTGAGTGAGATACTTTATCATGAATATGTGTTGAATTTTGTCAAATGTTTTATGCATGTATTGATGTCATCGTATGATTTTACTTCTTCAGTCTGTTGATATGGTGAGTTACATCAACTGGTTTGCAAATGTTGAACCAGTTTCTCATTCCTGGGTAAATTCTACTTGATCATAAAATTTATTATTTTATATATTGGTACATTTTAATGGCTAATAGTTCTGTAAGGATTTTTGTGCCTATGCTCACAAGAAATATTGGTGTGTAGTTTTCTTTTCTAATAATGTTTTTTTAAAAATACATTTTAATATTAATTTTCTTTTATTTTATTCATTTTAGAGAGGAGACACACGAGAGAGAGAGAGAGAGAGAGAGAGAGAGAGAGAGAGAGAGAGAAAGGGGGGAGGAGCTGGAAGCATCAACTCCCATATGTGCCTTGACCAGACCAGTGCAGGGTTTTGAACTGGCGACCTCAGTGTTCCCAGGTTGACGCTTTATCCACTGCGCCACCACAGGTCAGGCCTCTAATAATGTTTTAATCTAGTTTTGGTATAAGAATAAATAATGCTGTCCTCAGAAAATGAATTAGGAATTTTTCCCTCCTAGTCTATTTTCTGGAAATTATTGTATAAGATTGAATATTTTTTTTCTTAAATGTTTATTAGAATTTATCAATGAAACCATTTAGGCCTTCACTTTCTTGTGCACGACAGCTTTAATTATGAATTGAATTTCCTTTATAGATTTAGGGTTATTCAAGTTTTAATTTCTTCTTGTTTTAGCATTGGTCATTTGAGGATTTTGTCCATCTTATCTAAATTGTTGAATTGATTAGCATAAAGTTGTGTATAATATTCTCTTATCTTTTACATTTTTGTAGAATCTATATTGATGCTTCTACCTTGATTCCTCAAAATTATGTTGGCTGTGTAGGATCTTTTGTGGTTTCATACAAATTTTAGAATTGTTTGTCCTATTTCTGTAAAAAATGCCATTGCAATTTTGATGGGGATTTAATATAATCTGTAGATTGTTTTGGATAGTATGGACATTTAAATAAAATTAATTATTTAAATCCATAAGCATAAAATATCTTTCCATTTATTTCTGTCTTTTTAAATTTCTTTTATTAATGTATAATTTTCAGTGCACAGATATTTCATCTTGGTATTCTATTCTTTTTGCTGCAATTGTAAGTAAGATTGTATACTTAATTTTTCTTTCTGATAGTTTGTATTAGTGTATAGAAGTGCAACTGATTTTTTATATATTGATTTTGTATACTGTAACATTACTGAGTTGGTTTATTAGTTTTAACTTTGTTTTTGGTGGAGTTGTCAGAGATTTCTATATATGGTATCATGTCATCTGTAAATAGTGCCAGTTTTATTTCTTCCTTCTCAAATTGGGTGCCTTTTATTTCATCCCTCCCCCCCCCCCCAATTTAAGGTGATCAGATTTTAAAATTGGTAAAGCGGGACACCATTGACCTGGGGGGAGGGGGTTCTTGATTAAAAATTTGGTCTATATGGAGCAAAAAATATTTTTATAGAATGCAAAAATAGTATTGTAATATATTTTTTAATTTCAACATCAGTACAATTTACAAATATAATACATTAAAATATTATGTATATTATTATTTTATTCTTTGGCATATTTCTCATTTCAGTGAATTTTTTTTAGTAAATTGCTGTTGTTGTTTAAAAGGTCATGAAATTTTTCACAAGAATTTGTTAAATTATATTTCACACATAAAATGGCTTTCAAAGTCTCAAGACTTAATTGTGATTTTTCTGATGTCCATACTTTATTTAGTGTAGAAAAAAGGCGTTCAGTCACAGCATTAGTTCCTGGTAAAGACAGCGCTATTCCACAATTTTTAGTGCATTATTGTATGGAACATGGTTTGTTTCCAAATGATGAAATATTTCTAACCGTTTGTTCTCTATTGTGATTTTTACTGATGCCCAAGATTTAACCTTTTCCTTATCAATCTATTTTTTAAATAATGATCCATCATTAAAAAGATCATTTTCAGAAATATTACTCTATGGGAAATTTTGAGTGAGTCAGAGGGATCGGGTTACACGGTCCCAAAACCGATGCCGGAGCTGCACGAGCGGGCGGGAGCAGGCAGGCAGCACCGCTGGCGCACTTGCACACGAGCAGTCACGCACACTTCTCGCCTGGACTCATCCTTGCTGCGGCCGTGCTCCCCACGTCCAGCCCCACTGCCTGCTGGAGACTGAGTGGCTTGCGCCTCAGGGAGCCTGGAGCCCCACGCCAGCGTCCAGGATGCAGGCCTATAGGTAGTTAGGGGATTTGACAGCCGCTGCCCCAGCAGGTACATCCCGCCTGAAGTTCTTTGTTTCAGGGCCCCACACGGGGCAGCCAGCTTTTGCAGGCGCTTCCAGGTGGAGGTGGGGTCTCCCCGCCGAAAACCGTATATTCCCTTCTCGTTCTCCTGCCGTTCTTTAGCTTTTCGTGCATTCTTTTCAAAAATAGGGACTTTTAAAAAACGCCGCAGGATGTGGGACAAATTGTTAAAAATCAGGACTGTCCTGCCAAAGCGGGATGTCTGGTCACCTTACCCTAATTGCTCTGTTGGGACTTCTAATATTATGTGGAATAACTGTGGTGTGAGTGGAAATCTTTATCTTTTCCTGATGTTAGATGAGAATCTTTCAGCTTTTCACTATTGAGTATGATGTTAGTTGTGGACTCATTATATCTAGCCTTTATTATGTGGAGGTATGTTTCTCTATACTCACTTTGTTGAGAATGTTTATCATAAATAGATGTTTAATTTTTTCAAATGCTTTTCCTGCATCTATTGAGATAACATGATGTTACCTTCATTTTGTATCACATAGACTGATTTTTGGATGTTGAATTATCCTTGCATCCCTGAGCTAAATCTCATTTTATCATGGTATATAAAGTTGAATTTAACAGATGAAAAATCAAAGTTATGTAACTTTGGGTAAGAATAGCTACAATTTGTAAATGATACTCTATGTTTTAAAAATATGAAAAAAGACTTAAGAGTTTGAAGTAATTCTTAATTACAAATATCAAACAGCATTTATAGAATCTCTACTCTGAAAGATGAGGAACTTGGGAGAAACTTTACTTCCTTCCATCCTGCTCCTACACTGATTGTTTATATTTTTACTTGTACATTATGAGAGTGTATAAAATTTGCTTTCTGCTCTATAACCACAGTTCATGACATTGGTGTGTCTTAATACTATGTTGAATTGGACTTAATTTTTACTGGTATTTTATCATAACATGTCCATTTTTTCAGTTTTATTTTTATTTTTTTGTGCATTGAGCGGGGAATCGAACCCAGTCACCTCTATGGTCCAGGACAATGCTCCAACCAACCTAACTAGCCAGCCAGGGCTTAGTTTTTATTGATTTTTAGAGAGACAGAGTGTGGAAGAAAGAGAGAGAAGAGGAGGAAAGGAAACATTTATTGCTCTGCTCAGTCATGCATTTTTTTGTTGCTTACCATGTGTGCCCTGACACGGGATTGAACCTGCATCCTTGCTGTTTCTGGATGACGCTGTTACCCAAATGAGCTACTGGCCAGAACCTTGAGTTCTTCATTTTAAGTTATAATTTATTTGACTGGATGTATCATCAATCCTTTTTCTTAAATAAAGTTTCATAGGGAGTATTCTGAGTTCTTAAGGCTTATGAGTTTCTGCCTTTAGCCTTGTATTTGCATTAAACTTGGCTGGATATAAACTTCCCACATATTGCTCTATTGCCTTTTATTATCTAGAGTTACTACAGAGAATTCTGAAGCAAGTCTAGTATTTCCCCTTTATATAAGAACTACTTGTTATCCTATATGTACATAGAATAATTTCTGTATATCTCTTTTTTTAATTTTTTTATTTTTCTTAAGTGAGAAGCAGGGAGGCAGAGAGACAGACTCCCATGTGCACTTAACTGATATCTACTTGGCAAGCCCACTAGGGGGCAATGCTCTGCCCATTTGGGACATTGCTCTGTTGCAACCAGAGCCATTTTAGTGCCTGAGATGAGTCCATGGTGCCATCTTCAGTGCCTGGGCCAACTTTGCTCCAATGGAGCCATGGCTGTGGGAGGGGAAGAGAGATATAGAGAGAAAGGAGAGGGGGAAGGGTAGAGAAGCAGATGGTTGCTTCTCCTGTGTGCCCTGAACTGGAATTGAACCTGAAACTTCCACACACCAAGCCAATGCTCTACCACTGAGCCAACTGGCCAGGGCTAATTTCTGTATATCTTTAAAGTTTGGTAGCTATATCAGGATATTTCTTGCTATATTTTCTTTTGTATTATGGTTTCCTGAGTTATAGTGTGTTTTTCTGGCCATAGATTCAAATAGTTATTTCAGGAAAAAATTCTTACCCATTGGGAATTGTCTTTTGGAATTTCAAAGACTTCTTATTGGAACCTGGCAGTAGGCAGAGAACAGGAGGACTCATGAGACTGTCAGTGAAGACTTCAAAGGAAGAAAGGAAACTACTAGAAGCTTCGTAAAAGGGGGCCCACAGTTTTCTTTAGCAGGACAACTGATTTTACCAGCAATTTTCAACCATTTTTATCTCATGGCACACAAACTAATTACTAAAATTCTGTGGCATATCAAAAAATATTTTACTTTTTTGCCTGACCAGGTGGTGGCACCATGGATGGAGTGTCGGACTGAGATACAGAGGACTCAGGTTCAAAACCCAAGGGTCTCCTGCTTGCGCATGGGCTCACCGGCTTGAGCATGGGATCATAGACATGACCCCAAGGTTGATGGCTTGAGCCCAAAGGTTGCTGGCTTGAAACCCAAGGTCACTGGCCTGAGCAAGGGGTTACTCTTTCTGCTGTAGCCCCCCCCCCCCCATCAAAGCACATATGAGAAAGCAATAAATGAAGAAATAAGGGGCTGCAATGAAGAATTGATGCTTTTTATCTCTCTCCCTTGTTGGTCCCTATCTGTCCCTCCCTATGTCTCTGTCACACACACACACACAAAATTATATTTTTTACTAATCTGACAAAATAAAGGTGTAATTCTGATTCACTTACACTGAACAGCTATTGTGTTGTCTGTTGTCATTCTTTTAATTTGACAATCGACAATCTAAGGGAAAAGAGATCAGTGTATCTGACTAAATAGTAGGTACAGTGGGTCCCCAGTTTATGACACGGTTCCATTCCTATAACATTGATGTAACCCAAATTTTGATGTAAGTCAAAACACAGCTTACCACTTACCTATTCTAAAAGTTGTACAATCATAATCTAGAACATAAAAACACAAATAAGCCACAGAAAAAGAAAAAGGACATAAATATACTGTACTGTACACTGTATTTTAGTAACAGGAAAAAAAATGATAAAAAGTGAATATACAGAAAAATCTCTTACCTTTATTCCTGTGGTTGGCTTGCACACTGGAAGGGGCATTGCAAGATGGGAAAGACTGACCTATTGGGAGGAGGAAGCTGGAGAGGCAGGAGGATCTTCAGTAGGTGCTGGAGATACTGGGTCAGGAGAATCAGGATGGCCTAAGGAACATGCAGAAGATGCTGAAGATGATTCTACCTGTACTACAGGTGTTTCATCTCAAGAAGCAGCTGATGTAGAGGGAAGAAGATCTGTTGCAGGCCTCTCTACCCTTTTAAAGAATTGTTCCAGGCTAGTCTGGAAAGTTGATGACTTCTTCTCTTCCAAAATCTGCCTATAGCATTGTAAGGCATCTATAACAGCTCTGTAGACCTTACTGAATTTGTCATCACTGGGTCCTCAGCCTGAAATCTTGCCAACCCATCCCCTACCATAGAGAAACCTTCTACCAAACCCTTAGTAGTAAATCTCTTGGGTTCTTGGGTTTCTATCTCTTCCTCTTCAATCAGCTGCTTCTCTAGCTAAACAAGGTCCTCAGCAGACAGCTTCTCTCTATGTGATGCCTGTAACTCTGTGACATCTATTGTGATGGCTTTCCTCTTCTTCAAAGTATTACCATCTGAAGACTCTCACTTTTGCTAAGTAGCCATGATAAGGGCCAAAATGTCACTAAACAAAGCAACACAAACAAAACACTTGCACTTTTAACAGTCCAAAATGGCGTAGGTAAGTGTACTGGGGACACCAACTCCCTCACTCATATGCCTCGTTACTGTGTATTCTGCCATGCAACCAAACTGATTCACCCACATAGTCCGTAAGTACAACAGTAACGGCCTAAGCTGAAACATTCAAGTCTAAATTTTTTAAAGTTTTTATGGGCATGAGCATCATAAACTCAAAACGTTATATGCCAAGACTGTCATAACTTGAGGACCTCCTGTATTGCATCTTTTAAAAATCCTTACAGCGCAGTAGTTGAAAATTGCTGGATTAGACTATTGCCTATAATAAATTGAAAAATAGAAAATATACTAAATTAACTTATGTATTTGTCTAAAGGTATTTTCAAACAGAATTTTAAAGTGCCAACTGATATTTTTATTTACATATGAACTATTTCACTTTATAACAGAATTAGAGAAGTATGTTTAACCCAGAACTTGCTCAGTTAGAAAATAAAACATTTTTTTTTATTCTAATATTCTTAGTCAGCAAAAGTTTCTCAAAATACAAAGTAGCATCAGGACTAATAGAAACTATAGAACAATGACTGCAAAGTGTGGCTTGGTTGGAGGGAGGGAAGATGGCGATGGAGTAGGCAGACGTACCAACTTCCAACTCCCAGAACCAAAGTGGATTATAACTCAATTTTAAGAACCATCATCTGGATAAACCAACTTTGAGCAAAACTAAGTGGACTCTTCAACCAAGGCACACTGCAGAAGCCACATTGAGACTGGTAGGAATAGCAAAAACGCGAAGAGGGCTGCCCAGCTCCCCGGAGCAAATGGCAGCCCGGAGAGATCCGCATGGCGGGAGGAGAGTTTGGCGGAGAGGGAGGGACCTGGGTCCCAGGAACCAAGCCCCAGACTGCAGTCCCAGACCCTAGAAGAGGCGATTGAACAGTATCGAGCTGTGAAGCAAGTGAGGATACTATTTGGGAAAAAGAGAGAGTCTTCTCAGACCCAAAAATCTTTTTAAAGGGACAGCTCAGAAAGCCTCTCTCACAACCACGCACCCGGGGCTCCGGGGAACTGGGACAGAGGAGAGGAACAGAGCAGCGGGAACAAAGAGTAGACTGAAGGCATGAGGACACTCTGAGGGACAGCCACCCCGACCCATGGGCTAAGTCACTTCCCTAATCGAAAACGAATATTTCCCCTGGAGCTAGCAATACCAGCAAAGGGAGACAGGACACTAGCCAAACAAGCTCTCCCGCGGCAATTAGAGCAGACCTGCCTAGAGGGAGGGAGCTCCCAAGCCTACAGTGTGGAGACTTAGGGCACTTCTAGCCCCCTGAGGTTGCTGAAGCCTATGGTCGGGACAGGACGCCGAAACGCAGTCCTGTCGGTGTGGGCGAACAGTGAGAGCTCGGGCTAGCCTAGCAGGGGCGGAGAGGACGCGCAAAAGCTGTCCGGCAGCTGCGGGCCGCCTGTGACCCCACTTGTGGGGAAAAATACGGGCAGAGATCAGCCCTGCGACCCTGCGCTAGCCGGCCCTGACCTCGGGCACCGGGCTAAGACCAGGGACGGGCGAGGGGCCCGAGGCTCACACTGCCAACCCCACCCAGAAGGAGAAACCTCGGTGTGCCATCTGCGGGCACGAGCGGGCTCCTAAGTCGGGGGCGAGGGAGACACTGAGACCAGGGGAAGTTCGCAGCTGAGCTCACGCTGCTCTCCCCGCCCGGCCGGAGAAACCGCGGAGTACCGCCCTACGTGCGCGAGCTTTCTCCGAGCGTGGGGGCGGGGTAGGAGCCGGAACGACCGGAAGCTAGCCGCTGTGCGCACGCCAGCAAACACGCCCGGCCCAATAATCCCCCTTGTTCGGTTTCAGTCCCTGCGCAGGAGGGCCCTGGCCTCGAGGGCGGGGCTAAATTCTGGACGGGCAAAGGCTCACAGCTGAGAGCACGTCAAAAGCCCCGCCCAACCCACAAAACGGTGGCGAGCAGGCTCGGACTGAGGGTGCTGGGCGTAAGCCTTCCGGAAAAAGTCTGGGTCCGCAGCGGAGCAAAGGTGCTCACCTCTGCCCTGCTTGCTAACGCTAGTGGCTTGAGTGACAGCCCCTCCCGCAAAGGAGAGGCAGAAACCACAGCAATAGCTGCAGTGAGCCGGCGCTGGCAACGCCCACACCAAACCGCCCTAGGCAGCGACAGAGGGGGTGGCAAGCCTGCAGACAGACCTCACCTAGAGAACACAAAGGCAACACATACTGGACTCCAGTGGCCACAACTTGCTTATACTCAGATAAAATGGGCAGGCAGAGGAATGCAAACCAAATCAACCAAGAGAAATCCCCAGAGAAGGTCCTGAATGAACCAGATGTAACCAAACTACCAGAAGCAGACTTTAGAATAATGATAGTTAGGATGTTCAAAGACATTAGAGCAACAATGGATAGTCACTATGAGCACCTAAATAAAGAGATAACAAGTATAAAAAATGAAATTGAAATAATAAAAAAGAACCAGACAGAAATGACAAATACAGTATCAGAACTGAAGACCACAATGGAAGGAATTAAAAGCAGGATGAATCATGCTGAGAATCGAATCAGTGAGTTAGAGGACACAATAAACAAAGTTACAGAAGCAGAGAAAAAAAAGGAAAAGAGATTCAAAAAATGTGAGGAAACTCTAAGGGAGCTCTGTGACAACCTGAAGAGAAACAACATTCGCATCATAGGGGTACCTGAAGAAGAGGAAAGAGGACAGGAAATGGAAACTTTATTCAATCAAATCATAGCCGAAAACTTCCCTAAATTAAGGCTGGGAAACATTCTACATGTCCAAGAGGCACACAGAACCCCATTAAAGAGAAACCCAAAAAGATCTACACCAAGACACATCATAGTTAAAATACCAAAGCTAATAGATAAAGAAAAAATCTTAAAAGCTGCTAGAAAAAAAAGACTCTCACCTACAAAGGAGCCCCCATTAGGATGACATCGGACTTCTCAACAGAAACACTTGAGGCCAGAAGGGAATGGCAAGATATAATCAAAGTAATGCAGAACAAGAACCTACAACCAAGAATACTCTATCCAGCAAGGCTAACGTTTAAAATTGAGGGAGAAATAAAGAGCTTTCCAGACAAAGAAAACCTCAAGGAATTCATTAAAACCAAACCAATCCTGCAAGAGATTTTAAGGGGCCTAGTGTGAACAGTTCAAAGGGAGAAAAGAATATAGCAAAAAAAAAAAAAAAAATACAGCTTTAAAGAATAAAATGTCAATAAACAACTACATATCAATAATAACCTTAAATGTAAATGGACTAAATGATCCAATCAAAAGACATAGGGTAGCAGCGTGGATAAAGAAACAGGACCCATACATATGTTGTCTACAAGAGACACACCTTAAAACAAAAGATGCACATAAACTGAAGGTAAAAGGGTGGAAAAAAATATTTCATGCAAATGGAAATGAAAAAAAAAGCCGGGGTAGCAGTACTTATATCTGACAAAATGGACTTTAAAACAAAGACTGTAGTAAGAGATAAAGAAGGACACTACATAATGATAAAGGGAACAATTCAACAGGAAGATATAACTATTATAAATATCTACGCACCAAATATAGGAGCCCCGACATTCATAAAGCAGACTTTGATGGACATTAAGGGCGAGATTAACAGTAATAGTATCATAGTAGGGGATTTCAATACCCCACTAACAACACTGGATAGATCCACAAGAAAGAAAATCAATAAAGAAACAGCAGACTTAAAGGATACACTAGATCAACTTGATTTAATAGATATATTCAGAACTTTTCACCCTAAAGCAGTAGAATATACATTCTTCTCAAGCGCTCATGGTACGTTTTCTAGGATAGACCACATGTTAGGACACAAAAAAGGCCTCAACACATTTAAGAAGATTGAAATTATATCAAGCATTTTCTCTGATCACAATGCCATGAAACTAGAAATCAACCACAAAAGAAAAACTGAAAAATACTCAAACACTTGGAAACTAAATAGCATGTTATTAAATAATGAATGGATTAACATTGAGATCAAAGAAGAAATAAAAAAGTTTCTAGAAACAAATGATAATGAGCATACGTCAACTCAAAATCTATGGGACACAGCAAAAGCAGTTCTGAGAGGGAAGTTTATTGCACTACAGGCATATCATAAGAAGCTAGAAAAAGAACATATAAGCAACTTAACCCTGCAGCTAAAAGAACTTGAAAAACAACAACAAATAAAATGCAGGACAAGTAGAAGGAAGGAAATAATAAAGATCAGAGCAGAAATAAATGACATAGAGGCTAAGGAAACAATACAGAGGATCAATGAAACCAGATGCTGGTTCTTCGAAAAGGTAAACAAGATTGATGAACCCTTAACTAGACTCATCAAGAAAAAAAGAGAGAGGTCTCAAATAGATAAAATTAGAAAGGACACTGGAGAAATTACAACTAATACAACAGAGATACAAAGCATTGTAAGAAAATACTATGAAGAACTCTATGCCAAAAAATTTGACAATCTAGATGAAATGGACAAATTTCTTGAATCATATAAACTTCCAAAAATCAATCTGGAAGAATCAGAGCACCTGAACAGACCAATTACAACTGAGGAGATTGAAACAGTTATCAAAAAACTCCCAAAAAAGAAAAGTCCTGGGCCTGATGGGTTCACAAGTGAATTCTATCAAAAATTCAAAGAAGAACTAACTCCCATCCTCCTCAAGCTATTTCAAAAAATTCAAGAGGAAGGCAGACTTCCAAAATCCTTTTATGAGGCGAGCATAATTCTGATCCCCAAACCGGGCAAAGACAACACAAAGAAAGAAAATTATAGGCCTATATCCCTGATGAATTTAGACGCTAAAATTCTCAACAAAATATTAGCCAACCGGATTCAGCAATATATGAAAAAAATCATACACCATGACCAAGTGGGATTTATTCTGGAGAGGCAAGGCTGGTTCAATATTCGCAAATCAATCAATGTGATTCATCACATAAACAAAAGGAAGGACAAAAATCATATGATAATTTCAATAGATGCAGAAAAGGCATTTGATAAAATCCAGCACCCATTCATGCTTAAAACTCTCAATAAAGTGGGAATACAAGGAACATTCCTTAACATGATAAAGGCCATCTACAACAAACCCACAGCAAACATCATACTAAATGAACAAAAATTAAAAGCAATACCCTTAAGATCAGGAACCAGGCAGGGTTGCCCACTTTCACCACTTTTATTCAACATAGTTCTGGAAGTCCTAGTTACAGCAATCAGACAAAAAGAAGAAATAAAAGGCATCCAAATTGGAAAAGAAGAAGTAAAACTGTCACTATTTGCAGATGATATGTTATTGTACATAGAAAACCCTAAAGTCTCAGTTAAAAAACTACTGGACCTTATAAATGAATTCAGCCACGTGGCAGGATATAAAATTAATACCCAGAAATCAGAGGCATTTCTATATACAAACAATGAACTGTCAGCAAAAGAAATTAAGGAATCAATCCCCTTCACTATTGCAGCCAAAAAAATAAAATACCTAGGAGTAAATTTAACCAAGGAGGTTAAGGACTTGTATTCGGAAAATTATAAAACATTGATAAAAGAAATCAAGGAAGATACAAACAAGTGGAAGCATATACCGTGCTCATGGCTAGGAAGAATAAACATCATTAAAATGTTTATATTACCCAAAGCAATTTATAAATTCAATGCAATACCAATTAAAATACCAATGACATACTTCAAAGATATAGAAAACATATTCCAAAAATTTATATGGAACCAAAAAAGAACACGAATAGCCTCAGCAATCTTAAAAAGAAAAAATAAAGCAGGAGGCATCACTCTTCCGGATATCAAGGTTTACTACAAGGCCATTATACTCAAGACTGCCTGGTACTGGCATAAGAACAGGCACAGTGATCAATGGAACAGAACAGAAAACCCAGAAATAAACCCACAGCTTTATGGACAACTGATATTTGACAAAGGAGGAAAGAACATACAATGGAGTAAAGACAGCCTCTTTAACAAATGGTGCTGGGAAAATTGGACATCTACCTGCAAAAAAATGAAACTAGACCATCAACTTACACCATGCACAAAAACAAATTCAAAATGGATAAAGGACTTAAACATAAGCCGTGAAACTATAAGCATCGTAGAAGAAAACATAGGCAGTAAGCTCTCCGACATCTGTAGCAGCAATTTATTTGCCGATTTATCTCCACGAGCAAATGAAATAAAAGGCAAGATAAACAAATGGGACTACATCAAGCTAAAAAGCTTTTGCACAGCTAAAGACAATAAGAACAGAATAAAAAGACAAACTACACAATGGGAGAACATATTCGACAGCACGTCTGATAAGGGGTTAATAACCAAAATTTATAAAGAACTTATAAAACTCAACACCAGGAAGACAAACAATCCAATCAAAAAATGGGCAAAAGAAATGAATAGAAATTTCTCCAAAGAAGACATACAGATGGCCAAAAGACATATGAAAAAATGCTCAACGTCACTAATCATTAGAGAAATGCAAATTAAAACCACAATGAGATATCACCTCACACCAGTCAGAATGGCACTCATCAGCAAAACAACACAGAATAAGTGCTGGCGAGGATGTGGAGAAAAGGGAACCCTTCTGCACTGCTGGTGGGAATGCAGGCTGGTGCAGCCACTGTGGAAAACAGTTTGGAGATTCCTCAAAAAATTAAAAGTCGAACTGCCTTTTGACCCAGCTATCCCACTTTTAGGAATATACCCTAAGAACACCATAACACTGTTTGAAAAGAAGAAATGCACCCCCATGTTTGTGGCAGCATTGTTCACAATAGCGAAGAGCTGGAAACAGCCCAAGTGTCCGTCAGAAGACGAGTGGATTAAAAAGCTTTGGTATATATATACTATGGAACAATATTCAGCCATAAGAAATGATGACATCGGATCATTTATAACAAAATGGATGTACCTTGATAACATTATAAGGAGTGAAATAAGTAAATCAGAAAAAAAGAAAAACTGAGAACAGCGTGATTTCATACATAGGTGGGACATTAAAGTGAGACTACGAGACATGGACAAGAGTGTGGTGGTTACGGGATGGGGGAAGGGAGGGGAGGGTGGGATAGGGAGGAGGGGAGGGACACAGGGAAAACCAGATAGAAGGTGACAGAGGACAATTTGACTTTGGGTAATGGGTATGCAGCACAATTGAATGATGGGATAATCTGGAGATGTTTTCATTGTACATATGTACCCTGATTTATTGGTGTCACCCCATTAAAGTTAATAAAAAATAAATTAAAAAAAAAAGTGTGGCTTGGTGGTTAAGAATCTATACAATGCTTTGATAAGACATTAGAAAAACAAAAAATAGTACCTTGTAGGCCATTTTTCTTCTAGAGAAAATAAAGACAGTATTTTTAGAATCATGACTTGTAGACTCTCTTACCTAGACAATAAGATTTCTAACTCTTAAGAGTCTTATAGCACTCTGACTCAGTCTTAAAGCAGAGAGAAATTTTTGTGGGTGTTTCTCTTGTCTAATGGAGAAACTTTTAATATGATAGCTAGAAATTCTTAAAATCTTTTAAATAAGAATTAAGTCACCATAATCTATGAGGTATACATTTTTGAGGATTTAGAAACTTGTCTCTTTAGTTCACAAGTCTTCAGATCAACAGTGCACCTGAGGAGCCTCATTTACATCTGGAACTGATTTAAATGACAATATCTTGGACTTTAAATCGAAATCTGATGCTGTCAAGAATAAGATTCTCGTGATTCCTGGGGTGAGGTGGCATATTTGGCATGAGTTGGGGGGTTAGGAGAATGTGACAATTCACTAGAGGTCAGAGGGCTCACTGCGACAATTACTATAGGGTCCCTTAATGAGCCATGCCTTCTGGTATTTGTGCCCTTGTGTATTGTTTTCTCCATGAGTTGGGTTGGCTTTGTCACTTATCTTAATCAATAAAATGCACTGGAAGTGATACTGTGTCAATTTGGGGCAGCTTCCATTTGTGTACCCTTTGATATGAGCTACCACAGAAGAAGTGCAACTGCCTTAAGACAGCCATGCTGTGAGAAAGCTCCAACTAGCCAGATAGAGAGACGAAATGGAAGAGAACTATGGGATCTGGGAAACACCAGTTGAGCTTCCAGATTCTCAGCGTGCAGTGGCCAAGCCCCCGGGAAACTTGTCAGTGTATTCACCAGAAGTAGTTGAGCCACTCTGCTAATGTTACATGGGACAGAGATGAGCGGTCTTCCCCAAGCCCTGTCCAAACTGCAGATTTTTGAGAAAATAAATGTTAAGACACCGAATCTTGAGGTACTCTGATATATAGCAATAGATAATTGAAACATCATAATCTTCTTTGAGTAGATGTCATGTTGTTGAAAATTTCTTTGAGGGGCCAATTCCTCTTAATACATATTTCTTGCTGTTAATTTTTTGCTTATCATACTTCCTTCATCCTCTCTACACCTCCCCGCCAATTATTTATGCTTATGTTCCATGTTGAGTCTTTTCCAATTATTACTAATTGTCAAATAATTCAACTAAGTAATTGAGTAAATTAAAATTCAAATAAAATCGAGTGTTTGCTTGTACATAAGAATGCATAATAACGAATGAAGATGGATACTTACAGCTGCTTTAATTTGGCTTTCTCTACTGTTTCCTCTGCCCAGCAATAACATCACCCTTTGAGTTTCCACATTTTCAGTGGCTCAGAGTACAAAATCCTTTGTTTGTAATCCAGTTGCTAATGTCATTTCGTCTCTGTTTACTCCACATCATCTCCAGCAGTCTCTTTTAGTAGTAAGTAGAGAGACCATGGAATTTATTGCTCAGATGACCACTCGCTCCATAGTGAAAGGAGGTGCTGTTTACAATTGAATTAGGATAGTAGTCACAAAGTGGGCATACCAGGTCATCAAATCACCTTGTCTGTAAGCCTGATTCTAAACAATAAAAGCGCCATGATCCTTCTTGAGCTTCACCTGCTTAGTCTTCCTGCTGTGGAGAAGAACGGGACTGTTCAGGGACTGTCCCACATCTGTGGTCTGCCTATGCCCCTCAACTTCATTGTGTCCATCAGTGAATTTTTACATTGACATTTCAGACCCGGGCTATTAGCATACTGAGGGAATTCTCCAGCCAGCCTAATTTCTCCCAAGGTTATGTGTAGCCCTCATTGGCTTTTCACATTTTGGGCCAGGTTTCAAGTCCTACCACAGAGTTTGCAGTTTGTGGTTCATGGCTTGTGGTCTGGAATTTTGTACATTTACCTCTATCATTATTATAAGGATACAATTTCCTTCCACTTTCATTTTTAAAAGTTGTTTTTGATGGATAAAGAGGGAGGAAAGTGGAATTAAAGTCTTTACTCTGTTATCTCTAAGTGAAAAACCACTATTTTGACATGGAGATATAACCTTGATATAGAGTCAAACAAGAAAGCAAATTACAGGGGTTGGCATAAAAATACACTTTATATTCATAACATATTACTAAGGGTATTTATCCCAATGGTAACTGAAGTTATTTTATGGAGTGAAGAAGATGTATATAATTCTGAAATTTTTACAATGGAGATGATTACTTTAATAAATCAGTAAAGAAATCAATGAAGATAATTCCATTTTGGAGAAAAACAAAAAGACTTAGGTCTCTGTGGCCCTTACTGCATTATGGGATTGAAGAACCCAGTCACTAACAGGGCATCCTGTGTTTAAGCATGAAGTGCTTTGTATTTTGAGCTGATAGCGTTTTATCGGAATGTTCCCATTGCAGACCTTACAGGGAATTATCTTCCTAGCTCCAGCAAATGTGAGAGTTGCCAGGCAGGGAACACTGTGATCCCCAAGGTTAGAGGTTACTAGGATGAAATTGAATTAACCACAGAGACAACAAAGCTACAATAGCATCTGTATGGATGGTTGATGCCTGTTGTCTGGGCTTCTGGGTCTGCAGTTGGCTCATTCCCTGAAGTATTTATTTCCCTAGCTAGAATTACCATTCCCCTGCCCACTCTCCTCTGCTTTCCACAGTGTCGTGGGGTGCAGCATTAATAAATATATTTTATCAATGGTGGTATCTCCTTCACCATATCCAGAACGGAGGAGACAAGCACTAAGTGACAGTGGTAACCCGTGCCGCCATAGCTTCTGCGCAATGGATTCACTAAAGTTAGTTTGGTGGAGTGGAAAGTAAAACACAGAAAAGAAATAGAGTGGCACACACAGCTGTCACACTCGCGTCAGAAATCTAGACAAGAAAGGTAAGCATCAGCAGCTTGAAAAGACCTTTCAGAGGAGAGCAGGGCTGCACAGTGGGTCAGGCAGCCAACACCAGAGTGAAGCTTGACAAGTCATTTTGATGCTGCGCTGGGAAATTCTTTGGAAATAAATACATTGGTCAGAAAGGCCAGAAATCCAAATCAATACAGAGAAGCTAAGGGAGTGAGTAAAACAAGTTAATGAGGAATAATGACTGCCCCTGTCCCTGCCCCTGATCATAACCTGGATCCCAGCAAGTGCAGGTGTTTGGCATTAACAGGCTGAGTTGTGCAGTAGGAAAACATGGCCCGAGGAGGCGAGCAGACCTGAAATAAGACCCTGCTTCCTACTTGCCACTTGGATTTAGCAAATGACTTCATAGCACTTGGGCAAATGACTTCTTTTCTTTGCTCATAGGAAATTCTCAGCTGGTTCCGGTCAGCTGCACTGATTCTGGGTTTGTGTTTCTTTACTTGTAATATAGGTATGATAGTATTATCCTCACGATGTGGTTTGAGGATTAAATGAGAGCACTTATGGGGTGCTAACCCACAGAACGTGTTCAATGAATGCTAGTTGCCAGTTCTCTGGACTTTGTCCTCTCTTCTCAAGCTCTCCGGAGTGGAGCACTCTTGCACCTTGCCCTGTCTTACCTCGTCCTCCGGTTTCTCCTCCTCCTCCTTCTTCTTTTCCTCTTCTGTAAGGATGGTGGATCCCCGAGCTAGCTGGCAAATGAATTGGGCTCCAGTTTGGATAAAGCCAAGAAAATTCTTGACGTATTTGTCCTGTGGCTCTGGAAGCAAGCCGCGAGCGTGCCCCCGGTTTCCATTACCGAGCTGGCAGTATTTCATCTTCCCTTAAGTGGCAGCTAGCTCCCTCCAGGTTAGGTCAACGCAGAGTCTGAAGACAGGAGAGAGACGCGGGTACTCTCCGCGGTCAGAGGTATTTATTTCTCCTTCAGCTGTGCTGTCTGAAAGAGGCACTGGCATCTTCAAAGCTGGGCTCGGGAGCTGCTGTTCTCCTTCTGCAATGTCCTTCGACTCCTGAGTCTGTTTCCACTCTGGTGACTCTATGTGACACTGCCAGATGTATTCCTTTGTGCAGCTTTTATCCTGGTGCCTGTCGTCTCAGAGCATTATTAATTCAACATTGCCAGCAAAATAAACCCCGACCCCTTACCTTGGCACCCAGCTTAAATCTGTGCACACTCTAGCTGGCGGCCATCTCACTCTTCTCCAAATTCCTCTGGCTTTCTCTGAGCAAAAGAACATGGTGCTCAGTATTCTCTCCTCCGCCATACAAGCTTTAGAGACTTAAGTCTTCTACCCTAATAGGGTATATATAGCCCCTTGATGCCAAGGTTTATGCTTACTCCTACCTCCTTTCCTCACAGTGTCTAACACACTCATGTAGCTGGATGAATGAATTTGAAGGCAGTAGTTGAGCTGACGCAGGTATATATAATTGCTGCTAATGCACTATTTGAGGCACTGAGATGGCAAGTTCCTGCCAGGAATGCCCTCATGGTTTGTCTGGTGCATGTGGCTAATTATTCTCTTATTCCAGCTCTAACCAGCAAGTGGGTATCTGGAGAAGTAGGTTGAGAAGTTGTGTCAAAAGTTGTGTCTTGCACCAGTATGATGGAGTGCTGTGATTGGTCAGAGATGTCTCCCATCCTCACTGTATCAGAACTGATAGAAAGGTATGTCATATTTTATCTAATGTTCCCATATTGATAGAAAGTTGTAATAAATGTGTGCCTAGAGTTGCAATGAAAAACAACTCTTTTAAAATTGTAATCACATAAGCATATGGAGAAGTTTCAGAAATAACATGAGGCCCAGCTTTCACTGTCCTCTCCCATTTGGGAGCTAGTAGCAAATTACTTAATCTTTGTTTCTCCACACCCATCTTGCTGACCTCGCTGCCAAAGAAGAGGATATATTTCTTGGTTCTAAGGATAAAATGAGGTATATGTATTAATATATAAGTTTGTGGGAGACTAAAATTTATAAATGTTATTATTTCCCATTTTAAGAACCTTACATGTTCTTTAAATTAAAAAATAATCAGAAAAGAAAAAAACCCAAACCTATTAACTCCTAAACAGAGATAATCACTAGTAATAGCTTAGTTCATATCCTTCCAGATCCTTTTAATAAGATTTATAGTCTTTAAAAGCCCTCTGAGACTTATTTTCTCTTTTTTTAATCAATATAGAGTGAATATTCTTCTATGACCAGTGGTTCTTAACCTGGGTTCTATCGAACCCTAGGGGTTCGATGAGTCGGTCTCAGGGGTTCGGAGAAGCCTTTGCCATGGAGGCCAGAATAAAGTAATACCGTAATTTGTTGTGAGTTCATGCACTTTGTTGGTTTTGTTCTTTGAGCAAGGTGATGTTCATGCACGGCTCATTTTGTGCACCAGTAAAGAAACATATACCTATGTCTTGAATTTGGAAAAAGAAAATCATATTTTATTTATCACTAAAGAAGGGTTCGGTGAATGCGCATATGAAACTGGTGGGTTCGGTACCTCAAAAAAGGTTCAGAACCACTGTTCTATGACATTGCCTGAATGTTAAGTAGTATCTATTGAATTTTAATAGCATGCTGTCCAATGTGAAGTACAACACAAACACAATGTTGATTTGATTATTTATATGATGCGTACCAAGCAAGGAGGATCCTAGAAATTATATGACAAATTAAAATTTGTTGCCTGTGGGTATTCAGGTAGTATTGTGGTCTATTATCCAGGAATTTTTATGGCAATGATAACTGTCAGATGTGTTGATGGGTCTCAAAGGACAAATAAAGATAAAAGTTGAATCTTCCTTAAGCAGTATTTATGTGATCATTGGATGTTAGAGTTGCTTTTACAAATGTTTTTACAGTAAAAAAAAAAAAGGATGGATTCATTTTTGAAAAGTTGCAGTCCACAAGAAACAAAGGGAAGAGATGATTTTGAACTCAGATTTTGGTAGGGTTCTTTTTGCCGCTTTTGTTGTAAAAAAATGAAATTAGCAGAAACAGTAAATTTAGGAAAGTACAACCACTGTGCTTGCTTCTGCCAACTTAAAAGAAATATTCCTTTCTTGAATATAAGATCAGATTGTTGAACACATTAGAAATGTGAGAAAAAATTTTATTGTGGAAACCTGTTGTTTACTGTAAAATGTGTATCAATATGGTCAGCTCCATAGGACAAATTATTTCATGTATTTTTTAGAATTTTAAAGACTTTTGTCTGTAGTTTGGTATAGTAAAAACAGTTTTGGAATTGTGAAAGATCTGACTTAAGTCCCATTTCTGTCATTTACTAGTTGTATGATCTTAAACTACCCAATCTCCTTCACTTAATTTGCAAAATGGAGATGACAACCTGAATCACAGGATAGTTTTGAGAGTTAAATAAAATCAAGGCTTGAAATCTCTTGGCATAGTGTAGGTGCTCAGGAAGTGTTGTCCACCCACCTCTATAGAAGGCTGTAAATAGATCATAGAGGTAGACAAGTTGGTTCACTCTCTCTCTCCTCAGGAACTGATGGCTGAGTCGCCAAAAATTTTGTATTTTCTTGGCTAAATTGTTTGTCAAACATAAGTAAAAATATTGATAAGTACATTCTATAAAAAGGTTTAAAAAATTAGGTAACTGATCAAAGCAAGAGTAAAAGAAAAAGAACTTTATATACATTTTAAGATGGTTTTCGTCCTATTCCAATATTTTCTCTTATTATCAATTTATTTCAACTTAATTCCAATTACTTCCTGTTCTGGCCTAGAAGCTTCCATATTGACCATGTTCATCATCCCCAGGCCTATCTTCTTTTGTCCTTTTGTGGCATCCCATCTCAGTTCTAGTACGAAGCCATTTGGGATCAATGCCTTCTGATTGGAAAAAGCTGCACCTGATGGCTAGAAAGGTTGGGATAGATACAAACTTTTGCTGTGTATATTTTTTTCTTCATTGATTTGAGAGAGAGAGAAAGAGAGAGAGAAGTATCAATTTATTGTTTCACTTAGTTGTTCTATTTAGTTGTGTATTCATTAATTGATTTTTGTATGTGCCCTGACCCTGATTTTTGTATGTTGAACCCATAACCTCTGGTGTGCACTGGATTGACACTTTATTTACTAAGTCACCCAGCCAGGACTGCTGTGCTTTTTACATACAGTACTTTATTTAATACCCAGCCCATGTGCTTTGATGTTTTTTAAAATCAATTAGAAAGGGAATGGCCTATGAGGACAGAACAAGGTTCTCAATTATATATTACTAATTGCCTATGTTCACTAATGAACCGATGAAAAAAAATCCTAAAAAGGATCACCTTTTCTCCAGCATAAAACTAGAAATCAACTACAATAGAAAAACTGAAAAACATTTAAACACTTGGAGACTAAATAGCATGTTATTAAATAATGAATGGGTTAACAATGAGATCAAAGAAGAAATCAAAAACTTCCTTGAAACAAATGAAAATGAACATGCAACAACTCAAAATTTATGGGACACAGCAAAAGCTCTCCTGAGAGGGAAGTTCATAGCATTGCAGGCATAACTTAAGAAGCAAGAAAAAGCTCAAATTAACAACTTAAGTCTGCACCTAAAAGAACTAAAAAAAGAACAGCAAGTAAAACCCAGAGGAGGTAGAAGGAAGAAAATAATAAAGATCAGAGTGAAAATAAATGACATAGAGGCAAAAACAAAAAAACAAAAACAAAAAACCAGAAGATCAATGAAACCAAGAGCTAGTTCTTTGAAAAGGTAAACAAAATTGATGAACATTTAACCAAACTCACCAAGAAATAAAAGAGAGAGCTCAAATAAATAAAATTAGAAAGGAGAGTGGAGAAGTAACAACTGACACAGCAGAAATTCAAAGGACTATAAGAAAATACTATGAAGAACTATATTCCCCAAAATGGGACAACCTAGATAAAATAGATAAACTCCTTAAAAAATAAAATCATTCAAAAATCAGTCTGAAAGAATCAGAAAACCTAAACAGACTGATTACACCAAAAAAGATTAAAACAGTTATCAAAAAACTCCCAACAAACAAAAGTCCTGGGCCTGATGGCTTCACAGATAAATTTTACCTAATATTCAAAGAATACCTATCCTTCTCAAACTATTTCAAAAAATTCAAGAGGAGGGTAAACTTCCAAACTCTTTTTATGAGGCAAACAGAATTCTCATCCCCAAACCAGGCAAAAACACTACAAAAAAAGAAAACTATAGGCCAGTATCTCTGTTGAATTTAGATGCTAAAATTCTCAACAAAATATTAGCAAACTGGATCCACCAATACATAAAAAACATCATATATCATGATCAAATGGGAATTATTCTGGGAGGCAAGGATGGTACAATATTTGCATATCAATCAACATGATTCATCACATAACAGAAGGAAGGATAAAAACCACATGATAATATCAATAGATGCAGAAAAAGCATTTGATAAAACCCAGCACTTATTTATGATTAAAACTCTCAACAAAGTGGGAACACAGGAAACATACATCAACATGATAAAGGTGGTCTATGACAAACCCACAGCCAACATGATACTCAAAGGGTAAAAATTAAAAGCAATCCCCTTAAGAATAGGAAAAAGGCAGGGGTGCCTCCTTTCACCACTCTTATTCAACATAGTTCTGGAAATCCTAGCTACAGCAATTAGATAAGAAGAACAAATAAAAGGCATCCAAATTAAAAAAGAAGTAAAACTATCATTATTTGCTGATGACTTGATACTGTACATAGAAAACCCTAAAGTCTCAGTCAAAAAACTACTGGAACTGATAAATAAATTCAGCCAGGTGGCAGGATATAAAATCAATATTCAGAAATTGGTGGCATTTATATACACCGATAATAAACCGTCTCAAAGTGAAATTAAGAAAATAATCCCCTTCACTATTGCAACCCAAAAAAATAACGTACCTAGGAGAAAATTTAACCAAGTACATTAAAGACTTGTACTTGGAAAATTATAAAACATAGATAAAAGAAATCAAGAAAGATACAAGCAAGTGGAAATATATCCATGTTCATGGATAGGAAGAATAAATATCATTAAAATGTCTATATTACCCAAAGTGATATATAAATTAAATGCAATTTCTATTAAAATATCAATGTCATACTTCAAAGATATAAAACAAATATTCCAAACATTTATATGGAACCAAAAAAGAACACGAATAGCCTCAGCAATCTTGTAAAAGAATAATAAAGTGAGGGGTATCACACTTCCTAATATCAAGTTATACTACAAAGTCGTTGTACTCAAAACAGCTTGGTACTGGCATAAGAATAGGGATACAGATCAATGGAACAGAACAGAGAACCTAGAAATAAACCCACACCTTATGGACAACTGATATTTGACAAAGGAGGTAAGAGCATACAATGGAGTAAAGACAGTCTCTTTAACAAATAATGCTGGGAAAATTGGACAAATACATGCCAAAAAAAAACAAAAAAAACTAGACCACCAACTTACACCTTTCACAAAAATAAACTCAAAATGAATAAAAGACTAGAATGTAAGTCATAAAACCATGATCATCTTGGAAGAAAACATAGGCAGTAAGCTCTCCGACATCTCTTGAAGCAATATATTTGCTGATTTAACTTCACGGGCAAGTGAAATAAAGGACAGGATGAACAAATGGGACTCTATCAAACTAAAAAGATTTTGCACAGCTAAAGACAATATGAACAGAATAAAAAGACAAACCACACAATGGGAGAATATATTTGACAACACATCTGATAAAGGGTTAATAACCAGAATTTATAATGAACTTGTAAAACTCAACATGAGGAAAGTAAGCAATCCAATCAAAAACTGGGCAAAAGAACTGAATAGATACTTCTCCAAAGAGGACATACAGATGGTCAGTGGGCATATAAAAAAATACTCAACATCACTAATTATTAGATAAGTGCAAATTAAAACCACAATGAAATACCACCTCACAACTGTCAGAATGGTGCTCATTAACAAAACAACACATAGCAAGTGCGGGCGAGGGTGTGGAGAAAAGGGAACCCTCCTGCACTGCTGGTGGGAATGCAGATGGTGCAGCCACTGTGGAAAACAGTATGGAGATTCTCAAAAAATTAAAAATGGAACTGCCTTTTGACCCAGCCATCCCACTTCTAGGAATATATCCTAAAAATAAAAAATCACTGATTCAAAAGAAGAAATGCACCCCTATGTTTATGGCAGCATTGTTTACAATAGCCAAGATCTGGAAACAGCCCAAGTGTCCATCAGTTGACGAGTGGATGAAAAAGCAGTGGTACATATACACAATGGAATACTACGTGGCCATGAAAAAGAAGAAAATCTTACACTTTGCGACAACAAGGATGGACCTGGGGTCTATTATGCTAAGCAAAATAAGCCAGGCAGAGAAAGATAAATATCATATGACCTCAAACATATGAGGAATCCGATGAACAAGTGAACTGAGGAATGGAAGAAAAGCAGAGAAGGGGTCAAAGAGTCCAGAGGGAAAGCAGTCAGAGGGAAAGGGCATGAGAGGAGGGGATCAAAGAAAGGAAAGACTTTAGTGAAAGTATATACACATAACACAGAGAGATAGAGGGCAGGGTAGTAAATCATGGAGGGAAGGGGCGAAGGCGGTGGGGGGAGGGGACAAAGGAGGTATCAAGGAGAACAAGGGGGGAAGGGAGTGAGATATATTCAGGGGTACACTTGTAACTATGTAAACAAATTAAAATCAAATTAAAAAAAGGATCACCTTTTCTCTTAAATATCACAATAATATCTCAATCCAAATGAAATTATTTTAAAAAGTGACATTAGAGTATGCACAGTTTTCTTTTCAATGTGATTGCCTACACTGATATGTTGTTAAATTCTATATCCATCTGGCTCATCATATTGATAGTGCACTGTCCTTTAAGGCCTAAGAAATATTACTCTTTTAAATATTAAACACTTTTTATTAAGTCAATGTCAGCTGCATAAGCTTTTAAGTGAAAGTCAGACTGCTAAAAAGGAGCCCTATATTTAAAGTCCATTATAATTGTCCTTGAGTGGTCAAAGGAGTGGACCTATAGGTATTGTACTCTTATTCATGAAATCCAGATACGCTTTCCTTAACTGGACTGGGAAGGCCCTTCAGTTTTTTGGACCTCCTGCCAAAATGGACTCTTTCCACTACAAAACAGATTAAATCAAACAATTGAAGTTCTAGAAAATCTTTCAACCTCTACCCCACCTTAAAGCCAAAGAAGAAAATAAAACAGCGAAAGAAAGAATTCTATGAATTAGCAAGAATGTTAATGAAAACTAGTCCAGGAAGTCTGACTGGGGAGACCAAGCTTCAGACCTAAGGGAACATTCAGGAGGTGGCAGCTTTCCACCATTATTTAAAGCATGGGCCATTTTCACCAGCGAGGTGGTGTACCTGCTGTCGAGTGGCCTCATGCTGCTTGCTGTATGAGGTTTGGTTGGCATTAAAATCTTCTGACAGGCACATGTCACCATCAGAATACAGGATATTTGTGGTCTGGAAGAATTATTTGATTGGCTGCTTTAGTGATTATAATACTGATTTGTTTCTTATGTCACATTCGTTATCTGTGGTAGCATCCCAGGGAAAGCAATACAGTTGTGATTTGTTAACTACATTTTTTCAGGATGAACACTAGTTTTATTTTTGTTTATCTGTTTATTTTTCTTTACCAGGCCAACCTGTTACCCAATAATTAACTAGACAATGGATTTAGGAAAGAAGAAAAATTACTGACTTTTTTTTTACACCTACACTGTGTGGAAGAAATTCATGGGAGAACAGAGAGAGAAGACATTTCAAGAAATTGCTATACAATGTGGTTAAGAAATTTCTCTGTGATTTAAATTCAGAAAGGATGAATTGGATGGAGACCCCACCTGATTCCTCAGGGAACTCTTCTGACATTTCTGAAAGCTGAGAAGGGTTTCGGCATGCATCTCAGAAACATTCTGTAATTTTTTTCCTCTTCTCTCATAAGCTCAGTGGGTTTCTGGCCAAGCCCCAGAACCAGGAGCTGGGAGAGAAGCTGGGCCTCTGCTCACTCTCAAGCTGAAGCAAAATGCTAGACATGCTGAAACTACTGTCTGAAATCTTCAGGGAAATTAAAAACACTTCAGCTGTCTACTGCATAAACAAATCCTAAATTAACCATTCCAGGGTAGCTTCTGACCAACTCTTCAGTCCTTTTCTCGTCTGGCATAGTTGAGAAATTCGTTTCCAGCCCATGTGGGCTTATTTGGAAGGTTCATGTGGGTTTTGGGGGGAAGTGGGAGTAACATTTTAACTTCAAAGTTAAAAATCAGGACAGCATGGGCCCTGGCTGGTGGCTCAGTGGATAAAATATCAGCCTGCACACTAGAGGTCATGGGTTCGATCCCTGATCAGGACACGAACAAGAAGCAATCAATGAATATGTAACTAAATTGAATAACTAAGTGTAACAACGAGTTGATGTTTCTCTCTCTCTCTCTCCCTTTCTTACCCCCCTCTCAAATCAATAGAAATTAAAAGAAAATATAAGCACAGTATAAAAAAGAGAGAACCATTGTCAGCAGGAGGAATGTCTTCGTTAGTCTTAACTAAAATAATATTGACATTTCAATTAGATTTTAGTGGTAATTGCTTTGCTGTACCAATAGAAAATGTCCAGCTAGGTCAGCACTTAAAACATCGGTCTTAAATGCTGTAGAAGAACTAACAAAAAATGGATAGCTTGAAATTCGGAGGAAAGTAACAAATGCCAGAGAAAAGAGTCAATGATGGTAGATCTCTTGTTCCTATTGGTACCACTGCTCCCTCTTTTTTATGTTCTTAACAACAATACTGAAATGGCTGCCATGCAGGAGGTCCATCTGGGTATGTAAGGGCTTCCTATACATTGTGTGATAGCTGCGCTGTTAATAGGTGTCATAGATGAGAAATACGAAGGTTGTGAAGGCTCTGTGGTTCACTCAGGGAGCTCATTGTGTAGAAGGTCATGCAAATGCTACTGCGTGCTTTGAGAGCACCCTTCCTGGCATTTTTCATTCTGGTTGTGTACTTCAACATCTCCTGTGGGGTTTCTGAAAACTCGGACTCTTGGGTTTTATGTCAGCACCTCCAGGAAGGAGTCTGGGAAACCCTGGCTTTTTCTGTTAGTTGATATATTTTAGTTCTCCAGAAATTTGTGAGGTACAGCCCTTGAGAGCCATGCCACAGTTCAGGAGGAGTAGGCCCTGCCTGCAGAGAGAGCCAGGGCATCTGCAGAAGAGCCTCCAGTTGGGGCTCAGAGTCGGTCGGGTGGGCACTGTACACTCTCCCGGTCAGCTCTGCTGCCTCACTGTGAGCAAGAGCGCTGTAGAGCCTCTCTTCCTCATTTTTTGTGGGTTTGTTTTTAAAATATTTTCCCCTCTGCTTCTAGCACTGAGCATAAGTTTTCACAGCATTGATATCCTAGTATGTTTGTGAAAAGACCACATAAATGCTTCATCCTTGCCATAGCATAGAACACAGTCTGGCCCTTTAGCTGTAGGTAAGGGGTAGAGCTTGGGGAATAGACAGTGCAGGCATTGTGTCTAGATGGCAGGACCCTGCAGTTAATGAGAAGAGGAGAAGGAGCAGCATGTTCTGAATGCTTTGGGACCCATAAGGCCTTTTCATAACTCATTATCACTTCTTATAACGCCCTTCAAAGTAACTTCCACTATACAACATTGAACAGATGAGCAACTGAGCCTCAGAGAATTAAAACATCCTGCTCATGGCCATGTGCCTCATCCCAGAAAGGCCAGCATTCCAACTGACCTCTCTGACCTGAAGCCTGTGCCCTTTCGGTTTTGCCTGGCTCGTCCTGACTAGAGAAGAGTCTTGTCAAGAGCTGCGCTCTCCAACAGAAATATAAGGCTGGCTGCCAATGTGAGCCCTACATATCACCTTAAATTTTCTAGTTCCCACTAGAAAATTTTTACTTTAAAAAAGTAAAAAGAAACAGTTGAAACAGATTTTAAAACTTTTTTATTAAGCCTAATATAGCTAAAATGCCATTTAAATATGCAATCTACAAAAAAAATCTCAATGAGATAATTTACATTCTTTTCTTCATACTAAGTTTTCAAAATCTGACTTGTATTTTGTACTTATAACATCTCAGTTAGGACTAGCCATATTTCAAGTGCTCTCAGTAGCCACATGTGCTTATGGCTGTTCCATTCAACTAAGAAACAATTTTTTTTCATTTTCAGTTGCATGAGGTTTTAGAACTTTTTCTATATATTTCTGCATCGCTGATTCCAAATCTGTTTTTTTGGTGCATACTTTAGTTTTTATGCAATTTTAATTTCTTATTGTTCCAGTTAATGGCATGCATTGGTTTTTAAATTGGAGTTAAAGGACAACGACCCTTGGATTGAACATAACCACAAGGCAATTAATGTTTTACAAACATCACTTTTACAGAATTGTAGTTGTTTTTAAATGTAAAAAATTACTATCTGATAAAAACACCCTCTTGTTTTGCTTTAAGATTGAATCATGGCTTCTTCGAATAGGCGTAAATGTAAGAATAGTCCTGACACCTTCTGTTATATACGTGCCTGTTACATACTTCAATGTCAAAGGCACAATATTTCACCATTTGTGACACGTGCCTATATTGCCTATTTTCAAGTTCCCCTTGGCAATCCAGACAAGAATTGGGCTCCTCATATTGTGTGTCATAATTGTGAAGAAATGCTTTGTGACTGGACAAAAGGAAAATGCAAAGGAATGCTTTTTGGTATTCCCATGGTTTGGTGTGAACCTAATGACCACAGCAAATCATGTTATTTCTGTCTGATCCATACAAAGGATCTTGCATTGGTAAGAAAAAACACCATATGATTGCATATCCTAATATTCCTTCAGTAATACGACCTATCCCACACTAGAGACACTCCTAGTTTCAGTTTTCAATGGTTTTATTTCTTCAAAGGATGAAGAAAGTGAAGATGATGATCAAGTGGTATTTTGATAAGATGCATGAGGAAATGGTTATAGAATCTGAAGGGTCTTCTTCTGATGCCAAGAAGTCATTAACCCCTCAGCAATTTAGCCAACCCAAATTGAACAATTTAGGAAGAGATTTAGGCCTATCAAAGAAAGCAGCTGAGTTATTAGCCTCCAGGTTTCAAGAAAAGAATGTACTTCACCGGTCAGCTAAAGTATCCCATTTCAGGAAGCGTGAAGAAATCTTTGTGGACTTTTTTCCCAAAGACTAACACTTTGTTTACTGTCATGGTATTGGTAGTCTTCTCAGCCAGCTAGGTATTACCACTTACAGTCCAACAGAATGACGGCTATTTCTTAACAGCTCTAAATAAAATCTGAAATATGTTCTCCTACACAACAGTAATGTTTATGCAGCAGTTCCAATTTGTTATTCAACTCATCTGTGAGAAGATTATAATGACATAAAAATTGTTCTTGACTTTCTGAAGTATGAGGAGCATAACTGGATCATTTGTGTGGATCTTAAAGTGGTAAATTTTCTACTAGGACAAGAGAGAAATTTCATGATTATCCTTGCTTTCTGTGTTTGTGGGGCAGCCGAGCTCGGGAGAAACACTGGACACAGAAGGAGTGGCCGAAACGTGAAGCTCTGGAAGTAGGGATGCAAAATATTGTGAATGAACCTGTACTTAATTGAGAAAGGATCATTTTCCCCCTACTTCACATCAAACTTGGCTTAATGAAGCAGTTTGTTCAGGCTTTGAATAAAGACAGTGAATTTTTTCAACATATTATTTCTGCTTTTTCTGCCTTGTCTTTGGAGAAGATAAAAGCAGGTGTAATTGATGGACCTCCAATTTGAACCCTCATACATGATGAAGAATTTGCCAGAAAGATGAATAAGGAGGAGAAAGCAGTATGGCAGTTTTTTGTGGCAGTTACAAAGAACTTCCTTGGCAAAAATAAAAAAATAAAAGTAGAAAACTATGAACTTCTGGTTCAAAGGATGCTGTTGGCTTTCTATAACATTGGATGTAAAATGAGCATTAAGATTCACTTTCTGAACAGTCACCTTGATAAGTTTCCCGAAAATCTTGGAGCTGTTATTGATGAACAGACTACTGCTGGAGTATCAAACGAGATTGTTCTCAACAAGTACACAAACGCAAGAGCTACAAACTCAAATTTTTGGCTGAATAGAATTTAAATAAGTTTTGTGCAAATTTTATAATTAAAATATGTGTTTTAATATGTTCTATTTCAAAAGTGTAGGCAAATTCTGATGCAGTCATATCTTTTAGTGTATTAGTGTTTTTACTGCATTGTATAAATTATTATATTTTCACAAAGATGATGCCCAAGTAGACATACTACTTTATTATGTTAAACTAAATGTTGAAAATTTTACAATAAGATGAAAACCTAAAATCTTGAATTGCAAAAAAACCTCTAGCTTACAGAGAAAAACTAATGTCAGATTTTAGATCAGCACACTCGTATTATGTAAGAACAAGTATTTTCGTGGATGCAACAAAAATTTTTTTCCCCAGTGTAACCAGTAGTGTAGCATGGAACTTCCTTGATGGTGAGAACTCAGTCCGGGGAGGAAACCCAGAGGAGGTGATTTCCAGAAGGGTAATTTGAGCGGGCAGTTGGCATGCAGGGAGCTATCTATTCCTTCTGCATAAGGGAGACATATTTACTCTTTGTAAGCACTGTTCTGAGCCCTAAGAAATGATGACATCGGCCTGACTAGGCAGTCGCGCAGTGGATAGAGTGTCGGACTGGGATGCGGAAGACCCAGGTTCGAGACCCCGAGGTTGCCAGCTTGAGCACAGGCCCATCTGGCTTGAGCAAAAGCTCGCCAGCTTGGACCCAAGGTCGCTGGCTCAAGCAAGGGGTTGCTCGGTCTGCTGAAGACCCGCGGTCAAGGCACATGTGAGAAAGCAATCAATGAACAACTATGGTGTTGCAACGAAAAACTAATGATTGATGCTTCTCACCTCTTCCGTTCCTGTCTGTCTGTCCCTACCTATCCCTCTCTCTGACTCTCTCTCTGTCCCTGTAAAATAAACAAACAAATAAATAAATAAATAATGACATCAGATCATTTACAACAACATGGATGGACCTTGATAACATTATACGGAGTGAAATAAGTAAATCAGAAAAAAACCAAGAACTATGATCCCATACATAGGAGGGGCATAAAAATGAGACTAAGAGACATTTACAAGAGTGTGGTGATTACCCGGACAGGAAAGTTTTTCTAAAGAATAGGTACATCAGCAGAGACCAAAGCTTAGAAAACCCTGGAGAGTGTGCTAAGTAGAGGGAGTGCTGCATGGGCAGCATGCTGACCATGTTCCAGGAACAGCATTGCCCGTGCTGGTGGGGGCGGGGCGCGGTAGGAAGTGAGGCCTGAGCGGGAGACTGGGGTGCCATGCAAGGCATCTGAAGCTGGGCCACGGACTTTCCCAAGGGTGGCAGTTTGAGTCTGACATGCACCCACGTTAATAAAGGATATTACTTCTGAGGTATAGAAAATAGACTGGAAGTGGAAGGGTGAAGACAGGTTGTTAGGAGTAGGTAGAGGTGTGAGGAGTAAGTCTCACTCCAACAGGATGGGGATGAGCAAAAATACGAGACAAGATCCCGTTCTCAACACTGGTTCTATTTTATATACTGTATTAGCGTACAGCTCCGAGGCAACATGGCCACTGTGTCCCGCATCCACAGTCTACCATCAGCAACAGACCCTCTCTGCCCTGTGATGAGTTCTTCCCGGAGGAAGGGCAGCTCACGGGTGGGGGCGGGGGGGGGGTAGTAGGGGTGGGGGGAATCACCCAGGAGGGCTCCCAAAGGGCAAGGGAGGGCAGGGGAGGCCCCTGGAGGGGGCGGGGGCTGCAGGGTGCTCCTTGTGCTCAGGGCCTTGTGGCATTGGTGAACAGTAAGGATCTACTCTGTTGGTGGACTTGCTGGTGGTATCTAGGAAACTTGAATACAGAACTGTATTTTCAAAATCATTGTCTCCAGTTAGTGGGCAAATGTAAATGATGTTAAAACCTCATCAATATTTATGACCTATACTTTTCCTTTGTTTGATAGAATAAAATGCTGGAGCATATGAGAATTTTTTAAATTTACATTTATACCATTCTTTTGTGTAATCTGGCATATAATACCTGATTATCATAATTTTAGTTAAATAATAAATAAACTAGGCAGGGGAAAAATTCAAACCTTTCACATTAGACACAATAGTAATTCTTTTACAGTAGTGTTCACAGCTAAATTCTTAATTAAGTCTGCATGCCTCTTTTAAAAAAGTGTATTTTGTAGATACAGTTAATTTTTTAATGTTTGCATTAATGAGAAGAAAAAGAAGCATAGGTAATTCTCCAAGCCAAAGCTTAAAATCCATCTCCACTGGGCTGTGTGATAAAGTCTCCCCTGTGCATTCACTTTCCTAACGATGCTCCTTGTGGGATCATATTAACATAAGCTTGAGCTCCTGAAAAGGAAAAAAAATGGCTGATGTAAATCCAGGCACAGAATATGTCAGGGGATGAGGGAGGAAGAAGTCTGTTTGTAATTGTCATTTTTCCAGTCAGGAATATAGATAACTGACTAGCTTGTGTGTCATAAAGTGAAAGAGAAGAAATTTTCTTCTTCCCTCTCTCCTACCTCCTTCGTTTCCTTCCTTCCTCCCTTCCTCTCTCCTCTAATCTAAATTCATTAATTATATATTCAGAAATGTTCAGTGTCAACAAAAACACATAAATCCATTCAATTTCAGGAAAAACCTTAACAATAACTTGGGAAAGCAGCTGTCAATATGATCACCTCCATGGAAATTGAAATACTTCAGTCCATTTCTAGCCTAAAGCCCACTAGGGAGGAACATAGTCATAAACTTGAAAGGTATATGCTGTGCATATATTGATACCCAATGCAATATTTTTTGGAAAATTTCAAAGAATTCCGCGAGCATCTTTAGTCATGGAAGGGCATTTACAGCATTTGCTGCTGTCATCATAATAAAGATTACAAATGATCTCCCTGCTTCTTAGGGTACATCTTCCAGGATCCGACATTAAACCAAAGATGACAGAAATGCATTCAGGACCCCACTTTATGAATTTACTTTGCTTATTGCTTTTCTTTTCTTGGAAATGTAATTGCTTCAGAATCACTGGGATCACGGGGAAAGCACGCCCTCAAGAGGGTGAGCTATAGAGTGGGCAAAGGTGATGGAGTCAATTTAAGTTTGACAGAAATCTTGTGGGGTTTTTAATTCCCAACTTCTAGGTAACTGCTTAACCTTTGCAAAGCCAGAGGAAATATTTTAATCTATTTTTTATTATTGTTGTTGTTGCTGCTCAGTACATATCAAAAAGGGCACACCTGGTGTGTTATCAAAGTCTGACGGTAGTTTGGAACGGTGTGTCATCTCAAAACAAGAAATCCAACAGTCCAATTAACACATAAAAGTAATTAACTTGATATTTTGGTGGAAAGAACTCTAAGAACAATAAGCCAATGTATCAAATAGTAAATAGACATCAGATTAAGCCAAACTTTTTGTTCATTTCATAACAACAATCTTAAATCCTCATTTAGCTCATACAAAAATTAGCATATTATTTTAAATAATTGTGCAAGATATCGAGTACTAGAAATAAAATTTGCAAAGCATTTTTTTGAGGTGTATTTAAACTTTTGAGAGGAAGAGCATATACACAGGCACACACTCACACACACGCACACACATGCACTGGAACTCTCATCCTCATTAGTTAAGTACTGATGTACATGCAGAAATGTAGATCTAGGTGGCTTTTAAGGTAGACTTCTTGGATTGCATATAACCAAATGAACTGACTAATTTAACCAAGCAGAAATTTGTTGGAAGGAATGGGATTGATTACTTATAGAATTAGTGGGAGGCTAGAGAAGCAGGTTTGGAGGTGGAAGGAATCAAGGCTACTCTAGTTAGCAGGAATTATTTTGTTAGCATCAGAGTGGTGAGGCTCATGGAATGAGCCCCAGCCATTTTCATTCTGCTCTTTTCATTGTTGAAATGGAGATTCCTAGAAGACAGCAAGCATCTAATTGGCTTATTTGCTCACATGCTCACCCTTAGAATTGGGGGTGCGGGGCACTTCCATCAGCTCTCTCACTAGACTATGTCCAGTGGTCCGGGAATAGATTTTGGGAAGCCAAACACAGTGAGCAAACAGTCCAGGCTGTGAGAGTAAGTGTCACTCCTGACCCTGCATGACCATTCTTCTTAGTCTCCAAATAGGAGCACAGCTTGGTGTGATGGAATAAGCTCCTGGTGTGGGTGTATGAAGACCTGAGTTTCATATTGCTTAATTTTCTGACTTTTTGCAACTTTCTTATCCTCTATGTGACCTTTTCCTCTTATGTTGCCTTGCTCACAAAGTTAAGACAACAAGAACAACATACATTAGTGTATGTAAAATCACTTTCTAAAACTGGAAAGAGGTTTCTGAATGTTTCTTTGAGTTTGAGAATCTTCTGTTGGTGACTGCAGGAAGCCAAGATCCTGCACATGTCTCAGTTAACACAGTCCCCTCTTATTTGAGTTTCCCTTTCAGGGGTTTCAGTTACCTGAGGTAAACCACAGTCTGAGAATATTAAATGAAAAAGTTCCAGAAATAAAAAAGTATTTATAAGTTTTGAATTGTGCACTGTTGTGAATAGCGTGATGTAATCTTGCACTATCTCTCTCCATCCTCCCGAGACTTGAGCTCTCCCTTTGTCCAGGTTATCCACAGTGTATACACTACCTGCTTATCAGACAATTATCAGATCAACTGACACAGTATTGCAGTGCTTCTGCTCAAGGAACTCTTACTTTACTTAATAATGTCCCCAAGTGCAAACGTAGCAATGCTGGCAATTCAGACATGCCAAAGAGTAGGTATAAAGTGCTTCCTGTAAGTGAAAAGGTGAATACAGGACAATAAGATATTGAGAAAGAGAAACCACTTTCACATAAATTTTATTACAGTACTATATATATAGTTATAATTCTTCTATTTTATTACTAGTTATTGTTATTATCTCTCATTGTGCCTAATTTGTAAACTTAACTTGGTAATAGGCAGGTATGTATGAATAGGAAACAATATAGTATATATACAGTTCAGTACTATGCAAGGCTCCAGGCATCCACTGGGGGTTGTAGAATGGAACCTCTGTGGGTAAGAGGGACTGCTGTACTAAGACCAGTGTCACTTCAGGAATGTGTGTCCTTGAGAGATTCTATAGGTAAAATGACTGTCATGAAATTTAATTTGAGATTAAGTTTGCTTTCTACCAGGCTTAGGCCATACCTTTTAAAGCAAAGTCTACATTTTCTTCATTCTAGAATAATCTGTTTCATGTTGCTGGTTTCAGCATTCCTTAGGCTTTAAACATCTGTCTGGATTTTGAGTTCTTAAATGATAAATGAAAAACATACACAGAGGCCGTACTTTATTTGAGCAACACATTCCTGGAGTCCTTGCATCATTCAAAATTCAACTCTTTTGAGACTAATTTCAACATTAGATGGAGACGGGGGAGTGTCTCCATGGGGCCCTGGAATAAACTCAGCTACATTCACATGCTTCCTTCAGCTCTGAGGTCAACGTATGTGATTGTTGATAAGCTTTTCATTTGGGGGGGTTGGAGTTGCACTATTTCAAATTTTGCACATATTTTATGACACAATGTTGTATTAAATTCACATAAATCAAATCTGCATGCAATGTGGTGGCTCTGTGACTTGGTACAGGCTCCAATGGCTACACCTTCTGGAATGCCTCAGTGCAGTCTTTGATTTAAAACAGGCACACACCCACTGTCACATGCATCCTACTTAGCAAACACAGGAGGAGCACAAGGAAGCAAGGGCGCATTTCTCTTGACTCACTTCTAGACATGCTGGTTTTAGACACCTGGACACTCCTGTGTGGTGTCAGTGTCTTGCTTTCACATGGGACACTCCTGTGTGGTGTCAGTGTCTTGCTTTCACATGGGACAACATTTGTGAATTGAATAAAGAGGTTGTTTTCCTTCTAGTGTCCAGCTAGTTTTTTCAGTTTTGAAATGACTTTCTCTGCTTTTGTTGAAGGGTGAGTGATATGTTGAGCAGATAAACCTTGGTCCCATCAAGAGAGGTTTCTGTGGCTAGTGTCCAGGAAGGCTTTGTACTAACGTAGGCATCCCCAAAGGCCTGGTAGTAAAAACATTACACCATTTATAAGAAATTGGGCCACAAGCAACATACCTTTGAGTTCCTTGTGTGCACATTTGCCACTTACCAGATGAGGCAAGTGTACTCTGGGCAGTCCACACCGTCCGGAAGACACATGCCGTGAAGTGGCGAGGCTGGGTCTACTAGAGCACTTGAGTCTTACCCACAAACAGCCCACTTGCTCCTAAGAAGGCAAGACTTGAAGCTACTTTGTAAAGGAGCCCCTGAAACCTCTTCTTTTGTTTTCTCTAATTTTCTTTCCCGACCATATCTTTTAATGAAAATTTTAAATAACAATTCCCAGTGCTATACCCACAACGTTAATTTTTTCTTTTATTTTTTTAAATTTATTGTTTTATTTTTTCATTTTAGAAAGGACACACACACAGAGAGAGAGAGAGAGAGAGAGGAGGGAGGAGCTAGAAGCATCAACTCCCATATGTGCCTTGACCAGACCAGTGCAGGGTTTTGAACTGGCGACCTCAGTGTTCCCAGGTCGATGCTTTATCCACTGCGCCACCACAGGTCAGGCACAATGTTAATTTTTTCAAGGAAAGATTTAAACAAATAAACCTGTAGCCCTTTGAATAGAAAAATAATACATTTTTCTTTAAAGAGGTGGTTACATAAATGAACTAAAATTAAAAAAAGGGAGGACGGTAGGAAAATTCTTGGATAAGTATACAGCTTTCAAGTAGAATGCTCTTTAGAGCATGGAATAGATGGATTACGGAACAATTTTCTAGAGTCCCTTGCTTGTATCTTTGGTTCTAGTTGGAACGTCTCCTCCACGTTTCTTTATCTCTATTTTTTTGTGGCGTGTAAGTTGCAGTGTGACCTCACCTAACTTTGTACTGGGCATTTAATAAACAAAGCCATTACTTCTTGATTATTCATGACACTGCATACCTAGGCCTTTCATTTTCTTGCTTTTTTCTTTTTTTTTACTGGGACAGAGAGAGAGAGTCAGAGAGAGGGATAGATAGGGACAGACAGACAGGAACAAAGAGAGATGAGAAGCATCAGTCATCAGTTTTTTGTCGCGACACCTTAGTTGTTCATTGATTGCTTTCTCATATGTGCCTTGACTGTGGGTCTTCAGCAGACCGAGCAACCCCTTGCTTGAGCCAGCGACCTTGGGTCCAAGCTGGCGAGCTTTTGCTCAAGCCAGATGGGCCTGTGCTCAAGCTGGCAACCTCGGGGTCTTGAACATGGGTCCTCCACGTCCCAGTCTGATGCTCTATCCACTGCTCCACCTCCTGGTCAGGCTACCTTTCACTTTCCAAAAAATAATAATCTCTTACAACCATCTGGAGGCTCATTGTCTACAAAGGGCTTTCTGCCTGTCTGGTTCCTCTCAATCCTCACAGTAGTGGCCCTCTGGCTTAGACAGAACGATGTCATTCCCTTTTTATAGACAAGTAGCTTGAACTGCAAGGTATTTTGCAGATTGCTAGGTGCAGGAGAGCTAGGATCCCTCTCACGTCCCCTGATTTTCCATTCTCTGTTCTTTCCCTTTGGCCACACAGGTTCTCCATAGGGGCACTCCTCAGGTGTTGTCCACTTCTTCCTGGGACTGTATAATGGGCCTTGTGTGTCCACAAAGGAATGTGATCTGTAGTAGCATTCTAGCAACTGCCATCACAGGCAAAAGCTGCTTTTCCCCTCATGACATAAATTTTCATGTCTCTGTTCTGTTTTCCAGCTCAAGCCTGGTGTCCAAAAAGTGGTTCATGTAAATCTCTGCTCAGGCATGGTCAGTCGGATGGGTACTACCTTGCCATTGTGTGCTACCTCTTTGAACTCATCTCACCACCTAGCACAGTAGCTTTGTCCCTGCCTCCTCATCAGAACCAACCACCAATGGCACACGCAGAACCTGTTGTAATGAAGTATTGATTTCGTGTAATGTGTTTACAGAGGGAGCTCACCTCATTTGCGGGCTGCTGTTATCTGTCGGTAGAACAAAATGTGTGATTATCAGCGGATATCTTATGGCCATCTACGGTGAGCTGTAACCTCTAATCCATCTAATTGTAGTGACATTATGGTACGCCATTCCAGAGTGGACCATTTGTCTTAACATGATCTTTGCTGCTGTTGGCTCACTTTTGTCTCCAGAAATAGCTGCACAAATTCTTCATTGCAACTCCTTCTTAGTTCCAATTTGGCCCTGCCAGAATGGAGACTAGCAAAGCCCATTGACTATAATGTAACATGGCTATTACTTCAGATAAATGGAACACTATGTATTATTTGTTTTCTGCTTTCTGTGTAGTGGTCACAGCTCCTGGCATTCATCTGGCAACCTTTCTATTTCCAGGAGAACAGGAAAAGAAATTTTAGATGGAAACAAAGTTCACATTCTTAACATCATCAGGAAATACTGGTAGGTTCTCCAGTCCCTCAGCACCTTTATGTGGCATTCATGACCCCGGGCTCAGCTGAGATTGCTCAACTTTGTAGATTTGATGAGGTGGGTACTCCTTGGAGAGAGCCCTTCATGCCCTCTACAGGAAGGAATGAGAGCCTGTGGAACTGGGACCTGCATCTCTCTTACTTGTGTGATTCCTCTTTTCCTTTGACAGCTTCATCTCCACTGAGCCTCTGGCTGTCTTGATTAGGAACTTTTTCCCAACAGTGGAATGGAAGTTTCTAAGTAAAGATATGAGCTATTTCTGTGGGTGTCTTTGCTTGCTTGGAGTTTTCCATCATAGGGTGTGAAGCTGAATGGAACAGCCTATGTAGGTGGTAACTTTGCCTTCTCAGCTTGCTCAAAATACTGGCCTGGGTTATCAGGAGATGAATTAATTAAAGTCTTGTTTCCAGGGCTTATACTCTCTCCTGTGACACAGAAGTTTAATCTCTACTGCTACCCAAAGTTATATCATTCAGTGTTTTTTTCCTGCTGCCATTAAAAATAACCTTGTAGATAGCCTGGTGTTAGAGAGGAAAGTTCGCAGTCTTGCGCACCATTGAGGGCTGTGTTTTTGGACCTGGCGCTGAACTCCTCAAGCTCCAGTTAAATCTCACAGTCCATTCACCTGGATAGTTAAGAGTCCTGAGCCAGGGAATGGTAAGTAAATTGCCCATCACACTGTAGAGGTGTCAGTTGCATCTTAAATATGTCACTCAGGAATCTGTGAATGAGCCAAAAATAAAAGTGTAAAATAATATGATCTGCCCTAAATGTCCTCTGCTCAAACATTAAGAAGGCTCTTTAAAGAACCATGTCAACAATAATATTGCACAAGTCATATTCATAAATGTTCTTTCTTTTGGTACTATTAGGTTGGGAATAGAGGGTCATTGGAGTAGCAAGTATAGACTTTGGTGTCAAAGGGATCTGGGTTCTGATTTCCCAGCACTCTGATCCTGAACAAATAAAGTACCCAGCCCCTCACACTTTAGTCTATTCATCTATGTAATGCGAGCATAACAGGGACCTTGCAGGTCATGAAGCCAGAGTAGACAGTGCTCATAAAGTTAGCTATCCAGCTCAATGCATGACACAGAGACACAGTGGCACCCTGACACCACACTGCCTGGTCCACTGGATGAATGCCATCTGAGTTCATTACAACTCTAACTATATAGACCTGCAGAGTTTAGTTTCATTCCTTTCATACAGTCATTTGAACTGTCTACAGTGTTTGTAAGACAGTACCTAGACCACAGCTGGACTGTTGGAAAATGTCCTGAGCAATTGGCCAATGGAGCCCACCCAGAAATGAGTGATAAGCTTAGTAAAAATTCTGTGGTGTGCTTAAGAATGACCTGGGCGCTGGCTGAATCTGGGCAGTAGGTCTGAATGAGGAGATTCCTGGAATTTGCATGATTAATGTGCTCTTCAGATGACAGTGATGTTTTTGGACCACCCTTCAAGAAATATGGCCAGAAATGTCAACAGAAGAACCACCATAATCTGAGATTGTCACCTGGGAAAGGGCCATTCATTGGGATAAGACAGCAACCTTCCAACAGACAAATGTATGATCCAGATAAAATGCAATTTGTTCTGGAGCTCCAGGGGTCGAAGCAGAGACTGACGGGAAGAAATTCCAGGGAAGAAAATTTTAGCTTAATAGAGTTAAACGTGTCTTAAAAACTAAAGCTCTCTAGGGGTGGAATGTACTGCCTCCGGGGTAGTGAGCTCTTCAGCTCAGGAAGAGTTCAAGCTCCTTTTAGTGGCTTCTGGGAATTTTATAGAAGACATTAACTCATAGACTTATTTCCTACGGCAATTGACTGCCTTTGGCCTACTGCCTTCACTCTCACAAGTGTTTATTAACTAGCTTCGTTCAATTGGCTCCTGAGTCTGTGAAGATGAGCACCAAAGTGCTGCCTGCATCCCGGCCAAGGTGTGATTCCAGCAGGTGCTGTCAGGATGAAGAACTGGGCCTAGATCTTAGGATGGAAAGAGGTGATCGGCAGGCCCTACACTGAGAAGTGAGGGAGGGCTTACCCCCTGGGAGAATGGGAAATAAGTAGACTAGTTTTGCTTTGAAAAGAAACGTTCTTTTCTACCAGTGTTGACCAGGTTAATTAACTGAAATTTTAATTTTCTTCGAAATAAGTATCCACTTTTCTCCCTTTGTCCTCAGAGATAGAAGATTCCAATGGTCTCTTAGAAATAAAGCAGATTGCTAAACACTTACTTTTCTTGGCCCCAGCGCATTTTTCCTGCTCCCTTTAAACCTGTGGGCACCATTACTGTGTATAAGATGTTTCCCCATCCTCTCCACCCTACTTTTTTTTTTTTTGTATTTTTTCTGAAGTGAGAAGCAGGGAGGCAGAGAGACAGACTCCTGCATGTGCCGAACAAGCCCACTAGGGATCCACCAGACAAGCCCACTAGGGGGTGAGTTTGGCCCCTCTGGGGCTTTGCTTCTTTGCAACCAGAGCCATTCTAGTGCCTGAGGCAGAGGCCATGGAGCCATCCTCAGTGCCCTAGCCAGCTTTGCTACAATGGAGCCTTAGCTGCCAGAGGAGGAGAGAGAGAGAGAGAAAGGAGAGGAGGAAGGGTAAAGAAGCAGATGGGTACTTTTCCTGTGTGCCCTGGCCAGAATCGAACCCTGGACTTCCACACACCAGGCTAGCGCTCTACCGCTGAGCCACTGGCCAGGGGTTCTCCCCCCACACACATACTTTAAAAAAACCACAAACCTCCCAGACCCTGTTGTCTCTCACAGAGGAGGAGAAGAAAGATTTGCAGTAGTGAATGGCAGTGGTCATGAATTGACACCAAGAGCCGCTTAACGCTCTGGGGAGAGCCCTGCACCAGCTCCTCTGGGAGACTTTCCTTCTCCAGTTTCTACAAACTTTTACGAAGAATGTCATTTGGGGTCAAGCAGGAAGCACCAGTGGCAGTTTTTCTGTTTCCAGGTATTCAGAATAATCATACCACATCCTCAAGTCTAGATTCAGTTTTTGTTGTAAAGCTAGAAGCTGGCTACTCACAGCAAGATGGCATTAGAGGTGTTTAAAGTTGGGCATCCAGGTGACATTTTGCTAACAGCTCCCAGGGCTGGTAAGCAGACCTACAGAGTTTTGTAATTAGCTGATTTTCGAAATCCTGTTAAACTGCACATGCAGGTTTATGTGAAACTGAGGCTCAATCTAATTGTACTTTTTGCACCTCCTCTCTCAACCTCCTTGATAGCTGCTCTTTATTTGGTACTTTAAGAATTTTCTCCTTATTGACATATAGATCCATTCACAAAAAATATCATAAAGATCCCTCGATCAATAAAATGTTCAGATTTTTTTAAAACCCTAACGTAGAGTTAGACTCTCTAAATGGCGTAGCTTCGGGAGTTGCCATCAGCGTCAGATTTTGCTGAATAGTACTCTGTGTTTGATAGCAAACGTTTTTGTTGTTGTTGTTGTTTTTTAAGCTATTTCTGTAGAACTATTTTCGGTGATGTTGAAGTTACAAAGAGAATATTTTTCTGTCACTGTTGGTGTTTTTCAAGCCCCACTTTTAAATGAACGTGCTTTTGGAAACCAGGGTGGTATCTACATTGGAAAAACACCTTATCCTGGGCCTATCGAGTGACTGGGACAAAACAATGCAATTTATATGGGGGAAATGGCATGTATTACATTTTATAAGAGCTAGCTTCCAGTAATAACCATCTGACCTTTGTGATCCTGTACTTTCAATTTTCCCTTTAAAGAATGCAACAAGCGAGGCTGCCAAAGCATATTTTTCTGTTTGCTGATTTGTGAGTTGCTGGGCAGATCTTCAGTGTTAGAAGATGTGAGCATCAAACACTTTTCTCTTCGAGTAACTTCTCATGCAACTCTCTCATGGCATATGCTAAACTCCAGGTTGGTATTTGAAAGAAACATTCCCTATGTATGATTGCAGGGGATTAAGGGTTTGGTTTTAATCCTTTTCTAGGTATTGTTTGGGTTTGGTCTCTGACTTGGCTAATGGCTTAGTGTCTGCTAATTAAAATAAACACAGCAGTCCATTGCTAACACCAGAACACATTCATTGAATGCCTACCTTATGAATATGTCTTTGCTAAACTCTATTCTGGAACAACTTATACAACATGCCCTATTTAAAAGACTGCTTAATAAAATAGCAGTTTGGAAATTCGGTGAGAGGTAGGCAAAATATTCATTGTAGCTTCCTCAACTGTCAGGTAGGGTATCATCTTCAGGATGTCTACGTAAGAAGATGACTAATTTAAAAAATAATTTCTAAGAAATACCTTGTACAATTTCTTGATCTCCAGGGAAAGAAGTCCAGATAATTTAAGTGTTACCTGGTTTGATAAAAATGTTGAACTAACTCTTGATCTCAATTCCTGCTTCCCTTCCCTTTTCTCTTCTTTCTAAACCAAATAACAGTTTAACGTCAGCATGGTTGCTGTACTAGTTATCTATTGTTGCATAACAAATTTCCTCAGTCTTAGTTGACTGACATTTATTATCTCTCAGCTTCTGAGAGTCAGAAATTCAGGGTGTTTTACATGTTTAATTCTGGCCCAGGGTCCCTAATGAGGTATGGTTGGGACAGTAGGACCACAGTGATCTGAAGGCACCACTTCCAAGATGGCTCACTCCCTAGGCTCTTAGCAGGACGTCTCAGATCCTTTCTGTGTGAGCCTTTCCACAGTGTCCTTCGGGCATGGCAGCTGGCTTTCCCCAGAGAGAGTGGCCCAAGAGACAATAAGAAAGAGAGAGAGGAGAGGACAAACAGAAAACCACAGTGGCTTTTATGAATTAGTCTCCAAAGTCACATAACTGTTACTTTCCCTTTATTCTGTCTGTTATAAGTGAGCCACTAAACCCACCCCACATTCAAGCGGAGGAGAATAGACTTCACCTTTTAAAGGGAAAAATATACACATTAACACTAGCGCAGTTGAACTTGTAACTTAAAGTTTCCCAACATCCAATCATCCTTTTTTCTAAAGAGTTCTCAATGGCAGTGATGTCTTTCACTCCTATCATTCAAGTGCAGGGTCTCTTTCTCTAGAAGCATCCTGATGTATTAGTAGCCATTTGCATAAATCTCTGCTTCTGACTGCTATCCTATTGCATTTTGGGCAGAATTTGTCTTAGCCACTGTAGAAACAATCATGTGCTGAGACATTTTTCTGTACTCAAGCAGACACTTCCCTATGGTTTTAAGACTTCCTATCATCACATTTTTATTTTCATGAGGATGTTATCAATGAAGAGCTAGAATAAATAGACTGACATTTATTTTGTGAGCATTGAGGAGAGAGAGAGGAATATCTCTCTAGATTTATAGTTCTTTGTGGTAAGACAAATTTAAACAAATTACATATTTATAAATAAAGTTTAGCAAAGAACATTTCCATATACTGGAGGAGAAGGTAGGATAGCAATAAGAACATTTATTCATATTTATCTCCTGAGAAATTGTAAGGGTGTGTGTGTGTGTGTGTGTGTGTGTGTGTGTGTGAGACAGAGACAGACAGAGAGACAGCGAGAGGGACAGATAAGGACAGACAGACAGGAAGGAAGAGAGAGAGATGAGAAGTATGAATTTGTTTGCAGCTCCTTAGTTGTTCATTGATAACTTTCTCATATGTGCCTTGATGGGGGGGGGGGTAAGGGGAGGCTACAGCAGAGCGAGAGCCCCCTGCTCAAGCCAGTGACCTTGGGATTCAAGGCAGTGACCTTTGAGCTCAAGCTAGTGACCATGGGGTCATGATTATGATCCCATGTTCAAGCAAGTGACCCCACGCTCAAGCTGGTGAGCCTGTGCTGAAGCCGGCGAACTTGGGGTTTTGAACCTGGGTCCTCTGTGTTCCAGTCCAATGCTCTATCCACTGCACCACTACTGGGTCAGGTGAATCTCAAAAGGTTTTTAAAATATTAACTTAAAGACATGTTAGTGAAAAAGGTAATGGTCTGGAGGTTCTGTTTTTCTTTTAAAAAAATCTTTTATGTTAGCATACAGTAAAATTAAGATTTCTGATACACACATCTATGAATTAGAACATGTACATAGTGATGGGATTCAAATACTTTAACAACCAGTTCTCTGCCATAATGACCATTTTAGGTATAAAAAATGATATAACAAAAGTTAGTTTATTATTTCATGCATTTAATACTTAAATTAGAACAATAAAAGAGGTACACAAAACTAGATTGTTATAAGAAAGAGTTAAAATATTGATGAAAAAATATTAAATAATACCTGACCAAAACCAATAAAACTGTTATTTCAGATATTTTCATATTGCTTCTTGTTTGGCATCCTCACTTGCAATATTTTTTACCTATGGACAGAATGAACATGACTACAGGCACTTAGAATATGCTATTGCACAGATGAATGTTGTAAGGAATGTAAATTTATGATTTCCACATTGGGCGGCTGCCCAGGCGCCCACTTTAGAGAGAACTCTGATTACAAGTGCCATTTTAAGAACCAGTTTGCTGAACTCAACAAAAAATTAGGTATCTGTTCTGCTGAACTGGTGGGAACCGGCTGAATCCTACCACAGTATATAGATTTGTGTAATCACTACCATCAAAATAGCAAACAATTCATTGCCCCCAAGATGTCTTTCTTGCTATCTCTTTATAATCATCCCCCATTCCTAACTCATTTCAGCTTCTGATCTTTCCTCCATCACCAGAGTATTGTCCTTTCTGAGAGTACCACAGTATATAATCTTTTGAGACTAAATCCTCTCAACTCAAAGCTTTTGAGATTATTCGAGGTGATGTGAGCATCAGTAACTCTCTCCTTTCTGTTGCTAAGTAGTATTCCTTGTATGGGTATACCACAGTTTCTTTCTTTATTTACTTGCTGAAGGATATCTGAGTTGTTTCAAGCTCTCAGCAATTATAACTGAAGCCACTATACACATTTCTATATAAGTGTTTGAGTAAACATACATTTTCATTTCTCCATGGTAGTGGGATTAGTGAGTCACATGGCAATGGAGTGTATAATTTTATTAAAAATTGTCAAACTGTTTTCTAGAGTGGTTGTACCATTTTGCATTCTCACCAACATTCGATGAGAATTCCAGTTGCTTAGCATGACTACCAACACCTGGAATAATCAGAATTTTTATTTTTGTCATTCTGTTAAATGTGTAGTGCTATCTCATTTAGCTTTAATTTGCATTTTCATAATGGCTAGTTTTACTGAACATCTTTTTATGTATTTGCCCTTCATATAGCCTTTTTTTTTTTTTACAGGGACAGAGAGAGAGTCAGAGAGAGGGATAGATAGGGACAGACAGACAGAAGCAGAGAGAGGTGAGAAGCATCAATCATTAGTTTTCCATTGCCGTTGCAACACCTTAGTTGTTTCTTTATTGCTTTCTCACATGTGCTTTGACCGCGGGCCTTCAGCAGACCTAGCAACCCCTTGCTGGAGCCAGTGACATTTGGTCCAAGCTGAAGAGCTTTTGCTCAAGCAAGATGGGCCTGCGCTCAAGCTGGCAACCTCGGGGTCTTGAACCTGGGTCTTCCGCATCCCAGTCTGACGCTCTATCCACTGCACCACCGCCTAGTCAGGCTATATAGCCTTTTTTGATAAAGTGTGTGTTCAAGTCTTTTGTTTATTCTTAAAAATAAACTAACTGTTCAGTTTTGTCAGTATTTTTTTACATTGTTCTTTGGTTGTCATGTGTAAGAACTCTTTGCCTAAATCAAAAGTTTTATACTTTCCATTTAGATCTCTGATTTATTATAGTTAAATTTCACATAATATGTGAGGTTTAGATTGGCAATATATCATCTATCTGTCTATCTATCATCTATCATCTATCTATCTGTCTATCATATGAATGTCCAATTGTTCCAACATCATTTGTTGAAAAAAACTACACTTTATCCATTGAATTGCTATGCATTTTTGTCTAAAATCACTGGCCATACTTTTGTTGATCTATTTTTGACTCTGTTTTGTTGAGTTAAGATTTTTCTGGTATTTCATATGCTGAGTAATATTGTATCATATCCTAGACATTTCGAATATAATGTTATGAAACTCCAAGTCTTGTTTTAGTCCTTTAAACAATGTTAATTGGTGTATTTGTTTTAGTCCTTTAAACAATGTTAATTGGTGTATTCTAGCAGGCCTTTAAACTGGTTAAATTCAAGTCACAAGTTCCAAGCAGCCTTCAGGAGACTGTGGTATCAATGCTCTTCCATTTGTAAAGCCAGGTTGGGACCTGAGTGGCTGGATATGGTATGTTCTTTAGGGTCAGAGCTCTGATGAGCCAGTCAGGGTAAGTCTAGAATTCATAAACAACTTCATGGGTTTATTTCCTCATGTTCTTTCTTCCCTGATCTTCCCAGTGCTTTCTGGTTCTCTGCATTCCTCTTTCCATCTTTCATTCAGAAAACGGAGGCTTTGCTTGGCCCACTCTGCTACACATTTCCCGGGAACATGCCCTTGTCCAGGGCCCTACGGCAGAAAGACAGAACAAAAAACAAAAACCAGTACCAGGTTGGCCCCTACAGTTTTGGAAACTACAGCTCCTTTGATCAAAGAAAAAACTTTCTTTCTTAGAGTTTTGGGTATGTATGAACCACCACAGCCTGTGAGCAAGAGAATGGAGAAAAGAAAGAGGAAGAAAGAAAAGAAAACTGGGGAGTTCCTCACCTCTTTCTGACATTTCTATTCCTCATAACAGAACTAGAGAGCTCCTCCTGGGGCTTGCTGTTGTCCTGGACCCATTTCTGAACCTCAGGCTTCCTTGAGTTTGAGCAGAGCACACTGGGGAGAAAACAGTAAACTCACTTCCTTTCTCTGAGGCAGCCAGGATGTCCTCCAGTTTCAAGGAGAGAGGAAATGAATTTCATCTGCTATACAGATTCTGAGACCAAAATATTGTTATGGCTTTATTTTTCTAGAAAAATAATCTGCCATGGCAGATTATCAATCAAGAGTTTCAAAATGGTGATATTTAGACATTACTTTATAATAAGTATTTTCTGAACTAGTTCTAGAAAATAAAACTTCACATCTGTGCTTACTTAGTGGTAGCGATCATATGGGAAAGGCGAGATAAACATTTGAATCTTTCCCTTTACTTGCCAGTTATCAAAATAATTAAACAGTTAACCAGTATCCTCCAATGACAATCTTTTAGAGTTTTTCTTTAATTTTAAAGAATTATTATGATTTCATGGATTTAAACATATTTGATCTGTTTAAATCCATTGCAGTTAATGGATCTGCAGTTGTTAACTTTATTGATATTCTAGTTGAGTACAGAACTTTTTACTGTTGTATGACCACCTAGGATGAATCAAGCCTTGCCCTGATCACAGTGGAGTCAGGTGACAATATATGAATAAGTCCCCCAGCTAACTGAACTTTTTCTCAAGGGCATATTACCATTATGGGACAGTACGTGCTAGGGAATGAAGTTCAATGTAATCCATTCATTCCTCTTTAATTATTCATTCACTCATTGAACCCACAAACATTTGTTGAATATCTACTATGTATCAACCATTGTACTAGGCACAGGGATCTCAATAGCAAATAGAAATAGAGGGAAATAGCAACATAAATCAAATAATTACTGAAATACATGTAAAATTGTAATGTGACAGGGACTAAAAAAGATTATTTTGAGGAGGAATTATGAAAATGATCAGGATAGTTTGTCCCATCCCATCTGCAAGGCCAGGGAAGACCTCTCATAGAGATCATTTATCTGACAACTGAAAGAGTGAAACAGACTGACCAAGCAAAGGGGTGGGTGACAGTAAATGTAACCTTAAATACTTATATATTATAACCTGGTTCCATGCCAGCTCAAATCTTCCCAAATCTAGACTGAATATAATATTTTGAAGACTCATATCACTATTTATTTATTAGTAATTATTATTTTTAAGTGAAAGCAGGGGAAATAGAGAGACAGACTCCTGTATGCACTCCAACTCAGATCCAGCCAGCAAACCCCCTACTTGGTGATACAATGCCCAACTTGGGCCATTGCTTAGCAACCAAGCTCTTTTTAGCACCTGAGGCAAAGGCTCCATGGGCAATGAGCTTGAACCAATCAAGTCATGGTTGCAGGAAGGGAGGAGAGCAAGAGAGAAAAGGAAAGCCTGACCAGGTGGTGGTACAGTGCACAGAGAATTGGACTGAGATGCAGAGAACCCAGGTTCAAAACCTCAAGATCACTGGCTTGAGTCAGGGCTCATCTGGTTTGAGCATGGGCTCACCAGCTTGGGCGCGGGGTCTCTGGCTTGAGCGAGAGATCATAGACATGACTTCATGGTCACTGGCTTGAGACTAATGGTCGCTGGCTTGAAACTCAAGATCACTAGCTTGAGCTGAAGGTTGCTGGTTTGAGCAAGGGATCACTCATTCTGCTGTAGCCGCCTGGCCAAGGCACATATGAGAAAGCAATCAATGAACAACTAAGGAGCTGCAATGAAGAACTGATGCTTCTCATCTCTCTTCCTTTCTGTTTGTCTGTTCCTATCTGTCCCTCTCTCTGTTACAAAGAGAGAGAAGGAGGGGAGAGGGAGAGAGAGAGAGAGAAGGAGAAGGGGTAGAGAAGCAGATGGTTGCTTCTCCTGTGTCCCCTAACTGGGAACAGAACCTGGGACATCCACATGCCCGGCTGATGCTTTACCAACTTAGCCAACTGGCCAGGGCCTCCCACTGCCATTTAAAAAACTGTCTTTTCCCTCACTTTCATTTCTTTTCCTCAAAAATGACACTCACATCTTCTGATCACCAGGTTTAACATGCAAAATAAGCTGATTGAACAAACATAAATTTTTATTCTCCATTTATAAAGGAAGAATTCATCCAGGGGTCTTATAAAGATTCCTCATTCTTTCCCTGATTTTTCTTTGGGACATTGTTGGATTTCTTTCAAGAAGGCTTCAGGAGCACTCAATTATCTGCCAAACAAGTTGAATCATGTCTCTGAGCACAGTTTGCTTCTAGCTGAGCCCACTAAGCACTAGGCCTGTGGGACTTGTTTCACTGTTTGCATTTGCATCGGTTACTCCTGGTAACCAGGCTTTGAGGCAAATGAAGAGAAAGCTTTGATAATGTCAAAAAACAAAAATACCTACCAGATACCTGGCCCTTTGTCCTGAAAATCATGCCCTTAGAGCAGTGGTTCTTAACCTTTTTTGAGGTACCGAACCCACCAGTTTCTTATGCGCATTCACCGAACCCTTCTTTAGTGATAAATAAAATATGATTTTTTTCCCCAAATTCAAGACATAGGTATATGTTTTTTTTACTGGTGCACACAATGAGCCGTGCATGAACATCACCTTGCTCAAAGAACAAAACCAACAAAGTGCATGAACTCACAACAAATTACGGTATTACTTTATTCTGGCCTCCGCGGCAGAGGCTTCTCCGAACCCCTGAGACCGACTCATCGAACCCCTAGGGTTCGATAGAACCCAGGTTAAGAACCACTGCCTTAGAGGCAGACCTGGTCTTTTCAGAGGGTAGAGAGATTTGACAGAGAAAGAGGGGATGGGAAGAAGGGACAGAGAATGGATGAGCACAGTGGCCTTCCACCGTAAATCGGGGGGATTGGTCCTGACAAGTGCCCCAGGCCTACTGTTGTGAGCAACAAGGGGGTGTATTCTAAGAGTGCTGGGAAGCTAGCATTGCAAGATTTTTCATTTAGCTCCTTTTCCAAGCTTATCTTGCAGCTGCATGCAAGGCAGGGGATCCCATCTTGGGCCCAATCAGAATGTACTGTTTACCCAAGTGGCAAGTAGCCATTCTGTGGATGCTTTGCTGCAAGAGAAGAGTCATATTAGGAGCAGAGCCATCTTACTGGCTCAAGGACCCTTTTCTCCTGATCAGATACTGCTGTCCCTTGTTAGCAACCATCAGAAAAGCCAACCTCGGTTTGCTGTGCAAGGCTCTTATGTCACAGTTAAAGACTTGCAAACGTCCATAGATCTTGACCAGAAAAATCTGGCCAGTATTGCAGTTTCAAGGATGAATCATTTCATAGTGACTCTTTTTCCAAACTCAGGGCAGGTAAAGAAGAGGGTTTTATTGCTCATACAACCAAATATTCCCTGGGTAGATATGGCTTCAGTTATAACATGATTCAAGAGATGTCAGGAGCCCTTAATGTCATTCTTAAGCTATAAAAGAAAATTGGGGTACTGGTACCAAAAAAAATGGTGTTGGCTTGCCGCAAAATAATAAATGTCTGTTTCAGTTAGTCTAGCATACATAGTGTGTCTGGATGGGATTTTATTTTTCTTCTCTGTCCTCTGTTTCTGGAGACTGGCACTTTTCATGGATAAAGTAATGGAAGAGGAGGTTTATAATACAACTCAAAAAAGGAAGGAGATAATGAGGTATATGAGATAGCCGACTAGAAAGTTCATCTTTATGGGACAAGATGTCAAATTGTTTCTTTAAAACAATCCACCTAGACCCAGCCAGTCTGATGAAGTCTTTCTCACCCTCTCCCCTACCACTACTATCCTCATGATTTAAAGCTCCCCTCTTCTTAGGAGCAGAACTGGTAGAAAAAAGTATGGCTGCCGACTCACAAAGACAAAGTGGTATCAGGGTGGAGGAAGAAAAGGGGTTGAAAGGAAAGAGGGAGGTTATGAGATGAAGTGAAATGTGAAGAGAGGGTCTGTAGCTGCCTGAATAGTGGTGGTGCAGAGTATAGGGCATCAATCTGGGTCTCTGAGGTTGCCAATTTGAAACTCGAAGGTCACCACCTCATGGGCTTGAGTGCAGGCTCACCAGCTGGAGCACGGGGTTGTTTGATTGAGCATAGGATCATCAACATGATCCCAAGGTTGCTGGCTTGAAACCTAATGTCGCTTGCTTGAGCAAGGAAGGGGTCACTGGCTCAGGTTGAGCCCCCCAAGGCACATATGAGAAGTAATCAGTGAATGACTAAAGTAAAGCAACTATGAGTTGATGCTTGTTATCTCTCTCCTTCTCTTTTCTCTTTCTTCCTCTCTCTTAAATCAAATAAATAAATAAATAAATAAATTGGTTGCTTTAAAAAAAGAAAAGGGGATCTGGAACTAAAGTGTTGGTCATGTGGGGATGCTCACTCTAAAATTCTCCAGTGAGTCTAAGAGCCATCTACAAAATACAAGGGGACAGCTACAGAGCCTAGGCATTACTTCCAAATCCTTTGGATTCAGGCGAAGTTGAAATAAAGGAGTTATGAAACACTCTTTGGGCTGCTGGTGTGTGTATGCATGTGTGTATGTGTTGACCTGGTTTAACGTAGGAAGCCAACAGGGATCTGGATCTCCCCATCATGGAAGTTGGGAGGTGAGCAGAGCCCACAGGGTGGACAAACCAGCTGATTAGTTTTTATTTTCTTTGTTATCTTACCCCCTTTCCTCTAAGATCAGTTTCATGTACTACCGCTTAGTAGCTAGCTCGAGAAAGGTTATTGTCTCTAAAGAAGGCAACGTACTTAAGTAGTTATAGGCAGACCCCTGGCATCAGACACACCTGGACATCAGTCCCTTTTCCACTATGTGCCACCCATGTGATCTTGTGCTACCTGTGTGGCTGTGAACATATTATTTCTTCTCACGCATAGTAAGCTCTCAGTAATTGGAAGAGGCAATAATGGTGTACTATTTTTACTGATTTGGGTTCTATGGGATTTGGGGACTTGAATCTGAGGGTGAGATTGAAAAAAATCCCAACTTACTAAAATAGACACAAATATTTGGGGCAAGAGCCCCAGTGTTGCTATTGCCTGAATATGAGACCCAGCAGAGCCTCTTTACTGCTTTGTTTTCTGTATCTGGACAGAGTGTTTGTGTGCAGAAGATAGGCGTGATCAAAATGGGTGATGCTCCCATCTCACAGGATAGTGTGAGAATGTGGGTCGGATCTTCTTGTGCAAATTCCTTCTGGGAAAAATGTAAGGGGCAGGCATCAGAGGGCTGGGTGTGCAGGGAGGAGACGGGAAGGGATGGCTCCAACTAGCAGGTGATGAGAGTGACATTGCCTTCCTTCTGCTTGTGTTGTTCAGGGTGAGAGAAGACACAGCATGTGCTGTAAGGGACATCCATCCCAGCCTTCATATTTTCTCTTACGGGTAGAGAGCTACCAGATGAATGAGCTTCTCTCGTAAGCCTAATGTAGGAATGTATGCAGGTGAATGTATTTAAAGTCGTCTGTTGTGTTTCCTTGCAATATGTGGAGTCATGAGATGGCTTCTACAATTCTAGAAATTATGACAAGGCCCTGGCCAGGTGGTTCAGTGGATAAAGCATTGTCCTGGTGCACCGAGGTCGTGGGTTTGATCCCCAGTCAGATATGAGAAGCAACCAATGAGCGCACAACTAAATAGAACAACTAAGTGAAATACTGTGTTGATGCTTCTCACTTGCTCTCCCCCTCCTCTCTCTTTTAAATAAATGGGAAAATTGGAAATTGTGACAAGGTATCCATAAGATGAGGCAGAATCCCTAAACAGCATTTTCAGTACCTTAAGAGTATTGTTGAACACCCCTCCATGGCAGTGTGATTCCCACTTTCCATTTTTTAAAAACAGTCTTTATCTCTCTTTACCTAATCACCAACACACTAAGTTATTCAGCAATTATTAATTTAGGACTGAACTGTATGCCCAGCAGAGAGGCAACGTGGAGAGAAAAGCTATTGTTTCCATTTGTTTGTGTAGCTTGGCTTGATTGTATCAAGAACCCAAGCTAGAAAGCCAGATTGGGGGGGGGGGGGAGCAAAAACCTGTCTAAGCTCCAGTTCCTCATCTGTACGTGGAAATAATAATAATAGTAATAGTAATAATAATAATAATAATAATAATAATAATAATAAAACACCTCATAGGGTTGTGAGATTAAAGGACCTAATGTGGAGGAAAGGTTCCGTGCATTTTCAAGCACGGGAGTTGCTTTCTGTCATCCTATCATAATCATCGTGGTTTGTTTTAGAGTAGAAAGTCTTTTTCTTCTTCTTCTTCTTTTTTTTTTTGTGACAGCGACAGAGAGAGACAAAGAGAGGGACAGAGAGGGACAGACAAACAGGAAGGAGGAGAAATGAGAAGCATCAATTCTTTGCCGTGGCACCTTAGTTGTTCATTGATTGATTTTCCATATGTGCCTTGACCGGGGTGCTACAGCAGACCTAGTGACCCCTTGCTCAAGCCAGCAACTTTGGGCTCAAGCTGGTAAGCCTTGCTCAAACCAGATGAGCCTGCACTCAAGCTGGCGACCTCGAGGATTTGAACCTGGGTCCTCTGCGTCCCAGTCCAACGTTCTATCCACTGTGCTACCACCTGGTCTGGCTAGAGTAGAAAGCCTTAGAGGTTAGAGACAGGCACATTGTATGGATGTCAAACAGCCTCTGTCACCTGTGAACCAGTGACATGTAATCCTAATTAATAAGTGCTAATTCATACAATACTAATAACAATATAAAAGTTAAATGTTTCAGCGCTCTCCCTGAGAGGAAGACTTGATCCTACCTGTAAGGAAGGCTGTATCTGGTCATTTCCAACTCCAGAATCCTTTGCAGTGTAGGGTCTGGGTCTGCTGAAGGGAAGTGAGGGAAGCCAGAGGGGAGTAGGGTCACATGAACCCAGACAAAGCCGGTGTGGAGAGAGGAGGTCCTGCAGACCTGATTTGGGAAAGAGCCTGGGGAAACCTTGAAAAGGGAGAGGATGAAGACTTGGGGATAGCCCTTTTATTTGTGTGTTTGTTGTGTGTGTGTGCGTGTGAGTGTGTGTGTGTGAGAGAGAGAGAAAGAGAACAAAGAGAACACAGCGAGAGAGATGAGAGAAAGAGAGATAGAGAGAGAGGAGAAAGAGACCCTTAGGATAGCACCAGCTTCCTGGGCTTGTGACATGTGCAGTCACACAGGTCCCATGCTTCACAGGGCCCCAAATGTGGTTTAGAGCTCTGTGATGTCTTCTAGATAGTATTAATTTTTGAACAAGGGACCCCTCATTTTCATTTTGTACCGGGGAAATTATATAACTGGTCCTGACTTTGAGAAAGATTTGAAAGTTTGCGGTGTAAAACGAATAGAATCTCTTTTTAGTGGTTTCTTGAGATGTAAAGAGCTTTCAATTATAGGGAAAGGAGGTGGTGGTCAACTGGAGGTCCTTTGGCCTACACTCCAGACTGGGCTGGGCCTCCAGGTGCTTCAGCTTTGCCCAGATCCTGGGGGAAGAGCAACCTTTCCCTCTGTTCTGTCCATAGGAGCCGCCCCCCCCCCCCCATCCCAATTCATCTCCAGACAGCCTCCAAGCTGTGCTCACTCCGTTAGCCAGCGAGGGCACCCAAGACAGCACTCTACGCCTCAGCCGTCATTCTGGAAAGATGTTCCAGGCTGAGAGCAAAAATTTGAGGTGTTCGTTGGAGGTGCGGGAGGGTTAAGATAAAAGAAGCAGTGTTGCCTGCAAAGTGTGTAGGACGTGGAGAATTTCTCCAGAAAAGGTCCGGAGGTGGGCAGATGCCTGCCTGCGCCTGGCGGACCTGCGCACAGCGCTGTCTCCTGCAGTCACACTCCCACAGAAAGGCACCCTGTAGACAGGACAAAGCACTGCGAGTTAGCCCATTACCCAGCGGTTTCAGGGGTCATTTCGATATTGTCTGAATCAGCAGGCTTCCTTTCAGCAGACCTAAAAAGGCTGACAGAAACAATAAATGGACAATTTTGAAACTCTGTCAGAGTTGTACTTTGGAAGCAGACTCTGCCAGAAATACCAATTTCTGGTTCCCTCTCCTTTTAGCACCCCACCATTTTCAGATACAATGGCCCTGGTTTCTGACCAGCTCCCCGTCATCAGCTTGTTTTGCTGACATTGTGCCAACCAGTGATCTGCAGTCGCTTCTCCACTTGCGCTGTGACTGTGCTGTGGAGACCCAACAGGTGGTACACCCGGGTGCGTTCGCCTCATCTTAGTGCCCGCACATCTGTAACAGCTGTTCTGAGCTGCAGCCCAGAAAAATCACCTTGCCACCCTTCACTTTTAGAGAGACTGTGATTTGTTGGAGGGTCACCCTATGGATCATTAGTCAGAAATGATTACCTTTTGTCAATAAATGGCACCAAATTTTAATTCTGGGAGACATATTCAAAACATGGGTGTCGAAAGCTGTGTACTGAATTATAAATACAGTAGAATCTAAAGAAAGCATTCAAACCCGGAGACAGATTCTAGGTTATGCCAAAATCTATACAGGGTTGAGACTTTTAAAAGCATTAACATTTCTTCTATAACAGATTGTTCCACTGTGAAAATTGCAATTACTGTCATTTTGGGGAGGTACTGACAATAAAAATTATATATATTTCTTCAGACATGGCATTTTAACTAAGTAGTGAAATGAGGCAGCAAGTAGCTCTAAGTGGATTTCGAAGAGTGTCTTGCCTTAATTTTCTAGGTCTGTGTGTCTTTCTGAAAAGTTTCTTGGTGCCTAGTTTAAATGCCCCAAGTCTAGAGCTGACCAGTTCTAGATGCCTGAATTGCCATCAAACACCTACTAATGAGGTCAATTTAGCATGAAAACTGGAAGCAAGGAACACTTTATAAAATACTAAAAGTTTGTATACTCCAGGTATTTTAGTGAGACCAACAGATGTCAAATTAAAGTGGGGGAGGGGTGGGGCAAGCACAGAAAATCCATGCAATGTAGACACTTCCCATTTAAACTAAAGACATTGGTGTTTCTAAGTTGTGTATTGTAGAATGGCCACTTCACAGAGTCTTAATGGGAATTATGTTAAAATAAGTAAGAAGGGCTTTGTGGTAAGATAAAGTTAAGATTCTCTGAGCTAAACAAAGCCAAAGGATTACCTTACTGTAGGAACTCTCAGTGCTTTTAGTTTGCTCGACTGCTTTGGGAAGGTGAACGTGGGACAGAACACTGCCTTAACTTTGTTGCAACTTTGGAAGTTTTTCTGAGGAATATTTCAAGGGATTCGAGTTCTGGAATTGCCTTGGAGAAACTCCTGTGTTGATTCTGGGGGCACCTTTAGTGGGAAGTGTGATGAGGAGACAGTGTGTGGGTACAGTGTTGAGTCCTGTGAGAGCACCCAGAGGTTGGGGGCCCTCTGACTCTCTGGGCTGGCACTTGGGAAACCATTATGTTCCTTTTTCTTCATGGGGCTGCTTTTTGAAGTTCAGAAAACAATCCACAGCAATTTGACAGGAGGAAGCATAGGCTACAGCTCCAAAATATCAGGCTAATTTGCTTGTGTTCTTTGATGTTTGAGATCTTTGAAGTTCTGTTTTGCCTTATGAAGTAAAGATCAGAAAACGAATACCAAGAATCTATCCTTATTGTGGGGAAAAAAGTACAATGGAAAAACATGCTTTTTTCCTCAAATACCAGTCAGAGTGCTGGAGTTCTAGTGTTCACAAACATTGACTCAGCTGGGATTGTAATGAGATGATAGTCCCCTGGGTCCCAGGAATGCTGGAATCTTGTCTTGTCAATCACCTTCCACTGCCCTCCCCAGCAAGCTTCCAGAGATGGCTGTCTGCCTAAGGGTCAAGAGCATCCCCGAAGCTGTCACCACATTTACAGCTGCTTGGCTGTTGAGCTCCGGTAAAGACACGAGACCTAAGTGGGACTTCTGCTTCCCTTTTCTTTCACAGATCTAGGTATCTAGGATTCAGTATCTACTACTGTCCAGCTACCAGAAGAACAACAAGAGACGGGAGCCAGGCGGCCAGAGAACAAGCTCGGCTCAGTGTACTCTCCAGCTGTGAGCTTGGAGGAATTGGAAGCCAGAGGGAAGGTTGGCTGGTCAGCACCAAGCCTGCAAGAAACAGGCCCCATCCCGTGTAATGTAGTAAGAGGCAGAGTGTCTTTGTTCCTTCTAGCTGCTGTATCACAATACCACACTGGGTATCTGTTGGGCAGATAAAATATATTATGCTCACTTTGTTAAAGATGGCGCTGCCCATGTGGAAACCCGTCTCCCAGGTGATGATATTAGTTGCCCTTCTTGCTTGGGATGGATGTGATTATGTTAATGTGTGTTGGGGGGGACAGGTTGTAAGCAGGTAGAGTTGTTATAGCCCATGGCTTAGTTGTAAGACTAAGCCTTTCCTACCCTTTTCCTTTTTAATTAACTTTAATGGGGTGACATTAATAAATCAGGGTACATATATTCAAAGAAAACATCTCCAGGTTATCTTGTCATTCAATTATGTTGCATACCCATCATGCAAAGTCAAATTGTCCCCTGTCACCTTCTATCTGGTTTTCTTTGTGCCCCTCCCGTCCATCCTCTCCCTCCTTCTCCTCCCTCCCCCCACCCCGTAACCACCAACCTCTTGTCCATGTCTCATAGTCTCGTTTTTATGTCCCACCTATGTATAAAATCATGCAGTTCTCAGTTTTTTTCTGTTTTACTTATTTCACTCCATATAATGTTATCAAAGTCCATCCATTTTGTTGTAAATGATCCAATGTCATCATTTCTTATGGCTGAGTAGTATTCCAGAGTATATATGTACCAAAGCTTTTTAATCCACTCGTCCTCTGACGGACACTTGGGCTGTTTCCAGATCTTCGCTATTATGAACAATACTGCCACGAACATGGGGGCAAATTTCTTCTTTTTGAACAGTGCAATCGTGTTCTTAGGGTATATTCCTAAAAGTGGGATAGCTGGGTCAAAAGCCAGTTCGATTTTTAATTTTCTGAGGAAACTCCATACTGTTTTCCACAGTGGCTGCACCAGTCTGCATTTCCACCAGCAGTGCAGAAGGGTTCCCTTTTCTCCACACCCTCGCCAGCACTTATTATATGTTGTTTTGCTGATGAGTGCCACTCTGACTGGTGTGAGGTGATATCTCATTGTGGTTTTAATTTGCATTTCTCTAATGATTAGTGCTGTTGAGCATTTTTTCATATGCCTATTGGCCATCTGTATATCCTCTTTGGAGCAATTTCTATTCATTTCTTTTGCCCATTTTTGATTGGATTGTTTGTCTTCCTGGTGTTGAGTTTTATAAATTCTTTATAAATTTTAGTTATTAACCCCTTATGAGACGTATTGTTGAATATGTTCTCCAATTGTATGGTTTGTCTTTTTATTCTGTTCTTATTGTCTTTAGCTGTGCAAAAATTTTTAGTTTGTTATAGTCCCATTTATTTATCCTGCCTCTTGTTTCATTTGCCCGTGGAGATAAATCAGCAAATATATTGCTGCGATAGATGTCGGAGAGTTTACTGCCTATGTTTTCTTCTAAGATGCTTATGGTTTCACGGCTTACATTTACGTCTTTTAACTATTTTGAGTTTGTTTTTGTGAATGGTGTAAGTTGATGGTCTATTTTCATTATTTTGCAAGTAGATGTCCAATTTTGCCAACACCATTTGTTAAAGAAGCTGTCTTTACTCCATTGTATGTTCTTTCCACCTTGGTCAAATATCAGTTGTTCATAAAGGTGTGGGTTTATTTCTGGCTTCTCTGTTCTGTTCCATTGATCTATGTGCTTGTTCTTATGCCAATACCAGGCTGTTTTGAGTACAATGGCCTTAAAGTATTCCTTGATATTCGGAAGAGTGATACCTCCTGCATTATTTTTTCTTTTTAAGATTGCTGAGGCTATTTGTGTTCTTTTTTGATTTCATATAAACTTTTGGAATATGTGTTCTATATCTTTGAAGTATATCATTGGTATTTAAATTTGTATTGCATTGAATTTATAAATTGCTTTGGGTAACGTAGACATTTTAATGATGTTTATTCTTCCTAACCATGAGCACGGTATATGCTTCCACTTGTTTGTATCTTCCTTGATTTCTTTTATCAATGTTTTATAATTTTCCGAGTACAAGTCCTTAACCTCCTTGGTTAAATTTACTGCTAGGTACTTTATTTTCTTGGTTGCAGTAATGAAAGGGATTGTTTTCTTAATTTCTTTTGCTGATAGTTCATTGTTAGTATATAAAAATGCCTCTGATTTCTGAGTATTAATTTTATATCCTGCCACCTTGCTGAATTCATTTATCAGGTCCAGGAGTATTTTGACTGAGACTTTAGGGTTTTCTATATACAATGTCATATCATCTGCAAAGAATGACAGTTTTACTTCTTCTTTTCCAATTTGGATGCCTTTTATTTCTTCTTCTTGTCTGATTGCTATGGCTAAGACTTCCAGAACTATGTTGAATATGAGTGGTGAAAGTGGGCATCCCTGCCTGGTTCCTGATCTTAAAGGGGTTGCTTTTATTTTTTGCCCATTTAGTAAGATGTTTGCTGTAGGTTTGTCTTAGATGGCCTTTATCATGTTAAGGAATGTTCCCTGTATTCCCACTTTACTGAGAATTTTGATCATGAATGGGTGCTGGATTTTATCAAATGCTTTTTCTGCATCTATTGAAATTATCATGTGATTTTTGTCCTTCCTTTTGTTTATGTGATGAATCACATTGATTGATTTGCGAATATTGAACCAGTCTTGCCTCTCCAGAATAAATCCCACTTGATCATGGTGTGTGATTTTTTTCATATATTGCTGGATCCGGTTGGCTAATATTTTATTGAGGATTTTAGCATCTAAATTCATCAGGGATATTGGCCTATAATTTTTTTTCTTTGTGTTGTCTTTGCCTGGTTTTGGGATCAGAATTATGCTTACCTCATAAAAGGAGTTTGGAAGTTTTCCTTCCTCTAGAATTTTTTGAAATAGCTTGAGAAGGATAGGAGTTAATTCTTCTTTGAATTTTTGGTAGAATTCACTTGTGAAGCCATCAGGCGCAGGAAATTTCTTTGTTGGGAGTTTTTGATAACTGTTTCAATCTCATTTGTTCTAAATGGTGTGTTTAGGTGTTCTGATTCTTCCAGATTGATTTTTGGAAGACTATATGATTCAAGAAATTTGTCCATTTCACCAAGGTTGTCTAATTTTTTGGCATGGAGTTCTTCATAGTATTTTCTTACAATGCTTTGTATTTCTGTTGTGTCAGTTGTTATTTCTCCACTCTCATTTCTAATTTTATTTATTTGAGTCTTATCTTTTTTTCTTGGTGAGTCTAGTTAAAGGTTCATTAATCTTGTTTACCTTTTTAAAGAACCAGCTCTTTGTTTCATTGATTCTATGTGTTGGTTCCTTAGCCTCTATGTCATTTATTTCCACTCTGATCTTTATTATTTCCTTCCTTATACTAGTCCTGGACTTTGTTTGCTGTTGTTTCTTTAGTTCTTTCAGATGAAGGGTCAGGTTGCTTATTTGAGCTATTCATAGCTTCTTCTGGTATGCCTGTAGTGCTATGAACTTCCCTCTCAGTACTGCTTTTGCTGTGTCCCATACATTTTGAGTTGATATATGTTCATTATCATTCGTTTCTAGAAACTTTTTTATTTCTTCTTTAATCTCATTGTTAATCTATTCATTATTTAATAACATGCTATTTAGTTTCTAAGTGTTTGAGTTTTTTTCAGTTTTTCTTTGGTGGTTAATTTTTAGTTTCATGCCATTGTGATCAGAGAAAATGCTTGATATGATTTCAATCTTCTTAAATTTGTTGAAACCACTTTTGTGCCCTAACAAGTTGTCTATCCTAGAGAATGTACCATGAGCACTTAAAATAATGTATATTCTACTGCTTTAGGATGAAAAGTTCTGAAGATATGTATAAAATCAAGTTGATCTAGTGTATCCTTTAAATCTGCTGTTTCTTTATTAATTTTCTTTCTTGAGGATCTATCCAGTGATGTTAGTGGGGTATTGAAATCCCCTACTATTATAGTATTGCTGCTAATCTTGCCCTTTATATCCATCAAAGTCTGCTTTATGTATGTCGGGGCTTCTATGTTTGGTACGTAAATATTTATAATGGTTATATCTTTCTGTTGAATTGTTCCCTTTATTAATATGTAGTGTCCTTCTTTATCTCTTACTACAGAATTTGTTTTAAAGTCCATTTTGTCAGATATAAGTATTGCTACCCTGGTTTTCTTTTTATTTCCATTTGCATGAAATATTTTTATCCATCCTTTTACCTTCAGTCTATGTGCATCTTTTGTTTTAAGGTGTGTCTCTTGTAGACAGCATATGTATGGGTCCTGTTTCTTTATCCATGCAGCTACCCTATGTCTTTTGATTGGATCATTTAATCCATTTACATTTAAGGTTATTATTGATATGTAGTTGTTCATTGCCTTTTATTCTTTAAAGCTGTGTTCTTTTTTTTTCTATATTCTTTCCCGACTTTGAATTGTTGAAAACAGTCCCCTTAGCATCTCTTGCAGAATTGGTTTCGTTTTAATAAATTTCTTGTGGGTTTTTGTCTGGGAAACTCTTTATTTCTCCTTCAATTTTAAAAGTTAGCCTTGCTGGATAGAGTAGTCTTGGTTGTAGGTTCTTGTCCTGCATTACTTTGAATATATCTTGCCATTCCCTTCTGGCCTCAAGTGTTTCTGTTATGAATTCGGATGTCATCTTTATGGGGGCTCCTTTGTAGGTAATAGCCTTTTTTTTCTCTAGCAGCTTTTAACATTTTGTCTTTATCACTTAGCTTTGGTATTTTAAGTATGATGTGTCTTGGTGTAGATTTATTTTGGTGTCTCTTTAATGGAGTTCTCTGTGCTTCTTGAGCGTATGAAATGTTTTCCAGCCTTAATTTACAGAAGTTTTCAGCTATGATTTTATTGAACATAGTTTCTATCCCTTGTTCTTTTTGTTCATCTTTGGGAACCCCTATGATGCGGATGTTATTTCTCTTCATGTTGTCACAGAGCTCCCTTTTAGTTTCCTCAAATTTTTGAGTGCTTTTCTTTTTTCTGCTCTTCTTCTGTGCCTTTGCTTATTTTGTTCTCTAAGTCATTGATTCGATCCTCAGCTTCATCCATCCTGCTTTTAATTTCTTCCATTGTGGTCTTCAGTTCTGATACTGTATTTGTCATTTCTGTCTGATTCTTTTTTATTATTTCAATATCCTTTTTTATACTTGTTATCTCTTTATTTAGGTGTTCGTAATGACTATCCATTGCTGCTCTAAACTCTTTGAACATCCTATCTATCATTATTTTAAACTCTGCTTCTGGTAATTTGGTTATATCTTGGTCATTCAGGTCCTTCTCTGTGTATTTCTCTTGATTCACTTGGGTTTCATTTTTCTGTCTGCCCATTTTGTCTGTGTATAAGAAGGTAGTGGCCACTGGAGTCCTATGGTTGTTGCCTCTGTGTTCCCTAGGTGTGGTCTGTCTGCAGGACCACCACCCCCTCTGTCGCTGCCTAGGGCTGTTAGGATGGACGTTGCTGGCACCGGCCCACTGCGGCTGTTGCTGTGATTTCTGACTCTCCTCTGTGGGAGGGGCTGTGTTCTCGTGCCTCAGCCTGTCTTGGCCTTCGCCTCACCCCCCACCGGTGGGTTGCGCACCTCACTCAAGCCACAAGCCTTGACACCAAGGGTAGGGGTGAGCACCTTTGCTCAGCTGTGGACCCCACCTGTTCCCAGGATTTAGCCCTGCCCCCGTGGTCAGGGCCGGCTTGCGCAGGATTGCAAACCGCGTTTTCTCATGCCGGGTGGGATTGCTGGTGTTCACTCAGCTGCTAGCCTCCGCCTGTCCCTAGCTTTTGCCCTACCCCCGCGATCAGGGCTGGCTTGCACTGGGTCAGAAACCTCGGAGGCCAGGTGATGCTGCACACCCACGGGCCCTGCTCAGTGGCAGACCTCTGCCCGTTCCTGGTCTCCCGCTTTTCCCCTGCAGGTGGGGCTGCAGGCGGGCCCGCAGCTGCAGGACCACTTTCGCACATCCCCTCCACCCCTGCTGGCTAGACCAAGCTCACGCCGGCTGGGCCTCCACCCCCGCCAACAGAACTGCGTTTCTGCATCCCATGGTCACCGTCCCTCCAGCAATCTCTCAGTAGTGTGGGTGGGGGCACTGAAACTCAGACCCTAACACTCCATACTGTAGTCCTGGAAGCTCCCTTCATCTAAGCAGCTCTGCTCTACGTGCCACAGGAGAGCTTGTTTGGCTGGTGTCCTGTCTCCCTTTGCTGGTATTGCTAGTTCCAGGGGAAATATTCATTTTTGATTTGGGAAGTGACTCAGCCCAGGGGTTAAGGTGGCTGTCCCTCAGAGTGTTTCTCCCTGTGCCTTTCAGTCCACACTCTCTTCCCACTGCTCCGGTCCTCTCCTCTGTCCCCATCCCCTGGAGCCCCGGGTGAGTGGTTGTGAGAGAGGTTTTCTGCGCTGTTCCTTTAAGAAGAATCCTGGGTCTAAGTAAACTGTCTCTTTCTCACAAGCAGTATCCTCACTTGTTTCCCAGCTCAGTGCTGTCCAAACGCCTCTTCTAGGCTCTGGGGCTTCAGGCTGGGGCTTTGTTCGTAGGACCCAGGTCCCTTCCTCTCCGCTAAACTCTCTTCTTACCACGTGAGTCTGCCATTCTCTCTGAGGAGCTGGGCAGCCCTCTCCGTGTTTTCGCTATTCCTACCAGTCTCAGTGTGGCTTCTGCAGTGTTCCTGGGTGAAGAGTTCACTTAGTTTAGTTCAAAGTTGGTTTATCCAGATGATGGTTCTTAAAATTAAGTTATAATCCACTTTGGTTACAGGAGTTTGAAGTTGGTACGTCCGCCTACTCCATCGCCATCTTGCCATCTCCTACCCTTTTTTGATGTAGGGTGGTGCACTCTCATGAGGAATCCCAATATGCCTCAGATAAGTGACTTTGTATCAGAGACTTCCTTGTTTGTAAATTGGATTAAAGGTTTTGAATCTACAGTATAAAGTGAGGCAGACCGGGAGCTTGCTCTCTCTTGGTTTCTGCGATTAGTAAATTAGAAAAGATAGCAGAGTAAGGCCATGTGGAGGAGAGGAGAAGTAGCCAAGATGGCAGAGTGCTGAGGAAGAAGCCAGTTTGTGTAGAGTTTGTGCTGGAGAAGGAGATGGGGAATGTAGGGTGGTTAGCAATGGGGTGGTCAAGTGGGAAATCAGAGCCCCAGTCTTTGTCTGGAATCAGCCACATTGCCAGGTGCAAGGAAACTACACTTCTTATAAACCTTTGGGAGAAAAGCAACTGTCAGTCAGCCAGTGAGATTTCACTACGTCATATTAGCTAGATGACCCCGGGAGGGCCCCTTTTAAAATCTGGTGCCGTGCAGTCCCCCCACGCAAGATTCCTGGCATTCATTTCCTGTACCAGTGAGTCCCGTTCAAGAAACACTCTGTACCAAATAAAGCCTCAATAATTAATACTTAATAACTATGCTGATTTTCTTCTTTCTCTGCGGGGAAAATACCTTACATTTTTGGTGCCGAAAACCCGGGAGGAGTTTGAAGTCCGCAACAGACCACTCCTCTTTTCCCGTCCCCTTTGAGGAAGAATAAGGACCCAGAATATCTGACTGACCTTCCACCTCAGCACACAGCGTGGTAAGCTCCCTGTCTCCAAACCACCATCAGGTTCTTTCCGAAAACCATAGCTACATCAGGGAAGCCTTTTCCATCCGAGTGCATGTGTTCTCTGGAGAGGTCCAAGCATATATCTCAGTGGTTCTTAACCTGGGTTCTATTGAACCCTAGGTGTTCAATGAGTCAGTCTCAGAGGTTCGGAGAAGCCTCTGCCACGGAGGCCAGAATAAAGTAATACCGTAATTTGTTGTGGGTTCATGAACTTTGTTGGTTTTGTTCTTTGAGCAAGGTGATGTTCATGCACAGCTCATTTTGTGCTACAGTAAAAAAACATATACCTATGTCTTGAATTTGGAAAAAAAATCATATTTTATTTATCACTAAAGAAGGGTTCGGTGAATGTGCATATGAAACTGGTGGGTTTGGTACCTCAAAAAAGGTTAAGAACCACTGATATATCTACTTTCCCTATCCGTTTCATGGCCAGAGTCTGAGTTTTGGGACGCCAGTACTCATCTCTTGACCATTATTCGAGAATTGAGGGGTGACCATGGGGACAAAGAAATCCATGCCCGCCTCTAAAACACCCCTGGGTGCCTTATCTGAAACCTCCGAGACATTGATCCCTTCCTAAAAAGGAAGAAACTAATTTTCTTCTTCAGCGTAGCCTGGCCACAATACCCACTGGATAATCGGGCCAGGTAGCCTCAGGAAGGAAGTTTTAATTTTAACATCCTTATTGGTTTATAGAACTATTGCCAAAAAGTTGGAAAATGGACAGAGATTCCTTATATACAGGGGTTTCTTCAGTTGCGTTCTCGTCCTAATCTCTGCACCGGCTGCTCTACAACACAGGTCCTTCTGGCCAGAGAAACCTCAGCCAAACTCTTCACTCTAGATCTTTCGTCCTTTGCTTACTCCCCTGAGGAACTTTGTTCCCCTTCTGCACCACTCCCTCAGTCCCATCTCATCTCTTCACTAAATCCTGTTTCTCTTCCACCGGCAAACGCTGATCCCTCTCTCTCCTCCCCTGTTAGTGCTCACACTCAATCCCACTTCAGGCCACAAGGGGAGCCGACCTCCTAAGCCCTCTCCGCAAGGTGGCTGGGACAGAAGGGGTCGTTAGGGTCCATGTGCCTTTCTCCCTCTCTGATCTGTCTGCAACTGAAAAGCATTTGGGCTCCTATTCTTCTAATCCTATCAACTATACCAAGGAATTCTAATATCTTACTCAGGCATACGACCTCACTTGGCATGATCTCTATATTATTATGTCTTCTACCCTCACTCCCGATGAACGAGACCGAATCCGGATGGCAGTGTGAGCTCATGCAGATAAGGTCCACACCTCTAACGCTTAAATGCTGGTGGGCCCAGAGGTGGTCCCTGTCATGGACCCCAACTGGGATTACCAGAAGGAACAACCAGGTAGGAAACGACATGATCAGATGGTTGAATGTCTTATAGCTGGCATGCAGGATGCAGCACAAAAGGTAGTTAACTATGATAGGTTAAGGGAAATTATTCAAGGACCTGAGGAAAATCCGGCTCTCTTCTTAAATCGCCTCACTGACGCTATGGTCCTCCATACTCGTTTAGACCCTAATTCCAGTGCTGGGGCCACTGTATTAGCTACTCACTTTATTTCCCAATCAGCCCCGGACATTCGGAAGAAACTTACTTAAGAAGGCAGAGGAAGGCCCGCAAACCCCTATCCGAGACCCGATGAACATGGCATTTAAGGTGTTTAATGGTCAAGAGGAACAGGCCAAGGCTTTTCGCCAGGCCCGCATGCAACAGAAGGTAGCACTCCAAACCCAGGCTATTGTGGCAGCCCTTAGGCCAGAGCAACAGGGGCAAAGCACAGGAGGTGCTTAACCTAAGTCTGGGCTGCAAACAGGATCCCCACCGGGAGCTTGCTTTAAGTGTGGCAAGGAGGGTCATTGGGCCTGGCAATGCCCCTGCCCAAGGCTACCCACTAAGCCTTGTCCTAAGTGCAAGCAGCCTGGTCACTGGCGAAGCGATTGCCCCCTCTGGACAGCAGGCTCATCCTTGGTGTCTCAGTGTGGAGGACAGGCCGCGCAGATGGGAGGCCAAGCTAGTGAAGTAAACCCATCATTGGAACTCCTAGGCCTCATGAACAGCTGATACGGCCCGGACTTGGACACCTCTCCCACACTCTCTCTGAGCCACGGGTGAAGCTACAGGTAGCGGGTAAGTCCATTTCGTTTCTTGTGGACACGGGGGCTACCTTCTCTGTTTTGCCATCACACTCTGGACCTCTAGTTTCCTCACAGGTCTCGGTTAGGGGAGTTGATGGGACCCCTTCTCCTCTTCGTACACTACCCCTGACAAGCAGTTTGAATGGAATTCCTTTTTTTTTTTTTTTTTTTTTTTGCACCTATTCTTAGTTATGCCATCTTGCCCTGTACCCCTTCTGGGTTGGGACATTCTACACAGTGTCGAAGCCACTATCCAGCTGACAATGTCTTCCCACTTACTACTGCCATTCCTCACAACCAAGGGCTCCCCCATAATCAATGCTACCCTCATTTCTAACCAGTTCTCTTGCCTCAAGCTTGCTCCCATGCAGGATAGCTGATAGGTTGGAACCACTGGGCCCTACTCGTCGGTGGCTCACCAAGAGATTAGGCCCTGCAGACCCTCCTGCTGCATCCTGTCCCTTCCACCAGGAACCTACCACTGGAGTGGACTGAACCAGGGAGCAGTGCTGTTCAGTAGGACTGGCCTGATGAAAAAAGCTTTAATCTCCTCAACCATCTACAAACAAGAATCTCTCCTCCTACAACCTACTTAGCTCCTAATAGCAGCCACCCATTCTCACCTAGGCTGCCCCTATCCTAAATCCTCTTCTAATTATCAATGTATAACTCATATATGTTTCTTTTTTAAATTCTTACAGAAGCGCATCCGCGAAGTTTCTCAACTCACAGCCAAACAGATGTTCCTTCTAACACCCCTCAAAAGCCACCACTAGCCAACCCCTTCTCCCCACAACACCCCTAATCAGCAGAAAGCAGACAGAGAAATGGTGCCTCATTTCTATTTTACCAAAAAGGCTGGGAGGTAGGATGGTTAGCAATGGGGTGGTCAAGTGGGAAATCAGAGCCCCAGTCTTTGTCTGGGATCACCCACATGGCCAGGCACACGGAAACTACACTTCCCATAAACCTTTGGGAGAAAAGCGACTGTCTGTCATCCAGTGAGATTTCAGTACATCATATTAGCTAGACAACCCCGGGAGGGCCCCTTTTAAAATATGGCGCCATGCGCCCTCCCCCCCAACCCCCTGTGCGAGATTCCTGGCATTCATTTCCCATGCCAGTGAGTCCGGTCTGAGAAACACTCTGTACCAAATAAAGCCTCAATAATTAATACTTAATAACTATGCTGATTTTTTCTATCTCAGCGGGGAAAATACCTTACAGGGAATAGGTAAATAAGGTTGGTGAGGTTAGAAACCTTTGATTCTAGAAAACTTGGATAAGTCAGTAGCTTTGTGAGCACTGAATGTGTGGGTTTTGGAGCCCAGTGTGTATTTTTACTTGCCCGCCTGGTGCAAGCTAGGATTAAAGGTAATGGCCCACCAGTTCTTGGCTCCTGTGTTTCATTACCGTCTGTCCAAATCTAATGCGAACCTGCATGGGCCAGGCGGCTGTGATAATGGCCATGGCTACTGGCTTTACAGTATCTTTAAAGAACAAAACTTCCTCTCAGTTCTGGGTGTGGGACGTTTAAAATCAGGACGGTGAGGCTTTGGTGAGAACCTTCTACCAGGTCACAAACTGCTGACTTCTTGCTGTGTCCTTATAGTGAGAGGAAAGGGAGCTTTCTAGGGGCCTCCTTTTTTAATTGAATTTACTGGAGTAACAATGGCTAATCAAATTATATAAGTTTCCGGTGTACAATTCTAAAGTATATCATCTGCATAATACACTGAGTGTTCACTCCAGGTCAGGTTTCCTTCCATTACCATTTATCTCCCCTTTTTCCTCCTACTCCCCCCAAACCCCTTTCCTTCTGGTCATCACCATGTTGTTTGTGTCTGTGAGGGTTTACTTTGTGTGCGTTTTCTTTTTCTTCTTCTGTTTTTTATTTATTTATTTTTATTTTTCTTATTCCCTTCACTTTTTTCACCCAGCTAGGGCCTTTTTTTTTAAGGTCATTACTCTTATTTCTGAGAGTTCCACCCTCATGACCTAATCTCCTAAAAGCCCTGCCTCCAAAAACCATCACAGTGGGCCTTAGAATCTCCACATATGAATTAGAGGGGTTGCAGTGCAAACATTCAGATCATAGCACAGATGGACCTCTGATGATGAAAAAGGAGAAAAATAAGAGGCAGTAGATTTGACCCTGGTCACAGCCTGCTTGACTGGATGATGTGTGGAGACCTGATTCCACCCCTTCCTTCCCTCTTACATGCGAGCACCTGAAGCCCAAGTGAAGATCAAGCCAGATCCCTGTGGTAACTACTAACATCACATCTGTCACCAGTTCCTATCTGTCTGGAGGAAGAGCCCCTGGTCCCTAGAAGCATCCTGCCCTGGCCTGAGGCTGGGAGGTGAGAGGCAGGGTTGGGGCCACTGCCACCGTCTTTGACCACTGAACATATCATATCTTTGACCACATAGATATGCCTCCCATTCTTTAAAGGGTTGAGTGTGCTATTTGACCCCAGTATATGGGTCAGAGGATGTGGGAACGAGCTATTTTCCTCACCCCTTTCTTGCTCTGGGTAACTCAAGCCCCATCTGGAAGAGCTGGTTTTCTATTTCTGAGGCTGGTTTGATTCTGATCCTGGCGCTGGGTTTGTAGACTCTGTACTGAATAGCATTCTGAAAGGTCAGCTGCCTACTCACATACCCTCAGGGATGCTGAGACTGCCCCAGAGGTTCAGAGCTCTTCTATTTTCTTTTCCTATTAAGAACTGTTTCCCTGTATCTAACCTTATGCTTTTGAATTGCTCTTTGTGGAGACAGAAAACCTCTGGATGTTATCTGTGGGTGAGTCTTCTGTATGCTTAAAAGTTTTTGGTCTTATTTTATCTAAGCTGAAAAATCCAGTTATTATCTCTTTTTACAAATCTTGTTTTCCTTCTTTTTGCCATATTGAATGTTTGAAAAAAAACCACATTTCTTTAAATTTGTTAATCATTAGCCCTGGCCAGATAGCTCTGTTGATTAGAGTGTTGTCCTGATATGCAAAGTTTGTGGCTTTGATCCTGGTCAGGGCACATACAGAAACAGATTGATGTTCCTCTCTCTCTCTCTCTCTCTCTCTCTCTCTCTTATTCTCTATCTTCCTTCCATGGGCAGGCATTACCATTCTCAGACAGGATAGATCCATTACTGAGATCTCCGTGAAATGCACACCCAGCTTACAGCTTCCCCATTTCTTGGAGAATGACACCCATTCTTCAGAGGTGGGTCCCTGGCATCTAGGTAAGCATGAACGTCATGGATGGATAGACATCTGGTCCAAATTTGAAAATGGAACTTAATTTCCCCAGAATTTGGAAATGGAACTCAAAGACAAATGGTTCATCTCTGACGGTGACCAGCAGTATGACATGAAAAAAAGGGACACACCAAACTGTGGCATGAGGGATAAAAGGTCAAGAAAGATGGTCTTCAGAGAGGAAGTGGAACGAAGCAAATGCTCTGTGAGTCAAGAGAATGAAAGCAACATTGCAGTGACTAGCACTGGTTCCAGTCTCTGCTTTTCTGCCCTGGAGTTTCACGGGACAGTCTGTGTCCTATGTGGTAGACATGCTCTTTAGTTGAACCTAGCTGAAGCAGATTTTTGTTCTCACTCACCAAAAGGGTCCTGAACCAGGTACATAACTAATAGCTGCATTGGGAGGGTGGATAAGCTTAAAGCTATGTCTTCTGTCCCTGTTGACTCATTAGGGAACTCTCTATTTTGCTTTTCTGAGAGGACACATGCCTCCTTGACTTCTAAAGAATATTTCATTAACAACATTTAACTAGACAATTTTAACACAGCCCAAACTCTGAGTGGTGGCCTGCTACAGAAAGATCTTCCCAGTGAGAAAAAATAAAAATAAAAAAGCTCACTATATTTATTAACAGTTGCATTCTCCCAAACATGTAAAGTCTATTTTTGGCCCATTTTACATGTGAGGAAACTGAGGCATAGAGTGGGTAAATAACTTTCCTAGATCACAGAACTAATAAATGGTGAAGCTAAGATTTGGACCCAGATGTGACTACAGAGTCCAAGATTGCAACCATTTTGTTATACTTGAATTAAAAGCAAAACTCAATGATTGAAAGCAAAACTCTAGATGCTACCTGAGAAGTACTGTGTGAATATTATCATTTCTGTATCAAGAAAGCAGTCTAGTTAAGAATTTATAGGAAGCCTGACCAGGTGGTGGTGCAGTGGATAGAGCATAGGACTGGGATGCGGAAGACTCAGGTTCGAGACCCCAAGCTCGCCAGCTTGAGCGTGAGCCCATCTGGCTTGAGCAAAAAGCTCACCAGCTAGGACCCAAGGTCGCTGGCTCCAGCAAGGGGTGGCTCGGTCTGCTGAAGGCCCGCAGTCAAGGCACATGTGAGAAAGCAATCAATGAACAACTAAGGTGTCGCAACGGCAACGAAAAACTAATGATTGATGCTTCTGATCTCTCTCCATGCCTGTCTATCTGTCTCTATCTATCCCTCTCTCTGACTCTCTCTGTACCTGTAAAAAAAAAAGAATTTATAGGAAGATGCAGATAAGGTATGTGAGAGGGTCCTGGCAGTTTCATAGATGAGTCAGGATGAATCGAGGTCAGAGAAAGGAGGAGATGGAGGACGTTACTATCTTATCATCCATTTTCTTTCTTTAAACAGGTCCCTGATTTTATTCCTATCTCTATTCTTTCCTCAAGTGGTTCCTGAGCCTGGGGGTGGGGGTTGGGGTGCGGGGGGTGGGGAGGCGGGCTGGCCTCTAAGGAAAGACCTTGTTTATTTAAGGGTAAATCTATTTCTCTTGCCAGTAATTGAGCATGTGATTCCGTTTGGACCAATGAGATATAAGGGGAAGTTTTCCGAGGGGTTTATGAGACAATTTCACCTGAGCTTATGTGGAAAATTTCTGAAGAGATACTACATAGCAACATCTCACCAAATCTTAGTACCATAGAAAAATCAGCATTTATTTAGCTGATTGTGGCCTCTCTAATTCGGGTAATTTGGTTCTCTTGACATTGGCTGGGCTCACTAATGAGTCTGGGGATCAGTTGAGCTGGTCTGTGTTCTACACCAGTCTCCCCTTTCTTCCAGAACCAGTGAGCTAGCTTATCCATGTCCTTCTCAACACAATGGCAGAGGTGTGAGAGCACCAGCAGAAATACACGAGCATATTTCAAGCTGAGGCTCCATTACATCTGCCAACAACTCACTGGCCAAACAGAGGTACATGGCTTAGCATCAAGATTGCCCACTAAGTCACCATAGTAGATCACATGGCCAGGACCAACATCAGTGGACTAGGAAGTCTGCTCCTTCCTCGGAGTGATGGGAGGGTGGTGAATATTTCTGAACAATTAACTAATCTAGCACAGGGTCATGCATGGAAGGAGACCCAGAAGAATGGTGCCCGCCTCCCTTTTAGTCTGAAGAAAAAGCCAACACACACAGGGGCTCTGCTCGAACTTCAGGAAAACTGGAGTCTCTAGTCAAATCAACCCAAAGTTCTGGCTGACATCTGGAATTCCAGTAATGCTGGCCAAGTTTTACATCTTTCAAACAAGTTGGAGGTAGATTTTCTATTATTTGTAGCTGAAACTCTCCCAATTCAGAACTTTCCTTGACTATTTAAGAACAAAGGCCCAGAGATATGGATAAACATAGGCCCAGGAAAGGCAATGCAAAGAGCATAGAGACAGTTTCCTTTTCCAAACGTGTTGCCCTTGGAAACCAAGCCATCCCTTCCTCTTATTACCTGCTCACCTTGGGGTCGACCTATTCCTTTTTGATTTTGTGTGATTCAATTCAATCTCAGACATGTGTTAATCTCACCTTCTAGTTGGTATGGCAACCGCCTGCCTGAACTGTGTCATTTATTATTCACTGCAAGCTCGCGTCAAGTCAGCAAGAGTCACGTTTGCCTTCTTTCAAGAAGTCCGGGGACTAAGCTATTAAGTTAGGAAGGGTGGTCCTGTTAACCCTGTTGGGGTGCATGCTTGGAATTCTCCTGTGGAAACTCTCCTGCCGTTTTCCTCTGCTGACACAGAGGGAGGGGCTCCTTCCTTTCTGTGGCTTTGGTTTTCCAGCTGTGGTGGGGGACCCTATTCCCACCCTCTACCCTGTCATGTTGCAGTAACAACAGGAAACAAATTAAGTAGGCAGTCAGTCAGCGGATTTGTAAAAGTGACATTAAAAAATACTGAGAAGGAGCAAAGGGTAATTCTCAGAATAAGAATCAATTATTTAAAATAATACTTTTAAAGCCTTACTATGTACTTATACCTCAGCTAAGAAGTTCTTGAGTAAGACATGGTTAATATTCCTTAAATACCTACTATGTGCTGGGTGTGAGGTTCACCATGTACATTACCTACTATATTCTCACAGTGAGCCTGGGAAATAACTATGATTTTCTCCATTTTACAGAGAAAATGATTCCCTTTTTCAAGGTATCACAGCTAACACATGGGAGAGTTAGGATTTGAATGTGGACTCAAGTCCCTTTTATTTACACTACAGTATACAAAAGAGACATAGCACAATGGTGATGGGCATAGACTTGCCCATCAAAATAGTAAAATCTGACCCTGCCATCTATTTGTTGCATGACTTTGGCCAAATTACTTAACCTTTCTGTGCCTTAGTTTTCTCATTTGTAGAATGGGAATAATTCCATTATTGACCTCTGAGTGTAGCTGTCGGCATTAAATAAGATAATGTACATAAAACACCTAGCACAATACAGATGCATAGTGAACTCTGAAAAGATGGCTGTTTTGTATTATACAGTGTCTGGTACAAGGTTGTCCACCAGAGTATTCAGTGATGATGGAAATGTTTTATATCTGCCTTTTCTAATGCTTTAGCCTCTGACTCATGTGGCTATTGAGAACTTAAAATGTGGCTATTGCAAGTGAGAAACTGACTCTTATTTCACTTCATTTTAATTAATTACAATTTAAGTTAAATATCCATATTTACCTATTGACTACCATACTGGACAGCACAGGCGTAGCATGTGCCTGATACAATATGTAAAAAATAATAAGGTGTAGTTCCCATGTATGGAGAGCTTACGGTTACATGGAGGATGGGCTGGAGAGCAAATGATTAGCAGGCATGGTAAGTATTATAGTGCAGCTACAGACAAGTGCTATGGAAGCTCGAAGAGCAAGGGACTAATTGTGCTTGGGGATCTGGGAGAGTTCTTTAGATCTAAGGAAAGTTGAGCTAGGCCTTGAAGAATGAGTAAGATTCAATTCATTTGTTCAACAGATATGGGTGCTGTGCCTTCTCTTGGCCGTAGCAAGCTTGAGAGAGCATATTGTCAAATGAGGGGTAAAGATCAAAGTTCAGAGGAGATATCTGTATTGGTTAGGCTGTTTGGGAAGGTCTTTACAAAAAAAAGTAGAGTTTGAAGTGTCCCTGGAATCAGAGATAGGATGTGGATGATGCTGGGAGCTGAGGGAGGGTGTGCCCGGTAAGGAGAGCAGCAGAGGAGAATGGGAAAGGTGAGAATAGCCAACCAGTAGACCAGCCTCGCTGGAGCAGAGAGCACAAGGTTGGAACAGCTATGGTGAGGTCTTGCTGAGGATAAGGGTAAAGTGGAGGAGTGTATAAAGCAGGCTTTGGAAGGTGGTTCATGGATCTTTACCTTGATAGCACTTGAGAGTTTAGAGCCATATATTATAAGTTGTATCAAGTAGTATAATAGATGGACTCAAAGTGCATTTGAAAGCAGAGGCAGAAGGTTCATTTGGGGAAGAGTACCTCAGGAAGGCAAAGTTTAATGTTTAAAAGGTTTCCTGGTATTGTGGCTGCCAGCATCCACGCATTCACCCCCTTTCCACAGCCTCCTCTCCTTCCCCAGTCCCTAAAGAGGGAAGGTCAGCTCTCTGTTGGATGCCTGGTGTTGTGTTCTCTCCAGTGTCTACTTCCCACTGCAAGGGGAGTCAGGCACTGCCCCTGGACACAGGCATTTGGTGCCAGGGAAGGGACCATTGGGGGTTAGCATAGCTGTTGCAGTGTGGCCAGAACAGCTGTGCGGGGCTGTGTGTCCTTACCAGACTGTCGGTGTGACTGTGGCCCTGGCTGGCTGGTCACCTTTGGCTCTTTCCTGTTCTCAGAGTTGGACCCTCCTGCCTCCTCCAATTCTGATACACTTCTACTAAATCTTCATTCACTTAAGATCATCACTCAGTTCAGTGCTGAACTGACTGAATCATTTGAAAATAATAAATGATTATTATTTTCAAATAATTATCAGGAGAGGAAGTGCTTCGTGGTGGCCCCAACTGTGCCCTAACCTGTCATCTCAGGGAAGCCCTCCACTGCCTGGGCCTCACTGTCCTGTCTAACTAACAAGGGATCCACACCAGTGATTTCTAAGGAAGCTTTCGAGCGAATATTCAGCCGTGCCCTGGACCTCCTGCCGTGGCTTATTTTCGTGCAGGGCAGTGGAAGCAGAAGGAGAGAGGTTGCTAGAAACATCCACAGACACATCCCACTCAGCGGCCGGTTGCACAGAGAAGGCAGAGAAGCAGGGGAGGAAATGATAGCTCTGAGCTTTAGGACCTGAAGGAAAGGAGTATTGTTTTAAAATCACCGCAAAGCCACTTTTGTCATTCTTTTAGTTATTATCTCCATTTGACCAAAGAATCCGAGCTTAGGAATATTCCTCCACCCTCCCTTCTCTGTTATTTCCCTGGACGAGCTCCCTCTGTCCCACCTAAACCCAGCAGGGGCTCCTTAGTTCTCAGAAGGTTTGTAAGGCACTGGCGGTAGAGCCATTACTGCAATCTGGACTTCAGAGCTGAAGGCTCGGGCATTGGTGACAAATATTTCAGTCAGGGCTTGGAAATGTGTCCTGGGGATACAGAAAGTGTATTCTAGAAGGACCTATCTGATATTTTTCTGTTCAGTACACACAAAAACACCTTGGTTCAGTTGTTCTCCCCTCTTGCAAAGACTTGCAGACAAATCTCTGTCAAGAAGCATCTAATCCATCCTTTTAATACAAGTTCACGCTGTTCACTGAAGAGACGTGGTCTGAGCCAGACTCTGTGCTAGGCACCAGCCAAGCAGAGGTGAAAAGACAAAGTCCTCAGCTGGGCCTGGGGTTATTGTCTCCAGACTCCCTCATTTTTATTCATTCTGCCTGTGCATGCACTGTGGGACAATTCCTGAGCACAGGGACTTTTTCTTCACATGCCTCTATGTGCAGAGTGAGTGTGCAAATGTATTCACTGAGAAGCCCACTTGACTTTGCTTAGAGTCAAAGCCTTATTGCTGCGAGAGTGGGCTGTGTGGTTTTAGACTAAGTTCCAGCCCCTCTGCCAAGCCTGGCTCTGTGACTTACTAAGAGAGTATCAGGGTAAACCATTCAACTTCTATGGGTCTCAGTTTTCTTTATTTTATTTTCTTTATTTATTTTTCTTCTTTTCTAAGTGAGAGGAGGGGAGATAAAGAGACAGACTCCCACATGTACCCTAACAGGGATCCAACCAGCAACCCCTATCTGGGGCCGATGCTCTGCCCATATCGGGCCATGCTCACAACTGTGTTATTTTTAGCGCCTGAGGTGGAGGCTCCATGGAGACATCCTCAGTGCCTGGGGCCACTGTGCTGGAACCAATTGAGCCATTACTATGGGAGAGAATGGTAGAGAGAAGGGAGGCGGGGAAGGGGACAGAAACAGATGATTGCTTTTTGTGTGAGCCCTGACTGGGAATCGACCAACTGGCCAGGGCCTACTTTTTATTATTTTTAAGATTTTATGTTTTGATTTTAGAGAGAGGAGGGGGGGGGAGAAAGGGGGAGGAGTGGGAAGCATCAACTAGTAGTAGTTGTTTCTCATATGTGCCTTGACCAGGCAAGCCTGGGGTTTCAAACCGGTGACCTTAGCATTCCAGGTCAATGGTTTATCCACTGCACCACCACAGTTTTCTCAGCTACGAAATGGAGGGTAGGTAATAATAGCATCTGTTATTTGAGTTTAAGCAATATGTTGCACTTGTCATTTAGAATGGTCTCAGGGTACACGCTGGTGTGTTTTTTTTAGTGATCAGAGAACTTCAAGGATACACAATGTATAATTTAGAGTGACAGAAGGACAACTGACTGCCTGCCTCCTTTCTTTTCTCCTTCCCTCCCTCCTTCCCTTCCCTTCCCTTCCCTTCCCTTCCCTTCCCTTCCCTTCCCTTCCCTTCCCTTCCCTTCCCTTCCCTCCCTTCCCCTCCCTTCCCTTCCCTTCCCTTCCTTTCCCTTCCCTTCTCTCCCCTCCCCTCCCCTCCCTTCTCTTCCCCTCTTCTCTCCTCCCCTTCCCTCCCTTCCCTTCCCTTCCCTTCCCTTCCCTTCCCTTCCCTTCCCTTCCCTTCCCTTCCCTTCCCTTCCCTTCCCTTCCCTTCCCTTCCCTCCCCTCTCCTTCTCCTTCCTTCCTTCCTTCCTTCCTTCCTTCCTTCCTTCCTTCCTTCCTTCCTTCCTTCCTTCTTTCCTTTCTTCCTTCCTTCCTTCCTTCTTCCTTCCTTCCTTCCTTTCTCCTTCTTCCTGTGTTCTTTCTCATTCTTTCTTTCATTGTTTTCTTGTTCCTCTTCATGACTCTCTATGCCTGTCTCTCCCCCATTCTCCCTTCCATATCTATCAGAATAAGGAAAATTATTAGTTAAAAAAATTATTTAAATAAAAAAGTATTGAGCAGACAGGCTCAGTGAATTCAATTTAGACCATTTTCTCTGTCTTAAGACAGACCTTTACTTTCTCTTCATGTTGATGGGCTCAGTCAGTTTACTCAGAATTCCCCACAAGTATGACCTACGTGGGGACCTACCCAACAGCAGTGGAGAGAGAGAAAAGCACAGATGCACTGTTGCCCTTTCTCCAGAATTGCTGGCTGGTTTTCTCCCAGTGCTGTGTTGGATCTCCAGAAGAATAAAACAAGGAAGAAAGAAAGAAAGAAAGAAAAAGACTGGATGACTTGCCAATTTCTGTGGTTTAAATGTTTCCATTATGTTTGAATTCAAGCTCTCAGCATAAAATCACTGAGCATGGCACTGGGAGAGATGTGCCATCAGCTCTAGGAGCTGCTCTTATACATTTCAACTCTTGCTCATCACTGTGCGGGATTCTGCAGACCTGTCCTGCTCTCAGCCCTGTCCCCTCCACTTTCCCACACCCAGGGTGCTCATCCTAGCTCACAGGATCTCTGTCCCAGTCAGGATTCCTACCGCCACTCTCTGTCTCTCCTTCCAGCTGCCAGAACAATGTTCTGAAACCTAGATCAGACTATGTTACTTCCCTGTTGTGTACTCTCCAGTGGCTTACCTGTGTCACCCCAGACCTGCCCTCACTTCCTTCACCCTTCCCTGGAGCTATCCAGGCCTCTCATCTTGATGCAAAGCCTGTGATATCTCCATGACTTTGCCCAGGTCTAACATGCTGTGTGGAATGCCTGCTCCTTTGTCTGCCGGGTGAACCTTAGTCACCTCCAACCTTACCTCAAATGCCTCGGCCCAAGTAGCCATCCTGACCGTTCATCCTACTCTAGATGGCATCATTTACTCTCTTATATGGGACTCCTTGATACCATTCTTAAATCTACCAATCAAGCTGTTATTCTGCTGCTGAGGGGACCATCTGCTCCCTCCTTCCACTCACCACCTACCCTCCAGACCTTCAGGAATTTCTCAGTCTCTGCTGAGGACAGAGACAGCCTCTTGGCTAACGGGCAGATCTCTCTGTACCAGGCCACTTAGATGGTCTCTGGCCAGCCTGTAAATGGGTCAGCCTTGGGTCAATGGCCACCTCTGCTCTAATCAGTGGTGCCCATGGGGCTGGTGCTGCTTTTCTGAGTTGAGACTATGGACAAAGTAGTTTCAGCAAGAGAAGAAAGTTGAGGCAGGACAAATGCTGTGATTGGGAAGTCCTGCATGTTGCTTCTTAGAGATTTCTGGTGGAAAACATTCATTTCCTATGCTTCCTAATTTGTACCTTCTTGGGGAACATCTAATTCACTTAACATTTCACTCTAAGGATAATGCCATTTTGGTGTACACATTTTCCATACATTACCCTGGTTCAAAAGTGCTGCCTTTAGCTTATTGCTGCTTTCCATGAGTTCTCTCATTTGATTTTAGGCTTCATACTTCAACCAGAGTATGTATATCATAGAGCACAAAAGTCTTCTTTCATGAAACATTGTCATCAACATGTCATCGCAGTGTCAAACTGGCTCCAAGGAGAAGATGAAAATAGACCGGTGCCATCCATGAGAGCTAGAAGCATACATTAAAACTTCCCATTATTAATCTCTTTGTAAAATATTTCTTCAAGAAGTTGTGCATTGCCAAATACAATATAGTATTCATACCAAATGATATATGGATGGCTTTAAGCAAACTTGTACTCTGTATAATGAATACAGCAATAAAAATACATATTCATTTCCTGATCACAAATCATAGCAATTTAAGTCCTCTTCTTCCTAGCACTAATATTTGGAGGGAAAAATAAAGTATGTGAGAGCCTCACCCCCCATGAACATTCTTCTCTGGGAGGAAGTGTGTCTGCCTGCCATGCTGCATGAAGCTCGCTTATTCCCAGGCCGTCAGGGTGGGGGTGCAGGTGCGGGTGCGGGTGGCGAAGCCATTTGGCTTACAACCAAGAAAACACTGCTGTGATCACAGCACAGTAGAGAATTTGTTTATTTTAAAAATGTGCATTTGTCCAGGTTCTCTGGAAATGTATTACCCTGAGTACATTGTTCCATCCCTGAGTTGAATGGATAGAAAAACCCAAGTCATGAAAGTTGTTTTGATTTTCTTAAGTGAGAAAGCTTATTCTCTGGGCATGGCTGAAATACTATTTAAATTATATGATGGTGGGTATCAAATAGAGGACTTCTGGGGTCACTCAGGATTGGGGAGCAATGAGGACCTGTTTGTTTTCTCATTACCAAGGGAGTGAATAAATGCCACTGGCCTCTATATGTTACCACTGGTGTTAGCGTGACAGGTGTTCAAAGTATGTCTTTCTGATCACCAGAGGTTCTTACTGTCGGCAGCTTAGCCGCTGTGAGCAGTTCAACACTCCAAGTTGGAACTCAAACTGAGAAGTAAGGTTTCTGAGAGGCATGGTGTATGTCCAGAACACCTGTTTGCTTAGCAGAGTTAGGCTGTTTGCTCTACAGGGAACCTAAGAGATGAAGTAGGAGTGAACTGAACTCCTTGCATCTATTTGTCCTCAAACTACCTCCAAAGTTATTTCTAAATGTGGCTCTTTGCCTATAAGTGACTTCTAATTGTCCATAATGTCAACTCCAAACTCTGAAGTATGGCCAATAAGTTTTCTGGGATAAACCACATGCTCAGCCTTTCTATATCCCTACCACTCCTCTCTCATTCTGTGGCAGCTGCATGGTTTACAAAGACTGGCCACGCAGTTTCGAAGGTGGCTGTGACTGGTCTAAGCCAAAAAGATAACCCCAATATCTGTTGTCACAGTGGTTGGTTGAGATGTCTCAGACCTAATTCAGTTGGACACAGGCATTGGTTTAGGGTGGTCATCATAAAGTCCAGGACTCTTATTAGATGGTCTCAGGAACAGGCTTGCTTTCTTGCTTGGATGTTTCTTGGGAAGCATGTAACCTTGGCAGTTGGCAGAAGAAGATCCTACAAAGGGGTGAAGGATAGAAATGTAAAGAAATCAGCTCCTTGGTGATATGATTGAGTAATGGGATCAAGCCAATGTTATATCTGACTATTCAGGTATTCATGATTTTAAAAACTATAAACTTACTTATGGCAAAAACATTCAACCATTTTTATTGTTTGGGCCAGTTTAAGCTGGGTTTTCTGTTATTAGCAACTAAAAGCCTTCTGACTAATATGCTGCTTATAAAGTAGTCCCAAATTCCTTTCTAGATGTATGTCTGCCACTCCTGCATGTAAAACTATTCCCACTCATTCTCTGTGAAGTCCCCTTTGCCCTCACTGTCCTATCTCTCTTTCTCTCTCTCTGTTGTAAACTCCTACTCATCCTATAAAATCCAGCTCAGTATCACCTCCTCTGAAATTCTGCCTGCTCTCCCTTTGTCCATCACCCCCAAAATTAAAGCCTCCCTTTTCAGTGTTCCCTAAGCATTACTTACATAGCTATATTAGAGCAATTTAAACACGTGTCAATAATAATTAAGCAGCTAATGTGGATTGTCCTGCTGGAAAATTATGTTTTATAGGTTATTATCTTGTTTAAACTTCATAGCTATCTTATTAATTATTTATATATAATATATAAAATACAATAATTATATAATATAAAATAATATAATATAATTCTATTAATATCATTTTAAGTATAAAGAAACAATTTGGAGAGGTAAAGGAACTTACATAGGTGCCCACAAATCTCAAGAAGGAAAATCTGGGCTGACCAGGTGGTGGCACAGTGGAAAGAGCATCGGACAGGGATGCAGAGGACCCAGGTTCGAGACCCCAAGGTCGCCAGCTTGAGCGCGGGCTCTTCTGACTTGAGCAAAATGCTCACCAGCTTGGACCCAAGGTCGCTGGCTCGAGCAAGGGGTTACTCAGTCTGTTGAAGACCCACGGTCAAGGCACATGTGAGAAAACAATCAATGAACAACTAGAACAACTAAGGTGTTGCAACAAAAAACTGATGATTGATGCTTCTCTCTCCGTTACTGTCTATTCCTATCTATCCCTCTCTCTGTCCCTGTAAAAAAAAAAAAAAAAAAAAAAAAAAAAAAGGAGGATAATCTGGGACTTAGGGCATCTAATTCCAGAATCTGGACTCCTAACCTCTGCACAGTGTTCTCTTCCAGGCTAGTGAGCTCTTTGAAGCCAAACACTATCTTTTATTCATCGGTGACTCAATGCTCTAGGCACTCAGGGGATGCTAGTAGTATTAATGAACCAGCAGAAGGATGGATGGATCCATGTAAGCCTTCACATCACAGGTGAGGAAGCCAGGACGGAGGTGGGATAAATGGCATGTGTGGTGGGCTGAAGTATATAGACGATCATTGAACGTCTCCTACAATATCTTGCCACCTTTGGAAGAAAATTGTATTTTTCTGAAAGGAACTCCTGAAAGCAAGAATATAAAAATAAAATCTTAAGATGTCTGAACTTCTCTCTCATTGTGAAACTGGCACGTGTCCCTCTTAGTTTAGGCCTGAATGAAGCAGACTTCGTCCCCTTCTCCAGACTCAGGTTCTATCTTCTTGTGTGAACTCTCTTTAAATTGTTACTGATGCATAAACTATATAATTTGGGGTGAAAAGAGAACAGATTCAAGTCGCAATCAAGTTCTGACTTAAGCGGTCTAATTATAACTACTTAGACATCAAGTTTTGAAAGAAGAAGGGGGGAAGTTTTCAGTACAAAATTCAAAAGAACATTGAAAATAAGAAATAGGCTCCCATGTCGTCCTACCTAACCAGTAGTGGGGTAATTCTGCACTCCGCCATGCTGTTGCCATGCAAGAGCAAACTGCGACATTGCTTTAATGGCATAAATGTGTGAGATGAAAGGGACAACTTTACAATTATTTAGATAATATTCTTATTCAGAGTGCTGTCTTTATTTAGTCATCACTTAAGTATTTATTAAAACAATTTATTTTTCAAAAACCCCACAAAGTTACTTGTATTTTAATGACTTAAGGGACACTTCTCATTTCTTTAATTTCTCTAAAAGGCTATATCCTAATCAAACACCCATTTTTCACAAGCCTCTCAACCTGCATACATTTAATATCTGCTCTCAACACTTGCTGATGTTATCAGCATCACAGAGAAAAAGAGCTGCAAAGAGTCCCCCAGAAGTGCCTCTGTAGAAGTGACTCATATCTTGAATAATGATAATTCATCATCATCTTCATCACAGTTCTCATTTATTGAGTACTTGGTTCCAGCACTGCATTCACCAAGCATGTCCATCAGTCATCTTCAAGCCTCCTGGACTGAACATGAGGGTCACACACCCTGCCCTGCTCACACTCCCTGCCCCACCGCCCAGAGGCCACGTCTGAGGTCGCAGGATCCTGCTTCAGCCACCCTCTCCCTGCCATGGATGATCAAACCAGGTCTGAGAGCCTGACTGAAGGACAACTACTCCATGAAATGGCTAGAGACTGTGATTGTGTGGCTTCATTAAAAACATTAACTTGACCCATAACATTCTCTTGGGAATTTCCTCTGAGCACAGAGAGGCTCTGCCTATTTTCAGTAGGAGCTGAAATAGAAAGGATAAAACTGGAACTGAGACTCAGCCTGGAATCCATTAACCCACTTAGATTCTGTGTGAAATTTGGGTTATATGCATAAATGGTATGAGCAGCTTCACTAATCTGAGTTGCAAGTATGAGCTTATCTTTTATTTACTGATTAATTGCTCCATTATTCACCTTCTTTTTTTTTATTTTTTTATTATTATTCATTTTTTTTAGAGAGGAGACACAGAATGATAGAGAGAGAGAGAAAGGAGGGAGGAGCTGGAAGCATCAACTCCCATATGTGCCTTGACCAGACCAGTGCAGGGTTTTGAACTGGCGACCTCAGTGTTCCCAGGTCGATGCTTTATCCACTGCACCACCACAGGTCAGGCTCCATTATTCACCCTCTTAACTGAAGTTTTACTATCACCCTCTGAAGATTCCCTCACCCCCTGAGTAATCCAAGAATGCTGAGGTTCCCTGTGCTAAAAGGCTGTGTTTACTTCCCACACCCAAGCCAAGAAAACTCTAGAAACTGACCTGTGTACTGCTGCTCAGGCTTCCTGCTCCCATGCAGTCTTGGCTGAAGCTTGGTCCCCACTCCCAGCCACAGACACAATGACGTCTTGCTGTCATGACACCTGTGTAGTTCCTTGATGGGGGTCCTGGGCAGTGTCGTAGACCTAGGCTTATGCTCTCAGGGCTCTGTAGCAACAAGAAGGTGAAGTCAGTGCCCCGTCCTCATGTCTGCTAGGGGGCACACACCCCAGATCAGGCCCGCAGAACACAAAGCATCGAGGCCCACCCTTTTGTCCTCACCAGAGGGGTCCATGTCCTGCATCAACTCCTTTGGGTGAAGCTAGATAATAGGATCATTTTCTCTCCCCCCCTGTGAGGACCCTCATAGTGAAAGCTGGGTGTGAGCTCTGGTTCTCATGAGAAACTGCAAGTAGCACTGGCTCCCCTGTTCTGGGCTGCCAGCCTGGGGCCAGCTCCTATACATCATTGGCCTAGTTTAGCCTTAGTTCCCAGGCTTTCTAGGTCAGGTGCCTGGAAGACTGCCTTGTAGGGTATAGGCTAGCTAACACAGCAAGTTGACATCACCACACTGATGTAATGGTTGATATAATGTTGGTACCCTGCTGCTACTGTCTGTAAGCCCTGTACATACCGGTGCCTGCACTGCAAGCCTAGAAGCTACAGAATAAAGCAAGAATAAAGACTTGAAGTATGCACCACTTGCCCCCTGCTCCTTGGGCATTTTTCACCTTGGAGATCTCACCACCGAAATCATCCCTTGTGGAACAGGTGTGCTCCAACACCCCCCTCACCACCACCACCACACACACACACACACACACACACACACACACACACACTTCTTTTTCTAAATCCAAGGTGGGTTTCTGACATTGCTCTGACTGACACAGGTAGAAAAAAACCATCAAGATGTTTTACTATTTAGCCGAGCATTTTACTAACTGTGATCAGATTTTTAATGGTATTTATGATTTAGAAATAGATTGATGAGAGGGTGCACCACCGTAGAAAGAGAATCCAGAGCACCCTGGGGGCCTCACTGGGAGCCAGCATCAGGGAAGACCACCTGTCAGTGAGAGGGTTCAACCTATTGTGGGGGACAGAGCGGAGGATGCCTGGAATGTGACTGAGTCCTGTTAATGGTGATGCTCAAGAATGACAGTGCCACACCACATGGATGATTTTCACATCTAGCGTGAGTGAGTACAAACTATACATTTCACTCAAAGTTTAGAACAAGCAGAACTACCTGCAGTAAGACAGGTCAACAGAGCAGTGATCTTGGAAGGATATTAACGGGCAGGAGCAGAGGAGGTGCTGGGAGTACTTCTGTGTCTGGGGTGGCTCTATTTTTTCTTAAGGACCAGCTAGTAAAGACTTTAGGCTTTGAATCCATAGAGCCTCTGTGGCAATTACTCAAATAGCCATCGAGAAGATACAAATGATGGTGCGGCAATATTCTGATAAAGCTTCTTACAAGAACCGTGCCAGAGAGGACCTGGTCCTCAGGCCTGAGTTTTCTGACCTCTCCTCTATATCTTGATGTTGGGGGGTAGTTACAGGGGCATGTGTAAAAATTGACTGGGCTGGACACTTATGATTTAGGAACTCACTCTACTGTCTATCAATTATATCTCAGTTAAAAAGGAAATAAAGGAAGAAAGGAAGAAATACAGAAAGAAAAAAAGAAGAAACCATTAAGAGATTAGGTAAAATTAAATAAATAAATAAATAAATAAATAAATAAATAAATAAATAAATAAATAAATAAATAAAAGTTTGATGAACTCCAAATAAGTGGGTTCTTGGAATAAACCAGAATCTGAAATCCAAGGTCCATTAGAGGTTATGCTTAAGGGTTTGTGAGGCTCTGCATGTATCTTCACATCAGTCCCATCGTCCTCCCTTGACCTGAGCTAGCTGGAGTGCCTCCATTTGCTTCAAGAAAGCCTTCCCACAGCACTCATCATTACTCTGTCGGCCAGATATAACCAGGTCAGCTGAACTGACGAGACAGGCTCGTGGGGGTTGAATGACCTACGCAGGGTCATACATTTCAGACACAGATGTGCCTGTCTCCACACCCTGTCCTTGCACGTGCCTTTAAGACACCCCTGGGCAGTTAGAAGAGAGCACATTTTCTCAGACTTGATTCAGCCTCATCTGGGAGTCCACTTATTGTTGCCTGCCCTTTGCGTTCTCAGGTACCAGCTCATTGGCAATTGTTTGTTCTTAGTGCCAACCTTGACAGGAGAGAGAGAAAAACACACAGCCAAGGGCAAGGAGCAGCAGACTCTCCCTCCACTGAGTCTGTCTTTGTCTGTAAACAGCACCTGATCCAAAAAATGATCTGAATGTTTTCTCTGAGTGGCCAGCCAACGGGGCGATTGTCACCCGTGAGCTCTAACCTCTCCTGTCCTCAAGTCTTTGCTCCCCCACAACCAGCCCACTGGCCTCAGAGTGAGGACACATGAGAGAAAAGGGATGCTGCCATTAGCTATAACCCTTAGGATTTCCCAAAAGCTGTCTACTAGGCAAAGGGAAAGAATAAAGCTGTCTAGTAGGCAAAGGAAAAGAATAAGAGAAACTATTTCTGGGTATTTCAGGTTTCCAGAACTCAAGCTACGTGAATCGTAAACATGGGTTTTGTTTTTGTGCTAAATTATCCTTGCAATTTAGGGAACTCACCCTGTGTCAGGAAATGTATTTTGTGCCGTTGTATGTTGCACTTCAGCTGTGAGCAAGGTCCTCGAGTGGCAGGGAGGACTCTTGAGATCACCAAACACCTGTCTCTCTGGTCATACTCAACCAGGAGAGAGTGAGCCTTGCAGATTATAAACTTCCCCAGGCAGGACATTCTTAGCTCCTTGCCTCACCTCACACCATGTTAGTTTTTTATTACCACAAATTTAGTGGTTTCAAAAGAAAATAAATTAATTTTCTTGCAGTCTTGGAGTGCAACAACACAGGTTTCACTGGACTGTACTAACATTCAGATATTGGTAGGGCTACATTTCTTTCTGGAACTCCAGGGAAGAATCTGTTGCTCCATTCTTTCCAACTTCTAGATGCTACCTTCATTCCTCGGCTTGTGGTTCCTCCCTCCATCTTCAAAGTCAGTAAGTTTGTATCTCTTTGCTTTTATTCTGATTGATGGACTTTTCTGCCTCTCTCTTCCATGGTTAAGGACTCTGTGATTACTCTGAGCCCTTCTGTATAATGCAGGATAATAAGGTCAACCAGTTCACAACTTTAATTCCATCTGCAACCTAATTTTTTTTTTGCCACATAGCCTAATATAGTCATAGGTTCCAAGGATAACCAGTAGGTCAAAGATATCTCTGAGAGTCATTGTTCTATCTACTCATTTTATCAATGAGTACAGCACATCAGGCATACTCATTTTCCCTGAACATATATGTACCAGCGTACATAGTTGGGGTTTTCCTCCCATTTCAGAATCAAGATTGATTAGAACATTCACTCAAAAAAACAATGACTGTATTTGTTGTCTTTCTTAGAGCAAGTCTACTTCCTTTGCCTGTGATCATTCTCAGTTTCTTCTTGTCTTGCACCCAGAACCTGCTTTTATCAACAACAAATTGTGCCAATAAGTTAGAGAAATTATTTAAATCCTATATCTAAATGTATGGCTCACTAAAGGGGAATGTGCAAAGCACAGATAAAATATTAAAAATGCTTCCCAAGAGTGGTTAATTTAGCATCCTGGGCAGATAGCAAGTTAGATTACTTGCTTCTTTTTAATGCCTGTTGGGGTATTTGCCTCTCTACCTACATGTGTGCAGAGCTACAAACACTTCTCTCTCGAGTCCAGGAGGCATTCTATCATGGCTCAGATTTGAGAGGGGCAATTTATCCAATAAAACCAATATATAAATGAATAGGTCAACAAGTATGAACACCTATAACATACTGAGCAAATTAGTGAAGTGATTAATGGTAAGAGCTTAAAATCAAACAGCTTGGGCTCAAAATTTAGCTTTTCCTCTTACTAGCAGTATGCCTTACACAAGTTTATTTACCTTCCTCTGCTTCACTTTTCTGCTCTGTAAAATGAAGAAATAATAGTACCTACCTCACAGGATTGTTGTAAAAATAAAATGAATTTACACATATAAAATGTTTCCGATACTATTAAATCTTGGTAAGAGTAGTGAGTGTCTGTGGCACTTGAGTGATGACTCGTGTTTCTCTTTTTCTTCCCCAACAGCTTCAAGTTGCAGAGGCTAAAATTCATGGGAGTGTTTCCAAGATGTTGGCCTCTTTTCCTCCATCCTGCCCACAGTCACAGGTAGAGGCCCACCCCTAGGCATGGCGGCTGAGAGTACAGGGGCATTTCCTTCACCAGCTTGCTCATGAGATGGAGATTCCACACTGGGAGAGGCAAGCTGGGAAGATCCAAGGATGCCATCCCCACCTAGCACCTTGCCCCTAAAGCTAGGGTGTCATCACTCTGAAAGAAACAGATCACTGTCACTGACACCAACTCTGGGGAATGCATTCAGAGATTTTGCCCAAGAGGGAGGCAGCCCTAAGGAGACAGCTTCAGAATGGCTGTAACCAAGAAGATGGACAGTAACTAGTGTAGGTGAGAATGTGAAGAAACCAGAACCCTCACATATTTCTGGTGGGAATGTCAAATGCTGCAGCCACCTTGAGAAACAGTTCTCATTGCTCTCTTGATGGTATCCTTGAGGACAAAAACTTTTACTTTTGATGAAACCCAAGTTGTTTATACATATGCTTACTGGAAGTCCCAGAACTAAAGAGAGAGAAAAAAGGGCAAGAAGAATATATGAAGAAATAATGGCTGAAAATTTCCCCAAATAGATGAAAAGTTTAAACACTGAATTACTGTATGACCCAGCAATATCTCTCCTAGGTACCTATCCAACAAAAATTTAGGTACAGATGTTCACAGCTGCAATACCCCTAACATCAAGACATAGAAACCTCCTAAATGTCATAAACTATGGATGGATAAACAAAACGTGATATAATTCTACGGTAAAATACATACATACTATTCAGCCATAAAAAGGAATAATGTATTGGTACAGACTTCAATGTTGATGAACCTTGAAAACATTATGCTAAATGAAAGGACCCAGTCACACAAGACTGCATATTGTTCATTTATATGAAATGTCCACAACAGACAGATCTCTAGAGACAGAGAGAAGACTGGCGACTGTTGGGCTGGGAGCTTGGGAGAAATGAGAAGTGACTGGAGAGGTACGCGGTTATTTTTAGCATGATAGAAATGTTCAAAAATTGTGATGATAATCGCATAACTTTGTGAACATATCAAACACCATTGAGTTGTGTACTTTAAGTGAATAAACTGGATGGAGGGTGAATTCTATCTCAATTAGGCTGTTATAAAAAGGAAAAAAGGAAGAGGTGGGCAGTGAGCAGGGAAGGGCCAGCCCGATGCTGCAGCGTCTCTCAGTCTTCACAGAGAGTTTGATTTGATTTCAGAGAAATTGGAGAACATTGGAAGTTTCAAAGCAGAAAAGTGATATTATCTGATTGACATTCTAAAAATAGTGCTTATTACCCCTTGCTCCTATCAAGAATATTATTACCGCCTGACCAGGAGGTGGCGCAGTAGATAGAGCATCGGACTGGGATGCAGAAGACCCAGGTTTGAGGCCCCGAGGTTGCCAGCTTGAGCGCGGGCCCATCTGGCTTGAGCAAAAGCTCGCCAGCTTGGACCCAAGGTCGCTGGCTCCAGCAAGGGTTTGCTTGGTCTGCTGAAGGCCCACGGTCAAGGCACATGTGAGAAAGCAATCAATGAACAGCTAGGGTGTCGTAATGAAAACCTGATGATTAATGCTTCTCATCTCTCTCCGTTCCCATCTGTCTGTCCCTATCGATCCCTCTCTCTGACTCTCTCTCTGTCCCTATAAAAAAAAAAAAAAAAAAAAAAAAGATTATTACCAATGTTACCATTCTCTTGACTGCTGTTTGTGTGGAATAAATTCACCAAGCAACTATTCTGTAACCTTCAGGACACCAATGTCCATCATATAGTTGCCAGCTGAAAGGTCTGGAGCCAAGTAAGGTGATAAGAAGATCCTGAATGTGGACCAGCCAGGGCCTTATCCTGCTCGCTGGGGTGGTGGGCCCAGAGTGGCTGCACCATCTGCTTAATTTTAGGAGTAACACACAGAAAATCACATAGTGGGGACATTTATCCAGGACCCCCGCCAGCCTGACCTCTGCCCTTTGCCTCTTTGACCCCGATCATGGAAGAGAAAACCTCAGGCCTCACCTGAGCCACTCCTAAAGTCAGGTTACCTCACAGAGAAGAGTTTCCTCTGATTATCTCCTGTGAGCATGTCCTCAAAGACCCCTGGTGCTCAGTAATGAATGTCAGCAGTAATTCTCAGAATGAATGGATACTTTTAATGTAACAGATTCCTCTCTGTCTCGGGAGCACCCCACCCCCCAGTATGAAACGAGTCTCAAACAGCTTTTTATGTGCGAGGTCTGGCAGCTACAAGCAGGGAAGGAAGGAAGCATCTCATTTTGCAGTTAACCTGTCTCATTACATCATCCGTTGGCGGTCTTGGATGGCCTTAGTTCTGGGAACTGGCCATATGTGTTTGAAAAGATAAGGAGTCTTCCTCCAGATATATTGATGGCAATGAGATCATGACTTGAGAAGCCAGGGTTGTAAAAGTAAAATTTAGCATCACAAATTTAGACAAGAGGTCACCCACCCAAATACCTCCAGGGCCAGAAGGAAAACAGAGCGGTGTGTAGCTACTTTCTATTAAGACAGCAGTGAGTTGTGGTTACCTGAAAGGTTGTAGCTCAAATACATTCAAATTTAAGGAAAAAAAAAGCCACGTTAATGAACCATAATAAGCTAACGGAGGGGCCTGTTGGCCTCCAGTTGGTAAGCTGTAAAATAAGTTTTTTTGAATCACTTTTAACCTTGAGACTAGTTTTTAGTTTCCTCAAAGTGGTTTTTTTCTATAGACACTGACTTATTATAGATGAGAAACGCTCTTGATGGGAGAGTTTCTAATGGTGACAGGCAAGGGTGATGGTGACGATTCTGAGGGTCTTCCATGCACCAGTACCTGAGCTAAGAGCTTTATATTTCTTACTTTATTTTATATGCTCACTTCTTTTAATCCTCATGAAATAGGTAGCACCAGAGCCTTCAATTTAACCGAGGAGGTAACTGATGGGCAGAGAAGGTAAGTAACTTGTCTAAAGTCACAGAGCTCTGTAGTTTTAAAATCTTCCAGACAAAAATCATTATTTAACAAAACACCTGGTCCTTGAGTACTAAAGTCTTTTGTGAGTTTCAGAATGGCCCAAGCATGAACTTGAACTTCAATGAAAAATTTCCAGGCAAGTTCATGGATATAAACATTGATTGAAATGTGCTTTCAAGGCAGTAAATTCACAAATATCTGAGAAAAGACAATAAAATAAGGGGCAGAATGGAGATTCTGTAACCGCAACTAAATCTGAATATTCCATATGTTGGTCTAAAACAAAGATTGTATGTTCTACAAAACCAAAAATATTTTCGCTTTGGTCCTTCATAGAAAAGGTTTGCTGAACTTGGGTCTAAAAACCAAAAAAGACAAACAACAACAAAAACAAATACCATAAACATAGTACATATATAATTTCCCCCAAACACATCACTCCTGCTGTGTTTCCCAGGTTTTGACAATGAAGCAAAGCACCAGGGCTAATAAATGCCTTGGTGAAATTCCCATTTTACCACCTGTGAGTAGAAGTCTTCTAATCTTTACTGGGAAGAGTGAGCCAGTATTGGAGGGGCCAAGCCCCTTGCTCCAGGTCCCAGAGCAGTTTGGGCGATACTGGGTAATGAGGATATCAGTGATGACAAAGCTGTCACCTTTATCCAGTTTAAGCATCCAGTGCTTAAACATCGTACTCTGTGTCCTTTGTTATTTTTTTATCAGAATAAGTTTGCTTTTTAACTTAAAATTTGGAGAAAAACTCACACACAAAAAGATAATTTTATAGGTTGCCTGCTTTGACTGGATGTTTGTTCCCCCAGATTTCATATGTTGAAACCAGTCTCCAATGTCACTGTATTTGGAAAGTGGAATCAAGAAAATGGAGCCCTCATGAATGGCATCAGCTCTCCTTTTAAAGAGGCCCCAGGGAGCTCTCAGCTGCCTGCCATGCGAGAACAGCAGGAAGACAGCAGTCTGTGAGCCAGGAGGCGGCTGTACCCACATACTGAATAGGCTGGGCCTTGATCTACAATTATGAGGAAAAAATTTCTGTGGTTTGTAAGCCATCCAGACTATGATAGGTTGTCATGGGAGCTCAAACAGACTAAGACACTACCTAAAAGCAAAATTTCGGTGTTTGAAAAATAGTTGTTTCTCTAGATGAGAAACCTTTAACTTCATGCCCAGATGAGGTCACAGAAAAAACAAAAAAGCTCTGTGTTTTTCAGGTGGCATCTCTCAGAGTCCTCGTAACTGCCTCTGGGCTAATACTATAATCACGCCACCTGACAGAGGAGAGAAGCAGGGCCTCTGCTGGAAAACTGCCCAAGATCATGTGACCTTCTGCTGCCCCCACCTGGGTGAGTGCCCTTGGAAGCTCTAACAGCATCCAAGCCTGAGTGCTGGCTCTGTCTTGAGGCTGTCCTCAGGGGCTTGCAGTGCTGGAAGTGACAGTGTGGCTTCTGTGAAGACACAAGTCTCTTGAGGCCACAAAGAAGGATCAGTTGGGGGTCTGGAGAGCCTCAGGATGTGGAAGCACCTTCCAGGGCTGGAGTTTCTCTGGGCCACAGGTGCCTCCATTGCTCCCAGCCGTGGTGTGCGGGATGGCCCACAGACTTCTCAAATGACTCATCTCCCCGTTCACTGAACGCCAGGTGAACTCAGTTTCCAACAGCAGCACATCAGGACCAGATTCCAAATTGGAACACGTGCCTCAGGCGATTTTTAGGTAGGCGGATGTTTGGAAACCACTGAGCAGAAGCTGGGAAGAGCATTTCGCCCGGAGAAAGCCGTGGAGGCACAGACCGGTCTCCCTGGACGGCTAGAGGAACAGACCTGCAGCCAGGCCGTCCTTTGAAGAATGTGAATGTGGTGAGTAGCCAAGCTTTGCTTTCACAGTGGAGAAGGGAGGTGTTGGAAAGGAGGAGACGGTCAGGTCTCATCTCTTCCTTCATCCTCAGCATCAGTCCATGTAGTCTGAGAACTGTACTCACGTGGAAGGTGGAGGAATGTGACTCCCCTCCCCCATGATGACCATGCTCCAATCCCTGGAATTTAGGACTGTGTAATCCTAAATGGCAAAAGGGATTTTGTAGAATTTGAGGTGATGAAATTACCCTGGATTATGTCTGAACCCAATTTAATCAGATAAACTTTAAAAGCAGAAAACCTTTCCTGGCTAAATTTAGAGAGATCCTCAAAGTAAGAAGAGCCAGGAGAGATTTGAAGCATGAAAGAGACTTGACCTGCTGTTGCTGGATTTAAGAAGCAGGAAGGGGGCAGTGACCTAAGAAATGCAGCTGGGGACAGCCCTCTACTGTCAGCCAGGGAGGAAAGTGGGACCTCAGTCCTCAAAGTACAAGGAACTGAACTTAGCCAACAACCTGAATGAGCAAGGAAACAGTGTATCCCCCAGAGTCTCCAGAAAGGAGTGCAGACAGCCCTCCTCTACTGTGATTGTAGCCTAGTGAGCTCTGAGTTGCACCTCTGACCTGTAGAACTGTCAGGTAATAACACTGTGTTGTTTTCAGCCTTTAAATTTGTGGCAGTTGGTTTGGGCAGCAGCAGAACACAGACATCTCGTGAATTCAGCTATGCTCGTTTAGCTAGATAGTAGTCAGGTTGGAAGAATTATGGGAGAAAAGAGGCAGAGAAGCTTCATCTTGAGCCCCTTGTGAAGAACATGAATGTACTTAGTTATATTATCTAATCTCGTGACAGCTGCCATAACTCTTGAGACATGTTCCCGATTATATTTCCCTGCTTAATCCATACCTAACCCCACAACAGGAACCCGGAAGAAATCGAATGCTGTGAGGGGAGCTTCCCTTGAGTTACTCTCAAAATGTTTATGAAAGAGAAGGCTCCCTCCCAGACCCCGGAGAATCAGTGTCAGGACTCGGCTTTCCACTTACTAATGGCGTTGAATTTTCCCAGCTATAGTCATGCCAGACTAGGAGCAGGTAGTGAACTGTTTTTGCCCTTTGGTACAAAGTCATCTCTATGTCCAAAGTCCCTAACAGTTTGAGGGTACCCTCCGCCTCCGGTTCCATCCTTCACTGGGCCCAGAAATTCTGCAGAGATGCCAGAGGGAGAGGTGACTGTAGGAGACTTGCTCTGTGCCCTTGGATTCTTCTCTCTCATCCTTCTGAGATAGTCTTGGAATCCTTACCTTTGTTTCTTTTCTACCCTGTGCTCACTGTGTAGTGTTCCTCTTCCAAGAAGGAAAACTAATGTATTGTTTAATTTATGAGCATCTAATACTATAATAGCATATTCCTCTGCCTGAAATGTATCCTTAAACATTACCTTCCTCTCTGCTTTAATTGAATTGGATAGAGATGGCACAGTGCCATTGTTAAGGTTAACGACCCAATGATTTACAAGACAGGGCACATTTACTAGCGAATAGGTTTTAGTAATTGTTCCGTTCCTTCTTGAGAATAATGGTTTGTATATCGATTCCTCATGTCCTGAGTTGGGGCTCACCTGGAGGAGACATATCAGGGTTTTGGAAGCCACAGAGGAGGCTGCCTGAAATCAATGAGGTTAGCAGGTACCATAAACTCCCGGCTAAGAGCTCAGCACTTTAGCTCAGGGAAGGACTCAGTTGCCCTCAGGTGGAGGTAATGAATTTTCAAGGTGAAGATGACTTTGGGATGCTGTAGGTGCAGAAACTTAAAACACACACACACACACACAGAGCTAATAAGAGTTTTTTTTTAATTTTCAGATTGACTAAATGTGCTGTTTTGATGTCCTTGCGTTGTGTTGGGTTGAAGGCTGTAGAACCATCTGTGAATCAGCCCACTCCAAACACATTGCACTAAGCCTGCCCTTTCTTATTTTCTTATACATCCCTAAAACTATTCACAAGAGGACACAGCTCTCAAGAGCATCTCCAATTACCTGCATTAACTGTGACAACTCAAGTGGGGCAATCAAAGCAGGATTGGCCTGATGGTGTTTGGGAAGGTGGAGGCGCCGGGCTTCTGGGTGGCCACCTGCTCTCTGGGGCCCTAAGTCAGCTGCACAGAGGGTGGACAGGCCCTGCTCTCTTCTGGTCTGTGCTATCCATAGAGAAAGTGACTGAAGGGGGTCAAAACACAGGCACACAGAGTAATGCTTTGCTTTTTACTTTTTAAGCCTCTTTAAATTGTGAAATAGCATGCTCTAAAATCAGGATAAACAATGTAAATTTACACTTTAGTCAGAGAAAAGGCACAGCTGTGGAGTTGCCACCCAGATTAAGAGATAGAATATGACTGATGTCTTCAATCTTTAAGACTCATTCCCAGTCATGCCGTGTCCCAGTAAAGTTCCAGCTCTATATGATCAGGCGTCCCTGATTCAACTTAACAGCGAGGCTGGTGGCCTCTTTAAGACTACTCTTGAGGTGGCTGTAAGGATTTGACTTATTGGTACCGAGACCAATTGCCACTGTAGGAAAGACATGGCTGACATACAAGTTAGTTGCAAGAATCACACAGGCAGTTTATTGCTCCCAAATCCTATGGTGTGCCTGGGTACAGCTTAAGGGGGCCTCATTGGCATGCTCCTCTTGGCTGTCCTTGGTCAGAGCAGTGTGGAGACAGTCCATGTTCAATGTTGGAGTCCAGACGACTGACTGCAGCTGGGGCCCCTTGGTTTAAGAACCATTTCTGGCATAAGTCTTCTAACAGGTGTTAATCTACAGGATTATCACATTAAGCCACTTTTAGGGTGTTCTTTGCGGGGAGTTCTTTTTATCTATATATAATTTCACACACATACACTAACTGGACCCTGCTCAGAGGACATAGTCTTGCCTGTCATATCCCTACACACTAGATTAGCTCCCAGAGGGTGTAGCCTTATTCACTTGCCTTCAAGGCTTTTAATATTATATCCTCATTTATTTCTATATATCTCCTATATTCTTCTATATTTAATCACTATAACCTTATTTTACTGTAACATACCACCTTCTTTCTTTCTCTCTCTCTCTTCCCTTCCTACCTCCCTTCTTCCTTCTTTCCTTCCCTCCCAGAGAGGGCACCCTCTGATTCTTCCATGATCATTTCATCTTTTTTTTAAATTTAATTAATTGTCTTTACAAAGATTCTAGGGTCACCCCGAATGCATCCCCCCTCCCCCATATTCCCCTCATTCTCTCCCATACCCCCCTTCTTACATCGCCCTCCCCCCTTCCCTTCAGGTTTATCCCATTCTATCATCCCCTTTCCCTCTGTCCTCTTTTCCTCTGGTCCCTTTGATCCCTCCTCTGTCTCAATTTCGTTCCTCAGTTCTCATTGTTCCTTGGATTTCTCAAATTAGTGAGGTTATATGATATTTTTCTTTCTCTGCCTGGCTTATTTCACTCAACATAATAGTTTCCAGGTCCACCCGTGTTGTTGCAAAAGGTAAGATTTCCTTCTTTTTTATAGCCCCATAATATTCCATTGTATATTTGTACCACAGCTTTTTAATCCACTCATTCACTGACGAACACTTGGGCTGTTTCCAGATCTTCGCTATTGTGAACAATGCTGCCATAAACATGGGGGTGCATTTCTTTTTTTTAGTCGGTGATATGGTGTCCTTGGGATATATTCCTATAAGTGGGATAGCTGGGTGAACGGGCAATTCCATTTCTAATTTTTTGAGGAATCTCCATACTGTTTTCCACAGTGGCTGCACCAGTATGCATTCCCATCAGCAGTGCAGGAGGATTCCCTTTTCTCCACATCCTCGCCAGTACCTATCCTGTGTTCTGTTAATGAGCGCCATTCTGACTGGTGTGAGGTGGTATCTCATTGTGGTTTTAATTTGCATTTCTCTAATGATTATTGATGTTGAGCATTTTTTCATCTGTCTATTGGCCATCTGTATGTCCTCTATGGAGAAGTGTCTATTCATTTCTTGTGCCCATTTTTTTGATTGGATTGTTTGTCTTTCTGCTGTGGAGTTTTACAAGTTCTTTATAAATTTTGGTTATTAACCCCTATCAGATGTATTGTCAAATATGTTCTCCCATTGTGTGGTTTGTCTTTTTATTCTGTTCATATTGTCTTTAGCTGGCAAAAGCTTTTTAGTTTGATATAGTCCATTTCTTTATCCTGCCTTTTATTTCATTTGCCTGTGGAGATAAATCAGCAAATATATTGCTGCGATAGATGTTGGAGAGTTTACTGCCTATGTTTTCTTCTAAGATGCTTATGGTTTCACGGCTTACATTTAAGTCCTTTATCCATTTTGAGTTTATTTTTGTACATGGTACAAGTTGGTGGTCTAGTTTTATTTATTTTGCAGGTAGGTGTCCAGTTTTCCCAACACCATTTGTTAAAGAGAATGTCTTTACTCCACTGTATGCTCTTACCTCCTTTGTCAAATATCAATTGACCATAAAGATGTGGGTTCATTTATGGGTTCTCTGTTCTGTTCCATTGATCTATGTGCCTGTTCTTATGCCAGTAACAATCTGTTTTGAGTACAGTGGCCTTGTAGTATAACTTGATATCAGGAAGTGTGATACCTTTCACTTTATTCTTCTTTTTCAAGATTGCTGAGGCTATTTATGTTTTATTTTGGTTCCATATAAATTTTTGGAATATTTGTTTTATATCTTTGAAATATGTCAGTTGTATTTTAATTGGTATTGCATTGAATTTATAGATTGCTTTGGGTAATATAGAAATTTTAAGGATGTTTATTCTTCCTAACCATGAACATGGTATATGCTTCCACTTGTTTGCGTCTTCCTTGATTTCTTTTATCAGTGTTTTATAATTTTCTGATTACAAGTCTTTAACCTCCTTGGTTAAATTTACTCCTAGGTACTTTATTTTTTTTGTTGCAATAGTGAAGGGGATTGTTTCCTTAATTTCTCTTTCTGATATTTCGTTGTTCATGTATAAAAATGCCTCTGATTCCTGTGTATTAATTTTATATCCTGCCACCTTGCTGAGTTCGTTTATTAGGTCCAGTAGTTTTTTGACTGAGACTTTAGGGTTTTCTATATATAGTATCATAGCATCTGAAAATAATGATAGTTTCACTTCTTCTTTTCCAATTTGGATGTCTTTTATTTCTTCTTCTTGTCTGATTGCTGTAGCTAGGACTTCCAGTACTATGTTGAATAAGAGTGGTGAAAGGGGACACCCCTGCCTTGTTCCTGATTTTAGGGGAATTGCTTTTAATTTTTGTCTATTTAATATGATGTTGGCTGTGGGTTTGTCATAGATGGCCTTTATCATGATGAGGTATGTTCCCTGTATTCCCACTTTGCTAAGAGTTTTGATTTTAAATGGGTTTCTGCATTTTAATCAAATGCTTTTTCTGCATCTATTGAAATTATCATGTGGTTTTTCTCCTTCTTTTTGTTTATGTGATGAATCACTTTGATTGATTTACGAATGTTGTATCATCCTTGCCTCCCGGAATAAATCCCACTTGATCGTGGTGTATGATTTTTTTCATATAGCTGAATCCGGTTGACTAATATTTTGTTGAGAATTTTAGCATCTAAATTTATCAGGGATATTGGCCTATAATTTTCTTTCTTTGTGTTGTCTTTGCCTGGTTTTGGAATCAGAATTATGCTTGCCTCATAAAAGAAACTTGACTTGGAAGTGTTCCTTCATCTTGAATTTTTTGAAATAGTTTGTGAAGGATTGGTATTAGATTTTTGAGTATTTGGTAAAATTCACAAGTGAAGTCATCGGTCCCAGGGGTTTTGTTTTTTGGGAGGTTTTCGTTAACTATTTCAATGTCTTTTGTTGTAATCGGTCTTTAGGTTTTCTAATTCTTCCAGATTGATTTTTGAAAGATTATATGTTGCAAGGAATTTGTCCATTTCACCTAGGTTGTTTAATTTCTTGGTATACAGTTCTTTATAGTATTTTCTTACAATATTTTGTATTTCTATTGTGTCGGTTGTTATTTCTCCACTCTTATTTCTAATTTTATTTGAGTCCTCTCTCTTCTTTTCATGGTAAGTCTCATTAAAGGTTCATCAATCTTGTTTACCCTTTCAAAGAACCAGCTCTTGGTTTCATTGATACTCTGTATTGTTTCTTTAGCCTCTATGACATTTATTTCCACTCTGATCTTTATTATTTCTTTCCTTCTACTACCTCTGGGCCTTACTTGCTGTTTTTTATCTAATTCTTTTAGATGTAGGGTTAGGTTATTTATTTGAGCTTTTTCAAGCTACTTAAGGAATGTCTGTAGTGCTATGAACTTCCCTCTCAGGACTGCTTTTGCTGTGTACCATAAATTTTGAGTTGATGTATGCTCATTGTCATTCATTTCTAGGAATCTCTTTATTTCTTCTTTGATTTCATTGTTAACCCATTCATTATTTAATAACATGCTATTTAGTTTCCATGTGTTTGAGTATTTTTCAGTTTTTCTGTTGTGGTTGATTTCTAGTTTTATGCCAGTGTGATCTGAGAAAATGCTTGATTTGATTTCAATCTTCTTAAATTTGTTGAAACTGCTTTTGTGTCCTAACATGTGATCTATCCTAGAGAATATACCATGAGCACTTGAAAAAAATGTATATTCTGCTGCTTTAGGGTAAATGGTTCTAAAGATATATATTAAATCGAGTTGATCTAGTGTGTCCTTTAAGTCTACTGTTTCTTTGTTAATTTTCTTTCTTGAGAATCTATCTAGTGATGTTAGTGGGGTATTGAAATCTCCTATTATAGTATTGCTGTTCATCTCACCTTTCATATCCATCAAAGTCTGCTTTATATATTTAGGTGCCTGTATATTAGGTGTGTAGATATTTATGATGCCTATATCTTCCTGTTTTATTGCTCCCTTTATCATTATGTAGTGACCTTTATCTCTTACTATAGCCTTGGTTTTAAAATTCATTGTGTGTGATATAAGTATTGCTACTCCAGCTTTTTTTTTCATTTCCATTTGCATGAAATATTTTTTCCCATCCTTTTACCTTCAGTCTATGTCCAGTGGTTCTTAACCTTTTTTGAGGTACTGAACCCACCAGTTTCATATGCGCATTCACCGAACCCTTCCTTAGTGATAAATAAAATACGATTTTTTTTCCAAATTCAAGACATAGGTATATGTTTTTTTACTGGTGCACATAATGAGCCGTGCATGAACATCACCTTGCTCAAAGAACAAAACCAACAAAGTGCATGAACTCACAACAAATTACGGTATTACTTTATTCTGGCCTCTGTGGCAGAGGCTTCTCCGAACCCTTGAGACCTACTTATCACACCCCTAGGGTTCGATTGAACCCAGGTTAAGAACCACTGGTCTATGTGCATCTTCTGTTTTAAGGTGTGACTCTTGTAGACAGCATATCTATGGGTCCTGTTTTCTTATTCGTGCAGCTACCCTATGTCTTTTGATTGGATCATTTAAGCCAATTACATTTAAGGTTATTATTGATATGTAGTTGTTTATTGCCATTTTATTATTTAAAGCTGTATTCCTCTTTTGCTATATTCTTTTCCCACTTTGATCTGTTTATAGCAGACCCCTTAACATTTCCTGCAGAATTGGGTTGGTTGTTTTGAATTCCTCGAGTTTTTTTTTGTTTTTTTTTTTTTTGGTCTGGGAAGTTTTTTATTTCTCCTTCAATTTTAAATGATAACCTTGCTGGATAAAGTAGTCTTGGTTGTAGGCTCTTGTTCTGCATTTCTTTGAATATTTCTTGTCATTCCCTTCTGGCCTCAAGTGTTTCTGTTGAGAAGTCGGATGTTATCCTTATGGGGGCTCCTTTGTAGGTGATAGCCTTTTTTTCTCTAGCAGCTTTTAATATTTTCTCTTTATTGCTTAGCTTTGGTATTTTAACTCTGATGTGTCTTGGTGTAGGTTTCTTTGGGTTTCTCTTTAATGGAGTTCTCTGTGCTTCTTGAACTTGTGAGAGCCTTCCCTGCATTAATTTAGGTAAGTTTTCAGCTATGATTTGATTGAATAAAGTTTTTATCCCTTGTTCTTTCTCTTCTTCTTCAGGAACCCCTATGATGCGGATGTTATTTCTCTTTATGTTGTCACTGAGCTCTCTTAAAGTTTTCTCAGACTTTTTGAGTCTTTTTTCTTTTTTCTGCTCTGCTCCCATGCCTTTGTTCATCTTGTCCTCCAACTCGCTGATTTGATCTTCAGCTTCATCCATCCTGCTTTTAATTCCTTCCATTGTGTTCTTCATTTCTGATATTGTATTTGTCTTCTCTGACTGATTCTTTTTTAATATTTCAATGTCCTTTTTTATACTTGCTATCTCTTTATTTAGGTGTTCATAATGACCATCCAATGTTGTTCTAAGATCCCTAAGCATCCTGACTATCATTATTTTAAACTCTGCATTCAGTAGTTTGGTTATTTTTATATAACTCAGTTCATTTTCTGGAAATTTTCCTTGTGATTTTATTTAGATTGCACTTCTCTGTCTTCTCATTATGTCTACATTTGGGTGTGTTGTTTGTAGAGCTGTTTGAGTCTAGGCTTGGTGTTGTCTGCCTCCAATTTTCAGTTGGGTTATTTCTAGGTCTTCTTGGGTTGGCATCAGCTATTGTTTGTAATCCACTGTTGAATTTGGCTTTTCTGGTAGAGCTGCTTTGAAGTCTTAATTTGTTTGTTTTCTTCTCAGTTGTCTTAACTTGGTGGTAGTCTTGTTTACTGATCTCATCAGGGGGCTTATTTGAAACTGTATCCAGGAATGTGGTGGGTGTAACCTGAGACTCCAAAGGTCTGATCTGTCAATTACTCTCTGGGGAGGCAGGGGCGAGGGGTGCTTTCTCTGGTTCAGTAGGGGAAAGTGTATCTCAGATCTCCACGGAGACCTGAGTTACTGTCCCCCCTCCCCACTTCTTGTTTTCAGCTCTGTCTTGTTGCGCTGATTGGAGCTGGAGAGATATCTTGAGATGGGTGACCCAGAACCACTTTATTCTTATGTTATGTGGAAGGATAAATTCCAGCTATGACCACATCTAGCACTGGATGAGTCAGCTTCTCAGGTCATCCTATGCATTCCTCTGCCTGTCACCCTCACCGTCTGTCTCTCTCTCCCCCTTTTCTTTTGGAAGACAAGCCAGCTCTTTCAACACACTTCATTCACAGGTCCCCAGGCAAGTGGCTGTCAGCAATAGTTTCTACTCTTTTCCTTGGAATGAGAGCCCTTCTGGGCTCTCAGCCTCCCCTCCCCTCCCATGTTCCTGTAAGCAGGGGAGACCCACTGCTCCTTGGCACTCCCTACCAGGCTTGGTGTGGGTTCTTCTTTGCTTCTTGGTTTTTGACAGCTGTTCTTGTAGTCCAGAGTTGGTTTTTCATGCTGATTGTTTCTAAATTACTTTGTAATGCAGTTTGGTGGTGTGAGCTGGGAGTCTGTGCATCTGCCTACTCTGCTGCCATCTTCAGGTCTCCAATCATTTCATCTTTGAGTGATAGTTATTTCTACATATTTCTAAAATTGTTTAATGTATGTAGCTTCTGTTCATTCTCTAAAAAAATTTTGTATAGCTTTTCATCATGTTAATAAACCACAACTGATTTACCCACTCTAGAGTTGATGAAAACTTGAGCCATTTTCAAGTTTTTATTATCACAAATAAGGCTGCCACAAGCATTGCTGTAAATGTCTCACATCACACACGTGCAAAAAGTTCTTTCAGGTGAATATCCAGGAGTATATTTCACAAGGGATCTGCACATTCTGTTTCATTGCCCAATGCCAACTTTTCCTCCCAGGAGCAGTGAATCAGCGCTCCAACTGCTTCATACTCATGTTGCTAATCTGATTGTGTAAAGGATATTTTATTGCAGTTTTAGTTTTAATTAGTTTGGATTGTTTATAAGATAAGAACATCTTCTCAAGTTGGCTACAGTATTTTTTCTGTGGAAAACCTCTTTATGACCTTTTTTAAATTGAGTTTTATTTTTTGTTATTAACTTATAGGAGATCTTTATATATTCTAGATCAGAGCTGCCAAATAGAAATATAATACAAGACAAAACATAATGCAAAATTTTCTAGTATCCATGTTAAAAAAGAAACACACCAAAATCTAAATTAGTATAATTGGTTTTAACAACTTATTATTTTATTTAACTTATATTTATCCAAATAATTACTAAAATATCAATATAAAATTATTAATGAAGTCTTTGAAATGTGCCATGTATGTGATACTTCTGGCAAGCCTCAGTTTGTGCTGGGCACATTTCATTGCTCAGTAACCACGTGTCTCAAGGTTGCAGCAGAGCCAAGCATGTCAGGAGTCGGCCCTCCTCATGACATTTTCTTCCTACCTGTATTTGTGTTTTCACACTTTTTGTGCTTTCTTTTTATGAACAGAAGTTCTTCACTGTAATGTAGTTACATTGGGTCAATCTTTCTTAGTGATATATTTTTGTATTTTGTTTAAGAAATCTTCTCTTTGCTAAGGTGGTACAAATACCATCCTTTATATTTGTCGAAAAGTCTGAAAAGTTTTATTCACATTTAATGCATATGGACTCGCCTGACCTCTGGTGGCGCAGTGGATAAAGTGTCGACCTGGGAACGCTGAGGTCGCCAGTTCAAAACCCTGCACTGGTCTGGTCAAGGCACATATGGGAGTTGATGCTTCTAGCTCCCCCCCCCCTCTCTGTGTCTCCTCTCTAAAATAAATAAATAAAAAGAAATTAAAAAAAAAAGATTTAATGCATATGGACTCAATCTTTTGGTGTTTTTGAGATGGAGAATCAATCTTTTCCATATAACCAACTGTCTAAGTCTGTATTGAACAGGCCCTTTTATCCCACTCTCTGCATGGCCGCACTCAGGAGCCAGGCCAGTTCCCATTACGGGCATAGGTGCTATTGGATTCTCTCTGCTCTTCCATTTGTCTGTTTGTCTACCTCTTTTCAAATACCACACTGTCTTCATTACAATAGCTTTAACCCTCTTTACTTGAATGGGGCAAGACTCTTGGCTTGCTTCTTTCATAGGAGTTTCTTGATATATTTAGCTCTTTGCTTTCAGATATAAATTTGAAAATCTGTTTTTCATATCTGAAATACTCTGGTGGCCCTTCCATTGTCTTTGCCTCTCTGGGCTGGCTTTTCTCTACAAATTGGAAGGTGTATAGTTTCATTTTTACAGAATTTTTCTGAAGATTAAATGAATTTGTGCATGTAAAGTCCACAGCACAGTGCCTGACACATGGGGAATTTTCAATAATAAATGAGTAGTTTTATTGTTGTTAGAACTGAGTTGGAGCCACCCTACTGTGCAAAGAGCTGGGATCCTGAGGGGAAGGACAGCACACACTACTCGCTTTGTCCTCACATCTGTTGCACATGTTCACACTTAATGTTAACAATGTACAAATATAGTACTTTATATTCACTTGGCCATACTTAGATTGTTCAGGAATTTGAGCAGCAAGTAAGCATGTACTTATTTGCAAATATCTGAGACTGGAGCTTCAGCCGAGCCCTGGGAGCTCCATCAGGATGTGAGGTGAGATGTAATGAGGACCAGGATCTTCTTCTGCTCAGCCGTCCGTGTCACGTAGACACCAAGATGATGATGATGGGGGGTGAGAGGAGGACTGCCAGATGAAATACTGAACGCCCAGCTAACACTGAGTCTCAGGCAAACCAGGAATGGATTTTCAGTGTATGTTCCAAATATTGCATGAGAGATATTAAATTTGAGTTTCAGGTAGTGAATACTGGGTACTATGTTTGTAACTGGGCATCCTATGTTTGTATTTGCTAAATCTGGCCATCCTTGGTGGGAGGTGTTGCTGTCATTTCTTCAGAAAGGAATTGTGTTGTCATGACTTAGTGCATAAATTGTCCCTTGATGGCATGCTGTCTAACCTCTTCTCTTGGCAGATGTGGAAACTGAGATCCAGAGACTCAGAGTTGGTTAAGGGCAGATACTGGATGATTTCTGATTCAGTGTTCTTTCTAATGTTTTTAAATATGCACAAATATACAACCACCTTCTCATTATTCTCTTATGGTGGAGAGGAAAGGACCACTACCACATCAATGCAAACCTTTGGTCATGTGCAATTCTGTCGTGGTCCTGGCCACCTGGCCAATGTCTGTTGACCCAGTAGAGCCCAAGCTCTACGTTGACCAAGCATCCCCGATTCAACTTTCTCATGCAGTGGGACACATCTGCTTTATAGCAGGGCTCACAGCCTCTTTGAGTCTACTCTTGAGGCAGCTATGAGGATTCTACTTATTGGTACCAAGACCATTTGCCACTGGAGGAAAGACACGACTGACACACAAGTTAGTTGCAAGAATCACACAGGCAGTTTATTACTCACAAATCTTAAAACGTTCCTGGGTACAGCTTAATGGGGCCCTATTGGTGTGCTCCTCTCGGCTGTCCTTGGTAAGAGTGGTGTGGAGACCGCCCATGTTCACTGTTGGAGTCTGGATGACTGACTGCAGCTGGGGCTTGCTTTAAGTATCCTTTCTGGCATAGGCCTTCTAACAGGTGTTAATCTAAGATATTATCAAATCAAGCCACTTTTGAGGAGTTCCTGCAGGGAGCTCTTTTTTATGTTAATCTACAGAATTGTTACATCAAGCCACTTTTAGGGAGTTCTTCGCAGGGAGCTTTTTTTTTTATCAATGTATAATTTCATGCACACACTAACTGGTCCTTGTGCAGAGGGCGTTGTTTTCCTATCGCGTCTCTACACACTAGATTAGCTCTTGCCCAGAGGGCATAGTCTTCTTTACTTGCCTTAATGGTTTATATTCTAACTTATTTCTATATATTTTCTATATTTCTATATATTTATTTACCATAACATTATATTACTGTAACATATGGTCACCCAGGGGCCTGAATCAGATCTGAAATGCTCAGGATTCAGGAAAGTATTGTGCTGGACTAGAAGGCCACAGTGGAAGGACAAGTTCACAGTGACAGCCTTGTCAAAGTCTTCAGTTACTATGGTGATAGGAACCAGAGATACAAATAAAAGCATAGAACTTTTCAAATGAAAAGAAAAAAGAATAAGAAATGATAAAGGGGAAAGAAAGAGTAACCACTGAAGAAAAATACTGCCACTTTCTAGCATCTGGAAGGGCTGAAGGGCAGGAGAGCAGAGAAAAGTAGAGTTCCACTGGGAGAGGCAAGTGTTATTACAGACTTAATATCAGAATATTCTTTCTAAATGAAGCCTCTTAGACTGGGAAAGAGCTCCCTTGGGCCTCTTAAACTGATGATGAGTCCCACTGCTAGAGCCACTGAAAGCCAGAACTGAACAATGCAATGGCAAGTAAGCTGCGGGAAACACTCCCCTGGATATCTTTTGGGATGGACTTGACAATCTGATAGGCCTCTTCTTTCTCTCAATGCCTGTGAATCACTGGCTCATTTGAAAACAGGATAGTTAAGACTCTCTGGGAACCAGAAATTGAGAATTTAATTGAAAGTAATTTTCATACAAGTGAAGCATGATCTAGAAATTCATTGTGTGTCTGATTATTTTTTTAAATACAGGATAAAGTAAGCAACTAGTCTCAAAATCCACAGCAGACCAAAGCTTTGTTTCCTCTTGATGAGCTGTCACTATTTCAAACCTCTTGTTTCAAATTATTTTTACGTGACACTTGGATGAGTATGTCTATTTGACTTCATTTTTCTAACTAAACAGTCTTTTTAGGAAATAGATCTCCTGGCTTACTCCAAAGCTTTAAATAAACATCCAGAGTAGCTAAGCACTGTGAAATCACCTCCTCCGTGACGCTGATCCAGGGCAGGACAATTGCCCTCCTGGTGCAGGATGCCAAGCCTGGTTGGCCTTCCCAGTTTTTCTGCTACAAATCTGAAAAACAAACTCAGCTGTTGTGGAGAAACATCAGGTATAGGTACACATTAGACAAAACGTTCATGCTTTCCTTTTATAGCAGACAGCCTCAGAGAAGATGAATTATATAAAAACCCTACCTGCTCGCTGGCCTCGATTGTTGTCACATTTCCCCACAGCAGTCTAGTATTCCTGGCAACAGATGATTTTTAAAGGCGATATTGGTAGCAGCTATTATTTTTTGCTTCATATCTTGCTTGCCCTCCATACAAAGAATTACCAAATATTGTTGCTTGCACCCTTCTTCTCCACCTTCCCCCCCACCTCCCCCTAGGCCCCTTTGTGCAGCCAGAGTCACCGCTGCTCCCACTGTCTGTTGTGTGGCTGCCGTCACATTAAGCTTCCCAAGGCATAGCCTTGATCCTATTACTCTCCTGCTCAGAAACTGTCAACCACTCCCTGTTTTCTAGGGGGCCTTTCACAAACATCAGTCATCCCAATACCACCTCCATTATCTTTGCTATTTCCCTTCCATTTGTGCTGTTGTTTACTTCATATTTTCTTTAAATGGCCTCATTTTTTTTTTTTTTACTTAAATGTATTCTAAAAGAAAACTTTATCTCTAAGTAAATGGAAAACCACTATCATCTATCATAAATAGAAGCTAACAATAAATACAATGAAAACAAAACAGAAGTACTGGTATCTTCTAGCTGTAAGCCCTGGGCTGTTCTTCCTGTTTACAAAAGGGTTGATTTATTCAGCTTTCTTTTATTTGCACCTCCACGTTCATTTTCCTCCCTTCTCTTTGCTCTCTGCCCCAGGGAGGCTGAGACCCATGGGCTAATTAATCCCTTTCCTTCTGGTTTCCAGTGGGGTTCAGCCTATGGAAGCCCAGCAGGATATCAGAGGGAGAGAAGCCATGAGTCCTGGCTGTGTTCTCTCCCTAACCTCCCTGCAGAATCACCAGAGCCTGGCAGTGTACCCTGACCAAAGGCAGCTGCTTATTTTAAGGTGGTTTGTTCTACATGCTTGTCTCCTTCTCAGTATGGTAAACTCTCTCCTTGTCTCTTTTGGTATAAAGATGATGACATCTGGGCCTTTCTCAGCCCTGGGTTACTGTGCTGGAACTTGTGCTTCCTTATACCCATCCCTGAGAGACCCTGTCTAAAACGGTTGTCACAAACTGGATGCTCTAGAATGATCTGCATCAACTGAAGCGTTCCTTGGCCTCATCAAAGAGTGGAGGGAAATTGATAGATGTGCTGTCTCTGTCCCACCCGGCACCCCGCGTGGACACATGTTCCCCACTCTGGGAAATGCCTTTCTATTGAACAGCCTCCCACATCCTTGTGTATGATTGAAGTTGGACTGGATTCTCACTCGCCCTTCCCATCCTGTCTGCTCCCTCACACCCTTTGTTACAGAACAACAAGCTTCATCCTGTTTCTTGTTCCTGCCCTGTAGTTCCCTACCTTCAGTCTGTAGTTTGGCTATTTCTTCTGCTAAAATGAACACCTCCTCAGTCTCCACATTAACTTTGGTCCCCATTTAATGCTGCTTTGTCCAGCAAGGCCACACTGATATAATCACTCCTCCTCTGAGTACCAGATGGCTCCCTTAATATTGTTTTAATTTGTAGTCCCAGTACAGCCTGAGCTCTATGTCAATCAGGCATCCCCAATTTAACTTCCCCATGCAGTGGGATACTCCTGCTTATCAGCAGGGCTGGCAGCCTCTTCCAGACTACTCTTGAGGTGGCTATGTGGATTCTACTTATCAGTGCTGAGACCAACTGCCACACAAGTTAGTTGCACGACTCACACAGGCGGTTTATTACTCATAAATCCTTAAGACATGTGTGGGTACAGCTTAATGGGGCCCCGTCAGGATGCTCTTCTCAGCTATCCTTGGTCAGAGCAGCATGGTGATAGTCCACTTTCAAAGCTGAGGTCTGGGCAACTACCCACAGCAGGGGGCCCCTTTGCTTTAGTACCTTTTCTGGCTTACACTTTCTAATAGATATTAATCTACAAGATTATCACATCAAATCACCTTTTTTGAGAGTTCCTAGCAGGGAACCCTTTTATGTTAATCTACAAAAATGTCATATCAAGCTATTTTTAAGGTGTTCCTAGGGAAGCCACCTTTTATCTATACGTATATAACTTAACACACACACTAACGGGCCCTGCGCAAAAGGCATAGTCTACCTATCATATCTGTGCACACTAGATTAATCCCCACCCAGAAGGCATGCATAGCCTCATTCACTTGCCTTAATGACTTTTAATATTATATCCTAACTTCTTTCTATATATCTTCCTATTTTTCTATATTTCTACATATTTAACTACTATAACATTATATTTCTGTAACATTTTCCCCAAACTCTGTGCGTCATTCTCCACATCTCCTGTTGGGCACAGAAAACTGAACTTCCCCATGTTCCTGGCTGAGTTGAGACTCGTGTCAAGGTCTGACATGTGTGTGAATCACATTTGTTACCAGTTGACCCTTCCTTCTGGGAGTTGATCATATTCTAGCTTGTTTTATGATTATGCTTTTCTTTTATGTATTATGGAGAAGCCTCTACTCAATCTCTATTTAAAGAAATTAATGATCAAAACATACAAAATTCTATATACATGCTAGGTACTAGACGTAATGTGATATGTAAAAGAATGTGATCCCTGTCCCCAGGTCACATAAGGCTTGCAGAGACCCTTTAAAACTGAACCCTTTTTGGGAAGCTATGAACTTTAGAGTCCCCATCAGAAAAATTATTTATACACACACCATGTAATAGTAATTGGTTTACCATTTGGATGAAACTTCCCTGTGTTGTGAGGCCACCTTTTCCTGGGAAATGACCTCCATTGTATATTCTCTTCAAAGGGTTATTGCAAGGGGTAAAGATGCTACATATAAGGGCATGTAGTAGTTCCTGGCACCAAATATGAGCTCAGCATACATGAGAGGTGGTGGCTGGAGAGGAGTAGTCATTAGCTAGAGAAAGGCTAGACACTGTTTTTCTAGGAAAAGGGAAAATTCATATTTGGTTGAGACCATTTGGTACATACTCCTGGTGAAAACCATCTAAGTGACAGGGCTGTGATGACACATAGTTTGGAGGGGACTCAAACACAGCCAAGCAGGAGCTGTGGAAGGAGTGGAGGTGTTCAGAGCAAATAGAAACTGCCACAAGCAGTGGACAGATCAACTCAGAAAATCCATGCACACATTTCACAGTAATTTTTTTATATGACACTTTGGTTTTGTATGTTTTTTTTTTTTTAATTCAGTGGGAGGAGGGGAGGCAGAAACAGACTTCCACATGTGCCCTGACAAGGATCCACTTGGCAAGCCCACTAGGGGTGATACTCTGCCCACCTGGGGCATTGCTCCATTTCTCAGCAACTGGGCTTCCTTCTTAGAGCCTGAGGTGAGGCCATGGAGCCATCCTCAGGGCTCAGGGCCAACTCGAGTCATGGCAGTAGGAGGGGAAGAAAGAGAGAGATGTGAGAGAGGGAGGGGTAGAGAAGCAGAAGGGCTCTTCTGTGTGGCCTGACCGTGAATCAAATCTGGGATATTCACATGCTGGGCCAACACTCTACCACTGAGCCAACCAGCCAGGGCTTTTTTTTTTTTTGTACAGTTTTTAATTAAGCTGGAAACACAGGGTTGCATAGGTTGTCAACAAATATTTATAATATTGAGTTCATTTTGGGTGCATAACACTGCAAGCTCAGCTTGTGAATGATGATGGGTGCAGTCTTTTTTTTTTTCAATAGACTATTATTTCTGCTCTTAAAAGATTTTACAGCAGACATATTAACATAAGGACTCATCATTTTTTCTCTTGATCAAAGGACTGTGACTTGTAATTTGGGGAAGATTGTATTAGTAACTCCATCTTCTCTATTATGTTAAAGGCAGCAGACAGAGTAGTGTTAGCTTATAAAATTGCCTTGAGTCTTTCATGTTGTGTGACCAGACATACTTCCATGTCCCAGTAGAGCCTGAGCTCTATGTCAATCAGGCATCCCAGATTCGACTTCCCTGTGCAGTGGGGCACTCCTGCTTAACATCAGGGCTGGCAGCCTCTTTGAGACTACTCTTGAGGTGGCTATGAGGATTCTACTTATTGGTACCAAGACCAATTGCTGCCGGGGGAAAGACACAACTGACACACAAGTTAGTTGCAAGAATCACACAGGCAGTTTATTACTCACAAATCCTAAGGTGTGCCTGGGCACAACTTAATGGGGCCCTGTCAGCGTGCTCCTCTTGGCTGTCTTTTGGTCTGTGGTCAGAGCGGCATGGACACAATCTGTGCTCAATGTTGGAGTCTGGACAAGTGACTGCAGCTGAGGCCCCCTTAGCTTAAGTATCCTTTCTGGCATAGGCCTTCTATCAGGTGTTAATTTATGGGGTTATCACATGAAGCCACTTTTGGGGAGTTCCTCGCAGGGAGCTCTTTTTACCTACATATCGTTTCACACACACACTGACTGGGCCCTGCACAGAGGGCGTGGCCTGCCTATCACATCTCTACACACTAGGTTAGCTCTTGCTCAGAGGGTATGTAGCCTTATTCACTTGCCTTAATGGCTTTGAATATGATATCCTAACTTATTTCTCTATATTTGATTTTCTGTATTACTGTAACATCTCATGTCTATAGGAGGGGAAGCAGGACAAGGAGAGTCTATCCTGGCTTCCAGAGAGCCCCCCTTGGTAGAAGCATGTGGGTATTTTTCATGCTGTCCCTCTAGATAAGTAAGATTGAATTTCTTTAAAGGGAATCACAGCTATGTATTTGAATCTCTCCTTTGTGCAACCAGCAATGAACAGTTATTTTCTATTTTATTAGCTCATTCTGATAAAAACCCTCTGAAGTAGGTACAACTTTCCCATTTATCATGTGATGAATCTGAGGCCTCCTGAGGTCAAGTACCTTGTCCGGGGACACCCAGGTGGTATGTAGTGAAGCATCCAGGTCCCCCGGTGCCCAAGCTTGCTCTCATTCTTCTGTCCTGCACTGCCTCTGAAGACAGTGCTCGAGCTGTCCAGTTACACTGACCTGACTTTACAAACATCTCATACCTTCTATTCACTGCCTGTTCAGTACAGTGATTGGGATCCTAAAGATAACTCAAGTCCATTACTGCATCCTGAAGAGTAGTCTGAAGCATTAAAGAGAAGTATCACTGAACCAAGTTTGCACGTTAGAGCAAGAGATGGGGCTCTGTTTCCCCTCCTGCCACTCTTCTGTGTCGCAGTGGTACACATTTGTCCCTGCCAACCACCTCGCCCACCAGACTGAGCTCCACGAGCCAGAGCCATACCATGGTGTTAACCTTTCTACTCCTGGCACCTAGCAAGAAATATTTGTTGGATGGTTGAATTCTATCTACACTGGTAATCCACTGGTAACACATATGATTAAAGCTATTTACCAGAAATTTTCAGCAAATAGTTCTGTCCTTTTTGATACTTTGTCTCACAGTTTATATAATTTATTCATAGAGTTCTCCTTAGACTACTAATAAATTCCTATGGGACATAGTCACTTTATATGCTGTGGAAGCCACCACCATAAAGTATTCACAAGAAATGACTTCTAAAAATCTTGTTTGGGACTATGCTGATTATGAATTTCTGAATAGTTATGTCTTGACATCTCTTTGTCTCAGATTATACAATGTGGGATGTTAGCATCTCTTTGTAGTAGAACACGTAGCAATTCTGAGTTAAAAGCTGGTTGGGAGGTAGCAGGAGAGGAGAAGATGTCAGCAATCTGTATACCTGCAAGCACAGACACTTCACATAATCAGGAATTAAATTCCTGGCATGAATCTTAGCAAATGCACACATGACATGTGCACATTGTTTGTGTGTAGATGATATGATCTATGAACAAGGTCCCACATCTGTTGCGGGCAGAAAATTCAGCTCTGTGTCTTCCCACTGCCGTGAACCTGAGGCACTTTCATTTTGTCTTTCTCGCCTGATGAAACTGGGGCAGACCCACACAGCAGCGGAGAAGTAGGGGTTTCTGGGAGATGACAGCCACCCACTTGCTAGCTGCCCTCCACACACCAGGGCACAGCTGTGCAGAACGGTCTCTGGACAATTTACATTCCACCAGTTTTACTTTTGCCAACCAACTTTGCAAGTGTTCTCAAAAGTCACTTATTACCTCTGCCAGGGTGCCGAAACCCTGTGCAATTCAAAGGTTTGTGAAATCACATGAAACAGGATTGAAAGCTCCTCTGGCAAAGAGACTGCTGTCCGAATTAGTTATGTCGCCAAGCCACAGCCTGGCTTAAATGATGTTATTTATATCCAACTGCTTGTGACAGCTTTCGAAGCATTCTGTCAAGCACCAAAATCTTACCATAGCAGTGACTCTTAGCCTCTGTCCTTTGTGTGAGGACAATAAGGATTGCTCTGGTAAACCTCTCTGTTTAAGCCCAGAAGGAATGCATTGCACATTGGAAAATGTCCCTAATATTGCAGTGTATTTCTGGACATACTACATAAACCCAGAAGGTTGTGGATTAAGAGGCAGAAAGAAGAGAGGTCATTGCCTTCTCATTCCTTGCAATGTGGCTCTCTGGAAAGAGAAAACATAAGCATGTGCAACTCTAAACAGAATTACCAAGGTTCAGGGTTTTTAATCATAAAGTGGGAGGAAGACTGGCACCTGTTTCTCTGGCTTGGTGAGGGATCCTGGGAGAAGATGCGAACAGGGCTCTCTGAGCAGCCCCTGGTGGGTACTGAACACTTAACACGTAGCTATGCTACACAAAGTTGTAAGGGAGGCTGTGCAGTATGTGCGTGTTAGGAGTGTAGGCCTTAGATTCCACAGGGGCAAGTAAGTGTTAGGAGACAGGATCTGATCACATCTAGATCGCTCTCAGGCAGACAATAGGTGTCGTGGTGCCAAACGTAAGTGCTCTTTCTCTGACTGTTCTCGTCTAACTCATCCTGGTACATGATCTCAGGGAAGACATTTTCCCCAGGGCCCAAATGGTTCTATGTGGCTCTTTGAGAGATTAAAACTACAGTGTTTGCATTTTTGATGTCTCCACCTGATGTTTGATGATCTTACCATTTGGTTTAAATATTAATATTAAATATTAATATACCTACACCCCACAGTGGAGTGGAGATAGAGATAGAAGCTTTGTATTTTAGTGACCTAAACTTGAACTCATTTTAGAGTAGCTGAGGAAAGTACCTATTTCTTGTTACTGCTCTACAAATAGAATGAATTTGCTTTCTTGGTAGTGAACTTCATGGCTTTCTAAATTTGTCAGACTTCTCAACCTCATTTCCATATCGGAAGACTGTATGGCTCACTCGTGAGAGCCCAACAGCCAGGCTTTGGGCAGAATAACTGCTGTAATGATTCTAAAATCTTCTCCTTCAGTGCCCTGATGCCAAAAAGTGTAAAAGTTACTGCTGAGGGTCTGGGAGAGGAGCCAGAGAAGCCTGCCAAGTGCAAAATTGTCTGGAAGGGTCAGTGTTTAGCTTAAAAAAACCCCCAAAACAAAAAATCTCATGCAAAGTTCTTATTTTATTCCATTCTGTATTCGTATTTGTTCAAAAATTGATATTAAACATGTTTCAATTAGTACCACTCAACACCCAGGAGTTTTAAGTGAAGGGGACAGAAGGTCTGTATTAAGTATACAGTTCCATTGACCCCAGCACACATTTATCAACCTCAGGATTATAAAATATGAGATTTGAAACTACATCTTAAATTCTTAATCCCTCTTTCTTTCATGTTCAAACTAAACTGGGTCAATTTAAGCCTAAGTGGGAAGGAACTTAGGTATAATTTTTAGAAAAATTCAGGAGCATGCTCCAGAGGTGATAATCTGATAGATATATCATGTCCCATGACTGATTATAACATCCTGGGAGGGGGGAGCCCTTGTTAGCTTGAAGCAAGACAAGCCAGCCTTGCTTATGAATCACTTATTTAAAGATAGCCCTGCCTCCTACTCTCACTTACACTGACAGTGAAAAGTAGTTGATGTTTCAAGCAGTAAAATTTTAAGTGACCTTATGGAACAACTCCCCTTGGACTGGATAGGCAGGGACTCTTCATTGTGTGTTGGAGGCACTTTTCCAAACCTCCTCCAATGTACAGAATGAAACACCTTAGTTCTGCCCAAGATAACGTTATTCACTGAGGAAAAAAAAATATATGTATATATATATATACATATATATGTGTGTGTATACATATCTATACATATATACAGGGGCATATATCTGTTGTACACAGGAAATTCAGCCAGGTAGACTATTAGATACTAGGAATACCAGTAAACCAGTAAAATGTCAAACTGCTATTGGTCTGATGGAGCTCACATTCCAGAGTAGGAAAAATGATAGTAAACAAATAAACACAGGAATAAAATTTAAAAACTGGTATGTATAACAAAGAAAAATCCCAAGGATATAACTAAGTTTGCCTGCTTTTGATTGGAAGGTTAAGGACAGCTGCTCTGACGAGGCATATTTTAAACCACATTTTTTATTTTATATTATTATTTTTGTGTGTGTGACAGAGTGAGAGAGAGAAGGACAGATAGGGACAGACATACAGGAAAGGAGAGAGATAAGAAGCATCAATTCTTCATTGTGGCACCTTAGTTATTCATTGATTGCTTTCTCATCGGTGCCTTGACTGTGGGGCTACAGCAGACCGAGTGACTCCTTGCTCAAGCCAGCAACCTTGGGCTCAAGCTGGTGAGCCCATGCTCAAGCCAAGCTGGTGAACCCGCACTTAAGCCGGTGACCTCGGGATTTTGAACCTGGGTCCTCCAGGTCCCAGTCCTATGCTCTGTCCACTGTACCGCTGGCTGGTCATGCAAACCATAATCTTAATGATAAGCCATTCATGTGACTATTAAGGAGAAGAGATTTTTCAGGCAAATGGAAACACTAGTGCAGTGGTAGTCAACCTGGTCCCTACTGTGCACTAGTGGGCATTCCAGCTTTCATGGTGGGTGGTAGCAGAGCAACCAAAGTATAAATAAAAAGATAGATTTAACTATAGTAAGTTGTTTTATAAATATTTATTCTGCCAAACTTAACAAAAATCCGACATAAAGTACTTGGTAAGTTATTATTATATGCTTAAACTTGTTGTAACTCTGCTTTATAAATTTTATTAAGTAAAGTTACTTCCCTACTTTATAAATCACCATTACTGTGGAACCAGTGGGCGGTTAGAAAATTTTACTACCAACAGAGATACAAAAATGGGAAGTAGGTGTAAAAAGGTTGACTACCCCTGCACTAGTGCATAGGCCCGTGATGGCGAACCTATGACATGTGTGTCAGTGCTGACACGCGTAGCCATTTTCAATGACACGTGGCCGCATGCGGCCCCATACTAGAGAAGTATGGGGCCACAGGTCAGGAAGGACGTTTTATCCTCAGCTCCTGCACGTCCAGGAGCAGTAGCCCAGGATAAAACATTTGCTGTAGTGTAGACACTCTGTGCCAGAGGTCTGTAGGCCCAAACAACAGAATTCCGGCACAGAGCATCTAGTTCTGGGACTTCCAGTTAGGCCGTTTTTCTCGAAGTGACACACCACGCAAGTTATGATCGGTTTTTTGGTGAATTTTGGCACACCAAGCTCAAAAGATTGCCCATCACTGGCATAGGCTCTGTGGTAGAGTCAGCTTGGGTTCTTTTGAGGAGTCCAGAAAAGGCCAATATAACTGGGTCTTGAAGAGACAATTCTGATACAGATAAAGTGGAAGAGGTAGGCAGGGGCAGAGCATGTGGATCTTGTTGCCATGGCAACATGCTTAGCTTTTATTCTAACAACAATGAGGAACCACTGAAGGACTTTGAGCGGGAGTGAAACATGGTGTGAAGGGTTTGAGAAGGTATACTGGCAGCTGTATAGAAACAGACTTTCAGGGCCAGTTAGAAGTTTCTTGCATTTGTCCAGGTTGAGCAATGGTGGCTTGGACTAAGATGGCTGCCTGGAGGAGAGAGCAGGCCAATCAGACTCACGGATGGGCTGGAATGAGAGGCACCATGTAAAGCCTAGAGCAGTGCTGCTGAGTACAGATGGAATGCAGGCCACATTTATAGCTATGTTTTCTCATAGTCATGTGAAAAATAAAATTAACTTTGATGACATTTTAAGCATGTTGGCTTGAATAAAATGTATTTTAATATGTAATCAGCATAAAATTATTACTGATAATTTTACATTCTTTTTTTTTTTTTCATTCTAAGCCTTCGAAATTCTATGTTGGTTTTATATTTATAACCCTTCACAACTCATATGAGCTCCATTTTCCGGTGCTCAGTCCGTGTGTTAGACAGTGCAGGCTTGGTTGGCCTCAGATCTAAGTACCCTGGGACTTAGCACAGTGCCCTCACCAGTCCTTCACCCCCTCAGACAGCTGTCTTCTTTCTCCTAACAGGTAGGAAGTCTACTCTTTTTGTCTCAGAAGGCTGAATTGTAAAAAATTATATTTTTCCTGTGTCAACATTTACATAATAAGCTTCAGAAATATTTAGTCCATGAAATGATGGCAGGATCCTGCCCTTAGGGGGCTGGGCTTCCCCATACAGAAGGCAGAAGGCATTTGGGAGATTAGCTCTCTCTTGTCTGCCTTCCCTCAGAGTCTCTGGGTCTCCTCTTGCCACAAAGCCAGTAATGGGCAATGTATCAATGACAAAAAGAACAGAAACAGACTTCACATAAATCATGTGTTTGGACGAACTAAAGGCAAGTGATTCCACAAAATTTTGTAAACACAAAGTTGACATAAACCCACCAAATTCACAATGAAAGAAGAGAGAGCTCTTCATATTCACACCACAAGTGACAATTTCATTTAAGAAAAAACATCCTACTTTGTTAATTTAATGTTACTTTTATGTCACTTTTGTAATTTTGTTCATTTTGAGTGTGTGTTTTATAGTTATATCAGAGCCGTAATTATTATTATTATGTCTAAATAGCTACAAAATAAGTTGACTGACATTAACTTTCAGTGCAAAAATTTTTTTAAAGCAGTCTTTAAATTCACCACTGTTAGAGAGCTAAAGAGCTTCCAGAAGCTGAGTGGGCTGATAGATGCCCATGAGATCACCTATTATTTTCTGACCCATGCCTATTAGCTGAACTTTCACAGAACTAAATGCCATCTGTATAACTTGAGTAATTAACTAGAGACCCAAGGAAGTCTTTGGTTTTTATGCTGGATACATTGATATTTACTTTAGTATTATTTTGCCTTTAATGCCATATTCAGTTTTAACTGTGTAATATAATATATTTTAACAGTCATTTTAACCCATACCAATGCAAATTAAAGTCCTATATTTTGTCTATATCAAGAATTTTGGAAATGTTTCTGAATATTTAACCACCTTTGAAAAGAAGTATTTCTATAGAAATGTAGTTCTGAGTTCTAAATCATGAATTTTTAAAACTTAGGATATTTTATATAAAAATAATTTCAAAAGACAAAGAATTTGCTGAAGCTTAAATTGTGTGTGTGAGTGTCTGTCTGTGTGATATACACTTGCTACAAGCCATCATACAAGAATGTATGACTTAACGTAATCTCAGCACCAAAGGTGCTTCAGCCATGGTCTCCGTATCTCATCCTAGAGATACATAAGGCACTGGTTGAACTTGCCAAAATTTCAAGCCCAAAGTTTGATTCCACCAGAAATCTGCAGGTAACACCTTGTAGGTGACACTGCATGTTGGGGTTGGACTATCCAACTGCTCTGGCCAGAGTGCCTGGCCCTTCAGAAGAGCAACAGCCATCACTGCTGAGACTGTGCTCTGAGGCAGATGTTTCTTTGTATTAACACATCAGATCTTTACAAGCTCATTAAGTAATTTGTTAATGTTTTAAGCATGTAGAGATGAGGAAACTAAGGCTCAGTAGAGGCAAGCCCCTTATCTACTATTCAACAACTTGTGGTAGATAGAGCTGGGACAAAAAGCCTGACTCCCATGGCTGCTACTCCATCAGATATTTGCCAGGTAAGCATTCATGCCAGAACCTTAAAACCCTGTTGAATCACCTGACCTAACCTAAAGGGCACCTTGGTTGCAGGTAATTTTGTTCCCAGACCCACAAAGTGTGGTCTAGTCACCTGATGAAGTTTTGGCTTCACAGTCAGTAAATTGCATTCTCTTCCACCGCTGATCATCCACTGTCATTCCTATATGGCCTCTGCCAGACTTGTACTCAACTTCAAACTCTCTGCCCCCTGTCTGTTTTAGCATGAGTGAGCTTGATAAATGTTTTCATTTGAGAAGGCAAGCTGCCTCCCTGTGTTTGGTTTATTGTGAGCTCAGTAGAGTGGCACTACTGGGCTTAGCTTTAGTCATCAACACTTTGAGCTGATGGTGGTCTAAGTAATTGTTCTGGATAGACTCAGATGGATTAAAATCACGGACTCAAGAGTCAGTGACATCCCCAATTCAGGAGGAAGGGCAGCTTGTGAGGGTTAGGACTTTCTTGGACTTTCTTCGCAGCAGTGGCAGGCAGGCTGTGTGAGCTGAATGAATGGATAAATTGTTATTGCTTTTGAGATTACTCCTATTACACAAGACCTAGAAGAAACCTAGCTAGACATCAATCTGGTGCAGCTAGTAATCATCCTATCCGACCTGTTGGCAACTGATGTTGGATAATGAAAAAATAGGTTTTGGTGTACCTGTAGAGGTCTTCTGATGATTAGGGAAGGATCTATAAATGAGACAATAATCCCACTCTAGATATAGCCATAACGATCTAGATGCTACTTGACAAAATAAAAACACTTGCGTAAAATTAAAATAGGCAAGGAGGGAGGAGCCCAATGTGGAAAAAGCTTGAAATCCTCCAAAAAAAATGAGAAAGATGAATAAATGTGATGGTGTGCATGTATGTACAGTATACAAGTACATGTATACATGTGTATACATATAGAGACACACACTTATATATACACATGCCTAACATGTATAAGAGTGGTATGTGCATACATATTTTCATGTGTGCTTCTATGTAGATATATGACTACCTCTGTCAGGCTCATGTGACCGGGAGATGAAAGAGAACTTCTGGTAAAAGACTGAAAGTAAAGAATTTGTAGAGGTTCTGGCATAGTTGTGGAGTTTATGAATTGAGATAAAAGGAAAGAGGATTTTAAGTATCAATCTGGGTCATGAATTAGGATTTCATCAAGGTTCTTTGAGAGCTGTAAGACTATGAAACTTTTCGGGTACTTTGGCTGATGGACCTCTGTTTCTTTGATCTGACAGTAATGAGACTGAATCATGTGGGGCCCCACATTGTATTTGACTTATAAAAACATTACAAACATGAATGACCACCACCCCTACTCCAACACACACATCCCCTCTGCAGGCATCTGTCTATACTTCACTCCATTTATAAACATTCTTGGTGGGTAGGATATCAGGAAAGGGGGAAAAAAATCTTTTTAGAACCAAAACATGTTGAAGTTGATTTTGCAGAAGACAGATTTCTTTATTGGCATCCCCAAAGATGCACTCAAATAGAGATGCCATTAGAGATAGACAGGGAACTGAAGTGACTTGTCCAATCAGCTGTCTGCTCATGGAGATTCTGAGAATAATTCCTTTCCAGCCAGCACCTCCTTCCCAAGGAAGAGAGCAAAAGAGGAATGAGCTGTGAGAGGAAGTATAGTGTTGCTCACAAGAATGAGACTTCTAGATAAGGAAAGACTTTGGGATGGGTTTTCCTTTTGGTTTTGTCTCTGATTTGAATATATTCCATAAAAAGAAGAGTGTGTGTGTGTGTGTGTGTGTGTGTGTGTGTGTGTACTCATGTGGATCATTTACTCAACACCCTCCTTCTGGTATTCTGCTCCCTCTAAGGGCACTGACTGCTCTCCAGTAGCAGGGCTGAGACCTGCTCAGAGACCTGAAGGCTTCCAGCTTTGCTGAATCACTGAGCTAGATTTTCTGCAGCTTCAAGAATCATTTATAAAAAAACTTGATGGTAGATTACAAATTGTGGCACTTTTCTTAATTGTGGTAGATTATTTCAATTCAGAAGAAAATTGCTATTGGTCAGTACTATTTTTAGATGTTCCTTTAAAAAAATCTAGACATTATAAGTTTTATACCTAAGTGTATGGAAGTTTGCTTTGTGAGCACACAGTACATACAGAGGTGGGCAGAAGTTGTAATACGAATAAGTAACACAATAAATAAAAATTCAAGAATAAACTCTGTTTTATGTACTCACAAGTCTAAACCTACTTTTGCTGATCCCATATAAATATTTAAAAAACTGGGAAATAATAGCACACAGTTTCTTTGTGTGTGAGAAAAAGGAAAAAAACAGTATGTATGTGTGCACGTGTACAATGGCAGTTAAATTACTGCTTTTGGAGAACTGTTACTCGAAATAGTTCAGGCAGGAGCAAACTATAACAGCAGGTAGATGTAACCCAATTGAGGGGTGCATGGCACCATCTAAAGGCTGAGAAATTGCTCTGTCAAATAAGAGAGTATTGAAATTAAACAGGTATCAAAATTATACACTTCATGAAAGTGTGGCTTATGGTAGGAAATTGTCTACTGGGCGGGAGGTATGAAAGTAAATTGCTGTCTGTATAATTCCAGCCTGTCACTGGGTTAAACTCCAATTGTAGTCAACATCCTAATAGCAAAAACAGGCCTGTCTGCTTCACACCCAGAAGGAGCAGCTGACAAGCCATCTGAGTTCTACAAGAAAGAATCCAGATCCCTTCTCAGTCCTTAGAACACTACTAGAATTCTGAAGGACAGCTATTCTTTAAGAGCAGTAAAATTCTTTATCAGTACCGATTACAAAAAAATATTCCCTATGTAACATCATATAAATGAAATTACCTGATATATAATAAAACAGGGAAGAAATTGCAGGTACGTGGAACACTATAATAGTTCACAGTTGCCACAACTGGTAATCACACATCAGCATAGGGCACATAACGACAGATAGAAATATAGAAGTTTCATTGGTCACAGTTCATTGGTAAAACTAGCCACATGGCTCTGACGTCAGCATCTGGCAGGTGCATGTGGAATGCAGAAAGATATGTGGATGTATGGACAGCATCCAACTCAAAGTTCAGCATCTCTTGATAAAGCCCCACAAATAGTCTCTTAGTTCTGGATGAGCTCCCCTTGGTTTGGAGACCTAAGAACTAAAAAACAAATTGTCTGCTTCCTCCTACTCATCAGTGTCTGAGGTAGACAGGATAATCACAAGCATACTAGGGTTCTGTGTAATTTCCCATTATTTGGAAAAGGAAAGACTGTAGTCACCTAGCAGCCACTGCTCCTAAGTAATGTGATGTCTTCCAGATGTTGGTAGGCATCTTATCCTCCTGGGTGAATCCTTCATTAGGTTCTCTGAAAGGAGTTCCTTTGTCCACTATTCTCCAGTGGACCCTGGCCTGCCCTCAAGGGGATTCCTCCTTCTTTCTTTGTCTTTTTGGGCCATGACTGAAGTACTAGTGGGCTAATACTCTCTTCTCAAGAGCTGGGAAGCTTTCTCAATCTACTTCCTGTTTGTGAGAGGGGCAGATCTGAGAGTCATTACTGGTCTCAGAGGCTTTTTAAAACTCTCAGCATCCAGTTGCTTTGGGCAATACATTTCCCTTCAGAATCAAGTTGGCTCTGATAATTGCTTCCAGTCTGTTCTCGTAATCAGGAGCCATACACATGTTTTTCCAGACGCAGTTCTCAAATCTGGTTTGTGTGCCTTTTCATCCTTGTTTTCTTCTTCCCAAATAATGACCAGAAATATGGAAGCTTTGGGGAGCAAAGAGTAGGAAAGCCACATTTCACCTTCCTGTACTATTTTCAGGAAAGGGCCTAAGGCTTTTAATGTATGGCTTTTATACATCAGGAAGACCAAGATAGATAACTCAGTAGAAATAAGACAAAGTATATGAGGAGACATTTCACAAAAAACCCCACAAAACAATTGTCAGTAAATATAAAAAAAAATGTTCATCATCATCACAAATTTAAAAAAATTTTTTTTTATTAACTTTAATGGGGTGACACCAATAAATCAGGGTACATATGTACAATGAAAACATCTCCAGATTATCTTATCATTCAATTGTGCTGCATACCCCTTACCCAAAGTCAAATTGTCCTCTGTCACCTTCTATCTGGTTTTCCCTGTACCCCTCCCCTTCTCCCTATTCCACCCTCCCTTCGCTCCCCCCATCCCGTAACCACCACACTCTTGTCCATGTCTCATAGTCTCGCTAAATGTCCCACCTATGTATGAAATCATGCTGTTCTCAGATATTTTTTTTTTTCGGATTCACTTATTTCACTCCGTATAATGTTATCAAGGTACATCCATTTTGTTGTAAATGATCCGATGTCATCATTTCTTATGGCTGAATATTGTTCCATAGTATATATATACCAAAGCTTTTTAATCCACTCGTCTTCTGACGGACACTTGGGCTGTTTCCAGCTCTTCGCTATTGTGAACAATGCTGCCACAAACATGGGGGCGCATTTCTTCTTTTCGAACACTGTTATGGTGTTCTTAGGGTATATTCCTATAAGTGGGATAGCCGGGTCAAAAGGCAGTTCGACTTTTAATTTTCTGAGGAATCTCCAAACTGTTTTCCACAGTGTCTGCACCAGTCTGCATTCCCACCAGCAGTGCAGAAGGGTTCCCTTTTCTCCACATCCTCGCCAGCACTTGTTCTGTGTTGTTTTGCTGATGAGCGCCATTCTTACTGGTGTGAGGTGATATCTCATTGTGGTTTTAATTTGCATTTCTCTAATGATTATTGATGCTGAGCATTTTTTCATATGTCTTTTGGCCATCTGTATGTCTTCTTTGGAGAAATTTCTATTCATTTCTTTTGCCCATTTTTTGATTGGATTGTTTGTCTTCCTGTTGTTGAGTTTTATAAGTTCTTTATAAATTTTGGTTATTAACCCCTTATCAGACGTGCTGTCGAATATGTTCTCCCATTGTGTAGTTTGTCTTTTTATTCTGCTCTTATTGTCTTTACCTGTGTAAAAGCTTTTTAGTTTGATATAGTCTCATTTGTTTATCTTGCCTTTTATTTCATTTGCCCGTGGAAATAAATCGGCAAATAAGTTGCTGCTACAGATGTCTGAGAGCTTGCTGCCTATGTTTTCTTCTAAGATGCTTATATTTTCACAGCTTATGTTTGTCTTTTATCCATTTTGAATTTGTTTTTGTGCATGGTGTAAGTTGATGGTCTAGTTTCATTTTTTTGCAGGTAGATGTCCAATTTTCCCAGCACCATTTGTTAAAGAGGCTGTCTTTACTCCATTGTATGTTCTTTCCTCCTTTGTCAAACATCAGTTGTCCATAAAGGTATGGGTTTATTTCTGGGTTCTCTGTTCTGTTCCATTGATCACTGTGCCTGTTCTTATGCCAGTACCAGGCAGTCTTGAGTATAATGGCCTTGTAGTAAACCTTGATATCCGGAAGAGTGATGCCTCCTGCTTTATTTTTTCTTTTTAAGATTGCTGAGGCTATTCGTGTTCTTTTTTGGTTCCATATAAATTTTTGGAATATGTTTTCTATATCTTTGAAGTATGTCATTGGTATTTTAATTGGTATTGCATTGAATTTATAAATTGCTTTGGGTAATATAGACATTTTAATGATGTTTATTCTTCCTAGCCATGAACACGGTATAAGATTCCACTTGTTTGTATCTTCCTTGATTTCTTTTATCAATGTTTTATAATTTTCCAAGTACAAGTCCTTAACCTCCTTGGTTAAATTTACTCCTAGGTATTTTATTTTTTTGGCTGCAATAGTGAAGGGGATTGATTCCTTAATTTCTTTTGCTGACAGTTCATTGTTTGTATATAGAAATGCCTCTGATTTCTGAGTATTAATTTTATATCCTGCCACGTTGCTGAATTCATTTATAAGGTCCAGTAGTTTTTTAACTGAGACTTTAGGGTTTTCTATGTACAATATCATATCATCTGCAAATAATGACAGTTTTACTTCTTCTTTTCCAATTTGGATGCCTTTTATTTATTCTTCTTGTCTGATTGCTGTAGCTAGGACTTCCAGAACTATGTTGAATAAAAGTGGTTAAAGTGGGCAACCCTGCCTGGTTCCTGATCTTAAGGTGATTGCTTTTAATTTTTGTCCATTTAGTATGATGTTTGCTGTCGGTTTATCGTAGATGGCCTTTATCATGTTAAGGAATGTTCCTTGTATTCCCTCTTTACTGAGAATATTAAGCATGAATGGGTGCTGGATTTTATCAAATGCCTTTTCTGCATCTATTGAAATTATCACATGATTTTTGTCCTTCCTTTTGTTTATGTGATGAATCACATTGATTGATTTGCGAATATTGAACCAGCCTTGCCTCTCCAGAATAAATCCCACTTGGTCATGGTGTATGATTTTTTTCATATATTGCTGAATCAGTTGGCTAATATTTTGTTGAGAATTTTAGCGTCTAAATTCATCAGGGATATAGGCCTATAATTTTCTTTCTTTGTGTTGTCTTTGCCTGGTTTTGGGATCAGAATTATGCTTCCCTCATAAAAGGAGTTTGGAAGTCTTCCTTCCTCTTGAATTTTTTGAAATAGCTTGAGGAGGATAGGAGTTATTTCTTCTTTGAATTTTTGATAGAATTCACTTGTGAAGCCATCAGGCCCAGGACTTTTCTTTTTTGGGAGTTTTTTGATAACTGTTTCGATCTCATCTGTTGTAATTGGTCTGTTTAGGTGCTCTGATTCTTCCAGATTGATTTTTGGAAGTTTATATGATTCAAGAAATTTGTCCATTTCATCTCGATTGTCTAATTTTTTGGCATAGAGTTCTTCATAGTATTTTCTTACAATGCTTTGAATCTCTGTTGTATTAGTTGTAATTTCTCCACTGTCTTTTCTAATTTTATCTATTTGAGACCTCTCTCTTTTTTTCTTGGTGAGGCTAGTTAAGGGTTCATCAATCTTGTTTACCTTTTCAAAGAACCAGCTTCTGGTTTCATTGATCCTCTGTATTGTTTCCTTAGCCTCTATGTCATTTATTTCTGCTCTGATCTTTATTATTTCCTTCCTTCTACTTGTCTTGGGTTTTATTTGTTGTTGTTTTTCTAGTTCTTTTAGCTGCAGGGTTAAGTTGTTTATATGCTCTTTTTCTAGCTTCTTATGATATGCCTGTAATGCAATAAACTTCCCTCTCAGAACTGCTTTTGCTGTGTCCCATAAATTTTGAGTTGACGTATGCTCATTATCATTTGTTTCTAGAAACATTTTTATTTCTTCTTTGATCTCAATGTTAATCCATTCATTATTTAATAACATGCTATTTAGTTTCCAAGTGTTTGAGTATTTTTCAGTTTTTCTTTTGTGGATAATTTCTAGTTTCATGGCATTGTGATCAGAGAAAATGCTTGATATGATTTCAATCTTCTTAAATTTATTGAGACCATTTTTGTGTCCTAACATGTGGTCTATCCTAGAAAACGTACCATGAGTGCTTGAGAAGAATGTATATTCTACTGCTTTAGGCTGAAAAGTTCTGAAGATATCTATTAAATCAAGTTGATCTAGTGTATCCTTTAAGTCTGCTGTTTCTTTATTGATTTTCTTTCTTGTGGATCTATTTAGTGTTGTTAGTGGGGTATTGAAATCCCCTACTATGATAGTATTACTGTTAATCTTGCCCTTTATATCCATCAAAGTCTGCTTTATGTATGTCGGGGCTCCTATATTTGGTGCGTAGATATTTATAATAGTTATATCTTCCTGTGAATTGTTCCCTTTATCATTATGTAGTGTCCTCCTTTATCTCTTACTACAGCCTTTGTTTTAAAGTCCATTTTGTCAGATATAAGTACTGCTACCCTGGCTTTTTTTTCATTTCCATTTGCATGAAATATTTTTTTCCATCCTTTTACCTTCAGTTTATGTGCATCTTTTGTTTTAAGTTGTGTCTCTTGTAGACAGCATATGTATGGGTCCTGTTTCTTTATCCACGCTGCTACCCTATGTCTTTTGATTGGATCATTTAATCCATTTACATTTAAGGTTATTTTTGATATGTAGTTGTTTATTGCCATTTTATTCTTTAAAGCTGTATTTTTTTTTCTTTTTTGCTATATTCTTTCCTCCCTTTGAACTGTTCACACTAGGCCCCTTAGAATCTCTTGCAGAATTGGTTTGGTTTTAATGAATTCCTTGAGTTTTTCTTTGTCTGGAAAGCTCTTTATTTCTCCTTCAATTTTAAATGTTATCCTTGCTGGATAGAATAGTCTTGGTTGTAGGTTCTTGTTCTGCATTACTTTGATTATATATTGCCATTCCCTTCTGGCCTCAAGTGTTTCTGTTGAGAAGTTCAATGTCATCATTATGGGGGCTCCTTTGTAGGTGATAGCCTTTTTTTTTCTAGCAGCTTTTAAGATTTTTTCTTTATCCATTAGCTTTGGTATTTTAACTATGATGTGTCTTGGTGTAGATCTTTTTGGGTTTCTCTTTAATGGAGTTCTGTGTGCCTCATGAACATGTGGAATGTTTCCCAGCCTTAATTTAGGGAAGTTTTCTGCTATGATTTGATTGAACAAAGTTTCCATTTCCTGTCCTCTTTCCTCTTCTTCAGGCACCCCTATGATGCGAATATTGTTTCTCTTCATGTTGTCACAGAGCTCCCTTAGAGTTTCCTCACATTTTTTGAATCTCTTTTCCTTTTTTTCCTCTGCTTCTGTAACTCTGTTTATTGTGTCCTCTAACTCGCTGATTCGATCCTCAGTGTGATTCATCCTGCTTTTAATTCCTTCCATTGTGGTCTTCAGTTCTGATATTGTATTTGTCATTTCTGTCTGGTTCTTTTTTATTATTTCAATTTCATTTTTTATACTTGTTATCTCTTTATTTAGGTGCTCATAGTGACTATCCATTGTTGCTCTAATGTCTTTGAACATCCTAACTATCATTATTCTAAATTCTGCTTCTCGTAGTTTGGTTATATCTGGTTCATTCAGGTCCTTCTCTGGGGATTTCTCTTGGTTCATTTGGTTTGCGTTCCTCTGCCTGGCCATTTTATCTGAGTGTAAGCAAGTTGTGGCCACTGGAGTCCAGTATGTGTTGCCTTTGTGTTCTCCAGGTGTGGTCTGTCTGCAGGCTTGCCACCCCCTCTGCCGCTGCCTAGGGCGGTTGGGTATGGGCGTTGCCAGCACTGGCTCACTGCAGCTATTGCTGTGATTTCTGCCTCTCCTTTGCAGGAGGGGCTGTCACTCAAGTCACTAGCTTTAGCACCCAGGGCAGAGGTGAGCACCTTTGCTCAGCTGCGGAACCAGCCTTTTTCCAGAAGGCTTACGCCCAGCCCCCGTAGTCAGAGCCTGCTCCCCACCGTTTCGTGGGTTGGGTGGGGCTTTTGACGTGCTCTCAGCTGTGAGCCTTTGCCCGTCCAGAATTTAGCCCCGCCCTCGAGGCCAGGGACCTCCTGCGCAGGGGATTATTGGGCTGGGCGTGTTTGCTGGTGTGAGCTCAGCTGCTAGCTTCCGGTCGTTCCGGATCCTACCCCGCCCCCACGGGCGGAGCCAGCTCGGGCACGTAGGGTAGTTCTCCGCGGTTTCTCCGGCCGGGCATGGTGAGCAGCGTGAGCTCAGCCGCGAACTTCCGCTGGTCTCAGTGTCTCCCTCGCCCCCGCCTTAGGAGCCCGCTCGTGCACACAGATGGCACACTGCGGTTTCTCCGTCCAGGCGGGGTTGGCAGTGTAAGCTCAGCCGCGGGCCCCTCGCCCGTCCCTGGTCTTAGCCCCGTGCCCACGGTCAGGGCCAGCTAGCTCAGGGTCGCAGAGCTGATCTCTGCCCGTATTTTTCCCCACAAGTGGGGTCACAGGCGGCCCGCAGCTGCCGGACAGCTTTTGCGCGTCCTCTCCGCCCCTGCTAGGCTAGACTGAGCTCACACTGTTCCGCCCACACCGACAGGACCGCGTTTCAGCGTCCTGTCCAAACCATAGGCTTCAGCAACCTCAGGGGGCTAGAAGTGCCCTAAGTCTCCACACTGTAGGCCTGGGAGCTCCCTCCCTCTAAGCAGCTCTGCTCTAATTGCTGCGGGAGAGCTTGTTTGGCTAGTGTCCTGTCTCCCTTTGCTGGTATTGCTAATTCCAGGGGTAATATTCGTTTTCGATTAGGGAAGTGACTTAGCCCAGGGGTCGGGGTGGCTGTCCCTCAGAGTGTCTCCATGCCTTCAGTCCACTCTTTGTTCCCGCTGCTCTGTTCCTCTCCTCTGTCCCAGTTCCCCAGAGCCCCGGGTGCGTAGTTGTGAGAGAGGCTTTCTGAGCTGTCCCTTTAAAAAGATTTTTGGGTCTGAGAAAATTCTCTCTTTTTTTACAAATAGTATCCTCACTTGCTTCACAGCTCGATACTGTCCAAACGCCTCTTCTAGGCTCTGGGACTGCAGGCTGGGGCTTGGTTCCTGGGACCCAGGTCCCTCCCTCTCCGCCACACTCTCCTCCCGCCACGCGGGTTTCTCCGGGCTGCCATTTGCTCTGGGGAGCTGGGCAGCCCTCTTCGCGTTTTCCCTATTCCTACCAGTCTCAATGTGGCTTCTTCAGTGTTCCTTGGTTGAAGATTCCACTTAGTTTAGTTCAAATTTGGTTTATCCAGATGATGGTTCTTAAAATTGAGTTATAATCCACTTTAGTTCTGGGAGTTGGAAGTTGGTATGTCCGCCTACTCCATCGCCATCTTCTCATCATCTCTGATTCTTGTGAATAGTACTTCTATGAACATTTGTATACAAGGTATATCTCCAGGAGGACAGATGGTCTTATATATTAGCAGCGCATGCCCTGAAACGTGTGGAAGCTCTTCAGTCTCAGGCACAGAAAAGGCAGGCATGAGGACGGCACACAGTGGCGGGACCCTAGGCCACGCGCAGGGTGGAGCCAGTCTCATCATCACAAATTTTTGAAATTATAATATATTCTCTATTAGCTTGTTATAGATTTAAATTTATATGTATGTTAATAGATTATATATATTTAAGGTGTACATGTGTACATTATGATGCTATACATATACATAGTGAAATGATTACTGTAGCCAAGCTAATTAACATGTCATCTCACAGCTTTATTTTTATGATGAGAGCATCTAAAGTCTACTCTCAGTAGATTTTCAGTATTCAGTCATTTTATTAACTATAATAAGCATGCCTGTATATTAGATCTCTGGACTTATTCATCCTGCCACACCCTTAATTTAGTCTTTCCTGAGTCTTCTATCGAATTGAGAGTTTTAATTAAGCATCTGGGATGCAAGACCCTGAATTCTGAGAGGTCCCGCATGTTTCCTTGTATTTGTTTATTTTTGTAAGCTGGCCCATTCTTCCCCAGTGCATCTTTCTAGCAACATCTTGCCGTATGCAGCCAGTGCAGCCAACACATACTGATCATCAGTTTTTGGTATGACAGGCACACACACAGTCTGCCTGCTAGGCCAGCGCAAGTGCAGGCCACTGAGTGTGTTGGCTCCACAGTCATGGGCCACCATGTGTCTCTGTCCTCTGCTCTCCAGTTCCTTGTTGCCTACTGCCCAACAGCTACACTAATGTCTATATCGTATGGCTTTTATGACAGCACCCTGCTTCTGGATTCCAATTTCTGTGTAAGTATAATGAGTAACAAAATTTCGGAAGTTTAACACAGTAAAGCCAAAATGACCCTCTCCAACAATAGCTGTGCCATTTGAAATGTGTGATCTTTACGTTCCCTACAGCAAATGTCTCAGTCTTGAAGTGTCACAGGTCACTTCTACTTATAGCCTATTAGCCAGAACCAGACACAGACAACCAGCCTAACTTCAAGCAAGGCTGGAAATGAAAGGTGAAGCCTGAGAATGATGATGTGTCTCTGCCATCCAGAGTCAACACTTGAGCAGCCCACAGCTAACCCATAGTTCCCTTATTAAGCGCTCTATGGAAGTACAGATAGTGTTCAAATCCATTCTGTTTTCCCAAATAAGCTAGCACTATTCCTCCGAATCCCGCCCTCCCTCAAACCCCTGCCTGGGTCACCACGGTGCTGGCTTTGTAGAGGAGAGTGGTCTAACTTGTTGGGGGCAGGCGGGGGCTCTTCATCGATGTTCTGCAAAAACGCTACAGTCATACTTTTTGGACCTGAGTCTGCTCTTCTCACCATATTCTCTGCTCAGTGACCTTTTCCTCCTCTCTGTCCCCTCACATTGCTTGCTTTTCAGGTCTGCCATGCTAGAGTGAAAAAAGCTTTAGGTTTTTCCTTATTTAATTCATTAAAAGTGATTTTATTGAATTTATTAATATGAATAAAATTATATAAGTTTTAAGTGTACAATTCTATAATACAGCATCTGTATTGTATATTGTATGGCGTGTTCACCACCCATTAGTCAAGTCTCCCTCTATCATTGTTTACCCCCCCCCCCCTTGACCCTGTCTGACTCCCTCCACCCTCCGCTTTCCCTCTGGTAGTCACCATGTTGTTGTCTGTGTTAATGAGTTTTATTTCTTTGCTCAATTGCTTCCCCTTTTACCCACTCCCCAGCTTCTTCCCCTCTGACAGCTGTCCCTTGGATCTCTATCTGGAGCCTGTTTCTATTTTGTTAGTTTTTATTCCTGGATTCCACATACTGTATAAATGAAAGAATGTGGTATTTGTCTTTCTCTGTCTGCCTTATTTCACTTAGCATAGTGCTCTCAAGGTCCACTCATGTTGTCCCAAAACATAAGATTTCCTTTTTTCTTATGACCAAGTAGTATTTCATTGTACAAATGCACACCTATTTTACCCACCCATCTACTGGTAGACACTTGGGCTGCTTCCAAATCTTGGCTATTGTAACATTAAAATAAACCAGTGGTTCTTAACCTGGGTTCTGTCGAACCCTAGGGGTTCGATGAGTCGGTCTCAGGGGTTCGGAGAAGCCTCTGCCAAGGAGGTAAAGACACACTGTGTAAAGTCATGATGACACGCCCCGCTTGGCCATCACTTGCCAAGGTGAAACCACGCATATCTGAACTGGTCTCCCAAAAACAACAGTAGAAGTCACACTGATTTGCAAGTATGTAATTTGGGCAATGCTTTATTCTGGCCCCAGAAAAGTATTTTGTGGATTCAAAATGACAGAAAACAAATTAAATTTAAAATTTTAAAAAGTTAGTAAAAAAATGTTAAAATCTTAAAAAGAATCCGAATTTATTTTTAATTAGTAAAATAGTAAAAAAATATTTTGGGAGGCTGAAATTCTTTTATGGGCCAAAATATTTTTGGGGGGCCAGAATAAAGTAATACCGTAATTAGTTGTGAGTTCATGCACTTTGTTGGTTTTGTTCTTTGAGCAAGGTGATGTTCATGCACGGCTCATTTTGTGCACCAGTAAAAAAACATATACCTATGTCTTGAATTTGGGAAAAAAAATCATATTTTATTTATCACTAAAGAAGGTTTCGGTGAATGTGCATATGAAACTGGTGGGTTCGGTACCTCAAAAAAGGTTAAGAACCACTGCAATAAACATAGGGTGCATATGTTCTTTCAAATTAAGGTTTCAGGTTTTTTTAGACATATTCTCACAAGTGTAATTACTGGGTCGTAAGGCAGTTCCATTTTAGTTTATTGAGGAATCTTGATACTGCTTTCCACAGTGGCTGCACCAGTCTGCAATCTCACAAACAGGGCACATGGTTTTCCTTTTCTCCACATCCTCGCCAACACTTGTTGTCGGGTGATTGATTGACGATATCCCTTCTGACAGAGGTGAGGTGGTATCTCATTGTGGTTTTAATTTGCATTTCTCTGATGATTAGTGACATTTAGCATCTTTTCATATGTCTATTGGCCATCTGTATGTCCTCCTTGAAGAAGTGTATTCAGGTCCTTTGCCCACTTTTTAAATTGGATTGTTTGTTATTTTGGTGTTGAATTTTATAAGTTCTTTTTCTTTTATATGTTCTTTATAAATTTTAGAACATTAACACCTTATAAGATGTATTGGTGGCTATCTTCTCCCACTCAATGGATTGTCTTTTCATTTTGTTAATGGTTTCCTTTGCTGTGCAAAACTTTTTAGTTAGATTAGACACATTTGTTTGTCTTTTCTCTTAGTTTCCTTGCCTGAGGAGATATATCAGAAAAAAATATTGCTATAAAAAATTGTCTGAGATTTTACTGCTTTCTTCTAGGATTTTTATAGTTTTGATTCTAATGTTCAAGTCTTTAATTCATTTTAAGTTTATTCTTGTGTATGTTGTAAGAGGATTGTCTATTTTCATTTTTTTCTTTTGCTCATATCTGTCCAATTATCTCAACACTATTTCTTGAATAGGTTATCTTTACCCATTGTACTATCTGTACCCAGAATGTATCTTTTATCCATTGTACCCATTGTATTTGCATCCTTAGTCAAATATTAACCGACTATAAAAGTGATCGTCGCCTGACCTGTGGTAGCGCAGTGGATAAAGCATCGACCTGGGAACACTGAGGTCGCCAGTTCAAAACCCTGTACTGGTCTGGTCAAGGCACATATGGGAGTTGATGCTTCCAGCTCCTCCCCCCTTTCTCTCTCTCTCTCTCTCTCTCTCTCTCTCTCTCTCTCTCACTCTGTGTCTCCTCTCTAAAATGAATAAAATAAAATTAAAAAAAAAAGTGATCGTCTATTTCTGGGCTCTCTACTCTGTTCCATTCATTCTTGTATCTGTTTTTATGATACTACCATGTGGTTTTAATGTCTATCACCTTGTAGTATAATTTAATATCATGTAATGTGATTCTTCTAAGTTTGTTTTTATTCTTTAAGATTGCTGTGACTATTTGGAGTCTTTTGTGGTTTCATAAAATTTTTGGAATATGTGTTCTAGTTTGGAATATGCCATAGGTATCTTGACAGAAACTGCACTGAGTCTATAGATTGCTTTGGTTAGAATTGATGTTTTAATTATGTTAATTCTTCCTATCCATGAATAAGGCATTCCACTTATTTGTATCTTCTTCAATTTATTTCTTCTGTAACTTTTAATTTTTTAGGTACAAGTCTTTTATACTTGGTTAAATTTATTCTTAGGTATTTTATTCTTTTTGAAGCAATTCTGAGTGGGACCGTTTTCCTAGTTTCTCCTTGTGATAGTTCATTATTGGTTTTTAAAAATGCAACTGATTTCTGGAATTTTTTTTTTGTATCCTGATACATTACTGAATTTACCCAATCAGTGCTAGTAGTTTTCTGGTGAAATTGTTAGGGTTCTCTCTATATATTGTCATATCATCTGCAAATAATGACAGTTTTACTTCTTCCTTTCCAATTAGTATATCTTCTTCTTGTCTGATAGCTGTGGCTAGGATTTTCAGTACTATGTTGATTAACATGGTGAAAGTGGACACTCCTTATTTATGATCTTAAGGGAAATGCTTGTAGTTTTTGCTCATTGAGTATGATGTTGGCTTTGGGTTTGTCATATATGGCCTTTATTATGTCAAGATATATTCCCTCTATTCCCACTTTGCTGCAAGTTTTATTAGAATTGGATGCTGGATTTTCTCAAATGATAAGAGCATGTGGTTTTATTCTTTATTTCTTTTATGTGGTATATCACATTTATTGATTTGTGTGTATTGTACCAACCTTTCATACTCTAGAATAAATCCCACTTGATTATTGTGTATGATATTTTTAATGTGTTGCTATATCTGATTTACTAATATTTTGTTGAGGATTTCTTTGTGTGTGACAAAGACAGAGAGAAGGACAGATAGGGACAGACAGGAAGGGAAAGACTTGAGAAGCATCAGTTCTTCATTACAGTACCTTAGTTGTTCATTGATTGATTTCTCATATGTGCCTTAACTAGGGGGGCTACAGCAGACCATGTGACCACTTGCTAAAGCCAGTGACCTTGGGCTCAAGCTGGAGAGCCTTGCTGAAACCAGATGAGCCCGTCTTGGTCCATTTTGTTGCCATATGATTGAGCATAATATTTTCTTTCAATCCTTTGCATTTCTTTGGTGTCAGTTGTTATTTCTTCCCTTTCAATTCAGATTTTATTAATTTGAGTCCTCTCTCTTTTTTTCTTCATGAGTCTGGTTAAAGGTTTGTTAATCTTGTTTATTTTTTCAAAGAACTGGCTCTAGGTTTCATGGATCTTTTGTATATTTTTAACTCTATTTTTATTTCTGCTCTGATATTTATTACTTCCTTTCTTCCTCTCTCTTTGGGATTTGTTTGTTGTTCTTTTTCAAGTTCCTCTAAATGTAAATTTAGATTGCTTATTTGAGATTTTTGTTTTTTAAGATAGGCCTGTAATGCTATGAATTTCCTCCTTAGTACTTTTTTTATTCTGTCCCATAGATTTTAGGTTGTTGTGTTTTAATTTGTTTGAAGGTATCTTTTGATTTCTTCCTTGATCTCATTGTTAATATATTCATTGTTTAGGAACATCTTACTAAACATGTCTCTGTGTGTTTTTCAGGATTTTAAAGTTAATTGATTTTTAGTTTCATATCATTATGGTCAAAGAAGATGCATGATATGATTTCAATCTTCTTAAATTTACTGAGACTAGTTTTGTATCCTATCATGTGGTCTATCCTAGAAGATGTTCTATGTTCACTTGAAAAGAATGTATTCTGCTTTTAGGTGAAATGCTCTGAAGATATCTGTTAAACCTAGCTGACCTACTGTGTCATTTAAGATCACTGTTTTCTTGTGTAACTTCTGTCTGTAGTATCTATCTATTGATGTCAATCATGGCACAGTGGACAGAGTGTTAGATGGGGACACAGAGGACCCAAGTTCAAAACCCTGAGATTGCCAGCTTGAGCGTGGGATCACTGACTTGAGCATGGGATCATAGACATAAGTGTGTCTTATGGACCATGACCCCATGGTCACTGGCTTGAGCCCAAAAGTTGCTGGCTTGAAGCCCAAGGTTGCTGGCTTGAGCCCAAGGTTTCTGGAGGTCACTCAATCTGCTGTAGCCCCCCAGTCAAGGCACATATGAGAAAGCAATTGTTGAATAATTAAGGTGCTGCAACAAAGAATTGACGCTTCTCATCTCTCTCCCTTCCTGTCCTTCTGTCCCTATCTGTCCCTATTTCTGACTCTCTCAAAAAATTAAATTTCTTACTATGACTACATTATTGTCAGTCTCACCCTTTATGTTCATCAAGATTTGCTTTACATACTTATGTTGGGTATATAAATGTCTACAATAGTTATAGCCTCTTTTTGGCTTGCTCCCTTTATAATTACAATCATCCCTCACTGTATCGCAGTTCACTTTTCGTGGTCTAACTGTATCATGGATTTTTAAATAGCATATATCTAATTTTGTATCTTGGATTTTTCATTATATCATGGGATTTTATGGTATATAGGTATTTTTATATATTATTTTAATTATTTTTGTGGTAAAATAAGTGTGATAAAGGGTTATACAAGTGTGGGGAGGGTTTATAAAACCTTAAAAATATATAAATAATAAAATAAATATAAATTTGCTACTTTGTGGATTTTTGCTTATCACAGGGGGTTCTGAAACCTAACCCCTGCAATAGATAAGGGAGCACTGTATGCAATGTCCTTCTTTGTTTCTTATTATAGCCTTTGTTTTAAAGTCTATTTTGTCATATATAAGTATTGCTACCCCAGCTTTTTTTTTTAAAAGGCTAATCAACTTTAATTTTTCTTTATATTTTATTCACTTTAGAGAATAGACACAGAGAGAGAGAAAGAGAGAAAGGGGGGAGGAGCTGGAAGCATCAACTCCCATATGTGCCTTGACCAGACCAGTGCAGGGTTTGAACTGGCGACCTCAGTGTTCCCAGGTCGACACTTTATCCACTGTGCCACCACAGGTCAGGCTACTACCCCAGCTTTTTAAAGTTATTGATAGATATATATTTATTGCCATTTAATTTTTTAAACTACCATATTTCTTGTTCCATAAAACTCACCTGACCATAAGATACACCTAGGGTTCTTTTTTTTAATTTTAATGGGGTGACACCAATAAATCAGGGTACATATGTACAATGAAAACATCTCCAGATTATCTTATCATTCAATTGTGCTGCATACCCCTTACCCAAAGTCAAATTGTCCTCTGTCACCTTCTATCTGGTTTTCCCTGTACCCCTCCCCTTCTCCCTATTCCACCCTCCCCTCCCTCCCCCCATCCGGTAACCACCACATTCTTGTCCATGTCTCATAGTCTCACTTTCATGTCCCACCTATGTATGAAATCATGCTGTTCTCAGATATTTTTTTTTCTGATTCACTTATTTTACTCCGTATAATGTTATTAAGGTACATCCATTTTGTTGTAAATGATCTGATCTGATGTCATCATTTCTTATGGCTGAATAGTGTTCCATAGTATATATATACCAAAGCTTTTTAATCCACTTGTCTTCTGACGGACACTTGGGCTGTTTCCAGATCTTCGCTATTGTGAACAATGCTGCCACGAACATGGGGGCGCATTTCTTCTTTTCGAACAGTGTTATGGTGTTATTAGGGTATATTCCTAAAAGTGGGATAGCCGGGTCAAAAGGCAGTTCGACTTTTAATTTTCTGAGGAATCTCCAAACTGTTTTCCACAGTATCTGCACCAGTCTGCATTCCCACCAGCAGTGCAGAAGGGTTCCCTTTTCTCCGCATCCTCGCCAGCACTTGTTCTGTGTTGTTTTGCTAATGAGTGCCATTCTTACTGGTGTGAGGTGATATCTCATTGTGGTTTTAATTTGCATTTCTCTAATGATTATTGATGTTGAGCATTTTTTCATATGTCTTTTGGCCATCTGTATGTCTTCTTTGGAGAAATTTCTATTCATTTCTTTTGCCCATTTTTTGATTGGATTGTTTGTCTTCCTGTTGTTGAGTTTTATAAGTTCTTTATAAATTTTGGTTATTAACCCCTTATCAGACATGCTGTCGAATATGTTCTCCCATTGTGTGGTTTGTCTTTTTATTCTGTTCTTATTGTCTTTAGCTGTGCAAAAACTTTTTAGTTTGATACAGTCCCATTTGTTTATCTTGCCTCTTTATTACATTTGCCCATGGAGATAAATTGGCAAATATATTGCTGTGACAGATATGGGAGAGCTTACTGCCTATGTTTTCATCTAAGATGCTTATGGTTTCAGGGTTCACATTAAGTATTTTATTCATTATGAGTTTTACTGCATTCGCCAGGCCAAAAGAACAGACCTCGTAGATTTTCAGGACTTTAGATGTTACTTTATTGGCCAAGTTTAACCTACGCAGGGGCAGACTCTCTAAGTGTTAGGAAACACCTTACCCCAGAGGGGCTGCAAATGAGAGTTGCGCCTCCTGCTTACAGACTAAGGGTTTATATAGAGGCAGCAAGCAAGCGTCCTACAAAAGCAGATGTGACGGTTAGGCATTGGCTAGGGCAGTTTCACGTGCCATAGCAACAAGGGTAGGGCTATAACTCAGTGGGAAATTCAAACTTAAGCTTCCTGTAAGCTAGGGGGTTTCTGGTTACACAAGGGGAGGTCTTATACTGGTCTCTTTGTTCTGCTTTTACTCTAGGAGCACTTCCCTGTTCCTGATCCCTTCTTCTAAGCATTTTATGCTGGCAACCATCATATTTCTTTCGGGGCCCATCAAGTTTGTTTCTGTGAATGCTGTAAGTTGGTAATCTAGTTTCATTTTTTTGCAGGTAGATGTCCAATTTTCCCAACACCACTTGTTAAAGAGACTGTCTTTACTCCATTGTATGCTCTTTCCTCCTTTGTCAAATATCAGTTGTCCATAAAGGTGTGGGTTTATTTCTGGGTTCTCTGTTCTGTTCCATTGATCTATGTGCCTGTTCTTATGCCAGTACCAGGCTGTCTTGAGTATAATGGCCTTGTAGTAAACCTTGATATCTGGAAGAGTGATACCTCCTCCTTTATTTTTTCTTTTTAAGATTGCTGAGGCTATTCGTGTTCTTTTTTGGTTCCATATAAATTTTTGGAATATGTGTTCTATATCTTTGAATTATGTCATAGGTATTTTAATTGGTATTGCATTGAATTTATAAATTGCTTGGGGTAATATAGACATTTTAATAATGTTTATTCTTCCTAAACATGAACATGGTATATACTTCCACTTGTTTGTATCTTCCTTGATTTCTTTTATCAATGTTTTATAATTTTCCTAGTACAAGTCCTTAACCTCCTTGGTTACATTTACTCCTAGGTACTCTATTTTTTTGGTTGCAATTGTGAAGGGGATTGTTTCCTTAATTTCTTTTGCTGACAGTTCATTGTTGGTATATAAAAAAGTCTCCGATTTCTGAGTATTAATTTTATATCCTGCCACCTTGCTGAATTCATTTTTCAGGTCCAGTAGTTTTTTGACTAAGACTTTAGGGTTTTCTATATACAATGTCATATCATCTGCAAATAATGACAGTTTTACCTCTTCTTTTCCAATTTGGATTTCTTTTATTTCTTCTTCTTGTCTGATTGCTATGGCTAGGACTTCCAGAACTATGTTGAATATGAGTGGTGAAAGTGGGCATACCTGCCTGGTTCCTGATCTTAAGGGGATTGCTTTTAATTTTTGTCCATTTAGTATGATGTTTGCTGTGGGTTTGTTGTAGATGGCCTTTATCATGTTAAGGAATGATCCCTGTATTCCCACTTTACTGAGAGTTTTGAGCATGAATGGGTGCTGGATTTTATCAAATGCTTTTTCTGCATCTATTGAAATTATCATATGATTTTTGTCCTTCCTTTTGTTTATGTGATGAATCACATTGATTGATTTGCACATATTGAAGCAGCCTTGCCTCTCCAGAATAAATCCTACTTGATCGTGGTGTATGATTTTTTTCATATAGCTGAATCAGTTGGCTAATATTTTGTTGAGAATTTTAGCATCTAAATTTATCAGGGATATAGGCCTATAATTTTCTTTCTTTGTTTTGTCTTTGCCCGGTTTTCAGATCAGAATTATGCTCACCTCATAAAAGGAGTTTGGAAGTCTTCCTTCCTCTTGAATTTTTTGAAATAGCTTGAGAAGGATAGAAGTTAGTTCTTCTTTGAATTTTTGATAGAATTCACTTGTGAAGCCATCAGGCCCAGGACTTTTCTTTGTTGGGAGTTTTTTGATAACTGTTTTGATCTCATCTGTTGTAATTGGTCTGTTCAAGTGGTCTGATTCTTCCAGATTGATTTTTGGAAGATTATACAATTCAAGAAATTTGTACATTTCACCTAGGTTGTCTAATTTTTTGGCATAGAGTTTTTCATAGTATTTTCTTGCAATACTTTGTATTTCTGTTGTGTCAGTAGTTATTTTTCCTCTCTCATTTCTAATTTTATTTGAGTCCTCTCTCTTTTTTTCTTGTTGAGTCTAGTTAAAGGGTCATTGATCTTGTTTACCTTTTCAAAGAACCAGTTTCTGGTTTCATTGATCCTCTGTATTGTTTCCTTAGCCTCTATGTCATTTATTTCTGCTCTGATCTTTATTATTTCCTTCTTTCTAATAGTCCTGGGTTTTATTTGCTGTTGTTTCTTTAGTTCTTTTATTTGCAGGGTCAGGATGCTTATTTGAGCTTTTTCTAGCTTCTTTTGATTTACCTGTAGTGCAATAAACTTCCCTCTCAGAACTGCTTTTGCTGTGTCCCATAAATTTTGAGTTGATGTATGCTCATTATATTTGTTTCTAGAAACTTTTTTATTTCTTCTTTGATCTCATTGCTAATCCATCCATTATTTAATAATATGCTATCTAGTTTCCAAGTGTTTGAGTATTTTTTAGTTTTTCTTTTGTGGTTAATTTCTAGTTTCATGCCATTGTGATTAGAGAAAATGCTTGATATGATTTCAATCTTCTTAAATTTGTTGAGACCTCTTTTGTGTCATAACATGTGGTCTATCCTAGAGAATGTACCATGAGTGCTTGAAAAGAATGTATATTTTACTGCTTATTAGGGTGAAAAGTTTTGAAGATATCTATTAAAGCGAGTGTATCTTTTAAGTCTGCTCTTTCTTTGTTAATTTTCTTTCTTGAGGATCTACCACTGATGTTAGTGGGGTATTGAAATTCCCTACTATTATAGTATTGCTATTAATCTTGCCCTTTATATCCATCAAAGTCTGCTTTATTTATGTCGGGGCTCCTATATTTGGTGCGTAGATATTTATAATGTTTATATCTTCCTGTTGAATTGTTCCCTTTATCATTATGTAGTGTCCTTCTTTATCTCTTACTACAGCCTTTGTTTTTAAGTCCATTTTGTCAGATATAAGTATTGCTACCCCTATTTTTTTTTCATTTCCATTTGCATGAACTATTTTTTTCCATCCTTTTACCTTCAGTCTATGTGCATCTTTTGTTTTAAGTTGTGTCTCTTGTAGACAACATATGTATGGGTACTGTTTCTTTATCCACTCAGTTAACCTATGTCTTTTGATTGGATCATTTAATTCATTTACATTTAAGGTTATTATTGATATGTAGTTGTTTATTGCCATTTTATTCTTTAAAGCTGTATTCTTCTTTTGCTATATTCTTTTCCCCATTTGAACTGTTCACAACAGTCCTCTTAGCATCTCTTGCAGAATTGGTTTGGTTTTAATGAATTCCTTGACTTTTTTTTTTTTTGCCTGGAATGCTTTTTATTTCTTCTTTAATTTTAAACAGTAACCTTGCTGGATAAAGTAGTATTGTTTGTAGGTTCTTGTTCTGCATTACTTTGAATATATCTTGCCATTCCCTTCTGGCCTCAAGTGTTTCTGTTGAGAAGTCAGATGTCATTTTTATGGGGGCTCCTTTGTAGGTGATAGCCTCCTTTTTTTCTCTAGCAGTTTTTAAAATTTTGTCTTTATCACTTAGCTTTGGTATTTTAAGTATGATGTGTCTTGGTGTAGATTTCTTTGGGTTTCTCTTTAATGGAGATCCCTATGCTTCTTCAACATGTAAAACTTTTTCCAGCCTTAATTTAGGGAAGTTTTCTGCTATGATTTGATTGAACAAAGTTTCTATCCCGAGCTGGGCAGCCTCTTCTGCGTTTTCACTTTTCCTACCAGTCTCAATGTGGCTTCTTCAGTGTTCCCCATTTGAAGGGTTCTCTCAGTCCAGTTCAACGTTGATTTATCCAGATGATGGTTCTTAAAATCAAGTTGTATTCTACTTTGGTTCTGGGAGTTGGAAGTTGGTATGTCCGATTATTCCATCGCCATCTTGCCCTCTCATTACCTGCTCGGCGTCGCAGTCGCTCGTGGCCTAGCTGCTCAGCCCAGAACTCAGCGCCCTCACGTCACCCTCAGCTCTCTTGCACCGCCACCGTGTCCGCCGCCGCCATGTTGAATTCCCAACGAACATCCCAACCACCTAGGGTTTTAAGGAAGGAAATAAGAAAAAAATATTCTGAACCAAATGGTGTGTTAAAATGTTTAATAAAATATACCACAATAAGTTTATATTGTTATATAAACTCAACAACAATATTAATAAGCTTTAGCACTGTTATTAACAAGTGAGAAGAGTCTTCAATGTTCAAATACTTTTCCAGTTGTCCGGGAACCTGCAGCAGCTAAAAAAATAATAATAATAAACATTCTTTTTATAAGACTCATGAGCATTTTCCAGTCCACTTTTGGGGAAAAAAAGTGTGTCTTATGGAGCAAAAAATACAATATGTTTCTCTATTTTTTTTTATTTTCTTCTCTGTTTCTTCTTTTTAAAGCAGGCCCTTTAACATTTCTTATAATATTGGTTTAGTGGTAACAAACTCCTTTAGCTTATTCTCGTCTGAGAAGCTCTTTATTTCTCCTTCAATTTTACATAATAGCCATGCTGGGTAAAATATTCTTGGTTATAGGTTCTTTCTTTTAATCACTTTGAATATTTCATGCCTGTCCCTTCTGGCCTGAAATGTTTCTGTTGAGACATCAGCTAATAGTCTTATGGGAGATCTCTTGTAGGTAGGTAATTGACTGTCTTTCTTTTGTGGCTCTTAAGATTTTCTCTTTGTCTTCAATATTTGCCATTTGAATTGTGTGTCTTGATGTGGGTCTCTTTGGATTTATCTTGTTTGGGAATCTCTGTACTTTCTGGACTTGTGTGTCTTTTTCCTTCACCAGTTAGGGAGATTTTTGTCATTATTTTTTCAGATAGGTTCTCATTCCTTACTCTTTGTCTTCTCCTTCTGGTACCTGTATAATATGGATGTTGTTACAATTCATGTTGTCTGAAAAGTCCCTTAAACTAGTGATTTTTAACCTTTTTACACTTGGGGACTAATAAAAATTGGAGAATTATTTTGGGAACTGCTAAGGCAGAAATCACCCTGAACATAAACAAATTTGACTAAGATCATTGGGTCTGTAATTGTCACACATCAGGGTGAATAACTAGTTCATGGGCCAGCATGAAACTTCTGGTGGACCTGTCTACATAGCAGGGGGTTGAAAACCAATGTTTTAAAACATGCTCATTTTTAAAATTTTTCTTTTCTTTTCTGCTTCGATTTGGTATGTTTTCTATCTTGTTTTTCAAATTGCTGATTCAGTCCTCTACTTCATCCAATATATTGTTTATTCCTTTCAGTATTCTTAATATCAGATGCTGTATTCTTCATTTCTGACTGGTATTTTTTTATAGTTTCTATGTCATTTTTCATACTGTTGCTATTCTCACTAAATTCCTTGAGCATCCTTATAACCATTATTTTGAACTTTATATCTTGTAAATTGCTTGCTTTCATCTCATGTAGCTCTTTTTCTGAAGACCTTTGTTCTTTTATTTGGGGTATTTTTCTTGATCTCTCCATTTGGCTGCATCTTTATATTTGTTATATGTATTAAATAGATATGCTATGACTTTGAATATTTGTGGGATGGTCTTATGTAGTAGATGTCTTGTGGGGTCCAATGGTACAATCCTCTGATCACCTGAGCTGGGTATTCTAGAACTGTCCTTTGTGTGGGTTTTGTGAGCCACTCTATTATAACTGAGGCTTGATTACTATTGGCCCATTGGGGTGTGATATCAACCCTCAGGCTGGCTGACTGTGGGGTTCAACCCCAAATATGGTATCTGAGCTGCTATGCAGGTGCTGACCATATGAAGCAGTATATACCTCAGCAGGATTTGGAGCTTGTTGGATCCTGCTCTGATGTTGTCGGTAGCTAGCCACTGGGCGCATTGGGTATGGGTCTCCTAGGAAGGACTTTGGTGCTGGCCAATGTAAGATGTTGCCTGTGACTAACCCTTGGCAACTTATTTGAAGTTTCAAGCAATACCCAGTTTGTGGCTGCCTTTGCTGGGCCTGGGTGAAGCTGCACACCAAGGCTAACTTTTACCAGCACTGAGTTCAGGGCTGGTGAGCCAAAGTATCAAGGCACCCTGAGATCTGCCTCTGCCTGTCAGCTGCCTGTTAGGCTCAGTCACTGAAAGAGCCACTGGCAGTACCCAAATTGTATGAGGAAGGTTTTCAGTGACTCAGGTAGAGTTAATAGTGTTCACCAGATTGATATATATTCAACCTCAGAGCTGATGCTGGGTCTGAGGCCACTCAGCAGAAATTCCAAATCTAGCTGCCACTCATCAGGTGTCTGCAGCCCTTTGTGTTGGGGCAGGGTCTCAGGAAATCATCAGGGTGAGGCCAGAAGAGTTTTTTAGACTTGACAGACCAAAATTTGGCTGCATGAAGGGTGGGCTCAGCACCAGTCAGTCATTTGAGGGAAAAAAGGCCCCTGGTTTAGAGCCATACAACTCAGTCTGTTCCAAATTTTGCTGGGAGCCCAAGCTCAGCAGGTGGGGCCACCAGGAGTTGATAGCTTGGGGTTACTTGATTTCTCTTAAGGGAGAGGACTGGTTAGGCTTGGGGGAAGGAAGGAAGAGAGCACTCCACCCCTACACCACACAGCACAGTCACTAATACCCCCTGAGTCTGCCCAGACTTCTACTTCCCTGCCTAGGCTGCTAATTCCTTTGCAGGGTATGAGCTCTGCAGAATAGAAAAATAGGGAATCCAGATGGTGGGGCTATTGCATTCCCTCAGGCTGATGCCATAAGGAGAGGAGTGCTCCCCTGAAGAAAGATACTGTCTACAGTATGAGAGAGGGACTCAGAACTGAAATCCTGGCAGCTAGCTGTCTCTTCAGCTCTCTCCCTAGATCTGTAAACCCCAGTCTCTCTTCATATGATGCTATTCTGCTCTGCCCTCCCTCTGGTGGAACCCAGTGTGAGTTGCTACAAGTGAGTTTTTGTGCATTGGGCCTTTAAGAGGGCTCCTAAGTCTCTAGCAGATTCCAGTCTCTCCCTGGCAGACAGAAGCCCCACTGAATTATAGTCAGATTTTATGTGGGTCCTTTTCCCAGCTCTGGTGCTCTGGGCTGGGGAGGCTGGCATAGAGTTGAGACCCCATGGTTTTCAGGGGGAATCATTGCAGCTGAGATATCCCTTTGGAATTTAGCCACTGCCTATGGGAACAGAAGGAGTCAATCCTTTTTGTGTCTCTGTCCTTTTTACCAGTATCGATGTGGCTTTTATACATTTTTTGTTATAAGACTTCTGTTCAGCTAATCTTCAGTTGGTTATTCAGGTTAATCCTTCTGTATTTTAGTTGTAATTTCAGTTTGATCCTGGGGGAGGTGAGTATAGCTTCCACCTACTCCACTGCCACCTTGGATCCTCTTCCCTTATTTAATTAAAAACAAAAACTTTTTAAAATTATTATTTCTGCTTTTAAGAATAATGTCTGTTGAGGTAAACTTTAAAAATAAGTAGTGTATGAAGAACAAATCTATTTTATAACTTAAGGATTGCCATTATTACAATTTTGTATTATTTCCTCTGGTCTTATGTTCTAGGCATATATATTTATATGTAATTTAATATAATATTAAGGTCATTCTGTGTCTTGCTTTTTTAAACGGTGAATCATAAACATGACATTGTATTCCTGGGTATTTTTGTAAGCTTAATTGTTTTATTGAAGTCAAATTTACATATTTTACAATTAACCATTTTAAAGTATGTAATTCAGTGACACTTAGTATAGTCACAACGTTGTGCAACTATCATCTTTAGTTCCAAAACACTTTTACTACTCAAAAGGAAAACATTCCCATTGAGCAAAATTTGCTCCCTGTTCCTCCAGCCCCTGAAAACCACCAGTCTGTTTTTTGTCTTTATGGATTTACCTATTCTGGATGGTTTATGTAAATGAAATCATACAGCATGTGGCTTTTTGTGTCTGGCTTCTGTTATTTTGCACAATATTTTCAAGGTTGATCCATGTTATAGTATGTATCAGTACATAATTCCTTTTTTATTTTAATTTTTTAAATTCATTTTAGAGAGAAGAGAAAGTGAGAGAGAGAGAGAGTGAGAGAAAGAGAGAGTGAGAGAGAGTGAGAGAGAGAGAGAGTGAGAGAGAGAGTGAGAGAGAGAGAGTGAGAGAGAGAGAGAGTGAGAGAGAGAGAGAGTGAGAGAGAGAGAGAGTGAGAGAGAGAGAGAGAGAGAAAGGGGGAGGAGAAGGAAGCATCAACTCCCATATGTGCCTTGACCAGGCAAGCCCAGGGTTTTGAACCAGCAACCTCAGTGTTCCAGGTTGACGCTTTATCCACTGCGCCACCACAGGTCAGACCCATCATTCCTTTTTAATAGCTAAAAAATTATTCTGTTGTACGAATATAACACATTTTGTTTTCCATTTATTGATTGATTGATGTTTGGACTTTCCCACCTTTTGGCTATTGTGAATAGTGCTACTTTGAATACCTGTTTTCAATTATTTTGGGTATATGCCTAGAAGTAGAAGTGCTAGGACATATGGTAATTCTATGTTTAAGTTTTGAGACACCACCAAACTGTTTTCCTTAAAGGCTATACCATTTTACATTTCCTCCACAAATAGATGAGGGTTCCAATTTGCCACATTTTTACCAATACTTATTTTTCTTTATTTTATAATCATCACAACATGTGTGAAGTGGTATCTTATTGTGGTTTTGATTTGCATTTACATAATATTTAATGGTGTTAAGCATCTTTTCATGTGCTTGTTGGCTATTTGTATATCTTCTTTGAAGGAATGTCTATTTAAGTCCTTTGCCCACTTTTTAATTTAGTTTTTAAAATTTGGGAGTTCTTTATATATTCTGGATATTGAACCTTTATTAGATATATGATTTGGAAATTTTATTTTCCATTCTGTAGTTTATCTTTTTAACTTTCTTGGCAATATCCTTTGAAGCAAAAAAATTTTACTTCTTTTGTGTGTGTGTGTGTGTGTGTGTGTGTGTGTGTGTGTGTGTGTGTGTGTGTGACAGAGACAGGGAGTCAGAGAGAGGGACAGATAGGGACAGACAAACAGGAAGGGAGAGAGATGAGAAGCATCAATTCTTCATTGCAGCACCTTAGTTGTTCATTGATTGCCTTCTCATATGTGCCTTGACTGAGGGCTACAGCAGACTGAGTGACCCCTTGCTTGAGCCAGTGACCCTGGGCTCAAGCCGGTGAGCTTTGCTCAAACCAGATGAGCCCACGCTCAAGCTGGTGATCTTGGGGTTTTGAACCTGGGTCCTTGGCATCCCAGTCCAACGCTCTATCCATTGCACCACCGCATGGTCAGGCAAAATATTTTACATTTTTATAAAGTTTGATTTATCTACTTTTTCTTTTCTTGCTTGTGCTTTTGGTATCATGTCTAAGAATACAATTCCAAATGCATTAGTTAGATTTTGGTGATCAAGATTTACCTGTTTTCTTCTAGCAGTTTTATAGTTTTAGCTCTTACATTTATGTCTTTATTTTGAGTTAATTTTTATATGTGGTGTGAGGTAGGAATCCAAATGAATTGTTTTGCATGTTTACGTAGTTTTTTCAGTGCCTTTAAAAGACTATTCTTTCCCCATTGGATGGTTTTGGTACCCTTGTTGGAATCAATTGACCATAGATGTACAGGCTTATTTCAGGACTCTCTGCTCCACTTTAATACTCTACATAGCTCTCATTATGTCAGAACCACACTGTTTTATTATAGAAAGATTTGAAATTTAGATGTGTAAGTCTCCCCACTTTTTCTTTTATAAGTTTGCGTAAATGTAATTTTCAGTGTCTCCATGGCATTGTGTTGTATGATCATACCTCAATTTATTTTCCTGGTACCGGGTGGTTGGAAAGCAGATTTCTTCATTCAGTTATCAAGCACTGATGGAGGGCCAGCACTAGCCAATGTTTACAAAATGCAGCTGTGGGCAAGGACAACAATCCTTAGCACAAAAATTGAGAATGAAGTATGTTCATATACAAAACTGTATTAATAAATCGCTATGCAAATAAAATATTAAAAATCAAAACTAAAAATTTGAGAGTACTGGTAGAAAATGTTTGTTTTCTCTGCCTGATTGTATGGGAAGTTACCCCCCAAATTAACTTTGAATATACCTCATGTCCAGTTGCATACATTTTTTATATGTGGCATGTCACTTAATAAATCATTTTCATGAAGGGTCCCAGACTTCAGCCCTTCTCTGAGATTTCTATGGCCTTTTATACGTAAGACCTACCATCTACCTAATAAAGTTAGAGAAAGCAAACTGTGGCATTCTCTCTTAATGGCAGTGCGGAATCTAGTATTCTGGTTTGTTGATACCTATGTGAACTCTAGTGTTGTCTTTTAATAAGAGTGAGAATGGATTATCTTTAGTGTGATTTTTAAAGATCGAACTTGGCATGCAATTTTGGCGTTCAATTTTTAAATCAGAAAAAGTAAGTTTCTTAGACTTCTAATGATTAGATTGTTTAATGCATATAAAACCCTTTGAATAGTACCTGGTACATAAGTGCTTCATAAATGTTAGTTTTTCCAGAAAATTCCCCAATTTCTCTTTTGACCCTCCCAACCCCATCTCTACCAATGTGATATATAGTCCAGCCAGGGCTGAGGGGAAAGGATGTGCTATTAAGAAGACTACCCCAGTCCTGACTCTAGAGAAGTTTTTATAATGTTTTATTTATTTTTATTTTATTTTTTTACAGGAACAGGAAGAGAGTCAGAGAGAGGGATAGATAGGGACAGACAGACAGGAATGGAGAGAGATGAGAAGCATCAATCATTAGTTTCTCGTTGCTGTTGTGACACCATAGTTGTTCATTGATTGCTTTCTCACACGTGCCTTGACCACTGGCCTTCAGCAGACTGAGTACCCCTTGCTGGAGCCAGCGACCTTGGGTCCAAGATGCTGAGCTTTTGCTCAAGCCAGATGGGCCCACGCTCAAGCTGGCGACCTCGGGGTCTCAAACCTGGGTCTTCTGCATCCCAGTCCGATGCTCTATCCACTGCGCCACCGCCTGGTCAGGCTAGAGAAGTTTTAAACTCCCAGTTCTGTGCTCAAAGCTGTCTGAGAGCTTTTGATGTTTTCTGACAATAAACAAGTTTATTAATTTTGATATCCTGTGTTTTGGTCTAAATATAGAGTGACCAAAACATTTAAATAGATAATCCACAAGGCCATTTCTCATAAGCTTTCCAGTTGAAGAGTGACAGAAAATGCCATACCAAAATATGCCACTTTAGCATGAGGATTAGTTTGAACTGAAAGCAATTGAGAAGCAGCAGATACAGGAAAAGCCCTCTGCCGTCCCCTAATTTGGCTAAATGCAGCATCAAAATGTGTGCAGCTATATTCCCACCTCGCTCTACCAGGAAGGACAGAAGTTAGTCCCTAGAGACAACTGTAAAACTTTATCAGCCAGAAGGAGCACCAGGGGAATCTACAGAGTAAACTTTACTAAAATTAACCCTATCTGCCATTATTTTCCCTATATATTGGCCTTCCCACAATTTGCTGTTCCTAGAATATCAGTCTTTTTCCTTTGTCTGGTCTCTTCTCTAAAAATCTATTGCTCTACTGTTAAGATTATATATAAACCCAAATTGTAACCAGCCCTTGAGTTACTCATGTCTAGGTACTCCCAGATATATGAGTGATGCGCCTGCTAGTACACTTCCGTTTGTTTTTCCCTTGTTAACCTGTCCTTTGTTGATTTAATTTACAGGGCCCCGTCACAATTCACATGGGCAGAGGAAAAAGACTTGTTCCCATCCCCACACAGTCATGCTTTTAGGAGCTGGACCAGGTTGTTCCATACTCTAGGACAGTCAGTTCTTGGTGCTATGGCTCTCAGTGGCTCCTGTTTATGGTAAAGTAGAAAAGATCAAATACCAGCACATGGGCAACAGCTGTTGAATAGGTCCAGAGTATGTTGCATGGGGACTTTTCCTTTTAATCAGAAGTCAAGAGACACAAGAATTATCTCCCCGGCAGGATACCTTCACTAAGACACCCTCTCTCCCGCATTCCACCAGAAGGTGTTGAAGTGGAGTACACTCCTCCTGCATTCCAGTGAGGGGTGGGGTGGGACAAAGGAGCAAGGAGTGAGAGAACCAAATAAGTTCTTTTTTCTTTTTTCTTAGAGAAAGAGAGAGAGAGAGACAGACAGACAGACAGGGACAGATGACAGAAAGGGAGAGAGATAAGAAGCATCAACTCATACTATAGTTGCAGCATCTTAGTTGTTCATTAATTGCTTTCTCATATGTGCCTTGACTAGGGGGATTGAGCTTAGCCAGTGACCCCTTGCTCAAGCTAGTGACCATGGGCTTCAAGCCAGTGACTGTGGGTCATGTCTATGATCCCATGCTCAAGCTGGTGACCCTGCGCTCAAGCCGGAAACCTCAGTGTTTCAAACCTGGGTCCTCAGCATCCCAGGCTGATGCTTTATGAACTGCACCACCACCTGGCCAGGCAAGAACCAAATGTGTTCTAACCATTTCTGGTGACTTCAGACCACTGCTCTTCAAACTTGATTCCAGCATTACATATAGTTTTGTGCAATAATATTCTTATTATATATTATTTAAAAAGTTAATATCAATTATCTTAGTAATATTTAAAGTGAACATAGAGACAAATCCCAAATTAAACAGTCATAACAACAAACAGAATGATATGCTGTGACCCACTAAATTTATTTCTGACCCTTGTGGTAAGTGGTAACCCCACTTTGAAGACGACTGCTGAGTGTCCAGAAACCTCCCATAGAAACATCCTTCTTCCTCAGGAGGAGTGAGAGCAGTAGGCACCAGTCTCGCTAGCAGATGCTTTTTGTGTATTTGTACTTTGTTCTCACCCAGAAGAGTCTAAGTTACCTGTTTTTGCCGGAATATCAGAAGAGAAGTTGGAGAAGTTTCTCTTAAAGTTTTCCTCACTTTACTATATTCCTTCTGCATCTTGGGCACCCAGATTTTTCTGTATTCACTGAGTAAGAAGCAATGAGTCATGTCTTCAAAGATGGGATACAGGTATCTATAATTTTAGTTAACGTGCTGCCATAAACTTTGTCTAGCTTACCCTCAGGTAAGAGACAGACAAATTTTTTTTCAGTCTCAGCAGAAGGTGTTCTGTGATATTTTCTGATACAAGCAATCAATTCTCTAACATCAGCTGACTGTTCTACAATTCAGTTAAGTTCCAACACTTTCTGTTTAGGGTTAGCATCACATCCCACGAGGTAAGAGCTCAGGCCAGAAGTCTGAGCCCACTTCAGATGCCAGGTTGTCGTCACTGATAGTCTGACCTATAAATTAAGGGGTACCTATAACCCTCTTCTTAGGTTTGATTATTGTCTACAGTAACCCACAGAACTCAGGAAAGCACTTTACTTGCTATTACCCATGTATTTTAAAGGATACATCTTAGGAACAGCCTAATAAAAGAGGTGTTCGGGGCAAGGAATGGGGGAACATCACCCTCTCAGCACCTTGATGTGATGTGTTCACTTACTCTGAAGCTTTCCAAACCCTGTCATTTAGGAGTTTTTTATAGAGGTTTTATTAGATAGCACAACTGATTAAATCTTTTGCCACTGGTGATTGAACTCAATCTCTAGCCCCCGCTCCTTCCCAGAGGTCAGGTGTTAGAGCTAAAATTCTCTCCTTCTACCCCTCTAATTATGCCTGATCTTTTGGAGACCAACCCCTAGAGACCCCCAATCATGAGCCATCTCGTCAGCATACAAAAGACATTTTTACCTCTCCTAAGATTTCAATGGTTTTAGAGCTCTGTGCCAGGAACTAGGAACAAAGACTGAGTACTTATTTTTATTATAACACATATGTATTAATTTTTTTCCCAGGAAAATTTGCGTGCTAATGTAGAGGGTTGCAGGAGCGGGGTCAGTTTCTGCTATTTCCTCACCCCTGCCTCACCTGGCTTGGTGCACAAGAGAAGGTGGAGAAGGAACCAGTCAGAATTATTTCTGTTCCTCTCGTTGCCTTTATCTTCTGACCAAAGACACCATGTCTGGAAACCAGCTGAATGTGGAAAAACATCCTACTGAAGGCAAAATTAAGAGTGGGTGAGAGAAATTCACCAGGGGTGAGAAATCACTAGAAAGTTTTACAAAGTTGTTCAGTTATGGCCTGTGGTAGTTCTCTTCCCGGCACTCTCAGAGGATTGTGAAAACATCAAAGGATGCCCTTAGAGTGCAGAGTCATACAGCTGCAGTGGCCCTGTGTTTGAAACTATAAAGAAAATACAGTGGTTAACAACATTTCTCTGAGTTGTTTTACATTTCCTCCTTTTTAATGCGTATTTTCCTTGCACCTGTGATCTTTCTGTTCCTGTCATGACCTTTTATCATGTTCTTTGTGTTATTTCTCTGCTTGAATCCATGCAATGAGCCTGCACTGTCTATGAGTATGTTCCTTTGTTTTATCCTTTTGAGAGTTGTTAACACTTGCCTTTCTGCCTCTCAAAACCCACACCATCTGTCATAAGTAAGACAATAAGAGTACTCCAGGCCACACCCCTGTCTTGTGTTTCCCCTCCAAACACAAGTACAAATCATGACACTCATTTTGATTTCTTAAGATTTTCATTCTGGTAATTAAATAATTTTTTATAAGGCTGCTCTTAAAAACTAATAGGCTATTTTTGTTTTAAGTTAACAGAAAAATTTAAGAGAAAGTATAAAGAGTTCTCATTTGTTCAATCACAGCTCTTTTCACCTCTCAGATTCCCCAGTCATCACATCTTGAACTAGTATACTACATTGGTTATGATTGATGAGCCAACATCAATATATTATTATTAACTAAAGTCCCTAGTTTACATTGGGGTCTTTTCTTTGTATTGTATATTCTATGGGTTTTGACAAAAGTATGTCACGTACCCACCATTACAGTGTACAGAATTATTTCACTGCCCTCAAAATCCTTCGTGCCTTACTTAATCATCCTCCCCCGCCCCTCAAAAAAACAAAAAATCAAAACCCAACAACACGGTACTGATCTTTTCAGATAGGCTTCTTTCACTTAACAATATTCATTTAGCGTGACCTGTGGTGGCGCAGTGGATAAAGTGTCGACCTGGGAACACTGAGGTCGCCAGTTCAAAACCCTGCACTGGTCTGGTCAAGGCACATATGGGAGTTGATGCTTCCAGCTCCTCCCCTCTTTCTCTCTTTCTCTCTCTCTCTCTCTCACTCTGTGTCTCCTCTCTAAAATGAATAAAATAAAAATAAATTAAAAAAATAAAAAACAATATTCATTTATATTTCTACCTTGTCTTTTCCTGGCTTGGTAGCTTCTTAATTTATATTACTGAATAATATTCCATTGAATGAATGTCCAACAGATTGTTTATTCATTAGAGCCTCTTTTAATGGCAAAAGTCATGCCATCCTGGCTCACTTTAACACAACCACAAGATTTATTATTCTAGATTATAATAATAACATCTTTATCATGATGCTTACAGAGAAGTCCTGACTTTTCATAATTCATAATTCTATAAGAAACAAATGAGAACCATAAATGTATCAGTACACTTCATCTTCATTCCCTATCTGGTCTAACTACAGGAAAACAATTTTTGAACATCAACAATATATATACTAGACATCCTAGAGAATGTCTCAATTCTTAGCTGACTTCTTCATTTGTAAAGTATCATGCAAGGTGGAGAACATTCTCCATGGTCCTCCTTTGGCAAATTATAATCATTCTCATTGGGAAAAAAATGACAAATTATAAAATAGCACTATTGATATTTTTAAAATCTCAGCCATTTATACATATATACATCTGTACGTATACAGAGGTGTGTGTGTGTGTGTTTTATTCTTTCAGTCTTTGTTTATTTGCTGTCTTGGTCCATTTGAGCTGCTATAATGAAATACTACAGACTGGGTAGTTTATAAACACCAAAATTTATTTCTCACAGTTCTGGAGGCTAGATAGCCAAGATCAGGGTGCAGTATGATCAGGTGAGTGCTTTTTTCTTGGTTGCAGATTTCTCACTTTGTGTTCTCACATGGTGAGAGGGGCTTTATTGTATGACCACTAATCCCATTTATTAGGAGCCTATCCACAAGACCTAATCATTTCCCATAGGCCCCAACTACTAATAACAGCACTTTTGTGGGGTTAAGACTTCAACATGTGACTTGCAAGGGCAACAAAACATTCAACCCACAGCATTTAGCATGTCATCTTTCCATGTGAACTTTCCCCTCTTCACCCTTCAGTGAAGCTCATTGGCCAGTGACAAGATGTAGATAATCCTAATGGTTTAATGGGCAACTTTGTCCCTAGGTAACCCAGATAAAACTGACCCAGTGAGTTCTGAATCGACATGAAAAACACATTGTGGGAGGGGCATACTGTGAGTTCTTAAATGGCTTTTCCTGTGTTTTCCCTTTTTCCTCTCTGGAATCTAGTGCTGTACCTTTCCTTGATGAAAACTCAAGTCGTTAGAACAGAACAGAGCTTTTGGCATGACAGATATAAAAATTAATCCTGTTTAAGTATTTATTCACCCAAGGTAGTAAACTGGGAATTAGAACCCTCAATTTAATCTCAACTCAGTGAAGATTTATTGAGGACCTAGAAGTAGCTGGAAACTATTCCAAGGGGGTTAAGAAATGGTAAGGTAAGTCAAAAATAATTTTTGACCTCTAAGAGTTTACAGTTTTATGAGGACTGATTTATTTGGTAGAAGTAGAAAGAAATCTAAGCCACGAGAAAAGAATAATTAGAGGTGAAGGAGCTGAGAGGTGGGGCTACAGCTTCTGGATGGCAATGTCCTGCAGGGAGATACCACAAGAGAGGACTGGATGTCCCGAGAGAAAGGTGTTTGAACTTGGGCTGGTGGAAACTACAAGGGTGAGAAGGAGGACCCCACCTGTCTCCATCATGTTAGCATGTCTGAGTATGAATATTGTGCAGAGTCCCCCCCTCCCTCTCCCATGAGCGTTTTCTCTCACTGGGTCTCCCCTCAGGCCTCAAATTTCCTTTTCTGTCCCTCCTTCCCTTTATCTCTCTTTATAAATTGGCAAGTAAGAACTCCAGATTCAGTATGTGTTGATTGTATTGACTGTCTTTTTATGTCACCTGTTTCTACTTTTAAAAGGTATGGGAAGTAGTTTGTACACCTCACAGTACTGAGCTAAACTTGTTCAACGTATATGCAAAGGTATGACACTAAGCTCTCTGAGGCAGGAGTGTGTCCTATTCACCAAGTGGCTGGATTAGTGCATGGGACATAGTCAGAGTATCTAACGTTTGTTGGGAAAAGGTTTCAGGTCAGAAAGCCTGGAGTGTGTATTATATATTACCTCTGTAGTAACAGAAATCTGTCCAATCATTTTAAAATCTGTCTCCTCATTTAAACATGAGATTAATCATATTTTGAAGTTTATTTTTTAAAAAAATCAAAAGAAATAAAGAATAAGGAAACATTTAAAACTATAAAACATTTTAAGTATTACACGTTGCCATTTGTTTGCATGGCAATAAAAAGTTCTCAGAGGAATCAAATTCAGCAGGCCTGAAAAAGTCCCAGACCAGCCTTTTCAGTTAACTGGTTTTGATAAATATACTACTGCTCACAAAAATTAGGGAATATTTTATCACTTCATATTCATTTTAAAATATCTCCTAATATTTTTTTATTAACTTTAATGGGGTGACACCAATAAATCAGGGTACATATATACAATGAAAACATCTCCAGATTATCTTATCATTCAATTGTGTTGCATACCCATCACCCAAAGTCAAATTGTCCTCTGTCACCTTCTATCTGGTTTTCCCTGTACCCCTCTCCTCCTCCCTATTCCATCCTCCCCTCCGTCCCCCCATCCCGTAACCACCACACCCTTGTCCATGTCTCATAGTCTCACTTTTATGTCCCACCTATGTATGAAATCATGCTGTTTTCAGTTTTTTTTCTGATTTACTTATTTCACTCCGTATAATGTTATCAAGGTACATCCATTTTGTTGTAAATGATCCGATGTCGTCATTTCTTATGGCTGAGTAGTATTCCATAGTATATATGTACCAAAGCTTTTTAATCCACTCGTCCTCTGACGGACACTTGGGCTGTTTCCAGATCTTCGCTATTGTGAACAATGCTGCCACGAACATGGGGGCGCATTTCTTTTTTTCGAATAGTGTCATGGTGTTATTAGGGTATATTCCTAAAAGTGGGATAGCTGGGTCAAAAGGCAGTTTGACTTTTAATTTTCTGAGGAATCTCCAAACTGTTTTCCACAGTGGCTGCACCAGTCTGCATTCCCACCAGCAGTGCAGAAGGGTTCCCTTTTCTCCGCATCTTCGCCAGCACTTATTCTGTGTTTTGCTGATGAGCACCATTCTGACTGGTATGAGGTGATATCTCATTGTGGTTTTAATTTGCATTTCTCTAATGATTAGTGATGTTGAGCATTTTTTCATATGTCTTTTAGCCATCTGTATGTCTTCTTTGGAGAAATTTCTATTCATTTCTTTTGCCCATTTTTTGATTGGATTGTTTGTCTTCCTGGTGTTGAGTTTTATAAGTTCTTTATAAATTTTGGTTATTAACCCCTTATCAGACGTGCTGTCGAATATGTTCTCCCATTGTGTGGTTTATCTTTTTATTCTGTTCTTACTGTCTTTAGCTGTGCAAAAACGTTTTAGTTTGATACAGTTCCATTTGTTTATCTTGCCTTTTATTTCATTTGCCAGTGGAGATAAATCGGAAAATATGTTGTTGCTACAGATGTTGGAAAGCTTGCTGCCTATGTTTTCTTCTAAGATGGTTATAGTTTCATGGCTTATGTTTAAGTCTTTTATCCATTTTGAATTTGTTTTTGTGAATGGTGTAAGTTGATGGTCTAGTTTCATATTTTTGCAGGTAGATGTCCAATTTTCCCAGCACCATTTGTTAAAGAGGCTGTCTTTACTCCATTGTATGTTCTTTCCTACTCTGTCAAATATCAGTTTTCCATAAAGCTGTGTGTTTATTTCTGGGTTCTCTGTTCTGTTCCATTGATCAATGTGTCTGTTCTTATGCCAGTACCAGACTGTCTTGAGTATAATGACCTTGTAGTATACCTTGATATCCGGAAGAGTGATACCTCTTGCTTTATTTTTTCTTTTTAAGATTGCTGAGACTATTCGTGTTCTTTTTTGGTTCCATATAAATTTTTGGAATATGTGTTCTATATCTTTGAAGTATATCATTGGTATTTTAATTGGTATTGCATTGAATTTATAAATTGCTTTGAGTAATATAGACATTTTAATGATGTTTATTCTTCCTAGCCATGAGCACGGTATATGCTTCCACTAGTTTGTATCTTCCTTGATTTCTTTTATCAATGTTTTATAATTTTCTGAGTACAAGTCCTTAACCTCCTTGGTTAAATTTACTCCTAGGTATTTTATTTTTTTGGCTGTAATAGTGAAGGGGATTGTTTCCTTAATTTCTTTTGCTGAAAGTTCATTGTTTGTGTATAGAAATACCTCTGATTTCTGAGTATTAATTTTATATCCTGCCACCTTGCTGAATTCATTTATCAGGTCTAGTAGTTTTTTGACTGAGACTTCAGGGTATTCTATATACAATATCATATCATCGGCAAATAGTGACAGTTTTACTTCATCTTTTTCAATTTGGATGCTTTTATTTCTTCTTTTTGTCTGATTGCTATAGCTAGGACTTCCAGAACTATGTTGAATAAAAGTGGTGAAAGTGGGCAACCCTGCCTGGTTCCTGATCTTAAGGGGATTGCTTTTAATTTTTGTCCATTTAGTATGATGTTTGCTGTGCGTTTGTCATAGATGGCCTTTATCATGTTAAGGAATGTTCCTTGTATTCCCACTTTACTGAGAGTTTTGAGCATGAATGGGTGCTGGATTTTATTAAATGCCTTTTCTGCATCTATTGAAATTATCACATGATTTTTGTCCTTCCTTTTGTTTATGTGATGAATCACATTGATTGATTTGCTAATATTGAACCAGCCTTGCCTCTCCAGAATAAATCCCACTTGATCATGGTGTATGATTTTTTTCATATATTGCTGGATCTGGTTGGCTAATATTTTGTTGAGAATTTTAGCGTCTAAATTCATCAGGGATATAGGCCTATAATTTTTTTTCTTTGTGTTGTCTTTGCCCAGTTTTGGGATCAGAATTATGCTTCCCTCATAAAAGGAGTTTGGAAGTCTTCCTTCCTCTTGAATTTTTTGAAATAGCTTGAGGAGGATAGGAATTAGTTCTTTGAATTTTTGATAGAATTCACTTGTGAAGCCTTCAGGCCCAGGACTTTTCTTTTTTGGGAGTTTTTTGATAACTGTTTCGATCTCATCTGTTGTAATTGGTCTGTTTAGGTGTTCTGATTCCTCCAGATTGATTTTTGGAAGTTTATATGATTCAAGAAATTTGTCCATTTCACCTAGATTGTCTGTCTACGTTTTGGCATATAGTTCTTCATAGTATTTTCTTACAATGCTTTGTATTTCTGTTGCATCAGTTGTTATTTCTCCACTGTCCTTTCTAATTTTATTTATTTGAGACCTCTCTCTTTTTTCCTTGGTGAGTCTAGTTAAAGGCTCATCAATCTTGTTTAACTTTTCAAAGAACCAGCTTCTTGTTTCATTGATCCTCTGTATTGTTTCCTTAGCCTCTATGTCATTTATTTCTGCTCTGATCTTTATTATTTCCTTCCTTCTACTTGTCCTGGGTTTTATTTGTTTTTGTTTTTCTAGTTCTTTTAGCTGCAGGGTCAGGTTGCTTATTTGAGCTTTTTCTAGCTTCTTATGATATGCCTGTAGTGTAATGAACTTCCCTTTCAGAACTGCTTTTGCTGTGTCCCATAAATTTTGAGTTGATGTATGCTCATTATCATTTGTTTCTAGAAACTTTTTTATTTCTTCTTTGATCTCATTGTTAATCCATTTATTATTTATTATCATGCTATTTAGTTTCCAAGTGTTTGAGTATTTTTCAGTTTTTCTTTTGTGGATAATTTCTAGTTTCATGGCATTGTGATCAGAGAAAATGCTTGATATGATTTCAATCTTCTTAAATTTATTGAGACCATTTTTGTGTCCTAACATGTGGTCTATCCTAGAAAACGTACCATGAGCGCTTGAGAAGAATGTATATTCTACTGCTTTAGGGTGAAAAGTTCTGAAGATATCTATTAAATCAAGTTGATCTAGTGTATCCTTTAAGTCTGCTGTTTCTTTGTTAATTTTCTTTCTTGTGGATCTATTTAGTGTTGTTAGTGGGGTATTGAAATCCCCTACTATGATAGTATTGCTGTTAATCTTGCCCTTTATATCCATCAAAGTCTGCTTTATGTATGTCGGGGCTCCTATATTTGGTGCATAGATATTTATAATAGTTATATCTTCCTGTTGAATTGTTGCCTTTATCATTATGTAGTGTCCTTCTTTATCTCTTACTACAGCCTTTGTTTTAAAGTCCATTTTGTCAGATATAAGTACTGCTACCTCGGCTCTTTTTTCATTTCCATTTGCATGAACTATTTTTTTCCATCCTTTTACCTTCAGTCTATGTGCATCTTTTGTTTTAAGGTGTGTCTCTTGTAGACAGCATATGTATGGGTCCTGTTTCTTTATCCATGCAGCTACCCTATGTCTTTTGATTGGATCATTTAATCCATTTATATTTAAGGTTATTATTGATATGTAGTTGTTTATTGCCATTTTATTCTTTAAAGCTGTATTATTTTTTTTTTGCTATATTCTTTCCTTTCTTTGTACTCTTCACAACAGGCCCCTTAGTATCTCTTGCAGAATTGGTTTGGTTTTAATGAATTCCTTCAGGCTTTCTTTGTCTGGAAAGCTCTTTATTTCTCCTTCAATTTTAAATGTTAGCCTTGCTGGATAGAGTAGTCTTGGTTGTAGGTTCTTGTTCTGCATTACTTTGGTTATATCTTGCCATTCCCTTCTGGCCTCAAGTGTTTCTGTTGAGAAGTCCAATGTCATCATTATGGGGGCTCCTTTGTAGGTGATAGCCTTTTTTTTTCTAGCAGCTTTTAAGATTTTTTCTTTATCCATTAGCTTTGGTATTTTAACTATGATGTGTCTTGGTGTAGATTTTTTTGGGTTTCTCTTTAATGGAGTTCTGTGTGCTTCTTGAACCTGTGGAATGTTTTCCAGCCTTAATTTAGGGAAGTTTTCTGCTATGATTTGATTGAACAAAGTTTCCATTTTCTGTCCTCTTTCCTCTTCTTCAGGTACCCCTATGATGCGAATGTTGTTTCTCTTTAGGTTGTCACAGAGCTCCCTTAGAGTTTCCTCACATTTTTTGAATCTCTTTTCCTTTTTTTTCTCTGCTTCTGTAACTTTGTTTATTGTGTCCTCTAACTCACTGATTCGATTCTCGGCGTGATTCATCCTGCTTTTACTTCCTTCCATTGTGGTCTTCAGTTCTGATACTGTATTTGTTATTTCTGTCTGGTTCTTTTTTATTATTTCAATTTCATTTTTTATACTTGTTATCTCTTTTTTAGGTGCTCATAGTGACTATCCATTTTTGCTCTAATTTCTTTGAACATCCTAACTATCATTATTCTAAAGTCTGCTTCTCGTAGTTTGGTTACATCTGGTTCATTCAGGACCTTCTCTGGGGATTTCTCTTGGTTGATTTGGTTTGCATTCCTCTGCCTGCCCATTTTATCTGAGTGTGAGCAAGTTGTGGCCACTGGAGTCCAGTATGTGTTGCCTTTGTGTTCTCTAGGTGTGGTCTGTCCGCAGGCCTGCCACCCCCTCTGCTGCTACCTAGGGTGGTTGGGTATGGGCATTGCCAGCAACAGCCTACTGCAGCTGTTGCTGTGATTTCCGCCTCTCTTTTGTGGGAGGGGCTGTCACTCAAGCCACAATCTTCAGCACGAAGGGCAGAGGTGAGTACCTTTGCTCAGCTGCGGACCCAGCCAGTTTCCGGATGGCTTACGCCGAGCCCCTGCAGTCAGAGCCTGCTTGCCACAGTTTCGCGTGTTGGGCGGGGCTTTTGACATGCTCTCAGCTGTGAGCCTTTGCCCGTCCAGGATTTAGCCCTGCCCTTGAGGCCAGGGCCCTCCTGTGCAGGGTCGCAAACCGCGGTTTCTCTGTCCGGGCGTGTTTGCTGGCGTGATCTCAGCTGCGAACTTCTGCTCGTCTCGGGGTCTACCCCGTCCCCGCGTTAAGAGGCCGCTCGCACACACAGGATGGCAAGTCGCAGTTTCTCCGTGTGGGCGAGGTTGGCAGCATGAGCTCAGCCGTGAGCCCCTTGCCCATCCCTGGTCCTAGCCCCTGACCCGTTCCCGCGGTCAGGGCCGGCTTGCGCAGGATCTCAGAGCAGATCTCTGCCCGTATTTTTCCCCTCAAGTGGGGTCACAGGCGGGCCCCCAGCTGTCGGACTGCTTTCGTGCGTCCCTTTTGCCCCTGCTGGGCTAGACCGAGCTCACATCAGTTGTGTCTCCACCCATGCCGACAGGACCGCGTTTCAGCATCCTGCCGCAACCACACCGTTCAGCAACCCTCAGGGAGATGGAAGTGCCCTAAGTCTCCACACTGTAGGCCTGGGAGCTCCTTCCCTCTAAGCAGCTCTGCTCTAATTGCCGCGGGAAAGCTTGTTTGGCTAGTGTCCTGTCTCCCTTTGCTGGTATTGCTAGTTCCAGGGGAAATATTTGTTTTCGCTTAGGGAAATGACTTAGCCCAGGGGTCAGGATGGCTGTCCCTCAGAGTGTCCTTGTGCCTTCAGTCCACTCTCTGTTCCCACTGCTCTGTTCCTCTCCTCTGTCCCCGTTCCCCGGAGCCCCGGGTGCGTGGTTGTGAGAGAGGGTTTCTGCACTGTCCCTTTGAAAAGATTCTTGGGTCTGAGAAAACTATCTCTTTTTCACAAACAGTATCCTCACTTGCTTCACAGCTCAATACTGTCCATACGCCTCTTCTAGGCTCTGGGACTGCAGGCTGGGGCTTGGTTCCTGGGACCCAGGTCCCTCGCTCTCCGCCAAACTCTCCTCTTGCCACGCGGGTCTCTCCGGGCTGCCATTTGCTCCGGGGAGCTGGGCAGCCCTCTTCGCGTTTTCGCTATTCCTACCAGTCTCAATGTGGCTTCTGCAGTGTTCCTTGGTTGAAGATTCCACTTAGTTTAGTTCAAAGTTGGTTTATCCAGATGATGGTTCTTAAAATTGAGTTATAATCCACTTTGGTTCTGGGAGTTGGAAGTTGGTATGTCCGCCTACTCCATTGCCATCTTCCGTCTACCGAAATATCTCCTAATTTTTGTGAGCAGTATAGTTGAGGGTTCTTCAAGTTCTATAAAGTCCACTCTTCAGGGCTATCTCCATTCAATGAGCCCATGATAGTATCTGTTGAGTTGTATCTGGTGAGTCTTCCACTTGTGCAAATATTCCCAAATCAGTTTCCTTAATCCTTTCCTGCTACTGTGTACCTTTCTAAAACAATATTTAAAAAATGTTTTTAAATTCCAGTTTATATTCAGCATTATCTTGTATTAGTTTTAGGTGTATAGCATAGTAGTTAGATTGTCATATAACCCATTTGATACCAAACATAGTTATTAGAATATTAATGACTATATTGCCTATGCTTACTTTAAATGACTATTTTGTAGCTACCAGTCTGTACTTCTAAATCCCTTCACCTTTTTTACCCAGCCCCCTGACCCTCTACCCTTTGGCTACTATTAGTGTGTTTTCTACATCCATGAGTTTGCTGTGTTTTGTTTATACCTTCAAACATGCTAGGGAAAGATAAATTCTCTACCTTTCTAACTTGGCACAGAGAGCAAGATCCTAAATATTTATTTGTAAAATGGATCATTTATGCAGCTCATAGGTCAGTCTTGCATAAGGAATATTTGGAAACTTTTCAAATTTCAGCCCATTAGCAGACCTGTCCCTCATGTACATTGCTAGGATCTTATAAGAAGTGAATCTAAATGTCACTCTTCTTGTATGGGGCTATGTGGGGATGCAGCAGGTCAAGAAAATGCACACCATTGAGCCAGTTTCCGCACGCTGATGACTGGAGAGTTGGCCCCAGGATGTCTTCTTGATGTGCATGTGTAGATTATAAAATGCTTCTGAATAAAAGATGCTGAGATAATGTAAGAAAAACCTGACCTATCATAATATAATATAATTTCCAGACCCATAAAGGATTTTTTAGAGTACTAAAGAGGAGGTTGGGAGTTCTAAGACACTCCTGGCCCCGAGGACATAGATACCTGAGCATGTGCACACACGCAAACTTATACTCCCACCCAAACTAAACAGCACTGGAAAGAGGTCACTTTTGAGCAAAGTGGTCACCTCAGAGTAGGGGAGGAGCAAAGGTGACTGCACTGTTAGCGAGCCCCCTCATTTACTCTGCCCCGTATAGTTCCACAGTCTCCTCTCCAGCAAGTGCTAGGTTGTGAAAGGTGACCCTTCTTTAGACCCAAGCACTGTCTTCATTTTGCTGTAGAGATATCCTGAGGTTTTGGGGACCTTATCCACCCTTTGTCAGTAAGACAGTAATAGACTGCACCTTCCCTAAGTCAGTGTGTATCTCCTCTTGCTGATAACTCCTCCTGGGTGCCGCCCTCACGACAGGTCTGCTCACAGATACAGACAAGATTAGATGGAATGAGGACTCTATTCCTCAACTAATAAGGAACAATTTGGCTCACCTGAAATTCCCAGTAGGTTGGCACTGAGAGGGTATTTGATAATTGCTGCTCTTTTGAATAAGAACCCAGCAGGTACATTTTGTAAGAAAAATAAAGCACCTGCACGGTGGGTACAATATAAAGTTGTCAGATAAAATACAGGATTCTTTTTCAATCTGAACTTCAGATGAATAGTGTGTTGATAAAACTATGTCCCAAATATGCCCAGTTGAATATGAACTTCAGATAACAAATAATTTTTAAGTATACCCCAAACATGCCTAGTTAAACTGGAATCTCTAATAAACACTGATTTTATTTTGGCATAAGTATGTCTCATGCGATATTTTTCTGGGTGGACTGCATTAGGTGGTGAGCGGGGAGGACAGTGACCAATAGCCCTTCAATGCTATCTGGGATTTGGGAAGAGTTTCCAATGGGATTAGAAGACGTGTGAGGAACAGATTTGACATGAAGAACCACCACCAACAAAAGGGAGACAGAGTTATGACAGTTACTACAGATGAAATAGTTGAAATGTGGCTAGGGAGAAAAAAAAAGTAATTGTTGTAGTCCATTAAATTTTTAATATTTGAATTTTGAAGCATTTTTTCTCACAGTACATTCACCATGAATGGTTTAATTTACTTCAAGCCAACCTCACTATTTACTTGAGAATGTCTCTCTTGGAAAAACTGTCCCTGAAGAAACATATTCTCTTCCAGGTTCATTTACTTAACCTTTCCCATGCTTCCTAAAATCTCTTCTATTTGTTTATTTGCACCTATTAGAAAATGCTTGCCATCTCTGCCCTATAACCAGAACAAAGCAAGTATTTAATCAGTTAATATGGTTCTCTCACCATCTTCCCATAGGGAAAGCTGGGCATTTTGAATGGAACTACAGAGCAATGTCTCTGTTTTCCTTGCCCACTTCAGATTCAACTTCCCCCATTCATGCCTTTCTTCTCAGAAGCAGTTCATTGCCAACTTCTGCTGTTTCATTACCAAATGTGACCCCACTCCCACTATGGGTGGTCGGCTCAGTTCAGCATTTTCCTCGGGTGAGAGGCTGAAACATCTCAGGTCAGTAGCTTGTGAGCAGTGATGGCACCTGAGAAGCAAGCTGAGGCTTGCCTGATGGGGGTGTCCAAGGGGGAGGGGGGAGAGAAGCAATCTAGCATAGCAAAGCAGGCTCAGACAAATTGCTAAACACTGTAGTACAAAGATGGCATACATCTCTGAAATGAGAATCTTGAAAATCAATAAGAATTGGAATTGAAAAGAAAGAATTATAGCTGTCAAAATGCAGGATGTCCACAGGGTATTTGAGCTAAGGTCCACACATTGGTTTCTCTGGTGCTCGGAGAATTGCCTATTAAGAAAAGTCTCTGAGGTGACTTTTGTCATTTCTCTTTGATAAACAGTGTGTCTCAGCCCAGGGACTGGATGCTTCTCCTGAGTGTTAGGAGGCACTCCCTCAGCAAGGAGGAAGAGGGCCATGTATCGGAGGAGGGATGAGAAGCCAAGGTTCAGGGGCACCTAGGGTCTGGGTGCACTGATGCACATTTAAAACTCATCTAATGATTATTAAAAACAAAAAGTGTTGTCTGGAAGACTTGCTGGGAGTACAAGTAATAACAAGGCATAGTGATGATAGAATTTGTCACAAAAACCCTAGGGACCAGAGACCTCTCCTGTGTATCTCAGTCATAAGATGACATTCAATAATGTAACTTTACCTTTTTTATATCTCCTTTTTAAAATATATATTTTATTGTTTTCAAAATTATACAGTACACAGCTCTTACTGCTCCATATTTCTGTCGGCTCTTGGCAATGGCAGATATTGTGTTGGTTCTTGTGTTTGTTTAGTCTTGTATTGATTGAGTAGTCGTGGCTTAGCATTGGTGGCTTTAACTTGTTTTCTTATTTCTGATGAGATTAAGCATGCTCTTAGCTGTGTAGCACCATTTAAATATCTTCTTTTGTGAAGTCACATCTTTTGCTTATTTTAAACATTGGAATATCTCCTTTTTTCTTATTGATTTATAGTTCTTTATATATTTCAAATATATTATCAGTTATATTGATTATAAAATTATATCCTACATATTTAACATATTAATTTTAATATCCATTTTTTTTTGAGTGAGAAAAGGGGAGAGAAAGAGAAGCATCAACTCGTTGTTCCTCACAGTTGTGCCATCAATTGCTTCTCACATGTGCCTTGACCAGGGCTCAAACTGGCAACCTCTGTGGTTGAGCCAGCACCCTTGGGATTGAGCTGGCACCTTCAGAGGTGAACCCTGACTGGGGATCAATTAGCAACACTGGGCTCGAGTTGGTAACCTTGGCACTCTAGGATGATGCTCTATCCACTACGCCACTGGCCAGGGCTCTGGTTATTTTTTATAGTGTATGCTTTTAGGGTCCCTATTTGAATCTTTATTTTTCTACTCATTTTGTTTAAAAAGAAATATTATGTTAAAGAATATATCTTTGTGCATCAGACCTCTCAAGATGTAACTAATTATCATATCTATTCAAAAGAACAATTTTGCTTTTGCAAGGTAAATTAGCTAACATAATTTACAGACTAATACCACCAATTTCTTTAGCAAACTTCACTTTGAACACACAGGTATCATCATTGGCTGGAATATAGAAGTACAAAAGTCCATACACATATTCTTTTCATTGACTCCATGTTGATTTTCTACATTCCAGATTTCATAGGTGATATTCTCCAAAGTAGCATTCCTCAAACCATACTGTGCTTTCAGTGACCTAAGGTGCTGAAGGAAAGCCAAAGCACTGAGTGACTTTCTGTTTCCATCCTAAGGAAGTGAAGGTCGAGACCAAGCAGTCGTGACTGAAAGCTGTCGTGTTTAGGGAAGGCCCAAGGACGTGGATGCTTGGCCCTGCTGGAGCTTTCTGCAGGGCAGGAATCGGACAGCAGATGGAGTGGTGTTATGTCTCAGGAAAGGCAAGAGAAATCTAATCAGTTTTATAAAACTAAGTAATAAAACTGTACACTATATTCTGTTTGTTAGTTTCCTCTGCATGATGTCATGTTTCCGCTTAACAAATAGGATAACTGATCTCTCTAAGGCACCTCAATCCAGGAGAGATTGGGGTCCTCCACTTGCAGTATTGTTGCTGTCTCATTCTTTTGCAGCTCTTCTTCATGAGACCCGTAACACTAACAACATAGGGATCTAGCTGAAATGTAGCTTCTGATGCAGTAGGTCTGAGGAGGGACCTAAGATCCTGCATTTTTCCTGGTGTCAAGGCATTCTAGCATGGGACAGGTTTTGCTACCAATAGACAAGGAACATTATTTATCTAGTAGGCACTACAGCAATAAGACTTTCAATAAACTATTTTTCTTCAACCCACCCCCGTGTCACTGAACTAGTGACATAAACTAATATTCTCAATTTTTTTCAAATGTAAAGTAGACTTTAAGTTAGTGATTGCTAATTTCAACTTAAAATATCTAAAAGAGTTTGGAGGTGTGCATCAGCTTGTCTTGCTTGTTAACTGAAGGAGGGTTTTGATGCTGCATCCTGTAAGGCTTTACCAACCAGTTGGCCAGCATAGGTTAGTATCTTATTTAAAAGAACTTTATTTAGTATAGAATTTGAAAATGAAAGCTTAATTTGAAGCACGTGTACACCTTTCTCCTCTGTCCTCCTTTCTCACCCTAACACTTTCCCCTTCCCACTCAGCTTCTCTCAGCTGACTGTTAAGGAAACCAACAATTGTGGCACTTTATATTCTAATGTCTTGAGTAACACAATGCTTAGAAATACCACCTGTATATTATACTATATTTTAGGTTCAGCTGCTTTAAAAAAATGGTTCACAGAGAAGAAAGCTGGCAGCTTGCCTGCATGCACTACTGACACGGTGTAATGGAAAGGCAGTTCTCCTGCAGCCCAGGTAATCATGAGAATGCATCACACTTACTCTCACCGAGGGACGTCCGATGAACTCTGACCAATGCACTGCAGAATGTGAGGGTTATCACAAAGACTGAGAAACTGTCACAGGCCAGAGGAAACTAAAGACTATGTGCAGTGTGGTTCCCTGGATTGAATCTTGGAACAAAAAGAGGACATAAATAAGAAAACTAGTAGTGACATTTGGATTCAATCTAGTTTTTAGTTAACTTTACACTAAGTCCCCAAGTTACACACATCTGACTTATATACAACTCGTACTTGCAAATGGAGTGCCGTAAGGGCTATTGGTAATCAACTGCAGTTGGACATCAGTGAAAACGGTATCAAAGAGTTACTTGACCCACATGGCAAAGAACCAACCGATGAAGACCTTGTGGAACTAGAGCAGCAGATTATAGCATTTAAGGAAGGAAACAGATAACTAGAAACCCTAGAACTAAAAATGCTTTTTGTCTCATTGAAGCAGGAATGGCAAAGTTAGAGGAGCAAGATCCTGATACAGAGAAGTTCACCAAAGTTTACCATATAGTTAGTTACCAAAGGCCTGAGATGCTACAAGATCATTTATGATGAGAAAACGCTCTGTACAAAACTCCCTTGATGCCTACTTCAAGAAAGTGACTCCAGCAGCAGAATCAAACTCTGACTCTCTAACACCAGTCCCTTCCTCTCTGACAAGTCTGTCATCTTCTGCCTCATTCAAGATTGTTTGAGACTATATTTGAAAATGTTTAAGTATTTACATGCACAGAAAGGCAAAAATAAACACTATGTTAAGACAAACATCAGGCCCTGGCTGGTTGGCTCAGTGGTAGAGAATCGGCCTGGCATGTGGATGTCCCAAGTTCTATTCCTGGTCTGGGCACATAGAAGAAGTGACCATCTGCTTCTCCACTCCTCCACCTTCCCTGTCTCTCTTTCTCTCTCCCTCTCTCTTTCTTGCTTCCTCTCTCTTCCTCTCTCTCTTTCTCTTGCTCTCTCTCTCTCACTTTCTCTTGCTCTCTCTCTCACTTTTTCTTTCTCTCTCTCTCTCTCTCTTCCTCTCCCACAGCCATGGCTCGATTGGTTTGAGTGAGTTTTCCCAGGTTCTGAGAATGGCTCCATGGAGCCTCTGCCTCAGGCACTAAAAATAGCTCAGTTGCCAAGCAATGACCTAAGATGGGCAGAGAATTACCTAGTAGGGGTTTGCTGCGTAGATCCTGGTGATGGCGCATGCAGGAGTCCATCTGCTTCCCCTCCTCTTACTTTGAAAGAAAAGAAAAAACATCTAAGTTGCATTTGATAGCTAAATGTACCTGTTCCAATTTACATATAAATTCAACTTAAGAACAAACCTATAGAACCTGTCTCATTTGTTACCTGAGGACTTCCTATAATGTATCAGTGTTCGTTACCTACTTTTTACCAATGTGCCACAGTAATGTGGAAATAGTAGAGAAAACTCAAGTGAGAGCTATTCAGGAACTTGCTCACTAATTTGCAGTGTTTCTATAAATCCAAATTTATTCTCAAATAGAAGGTTTATTAAAAGTGGTACTGAAGCAGGGGGTGGGATCAGGGGAGCATTTGAGAAACTATTGAAACATCCTTTCAGCTTCATGGACATTTTCCCCCTATTAAGTATGTATGGGAGAGGTGTTATGTAGGAGTAGGTACTTTGCTAGTGACACACTGAGAAAATAAACTAATTTAAAAATCAAAGACTACTTGAAAAAGGAAAGCAAAAGAACACCTGGGTGTCTCCAGAGAAAGTTCTTAGTCGTGAATATAAGTAAGCCCAGATTCAGCTGACATTTAACCAAATTGCTTTGAAAGAAAGTGAAATCTAGAGGAACTATTGAAATATCTGTCGAGTGACTAATCCCAAATTGGATCCCAATGAAAGAAATGGGAGAGATCCATTAGGCAGACCAGTCTGCCCACTTCTTGGTAATTATCGACTGTGGCACTGCCCTTGGTCCGCACACAGATCTCTGGAGAAGCTCCCCTGCTGGAATAAAGTGGAAACATCACAACCAATAAAGACACTCTATTTCCTGTTTGCTCATTGTTTTCTTAATGGCTTATTTTGTAAAAGCTCAAGAAGGATTCAGTTCAGTATCAATTCACCTTCTGCATGGGAATTCCAGATACTTTTAGGGACTATTAAAGTTTGAGAGAAGGCTCAGTTTGCTAACATTCTGACCAAAGTGCACCCCTCGCCATGGCAGACCCAGCAAAGCAGATGCTCAGCATTGCTGCAAGATATGGGGCCCTGTCCCCTTCCTGCAGAAACATAACCAGCAACAAACACATACTGGCTGCTGAACCAGCTAGCCAAGAACTGCTCTGGGTTCTTAGTGGTAAAGTTTCTTCAGTTGAGTTTTCTTTTTAAAATGTTAAATAAGATATCAATTAGTAGTCTTCCAGTTGCTCATACCATTCTTCTTTCATATCCAAAGGTGACTTAATGGTACTGTTTAAAGCAATTTTTGACTTTTAGACTGACCTCATTATTTTTTTTATATTGGTTAAGTATGTGATGATGATGACACTGTCAAAAGACTCACTTAGAATTTTTTCATATTTTTCCACCTCCTACCCCAACTGAAAAATAATGCGATTAACTAAGGATGTGATTTTATATATATTTACTATGTGGAGCAGATTATTTTCAGAGATGGTTGTGACCACTCCTCCCATTCATGTACGCAAAACCACCTGTGCAACATGACTTTGCTGCATTCCTTATCAAGAGGAGGAATCTATTTCTCCACCCCTGCCATCTGGCTGGTGACTGACTTAGTTTGGCTGATGGATTATTAGCCAATGGGACAGGAGAGACTTGAAAATGTGCTTATTGGGGCTTGCTTTCTCTTGCTGCTGGGAAGCTGCTATCCCCAAGGAGTAAACCAGGGCTATTCTGAGGATGAGAGGATACATACAGCACAGAGTTCCTGGCTGACTCCGTCTTCCCAGTGAAGCAACCTGGCTGAGGCCAAGCCTACTCAGACCAGAACAACTGTTGACAATGTTGCGTTCAGCTATGTTCTTGAGTGGTTTGCTACATTGCAGAAGCTAACTCATGAGGAAATATTCTTTGTTAGAATTGTCTAAGTTTTTTCCTACTAACTTAAGACTTTTGAATCTCAAATCCTAGTTTATGTTGAGGTCCAGACCAAATATCTTTTCAGAGAATCTGCTTCATCTCTGAGATAGAATTAATTGTTCTGTTCTTGATACTTCCATGCCACTGTCATATTTTACATGTGACACTTATATCATACTTCATTTATCTTTATTGTCTGTGTCCGTTTCCCTCTTCTGCTAAGCTCTACATGGAAAGGTCTGTATGTCTTTTGGCATAGCCCAGTCTTCATGACAATTGGCACTGAAATAGTTCTTGAAATGAACAAAAAGTAAGAAAGTGCTAGGAAGGATGTTTTCTTTTGTTTTGTATTTTTGTTTGTTTAAATTAGGTTCTTGCACTGAGATCTTTAAGGGAGCTCAATAGCTCAATGTATATATAATAACATCCTCTTAAGTTTTGATCAGCCTGAGAAATAAGACAGCAGATGGCAAACAGAGCCTATACTATCTACTTTATTACTAAAAGCTAGGTAATGGGAACTGTTTTACCTGTAGGCCAACATGCTTCCTAATTCTCAATTCCAGAATGAAGCTAATAGACCCACCCAGATGTAGGCTGTGCTATACTAGACTGCAGTTGAGTGGGATCTTGAAGGACACCCTGTCTGTCCCTCTCCTATTATAGAGTTGACCCAACTGTATTCATGTCCTCATTGTACATATGTCATATGTTTATTTTAGTGTTAACAGCTCTTCTGGGAGTCTTAATAAAGTACCTAATAAATGACAGGTCTATTTCTCTCCCAATCCCTAGATTAGAACCCCTTGGGTTAAGGCTTGGCATTTTAGTTATTTCTACAATTTATCCCATGTGCCTAGTCAAGAGGTCCCCAAACTTTTTACACAGGGAGCCAGTTCACTGTCCCTCAGACCGTTGGAGGGCTGGACTATAAAAAAAAACTATGAACAAATCCCTATGCACACTGCACATATCTTATTTTAAAGTAAAAAAAAAAAACGGGAACAAATACAATATTTAAAATAAAGAACAAGTAAACTTAAATCAACAAACTGACCAGTATTTCAATGGGAACTATGGGTGCAGATGCATCCTGTGCTCCTCTCACTGACCACCAATGAAAGAGGTGCCCCTTCTGGAAGTGCAGCGGGGCCAGATAAATGGCTTCAGGGGGCCACATGCGGCCTGTGGGCCATAGTTTGGGGACCCCTGCTCTAGACACAGAATTAGTACTTCATGGATATGTGCTGAAAGACTATGCTCTGTAATTCTGTTATTCTAGAAATAGTTTAACATCTCCTTTCTTACTTAATTGGCATTGAAATCATCACAATTATTACATGACAGCTTCTTTATGACACAAAATAGCGTGCGGACAGAAGGAGAATCAGAGCTGCTGCATGTGACACAGTGTCTGTTGTACATGGGCTGATTTGAACAGGCATGTGCTCACTCAAGGGAAACAGATGCAACTCACAGCAGTAATAAGGGATGATTATCCTAAGCATTTGCTGCTTATATGTTAACCACCCCTCATGTTGCAGTGTTTTTTAAAGACTTTAAGATAACATGAACATGACATGTTCTGGAAACTTAATAGGGTTTTATCTGACATTTTGTTCTTTATATTTTCCAAAGATTTCATAGGCAAAATGCCTTTAAAGATATTTCTGTAAGAAATCTTGTTCTCAGATTCTAGAGGTGTGTGTGGTGCTTATTTAAAAGGTGGATTCCAGCCTCTTCTGATTTAGGAGATCTGGGTTATGTTCAACACCACTCAGGTGACGCTGACTCAGATAACGTGTTGGCCATCTTATGAGTAAGGGCTCTTTTAATTGAAGGGATAGAGACCTGCACAACTAGATCAAGTTTAAAGGCCATCTTTCTTTTGTAAAGATACAGAGCTCCTCCAGGAATCCAGGGAATGTTACACAACCAGACTTCTGCAAGGTCCAGTGCCAAGGTGGCTCCAGGGACTGACTTGACTTTCATCTCTGTCTCTCCTGCTTTCTTTGATCTTTCTGCACATCTGATCATTTTACTCTCAGCCACTTTTCTTCAAGTTGTGAGTTCGTGAGAACTTTGACCTGGGACACCATTCACTGTGCCCCAACTGTTCCCCTAAAGTTCTCACCACCACCTGGGAACTCATCTTGGTCTTTTGTTTCCTGTTCCTGAGAGAGAATTTAATTCATGCAGTGCAATCCGTGGGGCTGTGGTACACCACGAATGGTCAGGAACAGCCTCTGTGAAACCATGTGTGGTTGGACGCCGCTCCTCATCCAGGCAGCGGGGGCTGATGGTGAAGGGAGGTGTTGCGGAAGGCAGTGGCCGGGAGCTGAGGGGTACTGGGAAAGATTCCATTACTGACACTCTAAACTTCTCTCCATTTCAACCTCAGCATCCGGGACAAAGCACAGGGACTGAATTCATCTTAACAGAAAGACTTTACCTTATGGAGTGTCAGTACACCACCAGAAAAGTAGTATGAGGCATGGCCATGGAGTGTGAGGTTTTGATAACATAAAAACTCAGACAAAAGAGGAAGTTCTGAGATGTTTACATATTGAGAAACTCTTAGATCCCAAGGGCTGGCAAATGGAGAAATGATACTCAATTAGGGAAGAGCTTCTATTCAGTCTTATGACTTAGTTGTTTTAGTCCTCATCTTAGCCAGATGGAGTTTTCTGTTATTTGGCGGGGGGGGGGGTGATTTTGTTTTTTACTTACCAGAGTCAGTGGGTTATGACTTACTGGATAGACATTTACCTATATGAATCAACTCATTCTGCATGTTAAAAGTAAAAAACTCACACCAGAATTGATTTTGTTGGCAAAGTAATTATTTTAAGAGGTTTTGCTATGTGTTGGCGTGTGTGCGTGATTGCACAATATAAAAAGGTATATATTTTGGAGTCAAAATCCACATTCTTTTCCTGAAACTTATAAACTGTCCGTAGATGAGATAGATTTTGTTTTGGACAATGCAATAGAATTTAATTATCCATGTTTGTGTGTCTATATGTTTGACATGATGCCTTCAAAATATTTTGATCTGCAACCTTTCCTCCTTCCCCTTGTGTTGTCAGACAACACAGCAGCTGTCAGATGGAGGAGCACGGAAAGCGTTGGCATTGCTATTCTCACCACCTTCACCACAGAGTCCCTATAAATAGCATAACAGGATAGATAAACCAGCCACAGAGGGAGAGCAGCAGGTGGCATGCTTGTATCCAGAGCTGAAGGTGTAAATAAATTTCATTGTCTTCATGATACCAACCAACAATAAGATTACAGAGAATGTGGCTTTTGTAATGAGAGAGCCCAATATTTGAAGTAAATAATAATGATGATGCTACTTTTCATTATCTTGCTATTTCCCTCTCAAAGGAGGTTTCAAAAAAAGGGGGGCCCTGTTTTCAGAACAGCCAATTTTCCCTCTTTTCTCTGGAAAGAGTCTCTCTGAAATCCCCCTTCTCAGAAAGAGGAGATGGTGGTGATCTGAGCTGGGTGGTAGGTGGAGGGAAGGAAGTCTATTCTAGAAATGTTACTCTGAAAAATATCTGCTCTAATTACCAGAAAAGAAAACCATATTGGCCTTAATATAGAACAGTGGTTCTTAACCTGGGTTCTGTCGAACCCTAGGGGTTTGATGAGTTGGTCTCAGAGGTTTGGAGAAGCCTCTGCCGCAGACACCAGAATAAAGTAATACCGTAACTTGTTGTGAGTTCATGCACTTTGTTGGTTTTGTTCTTTGAGCAAGGTGATGTTCATGCACGGCTCATTTTGTGCACCAGTAAAAAAAACATATATCTATGTCTTGAATTTGGAAAAAAATCATATTTTATTTATTACTAAAGAAGGGTTCGGTGAATGCGCATATGAAACTGGTGTGTTCGGTACCACAAAAAAGGTTAAGAACCACTGATATAGAACATTCCTTATTGTCAACCCTATTCCTCAGCTTGCTTATTCCCTCTTTTCCTTGCTATTTCAATTTTATCACTACCTTCAGAGCCTATCTGAAGCTCTACCTTCTTTTTTCTCTACCCTGAGTGTCCCATTCCATAGGAGCTTACTCTCCTCTGATCACTTATAGCATGTACAGAAACACAATATGTCACATTTGTACACATATGTACAGAAACAAAATAGGTCAGCATTTGTATTGTTCTTTAGCTGTGTCTTATACTTCATGTTTTTAACCAGATTTTAAACTAGGTGCCAATACAAGGTGACTAGACCACCCATGTACCCCTATGGCATCCAACACATTTCTAGATTCATAGTGGGCCTCGGCCTTAATTACAGCCAACCCAACCAGGGAACATCAAGTCAGGATCAAAAGAGGGAGCCCAGGAAAACCAGACAGTGGAACAAAAAAATTCTGGCCCCTCTAACCTTGTACCATCTTTTCTTACTTTCTGCTCTACCTGTGTCCATCTCTGGCTCTGCCCTCACTTCCGGTCCTGCACTTACCCTTCAAGCGTTATCCAGATTCAGCTACCCTAGTTAGGTCAGCTCCACTCCTCCCCCAGCTGTAGCTTTGCAAACCCCTCTGACTCGTGGTCCCTCTGGGAGACTGTTCTGCCTTAGCCAGCCTCCAGGATCAGGAATCAGATCACAGATGTTTCACTGTAAATATTTAATCTTATTTCCTGCAACCAATTAAAATGAACCCAAACTTTGTGTCAAGACCATAGCTGTGTGTAATCTGACCCCCTCCTACTTCTTCAGCCTCTTTCTCCTGCTTCTCACCCATTCCTCACCTCTTCCCTTTCTGCACCTTGGAGCTTTAGAGCCCTTGCATTACTGTTCTCTAGTCTGCCTAGAGTGCTTTCCTTGCAGCCGATCACATCTGGCCCCTGTTTGTCTTTCAGGTTGCACTTACATGGTAGGTCCCCCTTCTAAAGTTGACCTCATCCAGTTATTCTCTTGACCTGTTTTTGCTTCCTTTACAGCATACATCACTGTCTATAGTTTTCCTATTTGTTTATTTGCTAATTTGTTTACCATATGTCTCCTCTCATTAGGAGAATGTAAGCTTTATGTGGACAGGAATCTTAGCTATCATTTCTTATCACTAAGAGAGCACTGAATATAGAAAATGTGTAATTCAAGGATGCATGGTTGCATGGATGTGGATGGAGTGAGAACATAAAACAGTAGGTTCTTTATTGATCTCTTCTGTCTATTGCCTTTCAGTCTAGGGACCATACCCTTTCTATTGCTATATATGATTTGGCACCTAATTGAGAATGAAATTGAATTAAAAAACAAATTGAGAGTCAGGGAGGCAGAGAGACAGGCTCCCACATGTGCCCCAACCAGGATCCACCTGGCAAGCCCCTACAGGGCGATGCTCTTCCCATCTGGGGCCCTTGTCTGTTGCTCAGCAACTGAGCTATTTTAGTGTCTGAGGCAAGGACATGATGTATCCTCAGTGTCCGGGGCCAACTTGTTCAAATGCAAGAGTGGAATAGAGAGAGAGAGAAGGGGAAGGGGTGGAGAAGCAGATGGTTGCTTCCCCTCTGTGCCCTGACCAGAAACTGAACCTGGGACTTCCACATGCTTGGCCGAGCTCTACCGCTGAGCCAACTGGCCAGGGCCTCATATTAGCTTTCATCTGGGGAAAGTTCTTTCCAATGGTACTCAATAGGACTTGAAATCCAACCAGAGTTGGAGACAAAATCACACATCAGCATCTCCCTAGTAATTGGGCCTGTTCCCAATGCCCCATTTCACCACTCCTTCCCTGTGGGTACTTATTATGCTTCCTGCTACCTTAGAGTTAGGTGAGGTATGTGACTTGTCTTGGATGATAAAATATGATATTAAAAGTACTACTTTTCCCCTAGCAACAGGGAATATGACAACACAATTGAGATGGAGCTTCCATCATCCAGGGACCCTGAGTAACTCTAATAAACAGAGCTCCCCAAAAAGTCGCACAGAGCATGTAGCATGAGTGAGAAATAGACCTTTGTGGTTATAAGTCACTGAGATTTGAGGTTTTATTATTTCTGTGAGTATAACCCAACCCATCCTGACAGCTATGACCTGGATAGCCAAAATGCACGAGAGTTGAATGAAAATTATCCTTCAAGCAGCTTTTTTGGAACAATCACTGTTAATAGTGGTTTTCAGTTAGACCAGGAGTCGGGAACCTTTTTGGCTGAGAGAGCCATGAACACCACATATTTTAAAATGTAATTCTGTGAGAGCCATACAATATGTTAAACACTAAATACAAGTATGTGTGCATTTTATGTAAGACCAACACTATTAAAGTACAATAAGTCTCTGAATTCTTTTTAAGAACATTGTTATGCTGTTGCTAACCAATGATGAATAAAATACTTCTTACCATCAATGCACCTTCTGACGCTGCATGGTTTTGCTGATGGCTTTGTACTCTGGTTGATACGTGGGGAGGTTAAGCTTCATGCAGGCGTTGAGACTTCCATCTGTTAAACATGATTGTAGATTGGTCATAACGTTCTTTTGATATGAGAAAGACTGCTCACATGCATACGTAGAGCCAAACATTGTCAATACAGCAATACTCACATGCTGCAGTGAGCGGTATGTGACAGGAAGCGCATTCCAAGTTTTGACAATCAGCTGGTCTGCAGGTTGAAGTTTTATCATTTCTCCCCACTTGTGTTTGCTTAAGAACTCTGCTTGCTGTCATGGAAGTCTTTCCAAATCTTCATTTAGTAACTTGAATTTATTCACCCACATGTCTGAGGCCTTCAGGTCAGCAACTTGTAGCTCAAAATCTCTGACGGAGACACTGGGGATGTAACTCAGGTCGGCGCTGTCCACTGCACACTCGTGTGGATGGGCTATGAACTTAAAAAGACAAGTACACTCATAAAATTCTCCAAAGCACACTTTGAATAACTGCAGGAGATTAGATGTGAAGCCCGCTAGCTGCTGGATATCAAGATGTTGAGCAGGGTCACTTGCTGTGCATGTTTATCTTTAAACTGGGAGAGTTTAAAGATAAACTCTCCCAGTTTTTCGAAGTGTAGTAAACAACCTGTTTTAATCTCAGCGATAAAGAGTTCCAGCTTGTTTTCAAATGCAAACACTGCTTGTTGAAGGGATAAGACTGTATTTCCAATGCCTTGCATTTTCACATTGAGCTGGTTCAGATGTTCAGTCATGTCCACGAGATAGTAGAACTTCAGGAGCCACTCAGTATTAGTTAACTCAGGATGCTCGATGTTTTTCATTTCAAGAAAAGTCCGGATTTCGCTCAGACAAGCCGCGAAATGGCTGAGCACCTTCCCTCTTGACAACCAATGCACATTGCTATGCAGAAGCAGACCAGGATAATTATTCCCAAGTTCATCCAGCAGTGTTTTAAACTGGTGAACATTTAAAGCTTGAGCAACAATAAAGTTGACCACGTGAATGACCAGTGACATCACCAAGCTGCCCGCCACACATCTGAGCACAAAGTGCCTCCTGATGTAGGATGCAGTGAAAACTTAGGATGGGTCTCTTTTCATGTTCACAAAGAAGCACTACGAATCCTGTTTTTCCCCACCATGCATGGAGCACCATCAGTACACACTGAAATTAGTTTATCCATTGGTAGATTTTTTTTTTTATTAGCAAACTCTGTGAAAGACTTGAATAAATCCTCCCCTCTTGTTGTCTCTTTCATAGGCAAAACAGCAAGACTTTTCTCATGTAGAGTGTCACCTACAGCATACCTTTCAATCTCGCTGAACTGAGATAAATGGCTTATGTCTGTTGACTCATCCAAAGCAAGAGAAAAGAATGGTGCTGCATTTATATCCTTCACTTGTGTTGCCTCAGTTTGATTTGCCATCATGATGGTACGATTGTGAACAGTTCTTGCCAACAGAGGCATGTCTTTTATTCATTTGATTATCTTGTCTTTATCCGAAAAGTCATCAAAAAGTTCATTGGCAACATCAAGCATGAATGTTTTGGCATACTCCCCATCTGTGAATGGCTTTCTGTTTCTCACAATTGCTAAAGCACCAGCAAAGCTAGCTAAATTTCAGTCACCTTGTTGGGTTCAAACACAGAGTTTCTGCTGACTAGCTTGCACTCTGCACAGTAGCTCTTGACATGCTTTCTTCCTGCTGTCTCCCACTGTATATTTTGATGCAAATGTAGTATGGCGTGTGTCGAAGTGCTGCTTTATATTTGACTGTTTCATTGATGCAATTTTATCATTGCATATTAGACACTCTGCAGAACCTGCTCTCTTCACAAAGGCGAATTCCTCTGTCCATTCCTGCTGAAAAGTACGGTACTCCTCATCTCTATTTCTTTTAGCTATCTTCTTTGTCAAAAGGGTTTCTGCAATTAGCTAGCTGACTACTTGATTAAAAGGAGGAAAGTTTACTTCCTGACCTCACAATGACCCGTCTACATTATGCATTATTCCATAAAAATTTGGTGTTGTCCCAGAGAACAGTTGTGATTGGCTCTAACCACCTGCAACCATGAACATGAGCGGTAGGAAATGAATGGATTGTAATACATGAGAATGTTTTATACTTTTAATGTTATGATTTTTTTTTTAAAGATTTGTCTGCGAGCCAGATGCAGCCATCAAAAGAGCAACATCTGGCTCGTGAGCCATAGGTTCCTGACCCCTGAGTTGGACTATTTCTGGAAACTATTGATTTGTGTACCACACTTGTTGAGCTGGAGCTGTGGGCAGTTGAATGCCTGGGTAGAAAACCCAGGATCAAACTTACATCATAGAAAGGGACACTCGCACTCTGGCTGAACAAAGCAGATACTTGCGTGAACAAAGCAGATACTTGGGTGAAGCCATTTCTTTTTTCTCTGCAAACATTTATTGAGTGCATCTATATACAAGGCCTTGCTGGAACCTCAAACTGCTTTATAATGTTTGATAAAGTACACATATTCTTTCTGCATTCATAATTGTTTCCCATGTGGCCAAGCTATTGTCTCTATGCAGACTGTGCACGGCGCTATTTCCAAAAGGGAGACAACGAGAGTGGGATCCTGTGATTGAGCTCTGGAGAGATAGCTCACCCACTTCACTGTGTTTTCTGGGCAGCTCTGTTCCCTCAGTTTTTTGAACGGGGCTGAAAGAAGCTCTTGTTGATTCACATGATTGGGGGTTTATTTTGACTTCCTCGAGCTGAAAACTTATTGCTGGTGTGCTGGGCCCTCTGTGCCAGCATGAGCAGGTTATGTAAAAGTTCAAAGCTGACAGCACCTTTAAATGAAGCCCCTAACTCAAAGTTACTATCTGGACAGCTCCTAGGATAATTTAAATGCTGAATGAAAAGGCTAGGGGCCGCCACTGCACTTGCCAGAGGATGAGTATTTGCTGGAGAATATTCCAACTGCTGAGAACCAAGGACTGGGCAGACCAGGTGTAGGATGCAAGGGGGGAATATTCACTAAGCTAGATATAACCTAGACCAGTGGTTCTTAACCTGGGTTCTATCGAACCCTAGGGGTTTGATGAGTTGGTCTCAGGGGTTCGGAGAAACCTCTGCCGCGGAGGCCAGAATAAAGTAATACTGTAATTTGTTGTGAGTTCATGCACTTTGTTGGTTTTGTTCTTGGAGCAAGGTGATGTTCATGCATGGCTCATTTTGTGCACCAGTAAAAAAACATATACCTATGTCTTGAATTTGGAAAAAAAAATCATATTTTATTTATCACTAAAGAAGGGTTCAGTGAATGAGCATATGAAACTGGTGTGTTCGGTACCTCGAAAAAGGTTAAGAACCACTGACCTAGATATAACCACTAATATTCAAGAAACCTAGAGAGCCATAACATATAAAGGTGGACTGTTTATTTCTGCCACACACCTGCAGCCACTATAGAATTTCCTGTCCTAAGCGACATCACTAAGATTTCATCATTTTATGCTGTTACTGAAAAATAATTTTGTTTAGTATGTCTTTTTTATGACTCTCCATTGTAATTTTGTTAGTTGAATAAAGAAATGCCAAACTCATGAATAAGTGCTCAGCCCAGGACTTGCTCCTGTAACCCGAGATGGGGCTCCTTTTGCTCAGAGGCCTTCTGAAACTGCATTTTACCCGTGTGCAATATGCAAAAGAAACTTCTGAGTTTTGAATCATATCTATTCCCGTGTGTGTTGGGGGAGTAGAAATATGGCAAAAGAGAAAGATCAGAGGCTATTCTGAGGAAGAGGAAAGAATATTTGCACATTGGCAGAACTTTGAGTACTTGCCTTTACTGTCCAAAATCAATATTGATATCTTTGCAATGGGAACCAATACTGAGTGTTAGAAATGGAGACTGTTCTTTTTGTTGATGTCAAGGTCCTAGCAAGCACTCATTTCTCTGTCAAAATAAATCCCATGGTTAAGATTCTCAGAGAATTGAGTGACTGCTTCATTTTGAGCAATCCTTCTTCAGAGGGTGGATCAGAGGAGTTTTGCTTCATGCAGGAAGCTTTGGGTGGGTGTCTTCTCACAAGGACAGCTTATTTCTCCTGGCAGTGACCAGCAGGGGTAGGCCTCAGTGGTGAACATGGCTTCCAAGTCTCTTGACTGCTGCTGAAACAACTACTTCACTGGGCTTCAAGCATCTTTGCACAGGTACAACCAGGCAGCTCTTGCTTCAGTGCACATCAAACACCTCCCGTGTTTGGGAGCTTCTCTGCCACGGCAGCTTAGAGGGCCTTCGGAGCTGCCCATCTGGCTGGGTTTGCAGGTGTGTCCTGCAAGCCCAGGAGTCAGTGCTCCTTAGCACAACTGTTGGCCAATGGGGATTGAGCGCCAGGGGACAAGTGCTGCTTCTCACCCTCCAGGTGGACACCTTTAAGGCACATTTCAGAAGGCTTCTCAGAAGGACCCAGTGGATCAAGCATCACAGCAGCTGTAGTGGGGTCAGCCTGCTAGCAAGTCTTGTGTTGGCTTTCCCCATTCTCTGTCTCATTCCCTGGCCCCTCACTTCTGCTTTAGGCGTCCATTTGCCAAAGAAAGTACCTGCTAAAAAAGTTTGTCTCTGACTCTGGTTGGAGGAAGCCCATCCAATATCCGTTCTGTTCATTGGCCTCTCCTGCCATGTGCAGAACTGTGTAATTTTAGACTAAATTCAGTCTTACTGCTGTTGGGACATTATTAGTGAATATGAAAGATACCACTCACTTTTCCATTTTCAATACGGTTTTAGCACCAGGGGCCAGTGGACTGAAATGATCTCATTAAAATAGTCAATGACCTATTTTTTCCTTTTGATATAGAAGAGGTTCTTTCAATGTGTGTTTCTAACCCTCTATATTGCTGCTTTGTGAGCCTCATTATAAAGCCTTGACCTTCAGAAAAAAATTAAAGTATAGGGACAATCCATGGTATTTGCCCTTATTCTCTGCATGGTTTTTGATCTCCGTAAAGTAGAAACAGTCTGGGGAGAGTGCTGATGAGGCCAGCCTTGTGACCTTGATTTCCACATGGGCAGAAAACCATTCCACAGCCTGGAATTGCATTCTGAATTTTCGTGGAGCATGGTGTCAGTGTTTGCTCTTGGTTGCCCAGGGTAGCAGATGACAACACACATTTCCCTCTCCCTCCCGAACACATGGTGTCCCTCCTGTGACAGTGATTCGGCAGCGGGCGTTGTGTGTGACTGGAGGACCGTGTTTATGTAGTGGGGCTTTCGTAGCCACTGCCCAGGGCTCAGATCAGACTCATGTAGCCAGTGCCCTGGGTGAGGGACCGTCAGAACTGTTTCTCACAGGAGACAAGGAGGCAAGCGGAGCAGCTTCGAGGCACAAGGGCCAAGGCGGGGGGGGAGCTAAGGAGGAGCCGGGCTGTCCCCGTGTGACAGCTGTGCTGTATGGGGGGCTGGTTCTGTGCTGAGCTGGCACACTTGCCTCAACATGGGGGTCTGTGTGTGCATGGGAGGAACTGGGACGCAGACACCCATGGGAGTCAGCCAAGTGGCCGAATGATCTAAAAGGTGGGTGCTATGGTGCCGTCACCATGACACCCCTCTTGCTTCAGATGAGCTGACTCTGCTGCAGCTGTATTTCCAGAAGCAATAGGTCATCTGGCAACTCAGGATGCGGCTGTTGTCCCATGTTTCAGACAGTGCCTGGTGGTCCCATGAGGGTTGCAGCTTGGCAGAGACTTTGCAAAGACTAGAACTGGTCTCTAGTGTAAAGTGTGTTTGAATTCAATTTTTTGGCTCAGGAATATCTTTTTTTTTTTTTAGGGAAAAATTCACATAACATAAAATTAACCATTTTAATGTGCAATGACAGTGGTGTTTAGGATATTTCCAATGTTGTCGAAACATCATTTATAACAAATTCTAAAACATTTTTGTTACCCCACACACACCAAATTAGACCCCACAGAATGTGGGGAATGTGGCAATGTAGTTTTAATGCCTGGAAATTTTCTTTTAATGAGGAGCCAAAAAATATTTTTAAGAAAAATATTTTACCACTTTTTAGCTTTATTCTATTTTGAAATGACATTTTATTTTGGGGGGCGTCCCTTCAAATTTATAGAGGGAATGGATTTTCAATGCAAAAAAGTAAAAATAAAACAAAAAATCTTGAAAATCTGAAGGGAAAAATACCATCTAAATACAATACAATACAAAGAAGATACAAGGTCCTTTGTACAAAATATATTTTTTTCTTTTCTTGCAAAATATATGCACTCTCCTCTATCCCTGTGTCTGGGATAGAAGGAGAAACTGTGTCTGAGTATCCCCTGAAGGAAAGAGAACAAGTGGGTTTGTATCACTGCCCCTGTGGTTTTGCTAAGCCTCTCCTAGAATCTTTGAGAATTCCTGATTAAACAGCAGACGTGGTTTAGAATCAGGTGAGACCAGAGGCAAACATCTGAGTCCTACTGCTTACTAACTGTATGCACTGGGACAAGATGGGTAAAATTTTTCTGACCCTCGGATTTCTCACCTGTAAAATGGGGTTATTGTGCAAAGTAGTTGCCTAGCACATAGTGAGTGCTCAGTGCTATGTAAGTGAAGAAGCAACAACAGAAAGACAGACAGATACAGATGTTCGGGGGCCAGTTCAGCCCAGATCCTGGGCAAGTGCCTTTCTCTGGCATCTCATCCTCACAGCAGGTTTAATTTAGGCTGATGCCTCCACAGATTCAGTCAGACTCCCACATCCTGATGCACGCTAGAAGGCCAAGCATCTACTGCTGGGCACTGTCAGCCACTGCCAGAGCCTGTCTCCCAATTTAATGCAACATCAGTTTGAGTAGCAAGTGATGATATGGTGCACCAGTCAAAGGGGAAGAAATAACAGAAATGGCACTGAGTGTAGCAGGGATGGGTCACGTGCTCTGCATGTGACGAGCTCAGTTGCACACAGGACTTTGGAATAGGTCCTCCTCCCAAGGCCGTAAATGACACCAGTTGATAGGGCTTGCTGCCTGTGGTAAGGCATCTGACTCATGCAGCTGAGAGGAAGCTCCCACGCAATGCTCCTGGGTGGCTGGTCTGTGAAGGCCCTGCAGACAACATCTCTTGCTGTCCAGGTGTAGAGTGAAATTTGGAATCCTATTAACTTTGCCTGGGTGACATGTCAGCCATTCCAATTTGTAGTTTATTCAGAAAACAGTTGAAAATTTTATGCATTAGGCACTACTAAAGCTGTTGACTTCTGGGAATAAGACATGGTCCCAGCCATCATAGATGTCCTAGTCGATAGTGGCCATTCCCTGGAGTGTCCTCTGGGCATCTCCTCTCTCAAGGTGTTCCATCCACCAGAAAAGCATTCCATGGCCAGACCAGACAGGTTTGGGAAACACTGTAGGACATAACTCTTGAAGAATCCTAGTATACATTAGCATTTAAAACCCTAAAGATGTCCCATAGTAAAAGAAAAAGGAAAAATAACTCTAGCATGTTTCCCATGCTTATTTAAACAGGAAAGCACTTGTTAATGTCTTCTGGAACTGGTGTTCCTGCTGGTCTAGAAGTCATCTGTTAGACCGTGATGAAAGTTTTCCAGACTGAGATGCATATATGAAACTATCCAAAAATTACACTTCATATATAGATGCAGGCCCATCTAGTGCCTTAGGAATCTCTCAGGTCTGATTCCATTTCAGAAACGTCCTAAACAAGAGATTACAACATGCAGTGGCTCTGTAACCAAACAGCTTAGGAAGTGGGAGAGGCTGGCTGGGGGGACTTTGTTGGAGCCACTGACAAATTATTGGGTATACTGTTGACCAGAAAATTCACATACCTCAGCTCCAGGCGGTCGCTGCTGCATGGTGGGATCATTAGTCAGACTGGTGAGAGCTTTAAGGTTTTTAGGGACCATAGAAATCTGTATTTTTTAAATATGAAATTTTCACAACTTAATGTTACTTCACATCTTTAAAACACTGTGCTGGCAAAGCAAAAACAAAACAAAACATAACAACAGCCCTGGATAGATAGCTTGAGTGGTTAGAGCATCATCCCAAAATATAGACATTGAGGGTTTGATCTCCTGTCAGGGCACATATTGATGTTTCTCTTTCTCTCTCTCTCTCTCTCCTTTTTTTTCTCTAAACCAATAAAAGAAACATACAAAAACCCCAATAATAACAAAATACTCTGTAAGCTAGTCCTGCAGATGAGCTACTAGGTTGTGATCAGCCTTGGGATATGGGGTCGTGGAAGTCTATTCAGATTAATAAGATATCTAAAATTAGAAGGTCTGTGAGTGCCAGACCTAGACCATGATGTTGCTGACTTACCCTCCATGCCCGGGTGATTCTCCACATTCATCGTCTTGACTTGTCAGTAGCACCATCGGCTCAGCTGCTGACTTCTTCCTTCCTGCTACAGTTTCTGAAGTTGGCTTTTTAGGACAGCACAGGTCTTGGTTAGCTTCCTCCTTCCTCCATCTCCTTTGATATTCTTCCTTTGTCCCCCAAATTTGGGATGTTGGGGAGCTCCAGAGAGAAGTCCTTCACTTTACTTTCTTTGTTCACACTCTTCCTCAGAACTCTTATGTAGCCTCACGGCATTAAATTCCATCTGTATGCCAAGAATGTGCATATTTCTATATCTAGCCCAATTCTCATTACTGAACTCCAGATTTGTACGTCCAGGTCTTATGTCATCTCCAGTCTAGTAGACTTTGAACCTGGCAGATCAAAGCAGGACACCTGATATCCCTAACCCCCAAATCTTCTCCACACACAGCCTTCCCCATCTTGGTCAGGGTCTTGGCCTTGGCTGCAAAGAACAGAATGGCTAATTCCCTCACTTCCTTCAAGTATTGATTTAAACAATTCCTATTCAAGAAGACATAACCTTGCCATACTATTCTAGGTTGTATGCCCCACCTTTCATACCTCTGATTCCTCCTACCTCGATTTCTCTTCTGCCATTGCATTTATTTTCTAACATATGTCATGTTTTTATTAATTATGCTTTCTGTTTAGCATCAGCCTCACCATACGAGAATGTAAATTCCATGAGGTTTGAGGATAAGTGTCTGCCTTATTTAGTGCTGTACCTTTAGATTCAATATCAGGCACATAGTAGATGCTCAATAAGTATTTGTTGAATAAATACAGGGTTTGGCAAAAGCAAGTTTACATATTTTTTTATGGAAAGTAATACAATAATAAATAATAATACAAGAATAAATTGTGTATCAGGTACTCAAACTGTAAACCTATTTTTACCCCACTCTGAAATGCCATTTGTCAATTAACAAACAATTCAAGGGAGAGTGTGCTTAAAAATCAAGCTTGTCATTAGAATGCAAGAGTTAATTTCCTGCTAATTACACTAAACCACCAACTTCTAGGTTTAAAAAAATGTCTTCCAACTGTATTTTGTAGATGGAAACATTCTTATAGTAGGGGCAGATTTTAAAAAATACACTGGGGAACAATTTTTTTTTTCATTTTCAGTTGCATGAGGTTTTAGAACTGTTTCTATATATCTATGCAACGTTGATTCCAAATATAAAATTTGTTTTTTGGTGTATGCTCTAATTTTTATGCAATTTTAATTTCTTTTTGTTCCAGTTAATGTTATGCATTGGTTTTTAAATTGGAGTTAAAGGGCAATGACTCTTGGACTGAACATAACCATAAGGCAATTAATGTTTTACAAACATCACTTTTACATAATTATAGTTGTTTTTAAATGTAAAAAAATTATTAACTGATAAAAACACCCTCTTATTTTGTTTTAAGATTGAATCATGACTTCCTCAAGTAGGCATAAATGTAAGAATAGTCCTGACACCTTCTGTTATATATGTGGCTGGTACAAACTACATTGTCAAAAGCACAATATTTCATCATTTGTGACACGTGCATATATTGCCTATTCTCAAGCTCCCCTTGGCGATCCAGACAAGAATTGGGCTCCTCATATTGTGTGTCATAATTGTGAGAAAATGCTTCGTGACTGGACAAAAGGAAAACATAAAGGAATGCTCTTTGGTATTCCCATGGTTTGGCGTGAACCTAAGGACCACAGCAGTGACTTTTATTTCTGTCTGATCCATACAAAGGGCATCAGCAAGAAAAAACGGAATATGATCGCATATCCTAATATTCCTTTAGCAATACAACCTATCCCACACTCTGAGACACTCCAGATTCCAGTTTTCAATGGTTTTATTTCTTCTAAGGATGAAGAAATATATTTTGATAAAATGCATGAGAAAATGGTTGTAGAATCTGAAGGGTCTTCTTCTCATGCCAAGCAGTCATTAACCCCTCAGCAGTTTAGCCAACCTGAATTGAATGACTTAGTAAGAGATTTGGGCCTATCAAAGAAAGCAGCTGAGTTATTAGCCTCTAGGCTTCAAGAAAAGAATGTACTTCACTGGTCAGCTCAAGTATCCCGTTTCAAGAAGCGTGAACAAATCTTTGTGGACTTTTTTTCCAAAGACAAACACTTTTTTCATTGTCATAATATCAGTAGTCTTCTCAGCCAGCTAGGTGTTAACACTTACAGTCCAACAAAATGGCGGCTATTTCTTGACAGCTCTAAATGGAGTCTGAAATGTGTTCTCCTACACAATGGTAATGTTTATGCAGTGGTTCTAATTGGTTATTGAACTCATCTGTGAGAAGATTTTAATGACATAAATATTGTCCTCGACTTTCTGAAGTATGAGGAGCATAACTGGATCATTTGTGTAGATCTTAAAATGGTAAATTTCCTGCTAGGACAACAGAGAGGTTTCGTGAAGTATCCTTGCTTTCTGTGTTTGTGGGACAGCCGAGTTAAGGAGAAATACTGGACACAGAAGGAATGGCCAAAACATGAATCTCTGGAAGTAGGGATGCAATATATTGTGAATGAACCTGTAGTTAATTGAGACAGGATCATTTTTTCCCTACTTCACATCAAACTTGGCTTAATGAAGCAGTTTGTTCAGGCTTTTAATAGAGAAAGTGAATGCTTTCAACATATTATTTCTGCTTTTCCTACCTTGTCTTTCAAGAAGATAAAAGCAGGTGTATTCGATGGACCTCAAATTCGAACCCTATACAGCTGGTGCTTGACTTATGACCATGATTGATTCCAACAGATCGGTCAGAACATGATTTGGTCATAAGTTGAGTAAGCTATATGTACAGTATTGTGAAATGATGTTATAAAAATCTTTAAGTCGTATTTTATCATAATTTTCTTTCATTATTGTTATATATCATAATTTTCTTTGTTCATTTTATGCCATTTGTATCACCTGTACACCATTTTGTTTCTTATTTTTACATTTGTCATGTTTAATATCTGCTGCCAGGCGTGGAGCAGTCATGGCTAGCGATTGTTGTCGTAAAGTGGAATGGTCATAAGTTGCATAGGTCGTAAGTTGATCAATACCTGTACGTGATGAAGAATTTGCCAGGAAGATGAATAAGGAGGAGAAAGCAGCATAGCAGTCTTTTGTGGCAGTTACAAAGAACTTCCCTGGCAAAAAAAAAAGCAGAAAACTATGAACTTCTGGTTCAAAGGATGCTGTTGGCTTTCAGCGACATTGGATGTAATATGAGCATTAAGATTCACTTCCTGAAGTCACCTTGATAAGTTTCCCAAAAATCTCGGAGCTATTAGTGATGAGCAGACTACTGCTGGAGCATCAAACGAGATTGTCCTCAACAAGTATACAAACACAAGAGCTACAAACTCAAATTTTTGCCTGAATAGAATTTAAATAAGTTTTGCACAAATTTTACAATTAAAATATGTGTTTTAATATGTTCTACTTCGAAATTGTAGACAAATTCTGATGCAATCATATCTTTTAGTGTATTAGTGAATTTACTGCATTATATAAATCATATTTTCACAAAGATGATACCTAAGAAGACATTCTACTTCATTATGTTAAACTAAATGTTAAAAATTTTACAATAAGATATAAACCTAAAATTTTGAATTGAAACAAAACTGTAGCTTGCAGACAAAAACTAATGTCAGATTTGAGATCAGCACACTCGACTTAGGTAAGAACAAGTATTTTTGTGGATGCAACAAAAATTTTGTTCCCCAGTGATATTTATATTTTAAGAAGTATGTGTGTAAAGGTATACCTTTTTTCTGATCAAAATTTCACATTTTGTTCAATAGACTATTCTAATGGGTATCTGTTTAATCATTCTACCATCTTTCTGTTAGAGTTCCTAATTTAAAATTTAAAAACGATGCTTTGCTTCCTCAGTTGAATAGCTCATTTCTCAGTGTGTTGCTAATCTCCAGTTTTGCCCCACAGATAGTATTTTTAAAACTTTCACGCTGAGCTCCTTTGTGTATCAAAGACAAAATTATTATCAAAATTATTAGTCATGTTCTTTGTTATGCATAAAAGCATAAGTAATGTTTTTAATAATGCAAGCCATTAAAAATTGGATGGGCTGAATTCATTGTGTCTGTCTCTAACCCGTTTTGGGAACAAATTTTTCTCTGCACATAGGTGTAACCCCTTGGTGCCTGTCTGAGTCTTCCTGTTTCCTATTACAGAATTAAATGTGTATTTCATTTAGAGACTCAGAGCCAAAGCTGCGGCTTTCATGTCCCCTCTCTCAAGACAGGAAGGTTTTCCAAAGGGGCAGATTTAGTGTAAGAAACAACTTTCTTTGGTGAGAATTACACTGGAGGAAAAGGAAAGATCTGGAATTTATTTTTTTTAAAGTATGACTGATAGTCCTTTATTCATAATGCTATAGGTTCATTGGACAGCTGATATTTTGGGAGTTAAGATTCCTTTCAGAATGGAGGCCATGTTATCCCTGGCAAGCCCAGAAATAATAATGTGGTTCGAGAGTAGCAGAGCCCTGAACCACGTAGACCAGGTACCCCCATATTCTTGTCCAATGCCCAAGAAGACCTCACTGACATCAGGGAATATTTGTCCACTGTGTCTTACAATCGTTTTAAACATGGAGGTCCAGCCAGCCACAAGCCATAATTTCAGTTGGTATGTGAAATTACAGTAGTGGATAAAACAAAAGAAGTAGTAACAGAGTGTTTTTAAAAGATGGATGGCAATGTCAGGTGAACTAATACCCACAAATTCTGGAGTCAAGGCCAAATTTCAGCTGCCTCTGGTTGTTGCTGCTGTCTCACCAGTCTTTCTAAGTCCCCAAACTCAGGTTCCTGTACAGGTGTTTGACCAACCTCTGGTGACCCTGTATGGGATGTCTTTTGGAACAAAAGGTGTGGTTATAAGAACTTCATGTTGGCTTATGACCCTGTGGGCTTTGAACACCCTGGCTGCCAGCTTCTGTGTTCCAGCCTCCAGGGATGATCTGATAGACAGACGTGATAGAAGCTGAGTTTCCTCTGGAAGAATTAGCTGGCCTGTCACCTTAATTTTTTTCCAAATAAGAGTCTTCGTACTAGTTAAGGAGAGTCCCTGGCTATGAAGGAGTTCTATAATGGGTTGCAGGGAAAGAAGGCCTGGGAACGGAACAGCTCCCCAGAGAGGAAAGCACACCATTATCTTCTCAGAGACCTAACCTGCAGTGCTGATCTGCTGCGGGAGGCTCTGACGCCTGCTTTTCCTCCTCTGCAGAGAGGGCACGGGAAAGGTTCAGAAGGGTGAATTTGTCTGGATGTTAGTATGGCCTGATTATATTGGAATTAGCCTTGTTCTCTCTTCACTGAGAACAGCAGAGACCATCTGCAGAAATTATTTAAATTTGTGTGCCCTCCACGGAAGCTGTTTTATTTGCCGCTGCATTTATTATAGCACCAGGGACCTTGATAGTCATTCCATACTTCTGCTGCAATAGCACAAGAGTTGCTGGTGGCCATTAGATTAACAAAAGGGAAAATGACTTTCTTCCAGCTGAGAATTAACACCTTAGATTAATTAAAAAGCAAATGTAACAAAGGCCCCTGGATATTCTTCTCAAGGTACTTTCTGCTGGAACCTCAGGACCACAGTGGGGCTTCTTAGTTTATGGGGAGTTAAATGTTTCATCAGGAATACCGTAATTTATAACGTAATCTGCCCAATGTGAATAGAATGGAAACCAGCGGGGTCTAAAATCCATCTTGCTCCACGCAGAAGGGATTGTCACTGTGGTTTGTTTTGGAGGAGAGGAGTGGGTAGAAAAGATGGCCACGTGGGGCTGTGTGATGCTTTCTGTCTCCTGTTCACATCCTAGTTGCTCCGTTCACTAGCTACTTGACCTCGGATAGGCTACTTTGTCTCTCAGAACTCTGTTTCCTTATTAACAAAATGGGGATAAAAAATAGAACTCACAAGTCACAAAGCCCTTGGTACATAAGAGGCACTTAATAGATGGTGGTCATCATGGTCAGCATCTTTATGGAGGGAGGTGTGGCTAGAGGTCCTTAGGCATTTAGTAATAATCGCAGATCTCACAAACACACAGAGAGCATTACCTAGTGGTGGGATTCAGCTGGTTCGCACCAGTTTGGCAGAACCAATACCCAATTTTTTGCTGACTTTGGTGAACTGGTCGTTAAAATGGCACTTGTAATCAGGGTTCTCTTTAAGGTGGGCACCTGGGCAGCTGCCCAATGTGGAAATCACAAATTTACATTCCTTAGGTTTTTTAACATTTATCTGTGCAACAGCATATTCTAAGCGCCCATAGTAATGTTCATTTCGTCCATAGGTGAAAATAAATTGCAAGTTAGCATGCCAATCATGAAGCAATATGGAAATATCTTAAATAACAGTTTTATTGTTTTTTCAGGTATTATTTAAATATTTTATTAATATTTTAAAACTTATAACAATCTAGTTTTGTGTACCTCTTTAATTGTTCTTAAGTATTAAATGCATGAAATAATAAGCTACCTTTTTTTTTAAGAAAAAGATTTTATTCATGTTAGAGAGGAGAGAGAGAGAGAGAAGGGAGGAGGAGAAGAAAGCATCGACTCCAGATGTGGCTTGACCAGACAAGCCCAGGGTTTCAATCCTGTGACCTCAGCATTCCAGGTCAACACTTTATCCACTGTGACACCACAGGTCAGGCATAAACTACCTTTTGGTATATATTTTTTATACATAAAATTGTCATTAGGGCAGAAAACCGGCTGTTAAATTATTTAAATCAATGTTTTTTGACAGAGAGAAAGGGACAGATATGGACAGACAGATAGGAAGGGAGAGATATGAGAAGCATCAATTCTTCCTTGTGGCTCCTTAGTTGTTCATTGATTGCTTTCTCATATGTGCTTTAACCATAAGGCTACAGCAGACTCAGTGACCTTGGGCTCAAGCCAGTGACCCCACGCTAAAGCCGGTGGGTGACCTTGGGGTTTCAAACCTGGGTCCTCTGGATCCAAGTCCAATGCTCTATCCACTGCTTTACCACCTCATCAGGCTAAAGCCACGTGTTTTAATTATGCTTTTAGTGAATATTGTTTTGTTTGGAGGAAACTGCTTTAACAAAGAACATATCAAAATCTAACAAATTATGGAATAGCTTATTTTCTTCTATACATTTTGCTTATGCTTTCCTTTAAAAATACCTCTGTGCTTTAGAAATTTTAAGTACTTCCTTTCATATTTTCTTTTTATTTCTGCAAGTAATGAATTTGGCTTTTTCTGAACTCTTTTGTTTGGTGTTGTTTAAAAACTTTTCATGCTTTTACCCCAGTTCATTTTTCCTGCCTCAGCCTGTGGACCACAAACTACCCTCTCTGCACTGGCGTTCTTGGTGTTTTTCAAACCACCTGTCTTTTTACACCCTCTGCTTTGAATCCTTAGAATCCCTTTATCCTTGAGAACTTCTCTCCCTTCTGAATGTGGGAAACTCTTTTCTTTTTTGGGCCTATCTAAAATTCCTCTCTCCCCCCCTCAAGCTTTCCTCTAATTTTAGTTCACATCCTGGTCGCATTCTTCTTTACAGGGACAGTCCATTCTCCTGACATTCTAGTGTCTTTTAATTTGGGGGACAGCAATAATAATATCATTAAAGTAGTTATTAATTTATAGACAAAATCATTACTTATATATAACTTGTAGAATATTACTGTGTGCCAGGCATCAAATGAAGAAGTACTTTTCTTATCTTGTTTCAGTTTTACACCAACTTAATGAGGCAAAAACTATGACTTTCTGCATGTGGCCAATCAGGAAACTGAGGCTCAGATATTCCTGGCACAGTCCCACAACTGTATGGGGTAGAACGAGGGCTAGAACATGGGCACCAAAGTCCATACTCCAAAACCCATGCTATCTATCTTCCCAGCTGTTGCTATTTATAATAAAATGGAACTTGTACATTTTAGTATAATTTATGCTCAGCTCTGTCTCTCCTATTTATACTGGAAGTCCTCTGAGGTCCAGGACCACGACTCATTTGTCATTCTATTCCCCAGGCCCAGCATGGTACCTGCTACCCGGTGGGAACCAGAACGTGGTAGAAGAATTGTATTCATGCTTGCATGGGCTGGCAAAGACAAGAGTTAGGGCAGTGGACCCCCGCTCTCTGAAATATGACATTGTCCCATCAGTGACATCAGTTTTTGTGTCCCTCAGACAATGACTAATGAGTCTCAGTCTCCTTGAGTACATTAAGACACGATTACATTCTGTTAGCTCAGCTTTCCTGCCTTATAAATTAGTGTGGGGAGTACAGCTTCTCTGTTCCAGTCATGTTTCACTGCAGCAGAATCCACTCAACCTCCTGACACCAATTTGTGTGATGTTTCAGCATTTAGCACGCAGACTGGAGAATGGTATTCCTGCCTGTGTGTGCTCCAGGCAGACAGCCCACTTACAGGGTTAGCCGTTCCCTGGGTCTAGTCTGCTCTATTGGAATTCATCTTCTGAAACTCACTCATTAAACTCTCCCGTGTTTCATCACTATGAAACTGATTATCACAGTGCTGTCTTGTACCATTATTAATCTTCGGAGATTGATGCTCTCTGGTGCTTCTGACTGACTCACATGATTTCAGCTATTAATCTTTATTTCAATCAAATTATTTACTATTTTAACTTAAAAGTCTTGCTGCTGCCTCTGGGGTTGAATCTTATCAGCTTTCATGGCTTTCCAGTGAAAACTCTTTTTAAACATCCCACACATTCTCCCAATAAATTTCAGGACAATGTTATTTTTGAGCCCTGTTCCAAACACTGTTATTTTCTCTCTTTTTCCCCCTGCTTGTTTCCTTCCTGGAGATATTAAATGTAGTACCTGAGAAATGACCTTCAAAAATTCTCCAATCGGATGCCTATTACATAAAAGGCTGACCATAGAATGCTTTCTGAGAGATCCTACTACAAGGAGCACAACTGACAGAGGGTACAGGATGCTGCCATTTGAAATCCATCATAGGTACCAAGACCATATCTCCTATGGGCTACTTCAGGCTAAAACTGAATGTATTGGGGATACTAAGGTAGATCCATTCCCGGAAGATAAGAGACGTGTATTAACCAGTTTGAGATCTAAGACTCCCCCCATGACTTCACCTAATCTGCCTTAGACTGCAGAGCAGTCCAACACCTCCCCCCAACCTTTCCGTGCATCTAGTTCACCAGGTCAAAAGGCAGCACACCTGGTGGCTCTCGGGACTATTCCACCTTCCTCCCGAAGACCTAACACAATTCCCATTCTTCCTTGGCCCACATAAAGGCTTGGCTGCACACAGAAAATTTATCTTTAATGGAAAATGAAATTGGAGGGCTGAAACTAAAAGGCAAATTAGAAACCAATATTCTTTCCAAGAGAAAACTAAACCAGTAAAACTACTAAGGGAATAAAATTGAAATAGCTAGTTTCTAAGATGGGGCATGTGACATTTGTTATTTCAAGGATTTACTAGACACAATGTTACCTAATTAACCTAATTTAAGATTCAATATATATTCACTACAATGTATTCACATACTTCTCAAACATTGGAGGTCCAAGTTGGGGAAAAGACCTGACAAATACAGTAAAACAGGGAGGGTGTAATTATGTACTCTGAATTATCCTTCAGATAATCATATATTTTTGATTCTGTATGGAAAATGGGTGATTCTTTTATAAATTAAGAGATGTAAACGTTCAGACTTGTGTGATAATAAAAGAGATGTAAGGAGATGGAGAATATATTCATTAAGGAGACTAAGTTTCAGGAGACAGAAACTAATCCTACTTCATGATAATTTTAGGTAATACATTTCTAGGAGAGCTCATGTTTTTGTCCCCCCACTCATACTTTTTGGGAGGGTGCTGGGAAATGATAGTTTCAATAAATTAATTGGACTATATTGGTGCATAAAGATGCATGTTTTCAAAACTTTGAAACTAATAAAATTATTACTGGAAAAAAAGTAAGGATTTGAAAATCCATACTAAAATACTAGTGGTACTCATAGTGACAATATATATATATATATATGTTCTTGAGATTCACGAAACATTTTTACACAACTGTCACTTTTATACTGCTCAGTGTGAGCCTGTAACCCCAAACAACGCCATGGTAGAAAATGTAGCAACTGTTGCCCATTTCACAGATGAGGAATTGAAGCTTAAAGAAGTTATAACTCACCCAAGATCACACAGCACAAAGCTGCTGCTTACATTGCAAAGAACTCCATGATTATGATGGTTACTCTGCCCAGTGTTCCTGCTGTGAATTTCCCAAGTTGAAGTGTAACAAGCACAGGTTGTACACGCCGATGGATCTTGGCTGTGTGATCTGGGAAGACCTCTGACTCTGGACCTCAGTCTCCTGGTCCTTTTCTATATTCTATTGAGCTACCTACAGCACAGGCGATTGTTAGGGGGCAGAATCACAGCAGAGAGAAATCAGAAAAGCAGACCATTTTATTGTTACAAACAAATAGCACTTTGATTTCAAATAGTTACCCCCAAATTCCTTCCCAATCAGTATAGTATCTTTGTATCTCTTGAAGGGATACATAATATCCCTCATAAACATGAATTCAATCCAATAAATATGTAATGAGCAAATTATGCATGATAAGCATTGTGCTAAATGTTGTAGATAAATAGATGCCATCAGCCTCCCTGGAGTTCAGGGTCCGGTAAAGTGTTTCTCAAACCATCTTCCTCAATCATTTGGGAGCTAGTTAAAAATACAGATTCATGGGGCCATTCCCAGTTCAACTGAATCAGAATCATTGCTGGTGGGGAATGGAGCCCATAAATGTAGATTCTGTAAACAGACTTATGATTCTGCTCTAACTCACAACCATGTACAGGGCTGGGTAAAAGTAGCTTTACAGTTGTGAGTATGCTAACCACAGCTTTTATTCTGGTATTATTATTTATTAGCTATTGTATTTATTTGTATTATAAATGTAAACCTAATTTTGCCCACACTCCTGTAGATGAAAACCATCACACTATCTAAATGATTTTCCCCATTTAAATGACTTGCGCTAACTACTTAAGCAGATTATTTGGAAATATGTAGCCATGACCTGGGAGGAGGTAACTAACTCATGAAAGAAAAAAGTCACAGCTTAATGGTGCCTTATAAACAGGTGTGCATTATATTCTCCCCGCCCTGCTTCACCTGCTGGGGACTAGCTCAACAAAAGGTTGACTTGTTGACCTGATAGAGCCCTGCCCTAGGAGGAAAGGAACTTGGAACTTAAACCCCAAGCAGCTAGTAATTCACACCAGCTCTCTGCCTCTGTTCCTCATTTGGGCCGTTGGAATGATGGGCTGGGTGAGAGTGACATGCCCACCCAGTGAACACACAGAATGTAGCAGGGACTGCAACTCATTGGCTGTGGAAGATTATAGTGATGAGAAATGTTTCCCACCTAAAAGTCAAACATCATAGAATGACTCCAGGATATTCAAAATGAGTAAAATTTAAGATGCCCACCTGTTGGCCAGTTAAATATATAGGAAGGGAATTTAAGAAAGAGCATAATCCCAGTTGCCTTCCAGAAAGTGTAGATTTCATGGAATTATTTTTTGAAGCTTATTTATGGAGTTTCTGCTGTATTTCTGGCACTGTGCTAGGTATTAGCATGGATTGGGGATGGACTCTTTAACAGCATAATTCTGCAAATGAGCCCAAATCATCACTCAGCTAATACCTGGTATTCCTCTTCCTTCCTGTGAAAAGCAGAAACGGACTAAGCAGAGTGGTGGCAGAGAATCAATGAGCTCTTCTCTGCATGAAGCCCACACCTTCAAAGGTGCAACTCCCTTCTGATCAGAGGAACGAAGTTTATATGGATCCAAACTAAAAGCTTTCTATCACGTTGCCTTTTAACATTTCTTGCTGCCTTTACAAAGGGGAGAGAATCAGATTTGGTGACACCACTTCTAGTGGAGTCTTTTCCTTTGATGATTTTGAAGGAAAAATCACTGTGAGTGCTTGCTGTGAAATTTTGTCTTGCCATGTCAATCTGCTTCTTTCCCGGCACAGACAGGAGTTTGTATGTGGTGCTGTGTACGTGGGCCCTGAGTAGATGGACTGGTGGTTCCAAGGAAGCCATTTGAGGCAGCTGAACATTTCCAGTGATGGTTCCCATCTAGTGGTCATTGGTATCTATCTCAGGCTGGCATCTTGCTGTCAGGAAGTAGTCCTGCTTCTACCCAGGCTAGCCTATGGTACAAGTAACTACCAGTCAGTTACTGTGGGGTTAAGTCTGTCTCCAGCCCCCAAAACTCTCCCACGCCTCACACTGAGATTTTAGGAGCATTTGGCAACTTTGCCTTGTGTCCATATTCTCTTTCAAAGTTAATATTTAATATGTTTATCAATACTGATCACAAAATTATTTCAAGCTCTTTGAAGAAAGCTTAGAAAATACAGGAAAGCACATAAAAAAAACAACATTCAATATTGCAAATATTTTATAAATTTGTTCTGGCTCTGGCCTGTTAGCTCAGTGGTAGAGTGTTGGCCGGCATGTGGAAGTCTCAGGTTCAATTCCCTGCCGGGCACACAGGTGAAGCACCCATCTGCTTCTCTACCCTTGCCCCTCTCCTTTCTGTCTCTCTCCTCCCCTCCTGCAGCCAAGACTCCATTGGAGCAGAGTTGGCCTGGGAGCTGAAGACAGCTCCATGGCCTCTGCCTCAAGCGCTAGAATGGCTCCGGTGGCAGTGGAGCAACACCCCAGATGAGCAGAGCCTCGCCCCCTGGTGGGCATGCCAGGTGGATCCTTGGACGCATGTGGGAATCTGTCTGTCTGCCTCCTCGCTTCTCACTTCAGAAAAAAAAAAAAAGGTTTTTTTCTGAAATGGGAGTGTTGTTGCACATACTGTTATTACTGTTTTCTCAATGCTGAATTTGGGCTGTTTCCCCCACCTTTAAATTCACTTTAAGAGTGTTAGAACCACACATTCTTTTTCAGGACTGATGTGCCAAAGCCTATGGCACCGTCCTCTAGTGTCAGATGTTTGAGGACCTTCCCCCTTCTACCTTGTCTGCTGTTCTGTCAGGGCTGGGGTGCATTCAACTCTTTTTGCACATTTGTGCTATTTTCCCCCTTAGGATAAAATCTTCAAAGTGAAATTGTTGGCTTAATCAGGCTATTGTAAAAGTTGTATGGGTTTATATCCTCTACCCTCTGAGGATCCTTGGATTAAATTCACAGCACAGTGCAGGCAGCTGCGGGGGCAGTTTGTAATCTTGGTTCATTTCCTAGGTTAAAACCGGTGCCTAATTGTTACAAGAAGTTTCCTTGTTTTAATGACTGAGTGTTCAAGAGTTTTTCTGTTAGGTGGACTGGATTGTTCTGTTTCCTTTTTGTTATTATTTTTTCATTTTATTTTATTACTACAGTTGTTTTATGTATTTGTCCACTGTCATTAAAATATCTTCTTATTTTTTAATAAACTCTAGGTTGTTTACAGGTTTTTGTCTGACTTTTCTATTTTAACAATAGAGTTTTGATTTCATTTTTAAGAGGCAGACATTTCTAAACATCTTTTGTAGTCTTTTCCTTTGCTGTTTAATTACTTCACGCTGAGAGTAAGGTAAACCACATCCCTCTTTAGTTCTTGTACGATTAATTTTTCTTTTAAACTTGTTCTACTCACCTAGGATTTATTTTGAGGAAGGTAATTAACATGTTGAAGGGGGTGGAATCTAAGTTTCATTTATAATATATCTCCTCCACTGATTTAAATGCCCTCTTTTGTCTATGTGACTATGTAGCTATTTTAAGATTTAAATCTTATTCTATCTTTTTTGCCCACCTTTTCTTAGGTCATTGCAATTGTTTTAGTTACTGTAAATTTTGGATTTATTTTAATATCTAGCACAGTACATTCCCTGGATTTTTCTTTATAATTTGGAAATTCTTTCAGTTTCTACTTTTCTTTCTGTTTTTCAATGTGAGTTTTCCCATTTGATTAGACAGATGAACTGGGGCTGTGCATGTTCCTGTGTGTTGATGTTTTCCTTTCCAGCTCACTTGCTCTTGGATTTCGCCCCCTCCACTGCCTTACATGGGCTTCCACCTCAGACCCCAGACCTCTGGGTGCCAGTGATGTCCGTGGCACCAGACACCATCACACCTGTGATCATTGCTCTTCCCTTCCTAGTGCCTGCTGCTCTCTGCTCTCCTCTTCCCTCTACCTGTATGATTGTTTCCAACCTACACAGCTAAATAGCCCAGACTCTTGGGCACGTTTTCCAACCTAGAACGGCTTGTGTTTGTTTTCCATCAAATGGGGTTTGGAAAGAACTACATGTCCTCACACTTTCTCTAAAGACCTAAAGACATCAATGTGAACACAATCTCTGTAAGTCTCCACACAGTTTCGTTAAATCTCGGTGGAGAGAAAAGAGCCCTGTTCTCCTACAATCTCCTCGGTTATCGGGCTCTAACATGCAGATCTGCATTTCTCTCTTGCTTTCTTCCACAAGGTGAATGACAAGCAAAATTGAATGTGGGGGCCTTTAATGAGTTAAGCAGTTAGCACAGATGTTATGCAAGTAAGCTTCATCCCATTACTTTCACATTTGCCCTGTCACTTGCTCTTTCAGGTGACCCACAATGTCTATCACTGGTCTTTTCTAGAAGTGGTATAGAAATCCTCTAAGAGGCAGTGAAGCATCATGGTTAGGAGAAAAAGTTGGTTAATTTTTTTCTATACAAAGCAGATAGTGCACATTTTTGGCTTCATGAGCCATGGGTTTCTGTTACAATTCCCCACCTCTGTCTTCATCATGTAAAACAGTAAAAGATAATATGCAAATGAGCATGGCTGTATTCCCATAGAACTTTATTTAAAAAAAAAAATAGGTGACAAGAGGGGTTTGGCCCGTGTGACATGGTTTCTGACCCCTGCCTAAGACTGCAACTCCGGGGCCTGGTTGCTTGGGAATTAATACCTGTTCCCCATTTTCTAGGTGTGCGATTCTTCACCTCACTGTGCCATAAAAATAGGACACCCATAAAACGATGGTGGTTAGCGAATCTACTTTAAAGGGTCATTTTGAGGATTGAAGAAATTAGTACAGATAAGAGCTTTTAGAATCTATGTGTCTGGAGCATAACAAGCCCTAAACTAAGTGTTAAACGTGTTAATGAGGCCAATATACTATATAGATCATTGATAAATTCATCACTAGAAGAACATTTTTAGCTAGGTTTAGACATGTTATTAATACACTTTTTCCTTTGTCTTAATTTTCTTTTGTTCAGGCCTTGGGTTCCCTGCACCCCACCCCAGTGTAAAATCTTTACAAAATGCCAGTGGGAGAGTGTAACTGCAGCCTACTCTGTTGTTTTATTTCCTGAAGGGAAAATTGCAGTGGCAACAGCCCATCTTCCCAGGATGCTCTGTAACACAGAAAACAAGTTTCTTTGTTAGAGCTCCAGAGCAGCTCATCACCTGTATTTCTCTTCACATGGTTTGCCAGTCAAGATCTATTTACTCCATGGTTTCTTGGCTAATTAGTTCCAGCATGGCACTGATTGAGCTGTTAATCAAGTGTGAAGGTGCCTTGCAGATACATTCTGAGTCTTAAAGAAGCCATCGACTCCTGAAACTGCACATGACTGTGTCCTCTGGTCCCCCCAATATTCTGGTGATAGCATCTCCAATTGTAAAATTAATCAAACTCTCTCAGTGACAGAAATGCTCATTTAAATTTTTTGTCACAGTTGCCAGGAGTGTTATTGCAGCTTCTGACTTGTAATTAATTTCTCCTTCCCTTTCTCCATCACCAGGCTACACTCCTTTGTAATAGTGAGAAATGAAATAGCTGCCTGACCTTTGTTTAAAAATTTATTTAAAATAAATTACAAGAAAAAAATTACCTCTAGGTGATCAACACCTTCAGATAAACGGGGGAACATGTGACATTAGGTACTTCATTGTCTCTCTCCTCTCTTTTTAATTTGTGTGTCTCTGGTGATTGGAATGACGAATGGGGAAAGAGCAAAGTAAGTCTACTTTCATGTCTGTGTTCTCATGTGGAACTAATTTGGGTTGTGGTCTTGGTGTTTATGGGCACTGGGGAGCACCAACAAAATCAGTGTGATGTACGAAGGAGAGACTATAAATTTGAATAAAAGAAATCTACAGGGGAAAAAGGGAAACAGGGTGTTTTGTTTACTTGAGCAATAACTAGGAAGGTTAGTATCCCCTTGGTGTGAACCCTGCCTCAATTTTCCAAGACCAGGCACATAGCAATCCTGGGGCGTGGACCAGACATGCAGCATCTCAGGTCCTCCCCAGTTCCATGTATTCAAACAAGATCTTCATGTAACTTGCATTCATTTTAGAATTGGGAAAACACTGGAGCCCAGACTTAGAGCTGTGGTGACCATGGAGGTGGTTATGTGTGAGATTTATAAAGAAACAGCAAAGCTTCCGTCACCACTACTTGTGCAAAGAATAAGAGATACAAGGTGCATGTTGGAATGTCAGGACACAAACAATTCAGGGTCTAGGGATGAAAAGAGATACTTAACAATATTTACAAACAGGAGTTGCTTTCCTTGTACCCCTGCAAGGGGCCCAACTTTGGTGTGATTATCAGAATTGTCTTCCTCTTTTTATTTTTAATATATTGATTTTAGAGATTTAGAGGGAGAAAGGGGGTGGGGAGGGAGAAAGAGAAAGAAAGAGAAAAGCATTCATTTGTTGTTCCATTTAGTTGTGCATTTATTGATCACTTTCTATATGTACCCTGACTGGGGATCAAACCCACAACCTTGATGTTTCAGGACCAAAATTCTCTGATTTTGAAAGGCAGAGACCATTCAGTTCTATCAGAGTAGGAGGCCAACAAACATCTGACTGAGTGGAAAAGATAATGGATTTGTTAGACCCAATTGTAAAAATCTAATGCAGTTGGTATAAGGATGTAAAAGCTTTGGTTGAATAAATGAGTTTGTTTGTGTGTGTGTTTATTTAGTTAGAATGATTATGAAAGGATACGGATTTTCTGGCTCTTGAAATGGAATGATGGGGCATGGGAAAATATCACCTGGCTGAGATGGAGAAGCCTGAGAACAACATGTGGGTACAGCAACACTTGTTGGGGACCACGACAGGCTAGCCCCCTGCTCAGCACTCCAAGTCTAGCCGTGGAGATGGTACAGGCTCCACTCTGGAGGAGCTCACAGAGTCTGGATATGGTGAAGCAACTGACTTAGTTCCTTTCTGGGCTCATCTTATTTTTTCCTTTGGAATCGGTTAGTTTTCTCATTAATCTAGTTGCTGACTCTATATTTAGCTTCCCTTTTTTTTCTTTTTTTGCCTCCAGATCTTATCACAAGGCTAATGAACAGAGGTAAATATGGAAGCCACATTTATGGGAGAGGGGCAGTTCAAGTGTACCTTCCTGATGTGGCTGTTATTCACTGCTGTTATTAGTACTCAAGGTGGTTAAAGAGGCTGGTTTTCAAACCCCCATCCTCAGCAGAGAGCTGAAGAAGGAATACATGCATGGTACTTTCCTGGGGAAAACAAGACTGGCTTGGGATCCTTGTTGTAAAATCTTCTGTCAAAATTAATTAAGAGAATTCTATAATTAAAATATGTGCATCTAGATGGCCCCTAGTGGCTTTTTTCTTCATAGGGGATTAGTTTAGAAACATTTGAAATATTAATGAAAAGACAAAATGGTCTCTCTCTTTTTTTATACAACTTAAATAAAGAAGCTAAAAATATATATGTTTTCATCAAATTTTATCTTCCTGACAGCTATGGTTAGGATGAGACCATTCACCTTTTAAACTTTGTCATGCTAGGTATAAATTCTCAGATTGGGACCCAGGGTGGGGAGATTCTACAGACACACTGATACTATTTTTAAAACCCGGCCACATCACAAACTTATTACAGGTGGCAAGGCTGGTAGGAGGAGATAATTGCCAGCCCCTGGGTTTAGTGGGAAATACTTGCCTTGAGAATGGACCCCTTCAGCCCTTGATAAACTGAGTTATCACCAGCACACACATGCTGCTGAATATATTATTTCAGTCACCAAATGGAGATTTAAAATGACTTTGTGACATGCCAAATTAGGTTAATTATCTTTAAAGAGTATTTTGAAAATACTCCAAATGTTCTAGTAATAAGGCAGCAGGGAAACTGGTATGAACTGGACTTTTTTATTTGTTTAAGAACTCACACATATTTGCTTATGTTTCATTACTGCTCCCTGTCTTGAGGGACACTCTTGGTAGGTGTTCTGATGACAGTAGTTTTGGAGAATTGTCTTAAGAGGAGCTAGTATAGTGTACATTATCACCAGCTATGAATGTTGGTGGAAGCATTACCAGAGCCTCTAGAAGTGTTTTGCCTTGAATTCTCTGGACATGGAATTATTCTCTGTTCTTCACTATTATTTTTAATTACAATGTCCTAAAGCTATATATAATAGTGAGCTGTTACCCTAGACTGAGGAGTCATTTAAAAAATAATTTTAATGATGTACCATTCTGTTGGAAGAGGTCACTGAGAAGACATGATTATCTGTTGACCCATAAGTTGGACTTAGGCAATTGGAGGCTCTTTACTCCCTGCTCTCTTCTTGGAATATGTTTCACCCACTGTTCCCACACTAGGAATTCTTTCAAGTGTGCAGCCTTGAGATAGTAAGATGTTGTTGAGACCATCTAGATGGTAGGTATGACTAAACCCAGTAAAGGCTTCCACAGAAACTTTTAAGCTTCTGGAAGGTGGATACAAAGATCTACTCATCTTTCCATAGCCAAAGACCAGCTTCATAAGTTCCCTTGCTTGTGAAAACTGTCACTTACCAATCTGGAGTGGTCTCTGTCTTTCTCCAGTCTCTCCTTGCCCTCCATATACAGGGGCCTGTTGGTGAACCAACACATTCAAGGAGTTTCTTCTTTTGGCAAGACCTGATTTCCATATCACTGAATTATGGGCCAAAGTGGGTATGGGTCAACTGGCTTGGTATATCTGAATTCATCATCCACCTTCAATAGAATATTTATGTTTTCTGCTGACCTTCTTGACAAGACTTTTATGCCTGTGTGCTATAGATGGTATTGCTTATTTTCGTTTAGTAATTATTCACTGCAGGTCAACAGTGTGTCAGGCTTAGAGACACAGGGTAAACAAGGGAACTAAGACCTTTTCCTTGGGGAAGCTGGTTCATAAACAGAAAAAGTACAATCGAAGACATAGCCATACAGTGAGCTCAGTGCTATAAAAAGGACAGGAAGAGGGAGCAGTGACAGTGATGGATAGGGGTAGAATTCATGGTCTTAATACCAAGGACCATTAGGGGTGGCCTCTGTGAGGAGGTTATTTCACATGAAGCCTGGAAAATGAGAGAAAAGCAGGTGAGAAGTGCTCAGGTAAGGCCCTGAGGTGGGGAAAAGTTTAGCACATTCTAGAAACTGAAAATAGAGCACACCATCTGGGGCATGGGAAATGAGGATGGTTGTCATGTGGAGTCTATTGGAGAAGTAGGCAGGGTTGTTGTGCAGGGCCGTGTGGGTGTTGGTATATTTGAATAGGTAACTGGTAAACAACTGCAGTATTTTAGGCATAGAAGTTATATGATTTCATTGATAATTTTAAAAGCTCCTTCTAGCTACTGTGTTAAAATTGAGTTAGGCAGAAAACTATAAAATATTACTGGAAGAAATTTAAAGGTCTATAATTAAATGAAAAGGCATCTGCATTTATGGATTGAAGGACTTAATAGTATTAAAATGATAATGTTACCTAAAGTAATCTATAGATGCAATATAATCTTTATAAAACTCCTATAACATTTTTTACAGAAATGGAAAAACTAATGTAAAATTCATATGGAATTCCAGGGACCCTATATAACCAAAACATTGTTGAAGAACAAATTCGGAGAATTTACACTTCTTGATTTCAAAAATTACTACAAAGCTACAGAAATCAGAACAGTGTGATATTAGCATAAGGGCAGACATATGAATCTATGGAACATAATAGAGTCTAGAAGTAAACCCTAGCACATTTGAGTAAGTGATTTTTGACAAGGATGCCAAGACCATTCAATAGGAAAGTACTGTCTTTTCAACAAATGCTGTTGGGAAATCAATGCAAAAAGAATAAAGTTGGACCCTTACCTTACCTTACATCATATACAAAAACGAATGCCAATGGATCAACATAAGAGCTAAAACTATAGAACTCTTAGAAGAAAACAGAGGAAAATATTTATGACTTTGGACTTGGCAGTGACTTGTTGGATATGATGCAGGAAACAACAAGAAAATAGATAAATAAGACTTCATCAAAATTAAAGACTTGTGTGCATCAAAGGACACTATCAATAAAATGGAAAGGTAACTTTCATATGGGAAAAACAGTTATATGTCATATATCTCATAATAGATTAATACCTAGAATGTATTCATTTTCTAAACATTTTATTTAAAAAATTAAATTTAATGGAATAATATTGATCAATAAGAGTACATAGGTTTTAGGTAAACATTTCTATAACATTTATATATTTTAAAACTCATGCAACTCAACAAAAACAACCACAAAACCCAAACAGACTCAAGTTAAAAATAGACAAAGGAATTGAATAAACATTTCTCCAAAGAAGCTATACAAATGGCCAACAAGCTCATGAAAAGATGCTCAACATTAATATTTATTAGGGAAATGCAACTCAAAAACTACAATTAAGATACCACTTCACACCCACTAGGATGGCTATTATTAATATATAAAAATAAGATGTGGAGAAATTGGAATCCTTGTACATTGCTGGTGAGACTATAAAATGGTTCCGCTGCTATAGAGGAGAATATGGTGGTTCCTCAAGAAGTTAAACAGAGAATTACCAGATGATCCAGGAATTCTACCTTTGCATCTATATCTGAAAGAATTGAAAGCAGGAACTTAAACAAATACTTGCATATCAACGTTCATAGCAGGATTAGTCACAATATCCAAAAGTTGAAAAATGATGTTCATTAATAGATGAATAGATAAACAAAATGTGTTATAAACATACAATAAAATATTCAACCTTAAAAAGGAGGGAGATTCTGAAACCTCTTACAATATGGATAAACTCTGAAAACATTATGCTAAGTCAAATGAGCCAGCCACAAAAGGACAAATAATGATTCCACTTACATAAAATATCTAGAAGGTACAAATTTATAGAGATCAAAAGTATATAGAATAGATGTTACCACTGGCTGAAGGAAGTTACAATTTAATGTGTACAGGGTTTCAGTTTGGAAGGATAAGTTCTAGAAATGGGTAGCAGCAATGGTTGTATAACATTATGAATGTACTTAATATTGAATTGTACACATAAAATGGGTCAAATGGTAAATTTTATGATGAATGTTAGTAGTAAATGATCTAAGGCAGCATATTTACATCTAATAAAACATAGGGTCCATTTTGCAGATTCATAATCCAACATGAGTTTTCAAGCATTCATATCTTAATGTGAAATAAATATCTTTCCTCATTTTTTCTCCTAATCAAAAACCTCTTAATCCCTTCACTGTTTTTGAAGTGCTACTTAAGGTTTTGAATGCTAGAGGTGGAGGAAAGCTGAGACAGGACAGATTCCAACCCCCTAATTTTATAAATAAGAAAAATCTAATGAAATGATTTGTCCAAGGTCACATACCTTTATGGGAGGCTCAGCAATAAAAACCAGATATCCTGATTCTTAGGAAACACAGACTTTGCTTCCAGTCTTAGAAAGGGGTAATTGCTTTCAACATTTGAAATCAAGATATGTCTAAATACTGCTGGGTTCAGTCTCATCCCAAGATAGATGTGTAATTGTCTAAGACATCATCTGTTATTCTGCTAAAGATTGAACACACTACTCAGTGGGAAACCACTTCTAATTTAAGTCAGAGCAACTGACGTGTTTTTTTCTATTGTGTGACAAGTTTCAGAAATAATGAGCTCCACTCACTGGACTTCTCTTTGGCTCAGTATTATACTCTAGAGTCATCTTTAGAATATCCTCTAAGGAATCAAAGGGTTATACATGGCTTTTCAGAGCCATGTTTTACTATATGAATCATTCATACCAGTTATGCATAAGCACATATCAATAGAAAGAGGAATTTGCAGTATCGTGTGTGTTTAACTGAATGTAGAATGCTGTACTGAGGTTTGAGGTCATATTAAGGTGCAAACCTCATTTTTATGTAAACCCTCTCTGGCCTGAGGCACTTTCTCATTACAACCTTCCTTGCCGCAATCTCCTGCCACAAAGGGAGTTTATGATCATGACTGGATATATTTCAACTCATAGAAAAATATCAAAAGGTAGGTAGATTATTAACATCAAGTATTTCAGCAGCTGGTTGAAATGAAGGAGTGAAAACAAATACCAAGCTTTGATCAATAGAAAGAGGCAAAATCCTTTGTGTTATCCAAGACACACACTGCCACACAAATGCCACCCGCCTCCCCACACACTTTTCTGTATGTGTCTGCTATGTGACCTAAATCAAGCTGTTTAATCCTTCTGAGGTGCAGGATCTGTGGAGCATCTGATGAAAACCATGGACTTTCTCCTCGCCCGACACCCAGTGTTGCTCAGAATTTCAGAGAGTTTAGTTGACCCTCTTGGGTCAAGTGAGGAGAACTGAGTTAAGAAAGCTGGTTAAGGTGTTAAGTTTCTTTATCCTAGAATTCAGAACTTGTAATCTTTGGGGAAGTCATCTTTGATCTTATTTGAGGTTTTAATTATGAACACTGGTCAAAATCTGGCTACAACTGAAATACATTTCTCATAAAAGGTCCTTTTGATGTGTATAAGGTGTACCAAGCCAGGTGACCTAGGAGTATCTGAGATACCCTACTCAGAAGCATACAGTCTAGGTAAAAACAAAGTCAAACTAACACATAAAATGGCTTGTGGATCACAAAGTGGCAAACCCCACCATTTAGGGTTCAGAAAGCAAAGCGATCTATCTCCTTGGGCCAGAGTGATGAAGAAAGTCTTTCCTTGCACAGTAGAAAATGAGCTATCACTTGAAGCACAAATAAGCTTTAGGTAGTGTAGGGAAAAAGTATTTTTCTCAGGGTGGGCAATGCATATGCAAAGCTGTTGGTAGAACAGTACATCAAATAAGCAAGAATGTAAATGATAGCAGTGACATATGAGGTCAAATCCTAGCATCACCTAACATACACCTTGCAAGCGGTTGTACTGTTAACCTAATTCTGATGAGGAGGAATGGTTATTTAACCAATCATACTAAAATGGCCATAGTTTGAAGTTAGACGTACAAAACATTGTTGAATGATGTTCTGTGTCCTTAGCTAAAAGATCTGTTCATTTTAACCTTTTCTCTATCATTCTTTTTAATTCAATGTTTTTTTCTATGTGTCAGCATCTCATAATAAGAGACCCAATATGTTTTCAACCTCTGCTACAAGCTATCTTGTCTTTTTTATGCTTTCATCCTCTGGCTAATAAAAATAAAATTAGATTTTTGTGTATTTGTGTATGTATGCCCATGCATTTACATATCTCTACACATTTGCTTATGTGCAAAAATACTTGCATATGGGAAAAAATAGAAAAGGAATATCAAGTTTTCATTCTCAAGTGTTGGCAGGTTGCCTCAGGGGACTAGAATAGAAAGAGCTGATGGTAAGAGGGGTGAACCTTATTTCACTCTACATACTTCTGCATTATTTGAACTCCTTGCAATAAGCACATATGACTTTTGTAATTAAAGAAAAAGAGAAAATAGGAAAGAAATTGAATTTGACATACGTCTAAGTGGTATGAAGCCTTTTGAAGGTACGGAGAAAAACAATTGTGCCTCAAGGGAAATTTATTTTATCACAGTCTGTACTTTTTAAATCATGTAACAAAGCCTCTTGCCAGGGATTTCCAGTAGGCTTGCTCTGTGTATGCAGATCTCTGCTAACTGGAAGCGGAATCTCTGAGATGTCATACTGGCTGCACACTGACATGTTCAAGTGCTAGCTGAGTTAGTTTCTCCTACACTCTGTCTGTAAAATTTGGACTTTTCAAGCTGATGTGATGGTTTTCATAATCTCTCTGCTCCTCTGCCCTGTGCCTGGGGCTGTTTTCTGCACTGTGCCCTCAGTCTCAGGATGAGCTAAAGAACCACAATTTGTGTACCTGGCAGAACACCAACCTTATTTCTGAGTTCTAACCACTCTTTCATACCCAGAATTAAGTGCAGATACGTGATGTGGTGTGAGCTACCCAGCTACAAAGAACCAGTCGCACAGCACTTGGGCAGTAGGTGTTATAATGTGCCTATAGAAACAGGTGGAAAGTACAAACAGTTGACTAGTAATTCAAGTGTTAAGGTCACATACATGTGGGGGAATAAATTTTTTCTTGTGTGATTATGCTATGACATGATGGGGCAAAACAGCGAACAAAATAGCATGTCTAGCCTGATGACTACTGTATAAAATCCTACTTTTAATGAAAAGAGAAATGGCAGGAGTACTCGGAAGGACTTTAAGATGCTGTATGAGAAAGGCAAGATTATGGATTGTTTCTATTTTTGACAACATTAAATAGCTTCTGGAAGTAGAAAAAGAGTGGCTAGGAAAGACCAGCCATATGTAGTTGGGCGAGTGTGATAACCAGAAGCAATAATGTGTAGGCAGTGTGGCATAGCAGTTAGGAGCATGGCCTATGGAGCTTGGAATCCTGGCGCCTCCACTTAAGATCTGCATAACCTTGGGCAAGTGACTCAGCTTCTCTGTGCTTGAGTTTTCTCATCTGTAAAATGAAGTTGGTTATAGTGACTACCTCTTGGGAGGGCTAAGAATTTTAAAGCATCTTGCCTGACTACTGGTGGTGCAGTGGACAGAGCATTGTCCTGGGATGCTGATGTCCCAGGTTTGAAATCCCAAGGTCCCCAGCTTGAGCATGAGATCATCAACGTGATCCCAAGGTTGCTGGCTTGAAGCCAAGGTCACTGGCTTGAGGAAGAGGTCTCCGGTTCAGCTTGTGTTCCCCCAGTCAAGGCACATATGAGAAGCAATCAATGAACAACTAAAAGTGATGTAATTATGAGTTGATGCTTCTTATCTCTTTCCCTTCCTCTTTCTCTCTCTTTGTAAAAAAAAAAAAAAAAAAAAAAAGAATTTTAAAGCATCTTATTATTTACACAGCATTTAGAATAGAGACTGGTACATGGAAGGTGTGATTAAAACCATAAATTAATAAAAATCTGAGATGTATGTTGAGCTCCTAATGCTTGCAAGACCGTGAGTGAATGGATTGTATGTGCTCTCATTTATCCCTTAGAACCCAGTAAGAGGTTTTATGATTGTTCCTATTTCATAGATGAGGACAATCATACTCAGAGAGAATGAGTATTTGTTCAGGGTGGTGCCAGGAGCAGAATTTAAATACAGACCAGCAGATTGCAGAGCTCATACTCTTCGCTATGATCATCTACTGGGGATGGGAAGCGAGGAGTTAAATTCTGATCCCACACCAAACTTCTAATCTGTGTGTTGGGTAAACAAGTATTTTTTAGGTTTGGTCACTGGTACAGTGACAGTGCCATATGAGCTTAGTCTATGGAAGGCTGTGGGTGCTTGTCCTCAGGGCGGCAGATTGCAAATTGCAGATTGCCTACCTTCATGGGGAGGGGTAATTATTGCTGGAGAAGGTTTTCTTTTTCTCCCAGCCTGTTTTGCTGGAAAGTCGAGAGGGAGAGAGAGAGAGAGCGAGTGCCGAGGGGTTTGAAAGCCCTAAGATTTCATCCCAGCCTGTTTGGCTGCGGAATGCTAAGGTTGGTGGGTGCTGAGAGAGAGGGAAGCGATCTGCCCTGCCTGTTTGCTTGTCCACCATTATGAGACTCTAATAAAAGAAACGGCCCACCATTTTCTGGCTCCACTGTTCTTTTACCTTCTGCCCAAATCCAACGAGAACCTGTATGGCCAGGGTGGTGGCCACTGGCCTTACACTGTGGCATGAAATATTATAGGTACAACAAGTGTAGAGTTTCCTTTCGGGGCAAAGAGAAACTTCTGGAACTAGATAGTGGTGACAATTGCATAACACTGTGAATGTGCTTAATGCCACTGAATTGTTCACCTTAAAATAATAAATTTTACATTTTCTAGCTGTCAGCACACAATAATAATAATAATAAAAAAGATTGTAGGTATAAGGACAAGTAGCCCCCCTTTATAGAATGTGTTGACCTTTAGTCTTTGTTGCCATCTGTAACTGGGGTGCACTAGCATAGCGGTCCATCCTCGCCTTGAGGCTGACATCTCTTCCTGTAACACGTTCTTCCATTTTTATTGAAAAGATATTCACTGCAAATTCTGGGTGTGATGAGATCTCCCCGTAGCAAGCACATAGCAACTGTCTTCCTACAAGTTGATAGGCATAATTGTGTTTTCTTCCCTGATAAAGAAGCTCCTCACATATTTTAAATCCTGAAGTGAGAAAGCAGAAAAGCAGAGTCCAGGAGGGTTTCTGTTTTCTGTGAATAATAATTTTACAATACTGATGGCATCATGAAGTAAAATGAAATTAAGGGGCAATATTAAAAAATATAAATTTTTGTTTTTACTGAAGAGTGTTGTGAGGAAGGAGCCAGTTGCCTGGTTGCTGGATGAGAAAGTGGTTATAAAATTCTTCATAGTTGCTTAGCACCAAAGCTTTTGAAAATTTTAATACTTTTTTTTTTAAAGAGGGGCTAACAATTGATATGTTGTGGCCATTTACATTAATTATGAAACAGAAGAAAAGAGTTGACCAGGTAATTAATTGATAGTAATAGGAAACTTTTAAGTGTCACTTTGACTGGGGTGAACTCTTTAAGAGTTAGTTTATCTTTTATTGTTCATTTTATTTAACCTAAAACAGGGATACCAGACTAAATCATAAAATTTATACATATGTGCCTGACCTGTGGTGGCGCAGTGGATAAAGCATCGACCTGGGAACACTGAGGTCGCCAGTTCAAAACCCTGCACTGGTCTGGTCAAGGCACATATGGGAGTTGATGCTTCCAGCTCCTCCCCCCTTTCTCTCTTTCTCTCTCTCTCTCTCTCTCTGTCTCACTCTGTGTCTCCTCTCTAAAATGAATAAATAAAAAAAAAAGAAAAAAAATTTATATATATGTAATGTGAATTATAAACTTGTAAAAGAGCCCTCTGTGGTCTACTTTTTTTTAATTTTGGCCATGAAAATGAGGGTGAAGTCCTCTGTTTTATTTAAATAATTGGTCTCATTGACAAATACCTTGAGACAGTTAAAATAATTTTTATCTTGTGATAAACCAATGAAAGCACAGTGTACAAAAACAGATTCTGATATAATACCTGAAATATGTCATATTTTTTCTAACAAACAAAAGAAAGTCAAAACAATGGAACAGAGTGTTGTTGCTACAAACCAAAGCCTGCTCATGGTGCCCAGACACAGCTAACACCCAACGACATTCAAGACTGGGTTCTCGCCATGACCTTCCACACAGTATTTGATCCTTAATAATTGACCAGATGACGCTATCTGCTTCTCATAGCTCCAGTTTCAAGAAAATGTTTTCTTCCTGGGAAACATGATAAGCTTTTGTTGAATTTGAAAATGGGGGATTGGCTGAAAAATGCCAGGTTGGTTGGCTGCATCTTTCAAGGGATTTAGGGTCCACTGTCCCATGCCAAACAGATCATCAAAGCAGAAAATAATGTTTGGATATACAGTTCCCTCCTTATATGTGGTTTTCTACCTGAACAGATGAGCTCCCCAGGGCTATTTCTTCTGAATAGCACGTGGTCTCTTCCCTCATGTTTTCCTTTCTGTAGTTGCCATTTATTTCAGAAGTGAAGAAGCAGAGTCAATCGGGATGTATAGAAGATTTCCGGGCTGGATTTTGATAAGTGTTTTATTTTATTTCCTAGTTCTATGGTAGAAAGATGAGATGGCAGATCCAGTTGTCAAGCTGCCTGGGTGGTCTTGGACTCAGGTAGGTCATGGTAACATTTCTTTCTAGTCACTGATGAGGAAATCAAGAACCCAGTCCTTTCAAGACTGGAAGTGATAGGATACAAAATTATCTGTGCTAAAAAGTGGTTACTATTTGGTTTATTCTACAGAAAAGATACATGGGTAGCAGAGTTCTTATTTTGACTTACTTGATTTCACTCATTCCAGGTTGATAAATGTTCTGCTTATGAGATAATATTTTATGCTTTTGAAGGTTTGAATCATTAAATCTAAGTGTTGCAGGATGTATTGCCTCTCAGAATTTCTCAGAATATTAGTGTGATTTGGGTTTTAATCTGATGGCTTGGAATGGTTACATTGGTCCCAGATACCAATCTCTGTTGGAGCCACAGTATCACATTCTCTACTCTACTATTAGTCATGCATTAGTAAAATTAGAATTTGTGATTTTTATTTAAATAGCATAAGTCATGTCAGCAGCAGAATGTTATTATTATCTTTTATTATCAGTATTAAGATTGGTGTTTGTTAAAGGGAGAAACAGATCACCTCTTGTCTTGCTTTCTGTTTTTATATCTATCTGGTGCTACAAACGCTGGTAATCCCAAATAATCTTGTCTTTTAATCTGTATTGAAATGTACTTTGTTGGGGTAGGGTGGAAATGCATAGAAGTAAAAAATCTCATAAGAGGAAAAATGAGAGAGAAGGAGGAATATGTCTTATCCAAGAAAACAGGTCTATGTCCTGAGGTTAAGTTTGGGCTCTCATTTTCTTGCTCTGGGATTTTGTTGTCTGTACTTTGAGGATAAGAAGGTAGAGCCTGGTAATGAAGCAGCTGTTGCATTGTCTCCTGGAGGGTGAAATGTATTTTTAAGAACCCACCCTTCAGTGTGGACTAGGTACTCAACTTGTGGTCTCGGTACCTTGGACAGTTCCCTGATTGTCCTTCTGTTTTGTGGTCTCAGATCCCTTACACAGAATTGAGGACTCCACAAGGCTTTGCTTATGTACTTACTATATTATAAAATAGGATTTAAAAAGTTAAATTTATATGCTTATTTTTAAAATAACAACAACAAACCCATTGTGGAATAACTATACTATCTTTATGGATAATAGCTATATTTTCCAAAACAGAAAGAAATTAGAAGAATAGCACTGTTTTACAGTTTGCCAAACTTTTAGTGTATGGATTAATAGAAGACAGATGAATTCTCTTATCTGCTCTGCCTTTGATTTGTTGTGATATGTTTATTTTGGTAGAGGGGTAAAGAAAAATCTGGTCTCACACAAATGTGTAGATGTAAAAGAGAGGAGTATTTTAATGTTCTCTTTTAGATAATTGTGGATATTCTTTGATAATACACCCAAGATTGACAAGTGGTAGTTTTCCCATAGCTACTTATGATATGAAATCTGAAATTTGAATTAATGTTTTATGATTTGTTACACTAAAATCTATTGGCCTGTCTTTTACTTTGAATAGGACTTTTATCCATGAAAAGTTTTTTATTCTTTTTAAATTAATGTTTAGAGAGAGAGAGGAAGGGGTAGAGAGAGAGAAAGAGATCTACTGATTTATACATTCATTGGTTGATTCTTATATGTGTTCTGACTGGTGATTGAACTGCAGCTCTGGCATGTCAGGAATATGCTCTACCAAACTGAACTACCCAAGAAGTACATCATGCATTGATTACTTGGAAAATATTGGTGAAGACCTTCTAAATGTTGACACATTTCAATGTACATATGAAAATTACGTTCATTTTAATATCATCTTTCATCTTATCAGGAAAAAAATCTTTATTGGGAAAGTTTTAAACTCACAGAAATAATTTTTCCAAAAATCTAAATTTTGCTTGAAAGCTCACATTTTATCATTGGCAACAAATACTGTAAGTTGTTTTCCTTGATATGACAACTTTTCTTTCTTTAATTTGGGGAAAATGTCTGCCAAATCTCTAAGTGTCAATACCATTGTTTGTCCATTGTTCTTTCAAGTAAAACACGTTAAAAAACTGGTTAGTTTGACTCTCCACACAATCCCACAGTGCTCTACCTTGAGACAACCATTCTACTTCAGCTACATCAAAGTGTTTTATTCAACATTTCCTTTACATCACACAGAATATTAAAAGGATGTGTACTCAAGGACCAAGATGTAATAGAGTTAAATTTTTTAAAATTCCCTTATCAAGGATATTTTAAAGTGTAACTATCTCTTCTTCCTCTTCCTACCAGAGAGAGAAAGAGAAACATGATTCATGCTGAGCCACTTAGCAGTTGGCTACTGTTTCTTATGCAGCATCTAGGTTAGGATAAAAAAGTGAGAATGACATGACAGTGGTTTTGACTTAATCCCTTCTCCCTTCCCTTCAGCCCAAGGATTCTGTGGGCAACCCTTTGAGAAATGCTAGTCTAGCGTAATATTTTGTTCTGGACTGTCATCCTTTAGGAATTTTCCCCTTGTTTTCTTTTATTATTAGCTCTCTGAAATTAAGTCATCAGCAGTACTGCGGTGCCCATTCTAAGTGCTTTGCCCATATGAAATATTTATCTCTAAGTGAATTGCTTAGCAGATGTTTCCACTGAAAAAAAATAAGTTAAGACAGAGATTCTCTGAGAAGAAAAATATTGAAGAGCATTGATCCAAACCTTTAGTGACTAGGTAATATTATTGTGATCTAATCACAGTGGCAGAATGTTTCTCAAATGTTGAAACAAATAGCTCTGTAATTTTCACACTGTGCTATGTGACAGATGGCAAAACCTGGTTTGCTTTTCCCCAATATCTGAAGAGCAGCTAGTAGAGCCTGTGCCTCCCACTCTATTCTTGCTCTTTGTTGTTTCTGGTCGGCCTGACAGCACACCAATTTTTACCTCTGTGATCTGTTCTATGATGACTCTGTTTTCAATAGCTACTTAGTATAAAAGTAAAATGTGCTGGTCCAATCAAATAATCTAATTAAGAATTAGAATGTGTCAAATCCAAAAACTGGGAGGAACAGATTAGGCACGGGTTTAAGAGACACACAGACCTGACAACTAATGAGTTGCCATGGCAACAGGAGAATCACTATCCCTCAACTGGGGCGATAGTTGACAATAATTTTTGCTGGGTCAGAGAATTGAGGAGAGAACCAATAACTTTCTTTTTAACCAAAGAGCTTCGAAAGGATTTGTAGATACTTGTTGCAAAACTCTGAGCAAGTCTAGGAGAAGGTGTTGTGGATGATGTTGGGTCAGACTCTTATCATATGAAAGGGAAGCAGTTGATTGCTGTGTTTTCCTGAGATGCACCATTGTCTTCCCTAAAATCAGGGTGTGAAGCTGTGTTTCTTACATATACTGTTTTCCATACATCAGTGTTTAACATCTGACTTAAAGCTGGCATGCTTGTTCTTTTTCTTCTATTTATGATTAACCATAAAAATAGGCAAAAAATTTCTGTGTTTGATTTTCACTATTGTTTTGTTACATCTAAAATTAATATCTTCCTGGCTGTGGTGTCACAAATTCTTTGACATCTCATCATGGGTATTGAAAAGATTAGATTAAATCTTACTTTGTGCTTTGGGGAAGTTTGTCATTCAGCAGAGAGTCTCAATGTTGACATCTATTTTCCTGAGTTGGCTGATACATAATATCTGATCCAACAGAACAATAAATTTCATATCAAACCCATTTAAAGAAAATGATGCTCCACACAGGGCACGATGGAATGCTATAAAATTACAAAATGGAGAACACAAATCTTGTTCCTCTCTCCTCCTCAAGAGTTCCCATTCAGAGATTTTGTATGTTTCCTTTTTCCTTCTATCTTATTTCTTCCCTTCTTCCCTCACTCCCTCTCTCAATCTCTCCCTCACTTTCTCCGTCCCTTACTCCTTTATCCCATCCTCCCTCCCTTCTTTCCTTCCTTTTTCTCCTTTCTTTCTTTAACATAAACTTAATGTAATTATTTTGAAGCACTAACTGAAAGTCAATATACAACTTAGTCATACGAATTTTCACAATGTCTTTTTGGTAGTAGTTCTTGATGGATCTTTCTTATTAAGTGTCATGATGTGATTTGGTGAAATTAAAATATGGGCATTCAGTTTTAATACAAGGGCATTAACAGAAATGTCATTCCTAACAAATTAGGCACTGGGAAATCTGCCCTATAGCCAGAGAACCATGCTCATTTTTGCCTATTGCTATAACTTATGAAAACAAACCTCCTGATGTACATGCCTGTGGGTTCGATTTCAAGTTGAAAGGCAGGCAACAATAGGCTTCTGTGGGAAAATGGGGAGAGGCAGAATGTTTGTTTGTTTGTTTCATACAAAGGATTTCTGGCCTGGGGCAGTCCAGCTGCAGCTGCTTTCAATATTAAGGGAATGGAACTGTTTTTTCTAACTAGATTAAAAAGGAAATTCTGACTGTGATTCTCTATATCAGAAAAAGAGCAAAAAAAAGGAGTGTAGGGAGAGAAGGAGAAGGAGAAAGGGCAGAAAGGAATAAAGAAAAGGGTGATTGTTAATTCTCATGGGAATTATTTGCTGGAACTGCCGCATTCAAATAAAAAGAACAAACTAAATCTGGATCTATTGTATTTGCAACACAGGAGCCTAAAGTAGAGAGAGTAGTGCGACTCTCGAAGTGAGAGGAGGTGGTAAGCTCTGTGTTTTTTGAGAGAGAGAAGTGCAAACCTCAAATGCAACTGAATTCAGATCAGGTTTATGAAGCACACACTTGGTTTCGTATTTGCCGATTACTTCCTCGTCTATTTTCCCTTCCTTGGCATTCCCCAGACTACTGTGTTAAGAACAAGCCTTGAGGGCCAGCCAGTTCTTGGTAGATGGATGAAAGTGGCACTGACCAGTGGGAACTTCTGTGCCGTCACTCTAACCATGCTTTGGGACTTGGACATGGCAAGAAATGGAAACTTGCCTGGGCCTGTGGCTCTCCTAGTTTTTTAATACTGATCCATTGCTTGGGTCACTCTATCTAAGAAACTTGAGAATAGGGGGGGAAATCCTTCTTATTCTATAACTTGCCTTTCCCCATCCATCTCTTTTAGTTCTTCAGTTGAGAAAATAAGTACAATAAATGGAAAAAGAAAATAATACAGTAAATAAATACGAGTAACTAACTGAATGACACTATAGGATTTATTTGTAAAAAAAAATATATATATATATATACATATATATTTTTTATTTTTACTAAGTGCCTTCTTCACTGTGTCTGGCCACTGGAGATAAACCTACAAAAGGATCAGCAGGCACAGCCTCAGCCCTTGAAGGCCACAGTCTATTGAATCTGTAAGAAAACCCATATTTTGGCTGACTAGGTATTGTTGCAGTGGATAGAGCATGGAGGACCCAGGTTCAAAACCCCGGGGTCACGGGCTTAAGCATGGGCTCATCTGGCTTGAACGTGTGGTCATAGACATGACTCCATGGTCGCTGGCTTGAGCCCAAAGGTTGCTGGCTTGAAGCCAAAGGTCGCTGGCTTGAAGCCCAAGGTCGCTGGCTTGAGCAAGGGGTCACTCACTCTGCTGTAGCCCCCTAGTCATGGCACCTGTGAGAAAGCACTCAATGAACAACTTAGGTGCCACAATGAAGAATGAATGCTTCTCATCTCTGTGCCTATCTGTACCTCTCTCTGACTCTCTCTCTGTCCCTGACCCCCCTCTACCCCCCAAAAGACCTGTATTTTGCTTCATTTTATTGCTTTGGTTAAGCAGATACTGGGGAATTAGCTTAAGTGATTGCCTCTTTTACGTTTTTTAAAGATATTTGAATTTCATGTCTATGCAGACATCATCAACAAACTGAATGAGAAAACTCTTTTTTTTTGAAATTTGGCGCAAATTTTCAAGTTTTATAACATATATCATATTCTACACTGAAGAAAGTATGACAGGTTAATAATAGGAATTTCCTGGCTGCATCAGCATGGTTGAGCAGCTCACAAAACTCCACACTTGGCTCATGGCAACTCCTCCTGTTTGAGTCAGACTAGCTCTCTGGGAATGATGCAGGATTGTCCTAAAACCGCATTCTCCAATACGGCAGCCGATAGCTACGTGAGGCTATTTATATTTAAACTTAATTAAAATTACAGTAAATGAAATTGAACATTTAGTTCCTTATTCATACTAAGCACATTTCAAGTGCTTAATAACATTATGTGGCTAGTGGGTATCATATTGGACAATGTAGATCACTTCTATCAGTTCAGAAAGTTCTACTGGATAATACTGCTCTAGGACACATTCATTCAGTCACCTTTTCTGGGGTATCTGGTATTTGCTGGAAAGGAAAATCAAGACACAGTCCCTGACCTCAGGTGTACTTGGCCCATGGTAGAAGCAGATTGTAAATGAGAGGAGCATAGGATGTTGTAGCATCAAAGATAATGGGAACAGGACTTCTGGGAGAGGCAATAGTAAATCTAAGCCACTTGATAGGCCAGGAGAAAAGACTTGTTCTGGAGCTGATATCTGGGCTGAAACCTGATGTATGAGAAGGAGCCAGGCCTATGAAAGCCAGAAAAACAATGTTTTGGCGCGAGAAGCGAAGCCACTACAGTGGGGCAAATAGAGCTTTTCTGTAGCCTCTGCTCATGTGCAGTACTTTGAGCAATGTGGAAGAGTGATGGTGACTGTGAGCAACAGTCCCTCACCCTGGTCATTATCCATTACCTTCTCCAGGACGCTTTTGTTTCTCTGCATCTGGGTTCTCTTCCAAATCATATTATAATATTTTCTCAGTGGTGACGGTAGGCCTATTCCCTCTGGTCTCAGGAGGAAGCTAAGAGAAAGTGAAAAGAGCATATTAGCTTTTATTAAAGATACTTATGTTTCAGGGACCTGACATCCTCTCATTGTGGTTAACAGGAAGCTGTGGAGGCTGCTGTGTACTAATGTTGCTTAACTGCCTTCATCTGCAAGACCTCTTCCAATCCAGACTTTACTGAAGTTTCTCTAGGCAAGCGGGTGTCTGTAAGCCATTTCCTGTTCTCTGAGCAGAGCTTTGAGTGCCCAGCCTGGTTGACTGCATCTTCCAAGTTCATGGCATGGGGGCTGGTGAACCAGGGAGGTATTCACACCTCCTCTGCTGCTTCCAAGAATTCACAAGAACTTGCTATGGAGAGTGCTTTCCCCTCTGGCATATGTGGCAGGCGCAGCTCGCACTGGCTAACAGCATATATTTACAGTGGTCTGTGAGCTCCAGAAACCCTGGTCTGGTTCTTGCAGGGGAAGCAGTATGCACTTGGCCTGGTAACATGACTCAAAATCCTTACTGCCCTGTCTCCTGTGGACCAACCAGAAGAACAATCCTTAGAAAATGGGGCTTAAACAATTAAGTCTTTTTTATTTTCAGTAGGACACTCTGTGAACTGGGGCAGCCACTGTTGCTTTCTGAAGACATCGTGTGATAATAAAATTAATAGTGCATTAATACAGGTACATAAAATGTCATGGTGCTAAAGACAGTGATAACTTGATGACCCTTCTGAGAAAGTTCCCCACTTATCAGAAAAGTTGCCTGGAAGAAAACCCAGCAGAGCAAGAGCACAGTCCCTGAGCACTCTGCAGAGATCATTCTTAGTCATTGTCTTTTTAGCTTCCCAGATGCATATTTTGAATTTAACTACAAAGCATATGGAAAAGCAAAAACAGTGTCTTTATGAGAAATAGACAGAGTGTACTCCCTTCTATATCAGAGGTGTCGACTAGCCAAACACATCATTTGTATTTAGGTTATACTATTGTCGAGATCAAATGTGATATTCAGAGAAAGAGATATAATAAAATTTACTTGAAATGGTGATTTGTAGAACTAAAAACAAATGTTATTGGAAGAGATAAATCTTTTCTTTTTAAAATAATACAAAAATAACCAGTCACAAAAAGTTTTGTGTTGGTGCTTCCATGGATAGCACAGGGGTGAGCCTAGGTGTCAGTTACCCTGAAGAGGCTCAGCCAATGTGTCATCAGGGAGAATTAACAATAATACAAATTCTTAATATGTTTCATTAATAGAATCCAGGGCAGATGGGTACAGAAAAAACTATATTGTTTTATTTTCTTAGTAGCTTTGTCAGAATGAAAAAATAATGGAAAAAAGGTTTCTCAAAACAGTTTGTTTGATTTGGTGTGTGTGTGTGTGTGTGTGTGTGTGTGTGTGTGTGTGTGTGTGTGTGTGGCTGCTTACTGCTGAGAGTTGAAGGGTGTGAATAATGAGGTGATTCCTGGGGACATATAATTGAGGCAACCTGGCCGCAAGAGATGTGAACTCTGAGGTCCACTGTTTTGTCTATCATGACACTAATATTTTTTCCCTTCAATTTGGTTCACTTTTTATTGGCCTGAATTATATTGCCTTTGTGTTTATATATATAAAGAAGCTCATGATACTGTATCTTAAATTTGGAGTGACATACTCACCACATATATTTACTTTGTGGTTATGTGACAAACTCCACATATATGGCGAGACTGACCTCATAGATGTGTTTAGAAGAAGTGTGTTTTTATTCTTGATAAGCTAGGAAATTCATTTTAGAGGTAATATAAAATGAAAATGTGGTGAAGTTCTTTGCTATGAATCAACTTTATCCTTTAGGAATGGAATCCCTGTATCCCTTGAGAATATATTCCCTTTTCATATGTACCTGAGTATTTGAGGGGACTTGGCCCATTAAAATATCTGAATATATGATAATAACTATTTTAGTAGTTTTAAATCCATCTGGAATTATTAATAATTTTATGGGCCCTATGATTTTTTCAAAATAAATTACTGCTTCCTTATTACCACTTCAACTCCAAAATTCTGGAAACTTTTTTTTTTAGTTTCCTATAGAAATATAAGAAGAAATATTTTATGTATATCGAAATAGAAATTTAAAAATGTTACATGATAAACTTCGTATTTGACTTTCTTTTCCTTTACTCTCAATTCAGACAAATTTAGAATAGCCTACTCATAAAATGTGAATAACATTGACTTTATACTTCCTACCAAAATTGCTTTACTCATTAACCTCACAAAATAACGTATTACATTGACTCTTATGGTATATAAATCAGATTGCATATGGAGTCCAAACTTTATTTTTTCTTATTTAAGGGGAAAATAATTTACTAGTTCTTTATGGGTAGGTTTGGTTGATCTTCATTTAACCAACAGAAAGAAGAAATACACTTTGATAAAGATAGAAATTATTGCTGAAGTTTGAATTGTGTCCTCCAAAAATTTATATACTAGTCCTTAGTACCTCAGAATGTCTTTATTTGGAGACCACATTGTAAATGTGATTGGTTATGGTCATACTAGAAGGGTGGGCCCCTAATCCAATCTAACTGCTGGCCTTATAGAAAGGTGATATTTGAATACACACACACACACACCACACATGAAGAATGCCTTGTGAAAATAAAGGCAGAGATTGGGTGATACCTTGATAAGCCATGGAACACTAATGTTGGCCAGCAAACCACTAGAAGTTGGGAGAGAGGCATAGAACACATTCTTGCTCATACTCATCAAAAGGAACCAACCCTGCTGATATCTTGGTCTCAGACATTTAGCTTCTAGAACTGAAAGTCAATAAATGATTTTATGTTGTTTAAGCCACTCAGTTTATAGTACTTTGTTCCAACAGCCCCAGGAAACCAATACAGATTGCAAATGGACAAACACAAAACATTTGTATGTTGTGGGAGTATCACAGCCACTCATAGTTTTCACATGCTGGTGGTACATTACCTGGCTTGAAAAGGAATGCTTTCTAGGCTGGAAAAGATGCTTACCAAAGAATCAGAGGCTGGCAATATTTGAGTATTTACCAACATCATTATAAAGAAATGGCGTTATTAAAGGATCTGCAATCACTGGGTAATTCAGCTCCTGATGTTGATGGATGGAACTTGGCTTTTCCTCTCTGCCGAAGCTGCTGACTGGATAAATGTTTTATTCATGGGGCTCAGGGAGGGAATGGATGCCAAAGGTTTAAGAATATTTTAAGAAACTCTTTGAGATGTCAGGCAAGTTATCAGGAGGTGCTAAGCAAGGAAGCCGAGGTACTGCATCAACCTGGCGGGACAATACACCTCTTGCAAAGGCTAGGAGCAGTGGTCATTGTCTTAGAAAGCCACTCCACTGTAATTGTCTTGTATTTTGTATTGACTTGCATCTATCATCACAAGTCAGAGAAGTAGGTGTTCTTACTATTGTTGGTGGTCCCTCTGTCTTACCCACGATGGAAGCTAACCCAGTTTGGAGGATGGATAGATGGTTCAGATTCAGGACCTTTTCCCTGGATTGACAACCACCTGAGCTGAGGGAGTCATTTAAATGACAGCATGCGACTTTAGCTTAATGTCCCAGGAGGGCCCATTAGCTGAAAATTTTGTTACCTATCAACAAACTGGCGTTTGAAATTATTTAGCGCAGCAGATTATTTTCTGTTGTGAGGAGAGAAGGCAGCTCATGTGTGGACACGCTACCAACGTGATTCTCATCTTTCTCTGTATAAAGAAAAGTCTTTTAAAGAATAGCAGTTTTTAATAACGACTATACTGATTCAGGCAACCATAATAATGAAAATTCTGAGTGTATGTAATAATTTATAATGAAAATGCTCTATGCCTTTAACTCTTTATTATGTCATTGAATTTTAATATTTCATAATTTCTATTTATAAAGTTTTAAATTACTTGGACTCATAGAAAAAAACCAGAATAAAGTGCAGCTGATGTGTAGTTGTCAATCCAAGTATGTTCTTACTACCAAGGAAGCGTGCACATAAGCCCAAGTTTTAGAATTCCACTGAAACTGTACCAGGTTCAAAAGAAGGGTTAAAATATAAAATTCATCAGTGGATTAGAAAAAGAACAGACAGAAATTCTGGGCATTTGTTGCCCTTTATGTTTGGGGATTGTCAGTGTCAAGTCCCTAAGAACTTTCCCTTGGGTTCGAATTAGAAAATTAAAAATCAAAAAGCAGAAACTGACAGGGATAGCCACTCTGAAAGAGGCTGTCAAGATGCATGAAAATATGCCACTATAGCCTCTCCTTTCTCTCTGTCACAGCCACTGATTATTTGCAGTAAAGAAAGCTAGTATAGTTGTTGAAATTGCAGAACTCAGCATCGCAGCTTGGTGACACCTGTCGCTCTAAATAGACGCTAAGAAAAGTTTTCTTGCTGCATCAGGAAGAAATACATCTTTGGAAGCATAGTTAAATATTCTTTTATAAAAGGTAATAATGATAAAAGGATGAAAAATGAAATATATATAAGGCCTCAAGACTCATCTCCTGGGCTTGTTGGAATTTTCCAAGAAACTGCTTTTTCAAACATCCCTCTCTCTTCTCAATCAATAAACCAATTAACAAATAAATATATAAAACAAGTTAAGAACTTACTTTAAAAGTTCAAACTTCTTTTTATCTCTTTATTGGGTAAGAGGCACTTTGGTATCTGTTTTCCAGTAGTCAGGAATGCCATTACTCCTGTAAGCACAGCTGGCTGGTCACTATTGGTCACCTGAGTTGTTAATTGAGTAGCTTGTGTATTTTCTGATCGTACATTCTTTGGTTGTCTGGTATCCCAGAAAGGAATAGAAACCCATGGTGAAGGTTTACTGAAGCCATAGACAAATTCTTGCTGGCAGCAGCAGTGGTATTAGCAGGGGACAGCGACATAATACAGGTGAGTGGTCCAGAGGTTAAAGTCACTGTGCCCTTGCCAGGCAGTCCTGAGATGTGACATGAAGCTGGATCCAGTCAGCCAGCCCCCTTGTTTTCTGAGCCTACTTCTTCAGGCCTCCTCCACCATTCTGTAGCAGTGGCCCAGCATACTCAGAATAATTGCTATTCTGCTTCTATCAGCTGGAATCTAGTTTTGTTTTTTTCTTGCAACTAAAAATAAAATATTGTGACTTTATTTTTCTTGCAAACAATGATGAAATATTGTGACTGCATTTTTCTTGATCCCAGAGGGCTCAAAATGTGGTCAGGCTAGAGCAATGCTGTAACTAAAACCTAGTCTATGAATATAAGGTGTAATTTGGTGGTTTATCTCTTCTCTGTCAAGGTCAGTTAACCTCACTGTGCTTGGTCAACACTGGAGAAAAATAAAAGTTTATTTGCTATAATAAAAAATTAATAGTAATCACAGCAGCAACAACAGGTAACATTTATTAAGATATCAGGCTGTGCCAGGCACCGCATTAAAGTCCATGCAGATTTTTGGTTGAATCATTCTACCGATCCTAAGTATTGTTATTATTACCTTCCTAGTTATGTGGAAACTGAGGCCCACAGAGGTTGTGTAACTTGCTGAGCAGCTCACAGCTAGAAACTATAAGATAGGGGGTGTCTGACTCAGAACTTGAATCTTAACCTGGTGTAAACTTAATTGTTCTGACTTTTGAACAGCCATCCACATTCAAAAATAGTTCTAAGACCTTTAAAGAAAATAGGACTGCAAGGTTTATTTTTTTGTTTGTTTGTTTTTAATGAATTATGGGTAATACAGTCCCAGAAACAGAACAGGCCATAACTTCATCAGCTTAAACTAGAGTTTGAAAGGGAGATATGCTGGCTTGTTTTCTATGATAAAATGAAAGGGAGTGACCTTTGGGATGCTGGGTGGGAGCTGGGTTGGGGCAACACAGGATGTAGTTTACAGTTTCAACATTTGGGTCTACAAGTTCTAGTTGCTGTTTCACCCAAAGTTGTATCTGCAGCCAGCTAGAGTCATACTCAGAGCAATAGTTTTCTTTTTTGTTTTGTTTCATTTTTGAGGACAGTATGTTGCTTTCAGGAAAAAAAATGACGTTAGAAATATTTTCCGGGTGCATTCTGTTCATGTCTAACTTGCAAAGCTTAGTATCCAGTGTTCAGCACACACTCTTGTGCCATTAGTACAGTGGTTCTCAAACTTTTTGAAGTTGGGGCGCATTTAAAAAATATATTTTACTGGGACAGAGAGAGAGTCAGAGAAAGGGATAGATAGGGACAGACAGACAGGAACGGAGAAAGGTGAGAAGCATCAATCATCAGTTTTTTGTTGCCGTTGTGACACCTTAGTTGTTCATTGATTGCTTTCTCACATGTGCCATGACCGTGGGCCTTCAGCAGACCGAGCCACCCCTTGCTGGAGCCAGCGACCTTGGGTCCAAGCTGGCAAGCTTTAGCTCAAGCCAGATGGGCCCACGCTCAAGCTGGCAAGCTCAGGGTCTCGAACCTGGGTCTTCCGCATCCCAGTCCGACGCTCTATCCACTGCGCCACTGCCTGGTCAGGCAAAAATCTTACAAATAATTATAGGTGCACTATATAGAAATTTTGGAGAAATATGTTATAATAATTAAATCAAATATTAAAGAAAAAATATAAAGTCCAAGCGTGGTAATTAAAAGAAATAAATATGACAAAATTAAATTTATTCTGACATTAAAAAACATTTTTATATTACATTCTTTGAGTTATTCTTCTTAGAATTTGTAAAAAAGGGGGGTTAAAAAATAAAAGAATGACATTAAAGTTATCTTTTTATATATATATATATATATATATATATATATAGATAGATAGATAAATACATTCTTAGTAAGATTTAGTAAATTTGGCAGTTCACGGCGTGAATGTGTTAAGTTTTTTCATTCTTGTGTTTATGAGAAAATTAAGCTTGATGTGGCCTAGCAATTTCTTCAATGTTTGGGCATATATTTTAAAGGCAAACTCTCATTTCTTTGTCAATATTGACAAATTCCTCTCTTTTTACTCTTAATTGTGTTGAGTGCAAAAAACCCCACCATACATATCATCTTAACTTTACACCAAACAAAGGATAGAAGAAACTTGCCTCCAGCCTTTCCTGGGAGCATGGGGGGTAGTGTAAACAATCTAGCACCACAGCTTAACAGCCTTTTGCAACCTAATCAGGCAAGTGCGGTTGGGGGTTGGGCAGACTGTCAGTTTACAGCCAATTCCCCACACCTCTGTCCTCTATAAATCTAAACTCAAAAATCCCTGTTGGTTTTTTGGTCCCCAACAAGCACATATTTCTCTGGAATACCATAGGGTGCACCTGGAAATCTTCTAGGGTGCACACTTTGAGAACCACTGCTTTAGTCACACGTACCTGCAGCTGCATTTATGGGACACATTTTAAATATTTAAACATTAATTCATCTACTTGAAATTCATAGTAATAAGCCCCACTTAGGAATATAACTTAAAGCTTTCAGGAAGGAAGATATAGAGGATTAACAGTGCTTAAATCAGGGGTAAGGAAGCTGGAACATATTAGTTGGCGTTCTCTGGTAGGCATTGTCAAATTATCTCCTAATGCTTGTTTAGGAAAATGTTATGTGGTTTACTTTAAAATTTAAACATTTTAGAGACTTAAAACATGAACCCTTGGAGAGTCTCTAGCCTCAGCTAAGCAAAAGTGTTTTTACAAGTTTCCTTAAAAACATTTAAAAATAAATTTATTATAAAAACATCAAGAAAAGTTTCCCAGGGAAAACCCCCCAGCTTATATTCTAATAAAGAGTAATTGCAAAATACATTCACCTCTGAAATACACATATATTTAAAGTACAATCATATATAACATATAAAATGAAATGTATCTATATACACATTTAATGTGCAAATACATATATATTCTATAAAATATTCATAAAGCTAAAATTGGTGCAATTATAATAGATCAGAACTGGTTTATATTCATTTTTGTTGCTTTTCTCTTGCTGTAGCTAGTTCTGCCTTCCCTTGGATCACATTATACCATTAAATTGTGTGATAATTCAAAAAAAGTATTGCTCCCAGCTGGTGCTGCAGAAGCAAACTAAAGAGAGAGCTTAAATTGGCATGGGAACGACTAACAAACGAGCTGCGTTAATAAGAGGTCCTTCTTCTGCACTTAAATTTACACGTTGTTTTAGGTTTAGCAAAGGCAAATACCGAAAAGCTAATAGAACAGGGCAGTAACCCATGATACACAAATGCTGGAGTTTGTGGTAGCTAGTTGTGTCTGATTTGCCTTCCAGGAGCTTTTACTTCACTTGGGTATTTTAGCCTCAGTCTCCATTATTTCTTCCTTTACGGCGCTATGGAGATTTAAAAAAAACTTTCTGTATTACTTTTTGCTGGAAGAAAGAAGCTGAAGAATTGTCATGGCAAATATTTTAGATATAAAGACATTAGGTTTGAAAGAAGAATATTAAAAACAAATGAAAGTATGCAAACTTTACATTGTAAGATAGAGTCTTACGGAATTTGTTATCTCAGAAATTCCAGTTTCTTTTCATTTAAAAGAAACTTCTGCTGAAAATTAGAGATACATGGAAAATTGATCTATACTCTTTTACCTCCTCCCAGTGAAGGAGACTTGACTTGGGGTGGGGAACACACAATATTATACAAAGATGATGCATTTTGAAATTATACACCTGAAACCTATATAATTTTATTAATGTCATCCTAATAAATTCAATAAGAAAAGATTGATCAGCAATGAGTTACCAAGCAACTTTAAGCTGTCTAGGAGACTTTTGATTTCATAGATGCAAATTATACCCATTACCAGAAAAGGAATCATTTACTGGGTAGACCATTTGATTGACTTGATTTTCCTTAATTTACTCTTGAAATATTTATTGAATAACTACTATGTGCCAAGCTTTGTGCTTGACAGTTAGTGTCTGATGAATGAGAGAGCCACATTCCCTGGCTGAATGAAGCTTATATTGGGCAGGCTAGAGTGATTATAATCTTGTTTGCTGGGCAAATATAATAGCAGGGCAAGTAGGGGGCTGACAGTCTCTAGGATCTGGACAGCTTTCCAGGAGAAGGGATTAAGCTGGGGTTTAAAAGATTAAGAGTTAGCAGGAAAAGTAAGGGTTGGGGCAAGAGTGTTCTACACCAAGAAAGAGCCTGTGCAAGTGCTGGAGGTAAGGGAGAGCCTGGGATGCCTGAAGATGTAAAGAAGTTCAGCTGTAGTGGCTCCAAGATTAATAAACTAGACGTAGATTATAGTGGAGTGATGAGAGCGGGGAAAACACCGAGCCCTGGCCCAGAAATGAGTGGCTTCAATAATCAACATGGTAAGGCAGAACAAACAGCAGAAAGCCAAGCAGTGAGGCTAGCTCTCGAGACCGAGTGAAAAACTCCGTGTCAATGCTGATGGCTAGAAACTTCACCTGAGGCGGATGAACTGCACATCACCAAGACGGATTTCCTGTCGCAGCCACAGGTAGGGCAGCAGTGATAGACAGTGTATTGGAAAATGGTTGCGAGTGTTTTGAAGCAGCATCCATTCAGGAGCAGGTCTCAACAGGCTGACAGGGTTGATGATAATGAACATGGAAAAACTATATTGTTCTGAAGATGGATGGAGGTGAGTGTGTGTGTATAAAACACCACTTTCCTTTTGGAGAAAATCAGGTAAGTTTTATAGACAACATTTCATCAGTTCCCAATAGTTTCTACACATAAATTTGGGGGTCATGATAGGTACCCATTATTGGTTCTTCTACGTCAGTGGTTCTTAACTTTTTTTGAGGTACCGAACCCACCAGTTTCATATGCACATTCACTGAACCCTTCTTTAGTGATAAATAAAATATGATTTTTTTTCCAAATTCAAGACATAGGTATATATTTTTCTACTGGTGCACAAAATGAGCCGTGCATGAACATCACCTTGCTCAAAGAACAAAACCAACAAAGTGCATGAACTCACAACAAATTACGGTATTACTTTATTCTGGCCTCTGTGGCAGAGGCGTCTCCGAACCCCTGAGACCAACTCATCGAACCCCTAGGGTTCGATAGAACCCAGGTTAAGAACCACTGTTCTATGTTAATAATGGCTACTTATTTTGAGAAAGATACATTCTTTTTTAAAAAAAATTAAATGAGGCCCTGGCCGATTGGCTCAGTGATAGAATGTTGGCCTGGCATGTGGAAGTCCTGGGTTTCAATTCCCATCAGGGCACACAGGAGAAGTGCCCATCTGCTTCTCCACCCTTCCCCCTCTCCTTTCTCTCTGTCTCTCTCTTCCCCTCCCTGCAGCCAAGCCTCCACTGGAGCAAAATTGGCCTGAGCACTGAGGACGGCTCCACGGCTTCCACCTCAGGCACTAGAATGGCTCTAGTTGCAACAGAACAACGCCCCAGATGGGCAGAGCATTGTCCCCTAGTGGGCTTGCCAAGTGAATCCCAGTTGGGTACATGTGGGAGTCTGTTTCTCTGCCTCCCCGCTTCTCACTTTAGAAAAATACAAAACAAAAAATTAAATACTTTGATGATACAAAACAATTTGTAGAATTGCATAACAAACATGAATGTGCCTTTCACCCAGCTCTATCAGATATGACTTTTACAAAATTGCATAAGATATTTTAAAGGGATAAAACATAGGTTGAATTTCCATGAACACCACTCTCCAGTCCCATTCCCCTTCTTTCTTCTAGAGGGAACAGTTATCCTAAATTTGGTGTTTATTACTCTTATGTATGTATGTTTTAATAATTTTACTACATTTTATATATGCTTAAAGAATATACAAAATTGACATTTTTATAATTGTGTATAAATGGCAATATAGTAGAGCTAGACACCATTCTGCATTCTTTTGCACTCAACTAGCTTTTGGTATTTATTGCTAGTCATACAAACAACAATAGTTGATACTTTTAAACTACTCAGTAGTATTTCTATATTTATATTACTATATTATGTTTCAATGGCAATTTTTTTTTTTGTTAATAGACATTTACACTGTTTTAGTAATTTTTGCTATTACAAGTATTGCTGTAGTGAGTGTTATTTTACTTACCATCTTGTGAACTGTTGCTTGGTTATGTATGTGGAATTGCTAAGTCATAGCAACCTTCCTGTCCAATGTTACTAAATATTGCCACCTGCTTTCCAAAATGATCTTATTGTGTACACTCCCACTAGTCAGCTATTGAAATTCACATTGCTCTCTGTCTTTGTCAGCTCATAGTATTGTCAGATATTTAATGTTCTGTCAACCAAATGAGTGTGAAATGGCGTTGTAGTCAGAGTCCAGTTAGGAACACGCTGGGTAGTTTAACAGAGGACATTTATTACAAAGCGAATGCCTGGGCAGATAATGGAACAGCTGAGAAAGTAAATAGAATGATGATGCAAAATCCATGATAGTAGGAGGCCACTGTCCTAGGAATGGCGAGACAAATGGAGAAGGTGGCATCACCAGAGAGCAGAAGCTGAGGCCACCTGACAGAAACTAAATGGAGGTGAGGGGTAGAAGGTGGGAGCTGGAGTCACAGTCTGCAGAGGCTCATGGAGGATTCCTGAGAGCCCACAGAAAGCAGAAAGGAATGGCGAGAAAGGCCTGGCTGTCCCCATCCTGTCCTCCCAGCTTCCCCCACAGCCTTCTATTGGCACGGTTACCTGGCAGCCAGAATTACTCATGATGTGAAAGGAACAGGGGAGTGAGAATAGATCTTGAGGCAGACAGTTAACCAGAGCAAACGCTTGCACTGTGGTTTTAATGTGCAAGTCTTTCAGCATTTTTTCATACATTTCTTGGTCATTTTGTTTCCTTTCCTGTGAATTGTTCTGTTCTTTTTTTCATATTTGTTTTTGTCCAAATGGCTATCCTTCTAATTTATTTTTAAGGATTCTTTGTGTATTCTGGGTATTAACCTTTATCAGTTATATGTATTGCTAATGTCACTTATAGTCTGTGGCTAATTTTCTACTTTGTGGTATATTTTATGATACAGTTTTAAAATCTAACATACACACTTATCAGTCTTTCCCTTTAAAGTTAGTACTGTGTTTTCTTCAAGGAAATCCTGTTCTATCCTGAGTCATTTTCTCTGATACTCTCTTTTAAAAATTCTAGTTTTACTTTTCATATTTAAGTTTTTAATGTTCTCAGTGCTTACTTTGCTTACGGTGTGATATAGGTATCTTAACATTTTCTCACATAAAGATAACTAATTGTTCCAGTCCATTTTTAGTCCTCTAAAATTAAATATATATATATATATATTTCTACCCTCATCATATATAATAGAGTTCCCATGTATGTGTTGGTTCCTCCTGGTGTGAATCTATTTCTAGAATACTCTGAGTCATTGGTCTAATTTGGCAATTTTCACCCCTGTGCCACAAGAATTTTTAAAACATAAAATACCTGACGATTTTGTCAGGAGCACTGACCTCTTTTCCCTTAGATTGTCAAAAAAATAAATGACAATAGTCAACACAACAATGGCCATCTTGTGTGAGTAAATCAAAATTATATCTATTTTTTGTCAGATCTGCAAAAAATAAAATGAATATTTGGTGTGCTGTAGATTTTAGTAGTTAATTTTTATGTGCCATGAAATTAAAAAGGTTAAAAATTGCTGATCTCATTTGTATCCATGAGCAAAACAAAATTGTCTTAATTAAAACAACTTTAAGATAAGGCCTGATTTCTAGCAAGATTAGTCTTCTTCACTTGTTTTATTTCAAGTTTGACTAGGGCATTTCAGATTTTTCAATGCTTTGTATGAATTTTGAGATAATTTTGACAAGCTCCACAGAAAAACCTTTAAAGATATATACGTTTTGCTGAATTTATAGATTAATATGGGCAAAATGGTCACTTTTATCATTGTATCTTCCCAGTTGTTAACATGATATATGTGGCCTGTTTTTTAGGTTACTTTTAACATATTCTTTTGCTTTTATATATAAACATTTTATATATGTTTTATTATTTCCTCCATAAATTTATTGCACATTTTTGTTTTTTCTTGACATGGTATAATTTGAATTGTCATTTAAAGTAGCATTTTAAAAAGAGCATTTTAAGTTAATCTGCTAGTGCAAAAGAATATAAATAATTCTTATACACCCAACTTATATCCAGAAAACTTGCTAAACTGTTTTATTAGTTCTGTGTCTGTAGATTCTCTTGAATCACTGGTCCAAATTTATTGAACAGACATGGTGATGGTCACGTGTTCTTGGCTCTGAAAAATATTCTAATGTTTTACCACTAAGCATACTTTCACAATAGGTTTTTTATTGATTTTTCTTTTCAGGTGAAAGAAGATCACTTTCTTTCTAGTTTGCTATATTTCTATTTATTTAAATAACATGTGTTGAATTGTATCAGATCCTTTTCCTGCATCTATTGAAATGGCCCCATGACTTCTCTAAAGAGCTTTTTTTTTTTTTCAGTGAGAGAGAGAAATGGACAGATAGGGACAGACAGACAGAAAGGGAGAGAGATGAGAAGCATCAACTCATAGTTGCAGTGCCTTAGTTTTCATTAATGCTTTCTCATATGTTTGCCTTAATCGGGGGTCTATAGCACAGAGAGTGACCCCTTGCACAAGCCAGTGACCTTGGGATCATGTCTACGATCCCATGCTCAAGCTGGCAACCCTGCACTCAAGCCGGCAACTTCAGGGTTTTGAACCTGGGTCCTCAGCATCCCAGGCTGATGCTCTATTCATTAAGCCACTGCCTGAGTAAAATCAGAACTTGAAGGGTACAAAAATTAATACTGTATACTTCCTGTGGACAGAGATAGATATAAAAAGATAAAACAAAGACTTTAAGATTATATACAAAGTCTTAAAGAACTTTAATACTACATATTTTGGGACAGAGAGAGAGAGAAAGAAACTGAGAGGAGACAGGTGGAAATAGTATTGAGAATAGTAGAAAAGAGCTATTCGCTTTATCTGTAATGTTCTAATATTTCTTTTAAAAGGGAAAGTGTCTATGGCTAACTGTCAATTGTTTTAGCGATGTGAATGTAAAAGAATAGGTGTATCAAACTTGAAATAATAAATATTGAGTCACAGACATATGGGTGAATGTCACACCTTTCTTTTTACTTTTCTATAATTTTCTAATTTATAACAACAAAAATAAATCTAGTTAGAAAGCATTATTTATTTTTATTATGGGTGAAATATGATTTAATTTGTTCAAGTTTGGCCTTACTACATATTTGAAAATGGAAACTTGAAAGAATTTTTCTTCATGCACATCATCAATGAATTAAAATTCATGTACTTAGGTATTTAATTAAATATGGATATTTCAGGCTCCTAACTCCTAGTCCCTTTCTATTATTAAACAGTATATTTCTTTCTGGGAAGGTCTCTTTTCCTCTAAATTTTATGCTTTTATCTGTTTGAGAGCCAAGAACTTGAAACTGAACCTTTTTCCTCATGTATAAAAGATAATGTCCCAGTGTAAAAATTTGAGTACTCAGTGCCAGATTGTCCAGTTGGAAGTTTGACAGCTTGAGTATGAGCTTTGTGTAAAAGCAGAACATAGATAGGTAGATAGATGATGATAGATAGATAGATACAGATAAGCACAAATAACACACAAATGCATGTGTGTGTGTGTGTGTGTGTATATATATATATATTTAAACATATTTCAAATAAAAGAATGGAAGCATCATAATCAGGAAAAATTATTTGGATTTCTGCTTACTTTATGCTGCGATGTTGATTAAATTCAGAACTACATGTAAGGAGTGTGTGGATGGAGAAAGTAAGGACCACAATCCTTCCAGTGCTTTGGACAGGTAATACTGGGGAACAAAATTTTTATTGCATCCACAAAAACACTTGTTCTTACCTAACTCCAGTGTGCTGATCTCAAATCTGACATTAGTTTTTCCATGTAAACTACAATTATTTTGCAATTCAAGATTTTGGATTTTCATCTTATTGTAAAATGTTCAACATTTAGTTTAATATAATGAAGTAGGATGTCTTCTTGAGCATAATCTTCGTGAAAATATAATAATTTATATAATGCAGTAAATATACTAATACATTAAAATATGATTGCATCAGAATTTGTCTACAACTTTGAAATAGAACATATTAAAACACTTATTTTAATCATAAAATTTGTGCAAAACTTTTTAAAATTCTATTCAGGCAAAAATTTGCGTTTGTAGCTCTTGCATTTGTGTACTTGTTGAGGACGATCTCGTTTGATGGTCCAGCAGTAATCTGCTCATCACTAACAACTCCAAGATTTTCGGGAAACTTATCAAGGTGACTGTTCAGAAAGTGAATCTTAATGCTCATTTTACATCCAATGTTATAGAAAGCCAACAGCATCCTTTGAACCAGAAGTTCATAGTTTTCTACTTTTATTTTTTTATTTTTGCCAAGGAAGTTCTTTGTAACTGCCACAAAAAACTGCCATACTGCTTTCTCCTCCTTATTCATCTTTCTGGCAAATTCTTCATCATGTATGAGGGTTCAAATTGGAGGTCCATCAATTACACCTGCTTTTATCTTCTCCAAAGACAAGGCAGAAAAAGCAGAAATAATATGTTGAAAAAATTCACTGTCTTTATTCAAAGCCTGAGCAAACTGCTTCATTAAGCCAAGTTTGATGTGAAGTAGGGGGAAAATGATCCTTTCTCAATTAAGTACAGGTTCATTCACAATATTTTGCATCCCTACTTCCAGAGCTTCACGTTTCGGCCACTCCTTCTGTGTCCAGTGTTTCTCCCGAGCTCGGCTGCCCCACAAACACAGAAAGCAAGGATAATCATGAAATTTCTCTCTTGTCCTAGTAGAAAATTTACCACTTTAAGATCCACACAAATGATCCAGTTATGCTCCTCATACTTCAGAAAGTCGAGGACAATTTTTATGTTATTATAATCTCGCAGATGAGTTCAATAACCAATTGGAATTTCTGCATAAACATTAGTGTTGTGTAGGAGAACACATTTCAGGCTCCATTTAGAGCTGTCAAGAAATAGCTGCAGCTGCCATTCTGTTGGACTGTAAGTGGTAACACCTAGCTGGCTGAGAAGACTACTGATATCATGACAGTGAACAAAGTGTTTGTCTTTGGACAAAAAGTCCTCAAAAATTTGTTCACGCTTCCTGAAATGGGATACTTTAACTGACCAGTGAAGTACATTCTTTTCTTGAAGCCTAGAGGCTAATAACTCAGCTGCTTTCTTTGATAGGCCCAAATCTCTTACTAAGTCATTCAGTTTGGGTTGGCTAAACTGCTGAGGGGTTAGTGATTGCTTGGCATGAGAAGAAGACCCTTCAGATTCTACAACCATTTCCTCATGCATCTTATCAAAATACACTTTCTTCATCCTTAGAAGAAATAAAACCATTGAAAACTTGAACCGGGAGTGTCTCAGAGTGTGGGATAGGTCGTATTGCTGAAGGAATATTAGGATATGCGATCATATGCCATTTTTTCTTGCTGATGCCCATTGTATGGATCAGACAGAAATAACAGTCACTGCTGTGGTCCTTAGGTTCACGCCAAACTATGGGAATACCAAAAGGCATTCCTTTGCATTTTCCTTTTGTCCAGTCACAGAGCATTTCCTCACAATTATGACACACAATATGAGGAGCCCGATTCTTGTCTTGATCGCCAAGGGGAACTTGAAAATAGGCAATATATGCATGTGTCACAAATGATGAAATATTGTGCCTCTGACGTTGAAGTGTGTAACAGCCACATATATAACAGAAGGAGTCAGAACTATTCTTACATTTATGCCTACTCGAAGAAGCCATGATTCAATCTTAAAACAAAATAAGAGGGTGTTTTTATCAGACAGTAATTTTTTACATTTAAAAACAACTACAGTTATGTAAAAGTGATGTTTGTAAAACATTAATTGCCTTATGGTTATGTTCAATCCAAGAGTTGTTGCCCTTTAACTCCAATTTAAAAACCAATGCATGCCATTAACCCTAACAAAAAGAAATTAAAATTGCATAAAAACTAGAGCATGCACCAAAAAACAGATTTCAGATTTGGACTCAACAATGCAGAAATATATAGAAAAAGTTCTAAAACCTTATACAACAGAAAATGAAAAGAAAATTTTCCCCAGCGCACACCCTGACAGCATGACCGCATCTCCTAGTGCGCCTAACAAAGAAGAAAGGGCCTTAGTGCCAGACAGGCAAACCGCATGTCTGCAGAAGGCCGGGAGCTGGACCAGGGGCATGCATGCAGTGTGGAGCCTGAGTGGGACAGGGCTAAGGGAGTGTCTGTAAAATATGGGCTTAATCTTGAACAAGGTGAAAAAAATAATCCAATCCTCTCTGGTTAAATATCAAATGGCTTCAAAGAAAAAAATACCCAAATGGTTGAGAGGATTAGCCTCTGAAAGGGAAGGAAGAAAAAGCTCGCGTCTGGGCACACAGGGATGTGGGGGCATGTTCGCAGGTGTGAAGAAGGACACCCAAGCTGAGGGGGCAGAGGTAGGGAGAGTAAGCCAGGTGCTGTTTGCTCTGAGCCTTTCTAACTGGATGACCATACTGATGTCCTTCCCTGAACTTGCTCATGTTTCTGAAATCCTCATCCTTTATTATACATCCAACTCTAGTCTCCATCCTGATATGGTCCCAATTAGTTCAGGGGAAGGAGAGCTCCATGACTAGGGTTTTAGTAATGCCTGATGTTAGGTTTGTTGCTGGTGGACAGACAGGCTTTATTTGTGGTCTGGATATGCACAGACCTCGGAGGTTTGTTTTTCATGCTTTGTCATCTGTTTGAGGTTACAAGCAGAAAGGAAAGGAATTGGAGATTGTTAGGCTTGAATACGTTCAGAAGAATGTTTTATCAAAACAGTGAGTCTAAAGATATTACAGATGCAGATTCATCTTAATTTTTGCTCTCAGGATCATTATTGTACTAAACATCAATACAATAGTATTTTTCAAATTTCAGCAATCGGCTACTTTATGTGGTTTCATAAAACTAGACACATGAGCAGATTAGGTGCTTAAGGGTTAGGCTTTGGAGACAGGTTTGAATATAAACTTCTCTGTGTTCTAGCTGCGTGACCTTAGACAAATTGCCTAAGCATGCCAAGCCTCCATTCCCTCGTGTATACAATGTGGCAGTTACACATCCCTCATCAATTTCCTATGAGGAATAAATGATACAAGGCAATAAAACTTGCTGTAGTGACTTAAACTGTGTGAAGTACTAAGGAAATGGTGACAGTGGTATAGAAGTGCTGATTACTCTACATTGAATTTAAAATTGTATGTTTTGTGTTTGTGTAACAGTTGTATAAACAGTTGCATACACGTACACCCAACTTCAGTGGCTTAACCAAACTGCAGTGTAGTTTTCTGACATGTAGGAGAGACCGCAGGGCCTATATGGCTGATGGGTCAGGCCGCAAGCACTCCTTCCACAGTCCTGTCCTGTCACTCTGAGAATGTGACTCTAATCTTCACAGTTGCAAGATCCTCCCGCCCCTTTAGGAGCCATACCTATGCTCCAGTAGAAAGAAGAGAAAGGGCAGAAGATGTGGGCTACAAGAACCTGTCCCTCCCCCCCCCCTTTTTAATCAAGAAAGCAAAACTTTTCTAGTTCTCTTTAGTAAACTTACTCTTGTACTTCATTGGCCAGAATTTGGTCACATGAGCATTATTGTACATGAGAGCCTGGGAAACTGTCTTTTTTAGTTAGGAATATTTGCTGCCCCAAGCGAAGTTGTTGTTCTGGTAGTAATGAAATAATAGGCATTGAATAAGCAATGTTTGCTCTAGCTTGACATTACGAATGACTCGTTGCCTGCACCTACATATGTTTATGCCCTTAGTAATAGAGAGAGAGAGAGAGAGAGAGAGAAAGGTAGTGAGGTAGTGAGGGATAGAGGGAGAGAGGAGAGATGAGACATATAGTACAGCCTGGCTTAATGAAAGAGCTAGACTATGGCATGGCAAAACCCCATATCTCTTTAGGAGAAATCAAACATTAAATATTAGGCAAGGCTATTTAGCTACTCCTAAATCGTCTCCTGAAATAGAGGCAGCATGATGTATTGGTTAAGAACAAGCCTCAGCAATCAAGCAGCCATGACTTGGAGTTCTGGCCATGTCCTGCTTGAGTGTTTAACCTTCAGCAAGTTGTGTAACCTCTAGAATGTAAACTCCCGTGAGGGCAGTACCTTTGTCGGCTTTGTCACTACTGTGTCTCCATCCCCGAGAGGAGAGCTTCCCCATAGAAGACACTCGGATATTTGTTGGATGGATGGTGAACCCTAGATTCTTCAGCAATGAAAGGGAATAATTGAGACTACTTTTAGAAGTCATGATGAAGATTAAGTAAAAGAATATGTGTTTTATAGAAGACTATTGACTCCATCGTTAGAGAAATACAATTTCACTTGTAGCTCCCCAAGTTTCCCTGAACCTGTATATTTCTGTGGGCTTTTTCTGAGGATCTATTTAGTCAGCCATTTATCTTCAATTCCTGGCTTCTTAGATAAGCTGTACTATTATGGTACCATTTAAGTTTAATACTGTTATTTTAAGTAAATATTCAGGTAGTGTATTTAAAAAATGCAATAGACAGAGAGATTGAGTTGCCTATTGGACTCGTTGGTGTGCATGCAGCTTTATTTTGGATAAAACTTAGCTGAGTTTTCAAAATCATCTGTTTCAAACAAAGCCTGTTGCTAATTAAGGGTTAGCACTCTAAATTAGCAGTAAATTAGTACCTATTTCTGTTCTCATATATTAGAGTGTCAGGAAAATTACCTCAATTAGACTCAGGTATAGTCATCTTGGCCCAAAATAATGGGGTCAGAAAGGATTTTTTGTAAAACACAGGGAGTGAGGGATGTCCAGAGAACCAAAACTTGGTTTCCTTTAATCTCTTGTAGTGGATAAGTTCTTAAAATATGGTGACTCAAAGGAAAATTCCCCTCATTAGTTTGTGCCAAGTTTATACAGTACCCAACATTGACTGACTTATGGGATTTGTAGGAGAATTCAGATATCAAGCCAGGCTGTCAAAGTAGACATCGCCAAATTAGATTGCAGTGCAGGCTAATCCTCTCCCAGCAGCCCATGGGAGGCCGAACCATTCTCTAACGTTCATAAGCCATTTCATGATAATTCACAGATGCCTCTCTGTGACCCAGAAGTGTTCAGCACCGAGGCCAAAGCTGAGATGTGTTCTTCGGCTGAGCAGTACTTGTACATTCTTTCTAATTTGAATTTTTTATTTGCTGGGTGTAACTGTGTCATCCATGGCCATATAAAATGTGTTCTTCAACGACAGGGTAGGCAGTGCCACCCAAATCCAAAGGAGCTACAATAAGTGTGGCACCACATCCCAGAGAGGAATGATTCACTCTGTGCAGAAGTGTAAACTTTACAGAGGGTGATCACATGCACATGGCATTATGAGGAGACTCACTTCCAGTCCCATGGAGCAGAATATAGGAAAGTGTCCACACGGTGTGCCGTCCTTCTGACACCCCTAAGTCCCAAAGCCCTCTGTGGCCAATGCTGATGCCTGGGCCTGTGGGCCCCATGGAATACACGTCCGCTCCGTGTTCCTGCCCTAGCCATTCACCCTGCTCCAGCTTATAATGGGAATATTGACTGGTCATTGATGAGGTCTAGGCAGACAGACCTTGTAGTAATTATGAATGAAAGATGTCGGTGGCAAAACATCTCATTCCAGGTATCTCTACACATAGTCAATATCAGCTTTTGCAAGCGTGACTGAGCTCCAAATGGCTTGCAGTCATGAGGGAATGACCGCCTGAATAGCCATTATTTCATCCCACCGAAGCTGTGCTTTGTGCAAAGGGGGAGGGGAGGGCAGAAGCATGCATGTGGTATCTGCCTGGTTCTCCCTTTCAATAGCTGCTGAGCATATTAACTGTTTTCCCCAGGAAGCCAGGTTCCGGGGAGAGCCTACATGTTGTAAGTAAAACACCATGTTAATTTTCAGCAAATGGTACAGAAAAAGAAGTTTCTATCAGAACTTGATCATTAATGCTTTTACTCCAAAAAGAGAGATGAGTATTTCCCAGAATCTCTAGAACCCTGCTTAGCCAGTCATACAAGGAGTACAGCTAAGAGGATAATCCAGGTTTGAATAGTGTCTTCTTGGACTTGCACAGGGTCTATGAGTTTGTGCCAGGGCAGAGTCAAACCTTCCATCTGTGACAGACTCTGCACACTCTGAGATCCAATCTCCTCTCAGATGACGGCGAGCTCTCACTTCTCACATTCTAGAGGCCACTGTGTATCAGGGTCACTTTATACTTTTATGGTTACTCTTCAAATATTTATAGAGAATTTTTTTTATTTGTCCACAATTGTCTTAGGGATAATGACTTATTTTAACAAATACTGAACACAGTTACTTGGAATCTTTCAAAGCAACATTTCCTAATAATTGAAATGTCCAAAAAAATCAAATTTGTGTGTGTGGGTGGTTTATTTTGGAGGGGTGTGAAATTCACACAGGCAGTTACAATTGGATTACATTTTTTATTCTCAAAACAATTTTATGAGATAAATGCTATTATCATCCCCATTTTGCAGAAAGGGAAACAGGAGATTAGAAGTCAAGAGATTTGCTCAAGTTAGAGTCAGTAGGTAACTGAGTTGGACTTCAACCTAAGAGTTAGACTGAATTGCTTGTCTAACCACTACTCTAACCTGCCTTTCTAGAGACAAGGGGAAAGGAGATATCAGTTCTGTTCCCATTATAGAAGGACCAAACACTAGACTTGAGGACATTTGAACCCTGTAATGACAGGGACAAGTCAGATTTCAGGTCAAGTTTGGTTTGTCTTCTCCATTTGAGCAAGCACTGAGACCAGCAGCCACATGGGCCTGTTTGGAAAGAGCACGGGATTTCTGGGCTCTCAGACAAAACCTTGAACCAGAGAGATCAGGCAGCATGAGGTACAGAAGCATGTGCTTCCTGCAGGGTGCTGCACTCAGTCCTGTAGCTCGCACCTGTCTACACAAACCTGTGATGGGGGTGATGAGCCCCTCTTCCTACAGGTGAGGAATCTAAAGCATGATGATACTCAGGCAGCCCTTGCCTGTCCCCACTGGGAGTGAGAAACAAGGGCAAGGTCAAGCACAGGGCTGTCTCACTCCAGAGTCTCTCCCTGGCATCTCTGGAGAGAGGGCTGCATGTTTGCAATCCATGCTTGCACCTCCTCGCCTGAGCTGCCACCTCCTTCCTGTGTCATTCCATTCACCTGCTCTCCGACCTTTTCAGAGAGGAGGACTTTGTTCTCTCCCAGCGCAAGGCACTCCTTTAGTTTTCCCAGACAGGTTGGAGTGCCCCTAAGAGGCTGTGATGAAAACCTGTGTGGCTATTGTTGGTTGTTGCAGGGTGAACTGACTTTCATACAGTAGGGGAAGGACTGGAATGCTAACTTCCCTGAGCACCATGCACTAGAAAGTCCCAGTTCCTACAAGACTTCAGATAGCATCAGAATTTTATGCAACTGCAAGCACCATTTTTATATACCCAAGCCTTGAACTTGATTTAATTTATAGATAAAGTATAAAATATTTCCCCAAGGTTTTAAAAGATACTTCCTCCCCTACCCAGAAGTGCATCTACTAGGTAAGTACAAGAAAATTGTCTTGATTGTACACAAAAAGCCTTTTTCCAGCACACTTTATGGTTTCCAAACCTACTATGGGATCTGTATTAGTTTCCTCTGGTTGAATAACAAGGTACCATGAATTTAAAACAATGCATTTATCTCAGTTTGTAGAGGCCAGAAATCTGGTGTAGCTTAGCTGGGGGCCTTTAGGGTCTCTCACAGGCTATAATCAAGATGCTGGCCAGGCAGGGCTGGAGTCTCATTTGAAAGTTTGACTGGGGAAGGATCCACTTTCAAGCTCATTCAGGTTGTCGGCAGAATTCACACTCACTGTTGGATGGTTGGCCTCAGTTCTTGCTGGCTGTCAGCCAGTGACATGTGGTAGTTCCTTGACATGTGGCTCTTTTCATAGAGCAGCTCAAAACATAACAAGTTACTTCATTAATGCAAGCAATGAGAGAGTCTACTGGCAATATATGAGTTACAGTATTAAATAACAATTATGGAAGTGACAGTCCACCACCTTGACCATATTCTGATGACTAGAAACAATTCCTGCCCAGGACTCAGTGAGACAGAATTACACAAGCGCATGGACACCAGCAGGCAATCACAGAGGCTGCTCATCCCAAGGATCAAGGCTGACTTCTACAGCCTCTTAACAATGTTTGGGAGTGGAACATGCAAAACGTCTTCCATCAGAGGAAAGTTTTGGAATAAGCTTTGAGTGGCTAATGTTGGAATTTAACGTTCCACATTTATTTGGGCCATAAACCCAGGCCCAGTGCGTCTAGTAAAATGTCATTTTCTTTATTAAACAGATTCATAGCAAACCGAGTTGCATTATGTAGTGTGGGCTTCAGATTATAGGGCTCACTTAGTCAGTGTAATCCTCGGGGGAGGTCGCCTCCCTCTCCTTCTTCTACCTGCCATCCCCACTTCCTCTGGTAGGGTCTATTCAACACCTTCTTGAATTTTTTTTTTTATCAAGTGAGAGACAGGGAGGCAGGCAGAGAAATGCTCCCCAACTGGGATCCACCCAGCAGCCCCCATCTGGGGCTGATGTTCTGCCCCTCTGGGGCTGCTGCTCTGTTGGTCAACAACCAAGCTATTTTAGTGCCTGAGGTGAGGCTATGGAGCCATCCTCAGTGCCTGGGGCCAACCTGCTCATTCAAGCCATGGTTGTGGGAGGGGATGAGAGGGTAGGTAAAAAAGAAGATGGTCACTTCTCCTGAGTGCCCTGACCAGGAACTGAACCTGAGACTTCCACATGCTGAGCAGATGCTCTACCACTGAACCAACCGGCCAGGACCTAAAGTATCCATTTTTAATAATATAGGTTGGGTAATAGTTGTATAGTCATGTTGGCATCAGGCTTTGCAAAAATTCTTTTATTTAGCTGATTATGTCTTGAAAGAATTCATAGCCCCAGGCACCTGGAAATTGGAATGCATCATTGTTCACTAGATGAGCATCAAGGGACAGAAAGTAAAGCAGAAGTGGGCAGGGGTGGGGTGGGTGATGACGGCCGCCATGGCTCTTAAATCAGCCAAGAAAAAGGTAGATTGAGTGAAGCATGATGACCTAGAACTGAAGGGGTAGGGTCCAAGTGCCCGCCCCCTGGCCTCCTCACCAGTGTGTGAACTAACAAGCCATAGCCAATGTGTCCTAGGTCCTTTCCATTGGGGAGGATTGAGAAGTGGGTCAGCCATAATTGGGTAGCTCCTAATGCGATGCAGCAGGCAGGACCAGGTAGTAGGGCAGGACTTTTCATGACAGTGATAAATTAGGAGTGTGCATCCCAGGAATCACAGAGGCCTGAGGCCCGTTTTGAGTCTTGATTCCTGCAGTGTGACCATCTGGCACTGAGAGAGAGCCATGTCTTTGAAGCTGCAAAGGTAAAAAGCCTGGGAATCAGATGTTCAGATCATAAGGGAGAGTAGAGGTTAGAACCACTGTAACCTAGAACTGGAAGAACTATTATTTTATCCCCCCCCCCTTATTTTACCAAGAGAGAGGAGAGGTGATAGAAAGACAGACTCTCTCATGTGCCCTGACCAGGACCAACCTGTCAACCCCCATCTGGGGTTGATGCTCTGCCCATCGGGGGCCATGCTTGCAACAGAGCAATTTTTAGCACCTGAGGTGGAGGCTCCACAGAGCCATCCTCTGTGCCTAAGCCAATGTGCTCGAACCAACTGAGCTGTGGCTGCAGGAGGGGAACAGAGAAAAAGACAGAGAAGAGAGAGGGGGAGGGGTGAAGAAGCAGATGGTCGCTTCTCCTGTGTGCCCTGACCAGGAATCGAACCTAGGAAATCCACACGCTGGGCCAACACTCTACCACTAAAAATGGTAGAATTTTTAAAGTGCCTGAATATCTTAACACCTTCATTTTGTCAAATGCAGAAACTCCAATGCAGAGGGGCAATGGACTAGCTTAAGCTGCAGAGGTGGAGGCCAGAACCTCGTGTGTTATGCCCTTTCAGCCTTCCATTTGCCCCTTTGAAGCAAGCATCCCCAAATGCTGGCACCTAGAAGCTTCACCAACTTGAAATGAGAGAAGCTAATATTTTTTTGTCGTCTTAGTTGGTATTAGAAACGGGTCTCCAGGCAGTTGTCCTGGGTGGCACAGATTGTCTAACTCACCCACCCTCTCTCCCAGTGACCATCCCGGTGAGAGATTTGTATATCTCGGACCCTTTTAACTCAAGTAATCCACATGACTGGCTTTGAGCAATGCAACGAGTGAAAGTGCAATGTGTCACATAAGAGTCAATGAAAGGTTTGCTATGTCTTTTTCTCAGCCAAGAGATGGGTGATATTCCGGGCAGAGGTTTCCATGTCAGCCTGAACCTCAAGGGAAGACAATGTGGGACAAAGCTATAGCCACCTGGTGATAGGCAGTATGGCCACCTTTGTTACTGGAGTTGTTCAGGCTATTACCATCACGTGATCTGGCCTATCCTGACTTGATATGCTATGTGGGCTCCATACCTCCAACATGTGTAGACTCACCTTTCCCAGGTACACAGTATTTCTTTTGGTTGCCTCCTCTTCCTGTGTCGTCAGCTCTGTGAATGACATCCCTTTACTTAAGGAACCTGGGGTCATCTTTATCTCTGTTCCTTCTCCTTCCTCTGACCAGTCACCAAGTACTGGGTCTCCACTTCCCAAGCCTGACATCTCTCCATCCTCATGCTTCTGCCCATGTACAGGCTGCCTGTTGCTGCCCCGGCTGTCTAGATGGCTGCTTTGCCCCTGGACTGGCAATGCCCTCCGCTCTGTTCTCCATAGGCAGCCGTGTGGGGTGCGGGGGGATCCCCTCTGGAAAGTCTTTGAAAGGTTTTCTATAAGAGCATATTTAATATGGCTTACAAGGTTGTTCTAAAAATGACCTATTTCTATCTCCTGTTGTTTCTACTAGGACCCTTCTCTGTATTCTTGTCCAGTTTCTCTATTTTTTTTTTTAACTTACCAGGCTGTCTTTTTGCTTGAATTTGCTCTAACCAGCACCAGTCAGCCACCAGTCATCTTTATGCCTAACTCCTGCTCATTCTTTCAACCTCAGCTTCTCAGCTTGGAGTCACCTTCTCTGGGAAGCCTCCCTGATCAGTGAACTATGAACTAGGTGTGAGTCCTCTGGTTCATAGCACTCTGTACCTCCCTGGTCACTTCTCTTCATAACACTATATTTTAATCTTCTGACATGTGATTGTCCCCAGTGGACTAGATCCACTGTTGGGTCTTCAGCACTTTGCGAAGCAGTATCTGGTACATAGTAAATATCCCTTGACCACTAGCTACTGAATGTTGGATTTTTATCCCAAGGGCAAAGGAAAACAATGCCCAGACCTTGGACTAAAAGACTTGACCTTGAAAATAGGCTCTTTTGGACACCAAATATTTATATTTCATTTGTTGGAAGGTTTTGACCTTTCAAAATATATGGAATGAGTTACCTACACTGTAAAATATGGGTAAGAGTTTTGTATGTTTTGAGAGTGCAAAAAAAAAATCACAAAATTTTTATGTAGACATATTTAAAAACAACAAGCAACCATGATGTTGGAGAGCTTGGTGAGGGCTGCAGGATGGGGAGGGGGAGGGACTAAGAACGTGCTTGGTTCTGTGGATCCAGGCAGATTCAATGGGGAGTTTGTGTGCATGAGAACAGTGTTTTTCATTTTGTTTTATTTTTAGTGAGAGAGAGAGAGTGATTGAGATGGAGGGACAGACAGACAACAAGGGAGAGAGATGAAAAGCATAAATTCTTTGCAACGTCTTAGTTGTTCATTGATTTCTGATATGTGCCTTGACCAGGGGGCTCCAGCAGAGTGAGTGACACCTTGCTTAAAAGCCAGTTACCTTTGGGTCAAGCCAGCTACCATGGGGTTATGTCTTTGATTCCATGCTCAAGTCAGTGACTCCATGTTCAAGCTGGTGAGCCTGCGTTCAAGCCGGATGAGCCTACACTCAAGCCAGCAACCTCAGGATTTTGAACCTGGGTCCTCAGCATCCCAGGCTGATGCTCTATTCACTGCCCCACCACCTGGTCAGTCTAGTGTTTTATTTTTAAAAAGTACTTCCATGAGTGATTGTTCACCAAGGACTCTAACCTTTCCCTCCTTGTTCTGTGCTGCAAACATCACCCAGTTAAGGAAACTGAGTTGAAGGAGACATTAAGACATAAAGATCAGCAGAGTTGGTGAGGAAAGTGCCAGGGACCCAAGTTTCCAGCAGACCTTGTGGTCGATGAGTGAATCACAGTGATGCACTGAATTTGCTTGGCAGAGGACATAAGATCAGTCAATGGACTTTATTTCAGTGATTCTTAGGGAAACATTCCCAGGGCACATTGGTGCACACTTTATTTGTGGGTCTGCTTCTTTTGCTAGAGTGTCTTTCCTTGTGGTCAGTCCTTAAGTAGACACCTTGAAAACACCGAGCCAGGAACCACCCACATTCCTTAGGCAGGAGAATGTGGGTGTGGTTGCCATTTCCTCTCTCTGAATGATCACAGTCCTTCATGAGTATTGATTATAGAAACCCGCTTAGGCACTGATGAAAAGACTTCGTCAGTAGGGAGGTTTGTGGGTGGAGAGCAGACTGATTGACTGACAGATTGATGGATGGAACTGTGCAGGAATTTATGTGGCCAAAGGAAGATTTTATAGGCAGCATAGCTATAAAAATATATTCTCCATGACACTTATTTACAATTTATTAAAAGCCAATACAGTAAATGTAAATAAATATGAAGTCCTACCAAAGGTCTAATTAAATTAACCCAACCTTTAAATAATCTTTAATAGATTGTATCATCAAAACATCATTAATACATCATTTAGAATAGGGTACCACAAAGGGGAAGTTGATAAGTGTAAAATCCCTTTGTCCAGATATAAAATAATTTCTCAAGAAACAAGAGAGCTTATTTCTTCTGTGATAACACAGTTTTTCTCCTCTTATAAAGAGACATAAGCAGCATAATAAACGGGTTAGGTACAGAATCACTAGCAAGGGAATGGGCCTGCTAAAGCAGTTAGCCCATGCACTTCCTTCCTTAGAGAAGACCCAGGTTGCTTGCAGAGGGCGAGCGCGGCTGCCCAGCTGACCCGGATGCTTGGTCCTTGGCAATGGCGCTGCAGTTTGGTTGATTTCAAAAAGTATGAGGGAAGGGTTGAATTAAGTATGGCTCTTTCCCCAGAACCAGTGCTCCTTCCTTTCCTTCTGTGGTAGAGATGTGTGTAAGCCCCCACATACCTTCCCCTCCATTGGAACCCAGTGCCTCTTTCTCTTTAGGGAGCTATTTCAACCATTAGAATCAGCTATGTGATTCTAAGAAGGGCTGCTAATCACAGGGCCCAGACTCAGGCGTGGGCACAAGATTTGTTAAACCAATCAGAGCAGACCCAGGCCAGGTGTCAAGCCAATCAGAATTCTTCTCTTGGGGGTTTTCTTTTCTAGTTGTACAGCTATAAAGATTGGACATTTGGGAGAATAAAAGCAACATGCAGAAAGGACAAGAAATAAGAAAGAGCCAGAAAAGGAGGGTTCAGTGGTAGCATCAGATCTCCTTTGGAGGGCTTTGTGTGGATATTTTAGTCCCTAAGACAGTCCCATACCTGGTTTCCCTGTTTCTTGCCTTCCTGAGATCTGGCTGTTTAGTATGTCTGGAACTGGAAGGTTTCTTCAATGTTCTTTCAATAAATACCCATTTTCTTAAACTGGATTGATCTAGGTTTGTGACATTTGTGATGAAATGATTCCTGAATAGCTTCTTTCTTTCACACCAGGTACTAAGTGGAGTATGGATGAGTGTGCCCAGAGCTTGTTCTACAGAATTCCACGCTGCACGGGGAGACGGGGGCCACGGTGACCCGGTTCGCTTAGAGGGTGATGGTGTTTCACGGGTTGTGAAAACGTGTCAAAATATGAAAACCCTGTGCAGGTCAAAATATGATGAGATTTCCTAAAATGATTCTTAAGTATGTTATTTGTGTTACACACTGTGAAATGGTGTTGTTTTAATTAAAACATTTTAATAGCACTTCTAAAGTTTTTCAGTCAAACAGAAATGGGCAGTGCCAAGTTAAACAGAATATGCTGCAGGACTTTCAGCCCCGATATGGCGGGTGCACTTTGGAGTACCAAAGAGAATAATCGAGTATGCAGGGATTCCCAAAGTTCCTTTACCAAGGAATATTGTTTTGGGGACATTTGATTAAATTTCAGATAAACCAGTGTTCCTTAGGAGACAGTTGGGAAACTCCCACACTAGATTATTATGAGCTGCTCGATTGGTTTCGGGTAAGACCCCAGCAGAGGTGGGCAGGGGAGAAGCTCCAGCTTCATTCATTGAATCCCAAAGCATGTTCTGCTCTCTGCCCCGTTGTGTGTGTGTGTGTGGGGGGGGAGGGGTGTCAGAGAAAATTCTCCTTTTTGTTGAAATGAAGAAGCATACAAAGCCCTCCAAAGGAGTTCCAATGCTACAAATCAAAAAGCTGATTTATTTTTTGTACGCCCAAGGTGGCACTACAAACTGGCCTTGTATGTCATCAGTGTAGATGTTAGATGTGTGAACTGTCAGTTTAGATGACAGAAGTTCTCACGCCTCTCAGCTTCCTTAGAACCTTCAAAAGCTATCCATAGGAGTCTGCGTTTTGATTTTTTTCTTTTCTTCATAAGTACATTTAGAAAAAGTATTTCAAACACAACATATTGCTGGGAGTGATGCAGGGGAAAGGCTGAGACTACCTGCCAATGGCTGACAGAAGAGCATTCTGTTGGCTCCAAAGTTTAGCTCTGCTGGCTCCCTGGACCTAGAACTTGAAGTTTGGAAAGTACAGGAATTTCTGTGACACTCTCCAGATGCTATGGGGCAGCGTATCAGAATATAGTCCTCTCATAAAAAAATGAGAGCTCAAGTGTTCCATTTATATTCTGGTTCTGTGTCTTAGTTTGGTGTGTTTTTATGCTTTTGCTATTTATTGATTTGCCCAATGTGAATCATCGTTTGGCAAACAGGGCTGCATTAATGCGTTAAAAGCTCATTATGAGGATAATGGACACAAAGTAAAAGGGAATCAAATGATGTGAGTGTAAAAGATTTTTCCCTAGACAGCTAAAATAAATTGAAAACAAATTCAATTAAAATAACATTCAACCTTTTTATTTCTTCCATGGTGTGATCTCTCTATAGAAGGTGCCCAAGGGTAGTGCATTGCTGTGAGAGGCTGCCCCCTGCACCAGACAGACCCACGCTGAGCTAGTGCTCACAGGGGCTGTGTTAGGAGCTGTTCTTTTAAGCCACGTGTTCTTGCCTCCCCCAGATATCTCTGCATCTTCTTGTCCTAGCCATGTCTGCTTTCTGTGGTGAGAGCTCATGGAGACCCCTCCAGGCAAGGCAAACTGCCTGTCATCTCATACCTCCCTGCCTTCTAAACCTTATTGGTCTATTTTCAGCCTACACTCACATTCACACTCATACTTATGACCCTGTTTCAAACAAGATCCCATTCTAAAGTACTCGGGTTTAGGACTTCATCATATTTTGGGGGTGTAAGGGAAATACAATTTAACCCATAGCATGAGGCTACCGTTGACTGGCCCCCCACCTGGACCTTTCTCTCTGCACCATTGCTAGGGGAGTTCTTCCAATTTTGAATGAGACCCTGGCACTCTGAAAGGCTTTTCTTGGACCTAAGGCAGAATCCAGGCTCCCTGCGGCGGATGACATCCTGGGTGAAAAGGCACTGCCCCCAAGAGTCTTTCCCTGGACCCCTTTACTGATGGCTCTCCTTGCCCCACTATACCCCACACTCCCCCAGTCTCTGTCTCAGTTTAGCCTGCCTCCATTAATTACAACCTAAATTTTCTTCTTTCAAGAGGTCTTCTCTCCAAAACCATCCCTGTCTGGCATGTGTGTCTCTCTCCCCCTCCCCGTGCTCCTCACGCCTGTGCTCACATAATTATCGAGGTTCTCGGGTATCTCGTGTCTGACATGTGGCCACTGGGCTAAACTTGGCCCCTGACCTTTTTTGAAAGACCTTTGAGTTAAGAATTATTTTTATAGTTTTAAGGATTGAAAAAAGAATAGGTAAAGAAAAATATGCTACCGAGACCAGGCAGGGCCTGCAATGCCTCAAGTATTTACTGTCTGGCTCTTTCTAGAAAGTTTGTTGGACCCTGGTCTTGTCCACTGTTAGATCCCTGAAAGCCAGGATCTTACCTGTTTTACTCACTGCTGGATCTGGAGAACCTTACACGGTACCTGCCACCTAGAACTTCTCCAACAGAGAACATGGTAGTAAAGTACACTGCTTACAAAAATTAGGGGGTACTGTATTTCAAAATAAATATAAAGTGATTTAAAAAAAGCATTTGATTGTTTTAAATTAAACAGGAACATCAGAAAAGCAAAAGACAAGTCAAAGAAAGTTGTTGAATTATGCAAATGAGATGCAAAACCAACTTTTATTTCATTGGTGAAAATGCACTATACAAAAGCCTGAAAGTACTGGAGTATTTGCACATTCCCTGATCTTGAAAGTGCACATCCTGCAACTTCCCAGCCCTTGCAATGCCCCTGCAACACGATTTGCCCCAATGTGAAGCCTGGAGAGCCATACGACGTCTTGAAGCTGGTCAGACACAGACGACAGTGGCAACAGCACTTGGAACATCCCAAAGTATGATTAGAAGACTGTTGTCAAAAGACTGGCATAGAATGAAGCAGATGAGGGCAGGGTCGCCCATCTGCCACAACAGCAAGACATGACCGCTACTTGACCTTACTGGCAAGAAGGAGCAGGTGCAGCAATGCAACAGAGCTGTGGGGACAGTTTCTTGCTGCTACTAGATGACGTGTATGCACCCAGACCATACAAAATTGACTCCATTGTGTTGGACTGCATGCCCGGTGACCAATGGTGTGCATTCCATTATCTGCTGAACACTGTAGAACCCGTAGAAGGTGGGCTGATGAGCACCGTCATTGGATGCGTAATGAATGGTCAACTGTCCACTTCTCTGATGAGTCACAGTTCAGTCTACAGCCTGACAGTCATTGTGTTCTGATCTGGCATGAACAAGGAACACAAGAGAATCCATTGTTTCATGCGAGAAAGGGACTCCTTTGGTGGTGGTGCAATCATAGTGTGGGCTGGCATCAGCATTGGTGGTTGTACCGACCTCCACATCATCAGAAACGGATCACTGACTGCTGTCAGATATTGAGATGAGGTCCTGCACCGTATAGTGGTCCCCTATGCTGAAGCAGTTGGAAACAACTTTCTTTTCATGGAGGATAATGCAAGGCCCCACTGTGTGCATCTCATCAACATGCTTCAGGAGGCAGGAATAGAACACATGGACTGGTCTTCATGTTCCCCAGACCCGAATCCCACTGACCATGCCTAGGATGCACTGGGAAGAGTCTGGCAAACTGTCCAATGCCTCCCATAGCACTTCTTGAGCTGCAAGTTGCCCTGGAGCAAGAGTGGCAGAGGATCCCACAGGAACTGCTGGACAGTCTGATCCTGTCCTTACCCCATTGCTGTCAGAGTGTCTTGGCAGTCTTGGGTGGCCACACACCCTACTGAACAGTCAATGTGTGGCACTCTCATCCAGTTTGACATGTTTCTGTTCACTTGCTACTCAATCATGATAATTGAGTTTGCATGTCATTTACATAATAGAACAACTTTCTTTGACTTGTCTGCTTTTCTGATGTTCTTGTTTAATAAAATAAAATCAAATGCTTTTTTTTATCACTTCATATTCATTTTGAAATACCCACCAATTTTTGTGAGCAGTGTAAATGTATTATTTCAGTGATGGTTGATTCCCAGAGACCGTTGGTTGAGCTAAGAGAAACCAATCTTTTAATAACCACCGGCGGGTATTCTATGGTAGTAGATACAAGATTTCCATAATCTGGTAACTCAGCCATTTGACAAATAATTAGGACTGGTGATGTTTTAGACTAGGGGTCCCCAAATCACAGCCCGTGGGCTGCATGTGGCTCCCAGAGGCCATTTATCTGGAGCACCTCTTTCATTGGTGGTCAGTGAGAGGAGCACAGGATGCATCTGCACCCATAGTTCCCATTGAAATACTGGTCAGTTTGTTGATTTAAATTTACTTGTTCTTTATTTTAAATATTGTATTTGTTCCCGTTTTATTTTTTTACTTTAAAATAAGATATGTGCAGTGTGCATAGGGATTTGTTCATAGTTTTTTTTATAGTCCAGCCCTCCAATGGTCTGAGGGACAGTGAACTGGCCCTCTGTGTAAAAACTTTGGGGACCCCTGGCTTAGACAATGGTCTACGTGCCTGGGAAGGATACTGGTAGAATGCTTCCCTCTGAAAACCCACTGGGGGGAAGGGAGAGTACAGAAGATTTAGCTAGGGATGCACTTTTAACATGGGGAGAAGCTGAACAGACATTGGTGAAAGTTCAACGCCTCCTCTGTGGTGGGGAGGAGGCAGCAACAAAAGGGAACACGTGCTCTAATTTTATTTTCTCAGCACACAGACACCTTCCCCTTGTGACAGGTAAGTCCTCCCCAGGAGTGCCAGTTGTTGCTTTGCCTCTGGCCAGGCAGAGCCATCTCTTATAAGTCAATCTGGGTTCCTTGTCCTCAGTGTCCAGCTGTAATGAACAAAATAAAACGTTTTAGCAACCCCAACTCCAGTCTCAGCGAGAAAGACTATTGTCTTGTGCGGTCCATGGAAACTCTTCAGGAAGCGGCTGGAGGTGGCAGCTCCTGGCACACCAAGGGCTCAGCCCGTGGTCAGCCGCCGGCAATCAGCCGCCCTATCTCACCACAAGGCACGGCACAATGGTTGTCAGTTGAAATTCTGACTCACCTTGTATTTTTTTCCAGGTTGTTGCAGTTTAATGCTTATTTTCATTTACAGGGTGAATCTGAGATGTTCAATCTGCTGATTGACTGAACTTCTTATAATTCAGTGATTCATTTCTAAATTTCTCCTGGTGAGCCTCAAGGAATCAAGCTGAAGGGTGCCAGTAAGCCAGATAAGAGGTCTTTGTTCTTCCCACTTTTGGCTAAATTAGAATCAGTGTGTGGGACTTAATGCTAAGCCTTCCTGCCGGAACTTACCAGGCTCTTTTATTTCCTAATGGTATTTAAATCTTTAACTTAAATCCCAGAGAAGTGCCTTCATCTTCCCAATGCGCAATTGCTTCCTTATACAGCTGGCAATGCTCTTTCTCCCTCTGCCTGGTCGGCTTCACAGTCCTGCCCCATCCCTGGAGTCTTGGTTCAGCTTTGCTTGCTGGGCAGGCCTGTTTTTGAGGCTTCCAGTCAACATCCCCCTAAACAAAACCTCAAATCAAGTGTCCAGATTCCAGAATATTTAAAATATTTAAAATTATTTATACATAACAATGTAAATTACAATTCACTTATTCACAAGATGATGGAGAATTCCTTTTGTGAGAAGAACATGTGCACAGGAGTCCCGTGGTGTGGTGGTGGGTCCCAGCTTGAGTGTGCTGGGAGAGCTGTCAGGTGACATCACCACTCAGTCCTGTCCATTTCACTCTGGCCCTTCCTGGGGGTCCTCATCTGCAGGTGTCATCAGCATGGGACAGGTGAGGCCCTTTGAAATGAGCAGCCTGATCCCTCTCTGTGACCAGTATGTCTTCATCTTTGCCACTGTTCCTCAGCCTAGTGTCTGTCCTGCTTATTTCACTTAAAGCATGTTTTCTGATTTGTAATAATTTACTTAGTTTACCTGTTTGTATTCTGTCTCTTCCTCCCACAAGATTGCAAACTCCCTGAAAGTGGGCTACATGTAGCTGGTCATCCCAGTACCCTCAGTGCCTAGTGTCCAGTACACCCTGTGTGTGAGCGCCTAGTGTCGTCCCAGTACCCTCAGTGCCTAGTGTCCAGTACACCCTGTGTGTGAGCGCCTAGTGTCGTCCCAGTACCCTCAGTGCCTAGTGTCCAGTACACCCTGTGTGTGAGCGCCTAGTGTCGTCCCAGTACCCTCAGTGCCTAGTGTCCAGTACATCCTGTGTGTGAGCGCCTAGTGTCATCCCTGTAGCCTCAGTGCCTAGTGTCCAGTAGATCCTGTGTGTGAGCGCCTAGTGTCGTCCCAGTACCCTCAGTGCCTAGTGTCCAGTACACCCTGTGTGTGAGTGCCTAGTGTCCAGTACACCCTGTGTGTGAGTGGCAGTCTTCTCTGTTGGTATGAATGGATGTCTGTGAGTTGTCCCCAATACCTGAGGGTTTTAGGATTGTGTGTGACCATGCCAGGTTGGGAAGTACTTCCACACCAAAAAATAAAAATAAAAATACATGTTAAGTATATTTTTAAATAAATAAAAAATATTATGTACTATTAATGTAAAAATTGCACATATGAAACGATACTTGATGTCATTAGAAAAAAGTATAAAGTTGGGGTTTTGTGGGACCCTTCAGAAGTTGGGGCCCAGGGTGCGCACCTGATGCGCCCATTGTTAAATCTGGATAGGAATAGTATTCTCCTCAAAGAGGTGCTGTGAGGGTTAAATAATATGATATATGAAAGCATATAGGACGATACCTGCCATATAGTAGTAGGTGCTCAACACAGGTCAACTTCTTTACCATTCGTGTATTTGTATATTCGACTCAGGAACAGTCTCCTAAAGGACTCTCTCCTGGTGCTGGGAGCCTCCTGTGGTGTCTGAGGCTTTCTTTATACCGGTCATGATTTGTTTAAATGAGGATGTGATCTGAGCTGCTCCCTGAGGAGGAGTAGTGACCTAGCTTCTGATAATAACAGCAGTGACCCTTGGGGCGGTCAGTGTCTACCTCCACCCAGCTCAGTGGGGCAGTGCACTGGCCGTGCTGCTCACGGGCCTCTTCCTGGGGGCTGTGTTGTCTGATAGATGGCTGGGGACCCTTGGAAGAGGAAAGAAAACAGCAGAGAAGACCTGAAGCCGGTGGTGGCCTGAGCCCAAGTCAAGGCCAGGAAGCAACAGGCTAGGATGAGCCACCAGGCCAGGAATGGGACAGAATGCCAAGCAGCAGTGTGATTTGTGCAGCCGGCCTGCTCCCTGCTGAATTGTCATCTGCTACCGGGATTGCAAAGGCAGCTGTTGTCCTGAGAAATGGACCAGGACAAGATCCCACATATCCAGCAGCACAGCAATGAGATTCAAGCAGTGACCTGTCAGAGACCCTCAATGATGCCTGTGCCCTACATGCCCCTTGGATCTCAAACCACTGCTCCCAGGACTCTCAGCCCCGTTGCAGCTTTACCTCCCAGAGAAGTTTCTTGGCTGTGGCCAGCTTTCCCTAAGCAGTTCTCCAAAGCAGCCAGCAGATGGCGCAATTTCTCCTGTTCCAGTCAGGTTCTCAACAGGCAAGGTTTCACTGCTGAGAACCAGGAATAATAAATACCTGTAGCATTGTGAACACAGTATGTTCTGAGGCGCAGGTTAGGGTAGCTTTACTTTTCTTCTTATTATTATTAACTTACAGACACAGATGAAATATACCTTAGAATTTAGAAAACATTTTTACATTTATTCCCGCCACCCCCCAAGAAAGGAAAGATTAAAATAGATTCTAAACACCTTTCAGAAAATGGGAAGGTTTTATCTGAGTCCTTCATCTGCACTTTTTTTTAATTTATTGATTTTATTAATTTTTAGTTTTAATGGGGTGACATTGATAAATCAGGGTACATATGTTCAGAGAAAACATCTGCAGGTTATTTTGACATTTGATTATAATGTATACCCATCACCCAAAGTCAAACTGTATTCCGTTATCTTCTATCTGGTTTTATTTGTGCCCTTCCTTTCCCCCTCCCACTCACCCTTTCCCACCTCCCCCTACGTCCCCCCCCCCCCATAGCCAGCACACTCTTGTCCATGTCTCTGAGTCTCATTTTTATGTCGCATCTATGTATGGAATCATTTATTCTTAGTTTTTTCTGATTTACTTATTTCACTCTGTATAATGTTATCAAGGTCCATCCATTTTGTTGTAAATGATCCGATGTCATCATTTCTTATGACTGAGTAGTATTCCATAGTATATATGTACCAAAGCTTTTTAATCCACTTGTCCTCTGACGGACACTTGGGCTGTTTCCAGATCTTCGCTATTGTGAACAATGCTGCCATGAACATGGGGACGCATTTCTTCTTTTTGAACAGTGCTATGGTGTTCTTAGGGTATATTCCTAAAAGTGGGATAGCTGGGTCAAAAGGCAGTTAGAGTTTAAATTTTTTGAGGAATCTCCATACTGTTTTCCACAGTGGCTGCACCAGTCTGCATTCCCACCAGCAGTGCAGAAGGGTTCCCTTTTCTCCACATCCTCGCCAGCACTTATTCTGTGTTGTTTTGCTGATGAGCGCCATTATGACTGGTGTGAGGTGATATCTCATTGTGGTTTTAATTTGCATTTCTCTAATGATTAGTGAAGTTGAGCATTTTTTCATATGCCTATTGGCCATCTGTATGTCCTCTTTGGAGAAATTTCTATTCATTTCTTTTGCCCATTTTTTGATTGGATTGTTTGCCTTTCTGGTGTTGAGTTTTATAAGTTCTTTATAAATTTTGGTTATTAACCTCTTATCAGATGTATTGTCGAATATGTTCTCCCATTGTGTGGTTTGTCTTTTTATTCTGTTCTTATTGTCTCTAGCGGTGCAAAAGCTTTTTTGTTTGATGTAGTCCCATTTGTTTATCCTGTCTTTTATTTCACTTGCCCATGGAGATAAATCAGCAAGTATATTGCTGCGACAGATGTCGGAGAGCTTACTGCCTATGTTTTCTTCTAAGATGCTTATGGTTTCATGGCTTACATTTAAGTCTTTTATCCATTTTGAGTTTGTTTTTGTGAATGGTGTAAATTAATGGTCTAGTTTCATTTTTTTTCCAAGTAGCTGTCCAATTTTCCCAACACCATTTGTTAAAGAGGCTGTCTTTACTCCATTGTATGTTCTTTCCTCCTTTGTCAAATATCAGTTGTCCATAAAGGTGTGGGTTTATTTCTGGGTCCTCTGTTCTGTTCCATTGATCTATGTGCCTGTTCTTATGCCAGTACCAGGCTGTCTTGAGTACAATGGCCTTGTAGTATACCTTGATCCCAGAAGAGTGATACCTCCTGCTTTATTCTTTTTTTTCAATATTGCTGAGGCTATTTGTGTTCTTTTTTTGGTTCCATATAAATTTTTGGAATATGTGTTCTATATCTTTGAAAGTATGTCATTGGTATTTTAATTGCTATTGCATTGAATTTATAAATTGCTTTCATTAATATAGATATTTTAATGATGTTTATTCTTCCTAACCATGAACACAGTATATGCTTCCACTTGTTTGTATCTTCCTTGATTTCTTTTATCAATGTTTTATAGTTTTCCGAGTACAAGTCTAATCTCCTTGGTTAAATTTATTCCTAGGTACATTATTTTTTTTGTTGCAATAGTGAAGGGGATTGTTTCCTTAATTTCTATTTGAGACAGTTCATTGTTAGTGTATAAAATGCTTCTGATTTCTGAGTATTAATTTTACATCCTGCTACCTTGCTGAATTCATTTATCAGGTTCAGTAGTTTTTTGACTGAGACTTTAGAGTTTTCTATATACAATATCATATCATCTGCAAATAATGATAGTTTTACTTCTTTTCCAATTTGGATGCCTTTTATTTCTTCTTGTCTGATTGCTGTGGCTAGGACTTCCAGAACTATGTTGAAATAGAGTGAAAGGGAGCACTCCTGCTTGTTTCCTGATCTTAAGGAGATTGCTTTTAGTTTTTGCCCATTGAGTATGATGTTTGCTGTGGGTTTGTCATACATGGTCTTTATCATGTTAAGGTATGTTTCCTGTATTTTCTCTTTGCTGAGAGTTTTGATCATGAATGGATGTTGAATTTCATTAAATGCTTTTTTGCATCTATTGAAATTATCATGTGGTTTTTGTCCTTCTTTTTGCTTATGTGATGAATCACATTGATTGATTTTTGAATATTGAACCAGCCTTGCCTCCCCAGAATAAATCCCACTTATCATGGTGTATGATTTATTTCATATATTGCTGGATCTGGTTGGCTAATATTTTGTTGAGAATTTTAGCATCTAAATTCAAAAGGGATATTGGTCTATAATTTTCTTTCTTTGTGTTGTCTTTGCCTGGTATCAAAATCAGAATTATGTTTGCCTCATAGAAGGAGCTTGGAAGTTTTCAGTCCTCTTGAATATTTTGAAATAGCTTCAGAAGGATAGGAGTTAGTTCTTCTTTGAATTTTTGGTAGAATTCACTTGTGAAGCCATCAGGCCCAGGACTTTTCTTTTTTGGGAGTTTTTTGATAAATGTTTCTATCTCATTTGTTGTAATCGGTCTGTTTAGGGTTTCTAATTCTTCCAGATTGATTTTTGGAAGATTGTATGTTTCAAGGATTTTGTCCATTTCATATAGGTTGTCTAGTATTTTGGCATATAATTCTTTATAGGATTTTCTTACAATATTTTGTATTTCTGTTGTGTCAGTTGTTATTTCTCCACTCTCCTTTCTAATTATATTTATTTGAGTCCTCTCTCTTTTTTTCTTGGTGAGTCTAGTTAAAGGTTCATGGATCTTGTTTGCCTTTTCAAAGAACCAGTTCCTGGTTTTATTGATCCTCTGTATTGTTTCCTTAGCCTCTATGTCATTTATTTCCACTCTGATCTTTATTATTTCCTTCCTTCTACTAGTCCTGGGCTTTATTTGTTGTTGTTTTTCTAGTTCTTTTAGATGCAGGGTCAAGTTGCTTATTTGAGCTTTTTCTAGCTTCTTCTGGTATGACTGTAGTGCTATGAACTTCCCTCTCAGTACTGCTTTTGCTGTGTCCCATAAATTTTGAGTTGATGTATGCTCATTATCATTCATTTCTAGAAACTTTTTTATTTCTTCTTTGAGCTCATTGTTAATCCATTTGTTATTTAATATCCTGCTATTCAGTTTCCAAGTGTTTGAGTATTTTTCAGGTTTTCTTTTGTGGTTAATTTCTAATTTCATGCCATTGTGATCATGAAAAATGCTTGATATGATTTCAATCTTCTTAAATTTGTTGAGACTGCTTTTGTGTCCTATGATGTGGTCTATCCTAGAGAATGTACTATGAGCACTTGAAAAGAATGTATATTCTGCTGCTTTAGAATGAAAGGTTCTGAAGATATTTATTAAACTGAGTTGATCTAGTGTGTCCTTTAAGTCTGCTGTTTCTTTGTTAATTTTTTTTCTTAAGGATCTATCCAGTGAAGTTAGTGAGGTATTGAAATTCCCTACTATTATAGCATTGGTGTTGATCTCGCCCTTTATATCCATCAAAGTCTGCTTTATGTATTTTGCTGCTCCTATGTTTGGCACATGGATATTTATAATGGTTATATCCTCCTGTTGAATTGTTCCCTTTATCATTATGTAGTGTCCTTCTTTATTTCTTACTATAGCCTTTGTTTTAAATTCCATTTTGTCAGATATAAGTATTGCTACCCTGGCCTTTTTTTCCATTTCCATTTACATGAAATATTTTTTCCCATCCTTTTACCTTCAGTCTATGTGCATCTTTTGTTTTAAGGTGTGTCTCTTGTAGATAGCATATGTACGGGTCCTGTTTTATTATTCACGCAGCTACCCTATTTCTTTTGATTGAATCATTTAATCCATTTACATTTAAGTTTATCATTGATATGTAGTTGTTTATTGCCATTTTATTCTTTAAAGCTGTATTTCTCTTTTGCTCTATTCTTTCCCACAACAGGCCCCTTAGCATCTCTTGCAGAATTGGTTTGGTTTTAATGAATTATTTGAGTTTTTTTGTTTGTTTGTTTGTTTTTTGTCTGGGAAGCTTTTTATTTCTCCTTCAGTTGTAAACGATAGCCTTGCTGGATAAAGTATTCTTGGTTGTAGGCTCTTGTTCTTCATTACTTTGAATATTTCTTGCCATTTCTTTCTGGCCTCAAGTATTTCTGTTGAGAAGTCAGATGTCATCCTTATGGGAGCTCCTTTGTAGGTGATAGCCTTTTTTTTCTTTAACAGCTTTTAATATTTTCTCTTTATTCCTTAGCTTTGGTATTTTAATTATGATGTGTCTTGGTATAGATTTCTTTGGGTTTCTCTTTAATGGAGTTTTTTGTGCTTCTTGAATGTATGAGTTGTTTTCCAGTCTTAATTTAGGGAAGTTTTCAGCTATAATTTTGTTGAACATAATTTCTATTCCTTGTTCTTTTTCTTCTTCTTTAGGAACCCCTATGCTGCAGATGTTATTTCTCGTCATGTTGCCACAGAGCTCCCTTAGAGTTTCCTCAGTCTTTTTGAGTCTTTTTTCTTTTTTCTGCTCTCCTCTGTGCCTTTATTGTGTTTTCTAACTCGCTGATTCGATCCTCAGCTTCATCCATCCTGCTTTGAATTCCTTCCATTGTGTTCTTCAATTCTGTATTGTATTTGTCATTTTGTCTGATTCTTTTTTATTATTTCAATTTTCTTTTTTATACTTGCTATCTCTTTATTTAGGTGTTCGTAATGACTATCCATTGTTGCTCTAAGCTCTTTGAACATCCTATCATTATTTTAAACTCTCCATCCATTAATTTGGTTATATCAGGTACATTCAGGTCCTTCTCTGGGGATTTCTCTTGATTCATTTGGGTTGCATTTCTCTGCCTTTCCATTTTATCTGTGTATAAGATGGGTGTGGCCACTGGAGTCCAATGGGTGTTTTCTCTGTGTTTTTTATGTGTAGTCTGTCTGCAGGCCTACCACTACTTCTGCTGCTGCCTGGGGTGGTTGGGATGGTCATTGCCCGTGCTGCCCACTGCAGCTGTTGCTGTGGTTTTTGCCTCTTCTTCGTGGGAGGGGCTGTGTTCTCATGCAGGTTCTACAAGCCTCAGCCTGCCTTGGCCTTTGCCCCACCCCCACGGGTGGGCTTACACACCACACTCAAGCCACAAGCCTCGGCACCAAGGGCAGGGGTGAGCACATTTGCTCAGCTGTGTCCCTGCCTGTTCCCGGGCTTTTGCCCAGCCCCCGTGGTCAGAGCCGGCTTGCACAGGCCCATAAACCTTGGCTCCTCAGGCCAGGCAGGGCTGCTGGTGCATGCTCAGCTGCGAGCCTCCACCTGTTTTGGGCTTTCACCCCACCCCTTGGTCCAGGCGGTCTCGCGCATGAGGATCACAAACCGCGGTTTCTTGGCTAGGTGGGACTGCTAGCATGTGTTCAGCTGTGAGCTTCTGCCTGTCCTGGGCTTTAGCCCCACCGTGCAGTCTGGGCCAGCTCACACAGAGTTGCAAACCTTGGAGGCCAGGTGCCCCTTCTCTGCTGCAGATTTCTGCCCGTTCCTGGGCTCCCGCTTTCTCCCTCCCACTCCCCCACTGGTGGGGCTGCAGGTGGGCCTGCAGCTGCCAGACTGCTTTTGCATGTCCCCTTCCAACCCTTCTGGGCTAGACAGGGCTCATGGCTGGCCTGCCTGGTCTCTGCCCCTGCCTACAGAACTGTGAATCTGTGTCCTGCTGCCACCGTCCCTCCAGCAAGCCCTCAGCAGTGTGGGTGGGGGCACTGCAGCTCAGACCCTAACACTCCATACTATAGTCCTAGGAGCTCCCTCCATCTAAGCAGCTCTGCTCTAAGTGCCACCGGAGAGCTTGTTTGGCTGGTGTCCTGTCTTCCTTTGCTGGTATTACTAGTTCCAGGGGAAATACTTGTTTTCGATTTGGGAAGTGACTCAGCCCAAGGTTTAGGGTAGCTGTCCCTCAGAGTGTTTCTCCCTGTGCCTTCCAGGTCACACTCTCTTCCCACTGCTCCGGTCCTCTCCTCTCTCCCCATCCCCCGGTGCCCCGGGTGAGTGGTTGTGAGAGAAGTTTTCTGCACCATCCCTTTAAGAAGAATCCTGGTTCTGAGAAAACTGTCTCTTTCTCACATCAGTATCCTCACTTGTTTCCCAGCTCAATACTGTCCATACGCCTCTTCTAGGCTCTGGGGCTGCACGCTGGGGCTTTGTCCCTGGGGCCCAGTTCCCTTCCTCCCATTAAACTCTCTTCCCGAGTCTCGCCAGGCTGCTGTTTGCTCCAGGGAGCTTGGCAGCCCTTTCCACGTTTTTGCTTTTCCTACCAGTCTCATTGTAGCTTCTTCAGTGTTCCTTGGCTGAAGAGTTCACTTAGTTTAGTTCAATGTTGGTTCTTAAAATTAAGTTATAATCTACTTTGGTTCCAGGAGTTGGAAGTTGGTACATCTGCCTACTCCATCACCATCTTTCCATCCTTCCATCTGCATTTGATTGTAAATTTTTTATTTTATTTTTTTACAGAGATAGAGAGATTCAGAGAGAGGGACAGATAGGGACAGACAGACAGGAATGGAGAGAGATGAGAAGCATCAATCATCAGTTTTTTTGTTGCCGTTGCGACATCTTAGTTGTTCATTGATTGCTTTCTCATATGTGCCTTGACTGCAGGCCTTCAGCAGACCGAGTAACCCCTTGCTAGAGCCAGTGACCTTGGGTCCAAGCTGGTGAGCTTTTGCTCAAACCAGATGAGCCCGCGCTCAAGCTGGCGACCTCAGGGTCTCGAGCCTAGTTTCTTCCACATCCTTGTCTGATGCTCTATTCACTGCGCCACCACCTGGTCAGGCTGATAGTAAGATTTTTAAATGGAATCATTCCATCCTAGATTATTTGGCAATATTATAGCTGTAATGATATTGATAATGAGAATAACAGAAATAATGGCTTCTATTTATTAAATGCCACTACAGACTAAGCATTTTGTGTGCGTTATCTTGTTAAAGCCATAAAGCAACAACATGAGAAAGGAGCCGCACTGTGATTACATTGTCAGATCTGGACAATGTGTGGCCGGCTCCCGCTCCCTTTCTCAGAAGTAACCAGCATCAGCAGACGGGAGTTAGCTCACAGCAAAATTCATCTTTTCAAAAACTTGGCAACCCGCCCCTTTGGTTTAAGCTGTAATACTGCTACTATTTCCCCATGTTCTGGTTGATAGAGGCAAATATGACAGAGGACAGATTGCATGTTAATAATGATAATAACATAACAATAGCATCATCACGTATTCAGCCCACACTGTGCGCCGTATCTTTTTCTAAGAGGATCTTTAAAACTGTGCACAACACTGAGAGATAGGAACTCTTTTTTCAATCACTGACTCACTGATGAGGAAAATGAGGCCCAGAGAAGTTTAGTAATGCTTCTAAAGTCACACAGCATGCAAGCAACATTGAACTCCAGGGCAGGCATTCTTCCTTCCATCAGCCACTAAGTTAATGACCCTCAGATCTTAATTGCCTGGGTGATTTGCTTGTTTTTCTTGGTTTTATGCAGCTTCTTCATTAGCCTGAGATTTTGCTCATAAGAGTGTTTTCCCAGAGCTCTGTTCTCTGCCTCTGTGGGAGTTTTCTGAGATGGCATTTGCCTCTTAGCTCACAGGCACACAGCCTAATGAGCCAAAACCACAGCCCCAGTGCGTTAGTGCAGACTAGTGTTTGGGACACACTCAATATCCCAGGATGACCTTTATTTCTGAAGTATTACAGGGACTTGATTATTTGGGAAAACAAATGGGCATGTAGGAAGCTAGATGCTCATCTTGGATGAGTTCTTCCATCTTCGCTCCACTCCCTCTGTCTCAGGAGCGACGACGCTGACCCAGGGGGTGATGTTCCGCACCCTCAGCTGAGGACTCATGTTGTTCTCTCTCCCTTCTTTCTTTGTCTTCTCCCTCTTCTCTGTACTCCTCTTTCCTTTGTTCCCTGTGCTCTGTTTTCAGACACATGCATGGGCTCCACATTGGGATGGAAAGGGCCTGGTGAGGTGTGTTTCAGCTCCCCGTATTCCATCAAACTTTTTCTCATTGGCACATGGATTTTGAAAGCACCTCATGGCCCATGGGATGCATTTTTGTCAGAAGGGCTCATTCTCAGGCCTGGTAAACATTTCTACCTGGAGAAGAGAGCTGTCTCTTAATCATTAAATGAGGAGTGCCTCATGCCCAGCTGGAAACCCTGCTGCACTGCAGATGGGCTGTTGCTGGCCTCCCTGCCACCCTGCAGCCTTCACCAGTGGCTCCAGCCCAGTTTCTGAGGCTCAGATGGGCCACTTCCTTACTATCTTCCACCAGAGCAAAATGTCCTGTGTTAACAAAATGACCTGGTTCAGGATTGTCCTCCAAGTGGGAAGCTGCAGAGCATGCCCTGGAGCTCAAGGAGGCCTGATGAGGCCGGAAGTGCGGGGAATGCAAGGGAAGCAAGTGATGCAGGGGAAGCAGGGGAAATGGGAATCAGGAGACAGGGGATGCAGGGGAAGCAGGAAATGCAGAGGATGCAGGGGAAACGGGACAGGGGATGCAGAGGAAGCAGGAAATGCAGAGGATGCAGGGGAAGTGGGACAGGGGATGCAGAGGAAGCAGGAAATGCAGAGGATGCAGGAGGAGCAGGGAATGCTGGGGAATCGGGGATGGGTTGCAGAAAAAGCAGGAAATGCAGAGGATGCAGGGAATGTAAGGGAAGCAGGATGCAGAGGAAGCAGGGGAAGCAGGGTACAGGGGATGCAGGGGAAGCAGGAGATGCAGGAGACAAGGGAAGCAGAGTATGCAGGGGATGTAGGGGGAGCAGAGGATGCAGGGGAAGCTGGGGACGTAATGCAGAGGATGCTGGGGATGCAAGGGAAGCGGGATGCAGAGGAAGCAGGGGATGCAGAGGATGCAGGGGACAGGGGATGCAGGGAAAGCAGGAAATTCAGAGGATGCAGGGGATGCAAGGGAAGCTGGATGCAGAGGAAGTAGGGGATGCAAGGGAAGCGGGATGCAGAGGAAGTAGGGGATGCAAGGGAAGCGGGATGCAGAGGAAGTAGGGGATGCAGGGGATGCAAGGGAAGTGGGATACAGCAGATTCACTTCCTCTTCTGTTTCATATGATGTTATTGAGCATCACATGCACACGTGCGTCAGCGTGTATGCCTGTGTGCACCCCCCTCACACACACAGCTATCACCAGAAAGCAAAATGGTTTTCTGGTCAAGCATTGGGTTAAAATGCTTTCTTTCAGAGCCCTTGGTTCTAAAAAGGGGCTGTGGCTGAAAGGATTTTTCATGTTTTGTAAGCTTGGGAATCTCTTCTGGCCGATTATATCATGGGGCTGCTAGTCTGGGGAACACACACTGGAGCATTAAGGAATTAAGGAGCATGAGTATTCAACCCTCACTAATATGTGTGTTCAAGAAATATGTGAAGGATGGGTGAATCTGGGTGACAAGTAGATGAGTTCTCCGTATTTTTGTTGCATTTTTCAGTAAGTGTAAAATTATTTCAAAATACTGTCCCAGAGGATATTTAGAGACAAGAGTCAGCTCTGAGATGTAAAACAAGCCAACCCATACCACTCAAATTGAGAACCTGCAGAAATTGGGTTGTACGTTTGCATGCAGAGTCCCCAGACTGGCAGCCCCAGTACTCCATGGGCCTTCTCTGGGGCCAGACAAAAAGCCAGGGTTCTAGAGCGCACTCACAGAGTGCGCTTAGCAAGCTCTTCCCAGAGACTGTCAGAGAAGAGCAAGGCCCATGGCTGAAACTCAGACTAAACAAAGAGGAGGAAGAGAGCCAGGTCAGCACCCCACAGCAGGGGCCCTGCTGGGAGCTGGGCAACCCTTTGCCTTACCTGGGGAGAGCTGCTTGTTGTTATGCATGACAACCTTAGTACAGAATGCATGAATTCTAGCCTAGCATTCTTAGATCTCCCAATTCTAGGAGTATGACATAAAAATGTAGTCGATCAAAGTAAACTCTCAAATTCTGTATTTGTGCCCCCATAATTAGAAATTGGCTACCCAGCTATTCCACCAAACCTGCCTTTTGGGTCCTCCAGCCCATGCCTGGTTCCAGCTCTCCACAGCAGTTAGTGCCAGACCACGAGGCGGGGGACAGGTGCTAACTTCCGGGGTCTAGTGTAGGAACTCCAATAGGGATTGTGCTGTGTGCTCCCAGACTCTTAGTCCCAGGGGTGCCATGGGGTGGCTGGTGCCATGCAATGGTAACAAGAGCTTGTCTTTTTTTTGTCACTTTACCTCAAGGCTACCCAGCTCATGCCCAGAGTATCTCTGTTTATCTCAGGGATTGAGATTCTGCTTTAAGCTAGAAATTTGCCAAGCCTCACATGTGAAACAGAAAGTACACAAATAAAAACAAAACAGAGGGACAAAAGGGGTTTGCTTGTCACTCCTCTGACAGTTGAATCTCAAACTCAGCCCATTATATCAACTGGGGACAAACCAAACACTTTCTACTTCCTCCCCTGGGTTTTTCTTCCCCGCCCAAACTCTTCTTTGCCTCTAGACACAACACAAAAATCTGCTCTGTTTATTTAAACAGTGCTTTTAAACATCTCTCAGGAGATAGTGGTAGACTAGAAATAATACCAGGAGTGTAGTCATCCCAACTTGCATTTGAGTCCCTTCTCTGCATTTGGCGTAGTGCTGAATACTTTATGTGACTCCTGTCATTCTGTCCCTCCAACCCTCTTGTTCTAGTGCTATGCCCATCTTTCACATCAGAGAAACAGGAGGGTAAGTCACCCACAATGACACTGTACCCCAAACAGCTATCCAGAGATGCCTGATTCCCATGACTGTGTCCTTAACCTACTTGACGATTTTGCTCCCCTCCCTTGAATTGTGGAATTGATGTTGGGGGTAGTATTGGCTTCCAGCATCTGGGCTCTGGGGAAGGCTGCCCCAAGTGACCTGTTCCCTGTCATACCCACTGGGAGAGGTTGTGAAACCTTTCTGAGTTGTCATGACTGTGTTACAAATCTTAAGAATGAAGTTTTAAAAATGAGTCAACTCTTAATAGTATAAGAGAAGCCAGCAAAACAGCTAATTCATTCACCTATTATATTTGACCTAGAACTACACTGAGTATTTTGGAAACAGCAGGCTCTCTTCCTTTATTTTGTTGGCTCTGGCTAACATAAAACTGAGTTTGCCTTTCCTGGGTTCCACTAAGTCTGAGAAAACATGAGTGACTTGAAAGCATGTAGAGTCACCAAAAAGAGTTGGCATTGGAGTGAGTGTCTATACTAGCAAGCACACCATAGGATTATTCGAAAGTGGATGATGTCAGTTGCACATGCTCCTTGCTTACTAGGTGTCAGGTGGGAAACTGGCTTTTGCCACAGCAGATTCCCTCTCCAAGGCTTAACATAGAGGTAGTGTTTCTGTTCCAGCAGACAGTCATTTGTCCTCTGCTTTGTACCCATAATCTGTTCTTGTCTTAATTTTCCCTCAATTATGCTCAGACCTTAACTAATACTAACTACAACCCCAAATAATTATTGCTATCTGTTCCCTTTGTAAATATAACTCCAGCAAGGAGCTAGAAGAATGATGGTATCCTTGCAGAAGGCAGCTAATTAAACTGAGTTCCAATTGCTTTCACTTTGCCAGAAGGAGTTATTTCACAGCAAAAACTGGGTGAATGCCTGCATTCTTACCAGGAACAACTCAAGGTAACATAATTTAGAGTTCCCAAGACAAAATGCATCACTAGACAAATTTACACAAGCAATGAAAATCTCATTAAAGAAGGTATGAAGAGCTTTTTACAAGACTGAAAATAGGTATCATTTTGTTGGGTTTATTTAAAGAATAGTATATATTTCATTGTTTTATAATGAAGATAATTGCAAAAGACTCTTGGACAATCTTTGAAGAATACTTTTATTTTTAAATATTTCTTTTCCAGTTTATGAATCTACCTAACCATTCTTAGTCTCCTAATTTCTAAACTTCCTAGCATCTGCGCACTGTTGAGCCCGATACCAAAAATTGTGAAAGTCCTAATACACACCCTTACACCTGAGTTACCTTCTAATTCTCATTTATTTCAGGGATTTGGTCTTAAACACAACTTGACCTTTCATAAAGCAGTACTGATGCTCTAGAGCTCTGTTTTCTGGAGTGTAGCTGAGCTCATTAGCAACAGTCACAGGAATGGAATTCTCCCCCAAATGTAGATTTGAAAGCACATTTGAAGTTTGCCTTCTCTTCTGGGTTTGTTCAAACCCAGAACCACTTACAAACCGCAGGTTCCCGAAACAACACCCCCAAAGAAGCCTCGCTTGGCATTATAAGATGCTGAATCCCATTTATGGAAGGATGCGTGTGTTTCCCCCGTCCCAGTCTCAGTAGGGAAACTCAGGAACATGTTGGTGCTTGCAGACCTGTACGACCTACACAATCTTTTCAAATAGACAGCTTCACCACATTTCTGGATGCTGTGATGCTTTTTATTCCCGCCTATACATAATTCCTGATTTTGTTTCAATCTACTGGAATAGTAATTTGGCAAGCATCGGCACTTTTTCCATGTTTAATTAATTCCTCTAATTTTGTGGTAAATGAGAATAATGGGGCTTAATTTTGCTATTTATGTAAAATTGATTGGTAATTATGGAGCGCATGGGAGAGTTGGCTTTACAAATGAAAATTAAGTGACCTCTCCATCATGGTGCCTTGGCATGCCTCATTCACTCGTCAGGGACAAAGGCGTAAATGGCAGCAAAGCAGATGTTTGGGGGAGGTGAGTATAGATTTGTGACTTTTGCAGAAGGTGGAAGAAGCTTGTGGGGTCTTGCTTTGAGGACTAAATAAGTTTGAGTAGAATCATCTTGCAGATAACACAGGCAGACCGAAACCTGTTTGGCTAGGACTTATCAACTCATTTGGCATAATTTGATCACTTAAATCCTAACATATTCCAATCTTTTGTGCTCTGATCGAAAAGGGGTGGTGGGAAAGAGAGGACTCTCTTCTTCTGGGTGCTTTATGGTAAAGTCTCTAAATAGAAGGATTTTAGAATCATTTTCTCTTTGGAAACTTTGGATGCAGCTTCAGATGATTCCTGATTCTCAGTCAATAACACTTAACCTGTAAACAATGAGACATCGTGTGCTGTAGGTAAGGATCTAGGTGTAGACAACTATATCTACATGGCTTATATATGTATTTTTTCAACCTTTGTTTTCTGTCCAAGGAGGCTTAAGCACTTAACCAAAACAATAAAAATGATCATTCTAAAACAGAGGTCCCCAAACTTTTTACACAGGGGGCCAGTTCACTGTCCCTCAGACTATTGGAGGGCCACCACATACAGCACTCCATACACTGACCACCAATGAAAGAGGTGCCCCTTCAGGAAGTGCGGCGGGGGCCGGATAAATGGCCTCAGGGGGCCGCATGTGGCCCGCGGGCCATAGTTTGGGGACCTCTGTTCTAAAGTATCAGGATTGAGTTATTATTATGACTGAATTTATTTTTTAAAAAGTAAGGTAGAGGCCTGACCTGTGGTGGCGCAGTGGATAAAGCGTCGACCTGGGAACACTGAGGTTACCAGTTCAAAACCCTGCACTGGTCTGGTCAAGGCACATATGGGAGTTAATGCTTCCAGCTCCTCCCCTCTCTCTCTCCCTCTCTTACTCTCTCTCTCTCTCTCTCTCTCACTCTGTGTCTCCTCTCTAAAATGAATAAAATAAAATAAAAAAATTAAAAAAAAGTAAGGTAGAAGGGTTTGTTTTTGCTTTTGTTTTGCACCAATAAAACTCAGTTCCTTGTTGGCTAGATTGTGGTTAGATGGGAGCAGTCATGCCTATGCAGGTGACACAAACCATGTCCCCTCACCCTGGTAATGGTAGGGCATAGAAATTCTCAGGTGAAGCAGAAAAGATGTTGAATCTGGCTGATGTCTAACCCCAAACATCTGCTGGAATGGACTCATTATTTGGATACATAGAGCTACTGAAAAAAGATGGTACCTTAATATGTATATAATAATTGCTCTAGATAGTGTACACCTTTTATTTGGGAACCCTGAAAATAATAGCTGTAGTTAAAAAATTGTTAATTTGAAATAAGTAACGTGCTTTTAGCTCAATATTGCCCTTCCCATTCTTGTCTGATTTTACTAGAAGGGAACATTCTGAAATATCTGGTAGTATTTATTTTCTCCTAAATTAATTTTTTCTCTAATAAAGTAATTTGTCCTACCTGTGCTTTGTAAGTTAATGCAGAATTACAGCAAGATTTGTATCTTCCCCATTAAACATGAGTAGAGTACCCAGAACACAAATAACCCCAACAGGATCTGCCCTGATCTGGTGATTCCCTCTGTGGTCCATGTAGAATCAGATTATCAGGGGCTAGGCTCAGCATTCTTAGTACTTTGGGACCTACCATCCACTGGGGATTAAGGCAGAAAATAGAATCAAGAGAACAGAGAGGACTAGGGGATCAATTGCAAATATCACTGTAATGAAAAACATTTTCTTATTATTTTTTATTGAATCCACACCTGGGGTCTCCCAATATAGTTTGGATAACATTCAAACTCACACTAGCACTGCCTTACTGAAAACAAATTCAAAGTGTTCAGGCAAAAATCCAAGCTCATTCTTTCTGATGTGTTTTCTTTCTTTTAAAACACAATTTATGGTAAATCAAGTTAAACAATCATTTCTGTTTGTTAAAACTAATTATTTTTTGTTTATAACTAACCTTTAATGCTATCACATGCATAGTTTCTATGTAGTGTTAGGAGCACGGGCACAGAGATAAGGATAAGGACCCTAAGTGATGACTGCTGACGGCAAGGTCAGTTCCGACATTTGTGTGCCATCTTATTTTGAAAGATCTCCATGAAAAAATCTCACAGTTTTCCTATTAATTTAGGTCAGGATTTAGTGACATATACACAATTCTCTAAAGCAGTGTTTTTCACCTGCAGGTCCATGGGCTGTTCTGCCAGAAATTTTGTGCTGGTTTGTGAAACCATCCTGATGTTGTATGATTATAGACCCAATGGTCTTAGTCAGGTTTGTTTATGCTCAGGGTGATTTCTGTTTTAGCTGTCCCTGAAATTATTTTCCTATTTTCACCAGTTCCAAGTGCAAAATGGTTGAAAACCACTGCTCTAAAGTACTCCTTATTTTTAACTTGGTCATTTATATGCAGTTAAAATTTTGTTGCTGGAGAGGAATAAGCTTTATGCATTGTCACCTTAAAACATTTTACATGAAATTGGTATAAATGAATGAGATTCAGACTACAAACTAACATGGTTTTCTTTTAACTGAAATTCACCCTAACTACAATACATAGGCTTCAGTCCTTAGTTGAAATTTATCAGGGGGTGGTGAAGTATCTTATGATCATACTCTAGTTACACTTATTCCACGTAGAGCAAAAAACCTGCACCCAAACAAAACAAAACTACAGTGTTATATCATTGAAAGCACTCTGACAGTTGAATTACATTACTGTTCATGGGCTGTTCATTCTCATTACTCTCTCTCTATTGCCTGAGGCTCCTGTGCTGGAGTTCCCCTAGTTGACCTGACCTATATACGTCCACTTGTTATAACTATTGAGTGAGGAGGTTGGGGAAGATGGGCAACGGCAGCAGAATGTCTGGATCTTTCCACACGTTCACATGCAATCAGAGAGAGGTGAAGGGAGAGGGTGACAAGGTACCCACAGCCCTCAGGACACAAGCGGGTGTTAGAGTCCATATGCAAGAAGAGATGAGAGCAGTGGGGGAGCCGACACACCTGAGAGCAAAGCAAAGAGTACACAGAATATATACTAGGTAGAATGCACAACAGGCCTTTGTAAGGAGGCAGACAAAACCCAGAGTGGTTTCTCTGCTTCTCCCAGCAGGGGCATATCCACCTGTGTGAAGGTGCTGAAGCAGCCTTGCCCAGGAACTCTAAGAGCTGGCCCCTGGGAGCTTGTGAGTCAGGGGTCCGCACCAAGGAGGAGAAACTTCTTGGAGTAGAATCCAAAGTAAACAGGACCTGGTCCATAAATACAAAAGGAGGAGATGTTCAGATAGAAATGTGAGCAAGAAACAGAGACAGGAAATCTCACAAAATCAGACCACCATATTTTAATACTATATTCAATAGCGGTTGAAAGTACTTAATACTACAGGAAGTAGTAGTTTTGGTGAACATCATAGTGTAACTGTGATATTAAATTAAAAACCTTCCCTGAATCAAGCTTTCTTTTAAAGAAACTTATTTCTCACAGAAATGAGCAAATCCAGTTTAAATCTGATACACAGATGTTTGAAGAAAAAAGGGAATAAGTAGAATATGTCCCTATAGAGGATGAAAGCATAGCAGAAATAACTGCTCAGAAAAGAGGTCAAAACTATGACATTTTATTTAAAAACAATCTTATAGACAGTAATAAACTTATACGCAAACCCTGAAAAAGAACACAAAAAAATCAAAATTAGAAAAATTTAAATTAGATGACAGAGCTCAAGGAAGAATTAGAAACAAAAAGAAAATTATTTTAGAAAATATTGATCAAACTAGAGAGAAAAAAGTAGTAAAAAAAACCCAAAATAAATAATGCCTTAAGAAAAATATAAAAAAAACGGAGGGAAGTTTTAAAAATCAAAAAGAAAGAAATAAAGATTCACATGAAATTAACAAATATTGATGATAGGCAAACATTGATGTATGAATAACTGGAGTTCCTAAAACAGGAAATTGAAGCACGGGAGCAGTACAAATACTGAAACATATAACTAAGAACAATTTTCCAGAGTTAAGAAAATGAAAGTATATCTTGAAAAGGCACACTTTTCAGTATCACCCAGCAGCAAGACATATTTCAGTAGAATGTCTAGAATTTAAAAAAAAGAAAAGAAGAAAAATCCTTTGGCCATCTAGGCAAAAGGACCCTGATTTACATGGAAAAGGAAAGAACATTAGATTTCATGAGGCTTTTGGACAGCCACACTGTAATGCAGAATGAAAGAAAGAAGGTGTAAGGAATACGTTAGTGTCTCCTTAAAAGGATCTTTCAGTCACACACAATAACAACACGTAAACATTCAGAGAATAGCATTCTATGAGTTTTTACAAAAGGGATCTACTGGAGAATCAGCTTCAGATCACTAGAATGACTAGACATCACTATAAACTGGCAAGGGACATTAAATGTATTGTAACTTGTATGTTGTGTGACTAAAGATGGGAAAATTTCAGTAAGTAGTAGTTCTCTGATCGGATAATGCAGGTATAGTGAAACCACAAAATGAGGGAAATTAGAGGACAGATAAAATGTTTTCACTATTTTCAGAAATAATTGGTTGTGTGATATTATTATTCTGAGACCCGTGTGTGTGTGTGTGTGTGTGTGTGTGTGTATACACACACACACACACACACACACACACACAGATATAATCTGGGAAGATGAAGTAAAATTCTGTTGTCTCAAATTTGAATTAACATAGCATTATAAATTAATAAGAAAGTCAGGCTTTGAGCATTAATGACTACTAACATGACAAAAAGAGCAAAAATAGAACAAGGTGCATCTCCGGGAGAAACAGCACACTACCACCATCAGTCAGTCAAGATAAAGGGATCAATCCTGATTGGTGCAAGACTCTGGGGCTATCAACTTGCAAGAAATACTCAGGACAGAGAAATTTGTTTAATTGCCTCTGAGTGTGTAATCAACAAAACCCAAACAGTGCAACACAGGTCAGAGTTCACTGTTTCTTTGATGGATACATACTAAGGCCAGAAATGAGGATGGGGGTAGGGAACATCTTAACTAGAAGACCTTTTGGAATCTTGCTTGTATATTGGAAACATAGTAGAAAAATTAAAAATTAATTGAAAACTTGTGAAATTATTTAAAACCTTGATTTCATAAGAAAATTGAAGAAAGATTTGAGGATTCAACTCACAACAATGATAGAAATAGCTATTCTTTTTATTTATTTGTTTGTTTGTTTATTGTGACAGAGGGATAGATAGGGACAAACGGATAGGAAGGGAGAGAGATGAGAAGGATCAATTCTTTGTAGTGGCACTTTAGTTGTTCATTGATTGCTTTCTCATATGTGCCTTGACAGGGGGGCTACAGTAGACCAAGTGACCCCTTGCTCAAGCCAGTGACCTTGGACTTAAGCCAGTAAGCCTTGCTCAAACCAGGTGAGCCAGCGCTCAAGCCTGAGACCTCGGGGTTTTGAACCTGGGTCCTCCATGTTGCAGTCTGAAGCTCTATCCACTGCACCACTGCCTGGTCTGGCAGAAATAGCTATTCTTTATGAAAAGCCTATCACGTGACCGGGACTGTAAAAAGAACCTTACATATATATATTATCTTTAATCTTCTCAATGACTCTATAAAATCATGTCAACAATCCCTATTTTATAGTTAATTAAAGAGACACTGACAGGTTAAATAAATTGCACAAGATGCTTAACTAATATACAGCTGAGTCAAAGTGCTAAGCCAGGCCTACGAACCCCGTATCCCATAATTTTCAACTGCATCATCTAAAAATTGTATTTGAAATGTCTGTTAAGAAGCCTACAATGTAACCTTAATGCTATCATTTAGGCACTTTATAAGGCTATTTGTGTTAATATGCCTTTTGTTACTATCCAGGCATAAAGCTAGAAAGAATGGTCTGGGATTACTACTGTAGTATTCACCAAATAGTGTTGGCATTGAACCATCAGCATATCAGACAGAATTTACATTGAATCTTCATTTTTGGCTCCCTAGGGAGCTCATAATTTTTAACTCTTGCTCTGTATTTTGAGAACTGTCAACCACTGCTTCTAAACATTTTATCACTTTCAATCTTATTTTGCATCTCATTTTATGGAGAATTTTGCTTAGCTACTTACTTAAAATCTTGGTTCCTGATACAATCAGAACAGGAAGATTTTGATAATGCCCCTGAAGGCAAAGTGAGAAATCATTGAACTGTTAGCAGGATTCTATTACTGGTCCCTTGTACTATGGAGCTGAACTTCTTGAATAAAGTAACAGAAAATACTGAGATGCTGACCCATGTAACTGAGTTCTCAGCTTAGCACAGCCCAGATATTCCCAGCAGGGTGAACAGGGAGCAAACTATTAAATGGTACTAATTTTAGGGGATTCCTCATCTTGTTTGGATGGCACATACATTTACAATCTATCTCACCCCATAATATTTCTTTAGATGCCACTCGGGAAGCAGCATGATCTTAGAGCATCATGGATCACCTCAGAAGTTTCTGGAGAAGATCACAACAATAATAATATTCCAATTTGCTATAAGGTCAAGAGTTTCATCTGTAGAGCCTTTCCCTTCCTTTCTATTTTCTTTTCTGTCCAACTCATTCCTACTCAGCTTAAAGCCCATCTTGAAATGGTGTTAAATCTAATACCACTCTCAGGTTTCATCAGTCTTTGAAGTTGGCCGGGCTACATAGCGTAAAAAGGCAAGCAAAAAGGGGCCTTTATAAATTAGAGATTGAAAGGTACCTGTTAGAACACCTAGATTCTGACAGAACTTTCCCCTCCAATATACACGGCTGGAAAATTGAACTGGCTTTCTTCTCTGAAATGCCTCAAAGAATTTTAAAATCTTCTTTGTCATGGTTTGTGATTCCTTGTGTATCTGTGGCTTACACAACTTTAGTTTCTTTATTTTGATTTAATAATAAATGTGGTAACTTGTGCTGCATTACAGATTTATCAGAGTTCTGTGTTTCCCATCATCTATTTGTTGATTTAGTCCCTGTCCTGGAGGTTTGGGGTTCTACAGAATTGATATAAATGAACTTGGACCCCTGCCCAGGAATATGGAGAGATTTCATATTGAAAGTCAGGTGCATGCTTAAGGCACAGAGTAGAGAAATTAGCCATGGGTATGTTTCAGATGCAGGAAAGATGAAGCCTGAGGAAACCATACATTCTGCCTTAGAAGACATTGTGGGGAAGGGGATTTTTTGGAGCTGTTTAAATGATGAGTGAGAAGCTACTAACTTCATAAGAATTTTAAATTATTTTTATTTATTTATTCATTTTAGAGGAAAGGGAGGGGGGGGGAGGAGCAGGAAGCTTCAACTCCCATATGTGCTTTGACCGGGCAAGCCTAGGGTTTTGAACCGGCAACCTCAGCATTCCAGGTCGATGCTTTATCCACTGCGCCACCACAGGTCAGGCAAGAATTTTATATTGATGAATAAAATAACTTCAAATTACTTAGGTATTTTGAGAACAGTGCTGCAAAAACACACAGCCAAATCTAGGTTAGAAGTGGTCCTTTAAATTTGATTACCTACATATTTTGCAGATAATCTTATCTCCTCTTCTGAAGGTTGGGGTGTGTATTTGTGTTGTATATATGGAGTATCCAATTTTGGATGATATGGGAAATGGTTTTAAGGCTAATCCAAAATATGATCCATAGGACCATTGAAAAATATAATGCCTTTTCACAGTGAGTGTCTTTGAACTGATTGGGGCTGATTTGCATGCCTTGGTAAAGTATAGCGTCACCACCTTTTCAGACAACTGAGTTTAGATATTTCAGTGAAAGATTTTATGAAAAATGATCATGTTCTCTTCTATAAAGTTTCAAACTATAATTTTTATGGTGGTCAGGTCTTACTTAGATGTCATTTGAAATTCTGACTATTCTTTCTCTTTCAATTCTTAGTGAAACTTTTATTTTTATTTTTTTTAGATTCTATTTATTTATATTTTTGGAAAGAGAGGACAGAAAAAGAGAGAGAAGTGGAGAGGAGCAGAAAGCATCAATCCACATATGTGCATTGACCAGGCAAGCTCAGGATTTCAAACCGATGACTTCAGCATTCCAGGTCGACACTTTATCCGCTGCACCACCACAGGTCAGGCATTCTTAGAGAATACTTAATTTACTTAATAATTTATCAGAATCATGTGATCTTCTTTACAAGCTATGAGTAAGAAAAACAATAGGAACACCTAAAAGATTTTATCAAATGTTTTCTTTCTAGACTGAACATTGGTTGAACGACTTAGATAAGTCACTTAACATCTTTAGGCTTCTGCCTCTCCATCTGTCCAAAATATAACACCTCTTTCACTTAAAACTTATCCTCTCAAAAGCCCAATGGCTAGATTGATAAATAGAGGAAGTGTGTGAGTTTGTGCATGGGTGGGATAGAGGCATGATTGGGTATGTGGATAGATTAAGGCATGTGATGACTGTATGGGTGAGTTCATAGATGAATGCAGGGTTGGGGACTTGGATAAGTTCATGGATTAATGCAGGGTTGGGTACTTGGTAAATTCATGAATGGATGCAGGATTGGGTGCATGTATATGTTCTTGGATAAATACAGGGTTGGGTACATGGATAAATTAATGGATTAAAGCAGTGGTTTTCATTTGCTGGTTGAAAAAAAACTGGATTAAAGGTTGGTAGAAATGAAGGTGATGTAACACAGAATAACATACTTTTATAAAAATAAAATGAATTTAACAGAAGACAAATATACTGAAATGAAATCGGAAGAACTGATAAAATTCATTAAAAAATTTCTTCCCTCTCAAAAGCACTAGACTAACTAAAATATTTTAAGTGATTTTTAAAAATTTGTGCCAAGCCTCATGCTAGATGTTTCATGTTTTTATTTGTAAGAGCCCTCTGCAGTTAATATGGCCGACACTTTATAGCAATAGCCCTTCATCTTTATAAGACCTTTGCAATTAACAGTCTCTTTCTGTTTACCATATGATTCAGTCCAGTATGGTTTCAAATCTGTAAACAGGTGTGAAAAACTATTCTGAAGGGCTCCTCAGTCCACCCAGAGCCCCATGGTATATACAAAGCCAACCAGGAGAGCTATTGCTGTGTTAATTTGTGTTGTTAGATTAATGATTCTTTTGTTAATATTTAACCTTTTGTGAAATCATGATGCATAGGGTTGTACATCTAGATCGATACAAATGAATAATGGGATAAGCATATTTTTGTCTCATTTCCTTTCCCATTAGTAAACAACACTATTTTATTGGCAGTGTGTTTTAAATGTTCCATCATCAATTAAACAGAGAAGGACATATTCTTTCACCATGTGAAAAGAAACACCAATATGCAAACAAAACAACTAAGTCCTCATTCTTTCTGTGAAGCAAATTGGGGCTGATTTGTTTTTCTAAGTTTTGTCCCTTTTTAGTATTTTCCAAGAATGAGGTCTGGATTGAGGGGAGGAATGCAGTTTGCTTCATGGAGTGCTTGCAGAGAGTGCTGTGTATATACTGTGCCGGGAGAGGAAAACCTGGGTGCATTTTGTGACTAGCAACATCTAGGGTGTTAATGACAATGGTTTTGCAAAATGAAAAATGTGTAGTGCCTGGGAATTCTTTCTAATAACATGGTCTAAAATTACAGAGCTTCCTTCCAAAATAGAAAAGAATGATAAAGTACAGGTTGATCCCTCATAATACCACTTTGTCAGTTCCTAATTTTGAAGGCATTCTTGCCTATCCATTGTCTCAGTAAAATTTTTAAGGGCAAAGTCCTCAGTCCACATAGTATCCCAACCATATAGCCTAATAGCTTGGCACACGGTAAATACTGAATAAATCCCCTCTGCTGTATTCTTGCTGACCATTTGCTTCTCTCCTTCTTGCGGAGGGGCATTATTTTGTATGGCTATAATTCAGAGTTTCCTCCTCGTCCCTTCGGTGGTAGGTGTCTGAGATTGGAGGGATGAATAAAAACCTTTTAGGACAGCAGTGTTCGCTTCAATTATCATTTCTTCCAGGACAGGAAATCATAAGGCCACTGTCCAATGCTGTTAATCCCCTTACAACACTGTTTTACACTATAAAGAATATCTCTGACCATGAACTCTCACTTGGGATTTAGGTATGTAAATTCTGGCAGATTTGAGAACCTCAGCTTGGGAACTGTCTTCCAAGACAGCAATTTTTCGTCAGCACTAGACCTTTGCAGAACACAGGTGTTTCCTTCTGATTTGGGACTATAACTACAGGTTGCTTTTGTATAATCTCCAGGTGCAAGGTGCAGCATTGCTATTATACCAAAAACTCACATGTTGAACACTTTCTATGTCCCAAGTTCTCTATTAATCCTCATAAATCTGTGGTCAGGTAAATTCTTATTACATCAGTTTAAGAGATAGAAAAGTGAAGCTCAAAGAGATTATTAACTTGACCGAGATCAGAGAGCTAGTGAGAGGAGAAGCCAAAATCTGGACCTAATATGATCTCCTTAACCACCAGTTCCCCCTCCTCCAAATAAATTAGTCTCTCTGGGAACCAGTATCTTCTCATTTATCAAATGGTAACATAGCATTGCAGGTTCCCAGGAACACTGCAAATATCAGGAAATACAAACGTTGTCAAGTTCTTTGAATGTAAGAAATGCTAAATCAAGCTAAATTAAGTTCAACAGAGTTCTAGCTAGTTAACAAGTTTTTATTAAATCCCTGCTGTGCTGGGCACTCAGCCATGGCTTGGGTTAAGCCTAATACTACTTAATTTATTACAATGCTGTTATAATTATTCTGTTCCTATGTCTAGATGCCCTCAAGAAGAAAGTACAATTTACAATGAAATGTAAGTCACATATCCCGATTAGCTGACTTCTGTTCCATTCAACACACCTCCAGGAGGTGCCTCGCCATAGCGAGAGGGCTTGCCTGTCACACACAACTTCCTCTTCTTTGGCACCCATTCAGCCAGATTACCTACAGCCATGTTTGACCATCTGCTCCAGAGAGAGCCAATCGCGTTCTTTTTTCCTGTGGACTGGATTTGAAATTTAGCATCTGCTCTTCAGTCTTTGCATATGGCTGACATGTATCGTGTGAACTTGGGGGAGAATAGAGTCTCTGTACCATTTACACCAGTGGTTCTTAACCTTTTTTGAGGTACCGAACCCACCAGTTTCATATGCGCATTCACCGAACCCGTCTTTAGTGATAAATAAAATATGATTTTCCCCCCAAATTCAAGACATAGGTATATGTTTTTTTACTGGTGCACAAAATGAGCTGTGCATAAACATCACCTTGCTCAAAGAACAAAACCAACAAAGTGCATGAACTCACAACAAATTACGGTATTACTTTATTCTGGCCTCTGCGGCAGAGGCCTCTCCGAACCCCTGAGACCGACTCATCGAACCCCTAGGGTTTGATAGAACCCAGGTTAAGAACCACTGATTTAGATGGAGGCAAAGGGAGCCAGATAGAGCAAAAAGGGAGAACAGTGGATTTGTAGGAGGGAATTAAAGATGAGAAGCTGTATTTAGGGAGACAGACAGACAGACAGACTGATCAAGAGAGCTTAAAGCCGTGATAAGAACCGTGGACTCGAAAGCAGAAATTCCCAGTAGAACTCCTGTGTGGTGGTGAAGCTGGTCACGCCTAAACCTGCCCCCCTCCCTCACACCTGGGATCTCACATCATGTCCTCACCTGAATTGGTCGCCTGCTGCTTCCTTACCTGCGCCTTCACTCACTTGAACGTCTGACCTTTTCTGTTGTCTTTTCAATTTTTTCTTCCAAAATTTTGTGACTTCATTCTTGATAGTGAGGTGCTGTAAACTGGGCCATTTCTAGTCTTGACAGTCATTTCAGAACTTATATGGAGGCACGGAGGTGAAAGCTGGCATAGGTCCTTGGGGATGATGGTCTGCGGGAAGCACAACGAGAAAAGCAAGGAGCCACCCTGAGGGTCTACACACATGGGAAGGTGCCCACCAGAGGCATGTAATGTTCATGAAGGCTCCCTACAAGAAACAGCTTTTACACAGAGGCCCAAAAGCTGAGTTGGATTGAGCTTGGTCAAGGATAGGTGGACAGATGACATTCAGGGGTGACCAAGCTGTCTGTAGAAGGCCTACAGTTAGGGAGCGCATGGGTGTTGTTGGGATGAACATCTGGGCAGACTGGAGCCTCTGTGCTGCGGGAGAGGCAGGCAGCGACGTGGTGAGGCTCCTAAAGTGTTGCATGTGGAAAAGCATGCAAGAGGCTCTCTCCTTTGTTTACAAGCGGGGCCTCACAAGCTGCGTTGAAGGGCTTTTAGCCTGAAAGACCCAGAGAGCAGGTGGAAGCCTTGTAAACAGGGGAAGTCACACATTTTAATTTGAATTTTCTGAAGAACCCAGTGGTTGACAAGTTCACAACCATGGGCCATTCAGACTTACTTGACTCACCAGAGTCTGCCTTTGTTGCAGGAACTTTCTTTTTAACCCCTAGAGTTAGAAGTCCCAAAGAATTAAAAATAAGAAGAAACTATTTTGGTGTTGTTACCTCAGCTTCTGAGAAGATCCAGTAACACCATTTTTGTGCTATAAATGCTTCTTGAAATTTTCATTTCTATGGAACTATCTGGAGAGGTGATCAGAAAGTTGAATAGGCGGGGTTCCGGGGACACAGTCCCTGGAACAAGTGACTCACAGGGTCCACCTGAAATCCTCTCAGCGGGAGGGGTTCTTTCAGTATTCTCAGAGTTTTCTGATAACTCTACGCTCCGTGATCACATCAAAGTTACGCAAATGACCTTAGTTATTTAAGTGTTTCAGTCTCGGGTGGGCTTGTCCCTCCCCTTACACTGCAGTCAGGGAAGGGGTAGGTAGCACTCCCACTCTCACCCGCTCTGCCGTGCGGCTTGTACCCTGACGTACCCTGGGAAAGGGACCAGTCCAGGGCAGCATCTTTCTAAACTGCCACCAACTCGCATTCCCAGGCAGGAGTCAGGTCCCAGGGTCCAGGTCCCTGCTCTGAGGATACCCAGGCTCTCCACCACAGCCCTCTCCTGGGCCCGTGCCCCTCCTCTCTCCCGGAGGGTGCTGCGGGGTGGGGACATGAAGCTCACCAACAGCTCCTTCCCCCAGAAACCCCTCTGTTTCCTGACCACAGGGGCCTTTTATAGTCTCACCAGAGGCGAGGACTCACAAGTCACTAAACCACGTTGCAGGCCTTTCTTTTGAACATTTTGCTTGTAGCACCTCCTGTGACCTGCTTGTTCTCCTATCTTGGTGCCCCGGTTAAAACTCCTAATGGAGCCTCCTGCTGTGTTGGTGTGTAAGTGGGTTACTGCATGTCAGAGGGAGCCAGGCCTGAACAGAAAAGGATGCTCTCCACGCTCCTTGGTTATGACAAATGAATATTCATGTAATATAGGGCAGAAGATAGGAAGAGCCTGAAGAAAGAAGAGAAATGAAATGGAGAAAGGAGGGGTCATAACAGAAGTGGACTTCCGACGGAGCCTCTGAGCAACACTCTTGAGAAGAGAGGTTCCTGCTCTGGTCGGAAGTCATAATTGATCAAAGCAACATGCCTGGTTAGAGTCCTGGTCTCCAGCCCAGAGCTGCTAACTTGGGCAGAGAAGCAGCCCAGAGATTCCTGTGAACACAGTCTATGAAAGAGCCTTTAGGTTGGTGAGAGTGCAGCCTCACTTAGGACTCCTGAGTGGTCAGCCCAACCACTAGTGCCCTCCCTCCTGAAATAACTCTATTTGTACTATGTCCTAAAACAACTCGTTAGAGGGCAGAAGGCTTAGCAAGCCAGGGGTGACAATCAAATACACAACTAGAAAGCAGTGTCATTTTGATTCTGGGATTTTTGCTTTTTCCCCTTTACATGCATCAGATTGGAACCCCAACTCAAAAGCATCTGTGTCTGATATAAGATGGCACCTGGGATAAGTGCAGGGGGTCCTAGCTCAGGTCCTGAAGGCCCCAGTTTCATCCAGGACCATGCAGAGGAGCCGTGGCACACTCTCGGGTGCGGCAAAGGCTGTTGCACCTGGTCTGGAGGGTGCCACAGAGTCCACACTGTCTCTCTCAGGGTCAGCGGCCTAATCCATCCTCCCTCCCTCCCTCCCTCCTTCCCTTCCTTCCTTCCTTCCGCCCTCCCTTTCTTCCTTCCTTCCTTCCTTCCCTTCCTTCCTTCCCTCCCTCCCTCCTTCCCTTCCTTCCTTCCCGCCCTCCCTCCTTCCCTTCCTTCCTTCCTTCCGCCCTTCCTTCCTTCCTTCCTTCCTTCCTTCCTTCCTTCCTCCCTCCCTCCCTCCTTCCCTTTCTCCCTCCTTTCTTTCTTCCTTTCTCCTTCCTTCCTTCCTTCCTTCCTCCCTCCCTTTCTTCCTTCCTTCCTTCCTCCCTCCCTCCCTCCCTTCCTTCCTTCCTTCCTTCCTCTCTCCCTCCCTCCTTCCCTTCTTTCCCCCTTCCTTCCTTCCTTTCTCCCTCCCTCCCTCCCTGTTTCCCTTCCTTCCTCCCTCCCTCCCTCCCTGCTTCCCTTCCTTCCTCCCTCCCTCCCTCCCTCTTTCCCTTCCTTCCTTTCTTCCTTCCTTCCTTTCTTCCTTCCTTCCTTCCTTCCTCTTTTCCTCCCTTCTTCCTTCTCTTTTTTCCTTCCTTCCTTCCTTTCTTTCTTCCTTTCTTCCTTCCTTCCTTCCTTCCTTCCTTTCTTCCTTCCTTCCTTCCTTCCTCTTCCTCTCTCCCTCCCTCCCTCCCTCCCTCCCTTCCTTCCTTCCTTTCTTCCTTCCTTCCTTCCTTCCTCCCTCCCTCCCTCTTTCCCTTCCTTCCTTCCTTTCTTTCTCTTTTCCTCCCTCCCTTCCTTCCTCTCTTTCTTCCTCCCTTTCTCCCTCCCTCCCTTCCGTCCTTTCTTCCTTCCTTCCTCCCTCCCTCCCTCCCTCCCTCCTTTCTTCCTTCCTTCATTCCTCCCTCCCTCTTTCCCTCCCTCCCTCCCTCCCTTCCTCCTTTCTCCCTCCTTCCCTTCCTCCCTCATTTCCTTCCTTCCTCCCTTCCTTCCTCACAAGAGAGAGACAGGAACATCTAGCTGCTCCAGCATGTGCCCTGACTGGGGAATCGAACCAAACTCTTTATGAGTGTCCACATTGCAGTAGAGACCATTTTGTCATTCAGATGACCAGTTGTACTATCCCATTTCTAAAACAAGTGGCTTCTGTGGATAAAAACTGGAAGGTCAACCTAATCCATTTCATAAAATACTCTCATTGGGGCATTCTAGTTATTTTTTACTCAATGCCTGCTCCCTGCCAGCCACATTGTCTTACTGTTGTAGTGAATGTCTGTGGACTACTTTTCCAGGTCACCAGTCCCCTTTAGCTGACCTCACTATGCTATCAAGAGCAAAAGGTCTCCTCCCCCAGCAGCCATTGGTACATGTACCCTATGCCCCAACCACATCAGATTAAAGAAAGCTTGGGTATCATCCTACACAGCCTGGACCAATCAGAATCCCTTTCTTCTAAATTTGGAGTTGAGATAAACAGAAGTAAGGGAGATTTTCATGTGGCTAGACATGTAGCAGCTATGCTCAGGAACTCGAAGGAAGCCGTCTTCTGCTGAGTAGCCTGAGCAATACAAGGTGACCTACAGAGAGATAGAGGTATGATACAAATTGATAGAAACAGAGATTAGAGATGGAGAGAAAGCCCTGTATGCGTGCCTGGCAGCAGCCTGTGCCTAGTGTCAGCTTTTCCTGAGACCTCCCTGCATTCCTGGTCTTGGTTTCCATGACATGTGACAACACAATCTGATTTGTCCAATTAAGTGATAATAGTCCTTCTTTCACAGGTTTAGATAGTAATGTCCATAGACATTCTATTTCTATGGACCTTCAAATTCTTCAAAGAAAATTCCCATTTTGCCTAAGTTACCTCAAGTTGGGTTTTTTTTTTTTCACTTGCATTAGGACCAATGCACATAGCAACCTTAATAAATGCATATTTAGAGAGTTATCTCCATTTTGCAGATGAGAAAACTGAGGCTCTGGAGAGTTAAGGAGGACATCCAAGATCAAACACAGAATAAATTGTGAAGCTGGGATTTGAACCAGACGTAGCTACTTCTAAAGCCCATGAGTATTTCATGGGGCTTCAGCATTTTTCAAGGACACAGCCTTTAATTGTTTTTGTAGTCAAAAGCAATATTGTTTTTCTCAAACCCTCCAAAGACAGAATGGGCATCTGAAAAATGAATCCCAAACCTTTCTGATTAAATATCTTCTTTCCAACTGCTCTTTAAAATATAAAATAGAAAATGGCAATGCTGATGAAGATGAAATAAACTTGGAAGAAAGCCTGAGCTGAATTTGGGGAAGCTGGTTAGTGTTTGACTTTTTCATGTTATTTGTGTGTTATTGAAAAGGCGAACAAACTCCCACCTGAGAATGCTCTAAATAAAAGGTCTTTGGATAAGAACCTGAATACAACAGAGGGACAGTAAATTACAGTATATGTGTTCTTTGTACTGTTCTGGGTTCATTAGCCACTGGACCGCATCTGTTTTTATTATACACCAGGGTTCATTATAGCAGTGATGCTGAGTCTGGAAGGCTCATTAGGCACCAATTCTTATACCTTTTTTCTCCCCAACCAAGTAAAGTCATATTTTTCAAAAATGAGAGTCATTATATGTATTTTTATTTTTATGTACTCATTTTTATTTATTATGTTTTACCACCCTGAGCCATCACCACTTATCCCTCCTTTACCTGCCTCTACCTTCCCCTACTCCCTTTTCCTCTTGCAATCACCACACTGTTGTCTGTGTCTATGAGGGTTTTTTTCCCTTTGCTTAATCCCTTTACCCTTCTCTCCCAGCCCTCCCCCTGTCCTCTGACAGATGTCAGTCTGTTCTCTGTTTCCATGAGTCTGTCTCTATTTCGTTAGTTTACTGTGTTCGTTAAATTCCATATATAAGTGAGATCATATGGTAGTTGTTTTTTTCTAACTGGCTAAAGGTAAGATTCCTTCTTTTTTATGGCTGATTAGTGTTCCAGTGTATAAATATACCACAGCTTTTTTATCTACTCATCTGTTGATGGACACTTGAGCTGCTTCCAAATCCTGGCTTTTATAAATAATGAATGCTGCAATGAACATAGGGATGCATATATTATTTTTAATTAGTGTTTTGGGTTTCTTTGAATATATTCCCAGAAGTGGGATAGCTGGGTCATATCATAAGACAGTTTTATTTTTAATTAATTAATTTATCTATTTATTTTTACAGGGACAGAGAGAGAGTCAGAGAGAGGGATAGATAGGGACAGAAAGACAGGAACAGAGAGAGGTGAGAAGCATCAATCATTAGTTTTTCGTTGCCCTCGCAACACCTTAGTTGTTCATTGATTGCTTTCTCACATGTGCCTTGACCACAGGCCTTCAGCAGACCAAGCAACCCCTTGCTGGAGCCAGCGACCTTGGGTCCAAGCTGGCGAGCTTTTGCTCAAGCCAGATGGCCCTGCACTCAAGCTGGCAAGCTCGGGGTCTATGTATATTGGCCATTTCTCTGTCCTCTTTGGAGAAGTCTATTCAGGTCCTTTGCCCATTTCTTAATTGGGTTGTTTTATTTATTTATTTATTGGTGTTGAGTCTTATAAGTTTCTTATAAATTTTGTATAGTAAGCCCTTATCAAATGTATCATTGGTTAATATGTTCTTTCATTAGAAATACATTACATGTATTTTTAATTAACCTTAACTTGGGGCCAGCTCTTTTTATATAGGTCAGTCCTGAAACAATGAGTGTAGAAGTGCAAAGTTTTCCTTTCAGAGATCTCCTGGTACTGATTAGTTTTGCAGAGTTATTTTAACTAGACTTCTTTAACCCAAGCAAAGTCTTCTGCTCGGGGATGGGGCCCGAACTCTACCACCCACAAAATCCAACCACCTTTGCTGATATCTTTGTTATTGGCACATATCAGGGGCCCTGTAATTTAAACAATTCCAATTCCAGGAGAATGTCTGTTGGCATGCTTTTCTGAATAAAGTGCTTATATTTTACCCTTCATTTCACCCTGTCTTCTTAATGGCAAAGGAAGTGGTGTTAATTTTACTGGTCAGCAATCAGAAGAGATCAATAGAGACCAGAGGTGCCAATTTGTAGGGGTGATGTTATTTTTAAACACCATGCCAAACTCCAGAACCATATTGAGCTTTTAAGAGCAAAGAATAACTGTTCTTTCCTGTTTCCAATAAGCTATCATTGTCTTATTTACTAATGTAATTTGCTCTTGCGCCTTCCAGAGGGGAGGGGTGATGGGAAGGAAGAAAAGGAAAGATGGGGTGGGAGGTGGGTAGAGAAGAAAAGAATTGGAAATGTTCTAAAACCGATCAGGGCCCAGAGGATGACGTAATACCAACAAGTAACTTTACATTGTCTGGTAGAGTCCCCACTGAGAAAAATTACTTAATGCAAATTTCTCATTTCAGTACAATTTTCCAGCTGGTGTAAATTAAATTTCAACATTTGCTCAACATTGAGCCTGAAGCCACAGTAAGAGAACAGCAATAGTTCAATACCTGGAGTACTTTCTCCTACATCAGGTCTTTTTTCCAAGAAGCAGTTGTCCAATTTTGCTATTCCTCTGATTAGGTGTTAGGAAGGAAGTTTTAGATCCACTGAGCATCCTTTGTATTTATATGACGTGTCTTGGTCATGGAATTAATGGTGGTGTTGGTGAATTAGGAAGGAGTATAGCTTAGACAGTATGGGCAATCTTTTGAGCTTGATGTGTCAAAATTCGCCAAAAAACTGAGCATAACTCGGGTGGTGTGTCACTTGGAGAAAAACAGCCTAATCGGAATCCCAGAACTAAATGCTCTGTGCTGGAGTTCTGTGCTATTTTGGCCTACAGACCTCCGGCACAGAGTGTCTATACTACAGCAAATGTTTTATCCTCGGCTACTGCACCTGGCCATGCAGGAGCCGGGATGAAACGTCCTTCTCGGCATGCAGCCTCATCCTTCTCTGGTATGCGGCTGCATGTCATCAAAAATGGCTACGTGTGTCAGTGCTGACATGCATGTCATAGGTTCGCCATCACGGGTTTAGAATAAGCAAAATGGTTCTTAACCTGCTGGTTAGGAGCTCCAAGTACATTATCACCACAGACAGAAAATATACCTATAAGGGGCTCTGGAGCTAGGAGGAGGAACATTTGTTTTTTATTGTTCTTGATATTTTGTTTATTTGCTTTTTTAAATTTTTCAGAATATTCTTTCACATTTTAGTTTGGAGAAAAGTATATCCCTTTTGTGTTTTCACTACTAGATATTCCAGAAGAGGGAAGTATGATTCTTTCTGTAACAATTATCTAAAATTGGAGTGGTGGGCAAATCATTTCTAACCCAGATTATAGGGGAAAGACAAATGAACAGATCACATCGAGTAAATCATCCCTAATTATTTTTTTCTTTCTGCTTAAGGTATTTCTGTGAGGTGAGAGTCACACATTCTCAGATATATTTACACCCAAATTACTGTACCAACATTTAGATCATTCGCAAGTGACAGTGTGAAACCAGCAGCCTCAGAAGTATTTATAACTGAAATGCATGATTGGTGGCACAGAGATTGTTTTATAAAATACTACACCTATCATTTAGATTGCTGACTTAAGGTGAATGATCTGTATAAACATATAAATTATTTGTGTTTAGGAAATGGTGATTAAATATAGGCTTTCTGTATTAGTCATTAGTCTTTCCATTTAAATGCAAATTCTTCATTTCAACCACTACCTGAAGATACTCACATCTAATGAGAAACAAGTTTGATTTTCTGATTTATTATTTCAGACAAGACCTTCAAAAATATGTATTTTCTTGTTATGGGGAAGGGTGGGTTCTTTTTACATTTTTAACAATGTTCTCTATAAAACCAGTCAGCCAAATACGACTTGAAACTCAAATATAAATGTCCCTTGGAAGGCCAAAGGATGTCTAAATGTGTGTGTGGAAGGGTTGGTTTAAGAGAGGGGTGTGATAACGATATCTATTCTTACTCAGTTATTCTCAAATCATGGAGGATCTTGGAGTTATTAAGGTTTACAAACACTTGTGCCCACCACGCATTATCTTAAAGGTCAGAAAGTAAATATGTCTTGCCTGATTAATTTAACAGTGATTAATAGTCATACATGGCAGGGGGCACCATATTAAGCTCTCAACTATACTCACTCATATAATCCTCATAATAACTGTGATCCCGGTGGCTTTATTCCCAGTTTACAGATCAAGAAGTGAGACCTGGCGAGATTAAGGAGTTGGTCTGAGATTACATGGGTGTTAAATAAAGGAGCCAGGACTCTAACTCAGATCAGCTGACACCAAAGCCTGAAAGATCACCTCTGTACCCTATTGCCTCCCAGATTAAATTTTATTTAAAGCCATTTCTGAGGGCTTATTTTTTAAATCAATGTTTATGAAAATATAATCGTCAGATATAAGAAGGCTGAGAGCTGCTGCTGTAATTGAACGAGGGCCTGCAATTAACTAAATTGATTGACAGATAGATGCTTCCTGAGAATAGAAGGTCAAGATAAGGTGGGCGAGAGAATGACTGAGGTGTGCAGCGCATTCATCAACAGACTTACCTGCTACTCGCAGGAAATGGCACAGGCAGTAGGTGCAGCTCCCAGCCACCCATCAGAGGGGTGAACTAACCGTCAAAGTGTCATAACTACCAAGATGCTGTTCTGTGACTATAGCTCTCTTGTTTCTTTTAGATGGCCAGGGCAAGAGGCCCCAGAAAAAAATTAAGAGGTGAAATAAAGTACAGACCTACGTTAGAACATATTATTGCTGAGGGGTATTTTGTCCTGAATAATACTGTAAAAATAAATGTTTCTCTAACCAGCCCCCTTGGGAGAAAAATGTTAGTCACATCATCTCAAAATGTCCGGTTAGATTACTTAGTAATACACTTACCGGAGGCAGGTTAAAAATAGACAAATATTTATTACCCAATGATTTTAGAGGCAGGATAGAATGGAAGAAAGAGCCTTAGACTATAGAGATTTGCAAATTGTTAAAGCAGCAAGCCTTGACAGAAATCATGTGGTCTGGTCTGACCAGGCGGTGGCACAGTGGATAGAGTGTCGGACTGGGACGCGAAGGACTCAGGTTTGAGACCTTGAGGTCACCAGCTTGAGCACGGACCCATTTGGCTTGAGCAAAAGCTCGCCAGCTTGGACCCAAGGTCGCTGGCTCCAGCAAGGGGTTACTTGGTCTGCTGAAGGCCCGTGGTCAAGGCACATGTGAGAAAGCAATCAATGAACAACTAAGGTGTTGCAACAAAAAACTGATGATTGATGCTTCTCGTCTCTCTCCGTTCCTGTCTGTCTGTCCCTGTCTGTCCCTCTCTCTGACTCTCTCTCTGTCCCTGTAAAAAAAATAAAAATAAAAAAAAAATTATGTGGTCTGGTCTGTTGTTTTGTAGGAGTAGGGTGTTCTAAACTAGCCCACAGGCAATAAGGGATGGGGTGCAAAGCCTTTCGTTTGGAGGGATGGCATGTGAACCAGTGGATTCCTTCTCAGTCGCATTACTGCTGAACTCTTTATGAAATCAGCTGGATAAAGGGCATTGGTTTATTTGTACTTAATAGAATATTTGTTACAGGAATAGTGACAGCCGAGTGATATCAGCCCTCCGCCTTCCCCACCATTTGGGGGGATGGCTTTGGTCTGACATTGTTGGGCTGGAGTTTGAAAATGGCCCCAGTGGGAATGTTTATGCCTTGGGAATTGGCAAAGTCTGTACGCCAGGGCTGCTGTTCCTCCCTGCTTTCCACACCCAGACAGTCAAACATTTACTGGTACACCCACTGACTTTCTCTGCAACCACTGGGTAGGCTTTGGCACATATGTTTCCTACATAGTTCTTCAGTTTCTTTTTCAATAAAACGGGAATGCTAATATTAGTGCCTAATTGCTTTGGAGAGGATTAAATGACGTAGTACACTGCTCACAAAATGTAGGGGATATTTTATAGCTTCATATTTATTTTGAAATATCCCCTAATTTTTGTGAGGTGTGTGTGTGTGTATATATATATATATATATATATATATATATATATATATATATATATATATATACATACATAAAGCATGCACAAAGGGCTTAGTAACATTTAGTAAGTACTGGAGAAATTTTGGCTATGGTCATTTTCATCCTCATTGCCATGCATTAACCAGACTAGATGTGATCTTTTAATGCAGACTCTTTACTTGTTACTTTCCTACTTAACTCTTTCAGGGACCCCACCTCGCCCCTCCTTGACCACAGCTATCAGCATCTAATCAAAGCTCTTCAGTAGTGTAAAGGAAGCAAATGCCCTATTTGGGAAGCACCCTAGTGGCCTGAACCTACCATTTCAGGGGAGCAGTTCCCCTTTGCTGGTCAGTTGCACAAGGTCTGGTGGCATTTTAAGGCTCTTTTCTGGGAAACAATAAGGAAGGACAGGAGGGCTATTGCAGCTCATTCTGCAGGCAGGAGTCTTTCTAGGTGCGCAGTTACATGAGGAGTCAGATATCAACAAAGGCTTATTTCAGAGACCTGTTGGAGCTCAGGGAGTGGGTGATGGTAGTTTATTCCAGCCCCAAAGCTTTGGTTAAGAGGACAAGCTGTGGAGTCAGGTCATCAGTTTAGGGTCCAGTTCACACCCTAGTAGCTATGTGATTGCAGACAAGTCTTTTGAAACCTTTTGTGCCTCAGTTCCTCTTCTGTAAAACGAATATGCTAATACCAGCTTCATAGACTTGTTGTGAGGTCTAAGTGACATGAGCTCTGGCAAATCCCTTGGCATAGAACCTGGTAGTGGCTTTAGTCACTGCTATTGCACCCATCATCCAGGGATGAAGTGGTACATGCAACGATGGGAAAGCAGAAATTCAACTACATTTTTTTCTTTTCAAGTTCTGATGAGACATCTGCTACAGGTATCTCCAAGATTCCAGAAACTGTTTCTCTTTGAGCATGAGCTGACACCAGAAAGAAGCATTTAGCAGCTGTAGTCAGTCATTAAAGCAAGAATGGTTCATGTGGGTAGTACTTTGCCTGCGCTCTAGAGACCACTCTGGTCTCTGACCTCTTCAATCTTCCTGTGTTTTATTTGCTGGTCCAGCCATACCCGGCTCTGAGCATTACTAACCTTTAGCTGAGAGCTGGGAGGGGGTCAGCCTCCGAAAACACAAATAATTGTAAAGGTTAAAGTAGTTCATGGCATTATAATTAACTGCAGTATTAGGTATTTTACAATCTTGACACCACCACAGAGAGAAAATGTTTAATCAGAACAGAAAGCGCCTCTGAGTTAATCCATTTTCATGGTGAAAATTGCAGTGAAGGTCTGAAATCAGGCACAAGAGGAAGAGCCAGCCCATTTTTCTTGTTGGTTGGATACTTGTTGCTGTCTTTCCGGCCACTGGTTAGAACTTTTATCACTCAGAACTTTCTATGCTGTAAAGTAACTTTTTGTAACTATAGCAAAATCTACTTATCAGTCCTTCTTGGGGTCAGGATTCTTAACATGGTTTCCCATTCAGAGTTCTGTAAACAGTGACCTGTGTACAAAAATAGCAGAGTGTGTGGCCCAGTCGAGCCACAGACACCTTACACAGCACCAACCCTGAGTTGGACCTCTGACACTCTGCTGCATGGGCACAGATGATCACCTATCCCCTTGTCCCCAGCCAGCACTGACCAACAAGAGAGGGTAGGAGCTGACAATCCCAAGGGGACCTGAGCCCAGGTCTGAAATGGCTTCCCGCTCCATCATTACATACATGTGTCCCTTCTGTCAATGGTTAGTCTTTTTACAGACTGTGCCACTGTAGGGCTGGGACAAGTCACTCAACCACTCAAAAATATTCTTTCTCCACTGGAACAATGACTCTGTGGACCCTGTGAGAAACACGCTGACAGATACGTTGCCTAGGATACACTGTGCACTCCAAAGACAGAAGCTATCAGGATCAGTTGCCCTTCCTAAAATCATGAATGAACTGTGCTGAGCAACAGAGGGTACTCGTCACTTGTGCCATTATTACAAGTGCTATTTTGATTAACTTTGACCTAGATCAAGTATAAAGATAATTCTATTTCCCTAATAACTCCATTAGTATTCACAGACAAATATAGCTGAATTAAAAAATACAGGCATAAATAAATAAATATATCAAATAAAAATGTGAAATTCATATTATTTTTTAAGTTACATTTGAAGAACAAGATGTCTTGTCCTCAGCAATGACTAAGTTATAAAGAACCCATTTGGACAGCCAGTACCCATTCTCCAAACATAGCCTTCTACCAGTCACTGCCTGGCTGATGGGCAATTCTAAAATGGTCTGCAGCACCTGTGATTGTCCATTGTGCCATCGCAGAACAGGAAGCCACTGGACCTCCGATGCAGTCGGGTCCGGGTGCCCAGTAAGCTCTCTGTACAGTGTGTCTGTCCCTATCTGCAGAAGACGTTTATTTTTAGCTCCCCACACTGTTTCTTACACCATCCCTCCTTGGAGGCTAACAGCTTGTTCCAGGGATCTTAAGCTGTTAAAAGCAAGAAGCTGCTGAAAGCAGGCAGGCAGCCTAGCAGCTGAGAAAGTGCTTAGAACAGAGTTCACCTCAGGAGTTAGAGGCACAAGGTCACTTCAGTGGACTGTCAAGAAGTTGGCCAACAAACTTTTAAAAGATGCTCTGGTGACACTAGCCTGGAGTTTTAAAGATGCCGTGCTTGAAAGATCCCAAGAGTATGAAGGCGCTGGGTTTAGAGGCTGGCCTGGACGTGTGACTTTTCACACGTAGCAGGAAGCTGAACCCCTGAGCTTAGACTGTGAATGCCAAGGGCAGAAGCAGGGAAACATCCAGGGGTGGTGACATTCCCACAGGGCCTGTGGTTTGGGTCTGTCCAAGCTAATTTGGGGTGGCAGGAGGTCTGTGCTAGAGGTCATATCCATAACAGTGATGGTTAGTGTCAGAAGCCTGACACCACCCTGAGAGTCCCTAGATGCCTGCAGGTGTCAGCACTCCAAGGTTAAGAAAATCAGCAAGGACAGAGTCTCTGAGCAAGTGAAGTCCCACAGGGTCATTTTCTTTGTGGTACAGAAGGAGGGAGGAGAGGCGGGAACACTGCCTGTCTGAGTGGTGCCAAGGGCACTGAGTGCCCTTGATAAATAATAACTAGCAGTGGTTGCATCATATGCCATCAGGTGTGTCTTCAGGACTCAGGCAAGCCTGGTTGAACCAGCTCAGTGTGACAGTTACCAGAGGGCTGACCTTAAGGATCTTTAGTGCAAAAGAGACAAAAGACAGTAAATTCCAGAGCCTGTAAGAAAGAGTAGCTGCAGCTCTTAGACCTGCCACGACTTGAAAGTGTTCATTGCCACACCACTGGGCATCAGGCCATCTGCCTGGATGGTTTTATTTGTGGCAGACACAGTGGGTGTGAGTGCCTTTATATAGCACCCAGGCAAGGCAACAGAAATAGGATTTCTTGCTTATGGAGGTTTAGAATCCCGTGTGGATCTTTGGAAGGGGCTCCAAGCCCCAGAGGCAACTGAGAGGAGAGTAGGACGCTGTCTGCTTCTGCTCAAGAAAATTGCAAGGGCATGAACACCCTGCTGGTAGACGGTGAAGAAGGTATTCTCCTCCACAAACAGAACAGTAATGTCTGAAATCAGTAGCATGTTTTGCTCGTTAGCCTATTGCATTTTCCATTCCATGACCCTTTTTCCAACAGTAAGGTGTACTTTGAAAGTTGAATGACTTGTCTGTCATGCAGCCAATGTGACTGAACCCAGGAGACTTTCTTGGCTGTAAGTGAAGGATGTTGGATTCTAGTGACACAACTGAACATCGAGTCATGTGAAAACTGGGAAACATTTGTGAGAAAAGCATGGCCTTTGAAATCAGAGGACACCCCAGTTCCACTGTTTACTAGCTCTGCAAACTAGGTGAAGTACTCAGACCCTGAGTCTTGATTTCCACATCTATAATGTGGGCGTAACAATGCCAGCTTTGTAAGGTTAAGAGAAAATGTGTATCAAGCACTTGGCAAAATGTCTGGAAGAATTGTCCAGTTAATTATCTTTCAATCTATGTTAATAATAATAAAAACCAATAACAAATTTGGGTCAGAATACACTGATGAGCTGAAATAGGGTAAGAATTCACAGTTATGGAGATTGATTGTGTCTTTTGGCATTTAAAATTATGTTACAACTATTTATGTATGCACTGTGGATAATTCTCTAGAACAATGTGTTAGAAGCAAATGGTACTATTTGCTTTCCAATATTTACAAGTTAGTCAATTGCATAAAAGGAATAGAGAAATTGGGTAATTCTGGGCCAAGGAGAGCAGAGTGTGGGTGTGGATATGTGTTTTCAGCCAAATTGGGAGTATAGATGGGGAAAAAAATCAATGAGGTTGAATAGAAATGAGAATTGGAGAGGAAGAATTCCATCAGCTTGGGTGGGGCAGAGGAAGGGCCAAGGAGAATACAGACTACCAAGTGGAAAGCATCTGAGAGTCAGTGTCCACCATACAGGTAGCAATGAGTCTCTGGAGATATTCAAACATCCCTCATGGTGCTTCAGAATGCAATCCCTTGAGTCAAAGTGATGAGTGTCAGCTCTACTTGAACAAGGTGCCAACATGGACACCAAGCAGCATCCATCTGCTCATGCTGGAAGCAGAGACTTGGAAACATGCAGCCTATTAAATATAAATAACCAACACCATCATAAAGATTTTATATGGTTGCATATAGAGAAAATGCCATATTTTATACCCTCACTGTAAATCTAAATATTTTGTTGTCAATTTTGTCATTGCCCTCAGCTAAAATGAGTCATTTATTGAGTACAGTACAGATGACCCTTGTAAATCATGGGCACCAGCCACCCACTTAGTAAAAATATGCATATAACTTTTGACTCTCCCCAAACTTAATTACTAATAGCCTACTGTTGACTTGGAAGTCTTACAGACAACATAAACAGTCAAGACATATTTTGTATGTTGTATATATTATAACTGTAGTTTTACAAAAAAGTAAGCTAGACAAAAGAAAATGGTGTTAATCATGAAAGAAAATAGATTTATACAGGTGTGTGTCTGTAAAGTCATGGTGCACTTTTTACCAGTCACTGGTCAAAAGTGCACCATGACTTTATGGACACACTGTATTATTTATTGAAAAGAATCAGCATATAAGTAGACCAGTGCCATTCAAACCTGTGTTGTTCAAGGGTCACCTGTATTTATTACATTGCCAGTCACCATACCTGACAGCAATCAGCCTGATTACCTTTTCCAGGAAAAGAATTGCCATTCATTGCAAACACTGGAGGCTTATGGGTGTGTCTGCTTTTATGATATTCTGAAAAATGTACAACTATGTACATATATTAACAGAAGGACTTATCTTTTTAGAATGCAGAAACAAGGAAAATATTCTAAAGAAAATAATCTCTGAGCTTTATTCAAGTAGATAAAAAGCAATAAGGTTCTCAATGAATGTCTTGATATAAAAATTTAATATTTTTGTATAAAATTGTGAGAATGAATGAATACACAAAATGTGGTCTATCCATATATTGGAATAGTCTCTTCTGACAAAAGGGAGCACAGTATTCATACATGTTACCATGTGAATAAATCTCATCAGCGTCATGCTAAATGAAAGAAGCCAGGCACCAGAGAGCATGTATTATATGACTCCGTTGGTGTAGATTGTCAAATAGGCAAATCCATAGAGACAGAAGGTAGGTTAGTGATCTCCTAAGGTTGTAGGTGGAAATGAGGAGTGACTGCTGATGGGCAGTGAGATTTCTTTCTGGAGTAGAAATATTCTAAAATCAGATTGTGGTGCTGGTCGCGTATCTCTGTGAAGATAAAAGATTATTGAATTGTGCGCTTAAAATGGATTAATGTTTTAGATGACTTTTATTTGATGTACGTCCTTTTTGGAGAAAAGTCATGGACAGATGTTTTGAAGCCTCCCCAAGGATGACATTATGGGGCACAGGCCTGGCAGACTGAACCATGAACTCTGTTCCTTCTTGTTGCAGCGTCATTTCACCCCATGGTCACAACATTACCAGTGTCTCCTAACATTGGCCAGCTGGTATTTAAATATGTGTCTGTATTTGCACTGAGACGGATGCTCCAGCTCAAGGGAGAATGAGCAAAATAAATCTGGATCGGACCAGTCATCCCAGGGAGGTCAGGGGAGGCATTAAGATTACCAAAAAGAAAGAAAAACTGACTGAGGAGTGGAAGAGTCTCAAGAAAGTTTTCAGCCAGAATGGAAAGCTAAATGGTGTGGAAGCCAGAGGTGGTTGTATCAGAAGCCACAGTGGAGTACTGGTAGCAGCTTGGAGCAGAGGGGCGAGGACTCACTACCCAGTGCCGTATGAGACCACATGCTGCATCCTCCTGTCAGCATGACATCCTCCTAGAAAAAGCAAGCCAGCTTATTATTCATAAATGTGATTGAAACCACACTTGGGTATTTTCCCCATCTGTCTGATTAAATGGTAAGTTCCAAAGGCAGACAATGAACATGAGCTCCAGCTCATGCTCGCGGCATAGTTGGTGGTGCTGGATAAATATTAAACAGTAGTCTGGTTATAAAAGACTAGAATTTTCCACAAGGTTTCTGTAGCTGAAGTGTAAAGAAACCCTTTGAATAGAGCTGCAACAGGTCCTTCTGGTTTTCATACTTCTTAGTGAGAGGCTCATCCCCTTTGTCAATCACATTTTTCTTACCTCGTGAACCATGAACCGAACTGACAGATGATTGTAAATAGGGTAGTTTCACACTGGAAGATAACCATGTAAGACCTTGAGGTGAGAACTAGTTCTTGTTAGAATTAGGAAGCAACTGAGGAGTCAGTTCATCATGTTAGTTCTATAAAGGGGCTGACCCAACTCAACCCAATGCCTAGAGTGTGGCACTGTCAAATGGAACTTTCTGTGGTGGTGGAGATGTCCTACACTGTAGAATATATATGTCATCAGTGGCTACCTATTGAGAAACTCAGAACTAGAGGTTCTGAAGTGGAGAAGATTCCACAGCCTCTTGATAACCAACATTAAACTTTACTTGTATACAACAGTGAAAGTTATCACTAGAAATAATCGTCATAGTGATCTCTTCTCTCGATTCAACAAACATTTACTGTGGGCTTTCAGAGTGCAGGCTGTCTCTGGAGATGCCACAATTTAAAGAAAAGCTGGCAAGGCCTCTGCTCTCAAGGAGTTTATAATCTAACAAAAAAGTAAGAAGCCGATAAATGAATGGATACAAATAATAACCAGTTTCTAGCAAGTACACAAAGTGGTGAGATAGATAGTGAGTTTCTTTAGACAGACCAAGGCGAGGTGGGATGCAATCTTTAGTTGAAACACAAGTGGAAGGGAGAGAGATCTTCTGAGGCAGAGGGAATATCCTACAAGGAAAGCCCCATGTGGGAACCAGCTTGACGCATTGAAGAACTAAATGAAGGCTGGTGTGGCGGGATGGTGGGTGGGAGCAGAAAGTGATAGGGTCGTGGTGGTGATGTAGGGCAGGAGGCAGAGCTCTCAGGGCTCTACATACTGTTCGAGGACACAGGAACTTCTTGGGAGAATTTCAAGCAGGAGGATGATATCAACTAAGTATAATGTAAATGTTTACTCTGACTACAAAGTGGAGAGAGAGAGTTGTGGTAGGAGCAGGGGAGAGAGTGGGGACAGCAGTTAGGAGGCTGCTGGAGTGGAAAGTGGAAGGCAAGTGGTGATGCTGTTGTCTGGGATATGAGGTTGGACATGAGGGGGAATAGATTTGGGAAATACTTTAGGAAAAATGACAGAACTGATTAGACATTAGAGCAAGAAAGAAATGGAGGAATCAAAGATCATACTGAGGTTTCTGGACTGAGAAGCTGGTGGAATTTGGCATCATTAGCAGTATTGGGAATAAAGCAGGAATATCTCTTCTCACTCTAACTCTGTATGTATATCTTGCATGCCCACAAGGTTTTTTCTGACCTTGGAAGGTTAGGTGATAACGACACTGAACCTGAATGATAATGCCACTTAGCGCCTATGCATGTCTGTTCCTAGACCTATCTCTTAAAAGTGCCTTTTAACTAATGGTTACATTTAACTCTAAAATTTATCATGTTGTGGAACTAAAAGGAAACTTCTAGATCATTTTTTCCATTAGTTAAGAACCTTTTAAAATGTGGGACCCCTCTGTAACAGTAAAATGTGGATCTTTTTTACAATGAAAATAATACTGCCTACTTCCCTTAAATGGGGTACGAGCCAGAAGAAAGGTACCAAACACACAGTCTCTGTAGAATTAGATCAGACTTTCAATTTAACCAGCCAAGAGTATGGGAACTCACTGAAAACAACATGACCTACAGGAGAGAGGCAGTTGTAGCATTTAGAATCCCATTAGAAAAACAGTGGGGTTTTTGCAATACCATTGCCCTGCAGTGCTTTAGAATGAGCCTCCAAACTAGGTCCCAGGATGAACTAAACACTTAAACTGAAGAGCGTGTTTAAAGAAATTCTTCTCTCCTACTTCTTGGCTCACACTTAGCATCTCCATCCAGGGAGAAGGGCTGCGGAACATCAGCCTTGTCCCATAGCCTGGAAGCCCATCTTTTCCTCTGTGCATTTCAGGGGCCAGGCAGGGCCTGGACAAACCCTTTCCACCTGTTATCACACTTGATCTTGACAAAAATCCTGGGAAATAGGTTTTATTTTTTATGCTATTAACAGATGAGGATGCTGAGGCTTGAAGAGATAAAGAATAACTATCTTATTTTGGGTACTATTGATGAAGAAACTATATAGTGACAAAACTGCTATAAATTTGACCATGATTTTAGGTACATTTGAATTCCACTCATTGCAACAACATCTACATACTTTGGAAAATTATTTTGTTCATTTGATATCTAAACGCTGTTTACAATGTCATGAATCCTCGGCCCTCTTGTAATTATCATGTCCCTCCCAGAGGTCCTTGAGTCATATTTGACATCTTCTGATCAAACCCAAAGTATTTGTTCTAGATCAGAAAGTTAAAGAGAGCAAGTGACTTGGCCAAGGCAGAGGACTTGCTGCTGACAGACTGACTGCATGGGCCTGGTCCTTATGTCTTCTTATTCTAAGTTTACTACTATATCTTGTTCCCTTCCTTGTAAGGCGAATAGGTCATCTATCTGAATCTAGAGAAAGATGATTAAGTAAGGATTATCTGGAGAGTGGTAAATCCTATTGGTAGGATTTGCCTGAAAAGCTCTGTAGAGGATTGTGAAGCCCCGTCCGTACTTACTGGAGAACAACGTAGTGATCGGTGAATAATGTCTGCCATGAGAACCTCACTGGGAATTAAGTCACATTTAGCACGTATTTCAATGTGACCAGTCATGTCTTGGTGGCTCTTATGTGAATTTAGGCTGGCTGTCCCCATGGCGTGAAGCTGATCTCCACTTTCTTTGTGTCTGTCCACATCAGGTTAAATGCCTTTAGTAAAGAGCCCCAGAACTGCACTAGCTCTGGGTGCTGAAGGATGTTTCCCATTTTCCTTCTGCCCCACCTACCAGCTCATGATTTGGTTACAAGCAGCCCCTGGCAATAAAAAGTTCCAAGCACTGTTCACAGAAACCTTCCCAGAAATCATGCTGAACTGAGATAAATTGGATCATGATAACCGGGGGTAGCCCTTGACATTTATTCAGACATTTAAGTTGAAAAAAGTAAGAAATAACATTAAATTTTTTCTCTGCTCCCACTTACAGCCAGAGCAGCAATTTATCGCTTGTCCGTCCGGGCACGCAGCTGAGTCCTGAGGAAGAGATAGAGAAGCAGCATTTCCAGGGGAGAGCCTGAGTCCACAGACAGGGGTTCTGAACAGAAATGTAATGGCAAACTAATTCAATTACTTTCAGCAAAATTTAACCTATAATCTTCACCCAAGCATATGGGTACCTCAAACAAAGAGAAAGAACTTTTAAAAAATTGATTATGTCACCCCAAGAGAGAGCAAGCGGGGAGCTGGCCTGTGTGTGTGAGGTTTCTTTGCAGGGCCAGAAATCTGTTTCTGTCAGCAAAGGAAAATCCATCATGGGGCAAGGCAAGAAATGAAAATCAAAGTGAAAGTTAAATACTTTTTTCAGATGGCCTGGTGTAATGATTAAAAGGCTGAATTGCTTTTTTAAAAGGTTTTTCCACTTGAAAAATATCAGCGCCATCCCCATCCCAAACCTGTTCCTTTCTTTCAAAATGGCTGTAGGAGAAAATAAAATGGAATAAATGTTTATTTACCTTTTTCCTGGGAGGTGGTAAACAATTTGATCTCTCTTATCTGAAAGTTTTGCCAATGTTTTCATCAGTTCCTGCAGAGATGGCTGTGATTCCACTTTTTCTTTGAACAAATAATAAATTGGGTTTCTTTGCAGTGAAAAAAAATAGAAGGCTTGTTAAAAGCACTGACTTGAAAATAGTGCTGATTGTATATTTGGAGAGAGCATGCGGATGGAAGAGTGTCTAGTGCCGCCTGTGCCGAGAAGCCCACTTGGAATCTTCTCGAGCAAGCCTATGAGATATGCTATTATATTTCCTTTGGCTCTCTCTCTGATTGTGTCTCTATTAGCAGTGTCTTTTTAATTCACTGTGCTCTGAAAAAGCATATTGCAGGAAAGCAGGCATATCTTACCTGCACATGCATGACATTTTAAAAATGAATGTAACACCCTCTATGCTAATAAAAACAGACCGTCTTTCCATTCCTCACTGAATAATATTCATGAACCTCCAGGATGAGACTGCTAATGTGTTTTCCACCATCACTGCCCCAGGCCTGGCTGTATAACTCCTCAGTTCTGTCCTCTGGAAGGACTCTGATCCTGACCCGCAGAATTCCACCCTGACCGCCTAGATGCAGGGGTCACGGACCTTCTCCAGGTGACCTGCGGGATTCAGGACAGCAACACTGCAAAGTTAACGCAAGAAAGTTCCTCCAGTTTCCATTTTTCAAATGGACAGTCTTATTTACTTTGCTTAATAGTCATAATCTACCTCCTGTGTGTTCTGCACTCTGAGTAATGATTAAGCTCACTAAGCGGTCAGCAGCCAGCAGATCTGAGATGAGGCTCAGTTCCAGTTTCTCTGAGACCTTGGGCAAGGCACTCCTCTCAGTCTCAGTCTAGTCACCTTTTTCTGAAACTCTGTAGTTACACATGCGCACACGCACACACACACACACACACACGTGCACGTGTGTGTACGGGTATATAATATACCTTTCTTAAAAGGGTACTGTAAGGATTAAGTGAGAAAATGCTTATATAGTGCTTAGCACATGACTGGGCATATTCATAATTATCAGCTGCTAAATCAGTGATTAGATAAGATTATAGGCATTTATAAATAGCTTTGCTTTTTATAAAGGTGCTATCTTAAATGGCATCTGAAAAGCAATTTGGTCTCCACATTGATATTCCTCTTTGAATGTGGTTTTAACATTACCAACGTTTTATCTGCGTTGAATCTCTTAGCCCAACCCGAAGTAGGGTGACTGCCTCTGAGCCTGTCCTTTCCCGGCCCCATGTTCTGGACAAGCGTGGCTGCTGCTACAGATCTTGGCTTTGGGTTGTCTCTTAGGGACTCAACGGCCAAACAGACTTTCTCCTGATAATTAAAAATCCACTAAGCTCCCAATTTTTTTTAACAATTTTTTTACATTTTATTCATTTTAGAGAGGAGACACAGAGAGAGAGTGAGAGAGAGAGAGAAAAAGGGGGGAGGAGCTGGAAGCATCAACTCCCATATGTGCCTTGACCAGACCAGTGCAGGGTTTTGAACTGGCGACCTCAGTGTTCCCAGGTCGACGCTTTAGCCACTGCGCCACCACAGGTCAGGCAAAGCTCCCAATTTTTATATTTAAATTTATCCAGCTTGGACTTGAAGTACATTCTCAAACCGAGTATTAGTATCTTTTCAATTCCTGAAAGTTCTTAGCCAGAGCTCTTTGCAATCGCCCTCTCCAACATTGTTCTTCTGGAGCTTCTGTGTGACTTCGCTTTGGGACCTGTCCCTGCTGTCTTGCCACTGCTTTCCATTTGTTCCCAGTCTGTGCCGTTTCCAGATGGTTTCCCAGCTCGGGTCTGCCCGAGCTTTCCCGTGTGTGTTTGCTGTGCGGTTCAACCAGCACACTGAGATCTAACACAGTGGTTCTTAACCTGGGTTCTATCGAACCCTAGGGGTTCGATGAGTCGGTCTCGGGGGTTCGGAGAAGCCTCTGCCGCAGAGGCTAGAATAAAGTAATACCGTAATTTGTTGTGAGTTCATGCACTTTGTTGGTTTTGTTGTTTGAGCAAGGCGATGTCCATGCACAGCTCATTTTGTGCACCAGTAAAAAAACATATACCTATGTCTTGAATTTGGAAAAAAAATCATATTTTATTTATCACTAAAGAAGGGTTCGGTGAATGCACATATAAAACTGGTGGGTTGGGTACCTCAAAAAAGGTTAAGAACCACTGATCTAACAGTTAATGACTATAAGTTTTGTTGCCAATATTTTATTTGGTTTTCTTTCAAATATTCATGATCCTTTAAACATAATGTCCTGTTCTTTCTCCAGGGTTTCCATGTCTTCCCCACCTGTGATAATTTGGAACTCCTTCAATTTAAAGTTTCAGCCAATAGTCATCTTTATTTCTTAACATGCTAATTCTTCTACTTGTTATAGCAACTGATTCTTTCTAATGAAACTTTGCTTTCTTGTGTGGATCATCTTTACTTATTATTTTTTTTAATCATTGGGCTTATTATTGGTATTATAAGTCCTTTATGTTCTAAATTATAGAAATATTACTATGGAGCAATTAAGCATTTGATTCTCCTATGTTCGTTTTTATGTTAATTTCTCAACTGTGGGTTTTCATGCCACATGTCAATTTGGCCCCGTTAGATCATCATATGATGTAGGCAGTGGGTTTTGATGTCTGTGTGTGTAACTATTTCTCCTGCCTGTACCCAGGTAGATTGAAGTCTTGTAAGATGTAACTCTAGAGCAACAAAGGAGATTTTCTAGTCTTTCTCTTACAGAAAGAAAAATGCTTAAAGGCTATAGTACTTTTGTTTTGAGCTCAAGTCCAATTCCAAGCCTCTCACTGTCTAAAAGTTCACCATGGCATCAGGTTCATCCAGATTTTGTGGCCCTCTTGTTTTGTTCTTTTTATGTTTAGTTCTTTTCTTTTATATTTTTAAGAGGACCATCCCCCCCTGTGACCCTTTGGTGCTCTGGGTTGCCCTAGTATCTCTTCCTAGAGGGCACTGCTCAGGCCTCCCTGGTTGAACTCATGAAAAGTACCCACTCAAAACATAGAGCCTAGACCTGATTTAATGCTTTGATTTCAACTCTGGACCTTTTGGTAAAGTTAAAATAGAGTTATACCACTTATTTTATGTGTGTTGACTGTGCATGTGTGTAATAATAGCCCTAGGTAAATAATCATTTAAAAATACAAAGAGCAGTTTCTCATAAGGATTCTCTTCATGTAAAGGGTAAACTAGAAAACATTCCTTTCTGTGAATAAGCTCCAGATTATCTCAAAATCTAAAAGACTAAAGGAAGGCCATTTGTTTCCCCAGCACTGCAGACAGTGCTGGTGTTTTCTGCAACAAATAGATCACACTGCCAGACTGATTTGTCAGAGTATCCAAGTTAGGAAATTCTTCTGAAAACTTTGGCTATAAAGCCCAACTCTCTTTCCTATTCCCATGGCCATGCCCAGGCATCGCAATAGTTCTTACAGACTTTTCTTCTCTCTGTAAAACAAAATGTCTGTGGCCTGAAATCAGCCACATTTTCCTGTGGTTGAACCAGCTGAAGGTCAGCATTTGGGATACACAAGAGCAGGGCAAGGGAGGGGGAAAGGGAGGGAGGAAGAGAGATATGGATTTTTCTAGCTAACAGGACAATAGGGCCAGGACCAGGCAAAGCAAGTGGGGTGCTGGCTCAGGCACAAAATTTAGGAGCAACTCCAAGAAACCCAATAATTAATAGAAATGATGTTCTAATACAGTATTTTTAAAAAATCAAATTGGCAATCGATGAGCCTTGAGTCATCACCTGCTTTGGTTAATAAGGTTTTGATTTATTTTTAAATGTTTTATTTATTTATTTATTTTACAGGGACAGAGAGAGAGTCAGAGAGAGGGATTGATAGGTACAGACAGACAGGAATGGATAGAGGTGAGAGGCATCAATCATTAGTTTTTCATTGCCGTTGCAACACCTTAGTTGTTCATTGATTGCTTTCTCACATGTGCCTTGACTGTGGGCCTTCAGCAGATCGAGCAACCCCTTGCTGGAGCCAGTGACCTTGGGTCCAAGCTGACGAGCTTTTGCTCAGGTCAGATGGGCCCACGCTCAAGCTGGTGAGCTCGGGGTCTCAAACCTGGGTCTTCCTCATCCCAGTCCGACGCTCTATCCACTGTGCCTCCACCTGGTCAGGCTGGTTAATAAGGTTTTATGGGAATCAGGACTGAGATTAGGGTTAACTAAGTGTCTAAGTCAGATACTGTATGTATTTAAAACACTGATATTTTGCTCATCAGGGGATTTTTGCATTTTATTTTTTAAAGATATTGTCTTAAAATATTATTTATCATATTACTCCCTAAAATTTTGTGCCCAAGGGGATTACTCACTTACAACATACTGGTCCTGGCCCTTAGACAGAACGATGTCACCAAGACATGGTGATGTGGGAGTTATTACGGTATATTCCATGGCTAGTAATATGAGCATCAAACCAGTACTCTGGGAAGTGATTTTCTTTAAGGTGTAACCTCCCTGTTTTTTCATCTGCAAAATGGCAGCAATGACAGTCCTGCATTTGCAGGGTTCTGTTGAGGATTCATGTGGGCTGCTCAGCACGGTGCCTGACACACGAACAGTGAGCCTGTTCGTAGCAGCAACAGTAGAAAGGAAGGCAAGTTTAGTAAGCTCTCAACCGAGGCAGATTGCTTAGGGCCTTGGTTGTCTAAGGATTTTTTAAAGTTGTGATAAAACATAGATAGCATAAAACATAGCATTTTAGCCATTTTGAAGTATATGGTTTTGTGGTACTAAGTGCATTCACATTACTGTAAAACTGTCTCCAGAACTTCTAAAGGTTTTGAGCATCATCCTATAAGCTTAAAAGGACCATTGATCGCTCTGGAGCAGGAAACTGGCCTAAGGGAGCACATGGGAAAACTGGGTCTGGGAAGGAAATCTAGAGTGATGCAGAGGAGATAAGAATGGGAGGCAGGGACCAGGAGGGTTCGCAGTGGTTCAAATGTCAAGTGACAAAGGCCTTGACTAGGGAGGTGACATCAAAGGTAAAGAGAAGGGTCAGAGAAAGAGGCTGGAGAACCTCAGTAGATGATGAGAGGTTGGAAGGGCAGAAGGAATCAAATGTATGAGCTGACATTTTAGAAAAGGATACAACTGATTGAAAAATTAGGTATAGAAGCAGTATAGCGCTTCTTGCTCAGGGTAGTGGCCTAAAATCAGCGTCTACTGGCAGAACCAATTCCTACATTTTCAAGAATTTTAAGAGCCCATTGTTAAATATTCCATAATTAAAAATTAAACATAAACTTACAATTTAATAAATTACATTAAAAATAAAGGTTATAAGATCTCAGTACTCACTGCTTCCTAATTATTTTATTACATTTAATATTATCTCTGCTTTTTAGGTTTTTAATCTATTGTATCTGTCTAGTCAGATACTACATAAGGTTATGGACCTGCATGTCTCATCTCACCTCCTTATTCTTGGGTGTCCTATCAGTAGCTAGAAACTGGCCAAGCTGGGAGTATTTGCACTAGAAAATTGGGCTTGGAGTCATTGCCATCTTGAATGTCTAGAGGCGATGGATAAAATGTTAATAATACAGGTTACATTTAAAAGTGTGTTGCTTCAGTAGCTATTACACTAGAACTATATATTAGATCAAGGTTGAATGGCTACAAATACAAGAAAACAGCAAAAATGGAAAATCCTTCTCTGACCATCAATTGAAATCTAACATAAAGAATATTGCTTGTTTTGTTACAACATGTAAATTGTATGCTGCATATTTTTTGTATCTGTAAAACTTATAATAAATTTATATTTTTATAGATGCTTAAATATTTTTGGAGAATCAGTTGAAGAACATTTTCTAGCAGGTCATTCATTATAATCTTCTCTGATAAAGAGAATTATTGTATGACATGTGTTTACTATTAAATCCACCTTAAACCTGTCTCTTTGAAAGACAAATGCCTTGTTCTCCAGTCAAAGTGGAAAACCGAACATATCCTTTACCTAGGAAAAATTTATTGGTTTCTTTTCTCCAAGCATATCCACAGCGATTCCTATACCTGGGTGTTCTGCTCTTACTGCCAGTGCTAGTTAGCATGTTTTGAGCACTATTACATAACAGGACTATGTGATGTGCTCTGTTCACGTTTTAGTTCTTAACTCTGCAAGTTCGGCTCTGGTGTTCTCCCTACTCTGTACATAGAAAGACCAAGGTAGCCTTACTGCTCGAAGACTGTGTGATTAGTCAGTAGTGAGGGACATACCTGAATACAGCTATTTCTGATTCTTTCTAACCCCTGGATTCTGATGCTTTCTTTGCAATGTTGACTCCAAAACTTTATGTGGAGGTAAAAGCTTCTCCTTAAAAAAAAATACAACATTTTGACAATAGTTATAAATCACCTACCCCACCCCCCCATGTGCTGTGCTAAGCACCAGGAAATTCACATGAGAAGACTGAGACATGCCCTCTGACTCCCAGGAGCTTATGCTGTTGACAAACACTGTGTGCTCAAGTGTGCAGGATCCTCACCGGCTCCCCCAGGTTGGCAGACAGAGGGTTCACTATCCAGACAAGCTGCTCTGTCAGCACAGCAAGTTCTAGCTCGGCTTCATTTGCTCCAAGGCCAAGCCAGTCATTTCTCATGACTCTTGTACTCATCTCCTTAATCTCCCTGGAAGAATTCAGTGCTTTTTGAGACAGTTGGATGATGATGCAGAAATCAAGCCAAGAGGTCCTTGCAGGTGGTACAATTAGCTTTCATTACAGAACCTCAAAGAAGTCTCCAATCACTTTGTGCTTCTGTTCATGCACTCAGCTCCTCCCTTTTGGGGTGTCTGAGATGAGAATTTCTAGGGCTATTGCCACAATTACTTCTCAAGTGGATTGGAACAAGAGCATTTGACATTGGAGGCTTGGAACCTGAGCTACATTAGAGGACACTTTCTACATATACTCCACTGAATGGTCCTGAAAGTCCTCTTTCTCTGACTTTTCAGAGTGAGCCTAAATTCCCAACCACCTCATGCACAGTCAGCAAGAGGGGGAAGTAGTTTGAGGATACGGCTTATTTTTCCTTGTTTCCTCTTTCTCCCTATCTCACTTGCCAAGATATTTCCCTTGCCTTCTGCTTTCAAACTAGGCCAGTAATTAAGAGAAGAGTCAGAAATAGTGTTGATGAGCATCTGTGATGCAGACAGAAACTCCAGTGAAACAGGACAGAAACAGGTCTGCTAAAGACGGAAAAGAGACCCTCTGCAGTTTCATCCTGTGTGGGTCTAATGAACAAAATGAACTGACAAGCAAAACAGAGACAGACTCCTGCATAGAGAGCAGGCCGACAGCTGTCAGGGAAGGGGTGGCTAAGTAGGAGCAGTGGAGGGATGGAGCAAAACAGAAAGACTATGGATACAGACAGCAGTGCGGTACTCGCTGGGGTAGAAGAGTGTAAAGGGGGATAGATGGTGATGGACGGAGCTTTGCCTGAGGTGAACACACACTACAGTGTACAGGTGATGTGTTTTAGAAACCTGAAACCTGTGTAATTTTATTAACCAGTGTCTCCCCAATAAATTCAATAAAGAAGAAAAAAAAAAGAGAGTCCTCTATTCACCAATGATTAAAAATAATAATTCTAAAACATTAAGAACAGCATAAATAAACCATGTATAAATAAGCTTACATACTGATATTTATATAAATGTTAGGTATATGTGTGTGTATGTGTGTGTGAGAGAGAGAGAAAGAAAGAGAGAGAGAGAGAGAAAGAGAGAGACCAATAGACCACAGGGGTCGGATTGGAAGGAGCCAGTGTAGCCTTGCCTTGTGCGGGGAGAGTTGATTTGTCCACCTTTCCAGGAGAAAATGAATATAAAATCCTGAGCCATAAAATGAACCTCTCACATATAGACTCTGGGGACTCAATGCACACCCTCCTCTACTTTCTCTCTCACTGTCTCTTTTGAACTTGAAAGCATTTTCTAGTTCTCAGATAATAAAGAGAACTAAGGGATTTAAATGTCACAATTTGTGAAATTTGACAAACTGGCCCCATAAGGTTTGCAGTTTGAGTGATGGGTGCTACATCAGGCTTGGTGACAATAATAGGGAGGGGGTCTAACAGGTAGTACTCACAGCATACACTTGCTTCACCCTTATTCTGTTCCAGGCACTGTTTTGAGAGCTTGCATTAATTTATCTAATCCTCACAATGATCCTGTGAGGTAATAGCAATCTTCTTCTTATTACTATTATGCTCTTTTTGCAGATGAGAGAACTGATGTCTGAGAGATGGTGTGCCCAAGTCCTCAGAGCTAACAACTATGCTAGCTGACATTTAAGTACCTGCATTCCTCTATAGACCAGTGGTTCTTAACCACGGTTGATTTTGCCCCAAAGGGACATGTAGCCATATCTGGGAATATTTTTAATGGTCAGAAACTGGAGGGAGACGTGCTACTGGCATCTAGTGGACAGAGGTGAGGGATGATACTGAACACCCTGCCATCACAACAAAGAGTTAGCAACCCAGATTGTCCCCAGTGACAAGGCTGAGAATACATGCTTGGATATATCACTCCTTACAGTGCTGGTGCTGAGGGGGGTGACGGGGGCTGGAAACCAGGTATAAAACTCCGGACCAAATGCTGAAGCTGGCCCAACCTTTGGTGTCACCGTGGATAAAGTGTTGACCTGGAACGCTGAGGTCTCCAGTTTGAAAACCCTGGCTCGCCTGGTCAAGACACATATGGGAGTTGATGCTTCCTGCTCCCCCACTCCTCTCTGTCTCTCTCTTTCTCTCTCTTCCACCCCCTCTCTAAAATGAATACATTAAAAAATGCTTAAGCTGTGAATAGTTGCATTGTCCATTGGCCAGCCGAGCCACCCACTTCTGTGCTTTCTGGTACAAAAAGCAAAGTTCTTCCCAATGGCCTAGCGCCTGGCTTCTGGCTGAGTTTGGCAGGGAGTGCCTGGCTATTTGTTTCTTAGGTTGAGAAACAGGTTCAGAAACCTCATTGCAGGGCTTCTAGATCCTTCCATCCATTCATCTGCCTAAATGTGTGCACCTACGCGATCTGAAGGCGCAGAAGCCTGATTCTTATTTTGTCAGTTGACACACAAAATACAGAGGTAAAAGAGCAAGACTCCATCCCAGGACCCCAGAATCTACTAGAGAAAATAAGGATATTACACATGAAAAATTAGTTTAAAAACCAGCATGACAGGGAAGGAGGGCAGGAGAGGGCCCCAGCCTGGGGTTACGATATGTATCGCCTGAAGCACTAGGCAATGGCCAGTTTCCCTGGAGATTGAAGGATGCCAACAAATGAACTGGGAAGCTGCCTGCGGGGCCCAGTCTCGCACTGATTGCATTTCTGAGCACAGGCGCATAGAGGGAAGTTAAAAGCTCAGAGGCTGAAGGGGCCAGATGTGATGGGAAGGAGTGAGGCAGGCTAATGGAGGAACTGGGGAGTGGAGGAGGCTGGTAAGCTGAAATGTACATGGCACACTAGGTGGCAACTAATTCTCTGAGAAAAAAATATAAACTGAGACTAAGACTAACCTATTAAACAAAATACAGCTGTGACCGCTAATTGCTGCGACTAAGAAGGGCTTTCATCTTTTTAGGGACTCCGGTAGAGACCGAGTCTACTTCGGACTTTCCAGCTATTTGAACCCAACACATCATCTTGCAGATTCTGAGAATCTTCACTTAGAAAGTGGTGGAGGGGACCCAGAGGAAGAAAAGCCCCAGCAGTCTGGTTCCTTCTTTTCTGAGAATTGGAGAAATTGTGTTAGTTAGTTGCCATTAAACTGAACTTTGGCCAATATGTAGAGCACCACCACCAGCAGAATAATGATCAATAGCCATAAATTTGCAAGCCATGGGGACTGAGAGCTTTCTTCCTAGGAAAGGAAAGAAGACAGGGAGACAGGCAGGCAAGAGCAAGTATGGCGTGCAGAGACAAAGACAGAAAACTGAATTTCTCTTTAGTTAACGCTCACTCAAATGCAAGTCAATGATTTTTTCTAATGATTAGTCAATCTCACAATTAAAGGGCAAAAGCCATTCATTCATTCATTAACACGTATTTATTGAGCACCTATTGTGTGCTAGTGGTAGGTCGGTGTTAATTTGTCTAGGACCCTTCCTCACAGGCTGTCCTCCCAGAAAAAGGGGTGGCCTCCTTCAGTGCTCTGTGGAAGGTTGCCACTGCATAGTATGTTAGGAATTAATTATGCTGAGTCCCCAAGTCTCAGACTCCAAACCTTACTTCTGCCTCATTATGCCTGGGATCCTTCCCCAACCAAGAACTCTAAAGTGACAGATTCTGTCTCTAGCTTTTCTCATTCTAGAACTACAATTCTAAAGTTTGGGGCTCAACCTCCAGATCATGGACCCACAGCTATGAACACTGAGCTGATGGAATACAGTTGGACCTAAGATTCTGCCATTCTGTATTGCTACTATATCCTGGTCCCCGTGAGGTTAGGGGAGGGGATGGCTTGTGCTTTTCTAACTGCAACTTAAAAATCCACAAACCAGAAGGTCATGGGGTCTGGGGTCTGACCTCTAGCCTTAATTTAAAAAATATCACTTTTTTTTTGACAGAGACAGAGAGAGAGTCAGAGAGAGAGACAGATAAGGACAGACAGTTATAAAGGGAGAGAGATGAGAAGTATCAATTCTTTGTTGCAGCTCCTTGGTTATTCATCGTTACTTTCTCATACATGCCTTGACTGGGGCTACAGCAGAGCAAGTGACCCCTTGCTCAAGCCAGCAACCTTGGGCTTCAAGCCAGCAGCCTTGGGAGCAACCTTTGGGCTTAAGCCAGCGACCATGGGGTCATGTCTATGGTCCCATGCTCAAGCCAGCAACCCCGTGCTCAAGCTGGATGAGCCCAAACACAAGTCAAGGTTTTGAACCTGAGTCCTCCACATTCCAGTACAATACTCTATCCACTGTGCCACCACCTGGTCAGGCTGACCTCTAGCCTTGATATAGCTGTGCATGCTGCCCCAAAATTCATGGGCAGTGAGAGTCCACATGCCTGTTACTTACTGGTTTCCTCTCCCTGACTTGTTTTGAATGAATGCTGCCCAGGCTGGCTTTGTGTGGCCTTCTTGGACATCAACCCTTGTCTGTATAACTGTCAGAGGTTGGGAATGAAACAGATGACAAGTTAGTCAAAAGCCCCTTCCCTCATGGAGCTAACATTCCATTGGAGGGGCCTGAAATGCATAAATGAGCAAATAAACATAGAATATGACTAATTGGTGATGCATTTGAGGTAAGGAGAAAGACACGGACCAAGGCGGGAGGAGGTGACTGTTTACATAGAGTGCTTAGATGCAACCTCCATGCAGAGTTGATAGGTGACAGAAGAATGATTGGGAATTACCTGGGGGAAGAACTTCCAGGAGAAGGGAAGTAGCACCTGAGCAGGTATGAGAGGTTCACTGTGAGCACTGTGTGATGTGTTGGTTTCCCAGGTGGACATGGGGACCCAGCATTATGCTTTCAATCCAAGTACTTTGAGCACCCATTGTGTGCAAAATACAACTATAATACCCATAGTCCCTGCCATCGGGGAGGTTAGAATTGGGCTGCTGGTGAGGGTTGGGGAAATGAGGCAGAGAAATAAAGAGATAATTACAGTGCAAAGTAACCAGTGCTGGGACAGGCTAGGGAGAGGGGGAGTGTGGTCTGTGGGAACAAGGAATGCCAGAGAGAGACCACCAAGGACATGGAAGCTTCCAGAGAGTCTAATCCATTTAGCTCATAATTCACGTGGCTTCAACAAATAGCAATATATTTACCATTTGTTTTTAGTTTATCATAAAGCTAAACATGCTGTCTTTTCAGTGATTTTGTTTGTCCTTCATTTGAGGCTTTAAAATATGCTTTATTTTATATAACACAATGATATAGCTGATCATTGAATACCTATATTATGCAAAATAAAAGGTGAAAATAGGGCAAAGAAATGTTTTAATTCTATGAAACTATGGAATTGAGACATCCAAAAACCTCTTTTCTAGTCAAAGGTTCTGCCAATTCTATCCTGAATAATAAGAAGCTTACATTTATTGAGCACTTATTATACATGACGCACTCATCTGAGTGCTAGCATGTATTAACTTATTAAATCTTGAAACTATTCCTGGGAAGAAGGGTACTGTTTTCATCCCCATTTTATAGATGAGAAAACTGAGACAGACAGAGGTAAGGAAACTTGCCCAAGGTTATGCTAGTAAGTGCCAGAGCCAGGATTTGAACCCTGGTATGCAAATTCTAGAGCTCACGTACTTATCACCTGTTTGCCTGCCAGACCAGCTAGTTACAGTCACCTTATATAATAAGCCCAAAGCTCTGACAGTCATTTGCATGTACAGCTCCTCTCTTTCCTCCCCTTCCCAGTACAGGTTTTGAAAACCATTCAATAAGAATTACCCTAGAACCAAGGAGAAGAAGGGACCCCACATAGGCATATATTCTCGGACATTCCCCAGAGAAATAAAAGTGCTTAGCCTGCGAGCTCGCTGTGCACATTTGCTGCTCTCTGGATGTGTCCCCGTTGGGCCAACTTCTGTTCTTGGCTGTTTGAATATATCCTGGCAGCTCAGAGGTGTAATTTCTCCAAATGCCGCATTCCTACTGAGCCCGCAGGATGAATTGTGCAATTTCAGGTGAACGCGTATCTAAACCCTTGCTAGGCTTGTAGTTTCGTCTCTCCTGCTTTGCTGCAGGTCCCACCTGGAAGATTGAGGGCCTGAGAGGATGCCAGGAAGGTGAGGGGCTGGGACTGAGACTGAGGAGAACAGGAGAAGGTGTGGGGTGGTGCCTGGGTCAATGCCAGGCCCCACTTTGAGAGTTAGGATCATCTTTAACTTTCCAGTATTGTAATTCATTTATACATTCATTTGTTGTAAAGATAATAGCTGAGTGCCTGCTATGGGCCAGATATTGCTGAATGTTAACTGTGGAAAAGTAAGTTCCTCAGTTAAGGAGGCCAGGGACATCTTATTGGGGCCACATGGGACTGAGCAGTGATACAGAGGTAAGAAGGGGCTAACACTGTGAAGAGGGGAGGGGGGAGAGTCTAGGCAGGGGAAGCAGCCTGCAGAAAGTCCCAGGGGGCTGAGTGTTTGAGGAACAGAGGGAGAGTCCGGCTGAGAGCTGACCCTGGGCCTGAGCCTGGCTGTGAGCTTCACGGCCCCATACTGAGGCTCAGCTGCAACCCGCACAGAGCTGGGTCCTGGAAATTCAGCAACGCTTTCAGGACCCCACACGCTCTGTGCATACTTCTGTACTGCTTCCAACATAAAATGTAATGGGACTATTTTTACAAAATAAAAGAGAAGTAAAGATAGCCAAAAACATTTTCACTAGCTAAATGTGGAGCAACCTGTTTCCATCCATGGTTGAGCAGATAAACAGAAAGTAGTTCTCTCTCTATTTCTCTCTTTCTCTTTACCCTTCTCTCTCTCTCTGCCCCCCCCCCCGCACACATTGCAATATTATCCAGCGTTGTAAAGAACGGCTGAATTTTCTGCAGTTTCTTTTTCACCCAGAAACTATTATAAAGTTATTGATTTTGAGGCACAGACTTGGCAATGCCAGCGAGGAGGGGATTCCTCTCTGCTTATTTAATGGGGTCTCTCTGTTCTACACAGACCCAGCGACTTGTAGAGATTGGGACTTAAAGGACTTGAGAGGACAGTGCTTTTCAGAAGTCCACACCTTTAGCAAATGTGGCCAGTGTGGTACAGAGAGAAGGAGCTTAGCTAAGGACAGACAATAGCTAGTTTGGATTAAATTCTAGCTCCCCTCCCTCTTCCCCTCCCTTCCATTTTGCTTCACTGTACCTGTCAGGCTCATTCTCGCATTATCTCCATTAATCGTGCCAACTACCCATGTGGCAGATTTTCTTTCGGTGCCTCTTCATAGCTAAGGAATGAGAGGCTTAGAGAAGCTGAATTTCTTGCCCAAGGTCTCCCACCAGTAAGTTATAGAACCATTTTCTCCCCCTCCCACCTTGAAGCTGCACCACCCAGGTGGCAGGTGGCAGATGGCAGACTCTCATTCTTAGAGAATCCTAGGATAGCCCTGTGGTTATCCTCATGCAGAAAAGTGGACAGTCAACCTGGGCACAGGAGTGCCAGGCCTGGATGTGCAGTCTTTCCCTGTGGGCATGAGCCACTGTGAGCAGCCCAGCCTGGCTACATGTCCACAGCCATGCTGACAGCCTCAGTCAGGAGGGTCACACATGTTCCGTGGAGCCTGGGAAGCAGGCAGAGAGCTGGGATTGAGCCCGGGGGCTCTGGACTCAAATCAGATGCCGGCTGACCACTCAGCAGCAGCACCTTGGCTCAAGTTTCATAATCTCTCTGATGCTCAATTTCTTCATCTCTGAAATGGGAATTATAATAGAACTCAGTATATGGGTTCTTGAGAGGATTAAATAAGTAAGGTAATCTGTATAAAAATAGCACCCATGATGCCGAGCACTTAGCAAGGACTCTACAAATGGAAGTTTCTTCGAACACTACCATGATCATTTTGATCATCAAAAACTGCATAGGAACAGGCCTCTGAGATCCCCTGAGGGGTTGGCTACAGTCCTGCTGCAGGGAGGGGCGGGAAGGAAGGCACCTGTGCCAGGTTGCTGTGCTGTTTAGATGGCAGAGCCTGTATCAGCAGGGAGGAGATCAGGTGGAACTCCTAAGGTGTACAGTATACCAGGGACCTGAGCCAGGAATGAGGATACATGCAGCAAGGGAATGGGTGATTCTAGGGCTTCCCCAAAGGGCTTATTTGTTTATTATCTGTCTCTACTACCAAAAGACAGGCTTTATCCGAAAAGGAAATTTGTCTTGCATACTTTCAGCTAAAACAGTTTCTGAATCATTGTAGCTACTTAAAAAATATTTTCTGATTAAGTGAGTGAGTGAATGCCTCTCTAACTTGATTTCAAAAGTCATTTTGTGACTCTAGCCAGTTAGCTCAGTGGTAGAGTGTCGGCCTGGTGTATGGATTCCTGGGTTTGATTCCCAGGCAGGGCACACAGGAGAAGTGCTCATCTGCTTCTCCACCCTTCTCCCTCTCACTTCTTTCTCTCTCTCTTCCTCTCCTGCAGCCATTGCTCAACTGGAGTAGTTGGCCCCAGGTGCTGAGGATGTCTCCATGGCTTCCACCTCAGGCACTAAGAAGAGTTTATTTGCTGAGCAATGGAGCCATGACCCAGAGGGGCAGAGCATTGTCCACTAGTGGGCTTGCTGAGTTGATGCCAGTTGGGGTGCATGCAGGAGTCTGTCTCTGCCTCCCCTCCTCTCACTGAATAAAAAAATAGAAAGAAAGAAAGAAAAAGAAAAATGTCATTCTGCTAGAGGGCCTGGAACTAGAAATGAGAAACTACCCAAGAATAGCCCGAGCTTCACATCTAAAAACCCAAACACTCAAATAATAGTAGTTAATAAATAACAATTATTGCAATTTATTGCAAGCTTATGCCTATGAGGTAGGCCTTATTGTTATCTCCATTTTACAGATGGTGAAATGAGGTTCTGAGAGGTTAACCAGCCCACCCAGGATGATATGGCCCAGGAGCCATCTGATCCTGGACTGGATCCTGAGTCTGTCTGAGTGCACAGCCTGTGCTTTAAGCATCAGCTCTTGAACCTGTCTCACTCCCTGCTGAGGGTCAGAGAAAACCCTTACATTCAGCCTCAGTCTTTTCAGGGCATGTTTTAGGAAATACAGACCATATAATGTTGAGTATTCATGACCTATTGAGAGTAAAAGTTAACTTTTCAGTTCTTTGACCCATTTCACACCCTGCAGTGACTACTCGCTACCCACAGTGGATACAGCACACCACAATGTCTCTACTGCCCACCCCGGCTCACCCATCAAATGAGTCCGGCCGGGGGCCTGTTTCCTCTGTGTTCCTCTAAGACCTGCTTCTCCCACTCAACTAATTTGTGCCAAGATATCAAAGTGTTTCTTTTTTCAGGGAATTCCTCTAATCTCAGTGTACATCATCAGAGGGAACTGGGGAGTGTAGGCCCAGAGGCCCAGCTTTCAACCCCTATGTCAGACAGAAGAGCTCAGCTTCCAACATACCCCAGTCTACCTGTTTGCTTCTTCATTTGAACAAAGAATTTTATACAGCAAGTAAGTAATTAAAGAAGTTTTAAAATATTGACTTGAGTCCTCAGTGCAGTCATTTCAAACTATTTCGAGGTGCCTATGGTGTGCTTGCCACTCTTCTCAGCACCAGGGCTTAAAGGCAGGCAGAGTCTCACTCTTCCTGTTCTGCTGGTGCCTACATCCGGTGAGAGACAGGACTTACACTAACTAATGATATGGGAATAAAGGAGGATGGCGGCAGGAAGTGTTAAACGGAGAGTTCAAGTCAGCACTATGTCTTGAATGGTATAGCTGACTGGTTGGCTCCCAAAAAACAGGTCTGGGTCCTTCTTCCTGGAAACTTTCAATATTATTTTATATAGTAAATGGTGTAAGTTAAGAATCTTGACTGAGAGGAGTTATCTAGGATTTTGCAGGTGAGCCCTAAATACAATCGTATATATCCTCACAGCAGAGAGGCAGAGGGAGTTTTTAGACAGAGGTAGTGGAGGTAGCGGGAACCCAGAGGCAGAGATTGGAAGGAGGTCGCTGTGAACCCAGAACACCTGGATCCCCCTGAAGCTGGAAGAGGAAGGAAAGAGCCTTCCCTAGACCTTCAGAGGGAGTGTGGTCCTGCTGATTGATATCTTGACATCTGACTTCTGGCATCTGGAACTGGGAGAGATTAAACCTCTGTTGTTTCAAAGCACCAATTTTGTGATAACTGATTACATTAGCACCAAGAAACATGGTTACTCTGGATTGTGAGCTCAGGAAAACCTTCTCAGAAGAGGTAGTACATAAGCTGATTCATGAATAACATAAAGGACCCTTCCATCAAGACCTGGGGGAAACATTTCAGGCAGAGGAAACAGTCAGTACAAAAGCCTTAAGGCAAGAGCAAGCTTAGCTTTTCCAAGAAACAGGAGAAGGGTCAGTGTAGTTAGTTAAACTACAATGTAAAAAGGAGAGAAATATAGGCAGTGAAGTTGGAGATATAGGAAGAAAACATTACATATGGTTTCAAAGAGCCAGGGCACGAGGTTTAGATTTTATTCTAACTGAGAAGCAATGCATTGCAGGTTTCATAGAAGAGGTTGGTGTGCCTACATTGCCTTTCTAAAACATCACTCTGGCTACTGGATGGAGACTAGAGCGACAAGGGCAGGAGGGCTAGCAGGGAGGCTAGTTAGGATGCTATTGCAGAGGCCAGGTGGAAGGTGTCCTGACTTGGCCTAAAGCAGTGGTTAAAAAAATTGGGAAAGGTGGATGGATTTGGAGTAGGTCCTGTAACAAAATCAGTGGGGATTGTTTTGGATTGCACATGCTGGTGAGGGAAAGTGAGAGAGAATTTGGCTTGAATCACTAGAACCAGCAGTGCTATTTGTTGAGCTGACGAGCAAGTTGGAAAGGAAATCAAGAGGCTTTCCCTTCGCTATATTAAATCTGAGATGCCCACGGGCTTCTAACTCTGGGACTGGGGTAAATCTGAATGGGAGAGCTAGACTTGGGATCCATCGACATTTTGGTATCTAAACCATGGGGTGTGGTGATTGCATGGGGAGAGGGTGTAGATGGAGAGGAAAAGGGAGCCCAGAGCAGGACCCTGTGGCACTGACACAGAGAGATCAGGATGATGAAGAGCCAGGGAGGGAAAATGAGGCAGAATGCCAAACATAGTGAGAAGGGAGAAAAGGAGAGTGTGATAGCTTGGAAGCCAAGAGAAAGAAAGCTGTTTTTAAAGAGAGAGTCATCAATCATATCAGAATAAGTTCTTGCCAGGTAACTTACAAGCATTTTCACTGGGGAGTTCATGTCTTAGTTCCAGGCTAGTAGCTTTCTTCTTGACTGCCATCTCATATAATTGGCATTGGCCCGCTAGAGTTCTTTAATGAGAAGTATCCAGTGCCTCTCTTGGGTTTTCCAGGAAAGCCTGCTACCATTAGTTGTGATACCCACGTGAAAAGTCGGGGCAAGAATTCTGTGTATTTTATGACCCTGCCTAATCCAAAAGAAAGACATTTCAGGGACTTTTGTAAGTCACAAGGAGATAAACTGTTGTTAGGGCAACCCATTAAATCACATGCCATAAGCCAAATCCTTCTATGACACAGGGAGCAGTCTAGGTCTCTAACACTCTAGCATCCTATACATATTGCTTCTCAGTAACTGAGCAAGGATCTCAATGTCACTGATTTCATGCTCTTGTGACATAGGTGATAATCATATTTTGTTAGATAACAATTTTGTATTAAAGGTATAAGAGGGAATAACAAAAAGTATGTGACTACAAGTTTTTCATGCTCCTGGCTTTGACAATATCATGTTTGCACTACTCAGGTATTAAATCCTGAGCAGATCAGGGTCATGGGCAGAGAGGCTGAGTTGAAGATGCTAAAAGAAGAGGAAATAGATTTCTCTACATGGGTAAACACATGGAGCACCCCGTGGGGGAGAACTATCTAAGAAAGGGTTAAAGAGAAGGGGAAATGAGAGATGTGGTCAGTAGGGATGAACTGTGTGAAGACAGGAGAGAGAACTGGACAGCTATGATGAAGAAAAAGCAAGAGAGAGATCTCCTAGAAGCTCTTCTAAGGGGATTTTGTCATGTTGTGTGGTAGAAATCCTTGTTGCCATCCTTCAAGAGTCATTCAGTAGTAATGTACGTTGCTTTTCAAGACTTTCTGGATTGTGCGTGTGTGTGTGTGTGTGTGTGTGTGTGTGTGTGTGTGTGTGTGTGTGTGTGGTTTAATAACTTTGTGTTGAGACTAGCCTCATGTTGGCTCAGTTTTATTTGTGTTACATTGGTGAGAGAGTGCCATCATACTCACCTTCCAATTGGAATTTCATGTCACATATCTGTGATTAAAGCTCATCTGGTTCAGTTTCACGTTGTCTTCCATCCAGACAAGGAGAGAGTGAGTCTTGCCCTATATCACTGAGTCAATATTTGGCAAGTAGTAAGAAAGTCCATTTTCTGACCCTCAGACCAGTGTGTTTTTCTTCCCTCCTTTCATCCTGCCCTTCATTTTCCCCTTCTCTGCCAGCCTTTCTCACTCTCATGCTCCGCTCCCCCCACCCAATTATTGCTCTCAAATCATTAATAATAACAGTGTGCCACAGCATGAGCCATGTCTTATCCTGCATTCCAGCTTTTCTTAAATTAATTTTAATGGGGTGACATTAATAAATCAGGGAACCTATGTTCAAAGAAAACATCTCCAGGTTATCTTGCCATTCAATTATGTTACATACCCATCCCCCAAAGTCAAATTGTCCTCTGTCACCTTCTATCTGGTTTTCTTTGTGCCCCTTCCCCACTCTCCCTCCCTCTCCTCCCTCCCCCCACCCCGTAACAACCACACTCTTGTCCATTTCTCATAGTCTCACTTTTATGTCCCACCTATGTATGAAATCATGCTGTTCTCAGTTATTTTCTGTTTTACTTATTTCACTCCGTATAATGTTATCAAGGTCCATCCATTTTGTTAGAAATTATCCGATGTCATCATTTCTTATGGTTGAGTAGTATTCCATAGTATATATGTACCATGGCTTTTTAATCCACTCGTCCTCTGACGGACACTTGGGCTGTTTCTAGATCTTCGCTATTGTGAACAACGCTGCCACAAACATGGGGGCGCATTTCTTCTTTTCGAACAGTGCTATGGTGTTCTTAGGGTATATTCCTAAAAGTGGAATAGTTGGGTCAAAAGGAAGTTTGATTTTTAATTTTTTGAGGAATCTCCAAGCTGTTTTCCACAGTGGCTGCACCAGTCTGCATTTCTACCAACAGTACAGGAGGGTTCCCTTTTCTCCACATCCTCGCCAGCACTTATTCTGTGTTGTTTTGCTGATGAGCGCCATTCTGACTGGTGTGAGGTGATATCTCATTGTGGTTTCAATTTGCATTTCTGTAATGATTAGTGATGTTGAGCATTTTAATATGCGTATTGGCCATCTGTATGTCCTCTTTGGAGAAATTTCTATTCATTTCTTTTGCCCATTTTTGATTGGATTGTTTGTCTTCCTGGTGTTGAGTTTTATAAGTTCTTTATAAATTTTGGTTATTAACCCCTTATCAGACGTGTTGTCAAATATGTTCTCCCATTGTGTGGTTTGTCTTTTCATTCCTTCTTATTGTATTTAGCTATGCAAAAACTTTTTAGTTTTATATAGTCCCATTTGTATATCCTGCCTCTTATTTCACTTGCCCGTGGAGATAAATCAGCAAATATATTGCTGCTACAGATATCGGAGAGCTTGCTGCCTATGTTTTATTTTAAGATGCTTATGGTTTCACAGCTTACATTTAAGTCTTTTACCCATTTTGAGTTTGTTTTTGTGCATGGTGTAAGTTGATGGTCTAGTTTCATTTTTTTGCAGGTAGATGTCCAATTTTCCCAACACCATTTGTTAAAGAGGCTGTCTTTACTCCATTGTATGTTCTTTCCTCCTTTGTCAAATATCAGTTGTCCATAAAGGTGTGGGTTTATTTCTGCATTCTCTTTTCTGTTTCATTGATCTATGTGCCTGTTCTTATGCCAGTACCAGGCTGTCTTGAGTACAATGGCCTTGTAGTATACCTTGATATCCAGAAGAGTGATAGCTCCTGCTTTATTATTTCTTTTTAAGATTTTGAGGCTATTCGTGTTCTTTTTTGGTTCCATGTACATTTTTGGAATGTGTGTTCTATATCTTTGAAGTATGTCATTGGTATTTTAATTGGTATTACATTGAATTTATAAATTGCTTTGGGCAATATAGACATTTTAATGACGTTTATTCTTCCTAACCATGAGCACAGTATATGCTTCCACTTGTTAGTATCTTCCTTGATTTCTTTTATCAATGTTTTATAATTTTCCAAGTACAAGTTCTTAACCTCATTGGTTAAATTTACTCCTAGGTACTTTATTTTTTTGGTTGCAATAGCAAAGGGGATTGTTTCCTTAATTTCTTTTGCTGACAGTTTATTGTTGGTATATAAAAATGCCTCTGATTTCTGAGTATTAATTTTATATCCTGCCACCTTGCTGAATTCATTTATCAGTTCCAGTAGTTTTTTGACTGAGGCTTTAGGGATTTCTATATACAATATCATAGCATCTGCAAATAATGACAGTTTTACTTCTTCTTTTCCAATTCAGATGCCTTTTATTTCTTCTTCTTGTCTGATTGCTGTGGCTAAGACTTACAGAACTATGTTGAATAAGAGTGGTGAAAGGGGCAACCCTGCCTGGTTCCTGATCTTAAGGGGATTGCTTTTAATTTTTGTCCATTTAGTATTATGTTTGCTGTGGGTTTGTCATAGATGACCTTTATCATGTTAAGGTATGTTCCCTATATTCCCACTTTACTGAGAGTTTTGATCATGAATGGGTGCTGGATTTTATCAAATGCTTTTTCTTCATCTATTAAAATTATCACATGATTTTTGTCCTTCCTTTTGTTTATGTGATGAATCACATTGATTGATTTGCAAATATTGAACCAGCCTTGCCTCTCCAAAATAAATCCCACTTGATCATGATGTATGATTTTTTTCATATATTGCTGGGTCCGGTTGGCTAATATTTTTTTAAGAATTTTAGCGTCTAAATTCATCAGCGATATTGGCCTATAATTTTCTTTCTTTGTGTTGTCTTTGCCCGGTTTCGGGATCAGAGTTATAGTCACCTCATAATAGGAGTTTGGAAGTCTTCCTTCCTCTTGAATTTTTTGAAATAGCCTAAGAAGGATAGGAGTTAGTTCTTCTTTGAATTTTTGATAGAATTCACTTGTGAAGCCATCAGGCCCAGGACTTTTCTTTGTTGGGAGTTTTTTGATAATTGTTTCAATCTCAGTTGTTGTAGTTGGTCTTTTTAGGTGTTCTGATTCTTCCAGATTGATTTTTGGAAGATTATATGATTCAAGAAATTTGTCCATTTCACCTAGGTTGTCTAATTTTTTGGCATAGAGTTTTTCATAGTATTTTCTTACATTACTTTGTATTTCTCTTGTGTCAGTTGTTATTTCTCCACTGTCATTTCTAATTTTACTTATTTTTTTAAAGATATATATATATATATAATTCTAATTTAATTTTATTTTATTCATTTAAGAGAGAAGACACACACACAGAGAGAGAGAGAGAGAGAGAGAGAGAGAGCGAAAGGGGGAGGAGCTGGAAGCATCAACTCCCATATGTGCCTTGACCAGACCAGTGCAGGGTTTTGAACTGGCGACCTCAGTGTTCCCAGGTCAATGCTTTATCCACTGCGCCACCACAGGTCAGGCCTCTAATTTTACTTATTTGAGTCCTCTCTCTTTTTTTCTTGGTGAGTCTAGTTAAAGGTTCATTGATCTTGTTTACCTTTTCAAAGAACCAGCTCCTGGTTTCATTGATCCTCTGTATTTATTTCCACTCTGATATTTATTTTCTTTCTTCTACTAGTCTGGGCTTTATATGCTGTTGTTTCTCTAGTTCTTTTAGATGCAGGGTCAGGTTGCTTATTTGAGCTTTTTCTAGCTTCTCATGGTATGCCTGTAATGCAATGAACTTCCCTCTCAGTACTGCTTTTGCTGTGTCCCATAAATTTTCAGTTGATGTATGCTCATTATAATTTGTTTCTAGAAACATTTCTATTTCTTTTTTGATCTCATTGTTAAACCATTTATTATTTAATAACATGCTATTTAGTTTCCAAGTGTTTAAGTTCTTTTTCAGTTTTTCTTTTGTGGTAAATTTCTAGTTTCATGGCATTGTGATCAGAGAAAATGCTTGATATGATTTCAATCTTCTTAAATTTGTTGAGACTTCCTTTGTGTCCTAACATGTGGTCTATCCTAGAGAATGTACCATGAGCACTTGAGAAGAATGTATATTCTACTGCTGTAGGGTGAAAAGTTCTGAAGATATCTATTAAATCAAGTTGATCTAGTGTCTCCTTAAGTCTGCTGTTTCTTTATTAATTTTCTTTCTTGAGGATCTATCCAGTGATGTTAGTGGGGTATTGAAATCCCCTAATATTTTAGTATTGCTGTTAATCTCGCCCTTTATATCCATCAAAGTCTGCTTTATGTATGTTGGGGCTCCTACGTTTGGTGCATAGATATTTATAATGGTTATATCTTCCTGTTGAATTGTTCCCTTTATCATTATGTAGTGTCCTTCTTTATCTCTTACTACAGCCTTTGTTTAAAAGTTCATTTAGTCAGATATAAGTATTGCTACCCTGGTTTTCTTTTCATTTCCATTTACATGAAATATTTTTTTCCATCCTTTTATCTTCAGTCTATGTGCATCTTTTGTTTTAAGGTGTGTCTCTTGTAGACAGCATATGTATGGGTCCTGTTTCTTTATCCACGCAGCTATCCTATGTCTTTTGATTGGATCATTTAGTCCATTTACATTTAAGGTTATTATTGATATGTAGTTGCTTATTGCCATTTTATCCTTAAAGCTGTATTCTTCTTTTGCTATATTCTATTCCCCGTTTGAACTGTTCACAATAGGCCCTTTAGCATCTCTTGCAGAATTGGTTTGGTTTTAATGAATTCCTTGAGGTATTTTTTGTCTGGGAAGCTCTTTATTTCTCCTTCAATTTTAAACATTAGCCTTGCTGGATAGAGTAGTCTTGGTTGTGGGTTCTTGTTCTAAATTACCTTGAATATATCTTGCTCTTCCCTTCTGGCCTCAAGTGTTTCTGCTGAGAAGTCAGATGTCGTCCTTATGAGGCTCCTTTGTATGTGATAGTTTTTTTTTTTTCTCTAGCAGCTTTTAAATTTTTCTCTTTATCACTTAGCTTTGGTATTTTAACTATGATGTGTCTTGGTGTAGATTTCTTTGGGTTTCTCTTTAATGGAGTTCTGTATGCTTCTTGAATATGTGAAATGTTTTCCAGCCTTAATTTAGGGAAGTTTTTCACTATGATTTGATTGAACAAATCAATCCCTTGTTCTTTCCCTTCATCTTTGGGAACCCCTATGATGCAGATGTTATTTCTCTTCATGTTGTCACAGAGCTCCCTTAGAGTTTTATCAGATTTTTTGAGTCTCTTTTTTCTGCTCTGCTTCTGTGTCTTTGTTTATTTTTTCCTCTAACTCGCTCATTCGATCTTCAGCTTCATCTATCCTGCTTTTAATTTCTTCCATTGTGGTCTTCAGTTCTGATACTGTATTTGTCATTTCTGTCTGATTCTTTTTTATTATTTCAATTTCCTTTTTTATACTTGTTATCTCTTTATTTAGGTATTTGTAATGACTATCCATTGTTGCTCTAAGCTCTTTGAACATCCTAACTATCATTATTTTAAACTCTGCATCAGGTAATTTGGTTATATCTGGTTCATTCAGGTCCTTCTCTGGTGATTTCTCTTGATTCATTTGGGTTGCATTTCTCTGCCTGCCCATTTTGTCTGTGTGTAAGAAGGGTTTGGCTTCTGGAGTCCAATGTGTGTTGCCTCTGTGTTCCGTAGGTGTGGTCTTTCTGTAGGCCCACCACCCCCTCTGCTGCTGCCTAGGGCGGTTGGGATGGGCGTTGCCGGTGCCGGCCCACTGCGGCTGTTGCTGTGATTTCTGCCTCTCCTCCATGGCAGGGGATGTGTTCTCCTTTGGGGCTCTACAAGCCTGCCTGTCTGGGCCTTTGCCTCGCCCCCACAGGTGGGGTTGCGCACTGCACTCAAGCCACAAGCCTCAGCACCAAGGGTAGGGGGCAACACCTTTGCTCAGCTGCGAACCCTGCCTGTTCCCGGGCTTCCACCCAGCTCCCTCGGTCAGAGCTGGCTAGCGCAGTATTGCTAACTGTGTTTTCTCGGGCCAGACAGGGCTGCTTGTGTGCACTCAGCTGTGAGCCTTTGTTTGTTCCTGGGCTTTAGCCTTGCCCCTGCAGTCAGGGCTGGCTCACGCAGGGTTGCAAACCTCGGAGGCCAGGCGATATTGCGCACCCATGGGGTCCTACTCAGCGGCAGATCCCCGCCCACCCCTGGCCTTCCGCTTTTCCCCAGCTGGTGGGGCTTCAGGCGACCACAGCTGCTGGACCGCTTTCACACTTTCCCTCTGCACCTGCTGGGCTAGACTGAACTCACAGTGGCTGGGCCTCCACCCCTGCAAACAGAACTGCATTTCTGCGTCCCGTCGCCACCGTCCCTCCAGTAAGCCCTCAGCAGTTTGGGTGGGGTCACTGCAGCTCAGACTCTAATACTCCATACTGTAGTCCTGGAAGCTCCCTCCATCTAAGCAGCTCTGTTCTAAGTGCCATGTGAGAGCTTGTTTGGCTGGTGTCCTGTCTCCCTTTGCTGGTATTGCTTGTTCCAGGGGAAATATTTGTTTTTGATTTGGGAAGTGACTCAGCCCAGGGGTTAAGGTGGCTGTCCCTCAGAGTGTTTCTCCCTGTGCCTTCCAGTCCACATTCTCTTCCTGCTGCATCTCTGTTCCCGTTCCTAGGAGTCCTGGGTGAGTGGTTGTGAGAGATGTTTTCTGCCCTGTCCCTTTAAGAAAAATCCTGGGTCTGAGAAAACTGTCTCTTTCTTATAAACAGTATCCTCACTTGTTTCACAGCTCAATACTGTCCAAACACCTCTTCTTGGCTCTGGGGCTGCAGGCTGGGGCTTTGTTTTTGGGACCCAGGTCCCTCCCTCTCCGCTAATACTCTTCCTACCACGCGAGTCTGCCGTTCACTCCAGGGAGCTGGGAAGCCCTTTCCACATTTTTGCTTTTCCTACCAGTCTCAATGTGGCTTCTTCAGTGTTCCTTGGTTGAAGAGTCCACTTAGTTTAGTTCAAAGTTGGTTTATCCAGATGATGGTTCTTAAAATTAAGTTATAATCCACTTTGGTTCCAGGAGTTGGAAGTTGGTACGTCTGCCTACTCCATTGCCATCTTGCCGTCCTCCCTTCCAGCTTTTAGTTCTGACGTTTTAGTCCCAAAAAGTTTAAAGCAATGTCTTCAGCAAGATGAGGAGGCCTGTGCATGGTGTTTAAAAATGGCAAGGCTCAAGAGGACATACATTTTCAGTTTTCAGTAGAAAGGTTCAGGAATAGCAGCCCGGATGGTGGTGTCTGTGTGTTGGCACTTTGCCTTCTGCAGGCAAAGGGTTCAGATCATGTGGGGACTTGACAACTCGCCTGGGCCAATTGGGGTTTTCATAACCCAGTGACATAGAGGCCAACATACAGGTTTTTGTGCTGCCACATCACTTGGGCCATCACACAGGACCTGGGAGAGTGGCCAGTGCTGTCCTGGGGCCTATATTCTTGCTCTTTTCCTCCTTCCAGGGGCCGCCAAAAGAGCTCATTTGTCTGTCATTTGGCGAACAAATCCTGTTACTTTCCAAGTGAATGCTTTGTTGTTTCTGTAGCACAAACATCTGAAAAATCAGCATTTCCCACTCAGCATCAAGCCAAAATTGACTGCTGTCTCCATCTAATAAAGCAGCATACTTTGTGCCTCTCTTCTAATTGGAAGACAGAAAGTCTCAACAGACAGAAAGAATGTGTTTATTGATCGAGCTCCATCTCAGAAACTGGACTGCACTGCAGGGAATGAGCAGAGAGAACGCGAGAGCAGGCCAACTTTAAATACCCCATAAAAGCGCCTTAGCAGTGTTAATGGGCAGTAGACCGTGAGGTGCATTAATACCTCACGTGAAGGAGTAAATGAAGGCAGAGTTTGATAATGACCTGAAATTCACTGATAACTGGAAGGGGAAACACTACTCATTTCTTGAGTTGTCTGTTTTCTCTTGCTGACTTGGAATTGTACTTGTTCCCCAAATGCAGAGATAATGAAGCTTTTATGAATTCAGGAACAAGTTTTGTATGCTTGCAAGGGAAAATGGGAATTCTTCAACTCAGTCTACAAAGAAGCAGCAAAGAAATGGATACTGGAATGGCACAGCTGAGCAGAAGCCAAGAAGAGGTTCACCCTAATCCTTGGCATGAGTCTGAATCACCTCTCTGTCTTGTCCTGCTCCGTGCTGTCCTTGTTGTGCCTACTTGTCATAGCCAAGTAAGCCTGTGAAGGCTGGGCCTGGCCCCCAGGACCCCTCTTGTAGCCCCTTGAACATTTTCCAGCTCAGAACAAGCTCTTGGAGATTCAAGAATGTGCTACTAAGAAAACACATGGATTGAACCTTTGGCGGAATACACTGTTGTAGTGAAACCGATGAGATTATACAGACATTCTCTACACCAAAGTTCACATTTAAAGGAGTCTTTTGTTTTAAAGTGGGTGACCTCACAGAGACCTAAGTTGGTCAAATCATGCGGCCCTGAACACAGTTTGAAGTCAGCTTTTAAAGACAAAATTACATACTGATTGGGGAATAGGGAGGAGGGGAAGCATAGCAGTAAAACAAAGCAGTGAAACAGGCTTTTTTTTTACAACATTTATATATAAGATTAACTCAGGGAGAAACATTCTGGGAACATCTGCAATCTTGTGAAACTATCCTGGGGCTACAGCCTGGAAAACCAGCCTCAAGACCAGCGGTAGGAACTCTTAGAAAAAAAGTAAGTTCTGCTGAAAGTCTCTTTGTTTTAGAGAAAGTAAGTTCTGCTAAAAAGTTACTTATGGGAATCCAATGAAAAATGTGAACTGAGGAACAGAATTGAGACAGAGGAGGGATCAAAGGGACCAGGGAAAAAGAGGACAGAGGGAAAGGGGATGATAGGATGGGATAAACCTGAAGGGAAGGGGGGAGGACACAGTGGGGAGTGGGGAAAGGAGATGTTAAGGGGAAAACGGGAGTGGTGATGCATTTGGGGTGCCCCTAGAATCTATGTAAACAATAAATTAGAATTAATTAAAAAGTTATTTATGCTAAGAGCCTTCTCTTCTACATTTCAACACCACTGTCCCTGTCTGGTGACCTGTGGAGAGCAGAGGGCACACTTGCTGCTTGCCTGGATCCTGGCCTTAGGGCCTGCTGACTTGCCTTGCCTGTGACAGCTGTAATTTACTTGCTGCGCTTGGCACTGTCAAGTTGCTGTACTTGCAGCAGAGCCCGGGGTAGCCCCTCCTCCCGCTGTAGAGCAGTTGCTGCAAACTCTGATTCTTGCTTCCACAGGGAACACGAGCAACCCTGAGTAACCCTGAACTTAGGGCTCTGTTATCCTTTTGATGCTTGCTGAAGACAATGGGGGGAATCAAGAACCTAAGGGGATTTAGGAGAGTAAAAGTGAGGGTGGTGGGAGGTGAGAGGGGAAGAGAGAGAGAAAATATGAATGAGAATGAGTGGCATGAGGCATGGAGAGCTTTGAATCTAGCAGATCCAGCTTCCAGCCCCATTTGTGTTACCTGTTACCAGCAAGTTCCCCTAACCTTCCTTGGCCTCATGTCCTCAGCCATAGAGTGAGGGTGATGATGACTCACAACACAGAAGGTGAGAGTAGCTGGGATAGCGCATAAAAGCATTTGAGCACAGATCCCACCATGCACACAGACTGACATCTGTTTCTTCCATCCACGTCTCACCTTCGATCACTGAGCACTTACCAGGCATTTTATAAATATCTGAAAAATGAAAATAAAGATGATTTGAATGAACTAATGGATGTGTAATTTGAAGACACTGAGAGATCAAACTATATGTTGTAATGGATCAGGCACTAGAAATCACTAGACCTCGTTTTGTGTTCTGATTTTGAAATTGAGAATGAGGGAGCAGGAGAAGAAATTTGATTTTAAAAATATCTACTTAGCTTTGTTGTTTTCTTATATTTTCTCATCATTTTTGTCACAAAATATAATACAATTTGCCACTTTAAATATTTTAAGTGTAATTTAGGGACATTAGGTGCATTCATAATGAGGCACAACCATCACCATTCTCAAGATTTTTCATCACCTCAAATAGAGACTCTGTATGCATTAAGTAAAAGCTGCATGTATCGCTCTCCCTAGCCCTGTTCACCCCTACTCTACTTCTGTCTCTACAAATTTACCTGTTCTACGTATTCCGTATAGATGGAATCATACACAATTTCTCCCTTTTTATTTGTCTCTTCTCTATTTGTCCGAGAAATTTGGCACATTTCACTTCGTATAATGTCTTCAAGGTTCATCCATGGAGTAGCATGTTTCAGAACTTCCTTTCTTTCTATGGCTGAATTTTATATTTTATTTTATAAGTACACCACATTTTGTTTATCCCTTCAGCTGTCGGACATGGGTTGTGGTTACCCTTTGGCTATTGTGAACAACACTACAATGAACCCTGGCAATAAACATGAATCTGTTTGAGTCCATGCTTACAGCTATTTTGGCTACATCCTAGGAATGGAAGTTCTGGGTCATGTGGTTATTCTATGTTTACCTTTTTTGAGAAGTTGCCAAGCTGTTTTCCATAGTCTCTGTACCTTTCACATTCTCACCAGCAACCCAGCACTTCATGGGTGAGGGGTTCCACTTTCTCCACATACCACTAGTCAAACTTCTTTTTGTCTGTCTTTTATTTTTATTTATTTTTTTTGTCATCCTAGTGGCTATGAAGTCATATTTCATTGTGGTTTGATTTGTATTTCTCTAAGTTGAACATCTTTTCATGCATTTTTTTTTCTATTGGCATATTATCTTTAGAAAAATGTCTATTCATCTTTATACACTTTTAAATTGGGTTGTCTTTTTTTTGTTGAGTTGTGGGAGTTCCTTATATATTGTGGATATTAAACCCCTATCAGACATCTGATCTGCAAATATTTTCTCCCATTCTTTGAGTTGTCTTTTCACTTTACTTAGTTTTATTTTTAATTAAAAATTAAAAACCCCTAAACATGAGTGTGACTTAAAATTATAAGTGTAATTCTAGATTTATCTGCACCCTCAAATATAATGTGTGTCCTTTAGGATCAAATGACAAGAAATTTCTCCAAATAAAAACTGTATAAGTAGATGAAACCATCCTTTGACACTTAGCTAGCTTTCAGGGAGCAAGAGGCATTTGAATCATTTATTATACTATCAGCTTAAACTTCTGGTTGGGCCCAGCATCAGACAGCACCCAGGCCCATAAAATGTCTTCTGAGCTCTGCCCAACACCTTTGGTTCAGCAGTGAAGGAGGAGGTGAAATGACTTAATCGGGTGGATTTCTAACACAGTTGAAATCCAAATAACTGAACAGCGGGGAAGGGGTTGGCGGGGTGGGATACCCTGACCCAAAAGACGAACTATGTTGAGACAGAGCTTGATGTCTCATTGAATACATGTTTTTAGAATCCCAAGGGAACATCTTTTTGATTTTTATAACTGAGTCAACCATAGAGGAGGCATGTCCCCTCTTCACTCTGGTGTGGGGGAGCAGCAGGGGCTCACAAGCTGGAAGGGCAGGGAAAGGACATGGAGAGTCTGTCCCCCGCCCCCTGCTGCCTTCACCCCTGCTCTTAATCCATTTGTATCTAGATAAGAAGTAGTCAAACCTGGGAGGAAAGGAGAAAATAAATTTTTTAAAAATTTAACTTGATCAGCTTTAAGCTGAGGCATATGTACTTCCAACGTAGAGTACATTAACCCTGCGGTATGAACAGTTCTGCAGCAGCAGAAGCAGAGCTGAGTCCGGGTCCCCAGTGACAGCCCTGTGAGAGGAAGCCAGCTCTGCTCTAACAAGCCTCAGAGAGACCCGCTGTGACTCTCACCTTTTTAGAAACATGGGGTCTGGTGGTGCACAGGAAAAGGCAAAGCCCCTCACTAAGGGGCCTTCTAGCCCCAGGCCAGGAGCAGCTGGATATCCAGTGTCCTAGAGGCAAGATAAAAAAAATGTCTCGCTAATTGCTAAACAGGAGACTCAGCTTGGGACCTTGGGCTGGTGTTTTGAGGTGTCTGTGGCTGGAGGAGGTGTCCTGCCAGCTAGGGTCAGAGGTGACTTGCAGTGGAAAATTTTATTTGGTATCTGCAGAAACAGAAGAAGGAATAACAACATTGGTCTGAGAGCTCATTTGGTAGTCTACTGGTACCAGAAAAAAACAGGGGAAAAAAGGGGTAGGGAAGGTGGGAGAGAGAGAGAGCAGTGAGATGGTAATGGGAAAAAGCATTGGCTTTCAGTCCTCTGGCTGATGGGACACAGTCTCTTTGCCCAAATGTGATGCCAGACTACAGGGCAGGCTCTGAGTGCCAGGCAACAGCAGAAGCAGCAGGATGTGTTTTTTAACCTCTCCACCTTGCCAGATAACCACAAAGGGAGATCTCCCGTAGCCCGTAAATTACCATGACTAATAGAATCTCTCTGACAAAGGTGGTCGTTGGCAGAAATCGCTGCCGTCTCAACTGTCAAGCTAGAAGGAGGGGCCCAGTTTCCTTGTTACACAAGTGGAGTGTTGGTAGGCCACAGAGGCAAAACAGACACGGCAAACGTGGGCTTTGCGGGTGGGGATCTCAAGTTGAGTCATATTGTTTCTATTGTCTCTGGAACAAACCTTCCTATTCTGTAGGTTTCCAAGTGGAAGACATTTGCGATGCCACTCTTCCTACCAGAGAAACAGGGCTAATCAGAGCTGCCCACACAGCGAGGGAGACATGCTGAGGCCCAGGGAAGGAAGTGGTGGCTCCACTCAGGCCTGACCTTCCCCGGGCATCGTTCTCTGGGTTGGAAGGGTGGCGGGACATGTAAGACCTCCAAAGTTATTTTTTTCTCCACGCATTTTGTTAACAGTGAACAAGGCCCTTCTGAAGGCAACATTCACTTAACAAAGTTGACCCTATGAAGAGCATAGGTCCCTATAGTTAGCTTCTAGGATTAGCCATGGCTGTACATGACTAGGGCTGATGGCCCAGCCTCCAGAGATGGATTACCTGGGCTTGGTTGGCTCCACTCCTCCCTTGCAGTGTGACTTTGGGCAGTTATTTAACTTCTCTGTGCCTTGATTTCCTTGTGTCATGGCAGCATAGCCAAATAGTTAAAAATGAAGACTCAGCCAGAGTGTCTGAGTGTGAATCTCCTATTTCCCAGCTGTGTGACCATGAGGAAAATTTGCTTTCTGATTCTGGGTAACATTTTTGTACCTGCGAGAAGGGGATTTTAGCAGTATCAACCTCAGAGGGTGGTGGGAAGCCTCGAGGGGGTAACACAGGGAAAGTGCAGAGTGGCCTACAGCAGAGATCGGTGGGCAGGCTCTTGTCCTCAGCCTTCTCCTGGTCTCACGTGACCTCTCTCCTTGCAGTCTGGTCACTCACACCGTCCTTAGTCTTGAAACAAGCTGTGATTTCTCCTGCCTAAGGAGTTCCCAACCCCTGCCAACTCTCCACTTCACCTTGGCTTTCAGCTCTCAGCCCCGTGTCACCCAGTGGCACCCATAGGGAGCCTTTCCATGAATCCCCTGGATAAGATTCAGGAGCCCCCTCACACCATGCATTTCTCTTTCACCCATTTATCACAGGTTTACGTTTTCAGTTTATCAAGGGATAAGCATATATTAGATGTTAGCATGTGCACTTGCTTTTTCACTCTTCCGGCCTTAGCACGTAGTATCTTGCACACGTTTGTGAAATGGATGTGTGAGTAAGAGAATGTAGAAATGCATAGGTCCTTAAGCTGGCCACATGCCTTCCTGTCTAAGAACAACAATTACATTATCACAGGGCAAGCTTGAAGTCATGCTTCTTTTTGGCAAAGACAAGCATTAACAATAGTGTTGCTTTGGTATTTGAACAGGCACTAGGGACACTCTGAGACCCAGTTGCATTATGCAGGTGTATCAAGCTGAGGATTCCAAAGGGTGTCTGGGATTTAAAGCTGTGGGAAAAAGGAACTCAGGTGGGTTCTTTGATCAGACTTCCTGGGCTAGAAGCAGCTCTGCCTCGCTAGCTGTGTGATCTGGGGCAGAACCTGTGCCTTGTCTGTGTCTTCATGGATAAGACACTTCTGGGGTCATTGTGACATGACAACACAACAAAATCATGTATCCAAAGTGCCTCACACATAATAAATCCTCCATACATGGTAATAATTATTGTTTTTTAATTCAGATATTATTTTTTAGGCACTATAATCAAATCCTGGGGACAAATAATATCTTATACCTCTGAATCTTGGTCTCCTTTCACGTGTCAGATTCTAAGTAGAAATGTAATCAACAGAGCCATTTAAATGTGTATGTCCTCAAGATTGCATGGCTGATGTTAATCCAGGCATTTATGATCCCTTAAGGTATGCTTGCAAGAGATACTGGGAAAAACGTAGAATGAGCAAGCACATTTGCGAAGCAGGCTTGGTATTCGTAGCCACATGGAACATGCAAGTGAAAACTCAGCCATGCAAGTTCCTGTGCATGATACCTCCAGTGCGCCACTGAAATGCATGTGTTTCCCTCCAGTGTCACGCAGCTAAGTCCATTAAACGTGATACACCTGAACATTTGGCTGAAGACTAAATATTTCACACTATGGACCACTATGAATAGGCGTTGTTTTCTTTCTGCCAACATCAACAGTTCTTCAGTGTATTATCTGTGGGCTTATTCTCTATTTTATTTTAACCACCATTTCTGTTTTCTTCTAGAACAGCCTAATTTACTCAGTCTCTTAATGATCTGGGCACAACCCAAAGTCAATGGGCCGCACCGGCCTCTGCCTCCCAGGAACCGGGCCAGCGCCGTGCTTTCTGTCTGTGGACGCTGCAGGATAGCAGGGGTATTCTCGCTGACTAATTGCACCCCAGAACCATCTGAGCCGAAACAGCGTCTGGATGGTGCCTAGGAAGAGTAATGTTCATTAGTGTTGTGAGCATGCCATATTGGCCTGCCATTGGTGGTGCATGATAAGCAAAGTTTTTGATTAATTGCTCCATAAGCTTTATTTATGTACGGATTAAATGTGGTATGGGAAGGCATTTTGATGGTGAAATTACTCAGTTTTTCCAAACTCACTTATTCCAGAAATAGGCACTGAGTGTTAACTATGTCTAAGGGACTATTCTAGGCTCTGATTACTCAGTGATGATCAGGATAAGCGAGATCTCTGCTCCCAAGGGGGAGCTTATACTGTAAAGAGGAATGAGGAATAAAGTAACTGATAACTAAGCCAAAGATAATTTGAAATGTGGTATGTGCCAAGCACCCAGCTTCCTTGGGCAATGACACCTCTGTAGCAGGAAAGAGCCAGGAATAGGAAGATCTTGGAAAAGAGGGTCCCAGGTATGGGAAGAGCAAATTCAAAGGTTCTAAAGACAAAAATGAACTTGGCCCTGTGAGAGAGATCAGGAGACTACCTTTGTGGCTAATGAGGAAGAAAGATAGGGGAAGAAAAAGGCTAGATCATGAGAGCCTACTTGGGCCCTTTCAGGAGTTGGGGCTGAGTCCTGAAGCTAGGGAAAGTACTGTGTGTTTGGAATAGGGGAGCAACACAGCCTTGTCGAGATCTGTAACAGACCACTCTGGCTGCTGTCATATCCTAAGAATGGAGGCTCAGACACACGCTCCCACCCTTGTTTTACTTTTTTATTATTGATTTTAATTTATTGTATTTACATAGATTCTAGAGTCGCCCCAAATACATTCCCCTCCCCCATGTTCCCCTCAACATCTCCCTCCCCGCCCTCCCCATAATGCTCTCCTCCTTCCCTTCAGGTTTATCCCTCTGTCCTCTTTTCCTCTAGTCCCTTTGATCCCTCCTCTGTCTCAATTTCGTTCCTCCGTTCTCAATGTTCCTTGGATTCCTCACTTGAGTGGGGTCATATGATATTTTTATTTTTCTGCCTGGCTTATTTCATTTAACATAATAGTTTCCAGGTCCATCCATGTTGTCACAAAATATAATATTTCCTTCTTTTTCATGGCCCATAGTATTCCATTGTATATATGTACCACTGCTTTTTAATCCACTCGTCCTCTGACGGACACTTGGGCTGTTTCCAGATCTTCGCTATTGTGAACAATGCTGCCATAAACATGGGGGTGCATTTCTCCTTTTGAATCAGTGCTATGGTGCTCTTGGGATATATTCCTAAAAGTGAAATAGCTGGGTCAAAAGGTAGTTCCATTTTTAATTTTTTGAGGAATCTCTATACTGTTTTCCACAGTGGCTTTAAGGTTATTATTGATATGTAGTTGTTTATTGCCATTTTGTTCTTTAAACCTACATTCCTCTTTTACTATATTCTTTTCCCCCTTTGTTTTGTTTACAACAGGCCCCCTAACATTTCTTGCAGTATTGATTTGGTTGTAATGAATTCCTTGAGTGGTTTTCTTTTGTTTGTTTTTTTTTTTTTTTGTCTGGGAAGCTATTTTTTTATATTATTTTATTTTATTTTATTTTATTTTACAGGGACAGTGAGAGTTAGAGAGAGGGATAAATAGGGACAGACAGACAGGAATGGAGAGAGGTGAGAAGCTTCAATCATTAGTTTTTTGTTGCCATTGCGACACCTTAGTTGTTCATTGATTGCTTTCTCACATGTGCCTTGACCGCGAGCCTTCAGCAGAACGAGCAATCCCTTGTTGGAGCCAGCGATGTTGGGTGCAAGCTGGCGAGCTTTTGCTCAAGTCAGATGGGCCCCAGGCTCAAGCTGGCAAACTTGGGGTCTCGAACCTGGGTCTTCCCCATCCCAGTCAGACACTCTATCTACTGCACCACCACCTGGTCAGGCTGAGGAGCTTTTTTTTTCTTCTTCTTTAATCTTAAACAATAGCCTTGCTGGATAGAGAAGTCTTGGTTGTAGGCTCTTGTTCTGCATTACTTTGAATATTTCTTGCCATTCCCTTCTGGCCTCAAGTGTTTCTGTTGAGAAGTCAGATGTCATCCTTATGGGGGCTCCTCTGTAGATAATAGACTGCTTTTCTCTTACAGATTTTAGTATTTGTTCTTTATCACTTAGCTTTGGTATTTTAACTATGATGTGTCTCGGTGTAGGTTTCTTTGGGTTTCTCTTTAATGGAGATCTCTGTGCTTCTTGAACTTTTGAGACCCTTCCTTGCATCAATTTAGGGAAGTTTTCAGCTATTATTTCTTCAAACAAGATCTCTATCCCTTGTTCTTTCTCTTCTTCTTCATGAACCATTATGATGCAGATGTTATTTCTCTTCATGTTGTCACAGAGCTCTCTTAGAGTTTCCTTAGATTTTTTTTGAGTCTCTTTTCTTTTTGCTGCTCTGCTTCTGTGCCTTTGTTTATCTTGTCCTCTAACTTGCTGATTCAATCCTCAGCTTCATCCATCCTGCTTTTAATTTCTTCCATTGTGGTTTTCATTTCTGATATTGTATTTATCATTTCTGACTGATTCTTTTTATTATTTCAATGTCCTTTTTTATACTTACTATCTCTTTATTTAGGTGTTCATAATGACTATCCATTGTTGCTCTAAGATCCCTAAGCATCCTAACAATCATTATTTTAAACTCTGCATCTGGTAATTTGGTTATATCTGACTTATTTAAGTTCTTTTCTGGGGATTCCTCTTGATTCATTTGGGTTCCATTCCTCTGCCTGCCCATTTTGTCTGTGTATAAGAAGGGTGTGGCCACAGGAGTCCAATGGGTTTGGCCTCTGTGTTCCCTAGGTGTGGTCTGTCTGCAGGCCTGCCACCCTGTCTGCCACTGCATTTGGCATTCGGGTATGGGTGTTGCAAGCACCGCCCACTGCAGCAGTTGCTACAGTTTTCACCTCTCCTCTATAGGCGAGGCTGTGTTCATGTGTTGGGCCGCTGGCCCTGTCTCTGGGGACAGGGCTGCATGCCTGCACTCAGCCATGGGTCTCCACCTGTTCCCTAGCCTTTGCGCCGCCCCCACTGGTGGGCCTGCACTCACACACTGGGCTGCGAGCCCTGGCTCCAGGAGCAGAGCTGTGCACCCACGTTCTGCCGTGGGTCTCCATAGTTCCCCAATTTTCACCTTGACCCCTGTGTGCTGGACTGTAGGCAGGACCGCTCTTGCTCACCCAGCTGGCAGCCCAGTTAAAATGCTTTTGTGCACCCCTTCTTCCCCTGCTGGGCAGGTCTGAGCTCATTCAGGGCCTCAGTTGTGACTGGCCCAGCTTTCACCCCAACCGGCGGGACCTCGCTTCTGTGTCCCACTGCTGCCTGCCCTCCGGTGAGTCCTCAGCAGTGTGGGTGGGGGCGCTTGCAGCTCAGACCCTAGCACTCAATACTGTATTCCTGATGGTTCCCTCCTTCTAAGCCACTCTGATCTGAGTGCTGGCGAGAGAGTTTGTGTGGTTGGTATCCTGCTTCCGTTTGCTGGTATTGCTGGTTCCAGGGAAATATTCACTTCAGATTTGGGGAATGACTCAGGCCAGGGGTTAGGGTGGCTGTCCCTCAAGGTGTTTCTTCCTGTGTCTCCTAGATTACACTCTCTTCCTGCTACTCGGGTCCTCTCATCTCTCCCCATTCCCCAGAGTCCTGGGTGAGTGGTTGTAAAAGAGGTTTTCTGCTCAATTCCTTTAAAAATAATCCTGGGTCTGAGAAATCTGTTTCTCACAAATAGTATCCTGGCTTGTTTTGCAGCAAAATACTGTCCATACACATCTTCTAGGCTCTGGGGCTGCAGGCTGGGGCTTTGTTCCTGGGGATAAGGACCCTCCCCTCTCTGCTAAACTCACTTCCCGCCATGCGAGTCCCTCCGGGCTGCTGTTCACTCCTGGGAGCTGAGCAGCCCTCTCCGCATTTCTGCTTTTTCTACCAGTCTCAGTGTGGCTTCTTCAGTGTTCCTTGGTTAAAGAATCCTGTTAGTTTAGTCCAAAGTTGGTTTTCCAGATGATGCTTCTTAAAATTAAGTTGTAATCCACTTTGGTTCTGGGAGGTGGAAGTTGGTACGTCCGCCTACTCCATCGCCATCTTGCCGCCTCCCCCACTCCCGTTTTCATCATCAATCCTCTTCTGAAGAATGACATAAAGATGAACTACTTTTATTCTTACTTTGGAATAATTATTTGATGCCCTAATATTACCTAGTCCCTATACATACATATACAGACATTCATATATATATGATGTACTTATGTTTTCCAAGCTGCTGGGTTCTCCTAGCTTAACTTCAGAAATATATTTGACTTCCCTTATAATTTGAATCCCCCACCCTGGATGTGGGGTAAATCCCTTAATTATAGTGGGTCTTTAAAGAGTTTTGTGCAAAACATTCAGTATGTAAGCAGAGAAAGAAAGGGCCACCTAAAATAGATAGTGCCTGCAAAGACATTTCTCAGCTAGTTTATCCCAGAGATTTTTAGTAGAAACTAATCCAACAAATGCAGACTCATGGGATGGGCTGTGATTTCCCTCTCTCTGGAGTCTGAAGAGAGCTGGGCAGAAAGCAAGTGGATATAACTCCTGACAAGAATGGCTTCTTCAGGATGAATGTTTTTAGAGATGACCTTTGGATAATGTTTATCTGAATGTTTGGCACCCACAGGCTATAAGGTTTGAGCTCCAGGAACTCTGTCCATCTGCTCCACCACTGTGCCTGGTACTTAGTATGTGCTCAATAAATGCTTACTTTTCTGTTGGTTAATATTAAGTAGTTTGGCAGGAAACAACAGCAACAGCATTTGTCCTTGGAGTGTTTGGGAAATCAAGAGTATATACCCTTTTCTGTTCATAGGGTCCAAGGTATGACCTGTGAGTAGGTGATAGAGAAATGAAAAATGGAAGAGAGGTTCACCAGATGTGAGAATGTCAGAACCTAAGAGTTAAGGGTGTGAGTGAGTCACCATGTAAAGGCAGGAGTTGGGGTGAACTAGAAGTCCATGAGTCAGATACCTAAATCTCTGATGGATAAGAAGGAATGATCAGAAGACAAGTGTATGACAGTGACTAGGTGAGGTGCTGTGGGAGGATGATAAGGCTTAGTGTCACATGTCTCAAAGGATGCAGATTTGGCAGTATCCATTGGGTTAAAGCTCAATGACCTGTTTGTTAGTCTTTCTGTCTGAAACAATCTCCTTGAAACAGGGCAGTGTGGTATTACTTGTTGCATTCCCATGCCTGGAATGCGGTGGCATCCACTATATCTTTGCTATAGCGACAAAGTATTCCATCCTGCTATGCTCACCTGAAAAGCTCCATGGTTCACAACTCTTAGTCCTACTCACAGTGAGGTGTTCAAGCCCCTGTTCTCTGTGTACTAAGCACTCCAAGCAGCACTTTCCTCAGCATTGACTGTTGTTTATTTCTGTGAGCCTCCTCTAAAGCAGCAGGTCCTGGGAGCAGGCCACTGTCCCTGTCATCTCTATAATCCTGTGCTTAGCCCACCAACATATTTAGTTGTTGCTAAGTACCTTTTGTTAAAAATAAAATGAAATGCTTTAATCATATGTTATATGCTTCTCACCCTCTAAACCAGAAAGACTTAGGTTGACTTAAAAGAGTATTTCACCAAGACAAAATTTGTCATATCCAATGTGAAGAAAGTATAATTAACCAAATTTGACAAGACATTTGATAAGTTGCAAGGCACTATTCAAATCCACATTGTTGTTACTTATACGGTCATTCTTATATACAGCACGGCCTGACCAGTGTGTGCACATGTTTTGACTGTTTGGACAGAGAGACATGTGGAGCAGTGAATGGACTGATGAGTGTGATGAGTAGGTGGTAGTCACAGTCTTGCACTGGCTTTGACAAGGACAAGTAGAGAAAGATGGCAGAAACATGAGGGAGGATGAGTTAGCTTCAGTGTTGATTGAATGTGAATTGGGAATATTGTTTAACAGAAGTTGAAAGTCATCTGAGTAAATAAGGCTTTTCAAGGTGCCACCAGGAGATAGGTGATGGAAGAGCCACAAAGATCAGGTTTGACTGGGTGTCAGTCCCAATAAGCTAACGTGCCTGATGTAGAGGGCAGCTGACTCTGCCAGAGTAAACTCTGTTATGCAAACATCCCACTAAACACATCAGGCAACTGAAAATGTGGCTGAGAAATTGTGACGTGCCCAGAGAAGGGGCTCTTGACCCTGAAACCTACCTGATTTCACATTAAAATGACTCCTACCTGATTCCCCTCTCTATATTGAGGTTGGCGTTCTAGTTAGGTCAGAGAAGACCTGGTTTCCACTGGCCATCTCCCAAATTGTCCATAGATACCAAGCTGAGATCACTGTGAGCCAGTTCTTACTCTAGAAAATATACTACTTTCTTTTACTCAATTAACAAACATACACTGAACACCCAGTACTAGCCAAGCATTAGAACTACAGGGATAGGACCTGCCCTCAGTATGGTTGTAGGGGAGATGGATACACCAATAAACCTAATAAAGTGTGATGTAGCAGCAGGAGGTCATTGTTGTGCACTTTGGTTCCACAGGAGGGTTATGCCTGTGGTTAAAATATCACTTTCTACCACTTTATAGCTGGTTAATTCCCAGTAATTTAAATACCCACTGAAGCCTTAGGGTCATCATCCATGAAGTGGTGGAGATGATTGGCCTTGTAAGGATTCAGTACAATGAGCATGAAGGCATTATTAGTCCAGGGGTAGTAATAGTAAATCTCCTACTCATCCTCTCCTTTTATTCCTGCGATTACTGCTCCCATCCTTCCTGTAATTGTTCTGATAGCACCTTTTATTACTTGTGATGCATAGAAGTGGAAACCAAGTAGAGGTAGAGAGCTTGGAGGATTGGAAGAGGTTCCTAGAAGGTTTTGGAATAAGTAACTCTTCACTTCAGATCTCAAATAAAGAATGGAGTTTAACTAGGAAGGGAAAGGTAGGAAGATCACTCAGACAGACGAATCAGCAGAAGCTACCCATCTCTGCCTCTAACCATCCTGTTTTCTCCATTCATTCAACACATATTTATCAAATATCTACTGAGTGTAAAATATGACCTCTCATTTCTGCCCTGACATACTAGACAGACAAAATTTGTTTGAAAAAGCTCATCTTCACTAGCTATTAGAGAAATGCAAATCAAAACTACAATGAGATACCACCTCACACCTGTTAGATTAGCTATTATCAACAAGACAGGTAATAACAAGTGTTGGAGAGGTTGTGGAGAAAAAGGAACCCTCATCCACTGTTGGTGGGAATGTAAAGTAGTACAACCACTATAGAAGAAAGTATGGTGGTTCCTCAAAAAATTAAAAATAGAACTACCATATGACCCAGCAATTCCTCTACTGGGTATATACCCCCAAAACTCAAAAACATTGGTACATAAAGACACATGCAGCCCCATGTTCATTGCAGCATTGTTCACAGTGGCCAAGACATGGAAACAACCAAAAAGCCCTTCAATAGATGACTGGATAAAGAAGATATGGTACATATATACTATGGAATACTACTCAGCCATAAGAAATGATGACACAGGATCATTTACAACAACATGGATGGACCTTGATAACATTATACTGAGTGAAATAAGTAAATCAGAATAAACTAAGAACTATATGATTTCATACATAGGTGGGACATAAAAGTGAGACTGAGGGACATGGACAAGAGTGTGGTGGTTACCAGGGGTAAGGGCACAAAGAAAACCAGATAGAAGGTGATGAAAGACTATATGACTTTGGGTGATGGGTACGCAACAAAATCAAATGTCAAAATAACCTGGAGATGTTTTCTCTGAACCTATGTACCCTGATTGATTAATGTCACCCCATTAAAATTAATATTAAAAAAATCAGGAGTTTTTTTTTTCTGATTTACTTATTTCACTCCGTATAATGTTATAATTTCATACATAGGTGGGACATAAAAGTGAGACTATGACACATGGACAAGAGAGTGGTGGTTACGGGGTGGGGCAAGGGAGGGGAGAGTGGGATAGGGAGGGGGGGAGGGGCACAGGGAAAACCAGATAGAAGGTGACAGAGGACAATTTGACTTTGGGTGACGGGTATGCAACACTGTTGAATGATAAGATAATCTGGAGATGTTTTCATTGTACATATGTACCCTGATTTATTGGTGTCACCCCATTAAAATTAATAATAATAAAAATAAAGTAAAAAAAAATCAGGAGTAGGCCCTGGCTGGCTGGCTCAGTGGATAGAGTATCTTCCTAGCATATGGACATCCTGGGTTTGATTCTTGCTCAGGGCACACAAGAGAAGTGACCATCTGCTTCTTTGCCCCTCCCTCTCTCCCTTCTCTCCCCTTTTCCCTCTAGCAGCTAGTGGTTCAGTTGGTTAGAGCATTGGCCCCTGGCGCTGAAGATAGCTTGGTTGATTGAAGCATTGGCCCCATACAGGGGTTGCAGGGTGGATCCCACTCAAAGCGCATGTGGGAATCTGTCTCACTATCTTCCCTCCTCTCACTTAAAAAAAAAATTAGGCGATACAATTTCTAAGGTCCAATACCTTATGCAATAAATACATTAACCAAAGGTAACCTGTCAATTGATTTTCTTTATAAATTGGTTCATATTTCAAATAGCCCAGGAAAGCTCACTACAGGAATAATATGACAGATATTCTGGAGTAGGAAATCCTTCCATAATATGAAGCATCATCAGTCTTACCTTTGCTTACTGATAAATCCAAATATTGGAGGCAGTTCTCCCTGCTCCCCTAGGTGTGCTAAGACATACGTTTAGCCAGGTGGTTAGCTCTCCCTATGCCAAGCATAGGAAAACATTTCTACAAGGAAAAAACATCATTTAGAACGAGGTTCTGACATGTATATCATGAGTGTTTAAGTTGGTTGGCAACATTAGTATTTGTTACTTAGAGCAAACCAATGAAGGAGATAAATATGGTTCATTGTACACCCAGAAGCCAAAGGCTAGGGGATGTGGCTTGATCCCAGCAGCACCACCAGCAGCAGGCATGAACTCTATCACAACTTCTGAGTATCGGCAGCAGCCAAGACCACGTGTCAGTGCAGCTAGTACCGAATGTTAGGGTGTGTCAAAGTAACCTGCTTCTGCCTGTGAGGAGGGTAGGGTGAGCTGCTAATTATATTCAGATGTTAAAAGTTTAATACCTAAGAATACGACTAGCAGGGGAATAGAGCAATTAAGGGATTTGGAGACATTGAGAAGATTTTTAAAATATTTATTTGGGGCCTATATGTCAGATCATCACATAAAAATAATATAAATAGAGGCCAAAGGTAAATGCTGTACTTTGCATATTTTAGATTTTTCATCTCTGGTACATAATAACATGCAATCACAATTTCCATATGGGAATATTTAGGGAAGAAACTCATTTGCTAAGTTTTTACTTAAGCCCATAGAAAAATCATGAGCAAGACAAAGTGGTAAGTTAGTTACCTGTACCAGTCTCTGGAGAATTTATTAATAACAGTTATAAAAGTCATAAAATGCTGCTGATTGTCACTTGAATGAAAATAGCACATGGCATATTTATTTAAGAATGTTATTTTTATGTATTAAAATATTATCCTGCAGGTTTCCTGCCAGGTGAGGATAGAGAGAGCAATCTGGCCTCTCAGGGTCATGACATCTTTAATAATCAGGATACCTTATAATTGCGTGGCACAATTACGTGGCACTGTGGTTTATACAGGGATTAGAACATAATGTTTAATTTAACCCTCATAGTAACCTGTGACTGGTTAGTTATTACCATCATCATTTCAAAAATAAATCTAAAGCTCATAGAGGTTAAATAATCTAAACAAGGTAACAGGATCAGTGGGGATAAGCCACCAGGTGATCTGTCCTCTCTTTTCTAGAATCTAAATGGAGAACTCTTTCTTGGGAGAAAAAAGTTATTCTGCCTCTTAAAGGCTGCCCAACCTGGAATATCACTTGTGAGAGCTACTTAGATCTGCTTGTGCCTAAGAAGGTGAGTTCTACTTTATTTAGACACAGAACTCATCCCCAAATGAAAAGTCAATATGAAAGATCCAAGTTACAAAGCTGACAAATCTGAAAATCTGTTTTTTCTGTGTTCCTTCTCCTGACATTGAGCCTGGTGATGGAAGCCTGGCTGTCTCCCCTCTTGGCTGATACACTGTTAGTTGCTTTGCTTCGTTCGCGCTCATTTATTAGGGAAGACTGGAGTCAGCAGCAGATGTCTGTTTTAAATGAGAACAGAGTGGGATTGGGTTTTCATTTTTATTTGAACTTCAAGCCAGTGTATTGAAAATAATTAAGTCTTTGGAAGGGTAAAATTGCAATCGACATAGGCCCCTTGCCAACATAGGCGAGTGCATTTTTCCGATTTTAAACAGGCACTGACTCTCAAAAAGGTACAGTACATCTCAGCCACACAGGCCCCCTTTCTGTTTCTTGAAGGTGCCAAGTTCTTTCCCACGGAGGCTCTTGCACTGGCTGTTCCCTCTGCTTGGAGCATTCTGATCCTGCAGCATGAACTGGCTTCTTCTTGTCCACCATACTAGACTGAAATGTCAATGGAAAAATACCATCACTGTCCAAGTGAAGTGTCTTCTTCTACAAAGGTCTATAAGAACAGGGAGGGTCCAGGTCTGTCTTGTTCTTCTCTGTGTTCTGCATCCTCAGAACCTTGCTAGTGCCTGACACATTATTAAGTGATGAGTACTTAATAAATATTTGTGGATGAAGGAAGGGTCTTGAGTAATTAGACCCGATTTATCCTTTTTGATTGCCTAATGTGTTGATTATTAAGTCATTGTTAGGTAACAAACTACCTGTACATTTGGTGGATTAAAATAGCAATCATTTATCATTTATTTATGCAGTCCGCAGGTTGCAAGTTGACTCATGAACATTGGGCTTGACCGGGGCAGCTCTGCTGATCTTGGCTGGGCTCTCACAGCCCTGCTGGTCAGCTGGGGTTAGCTTATGTGGGTTGAGCTTAGCCTATGTGTCTATGATCAACACTGTAGGTCTGAAGGTGCAGGTTGGCTCTAAAGTCTCCCATCCTCCTTCAACCAGCAGGCTACTTAGGACATTTTTGTTTGGTTGCTTGTTTATTTATTTTTCAATGTAATGGCAGAGGCACAAGAGAACCAACAGAAACACATGAGACTTCTCAAAACCAGCTCAGAAGGGGCCCACTGGCACAACTGCACACATGCTATTGGCTAAAGCAAGACATGGCCACGTCGGCCCAAAGTTAAGGGACAGGGCAGTATACTCTGCCATGAGGAGGCTATAGCAAAGGTGTGAATAGAGAGAAGGCCAAAGAATTAGGGTTAATAATGCAGCCCTTCACATCTAAGGATACAAAATAGTTCAACTGTGTAATCAAAAAAGGAACACAAGGGAGTGTGCTTAATAGGAGAGCCCACTCCCCATTTTCTCAGGGTCTCCAGCACTCTCCTTCTGTGCCAGTCTCCCTGCATAACATCTTTCTGTGTGTCCCTTTCCTTTTTCTCTGTCCCTTCACTGCAGTGCCATTTCTAAATTGTGCTAGCTTTTTCTTTTTTTCATTCTTTCTTCCTAACATTTTATGTCTTCCCTAAATAATAAGAAAATTATTTTAATGATATTTATTGTATAGTTTTAAATTTCCACTCCAGAAATTTATCTAACATGAGGATTTGAACATGTACTCAAAGGGTGTTCATTGCAACAATATTTTCATTGAAAAAAGTCTGTAAAGAACTTAAATGTCTATTAATAGGAGACTGATTAAATAAAGTATAATACATCCATACAGTGAGAGCTCATATAGCCATTTGAAATTAATGAGGTGGCTGACTGAGGTAGTGGTGCAGTGGATAGAGTGTGGACCTGGGACTCTGAGGTTCCAGGTTTAAAACCCTAAGGTCACTGACTTGAGTGTGGGCTTATTCAGCTTGAGCGTGGGGTTACAAGCTTGAGTGAGGGGTCACTGGCTTGAGTGTGGGGTCATTGACATGACCCTATGGTCGCTGGTTTGAAGCTCAAGCTTGCTGGCTTGAGCAAGGGGTCACAGGCTAAGCTTAAGACTCCTGGTCAAGGCACGTATGAGAAGCAGTCAATGAATAAAGTGATGCAACTATGAGTTGATGCTTCTCATTTCTCTCTCTCTCTCTCTCTCTCTCTCTCTCTCTCGCCTGCGTGCGAGCAGCTGATTGAATTTGTAAAAGGATTCATCGGGAAATCCTTCCAAATGGAGTGCTCTTTCAGAGCATTTAAAATGAAATTCAAGTTATAAAGATGAGATTACAGTGTGGCATTTTAGAAATGGCCCTGTTTCATAGAGGGAGATATATCTGAAGGGAAATACTTCTGGAATAGAGGTAAAAGCTACCCTTTAGCATAAATTATTGCTACCCAAGTCACCTCTGAAGAAAAAAAAACTTAAATAAAGCATTGAAATCAAGGTTTAGCAACTAGAAAGCACAACCAACAAATACCTCAGTGATGATGAAATAGCATTTGCTGTGGAGAGAACTTGAGGTCTTTGTAGCACACCCAGTAATAATGTTGACCAGACATCTGGGCATCCTTAGCTCAGTCGAATTCACCTACAAAAATAACCATCAGAGGTGCCTTCTCTCTAAAACAAGAGGATAAAATGAGATCCCTCTAAGGTCTCTGGTATTTTCAACATTCTGTGATTGCCAGTGAATGTGCCAGTGTGGTGTGGCCTCTGAACATGTGTGTATAAATACCATGGAATACATGACTAGCTTCTGCCATCAGTAAAAAGCAGTTCAACAAAGGAAAATAACTTAGAGCATAGGTTTAGAAGTTCCCAGAGAAATTTAAATTCTTTCTTTTTCTTTTTTTTTTGTCCTTTAAAATATTTATATTAGTAATATATGAATAATTCTAATTCTAGCCATATGTAAACATGTAGGACAAACAATGAAAATTATCTTTCTCCAACTCTGTTTCCCAGAGATAACCACTGTTGTTGCATTTTTAAAATTCCCCATTTACTATGTAGTTAAACATTATGCATGTATTCTTATTTTTAATACAAATGGCATCATATTATATGTGTCATTCTGTAACTTGCTTTTATACACCATATGCCTTAGAGATTATTTTTGTATATATAGGTTTACTTTATTGTTTTGAAAGGATTATGTAGAATTAGTGCACCATAATTAATTTAAACATTTTTCTAAGATGATAGTAAGGTGACTTCCAGTCTTTCACCTTATGATATTGCTATGAGTAGCCGGGGGTCCAATTTTCATATTCCTGTATAAGTATTTCTACAGATAGAGTTCAAGAAATGGGATTGCTGAGTCTAAATTTCTGTCCATTTTCAGTTTGGATGATTATTGTGAATTACCATCTACAAAAGCTTCACCCATCTCTGCTCTCTGCAAAAGTATATTAAAGGGCCTATTTCTCCACATAACGACTGAAAGGCCATTATCAACCTTTTACAATTTTTTACTAATTTTTTTATTTTACTTTACAAGTCCCCAAGTTCTGGAGAGCTTGGGATCTCCTCAAATATTTATTGGACAATTGTGTTTTTCTCTGAAAAGTCTGTTCATAATTCTTTGCATGTTTCTAAAAAGTTATTTGTCTATTCCTTATTGATTCACAGGGGCAGTGTGCATATTTGGATATTGGTGCTGCCTTTTGTCTCTTGAATATCTTGCACAAATTTTTCCAAGTCTTTTTCTTTTTAACTTTATGGCATATTTCCTATATAGAAGTCCCTAATCTTTGTTTTCATATAATTCCTTTTTGATTCTTGCTTAGAACAAGATTATTTTGCAATGATTCTCCAGAACTTTAGGTTCTATACTACTAGAAGGTAATGCATGTATTCATGTATATTATGCTAAAAATAGTTTTTAGAAATGAGCTTTAAAATATGTTCATTCTTATTGATGCTTCTGAAGATCTTCTATCAGAGTAAGTATACTATCTTTCATCTGCTTCCCTTCAGTCCTCCATGACATCCTGAAAGCGTGCCTTCTCTGGTACGGAACAGACCATGTGCAGGATGAACCAAGCTGTCAGTGGTTACAGCTGGCCCTCCCGTCCTTTCTCCGTGAGGATGGCAGCACATTTACCCCAGCTCCCGACCTCCAAGTAGGGAGCATAGTTCTCCTGACCATTCATTTTCATAACCACAACTCAGTAACCTCCATCTTCTCAGAGATTGCTCCTCCCTTCTCTCCCTCTATGCATTCCTTCTTCCTTTTCTTCCTCTCTCCTTTCTTTCTTCTTTTTAACTTTCCCATCCCTCACCAACACTCCTATCTCTCTCTCTCCCTCCCCCACCCCCCCATGCCAACGCGTGTGTGCATGCGCATGTGTGTTCTGCTCTCAGAGAGCCCTCATTCTGCGTTTCCAATGTTGTTCTGTTTTCTTCTTTGGAAGAGGCTTTGTGGTTTGCAGTGCTCACCCTCAGACATATCATAAGGCTGCTGAAAAGCCTGGACTTTGGCCTCTGGGAGACCTGGGTTTAGAATCTGGCACTGTCTCTTCTAATCTGTGTGATGTTGCTTCTGATCTTCCTGGGTCTCAAGTCATTCTTCTGTAGACTGGGGAGTCACAGCACCTATCACAGGATATTACTGGAAGGGTAGAATAAAGTATGTGAAGAATTTGATCCTGTGCTGGAATTTAGTCAATGAGATTAGTAAATGGCAGGCACTATTCTTATCACCTTACTTTATTCTTACCTGCAGTCTGATGACTGGGGGAAATGATCCTCTCTCATGTCATAGACAAGGGAACAAAGGCTGCGTACAGTCATAATCATGGCCCTGGTCTCCTGGCTCCTGGGTCAAGTGCCCTGACTGCTTCCTGGTCCAGCCTCAGGGTTTGCATTACCTATGCACCACCTGACATTCATTTTCTCAATACAATTTAAGTTGACTTGTCTTTGACTTGTGTAAATAGCTATGATATCTATGAAAACATAGGTTTTAAATGCTGCTTGTAATTTATCTCATAAACATGGAAAGCGATATTAACTATGAGCACTTTAGGCTCATCTGAGCCCCACTGGAATCATCTCAAGTGACATGGGCAGTACCTGGCCCACATGAGGGGAAAGCCCCTGCACTATATGATGATGTCCCAAGATCCACACCCAAACCCAAATGTAGTGGCCGGTGAGCCTTCCCTCAGCAGCTTCTGTTGAGGGCGTTTCTGGTCCTCTGGCTGCAGTGAGGCCACTTTGTTGGCTAGCCCAACTCTGCCTTTGTGAAATACCAGAGGAGCCCCACTGATCCCATGGTCCTCAACATCAACAAAGAAAATGAAGAAAATTCAATGTAATTTAAATAAGTGTTTTGCGGATTGCGTATGAACATATCAACCACGTGCAGCAGAAGAGGCGTTATGCCTGAACTCCAAAAATGGGGTGAGTGCTGAAACCTGTGGGCTTCATTGGTCTCAATCAAGTAGTCTGCTGGAGGCAAGGCTGCTGAGGCTGCAGTGTGGCTGTTTTGTCCAATTCTGGGTCATGTAGTTATAAGAACACTGCTGTCCCCGGGCGACAGAAGGAGAGTGATGCATGTGGGTAAGAAAGTGGGAGGAATAAAATGTATTCTATCAGGAGTGACTTGAGAGAATATCCTGAGGAACCTTGGGTCTGATGCTGGATTGGTCCAGATGGTCTGCACGGAACCAATGACTAATTCATCCCTATATCAGGGAGGGTTTCCCAGAAGTAAAGCTCCCTCTCCTCTCTATTGCCACAGCATTCTGGGCTTCCTCTGTCACTCTTCTAAATCTCCCATATTTGTTTATTCAGTTTTCCAACAAATATATATTTATTGAGGACCTACTCTGTGCTTTGGCTCACATTATGTTCTAGAAATACAGAGATAAACAAAAAATATAGACATATTCCCTTAAGAAATAAGATCATTTCTTAAAGATCTTATTTTCTAAAAGGCATTACAGAATGTCCTATCCACAGTTAAAAGGTCACTTATTCTATACCACATGTTTAATATGTTATAAAGCCCTATGTCATGCTTTTCAAATACATTAACTTACTTCATACATGATAAGTACTGTTAACTTCCGTTTTACAGGTGAGAAAATTGAGAAGTGAACTTACTTGCTCATGGTCATGCAGCTAGCAAGTGGCAGAGCTATGATTCAAACCTGCTTCTGAAGCAATTGTTTAATGAATGGATTGCTAAAAGGAAATTAGAAGAGCCTGCTGTAGAAAACAGGTGCTGGAACTGAGTGATGGGCTAACTCGTCTGGTAGACAGCTCTGCCCCCCACCCCCACCCCCGCAAGCACGGGCTGGATGAGATGTTTCACAGACATGATAGAACGGAGTGATTGGCTATATGAGTTCTAAAACCTTGCCACTTTCAAATCCCTAGAATCTAGGGTTAAACTTCACAAGATGCCACCTCCTGTTTTCTCAGTGTGCCACACCTTGGGGCTGTTCCTCCGTGCCCCTGGTATGTTTAGATCATTTCCAAGAAAGAAGCCTGCCTTCCTGGCTGGGCCACCAGCCTGGGTGGGTGCGTGGATGAAAGTGCCTCTGACAGGCATCCTTTCCCAGCCCCCTGCAGCTGCCGTGGGTACTGGAGGACAGAAAAAGAACTCTAGAGCCCAAGAGAACTTGAAAGGCTTGGACAGAATTTTTCTTTCAATTATTACATTCAAAGTCCCTTTTATCTTCCTGCTTCCACTCCACTGGGCTTTGAGGGAAGAAGGACATTCTGTCTTTTCATGCCCAACTGGACTGATGAGAAAACTTTGCAAACCTGGATTGCAGTTGTGGACAGAATCGAGGAGAAAGTAGCATTTCCCTCTAACCTTCCCCTTGCTAACAAGACAGGCCCGGAAGAGTTCTTGCTGAGGTAATGACGTGGAACACAATTAAAGAGTAATTAAAACACTGGAAGTCAGTTTTCACCTCTGCCTGTAAATTCCGCAAGTGGAGTGGGGACCTGCAGCGCTGCTCCGAGGCGCAAGGCCCTGGAGATGGTGAGGTCAGCTGGGTGAACAGAGCGTGTCCAGTCTCACGCACAGCCCTCTCGCTTCCCTTTGCTGTTTTTGAGCTTTCCATCCTTCACCAAGGGGTATCTTCTAGAATAGAGCAAAAAAGAAAAAAAGGAGGGGGTGCCCAGTATAAGAGCTGGAGCTGTGACTCTGTGCCTTTGTGCAAATCAGGAAAACATGTCCCGCCTCTAGATGCAGGAAGCCCTGTGCCAAGTTGTGTGGCTTGGGGAACGGAGATGTGTATGTGTGTGTGGGAGGCTTCAGCCACCTAGCCCCTTTCAGCTGGTGCCCTTGTCGAGGGTTGGCCAGCCATGAGCCCATTTCTTGCTTCATCAAGGACCCCGTAGAATTGTGTAAGTATAGTGCTTGAGGACTCAGTTTCCCCACTAAGAACAAAGCTGGATTCTCAAGGTCTTGGTTGCATACACATGTGGATTCTTGAAAAGTGCCATGGTTTTCAAACTGGCCTTTGAGGACTTCTTCACATTCCAAAGAAGAGCTGATGTAGGCCCTGGCCAGTTGGCTCAGCAGTAGAGCATCAGCCTGGTGTGTGGATGTCCCAGGATTGATTCCCGGCCAGGGCACACAGGAGAAGCAACCATCTGCTTCTCCACCCCTTTCTCTCTCTCTTTCTCTTTCTTCCCCTCCTTCAGCAATGGCTCATTTGGAGCAAGTTGGCCCCGGGCACTGAGGATGCCTCCATGGCCTCACCTCAGGCACTAAAATAGCTTGGTTGCTGAGAAATGGAGCAACAGCCCCAAATGGGCAAACCATCACCCCATAAGGGGCTTGTCTGGTGGATCCTGGTTGGAACACATGCGGGAGCCTGTCTCTCTACCTCTCATTTCTCACTTAAGAAAAAAAAAAACTGATATGAGGAACAAGGTAGGAGATCAAGATACACCTTTTTTTAATAGAGGCAGCTCAAACTTGATATTCAGCATCGTGAGCTCCAGCATAGAAGTGAGGGGGAGGGAATCCTGAGGCAAAAACAGTAAACTGAACACAGTGAGTCTGCGCTTCTGGTTGTTGTGTCAGTGGGAACCTTCTTAGTGTGAATTATTTGTTTGGGGAAGGCTTATCGAACTTTTTTTGCTTAGCTGTTCTTATTACTATCTGATTTTCTGGGCATGATAGACCTTAAGTTTGCAGGTGTTTCTAAGATGGGGAGGAAGAGAATAGTTTCTGGATGCCCCAGAGTTTTATGCATTCTAAGGTGGTTTGGAGGTTCGAATTTTATACAGCACCTGGTCTCCCATCTGGTGCTCATACAGTGGACCTTATTGTGAGCAAGGAGGAGTCAGTCATTCCAATATCCTCCAGACTCTGAATCAGGGATGAACTGACTCTACTGTTCCTTACTGCCCATGTGAGATGTACTGCTCATGCTACCTCAAAAAATTTAACCAATGGTAACCATCCCAAGTGCTGGGAAGTGAAACAATTCATATTTGCTTGTCTCAGATATTACGTGTCCCAGAACAAATGGGATGTCCTAGGAAGTCCAAAGATAAAGTAGGGGTTCTGGGTCACTCCTAGGGGGATGATGAAGCTTCTCTTGGAGCAAATAAAAAACTCAGTTGGGTTTTGTTTTCTCAGACAATTGAACTGAACTTCTAGTGCTGAGCACCCAATCTAATTGCCTCTGACATATGACTGTCTCTGGAAAGAAGATGTAGGGTTTGGTATGGTACCTTCCCTGTCCAATTCAGCTCTGGAACATTCATCTTGGCCTTAATTACTCAGCCCACAAACAACCCCCTGGGGAGAAGCCTGATTAGAACCTGGGAGAGTTAGGCTGGTGTGTGTGGCTCAGACAGTCCTGTGTAGGTCTGCCCATGAAACTTAACCTGTGGATCTGGGGCTATCTCAGCTGCACCTGGTAAAATCTGTAATAATGTCTCATTGTATTTAACAGTTTCTTGAGTTCCTATGAGACTTTTACACTTACTCTCATAAAATTTTCATTGTAGAAAAGAGCTTGTTTTCCATACCTTAAGGTAGACAAAAAAGAGAAAGTGTAAAGAGGAAATAAGAGAAATAGACAAGGAAGAAAGTTAATCAGTACACATGAATTTATAATCCCTGAGTATATGTCTCCCCAAATCCACTATAAATAATTACAGTAAAATAACATCACAACCACCATTTGTTGAGTATTTATGGTAACAGCTATTGCAGGATGCCTCACAAATATTATCCTCATTAATCTAATTATTTATTCATTCAACAAAAATTTAGTCTATTATATTTTGAGTACTGTGCTAGTGACTGGGGTTTAATCATGTGCAAAAACAGCCAAAGTTTCACTTTCACAGAGATTATATTTCTATGAGAGAGCTGACAATCAAATGATTCTCAAATACAAATAAAATTTCAAGTGAAAAGGCATTAAGAGAAAATGGGAACAAGATAGAATTGAAGTTACAAGAAGGCATCTATTCCAATCAGGGGTCACAGAAATCTCCCCAGAGTGTAGATGAACTGAGGTTGAAATGATGCATTACCCAAGCCAAATGATAAGTGAAACACCTGGTGGTTGGTGGCACATAGCTATTCAACAGAAGCTGGGAAGGTACAGAAGTACTGAGAGCAACATGGGGTTGAACACGCTGAATGCTCAGGGATTCAGAAGAGGGAGCATTCTCATCAGCTGGATGGGCCAGTGGAATTCCCCTGCAGAACGGGTATTGAAAGGAGCCTTGGCTGCCCAAAAGAAAGGCTCTGCCCATGTATAAAGCTGCTACTTGAGATGCTTGGGTGTAGTGTTTTGACTGCAGGGCATGGAATTTTGGCACCCTGAGCAATCCCACAATCTGTAAAGTAACAGTTCTCAAAAAAGAACAATGCAAAATCAGAAGGCATTTTTGGTTGTCACAACTCAAGGTGAGGGCAGGTGTTTCTATTTTCATCTAACAGGTAGAGGTCAGGGATGCTATAGATCAGGGGTCCTCAAACTTTTTACACAGAGGGCCAGTTCACTGTCCCTCAGACCATTGGAGGGCCACCACATACAGTACTCCATACACTGACCACCGATGAAAGAGGTGCCCCTTCCGGAAGTGCTGCGGGGGCTGGATAAATGGCCTCAGGGGGCTGCAATTTGGCCCGTGGGCCGTAGTTTGGGGACCTCTGCTGTGGATCATCCAAAAATACACAGGACATTGCCACACAATTGCCAGACCAGATGCCCATATTGCTAGGGTTGAGAAACTGCCCAGTGACTCAGTGGACCATAGGATGAATACTTAGGGGCAACATTCCAGTCTCTGAAGTACCTCTCAGTGACTTAACCAGTTTCGGTATCTTTTTCTCTAGATGCTGTTTTTCTTTATCATCAGCTTTATGTTGATAATTGCTCAAATGCTTGTTACTGAAACTTATCTAATTCATCTCAATAGCCCCTACCATAGGCTCTTGTGTGAAGGAAGAAGGAAGTCTTGGATGGAACTCATCCTTACCATGGATGAGTCTCAGATCAATTTGGATTGGTCTTGGGATCATTCTAGATACCTCTCTTTCTCTTCCTCCCTACATCCAATGGATCAGAAAAATCCTGTGTGTCTATTTAAAAATGTAATCCACCTTACCAGCTTGTCAGAAACAACCTCAGTTCTCACCTGTATTCTTGTTCATCCTCTTGCTTCCACCCCAACAATGTTGACTGATCGGCCCAGTGGCTCACTCTCTGAACCCATTTTTTACCTTCAGCTCCAGACCACTAGCTTCATTTCTATTCTTTTTTTTTTTTTTTTTTTTTTGGCAGAGACATAGAGTCAGAGAAAGGAACAGATAGGGACAGACAGACAGAAAGGGAGAGAGATGAAAAACATCAATTCTTTGTTCTAGCTTCTTAGTTGTTCATTGATTGATTTCTCACGTGTGCCTTGACAGGGGGGGCTACAGCAGACCGAATGACCCCTTGCTCAAGCCAATGACCTTGGGCTCAAGCTGGTGAGCCTTGCTCAAACCAGATGAGCCTGTGCTCAAGTTGGTGACCTTGGGGTCTCGAACCTGGGTCGTTCATATCCCAGTCCGATGCTCTATCCACTGTGCCACCGCCTGGTCAGGCTCATTTCTATTCTTAAACACACATAGACCTCTTCCTGCCTCAAGCATTTTTCATGTATTCTGGTCTCTACCTGGGACACAGTTTCCCCAGAAATTCTCATGCCTCATTTACACACTTCATTCTGCTTTCTACTCATGCAATCTCATCATAATAGTCTTTCTTGACATCCTTATAAACTAGTAGATTTAATCCTTTGCTGCCCCCTTCTCTATTTTTCTTCATATCACTCAACTCTACATGACTTTATATTCTATATTTATATCTTTCTTTATTCCTTTTCTTTCTCTTCCACTAGAATATATGCTTGTGGAATACAAAACAGATGTATTCCCAGGTCCTAGAACAAAGTTTGAACCATCAGGAGTGTTCCATAAATTACTTGTAAGTGAAGGATAAAATTGATGTCCACAAGAACACATGAGACCATGAGAGGTAGGACAGGAAGGATGGGGAGTAAGACAATAAGAAAGATGTCAGTTTGGGTCAGCATTAGACATTGAAATGGGATGATGAATCAGGAAGTCCCCACTGAGGTGGCAGAAGGCTTTGAGAACACAGAGTTTTGGGTGATGACAGTGTGGTAATCTTCCTCCACAGAAGAGGTGCCAAATCACTCAGTGCCTACGTGGTAGTCTTGATACATGTTACCCATGGGCTCTATCCCTATCCTAAATGTCAGTCTACTTGAGGTGGCCTTATCTTCTGCCAGGGAGCAGGGCCAGCTTCCCTTTGAATTTAACCTAGAACATTGAAAATATTAATTTAAATAGTATTTATATAATTATACATTTATAATTTTCAAGTCTAATTTATTTTAATTTCATGTGTACTGGCTTGATGGTCAAAAGGTTTGTTGATGCTTTTGTTTCTATTCAAAGCATGATGTATTTATCATCAATTTAACTTATTCCCACCTCTCTCCAGCAAGTCCCTCTTAAAGTGTAAATATATAGGACAGATTGGGATAATTTATCTCATTCAGAATTTATCAGATAAGTTTCTCTCTCTCTCTCTCTCTCTTCCTTTCTTCCTTTTTTTATTCTCTGTAAGCCATCAAAGAGGACCCATTTTACAGTGGGAAACTTGTAAAAATGGATGAGTTTGCTGTGATTTTTAAGGCTTTGATCTCTACACAGAGCAAATTGATGGCATGGTTAAGAGCACAATCTTTGGAGTCAGGCAAAGCCAAGGTCAAATATTTGATCCTTACTGGTGTGACATTGGGCAGGTTATGTAATTGAAAGGCAGAAACCGTGGGACGAACCGAAAACACAAGGATAGTGTGTTCCAAAAGAAATATTTATTTTAAAAGGGCCTGGGTGCTAGATACAAATGGGCTGAGACCAGCAAAATGTCAGCCCTGAACTGCGGGAGTGAGCATTAGATATAGGGGTTGTTGCAAGCATTTGCTGGCATGGGGTCGCTTGCACTTGGACATATTCAGATTAGCATATCGGGATTTGTTGCATGGTTACAGACTGTCTCCCTTTTCCCATCCCTCAGGCCCCTCACAATGGCCTTTTCTCAAGGGCATTTTCCAGAACCTTCCCAGAGCAAGGGGAGTTGCTTAAGGGGAAGGGGAGGTTGAGTGAGGGAAATGTTTTGTTTGTTTGTTTTTACAGGGACAGAGAGAGAGTCAGAGAGAGGGATAGATAGGGACAGACAGACAGGAACAGAGAGAGATGAGAAGCATCAATCATCAGTTTCTCGTTGGGACACCTTAGGTGTTCATTGATTGCTTTCTCACACGTGCCTTGACCGTGGGCCTTCAGTAGACCAAGTAACCCCTTGCTGGAGCCAGCAACCTTGGGTCCAAGTTGGCGAGCTTTTTGCTCAAGCCAGATGGGTCCGCACTCAAGCTGGTGACCTCAGGGTCTCGAACTTGGGTCTTCTGCATCCCAGTTCGACACTCTATCCACTGTACCACCGCCTGGTCAAGCAGTGAGGGATATGTTTACTAAAGAAGTTGCCCTAATGGGAGTTGGGTGAGGGGAATTTTTAAAGGAGCCAATTTAACTCTAACAGTAATCTTAGTGAGTACCTGATGTTTTTCCATCCATTCTTTTCTCTGTTATAAAATGAGAACAAAAATTGAGACCTTACTTAACTGTTCATTGTGTTTTGAATGTTCTATGGAAAGGAGTGAAATAGAGGTAAATAAATATTTGGTCAACACTCAGCATTTCATAGCAGCTGTCAGGTTTCTGGTCAGTTTACACCCAGTTTATCAGTTGTCTGTGGCAGTCGTGGCGGCAGGTGCGAGGGGTGCTGGAAATATGTAAGTCCCAGATATCCCTCCATCCTCAGATAGTGGGAAGACCGATGCACACACTCATAACAGCAACGCGGTGAGCTGAGCATAGCGATTGAGTTCAAAGACAGTACTCTGTCCTAAAGGAGCTCAAAGACGTAGAGCTGTGGGGTAGGAGAGACTGAGAAAGGCTTTGCAGGGGAGGCTGCGTTCATTTCAGACTTTCAAGGACAAGTAAGAATGGTCAGGAGAGGGAAGGGAGGCTGCAAGAGTAGTATTCCATGCTAAAGAGAAGGCCAGTACAAAAGTTAGTCCATTCTGATGGTTCTGGAAGGATCTCTATATGGATCTATATTCTTTAGATAAGCCTTCTGCATTTAAGGTTGCATTTATTTATGATCAAATTGGTACCAAATGCACAGGGTTACATTTTTTTTAAGTGTGTTATACTCAGATTGAGATCAGTAGGCACATTTCAGAATACCACGGAGACTACTTTGCTCTGAAAGATATTGAAACATTAGCCAGTGTTGGGAAATACTGGAATAAATAACTTTCTTACATTTAAAATTTCCAAAAATAGACGGTCTTGTTTTTTGTGTCTAAGAAAATTGTTTTCTTTATTAATTTGTTGTTTAATTTATTGTGTTGACATGGTTTATAGTGTCCCACTCAATATAATTTGATCCATGTGGGTCAAATAAATTTGCAAATATGATGTATATGTTTGCTTGCTTATAGTTTGCATTGGGTTTGAGGGACAGGCTATAAGCTGGCAAAGTTATTATAGCCTAAGGCTTAGTTTTAAAACTAAGCTTTTGCCCACACCCTTGACTGTTGCATGATAGGGGGTGGTGCACTCTCATGAGGAATCCTATTTATGCCTCAGATAAGTTACTTTGTATCAGAGACTTCCTTATTTGTATATTGGATTAAAGATTTTGATTTCTGCAGTATAAAGGAGAGCAGAGAAAGGCATATGGAGGAGAGGAGAAGCAACCAAGATGGCAGAGTGCTGAAGGAGAAGCTAATTTGTGCAGAGAGAAGGAGATGGGGAACAGAGGTGAATAAGGCTGGTGAGGTAGAAACTTTTGATTCTAGGAAACTCAGATAAGTCAGTGGCTTTGGGAGCCCTGAATGGAAAGGGAAGTGTTTTCCTACTGTGTGTATTTCTTACCCGCTGAGTGCAGGCTAGGAATAAAGGTAATGGTGCACCAGTTCTTGGCTCCAGTGTTTTATTACCATCTGTCCAAATCAAATGCGAACCTGCACAGGTCAGGCGGCTGTGATTGTGGCCGTGGCTACTGGCTTTACACCCCATCTACACACTTCACCATGCCCCCATTCCCCATGCAAAATCTCTTTCTACCTCCATTCCCCTCCCCCTGCTCTTTCTCCTCCTAGTTCCAACCTCCTTTCCTCTGGCTATTGCTATCCTATTGTCTGTATATATGTGTTTGTTATACTAAGCATAAAATCAAATTAATATAAAACATAAAATGGAACTAAGGATAATTTAGATGTAACTAGTTTACCCCCTTTTGAGATAACTCCCTATGTTTGAAATGTGTGCCGATGTTTAGAGTATCAAAATTGATAATGAATGTATTAATGTGATTAGCTATACTCATGTGTGACTTCCCAAGATAACTATGTATGCAAGACTGTGGTTAAGACTGAAATTCCCCCAAGCGTGTAACCCTGAGATAATATATGTGTTAAACTGTGATTATGAGTGAAATTTCCCCAAGTGTGGTACCCTAGGACATGAAGAGTGGCCAAACCAGATATAAGTAGCTAGGGTGAAGACCAAGTCAGTCACCTGAGACTCCAATGCAGACTCCCCTTCACCCACCACGATCATTTGGCAACTGCCATGAATCACCCTGCCTCTCAAAGCAAGTTTATTCGGGGACCTGCCAAAGCGAAGACCTAGACTTAGTTGGCCACTCATCTTAACCCTGAGTGAATTAAAGTCTATGGTATTTACCTTGCTATGAATGTCTTTGCCTATTTAATTGACTCCTAATTACTTTTATTTTATGTTGTGAACTACCTAACAAACCCAGCTATAACTTCATTATAACCAATTAAATAGTTTACCACAACAGTACTATATATATATTTATGTTTTTTAGCTAATCCCTTTGCCATTTTATGATCAAGTGATCAAGTCCCCTCTTCTTCCTTCCCTCTGACAGCTGTCCATCTATTCCCTGTGACCATGCCTCAGTTTCTATTTTGTTTCTTAGTTTATTGTGTTCATTAGATTCCACATATAAGGGAGATCATATGATATTGGTGTTTCTCTGTCTGTCTTATTTCACTTAGCATAATAACCTCCAGGTTCATCCACACTGTCGCAAAAGGTAAAATTTCCTTCTTTTTTTTTATTACAGTCACGTAGTATTCCATTGTGTGTATGTACCACAGGTTTTTTATCCACTTATCCACTGATGGACACTTGGGCTATTTCCAGATCTTGGCTATTGTAAATAATGCTGCAGTGAATGTGGGGGTGAATATTTTTTTGTGAATTAATAATTTGGGATTCTTAGTATATATTGCAAGAAGTGAACCTGGGTCAAAAGCAGATTCATTTTTAATTTTTTTAGAAAATGCCATACTGTTTTCAATAATGGTTAAGCAGACTGACCAAATTAGTAAACACAGCTGTAGCAAATGCTTTTGTGATGGTTTATGTTAAAGTAAAAAAGCTTAAATCTTGTCAGTATTTTGTAAGAACCTCTCATTGGAAACCAAACTGAACTAAAAAATAAATATAAAAAATGGCATATGTTATGGTGAATAAATTAACACCGAAAACTGAATATTCAACTGTGGCCTGAACTATCAATAATTCAGTTCTTTGACTGGACAAATTAGATACACAAATATTTGTTGAACAAATGAATGCACAATAATCTGGTTCTAGGCTATGAAAGCTACAATTTGAATTTCCAGGGTTGGGATTTAGGTGTTGGAAGAATGCAGGAAACAACTTCCAGAGAACAAGAGACGCTCAACTTGCTGAAGAAAAGGGGACTTATTTTGCTGGCGGAGCAACGTGACCTAATAATAGGCTTCAAAACACAAGCTCTCCAAAGTCAGATTTCTTGTATCTTCTATACCTTTTCAGTGTTCATGCACAAGGCCCGTGGTTTCTTTATCTAGAGGTATACATGACCGGCATGCCTCAGGAGGAGCGGGGATGTGAGGGGAGTTTTGCACTATTTGTCTAAAACTATTTAAAAATCCTGCTTTTCTTGCTTTGGCTGCAAGTTGTCCCAGGAAGCTGATAAGGAAACTATAATTAAACTGGCTGACTCAGTCATTACTGCAAGCTTTCTCCTCCTCATAGGCACATATATATCTGGGGGATAAAGTTCTGTTGGTGATTGTGATGTTTTCCATGGGTCACACTTTGACTAATCCAGTGGTTCTTAACCTTTTTTGAGGTACTGAACCCACCAGTTTCATATGTGCATTCACCGAACCCTTCTTTAGTGATAAATAAAAAATGATTTTTTTTTTTTCCAAATTCAAGACATAGGTATATGTTTTTTTACTGGTGCACAAAATGAGTCGTGCATGAACATCGCCTTGCTCAAACAACAAAACCAACAAAGTGCATGAACTCACAACAAATTACGGTATTACTTTATTCTGGTCTCCACGGCAGAGGCTTCTCCGAACCCCTGAGACCTACTCATTAAACCTCTAGGGTTCGATAGAACCCTGGTCAAGAACCACTTGACTAATCTAATGTAAGCCCTTATTGTAAGGTATTTTCCACAGAGGAAGAAAGAAGGGCATAGCCACCAAGTGTGGACAATCAAAAGCTTTATTCACAGTGCATACCGGACGAGGTTCTCCGGTCTGCAAATCTGGGGCCAGAGAAGTCGCCCAGATTTCCATAGCCAGGGCTGGGGGTAATTTATAGCGTCGGTATGGTGGTGGCGAGTTGATATGATATGGCAAAATTTCATTGGTCAACAGACAATTGTTCTTTTTCAAAGTGCTCCAAGGCCATTTCTTTTGGCGTGCATGGATGTGGGTGGTTCCAGTCAAAGTCCCCAGACCTGGTTCCTCATGTGACCTTCCCCCATTGCCAACCAACCTCACATTCCAATCTTTTATGTTAGATAGGGGCGCTGCTATTTGTCTGGCTACTTCCTGCTGGTTAGGGGTGTCGTGGGGAGAGGAGGTCGGAAGGTGGTGGCTCTGAGGGGTGTCACATATATGGGTATAGGGGCATCTGATTGACTATGACTCAAGAAACCTTGCGGATGTGGTCCTATAAGAATTTAAGAAGAAAAGGAGCAAACATGAGTAATATGCTGATAATTAGAAGAGGACCTAGGATAGGGGCAGCCCTGGTGAGGACGGGTGGCTGCCACCAGGAGTTAAGTGGGTTATAGGAAGAGAGGTCCTTGCTCAGTTTCTCTTGCAGACAGTTGTGGACATTGATATTTTCTTCCACCAGGCCAGTCTCATTGATATAGTAACAGCATTGCTCCCTGCTTTAATTCACTCTGGCAACAGGTTCCTGGTGGGAGGGACAGGAATAACAGGAGGACCTGCAGGGGCCAACATTTTGGTGAGCCAAAGACGGGTGGGGCCCAGTGGTTTCGACTGCCAGTGGTCCTGCATGGGAGCAAGCTTGAGGTGAGAAACATGGTACCAAGGTGTTTTCCCTAGGAGCTTGGCTGTGGTAGGAGTGGTCAATATTACTGTATGAGGTCCTGTCCACCTGAGCTGTCAGGAGCCGGGCTGGAGCTCCCTCAGAAGAACCCTGTCTCCTGGCTGGAGGGGGACCGCTGAGTGTGCTTCATCTGGACCCCCTGTGAGAGGAAGGGTCCGGTCCGTGTGTTCCCTGAGAAGATGGCAGAGTAAGGATAGAAAGGGGAGGTATGTGGCAAGAGGAGGGGGGTTGACAGGTAAGTTGTGGTTGATTAGGAATGGTCTACAGTAAACCAGCTCAAAGGGACTGAGTCCAGTGGGGTTTCGTGGGGTTGCTCTGGTTCTGGTAAGTGCCATGTGGGAGGAGGTTCGGCCAGGAGAATCTGGTCTGAATGGAAAGTTTGGTTAGCTGACCCTTCAGGATGCCATGGGCCCTTCCCACCTTACCCAACGACTGAGGACGATAGGGTATGTGGAGTCTCCAGGTAATGTTGAGAGAGGTGGTAACCCGCTGGACTGTTTGGGCAGTGAAGGCCGAGCCGTTGTCTGGCTGGATGGTAGTCGGCAGTCCAGACTGCAGGATGATGTTTTCAACGAGAATAGAGGCAATGGTGTCTGCCATCTCTCGAGAGGTGGGAAAGGCTTCTATCCATCCTGAAAAGGTATTAACAAAAGTTAAGAGATAACAGAGTTTTTTGTGAGGGGGCATGTGAGTGAAGTCAGTTTGCCAATCCTGGCCTGGCACTTGCCGCCTCAGTTGATGAGTGGGGTAGCGGGGGTGGAGTCCCCATTGTGTAGAGGCTTTGGAACAGATAGTGCATGCTACATGTGCCTTTTCGATAGTCTGCTGGAGGTCTGGGAAGAAAAAGAGTGGTTGTAAGAACCAATAGAGAGCTTTTGATCCTATGCGTAAAGAACAGTGAATATCAGAAAGGAGAGTTTCATCCTGTCCTTTTGGTAAGGCTATTCTATCTTTGAGAAATATTCATCCCTGGTTGCACACGTCTCTACCTTTTCTGAGGAGGGCCTGTTCTTCCTCAGGAGTGTAGGAAGGTTTCAAGGAGGTGGAGAGAAACATGAGAGGAGAGGGGGAGGCTCCCAGGGTGAGGTCTCGAGCCGCCTTGTCAGCCCGAGCATTTCCCAAGGCCACCAGGTCCTGAGAGGTTTGATGGCCCCTACAAAGTACCACAGCCACCTCAGCGGGTAGCTGTAATGCCTGCAAAAGTTTAGAAATGAGGGTAGTATTGATTATGGGGGAGCCCTTGGAAGTGAGGAAGCCCCTTTCCTTCCAGAGGGCAGAGTGGCTGTGGGTGATAAGAAAAGCATATTTAGAGTCAGTATATATGGTTACGCGTTTTCCCTGGGCCAGAGTGAGAGCCTGTGTGACGGCAATTAGCTCTGCTTTCTGGGAGGTGGGCTTCTAAGGTAGAGAAGGTGGTGATCACCACATAGGTCACCCATTGTCATCCATCAGGTCTCTGTACAGAGCTCCCATCTACAAAAAGTATTAGATCTGGATCTTTTAAAGGAGAATCTGGTAATCCATCTAGAGGTCTGTTGAGGAAATCTATTAGCTCTGTACAAGAGTGGGTGGGTTCTGGAAGTGTAAGACCTGGCAAAGAGTGGCTGGGTTGAGTCGGGGAGAGGACAAAAGAGTGACTGAAGGGTTTTCGATGAACAGGAGGTGAAATTCTTGATGGCGAGAAGGACCCAATAGAGAAAGAGATTTGTGTGAAAGGAGGTCAGTGAGCCTTTGGGAGGAGAAGACAGTGATGGGTTGGGGAAGGGTAAGTTTAATAGCCCCCTTGGTGAGTTCGGCTGTCACACCCAGTGCCCGGAGGCAGGGCTGCCAGCCTTTGATGGTGGTGTCCAGTTGTTTAGAGAGGTATATCATGGGGTAATATGTAGGCCCCACAGGTTGAGTTAACAAGCTAACAGCATTGCCGTGTGTATTGTCAGTAAAAACGTGCAATAGGGAGTGTGATCGGGTTAGGGTAATCTGTGGTAGTGGGAGAGCCTTCAGTGAGGAGTGGTAGAAATAAGCGGGAAGATATTGTCAGCTGGATAGTGGCTCCGAGACTTTGTAGAATATCCCGATCCAGGAGGAGTACAGGGCATGATGGCATAACTAAAAAGGAGTGCAAAAAGGGGAATCCGTCCAAACTACATGTCAGGGGTGGCGTGCGAAGGGGAAAAGAAGGGGTCCCATCCACTCCCATAACCGAGACCTGTGAGGAAACTAGAGGTCCAGAGTGTGATGGCAAAACAGAGAAGGCAGCTCCCGTGTCCACACAAATGAGATGGACTTACGTGCTCCCTGCAGCATTACCCTGGGCTCGGCGACAGTGATGGGGATCTTCGAGTCTGGGCCGTGTCAGTCATCCATGAGGCTTAGGAGTTCAAGCAGTGGGCCTGCCTGGCTTGCTTGGCCTCCCATTTGGGTGGCTTGTCCTCTGTGTAGAGGCGCCAAGGAAGAGCCTGTTGCCCAAAGGGGGCAGTCACTCTACCAGTGACTGGGCTACTTGCAGTCAGGGCAGGATTTAGTGGGCGGTCTTGGGCAGGAGCACTGCTGGGCCCAGTGACCCTCTGTTGGGCAGATAAAATATATTATGCTCACTTTGTTAAAGATGGTGCTGCCCACATGGAAGCCTGTCACCCAGGTGATATTATTTGCCCTTATGCTTGGGATGGGTGTGGGGGACAGGCTGTAAGCAGGCCGGGTCATTATAGCCTAAGGCTTAGTTTTAAGAGTAAGCTTTTCCCCACACCCTTGACTGATTGGATGATGTGCGGTGGTGCACTCTCCTGAGGAATCCCATTATGCCTCAGATGGGTGACTTTGTATCAGAGACTTTCTTGTTTGTAGATTGGATTAAAGGTTTGGATTTCTATACTATAAAGTGGGGCAGACCAGGAGCTTGCTCTCTCTTGGTTCCTGAGGTTAGCATTAGAGAGGAGAGCAGATTAAGGCCACGTGGAGGAGAGGAGAAGCTGCCAAGATGGCGCAGTGCTGAGGAAGAAGCCAGTTTGTGCAGAGTTTGTGCAGAGAGAAGGAGATGGGAAACAGAGGTAAATAAGTCTGGTGAGCTAGAAAGCTTTGATTCTAGGAAACTCGGATAAGTCAGTAGCTTTGTGAGCACTGAATGAGTGGGTTTTGGAGCCCAGTGTGTGTTTTTGCTTGCCCACCAGGTGCAAGCTAGAATTAAAGCTGATGGCTCACCAGTTCTTGGCTCCGTTGCTTCATTACCGACTGTTCGAATCCAATGTGAACCTGCACTGGCCAAGTGGCTCTGATGGTGGCCTCGACTACTGGCTTTACACCACTCCTGAGGGTAATTTATAGTATTGGTATGGTAGTGGCGGGTTGATATGACGTGGCAAAATTTTATTGGCTGACAGACAGGTGTTCTTTTTAAAAGTGCTCTGAAGTCGTTTCTTTTGGTGAGCATGGATGTGGGTGGTTCCAGCCAAAGTCCCCACACCTGGTTCCTCATGTGACCTTCTCCTATTGCCAACTGACCTCACACTTAGTGCATTTTAAGTTACTGAGTTTTAGGTATGTAGCAATGTAGATGTCTTAGAGGTTGACTATGTTTTCTGTAATTTGTAAAGCATTTAAGCAGATTATTTTTTAATTTTTTTTTTTGTGACAGACTGAGAGAGACAAAGAGAGGGTCAGATATGAAAAGACAGACAGAAAGGGAGAGAGATGAGAAGCATCAATTCTTTGTTGTGGCTCCTTAGTTGTTTATTGATTACTTTCTCATATGTGTCTTGATGAGGGAGTCTGGGGGGCTACAGCAGAACAAGGGACCCCCTGCTCAAGCCATCGACCTTGGGGTTAAGCGGGTGAGCCTTGCTAAAACCAGATGAGCCTGCGCTCAAGCTGGAGACCTCAGGGTTTTGAACCTGGGTTCTCGATGTCCAAGTCCAATGCTCTATCCACTGTGCCACCGCCTGGTCACTCTATCCACTGTGCCACCGCCTGGTCAGGTGAGCAGATTTTTTTTTTTTTTTTTTTTTTTACAGGGACAGAGAGAGTCAGAGAGAGGGATAGATAGGGACAGACAGACAGGAATGGAAAGAGGTGCGAAGCATCAATCATTAGTTTTTGATTGCCGTTGCGACACTACAGTTGTTCATTGATTGTTCTCTCACACGTGCCTTGTCCGTGGGCCTTCAGCAGACCAAGCAACCCCTTGCTGGAGCCAGCGATCTTGGGTCCAAGCTGGCGAGCTTTTGCTCAAGCCAGATGGGCCCGCGCTCAAGCTGGCGAGCTCGGGGTCTCAAACCTGGGTCTTCTGCATCCCATTCCGATGCTCTATCCACTGTGCCACTGCCTGGTCAGGCAGATTTTTTTTTTTAAGAAAAGGTTTTTGTCAATGTAAGAAACTTCCAGATTTGTAATGATATTTTATTATTTTATTTGAGCCAAACTGTTGAAAATTTCTGGAAAGCAAAGTCTCAACAGATTAAGAAAATGCTCCAGAAAATGGCAGTTTTACACTTATTTTATACATCAGAATCAGGGAAGATCGAAGGGATTATATGAAATTGATTGGTGATAGATTAGGAAGGCAGGAGTAGGCAAAGCAGGGAAATCTGTGGGATTGGATAACGAGTGAAAATGTATATACTGAAACTTCTTTTACATAGGCAGGAATAAATATAGCTAACAGTTAATTGACATGATAAGAATAACACAGATAATTTTGTTGGTTCCTGTACTGGTGAGATGCCTGCCCTGAGGGGTATAGGAAAAGATTACCCTTACATTTCAAAGGCATGTTATCAGTTACAACATTGTAAATGCATAAAACAACAGACAGGCTTTATCAGGGGTCTCCAAACTAGGGCCTGCAGGCCACATGCGGCCCTCTGAGGCCATTTATCCAGCCCCCACCGGACTTCCGGAAGGGGCACCTCTTTCATTGGTGGTCAGTGAGAGGAGCACAGGATGCATCCGCACCCATAGTTCCCATTGAAATACTGGTCAGTTTGTTGATTTAAATTTACTTGTTCTTTATTTTAAATATTGTATTTGTTCCCATTTTGTATTTTTACTTTAAAATAAGATATGTGCAGTGTGCATAGGGATTTGTTCATAGTTTTTTTTATAGTCCGGTCTTCCAACGGTCTGAGGGACAGCGAACTGGCCCTCTGTGTAAAAAGTTTGGGGACTCTTGGGTTTGATTAAAGTAAGCATTGACCTTTGTTTAGAGAAAAATACCCTCTTAAGACATGACTACCCACCGTGAACTGCTTTAGTTATAAAAGTTTTAATTTTAGACCATCCTGTATGGTTACTTTAGGTCTCTGAGTTTGCAAGGCCATCCTGCAGAATTCATCTGAACTTGTGGGTTTTAGCCTGTGGTCTTTCTTTTATTTTGGTCCACAGTTTTAATAAACGATTTTTGAGTGTAAATGAAAAAAAAATTAGTCTACACTGGTGTGCTTCTGAAAAGGCAAGTGTTCTGAAATCTTGGGCCTCCGGAAACCTAGCAACTGCCAAATGGCAGGCTGTACCAAATGGCACCTTGTCGTTCAAGATCCCCCATGGCAACATGGGTCACACTCAGTTCCTAGAGTCCTTGTCACAAAGGCAAGTATATTCCTACTTACAGTGACGAAGGTGACAATCTGGGGAAACTTCCCACTGGACCATTTCCAAAATGTCTCCTGTCCATTAATTTGCAACAAACCATTTTTTTAAATTAATATTAGTATTAGATAAATTTAAAACTTTTGATCACTGTAATGGTTTTAACTATCTTTTTTATTGGTGATCTGTGTATATTTATCAGAAGGTTTGTCACATCACAGAATTCCAAGTGGACTCTCTACTCTCTGTTCAGGGTCTGCTCCTCCTCTGTTCCAGCTCTTCCTAACCCCCCTTTCTCCTGTAATTTCCTTCCTCGTATATGTAGTCACCCCTTGATCATGCTCAAGGTCATGTAAGGTATTTTCCCCACCGAGGAAGGAGGAAGGGAACGTAGCCACCAAGTGTGGAATATTAAAGGCTTTATTTAATACAGAGCGCTTCTCGGAGGAGACTCACTGGCTCAAAAGATGGAGGCCAGGAATATCGCAGAGAGAGACCACGTGGAGCCAGATTTAAAGGGGACCTAAGGGTCCTTTTGGACCCTTTGGGGTCGTCCAGCTAATATGACGTAGTGAAATCTCACTGGCTGATGGACAGTCGCTCTTTTCCCAAGGACCTCTGGGAAGTTTCTTTTGGTGCGCAAGAATGTGGGCGGTTCTAGTCAAAGTTCCCGGGCCTGAGTTCCTCACCTGACCGTCCCCATTATCCAGGGACCTTACAGGTCAGGAGGGTACAAAAATATTCAAAGAATGACAATATCAGGTAATCCGGATATAGGTAAACAGATGCTTCCCTCTAATGTCAATGGAAGTAAAACTCTTACAACCCTAGAGGAAACTATTTGGCCAACGCCTTGATTTGAATACCATGTGATGAGGTGGTGACACTTCTAGGAATGTCTCTTAGATAAATCTTTATCTTAAGTATTTCACCATCTATACAACTTGGCCCCATTGTTAAAATAATTAAAAACTAGGCCAGAAACTATCATAAGTTATTGCATATTGTAAGTCCAAGGTCCGCTGCCATTGGGGCCATTCACATGCTTGTTCTCATTGAATTCGGGCAGACAGTAAAAAAACAGCGAAGCCAAAAAATGGTGGGCCATTCCTTTATTCTAGCCTCACACCTGGTCAGTGAGTAAAACACACACAGAAAGAAAACACTTCCCTTTCCATTCAGGGCTCCCAAAGCTACTGACTCATCCATGTGTTCCTAGAATCAAAGGCTCCACCAGTCTCAGTCACATCTGGTTCCCAATCTGCACACCTTCTCCCTTCTCTTCTCTGCACAAACTGACTTCTCCTTCAGCAACCTGCCATCTTGGCTTCTTCCTCACTCTGCAAAAAATGGCTTCTTACTCCTTCCCTTAAAACTTCTTTGGCACCATTTTTAACAATAAAAGTGAGCAAATTAAAAAGTCATATCTATAAACTCTTTTGCCCAACACATATCAGTTGACTTATATTTCCTGGCATTGAGAAAACATTCCTGCTATACTGTTAGGTGACATAGGCAAATTGCAAACAGTATTTGAATGTGATGCCATTTCAATTAAAAAAAAAACCTGACTATCATAGTTATAGATTTTTATATAATATATAGATATCCAAGTACCCTTTATTCTTCTCTATGCCTTTCAAAATATCCTTTCTTAAAAAAAAAAAAAAAAAAGCACATACCACTTTTAAAATCAGAACAAGAAGATTAGTTCCATTTTTAAAAGAAAAAGCAGGTGCTCACCTTGGCCTAGTCTGGCATGAGGTCTTCCTGAGCAGGCGGTCTACAAACCACCCTTACCAGACCTGTCAGCATATAGAATCTGGACTCCAGGGTTGTCTTTAGAATTCCCTAAGTAGTGGCCATCTCAACAGAGAGAGCAGGCTTTTTCCCAGGAAATGTGGAGGTAATTCTCCCCTTCTTACTCTGCCCGGGGAGTGAGTTACACTCATGGACCCCTGAGCAATTAGACATAGGAGACAGGTACGATGGTTTTATCCACTCAGTGTTCAAGACTTAGCATCCTATTTAAAAGAAGGCCTTGTTATGTTTTGTTTTTGTTGTTGTTTTTTTTTTACAGGGACAGAGAGAAATTCAGAGAGAGGGATAGATAGGGACAGACAGACAAGAACGGAGAAGGATGAGAAGCATCAGTCATCAGTTTTTCGTTGTGACACCTTAGTTGTTCATTGATTGCTTTCTCATATGTGCCTTGACCGCGGGCCTTCAGCACCCCGAGTAACCCCTTGCTGGAGCCAGCGACTTTGGGTCCAAGCTGGTGAGCTTTTTGCTCAAGCCAGATGAGCCCGCACTCAAGCTGGCGAACTCGGGGTCTCAAATCTGGGTCCTCCGCATCCCAGTCCAATGCTCTATCCACTGTGCCACTACCTGGTCAGGCTTGTTATGGTCATTTGATGGCAAGTTTTAGCACATGCATGTATTGTCTAGCAAGGGCCATGCTGCTTCTGCTGACCTAAGAAAACCCTTGTCTTGCTATCCTTTCTTCACAGTTGCCAAAATCTAGATTTCAGTATTTTCAGCACACCGGTGGGATGAGGAAAGCTTTTTGAAGAGCTGGCCACTGCTTCTCACATCAGTGGTTCATTTTGTAGCCTGGAGATTAATCTTCCCTCCATCTGATCCACTAAACTTTTCAGATTTCAGATTTTTTTTTTTTTTACAGGGACAGAGAGAGAGTCAGAGAAAGGAATAGATAGGGACAGACAGACAGGAACAAAGAGAGGTGAGAAGCATCAATCATTAGTTTTTTGTTGCCTTTGCAACACCTTAGTTGTTCATTGATTGCTTTCTCACATGTGCCTTGACCGCGGGCCTTCAGCAGACCGAGGCACCCCTTGCTGGAGCCAGCGACCTTGGGTCCAAGCTGGCGAGCTTTTGCTCAAGCCAGATGGGCCCTGCGCTCAAGCTGGCGAGCTCGGGTCTTGAACTTGGGTCTTCCGTGTCCCAGTCCAACGCTCTATCCACTGCGCCACTGCCTGGTGAGACCAGATTTCAGATTTGAATTAGACAAGGAATTATATAAAAAGTCGTTTGTTCGGCCCTTATTAGGTTTAGCTAGAATCTCTTCTTAGCAGTAAAAAGCAGAGCAAGGCTTCTCTTTGTAGTTTTCATTCCTCCTCAATGTCTTCTTTTGTGGGTTCATAACTAAGGGCAACAACAAACATTTATAAGCATTTTTTACCAATTTACTAGGTGCTTTTGTACTCATCACCACCTTTGATCCTTATCATCACTCTCTGAGTATTATAATTGTGGGCACTAAAAACATATGAATGGAAGAAGGGAAGATGGCGATGGAGTAGGCGGAAGTACAAACTTCGAACTCCCAGAACCAAAGTGGATTATAACTCAATTTTAAGAACCATCATCTGGATAAACCAACTTTGAACTAAACTAAGTGGACTCTTCAACCAAGGAACACTGCAGAAGCCACATTGAGACTGGTAGGAATAGTGAAAACGTGAAGAGGGCTGCCCAGCTCCCCAGAGAAAATGGCAGCCCGGAGAGACCCACATGGTGGGAGGAGAGTTTGGCGGAGAGGGAGGGACCTGGGTCCCAGAAACCAAACCCCAGCCTGCAGTCCCAGAGCCTAGAAGAGGCGTATGGACAGTATTGAGATGTGAAGCAAGTGAGGATACTGTTTGTGAAAAAGAGAGTTTTCTCAGACCCAAAAATCTTTTTAAAGGGACAGCTCAGAAAACCTCTCTCACAACCACGCACCCAGGGCTCCGGGGAACTGGGACAGAGGAGAGGACCAGAGCAGCGGGAACAGAGAGTGGACTGAAGGTACGAGAACACTCTGAGGGACAGCCACCCCGACCCATGGGCTAAGTCATTTCCCTAATCGAAAACGAATATTTTCCCCTGGGACTAGCAATACCAGCAAAGGGAGACAGGACACTAGCCAAACAAGCTCTCCCACGGAAATTAGAGCAGAGCCGCTTAGAGGGAGGGAGCTCCCAGGCCTACAGTGTGGAGACATAGGGCACTTCTAGCCCCCTGAGTGTTGCTGAAGGGTGTGGTTGCAGCAGGATGCTGAAACGCGGTCCTGTCGGCGTGGGCGGAGGCACAACCGGTGTGAGCTCGGTCTAGCCCAGCAGGGGTGGAGGGAATGCGCAAAGCAGTCCTTTAGCTGCGGGCCCTCCTGCAATCCCTCCTACAGGGAAAAAAACGGGCAGAGATCGGCTCTGTGACCCTGCGCAAGCCTGCCCTGACCGCGGCGACAGGGCTAAGACCAGGGACGGGCGAGGGGCTCAGGGCTGAGCTCACGCTGCCAACCCCGCCCGGAAGGAGAAACCGCTGTGTGCCATTATGAGTGCGCGAGCGGGCTCCTAACGCGGGGCGAGGGAGACACCGAGACCAGCGGAAGTTCGCAGCTGAGCCCATGCTGCTAGCCCCACCCGGCCGGAGAAAACGCGGATTACCTTCCTACGTGCTCAAGCTGGCTCCGAACTTGGGGGCGAGGTAGGATCCAAAACGATCGGAAGCTAGCAGCTGAGCTCACACCAGCAAACAGGCCCGGTCCAATAAACCATGGTTTGCGACCCTGCGCAGGAGGGCCCTGGCCTCGAGGGCGGGGCTAAAATCTGGACGGGCAAAGGCTCACAGCTGAGAGCACGTCAAAAGCCCTGCCCAACCCGCAAAACTGTGGCAAGCAGGCTCTGACTGCGGGGGCTGGGCGTAAGCTTCCAGAAACAGGCTGGGTCCGCAGCTGAGCAAAGGTGCTCACCTCTCCCCTGGGTGCTGAGGCTAGTGACTTGAGTGACAGCCCTTCCCGTAGAGGAGAGGCGGAAATCACAGCAAAGCCACAGCGGGCTGTGCTGGCAACGCCCACACCCAACTGCCCTAGGCAGTGGCAGAGGGGGTGGCAGGCCTGCAGACAGAACACACCTAGAGAACACAAAGGCAACACCTACTGGACTCCAGTGGCCACAACTTGTTTATACACAGAAAAAATTGGCAGGCAGAGGAATGCAAACCAAATGAACCAAGAGAAATCCCCAGAGAAGGACCTGAATGAACCAGATATAACCAAATTACCAGAAGCAGAATTTAGAATAATGATAGTTAGGATGTTCAAAGAAATTAGAGCAGCAATGGATAGTCACTATGAGCACCTAAATAAAGAGATAACAAGTATAAAAAACAAAATTGAAATAATAAAAAAGAACTAGACAGAAATGACAAATACAGTATCAGAACTGAAGACCACAATGGAAGGAATTAAAAGCAGGATGAATCACGCTGAGGATCGAATCAGCGAGTTAGAAGACACAATAAACAAAGTTACAGAAGCAGAGAAAAAAAAGGAAAAGAGATTCAAAAAATGTGAGGAAACTCTAAAGGAGCTCTGTGACAACATGAAGAGAAACAACATTCGCATCATAGGGGTGCCTGAAGAAGAGGAAAGAGGACAGGAAATGGAAACTGTGTTCAATCAAATCATAGCAGAAAACTTCCCTAAATTAAGGCTTGGAAACACTCCACATGTTCAAGAAGCACACAGAACTCCATTAAAGAGAAACCCAAAAAGATCTACACCAAGACACATCATAGTTAAAATACCAAAACTAATAGATAAAGAAAAAATCATAAAAGCTGCTAGAGAAAAAAAGACTATCACCTACAAAGGAGCCCCCATTAGGATTGTTGAGACATTGGACTTCTCAACAGAAACACTTGAGGCCAGAAGGGAATGGCAAGATATAATCAAAGTAATGCAGAACAAGAACCTACAACCAAGACTACTCTATCCAGCAAGGCTAACGTTTAAAATTGAAGGAGAAATAAAGAGCTTTCCATACAAAGAATACCTCAAGGAATTCATTAAAACCAAACCAATTCTGCAAGATATTCTAAGGGGCCTGTTGTGAACAGTTCAAAGGGAGAAAAAAATATAGCAAAAAAAAAAAATACAGCTTTAAAGAACAAAAGGGCAATAAACAACTACATATCAATAATAACCTTAAATGTAAATGGATTAAATGATCCAATCAAAAGACATAGGGTAGCTGCGTGGATAAAGAAACAGGACCCATACATATGCTGTCTACAAGAGACACACCTTAAAACAAAAGTTGGATATAAACTGAAGGTAAAAGGATGAAAAAAAATATTTCATGCAAATGGAAATGAAAAAAAAGCCGGGGTAGCAGTACTTATATCAGACAAAATGGACTTTAAAACAAAGGCTGTAGTAAGAGAAAAAGAAGGACACAGCATAATGATAAAGGAAACAATTCAACAGGAAGATATAACTATTATAAATATCTATGCACCAAATATAGGAGCCCCGACATTCATAAAGCAGACTTTGATGGATATAAAGGGCAAGATTAACAGCAATACTATCATAGTAGGGGATTTCAATACTCCACTAACAACACTGGATAGATCCACAAGAAAGAAAATTAATAAAGAAACAGCAGACTTAAAGGAGACACTAGATCAACTTGATTTAATAGATATCTTTAGAACTATTCACCCTAAGCAGTAGAATATACATTCTTCTCAAGCACTCATGGTACGTTTTCTAGGATAGACCATATGTTAGGACATATAAATGGCCTCAATAAATTTCAGAAGATTGAAATGATATCAAGCATTTTCTCTGATCACAATGCCATGAAACTAGAAATTAACCACAAAAGAAAAACTGAAAAAGAACTTAAACACTTGGAAACTAAATAGCATGATTTTAAATAATGAATGGATTTACAATGAGATCAAAGAAGAAATAAAAAAAGTTTCTAGAAACAAATGATAATGAGCATACGTCAACTCAAAATTTATGGGACACAGCAAAAGCAGTACTGAGAGGGAAGTTCATTGCACTACAGGCATATCATAAGAAGCTAGAAAAAGCTAAAATAAGCAACCTGACCCTGCAGCTAAAAGAACTAGAAAAACAACAACAAATAAAACCCAGGACAAGTAGAAGGAAGGAAATAATAAAGATCAGAGCAGAAATAAATGACATAGAGGCTAAGGAAACAATACAGAGGATCAATGAAACCAGAAGCTGGTTCTTTGAAAAGGTAAACAAGATTGATGAACCCTTAACTAGACTCACCAAGAAAAAAAGAGAGAGGTCTCAAATAGATAAAATTAGAAAGGACAGTGGAGAAATTACAACTAATACAACAGAGATACAAAGCATTGTAAGAAAATACTATAAAGAACTCTATGCCAAAAAATTAGACAATCTAGATGAAATGGACAAATTTCTTGAATCATATAAACTTTCAAAAATCAATCTGGAAGAATCAGAGCACCTAAACAGACCAATTACAACAGATGAGATCGAAACAGTTATCAAAAAACTCCCAAAAAAGAAAAGTCCTGGGCCTGATGGCTTCACAAGTGAATTCTATCAAAAATTCAAAGAAGAACTAACTCCTATCCTCCTCAAGCTATTTCAAAAAATTCAAGAGGAAGGAAGACTTCCAAACTCCTTTTATGAGGCGAGCATAATTCTGATCCCAAAGCCGGGCAAAGACAACACAAAGAAAGAAAATTATAGGCCTATATCCCTGATGAATTTAGATGCTAAAATTCTCAACAAAATATTAGCCAACCAGATCCAGCAATATATGAAAAAAATCATACACCATGATCAAGTGGGATTTATTCTGGAGAGGCAAGGCTGGTTCAATATTCACAAATCAATCAATGTGATTCATCACATAAACAAAAGGAAGGACAAAAATCACATGATAATTTCAATAGATGCAGAAAAGGCATTTGATAAAATCCAGCACCCATTCATGCTCAAAACTCTCAGTAAAGTGGGAATACAAGGAACATTATATAACATGATAAAGGCCATCTATGACAAACCAACAGCAAACATCATACTAAATGGACAAAAATTAAAAAGCAATCCCCTTAAGATCAGGAACCAGGCAGGGTTGCCCACTTTCACCACTCTTATTCAACATAGTTCTGGAAGTCCTAGCTACAGCAATCAGACAAGAAGAAATAAAAGGCATCCAAATTGGAAAAGAAGAAGTAAAACTGTCACTATTTGCAGATGATATGATATTGTATATTGAAATCCCTAAAGTCTCAGTCAAAAAACAACTTGACCTTATAAATGAATTCAGCAAGGTGGCAGGATATAAAATTAATACTCAGAAATCAGAGGCATTTCTATATACAAACAATGAACTGTCAGCAAAAGAAATTAAGGAAACAATCCCCTTCACTATTGCAGCCAAAAAAATAAAATACTTAGGAGTAAATTTAACCAAGGAGGTTAAGGACTTGTACTCAGAAAATTATAAAACAATGATAAAAGAAATCAAGGAAGATACAAATAAGTGGAAGCATATACCGTGCTCATGGCTAGAAAGAATAAACATCATTAAAATGTCTATATTACCCAAAGCAATTTATAAATTCAATGCAATACCAATTAAGATACCAATGACATACTTCAAAGATATAGAACACATATTCCAAAAATTTATATGGAACCAAAAAAAGATCACAAATAGCCTCAGCAATCTTAAAATGAAAAAATAAAGCAGGAGGTATCACTCTTTCGGATATCAAGGTTTACTACAAGGCCATTATACTCAAGACAGCCTGGTACTGGCATAAGAACAGGCACATTGATCAATGGAACAGAACAGAGAACCCAGAAATAAACCCACACCTTTATGGACAAATGATATTTGACAAAGGAGGAAAGAGCATACAATGGAGTAAAGACAGCCTCTTTAACAAATGGTGCTGGGAAAATTGGACATCTAACTTCAAAGAAATGAAACTAGACCATCAACTTACACTATGCACAAAAACAAATTCAAAATGGATAAAAGACTTAAACATAAGCCGTGAAACTATAAACATCTTAGAAGAAAGCATAGGTAGTAAGCTTTCCGCCATCTGTAGCAGCAATATATTTGCCAATTTATCTCCATGGGCAAATGAAATAAAAGGCAAGATAAACAAATGGGACTATATCAAACTAAAAAGTTTTTGCACAGCTAAAGACAATAAGAACAGAATAAAAAGACAAACCACACAATGGGAGAACATATTCGACAGCACGTCTGATAAGGGGTTAATAACCAAAATTTATAAAGAACTTATAAAACTCAACACCAGGAAGACAAACAATCCAATTAAAAAATGGGCAAAAGAAATGAATAGAAATTTCTCCAAAGAAGACATACAGATGGCCAAAAGACATATGAAAAAATGCTCAACATCACTAATCATTAGAGAAATGCAAATCAAAACCACAATGAGATATCACCTCACACCAGTCAGAGTGGCACTCATCAGCAAAACAACACAGAACAAGTGCTGGCGAGGATGTGGAGAAAAGGGAACCCTCCTGCACTGCTGGTGGGAATGCAGACTGGTGCAGCCACTGTGGAAAACAGTTTGGAGATTCCTCAAAAAATTAAAAGTCGAACTGCCTTTTGACCCGGCTATCCCACTTTTAGGAATATACCCTAGGAACACCATAGCACTGTTCGAAAAGAAGAAATGCGCCCCCATGTTTGTGGCAGCATTGTTCACAATAGCGAAGATCTGGAAACAGCCCAAGTGTCCGTCAGAGGACGAGTGGATTAAAAGCTTTGGTACATATATACTATGGAACACTATTCAGCCATAAGAAATGATGACATCGGATCATTTACAACAAAATGGATGTACCTTGATAACATTTTATGGAGTGAAATAAGTGAATCAGAAAAAAAAAAACACAAAAAACTGAGATTAGTATGATTTCATACATAGGTGGGACATAAAAATGAGACTAGGAGACATGGACAAGAGAGTGGTGGTTACGGGATGGGAGGAGGGAAGGGAGGGTGGAATAGGGAGAAGGGGTGGGGTACAGGGAAAACCAGATAGAAGGTGACAGAGGACAATTTGGCTTTGGGTAATGGGTATGCAGCACAATTGAATGATAAGATAATCTGGAGATGTTTTCATTGTACATATGTACCCTGATTTATTGGTGTCACCCCCTTAAAGTTAATTTAAAAAAATGTAAAAACAACATCAACAACAACAACAACAAAAAAAACATATGAATACTTCTCCTCCTCCCTTGCAGTTCTTCTGGCTGGGCTAATAATCAAATTCCCAGAGACAGATTAATAGGAGAAAATAAAATTTTATTTCAGCACATGGAAAATTCACATAGACATAAAAATTCCAAAGATTATGAGGCAACATGCGGTATATAAGACATTTTAAACAAAGTAGAAAAGAGGGGAATGGGGTTTTAAGATTTCAGAAGTGAAGTTGGATATTTGCAGGCAGCTGAGGAAAAGCAGAACACACACATAACAGGGAAATCCTAGCTAGAGACTCAGAAACAATGGGACTCAGTGGGATCTAGTTAACAGGTGCATGCCTGAAGCTCTCCTGTGTGTTTACCTCACTTAATTCATTTTAAGTGAGAAGCAGGGAGACAGAGAGACAGACTCTCACATGTGCCCCAACTGAGACCCACCTGGGGTCTGCCCATCTGGGGCTGTTGCTCTGTTGCTCAGCAACTGAGCTATTTTTGTGCCTGAGGTGCAGGCCATGGAGCCATCTTCAGTGCCTGGGGCCAACTTGCTTCAGCTGAGCTATGGCTGCAGGAGGGGAAGAGAGAGATGAAGAGAAGAGATAGGGGGAGGGGTGGAGAAGCACATGGGCACTTCTCCTCTGTGCCCTGACTGGGAATCAGACCCAGGAGATCCACATGCTGGCCCGACGCTCTACCACTGAGCAAACTGGCCAGGGCCGCATGACTACTTAAACATACATGTATAACAATAAATATATCAATAAAATAGAAATTCACTTTAAAACATTACTGAATTCACTGTGGGATTTGATTATTACATATTTTTATTAGTTAGTTCTTGTTCTGGGTTTTCAAAAATTTTTCATCTCTATCCTGACCAGGCGCAGTGGATAGAGCATCGGACTGGGATGCGGATGACCCAGGTTCGAGACCCAGAGCTCACCAGCTTGAGCACGGGCCCATCTGGCTTGAGCAAAAGCTCGCCAGCTTGGACCCAAGGTCGCTGGCTCCAGCAAGGTGTTGCTCGGTCTGTTGCAGGCCCACGGTCAAGGCACATGGGAGAAAGCAATCAATGAACAACTATGGTGTCGTGATGGTAACGAAAAACTAATGTTTGATGCTTCTCACCTCTCTTTGTTCCTGTTTGTCTGTCCTTATCTATCTCTCTCTCTGACTCTCTCTCTGTCCCTGCAAAATATATATATATATATATATATATATATATATATATATATATATATATATATATATATATATATCTGGAAGAGGATCTGTCAGTTCAAATTGCTTAGGAGATCCTGGGATATTGAAATATTGAAAGACCACCTGAAGGAAGGTTTGGAGCCTATTTCTACCATGATTTCTAGTGATTTAATGTTACTTTGGCCTCAGTTTCTTGACATATGCCATGGGGTAAACTGCCCTGCCCTCATCAGCTTATAGTACAATTTTTGTCTGGACGTAGAACTGGATGGAACTGCTATTAAGTATTTTTTAAAACTTATAAAATGAATCATTGATATTTTACTTTTATTTGACTTCATGCTTAAACATATCACTCTCAATGTGTTCTGTAACCCTCTAACAGTCCCTGATGCAGATGTGCTTGTTCATTTCTGTACAACTGCAGGTCAGTGAAGGTCTGGCTCTGTGATAAGCAGCAGACCTATAGGTTTTTCAAAGATACCCTCCAATGGTATATATTTCCAAAAAGCAGATCTTATCTTTCTTATGCCCCAAACACTATAAAAAGTAGTCAGCCATTTGAGATTTCTGTTTAATTTTCTATTGTGGTATAACATACAGAAAAGCACATATCCTAAGGTCACATCCGGTGAGTTTTCACAACTGAATACACTTGTAGAACCAGCATCCCAGTCAAGAGCGAGAATGCTACAGTTCTCCCAAAGCCCACCCTGTGGCTGACCAGGTACCTCCCACAGGACACCCTCAGCCTGGCTTCTAACCACACAGATATGTTGATTTCTTCCTTTAGTTCTAAATAAACTCATTTTGAGCCTGGTGTTTTTCTTTCAACATTGCATTTACAAGATTTATTCATTTTGTTGTGTAGAGTAACAGATGGTGCATTTTTATTGCTGCATAGTATTCCACTGTATGTGTGTGTTCATGTGTGTACATATATATCTATATTTATATGTTCTATTCATAGATATTTTTTTTAATTTTTATTAATTAATTAATTTTATTCATTTTAGAGAGGAGACACAGAGTGAGAGAGAGAGAGAGAGAAAGAGAGAAAGGGGGGAGAAGCTGGAAGCATCAACTCCCGTACGTGCCTTGACCAGACCAGTGCAGGGTTTTGAAATGGCGACCTCAGTATTCCCAGGTCGACGTTTTATCCACTGCGCCACCACAGGTCAGGCTCTATTCATAGATATTTAAAGGGTTTCCAGGCTCAGACTATTCCAAAGGTGCTGCTGTTAATATTTTACTCTGGTCTTTGTGTGAGGTCAGATGTACAGTTCTTTTTGGTCACAGAAAATGCGTAAGTTCAGCTTTAGCAGATACTGCCAAATAGTTTTCCAAAGTGGTTGTGCAACTTACATCCCCACGAGCAGTGTAACATAGTTTTATTTCCTCCACATACTTGCTGAGAGCTGGCTGGTGTTCTCTGCCTCTATAATTCTAGTCATTCTAATGGATGCACTTGCTTTTAACTTGCAATTTGCATTTTGTTTTAATTTATATTTCATGATAAGTAATGAAACAACTTTTCATATGTTTATTGGCTATTTGGACATCCTGTTTTGTGGGTATTTACTTATTCACATTTTTTGTTTGTTTGTTTGAGTGGCTCTCTTTTTCTTATTGGTTTGTAGGGAGTGGTCAACCATTTTTAGTTCCTATTTTATTGGTAGAGAATTTTGTTCAGTCTTAATATTTATTTTAAAACATAAAATCCATTAAATATCTCCCAACAACCAAGTAACTTTATTAATTATCCATTATAACAGACTTTTATTTAGTATCCTATCTTTACAAGAACAATACTAGTTATTAGGTCAATAAAACAGACATGGTCTCAACCCATTAACACTTACCATTTAATGGGAGACACAGAAAATATGTGTGTGTGTGTGTGTGTAATTAAAAGTTGTGGCCAGTCACAAAAGTGCCATGGTCAAATAGGATGGAGGAATAGAACAAAAGGACCTTTTTTCAGTTCCAAAAACTTCTTTGTCATTTCATTTGAGACTGGAAGGCTGATAAAACTGCAGTGCTAAAAATAAACTAAGAGTGTTCCAAGCAGATAGAATAGCATGTGCTATTACCTGAGGTGGGAAAACATTTTGCATGTTCTAAGATTTGAAAGAAGGCAGTGTCTGTAGAGCAGAGGTCAGCAAACTTTCTCTGCAGAAGGTAAAATGGGAAATATTTTAGGTCTCGAAGACCAGATGGTCTCTGCTGCAAATGCTCAGCACTGTGGTTAGCATGAAGGCAGTCATAGACAATATGTAAACAACTGAGCATAGTGCAACTTTGCTTACGAAACCAGGCAGGCCATGGCCATTTGATCCATGGGCCACAGTTTGCCAACCTCTAGTCTAGCTCATGGGGAAATATCTGTCACTTACCTGGACTACCTCAGTCAGTTCCTCACTAGCCTTCTAGCGTCCACTCTTTTGTTCCTGCATTCCATTCCCTGTGCAGCATCCAAAATTGTTAACAATTCCTAAATTAGATTGTGATGCTCTTCTCTGATGAAAACTTTCTGGAATGCTCCTGCTGAACATAGACCAGTAGTTCTTAACCTGGGTTCTATAGAACCCTAGGGGTTCGATGAGTCAGTCTCAGGGGTTCGGAGAAGCCTCTGCCGCGGGGGCCAGAATAAAGTAATACCGTAATTTGTTGTGAGTCCATGCACTTTGTTGGTTTTGTTCTTTGAGCAAGGTGATGTTCATGCACGGCTCATTTTGTGCACCAGTAAAAAACATATACCTATGTCTTGAATTTGGAAAAAAAATCATATTTTATTTATCACTGAAGAAGGGTTCAGTGAATGCGCATATGAAACTGGTGGGTTTGGTACCTCAAAAAAGGTTAAGAACCACTGACATAGACTAAAATTTAAATTTAAGATGGGCTTGGGTTAGATGGCATAGGAATTTGTAAGTCATTGGCTTATAGTCTTAATTTAAAATATTTTTATTTTATTAATTTTTAGACAAGGGGGGAGAGAGAGAGAGATTGATTTGTTTTTCCACTTATCTATGCATTCACTGGTTGAGTCTTGTATGTGACTTGACCAGGGATTGAATTTGCAACATTGGCATGTCGGAACAATGCTCTAACCACATGAGCTACCAGACCAGGGCTTGTAGCTGTAATTTTAAAGTTAAGTATTGAACTTTGCTTCACCTCTCTGTGTTTTGCATCTGGGGATAAATGTGGCAGAAGAGAAAGAGGATGTGATATAATCTATGGTTCTTCGGCTAAGAGCAATCTCTCCCTCTTCTGAAAACCCAGATATACCGTATTTTGTGCACTTATCACTGTCTATCTGCTATTATACATTAATACAAAAACTTATTACAGTATACATTAATACAAATCATTAGCTTTGTCTGGTCTGGCCTTGGATCCATGTTCTAGTTGTGGATGTTTGGTCCTGTCATGAGCAGTTGAATATGGATAGATATCACTTGTTCTCTGCCCCCTTCATACATAATTAGTAAACAGGTGAATAAAAGAATGAAAGGACTGGGTTTCAGGGGAGAAAGAAGCACCAAAGATGATCCTAAAGTCTTAAACCTAAGTGACTGGGAATGGGTGCATCATAATCAGTAATTGGGAAATCAAGGGAAAGAACTGTTTTTTCAAGGATTCATGATGGATCTCTGGTGGGAGACATCAGCAGTGCTCAGGGGGCAGAGAAAAACGAGGTCTGAAGCTTGAGAGAGAGATCTGGGTGAGTCTAGAGGTCAGGAAAATCTGAGTGAGAGAACTGAAGCTAGAATAGACTCAATCTGAGACAGAGAAAGACAAAAAGTATGCTGAAAGGTAGCTAGGAAAGGTAGAAAATTTTCCCATGAGTAGAAAAACTGAATAACTATAAGATTTTTAAATTTATGGATAATAAAGTTATTCAATAGAGATGAAAAGCTAAATAGACCCTCAAGGTCAATGTTATACTTATTCACTGACTTTGCTATGAAGTTACATGAAAATTCACAAAATGGAGGGGGCATCATTAATCTAGAGATTCTTAACAAGATACTCATCTTTTAATTAAAAATTAACCACCTCCTCTTCTTTCTACTCTATACTGTGAAAAAGCACAGAATAATTTATCCTTAAAAACTAGACCTAGAGTCAAATAGGATACAAGTTCAAGTGCTGACCGGCTATTTGAGCACGGAAGCAATCTTAAGTGCCCTAAGCTTCAGGTTCCATGTCTTTAAAGTGGGGTAGTACTTGTACTTTCCTCACAAGCTGGCTGTATGGACTGAATGGGATGCTGTGTGGAAAAACCTCTGACAGCAGGAGGGTGCAAAGAAATTGATGTCAGCAATTGTGAGTTAGAAAGCATTTTCATCATGATGGCAGTGAGCACTTCTCTGGAGTCCTTGGTTCAGATGGACCACACAGCACACGGGAATGTCTTGTGCACTCAGCCAGCAGGACCTGACCCCTGGCCCTGCCTCTGATGGCTGGATGACCGGGGCAACTAACCACATCTCTGTCTCCTCACCTTTAAATGGGGGGAAATAGCACCGTCTTCCCGAGAATTAAAGACTTACTACATTGCAGGCCCTTAAAATAGTGCCAGTCACAATAAAAGGTCTCAATAAATACTGTTTGGTAATTTTATCATGATCATTATTACTATTATTAAATATGTAGCCATTTTAAAGCAAAACCCAATGCAAATATTTTAGCTGCTATATGCAGTCAGCTTGGGACTTTATCAAAAGGGTGGCCATAAAATTCAATATCCAAAGCTGAATATATTATTTCTGACACCTGTTCTTGAAAGTTCATAAATCGACCCATATCAAGGTAGCCAGGTTGGTAGGGAACTGTAGCAGATCACTTGCCCCATGAAGAAGCTCCTCAGTGTGCTTCCATTATTCTCATCTCCTCCAGCTGTGAGCACCCCTTCTTTCTCCCCTCTCCTTCCCAGACCACCCCTAGTGGAAAAATGGGGATGCTACCCCCCAAGGTGTTTGCTCAAGTTAGAGCAGAAGACTCTGTGGTAGGAAGCAGGTTGCTGGCGGGGCATCACAGGGGCAAGGCAGGACTCAAAAGCCCAGAAAGAACACTGGGTATTGAGAGGAGCAGAGAAATGAGCCCCAGCACTGAGGGCATTATTAGGAAAAGATTACCCTGGAGAGGGGAGCTTTAAAGGGGGTCTTGACAGAAGTGGTTGAAACAAATTATGGAGAAGCAGCCTGGAAAGATGTCAGGAGAGATGAATTCCCACACCCTACCCTGGAGGGAACTAAAACCCAGTTTACCCACTGGACAACAGAGCTCCCAGCTGCACAGCAGCAGCCGGGTGCCCAGAACACCTTCTTGTATGTCAGTTGCAACAGCAAAACTCACCCATGGTTCCAGCTCCTGGGCTGTCTCTGCTACTTTCAAGCTGAGAGACTCCTGTGAGCCTTGGTTTCTCATATTGTAAGTGGGAGTCATAATAGGATCCACCTCATGGGATTATTGGCGGACTGCAGATATGAAAAGTGATGAGAGCCTGGCTCTTGTTTGCTCTCACCATCACTGATGTCCTTGCATCATCATTAGTAGGGCCATATCTTCAGATGAAGCTTTGGATCTAGAAGAGGCACATGGCATGGAAGAGTCTTGGGGGCAGGCAATGTGTTGGTTTAGAGCCAGGGCCTGAAGTCAGGCAGAACTGTGCTTGAATCCCACTTTTCCCACTTACTAGCTAGATACCCTCAGATGACTTACTTACTTATTGCTGAGGCCACCATTTTCTCATCTGAAAAATAGGAATGCTAATCAGACCTGGCTCACACTATTGAGAGAAGTAAATGACAGGAAGGGTGAAAACAGTTAGCACTATGCCTACATGTATTATGCAACCCATAAATAATAGTCATGATTACAATTGCGACCAAAAACATCATTCCCAGCAGTGACTTGAGCTGCAGGGGGAGAGGCAGAGGCATGGAGCCATGTGGGGTTCCTGGGGAACCAGGCTTACACAGGCGAGGTCTGGGAAAGGCTGCCCATGCTGCAGTGGTTTCCAGCCATTGCCTCCAAACAAAAAGGTCTTTGCCTTCCCCACTGGGCTGTCAAAAGATCACTAGCTGAAGTGCGTGCAACTGCAATGGTAAATCATGAGGACTGTGGCTACATATCATTGCCAGGCCAAGGAGGGGACAGAGGGGGACAGCAGAGGGCCCACAGACTGTTTTCAGTCACTCAGGAAGCAGTGGCTATTCTTTAAGGGGGGATCATGGCCTTTATCTTTGGGGTAACTATACCCACATTTTTCTTGTGACTAACACAAAACACTTAGCTCTCATTGCTGGGAAAGAAAAATAAAAGATTCATAAGACAATTAATAAACAACGTGAAGAAAATTCTTGTCTGCCTTTTAAATATAGAAGAGTGATTGCTATGCTAATTATAATCAGCATCAAGGTCAAAAGTTCCCACCACTCCAGAATGAACATTTAGAAAATAAATTAAGCAGAATACCAGTGCTATTTTTGAACTTGCAGCTCATATGGGTTTGAGACAGAGAACTGTATTTTTTAAAATGAGCCATATAATGCTAATACGTTGATTAAGTAAGTGTTACTCCACAAACCTGCTGATGCCCAAGGCAGAGGGGAGCTTTCAGAGGCCCGTGCGTCAGTGTGCTTGCTTACACTGCTCCAGTTGAGACGGGTAAGTTGTTGTTTTGTTTCATCTCTGGCAGGTGTCACAACAGGATGTATTGAAAGTACTCAGGTTCCTGGTTAATGTGGGTGATAAAATATAAATGTATTTGGAGAATTGTAATTCATTCATTTCCTCCTGGGTATTGATTGGTGTTTCCAACAAAAGTGAAAGAACCCTTTAGTGTCTATGATATTATACCTCACACCACATATAAAAATAAATTTCAATTGTAAAGCAAAGCAAAATAAAAGTTTAAGGGTACTTTTGGTACAATAAAATAAATGGAATATTAATACATGCTACCACCCAGATGAACCTTGAAAGCATTGTGCTAATAAAAGAAACCAGACCCCAAAGGTTACACATATTGTCTGGTTCCATTTACATGAAATATCCAGAACAGACAAATCTACAGAGACAGAAATTAGATTAGTAGTTGCCAGGGGCTGAGATGAGGTAGGAAAAGACAATGGCTGTTAATAGGTGTGGGGTCTCCTTGGGATAATGAAAGGGTTTTAGAACTAGGTAAACGTGATGGCTGTTCCATATTGTGAATGTCCTAAATGCCACCAAATTGCATGTTTCAAAATGCACAATTTTAAAAATTTTAATAATATTAGAAATAAATATAGAGTAGTATTTGTATAACTTGGGATAAGTGTACCTTCTTATTTATGGGACAGACCTCAAAGCCATCAAGCAAAAAATACCCAATTTATATGTGCATTAAAAATGTTTTTATAACCAAAGATACCATAACCAATATGAAAAGACAAACTGTATGCCAGAAGGAAGTCCCGGAAGACATAAAAGCGAGTAATATGACTACTCATCAAAAAATTTCTTCAAATCTATAAGGAAAAAAGACAAAGTGAGAAAAGTTATAAAATGATACAGACAAGCAGTTCATAGGAAGTGCAATAGAAATGACTAATAAGCCTTTAAAAAGATGTTTAGTTAGTAGCCAGGGGAACACAGTTAAAAAGAAAGAAAGAGATTACTTCTTGCCCATGAATTTGGTAAGAATTAAAGAGGATAGCCGGGTGTTTGCAGATGAGGGGAAGGGCACAGTGCAGCCCTGCTGACAGGGGTGTGACCTGTGCATGCAGAAACATGCTTGGAAAACAGTCTCTTAGAAGCTGTAAAAACTAAAGTGTTCATTTGTGTTTTTAACCTGGCCAAGTCTAAGAAATCTATTTTAAGTGTAAGAATACAAATATAGTTTACAAGGATGTTTATCGTAGTGTTGTTGATAATAATACAATTAAAAAAAAACAAGCTGAATGTCCATTTGTTGGTGAGCAGTTCAATGACTCCGTCTATCTATTCCTTGGAAAGATGTGTTAGATATTGGGACGAATGTGTTAAAAACATATTTATTGATGTGGAAAGGTGCCCATGTTACATTGTTAACAAAAGAAAACTGAAGCAAGTTTCAGAGTCTTGGCTGTCACTGCTGGTGTGGTTCAGCAAATAAGAATAATTGAACTCTTATTGCTGGTCAAGTGGGGTGTGTGGATGCATAGTGCTAGTGGGACAGACCGTGTGGACATGTGTGCACCTGCTTATGTGTGCATGGAGGAAAGAATGAAAAAAAACATACCCATGGGCAGGGGTGCAGGAAGAGAAAAATTTATTTATTTTTTGGAATGCGCTTCTTAATCTTTGAATTTATTTGGAGTGTATGTATTATTTTCGTAATTTAAGGGAAAAATTATTACTCTAAATAATGAATATGTAAATAATAATTCTGATTTATATATTTCACAATTATCACTTGTAAGCTACAGACAATTTTAATGGTCAGTATTTACTTGTGGGTTTCTTTTAAAACCCATAAACATTGAGCAGATTACATTTTTCCCTGGTATTTCTTTTTGAGCCACCAGACAGGAAGACTTGAATGAAGAACTCAAGGCACTAAAGAACTTTCAGATTTGGCCCAGAGGCACCCCCCCCCCCCAACACACAGACCTGAGCGAATGCTTAAAGCCCTGCTTGCATATGCAGTATGTATGGAGGTGCTCTCCATCTGGGGCACTCCTCCCTTCTCCATGGGACTTGTTCTGTATTCAATTAGTTTTACTCTCTTAAAAATCCTTCCTTATGTTCAGTCAGATTGTCCTGCCCAATGATCTCAGTAACTAAAGTGGTTTACACCACGGGCCTTGCTCAAAGAGACTTAGGTTTGTCTATGTCTTCATCTGGAGAAGAGGGTCGTGTGTCACTCACTGGTATAGTCTGAAGCATTAAACTAGATCATGTCTGCCAAATGCCTAGCAGAGAGCTTGACACACAGAGGTTTTCAGTAAATGGTGACTGCTCTGATTAGTCTGGGACTACAGGTGGAAGATGGCTTTTTCCTGTTCTAACATAGCACAGGACTAGCCCTTTTCATTCAATACCTCACTCATTCATTCATTCATCTACTTAATAAATGTCCAAAGGCCCACCAGGGCTGCAGGGCCCTATACAATCATGCCACACACACCCCAGTCTCCCTGCTCTCTTACCTGCTTCTCACCCTTTCTCTCTTACTCTCCCACATCAGCCACACTGGCCTCCTTGCTGCTTCTTAAACATATTGAGCATGTTTCTGCTTCAGGACCTTTGCTCTTACTGTTGATTCTTCCTAGAATACTGGAATACTGTACTCATCAGTCACTCATTTCCTTTACCTATCTGTTCATGTCACTAGAACCATAGGCTGTCCTAGAATAACTATAACACCACCGCCGTTCATGCTCAGTCCTCCTTAATCTACCTTATTTTTCTTCAAAGCACGAACATCTATTTATTTATTGTCCATTTCCTCCAATTAGAATATAAGCCTTATAACACAAAGGATGCTGTTTTTCTCTGTTGTATCCCCGGTGCTTAGAGAAGAACCTGGCACACAGTGGGCAGCCAATAAGTAAATGCTGGGTGAGGGAATGTGCTAAGCAAACTCTGTGAGCACTTCCTGTGAGCGACGTGTACTCACATGGAGGCAAACACAAACAGCAAGGTCTCTTCTGCTTCAGTTCTCTTCTGCTTCAGTTCTAACAACCCTATTCTGACACCACATGTTTTTAACAAGCCACCTGTCAGAGTCAATGTTGTTTATGTACAGGCGTCTTTATGCTGAGGATAATAAAGCAGCCTTAGGGCACCAAACTCCTTAACTTGAGTGACTGGTTAACTGTTAGACCATAAATAATTTGAGTTGGCAAAAAATACTCTCACTTCTATGTCTGGTGGCACACTGTCACTTCTCTAGATTCCATCTGAGATGCATACAATCCTAAATGCACTGTGGCCCAGCAACATAGGCCTGAGACAAACGGGGACTCGTGGTGTGGCCATGGCCAAGTTCATTGGCTGTGTTTTCTGTGAAGGCAACAACAGTTAGCATTGCTTTGTCCCAATGTGCACTGAGCATGCTGCAGTGAAGGGGGCTCTCACTCTGACTGTCCTCAAGGACTAGGAGGTGACTCTGGGTTCTCTCCTGCTAATCCTCGAGACTATCTCTTTACCACAGAGCAGGCAGTGAGGATTGCTTGTACTCAGTTCAGTAACAGTGAGAGAGACCTGGATTTGAATTCAGACTCTGCTATTTTCTAGCCAAGGTACCTTGAACAAGTCAGCTGACCCTTCTGAATGTCAGTTTCTACATCTCTAAGTTGGTTAGAAAGGATTCTGATCTTATTATTAAGGATAAAACATTATGATGGTCATAAAGTATTTGGCAAAATGCCAGGCACATTGTGTGGACCTAGCTATCATAATTGGTTGTTCAGAGGGGCCTTGGAAATGGGTTTAAGACTCTCCTCTCATACCCTAAATTGATAGTTGTTTGTATGTTACATACAACAACCATGATACAAATACAAGACATAGGGATATTCCTCTGACTTCCTATTCCAAGTATCATTGAAATAGTCTAATGGTGGCCCTGGCCAGTTGGCTCAGCAGTAGAGTGTCAGCCTGGCGTGTGGAAGTCCTGGCTTCAATTCCCAGTCAGGGCATGCAGGAGAAGCAACCATCTGTTTCTCCACCCCTCCTCCCCCTCTATAAGTTGGCTCCAGGTGCTGAGGATGGTTCTATGGCCTCATCTCGGGTGTTAAAATAGCTTGGTTGCCGAGCAATGGAGCAGTGGCCCCAGATGGGCAGAACATCAGCCCCAGACAGGGGTTGCTGGGTGAATCCCAGTCGGGGTGCATGTGGGAGTCTTTCTCTGCCTCCTTGCCTCTCACTTAAAAATAAAAGTCTCCTAGAGCAGAGAATTCCTGTAGAATAAATATGATTCAGTAATGGTCCCAGGCACTTCTATACCAAACAGTTAAATTATAGTTTGAACTATGTCATCTTAGTGAATCACAATAATGGTATAGACATGCTACAGCAGGAGACCCAGCCCAGAGGTTGAAGGATAAGTCCTCCATGTGACCACTACCTGGCCTTCAGTCCCTGCTTCTCTGAGCCTGAGTTAAAGAATATGTTTCCTAGACATCTCACTCATAAACAGTCTTAGAACACCACACACCCTAGACCCCCGTTGTTAGATAGAGATCCACTAGCTAAATTACTCCCGATAGCAAACAGATCTATAACATGCATTTTAGTCATTGAGGATTAATTTTTAATTAGAGTGCAGCAAATGGCAGCAAGCAAAAATGCCAGAATTTTCTGTTCACCTCTCATTGACCTCTGGAGAATTGATACTTACCATAAAGGTAGGATCATTTGAAAACTCACACTTCTGCATATGGAATTTGATTTTATTCCCATTGTTACTCAGTGTTGGTTGTCCTCACACAGTAGTTTGTATGGAATTTGATATTTATTGTCAATATAAAAATGCATTTCAACTTCATTTTTTTTTTTTACAGGGACAGAGAGAGACTCAGAGAGAGGGATAGATAGGGACAGACAGGAATGGAGAGAGATGAGAAGCATCAATCATCAGTTTTTTGTTGCAACACCTTAGTTGTTTATTGATTGCTTTCTCACATGTGCCTTGACCGCAGGCCTTCTGCAGACCAAGCAACCCCTTGCTTGAGCCAGCGACCTTGGATCCAAGCTGGTGAGCTTTTTTCTGCTCAAGCCAGATGAGCCCGCGCTCAAGCTGGCGACCTCGGGGTCTCAAACCTGGGTCCTCCGCATCGCAGTCCGACGCTCTATCCACTGCGCCACCACCTGGTCAGGCTTCAACCTCATTTTTAATAGTAGTTTTCTCATGTACACTTTTTCTCTTGACTGTAGAGCATAACCTCCTGATAGCATGGAACCCCATAGAAAAGAAAATGCTGGACCACATTGTTTCTATTGTTTCTTCCAAGCCCAGAAAATACAGGTGACTGAATGGCTGTTTTAGAGTAAGACCCTGAGAATCAAATTAGGTAACATTCCTAAAAGGACCTGGCAGGCTCTCTCACAGGAATGTTAGTTGCTGGAGTGGCCTAGGGGCACCCCAGATCTGCAGCTATGATGGAGGAGTGACCTGGATAGAACCAGCTTTGAAAACCCTGAAGCAGTGAGAACGGGAGGGAGATGGGGCTGTCAGCCAGAGGAGCAGAACCTAGCAAGGCTGGTGAGGTGTAGACACTGCACTTGCCTGACCTGTGGTGGTGCAGTGGATAAACCGTCGACCTGGGAACACTGAGGTCGCCAGTTCAAAACCCTGCACTGGTTCTGTCAAGGCACATATGAGAGTTGATGCTTCCAGCTCCTCCCCCCTTTCTCTCTCTCTCTCTCTCTCTCTCTCTCTCTCTCTCTCTCTGTCTCTCTCTCTCTGTCTGTCTCATCTCTAAAATGAATAAAATAAATAAAAAAAGTTTTATAAAAAGAACCTATAGAAATGGTCCTGAGGAATAAGGCTTCCATTTCCTTTGTCCCAGGCCCAGAAAGGTAAGAATTTTTCTCAGGGGCTGGTGTGGTATGTAGGAGAGCCTTCACGAATCTAGTTCAAAACCTGACATGTGACTCTAGGGCATCTTTGGAAAGTGTCCCCTCAGGATAACTGTCCTTTCCACTTGTTCTGTTGAACCTTCATGTTCAATCACAGGCCTGGTCACATGCCAAGAGGGTATCTCAACCAGGGGCTCTGTAGGTCACTGTACCTTAGAGAGGGCCATGGAGAGCAGTTGATGTTGCAACAGCAGAGGCAGCCAGACCTGTGGGGCTGGACCCATGGGCACCACTGTGAGAGGGTCAGTCCCCAGAGGGTTCCAGGCCGTGTCTTAGCACATCTTGTGATATGGGTTCACCTCCTGGCTCTGCGGGGTACAGCTACCCCTGCCCCTCTCCTTACAGGGTGTGGGAGTGTGTGCGTGCATGCATGTGTGTGTGCACGTGCACGTGTGTTGAGGTGGGGTGTCTCTTCATGTTGATCTGAAACCCAGCAGAAACCCAATACCGACTCCCTGAGCTGGTGAGAAAACTAAGTAAAACCATGACTGTAGAGCATTGAGTACAGCCTCTGGAATAATTTAAATGTCTCAGTAATGAACATTGTTGCTGTTGTCATCTTCCTCTGGAGTGATTTGCCAGGACAGGAGAGAGGTTTGCAGGGGGACAAAGCAACCAAGCTAAGGGTCTGATCCCCCTCGGTATCTAAATCCTCCAGACAGGGAGAGCCAGTGCTCTGGTGCCCTCTCTGTCTTGAATGAGGCTCAAGGTCAAGACTCTCTTTCTTTCCCCAGGTGTGGCTTCTCTCTGCCTTGAAAGATAGTTAGCAGAGTTTGGGGGAGAGATCAGCAGATTTGTACCCCCCACACATACACATTTCAAACAGAAAACACACTCTTCACCCCAGGTCTGGCTCTACCTCACATTTTTCTATCACTTTTCACTTTGTTTTCCAGAAATGCTGATGTCTTTCCTCGCCCTATGGCTTCAGAGATTCCTCTCATTCTTGACACCAAATATTGTCCCCTCTTGCCATTGTCTTTCAGTTCTGCTGCAAAAACACACATGAACCAGACCAGGGCCTAGGGTTTCTTGTAGACTGAATTGATGACACAAAAGGCTTGCCCTTGACCATTTTCTGGTCCAGTCTCTGACAGCAATACCTTGTGTATAGGCTACCACATGGGAGGTGACAAGGACTTTTTTCCAGCAGTAAGGTCAGAGCAGAAGCTTGAGCTGACACAGAGTACATACAGATCCCAGACTTGTCTACCCCCAGGTAACAGGTACCAGAAACATCAAACTATAGGAAGTCTCTTTCTTTGTATCTCTTCTGTATCAGTTAAGTGTTTGAATTTGGTTGTAAGCAACAGCGCCAACATCTGGCTGACCTATGCCGGAGTGAAGCACTGACTGGGAGAAAAGGGAAGCTCAGAGATCCAGCAGAGGAATGAGCAAGGTCCTCAGAAGGGACCGCCTGGGACAGGCAGAAGGACCACCGTGGAGGGTGTATCTGCACGTGATCCAATGCACGTGGCTGACTGACCTAGCATGGTCCTAGGCCCAGTGAAAAGTGGAATAACTCTCCAAGGACACTAAGTACTGCTACCAAAGAAGCGGAGAGGGGCTGATCAGAAAAGACTGGTGCCCACTGAGAGGGCAGCACCCACCTTCCCGCTAAGATTCTTCGAGGCCGTCCCTGTATCCTTCAGACGAGGTCAGGAGGGCAGGAGGATAAACCCTTTTCAGGCTGTCATCCCAGACAGGAAGTACATGTGGTCCCTAGGCCTGCCCTGCCCTGCCCATTCTGAACAGTCTGTCAAGAGTTATGTGCTGGAAAGACCAGCTAATCAATTCCTGCACATTACACTCCCACAGACCCAGCAAGACTTGCATTTTGCTGTTGTTAACTTCTATCTAACCTCAACCTCTTTCCTCTTTTTGAGGAAAAGCGTTCTTGTAAAATGTGGTCTATAGTCCTGCTTAGTTGGTTAGAGCATTATTCTGAGGTGCAGAGTTTGGCAGTTCAACTCCTAGTCAGGACACATACCGGAACAACTCAACGTTCCTGTCTCTCTCTCTCTCCCTTCCTCGCTTGTTGAAATCAATAAATAAAATTTTTAAAAAATGTTTTTAATGTGATCTCTAGGCAAATGTGCAATAAGGAGAAGGAATCCCATCTTTAGAACATGAAGCTCTGCCTTCTTCTGAGCCTCAGTATTCTGGTCTGTGAAATGGGAATGGTCATTTACTGCACTACCTCACTGGAAAGAGGACAGAATGAGTGTTCTGAAAAGTTCTTAATAAACTATAGGATATAATGTGTCTTTGAGGATAAACCTGATCAATATTCAAGAATTATAGTGAGCATGGATGTGTTTCATCAAATGAAAGGCCACCTGGAAAACACTGGCGGGACAAAGTAGCGATATGGGTGTCATATGCACCTGCCATCGAATCTCAGGAATTCTTGAGAGGGTCTAGAAAATACTGAAAAACAAAAGAGTAGGAAGGAATAAAAGAAGAAATTAATTTGAGAGTAAAGAACTATGGAGATCAGATGTCTTTCATTCATTCATTTATTCATCTGTTACCTGATGGACATCATGCTGAATACTGGGGATACAGAGATAAATAAAACATAATCTTCCTTCTGGAAGTACAAACAATCCAGGAGGAAAGCTGGGAGGTGTGTTCCTAAGAGTATTTTTAGGGTTTGCTAAAATTAGAGGCAGGCATCTTGACATCCGATCTGAAGAAGCTAGGAGAGGCCCTGGCTGGGTGGGTAAGGGGATAGAGCATCAACATGGCACACCAGAGGTTGTGGGTTCACCACCCAGTCAAAGCGCAGACAAGAAACAATCAATAACGGTACAATTAAATGGAAGAACATAGTGAAAGAATGATTTGATGTTTCCCCACACCCCTTTTCTCCTCTTTCTCTCACTCAAGTCAATGAAAAACATTTTAAAAATAAAAAATAAAAAGATGATAGGCTTTAGAAAGAGGTGATACATAGTATTAAGATGCCTAATGTCTTGCCCCATTGTCTGCGGGCCTCTGAAGCAAAGCCTAAGGCCCCCCCCCACCACCACCACCACCACACACAGGAGGATCGGGAAGAAATCTCTTCAATTCACTAGGAATTGCCAAGTTCCTACAAAGTCAGGGTGAAGTCATTCCAGCTATAGAAGAAGAATAAAAATTTAAATAATAAATTTCCCATTTTCTTCTCTCCTTTGAAACTAAACTAAAGTGCCCTAACCTTTGGGATCAACTGTAATTTTAATACCTACACCCGCATATAGTTATAGCAGGGTGGCTGATGAATAGTGCATGAGCCGGTGGATTTCTTTAATTAAACCAGTATTTTCTAGGTTTGAACTTAATTTTGTTTTGATCCACCTGAAGAAAGGAACTGAAAGCCCAAGCCAGTCTTCTGCAGGCCCCATCCTGTTTAGTGGAGAGAACTTAAACAAGGGAGATGATTTGCATTTCCACAGTGTTAGGGTAACACTTAGCTAATTGCATACTTATCAGAAGCAGTTAACAATTGACAATCCTTATCATTGTCCCAAGCCTTTCTGAGAATGAATCCAATTGTTTCTGGAAGACCTTTGACCATGCTGTTCTCTAAGAATGAGATGATTCATTCTTCTATTATTTGACCAACCAGTACCATGACAGGCAATGACATATATGTGCTTTTATAGTCTCTGGCTCAATGAAAGTGTAATTAAACCAAAGGAATTTTTCACAAATGAGCGCCTCGGGACTGATGTCAAAAACTTTGAAAAAGGGTGTGTGTGTGTGTGTGTGTGTGTGTGTGTGTGTGTGTGTGTGTGTGTTTAATCAAACAGATTTGGACCAGGTAAAGCATTCCTTGATGGTGTCAGACCTCACCATAAGTCACAGTGAGCTGTCTGCAGCTTTAATGGAACATTATGAGCATACTGACAGCAGACGTGAGCCCAAGGGAGTTGTATCTGATCACAGGACCCCTAACAGTAGGTGCTTATGATTACAACATTTTAAATAGACTGTTTAATTACCCTTGACTCCCTTCCCTTCATAATCCACCTATCCCTTTTGCCCCAATAGAGGACTATTACAACAAAATGAAGAATATTCCAGATAGAGGGGAAAAAAGCCCTTTTAAAAAAGCAATAAATTAGCACATTAATGTTTCCAACATAGTAATAGCCATTCCCCATTTTTATTTAAAATTAGTTGTATTTGACTACCATTTCTTTGCTAATAATCACTTCAGTTGCAGTGACTTCTGTGTTCTCGAATCTGTTGCAACAAAAATCCCACCTAAAAATTTAAGTAAGTACAAAATTCCATCAACTTGCAGAGACTGTGGTCTCATTTAGTATTAATGAAATTTGATTTTAAGTAATATCACGGATGTTCTCATTTGCTAGTTGTAAGTGGGCAGTGGAAGCCCAAGGAGATTAACATAGAGCAAATCAAACATGGTAGTTTTCACCATGTTTTACATTGATTTCACCATGTGTAAAATCCCAAAATAATATCTTAAGTATTGGCAACAATTCTGAAGAGAACTTTGCTGTCCGTGTATAAAGACAGTTGACCATTCTGGGATGTCACTCTCAATATGTGAGCAACCAACACAAAACACAAAAACCCACTGCCATCCCCTGCAAATGACCCTTTGGAGAGTCCCTGGATCACCAGGGAGGTGGCGGTGAGAAAGCTCCATGGGCCTCGTAGGCTCTCCAACTTAAAATGATGGTCATTTCCTCCCATCCCAGGGGTGTGAGTGACAGCAGGTCTTCTCCATGTTGATCAGGGTAGGGTGATGATGATTGTTGGAAGTCATATTAATCAAATTCTGTTACTAGCTGGGAGTATTTGCAGCATTTCAACACTCAGTTGTGTAAGGCAGTCATTCGTTCCCAGCTTTATCAGCCACCTGGCCAGCCCTTTCCACAAATGCAGATGAAAGAAGTTTGAGATAGAAACTAGTTGCTGGTTCCTGGGATGTTTTGGAGAAGCAACAGGGCATGGACCTTGGTGAGGTGCCCAGGAGGTCTCAGCCCACTGTTCCTGTGGCAGATGCACATCTGGTGCTCAGAGCTCTCTCCACTACTGCTGGCTCCTCCAGAGAAGTTAATTGAAAGGGAGCCACTTTGCACTCATATTTGTCCAGAGTCCTGTCTAAAGTTTTGGATCCAGATTAAAATGTCAGAGGCTCTCCCTGTTTCTGAACTTGCCTAAGAGAACTACCAGGCTGTGGTGGGGCCCTCAAACCCTCCCAAGGAATGGATGATAGGTTTAAACATTGATCCATATTCTTGTGATGGGATATTTCTGTAAAAGAGATGATGAGATGGAAGGGCGTGGAACTGGCCTGGAAGCTGAGGCCAAGCTTTGCTACCTCCTAACTTTGTGACTTTGGGTCTCGATTTCTGTTGTGTATGATAACTCAGTGCGATGCTTTTGGGAACATGATGCAACTGTTCTTACTGTTAAAGGAGAACAGGGGACAAGTGTGCAGGGAGCCAGGAAGTCAAGACTCTACTTTGGCCCCAAGAACTCTCTCTGGGTCTTAGGAGGCAGCTTCCTTGTTCGGGGATTCGTTCTCTTCATTTTCAAAATGAGAGACTGGGACCAGCTGGCCCTGCTCATCCTGTGACGCTCTGTCCCTGCTCTTCACCAACCTGTTTGAAAAGTCAACTTTCCCGGACTTCCCGTTTTATAGCATGGTGGAGGTAGAGCAGCACAGCACAGAATCAGTCACATCTGAGTTCAAGTTCAGGCCGCACTGCTTTAGCAACATGGTGGAGAGTAGACACCTCACAGCTCCGTGTCCCACTTCCTCATCTGTGAAATGGAGATCATGGTGATGTCCTCTTATGAGGCTGATAAGAAGGGGAAAATTAAGTTAACAAAACCAAAGCACTTTTATTAACATTAGCACAGTGCCTGGCACATAGTAAATGCTTATATGAGTTCCCTAGGAGTGCCATAACAAATGACTTCAATCTTAGAAGTTTAATGCACATTTATTATTTCGCAGTTGTGCAGCTTCGAAGTATGATGTAAGTCCCATGGGGCTAGAATCAAAATGCCCGCAGAGCTGTCTTCTCTTTGGAACTTGTCATTGGCTGAATTACATTACCCCAAAATCACGTACTGGAATTTTCATCTCTAATACCTCAGAATATAATTGTATTTTCAGGAAGGTCTTTAAAGACATGATTAGGCCAGAACAAGGCCATTTGGGTAGATCCTGACTCAGTCTGAATGGAGTCCTTATAAGAATGGGTAGATCCTGATCCAGTCTGAATGGAGTCCTTATAAGAAGATGACATCTGGACACAGACAGACAGCAGGAATGCATGTGCACAGGGGGGTGACCATGTGAGGACACAGTAAGAAGGCGCCATCTGCAAGGCAAGGTCTTGGGGCCCGCTGACACCGTGGTGTTGGCCTTCTGGGCTCTGAAACTGGGAGCAAATAACCTTGTTGTTGCCGCTGCCCAGTCTGTGGGATTTTGGTATGGCAACTTTAGCACACTAATGCCGCATGTCTAGCTGAGGACCTGTTGCCTTTCCTCCTTCTTCAGTCTGCCTGCACTCATGCTCCATCTCCAAGGCCAGCAGTAGTGGGGCAAGTTCCTCTAACACTGCATCATTCTGACCCCTCTCCTGTCTTCCTCTTTCACTTTTAAGGACCTTTGGGGTTATGTTGTGCCCATCTGTTCCTACCTTAAACTCAGCTGTTTCACAACCTCAGTGTTGTTTGCAAACTTAATTCTTCTTTGCCATGTAACATGACATATTGACAGGCCTCAAGTAGTATGTGAACATCTTTGGAGAGACGGCATTATTCTACTTACCACAATGCTCAGTTAATTTTAGCTATTGTGTTGAATAGAACCTGGCACCAGCTTAGCTTACTTTACTGACTCCAGTACTGGAATGGAAATGACTTAGAATTAAATTTCACTGAGAATAAACTGGGACATTGTGCTCATTCTGTGGTTCATCTTGACTTCCTCCGGCGCAACACAGCCATCTGCTGATGCAGGGCTCCTGGTGCACAAAGGGTGAGGCTCCAACAAGGTGGGGTTTCGGCATCCTGACTCAGCAGATATTCTGGCAAACGGTTGACCTAATATTGTGTGTGTAGAGGTTTTCTGGTCTTGGTAGAGTAAAAATTCAAGCCAAGGTTTGCCATTCCCAACAGTTCTGCTGCTTTTCCTTTCAGAAAGAAAGGTTTTATTGTTTGTGGGGGACCAAGGTGGTGTGGTTTCCATTGCATATTGGTCTCAGTGAGTCTGGGAATATGAAAAGCTAAGAGCAGAGAACCTGTAGTTGTATCTTTTAAAAGTATCTTTCAGGCACATGATAGAAACCCAACTAAACTGCCTTAACTGAAATGGGAATTTATTTCATGCAATTACAAAGTCTTGGAGGGGATCTGACTGTGACTTTGGCTAGATCCTGGGACTGCAAAATGTCCTAGGGTTAGGGGGCTCCCCCACCCCATCCCTATACTTTGTTCTCACCCATACTGGCCTCACTCCAGGGAAGGGCCCCTCTAAACATTTTGGCCTGGCAACCCCAGGCTTACATTAGCTTACGGTCAGCAAGCCCAATACAAAGACAGTGTTTCCTCTCCAAATTCCAGGCCAAAATCTCAGGATTGAGTCTCGCTGGATCAGCTTAAATCATGAGTCTATCCCTGAACCAAACAGTCTGGCTAGGAAATACAGAGCAACAACAGGCCAGGCTATGCTCAAAGCTGCTGTGGAGCCCTAGAAAGTGGAGGAGGCATTTGCCCACACCCAACACATGCACAGAGAATGAGGAGAAATGGTTCTCAAGGAAAATCAAGGTGGTGTTTCAAGAAAAGGGGCCAATGGATACATGATACCAAACACAACCACGCCCCACTCTCAAGGGAGGATTTTATTGTTGTTACTTTAGAAAATGGGGCTTCTTTTTTTTATGTCTTCAGTCTTATTTAGGTGGCAAACATCCCCCACTGGACACTGGGCAGGTTCATTCAGTGATTTATATATTGTTAGGACAAATGACACACAGGCAGCAGTGGATGCAAAATAAAGTTTATTACTCACATAGTGAACAGCCAGCTGATTCCCTGAAAAGGGCTCAGGTTCTGTTCAGAGTGCAGCAAGTAGGGGGCGGGAGGGGGATCAGGTGGCTTCGGTGTTGACAGTGCTCAGGGGCTGAAGTGAGTTTCCCAAGTAGCCAATATTGGACTGGCTCAGACTTCCCTGCCAGAGTCAAGGAAAGGGGGTGCCCCAACTTTCTCATGGACAGGCCCAGATCTGGGACTGTCACAGAGGAAGACAATGGGGCTTGAAAACTATCAGGAGACAAACCTCAGAAATAGACTTAGACAATTGATTACATTTTCTTACACTACTTCAGGGAGAAATCAATAGACACCAAAATCCTGCCTGCCCCAAACTAGTTTTGTCTCCCAGCATTTATTCTTGATCAACATTGAAAACACTGGGGAACAAAATTTTTGTTGCATCCACAAAAACACTTGTTTGTACCTAATTCGAGTGTGCTGATCTCAAATCTGACATTAGTTTTTCTCTGAAAGCTACAAGTTTTTTGCAATTTAAGATTTTAGGTTTTCATCTTATTGTAAAATTTTCAACATTTAGTTTAACATAATGAAGTAGAATGTCTTCTTGGGCATCATCTTTGTGAAAATTTAATAATTGATATAATTCAGTAAATACACTAATACACTAAAAGATATGATGGAATCAAAATTTGTCTACAATTTTGAAATAGAACATATTAAAACACTTATTTTAATCATAAAATTTGCACAAAACTTATTTAAATTCTATTCAGGCAAAAAAATTGCATTTGTAGCTCTTGTGTTTGTGTACTTGTTGAGGACAATCTCGTTTGATGCTCCAGCAGTAGTCTGCTCATCACTAACAGCTCCAAGATTTTTGGGAAACTTATCAAGGTGACTGTGCAGGAAGTGAATCTTAACACTCAGGTTACATCCAATGTCTCGGAAAGCCAATAGCATCCTTTGAACCAGAAGTTCATACTTTTCTGCTTTTTTGTTGCCAAAGAAGTTCTTTGTAACTGCCACAAAAGACTGCCATGCTGCTTTCTCCTCTTTATTCATCTTCCTGGCAAATTCTTCGTCACGTATGAGGGTTCGAATTTGAGGTCCATCGAATACACCTGCTTTTATCTTCTCAAAAGACAAGGCAGGAAAAGCAGAAATAATATGTTGAAAGCATTCACTTTCTCTATTCAAAGCCTGAACAAACTGCTTCATTAAGCCAAGTTGGGTGTAAAGTGGGGGAAAAATGATCCTGTATCGATTAACTACAGGTTCATTCACAATATTTTGCATCCCTATTTCCAGTGCTTCACGTTTTGGCCACTCCTTCTGTGTTCAGTGTTTCTTCTGAGCTCGGCTGTCCAACAAACACAGAAAGCAAGGATACTTCATGAAACCTCTCTGTTGTTCTAGCAGGAAATTTACCATTTTAAGATCCACACAAATGATCCAGTTATGCTCCTCATATGTCAGAAAGTCGAGGACAATTTTTATGTCATTATCATCTTCTCACAGATGCGTTGAATAACCAATTGGAACCCCTGCATAAACATTACCATTGTGTAGGAGAACACATTTCAGACTCCATTTAGAGCTGTCAAGAAATAGCCGCCATTCTGTTGGACTGTAAGTGATAACACCTAGCTGGCTGAGAAGACTACTGATATCATGACAGTAAACAAAGTGTTTGTCTTCGGAAAAAAAGTCCACAAAGATTTGTTCACGCTTCCTGAAATGGGATACTTTGACCGGTGAAGTACATTCTTTTCTTGAAGCCTGAAGGCTAATAACTCAGCTGCTTTCTTTGATAGGCCCAAATCTCTTCCTAAGTCATTCAATTTAGGTTGGCTAAATGACTGAGGGTTTAATGACTGCTTGGCATCAGAATAAGACCCTTCAGATTCTACAACCATTTTCTCATGCATCTTATCAAAATACACTTGATCACCATGTTCACTTTCTTCATCCTTTGAAGAAATAAAACCATTGAAAATGAACCTGGAATGTCTCAGAGTGTGGGATAGGTTGTATTGCTGAAGGAATATTAGGATATGCAGTCATATGCTGTTTTTTTCTTGCCGATGCCCTTTGTACGGATCAGACAGAAATAAAAGTCACTGCTGTGGTCCTTAGGTTCATGCCAAACCATGGGAATATCAAAAGGCATTTCTTTGCATTTTCCTTTTGTCCAGTCACGAAGCATTTCCTCACAACTGTGACACACAATATGAGGAGCCCAATTCTTGTCTTGATCGCCAAGGGGAACTTGAAAATAGGCAATATATGCATGTGTCACAAATGACGAAATATTGCACTTTTGACATTCAAGTGTGTAACAGCCACATATATAACAGAAGGTATCAGGACTATTCTTACATTTATACATACTCGAAGAAGCCATGATTCAATCTTAAAACAAAATAAGAGGGTGTTTTTATCAGATAATAATTTTTTACATTTAAAAACAACTACAATTATGTCAAAATGATGTTTGTAAAACATTAATTTCCTTATGGTAATTCAAGAGTCGTTTCCTTTAACTCCAATTTCAAAACCAATGCATGTCAATAACTGTAAAAAAAAAGAAATTAAAATTGCGTAAAAACTAGAGCATGCACCGAATAACAAATTTCAGATTTGCAATCAGCAATGTAGACATATATAGAAACAGTTCTAAAACCTTATGCGATAGAAAATGAAAAAAAAAATGTTCCCCAGTGAAATAGTTTGCAGTTTTTCCAGCCAATCTTCTATCTGATGACACACATCAGAAGTAGGCATGCTTTGCACACGCCATTTCAATGAATAATAGGCAACAACTATGTATCTTTTCTCAGAGGATAATGGGGATCATGGAAATAATGCAGTAGATGCCGCTGACCTTGGTAGATATACTCTAGGTATGGGGCTAGGGTTGACTTTATTTAATTTTATTCTTTACAGTATACATTCACTATTATATTAATTTCAGGTGTACAGCATAGTGGTTAGACGATCATATACTTTACAAAGTGTTCCCCCTGATATATCCAGTACCCACCTGGACCACGCATAGTTACTACAATATTATTGTCTATATTCCCTATGCTGTACTTTACATCTCCATAACTATTCTGTAACTACCAATCTGTATTTCTTGATGCCTTCACCTTTTTCACCCAGCCCCCACCTTTCTGACAACCCTCAGTCTGTTCTCTGAATCTATAGTCTGTTTTGTTTCTTTATTTTTTATATTCAATGTGTAAGTGAAATCATATGGTGTTCCTCTTTCTCTCTCTGACTTATTTACCTTAGCATAATAGCCTCTAGGTCTATACATGTTGCAAATGGTAAGGATTTATTCTTTGATATGGCCAAGTAATATTCCATTGTATATATGTACCACCTTTTTAATCCACTTGTCTATTGGTGGGTTCTTGGGTTACTTCCATAGCTTGACTATTCTAAATAAGACTTCAATGAATGGTTGTGTATATCTTTTGAATTAGTTTTTGGGTTTCTTTGGATTTATACTCAGAAGTGGAATTAATGCACTATAAGGCAGTTCCATTTTAATTATTTTTAGGGAACTCCATTTGATTTTTCATAGCAGCTGTACCAATCTGCATTCCCACAAACAATGTATAAGGGTTCCCTTTTTCCACATCCTCACCAACCTTTGTTAGTTTATTTATTGCTGATAGCCATTCTGACAGACATTATGTGATATCTTGTTGTATATTTACTTTGTAATTCTTTGATGATTAGTAAGGTTGAGCATTTTTTCATATATATATTGGCCATCTGTATGTCCTCTTTGGAGAAGTGTTATCTATTCAGATCTCTGTACATGTTTTAATTGGATTGTTTATGAGGGTTTGTTTTAGTGTTGAGTTGTCTGAGTCCTTTATTTTATTTTATTTCTTTAATATTTATTTATTTTTAATTTATCGTGTTTACATGGATTCAAGTGTCTCACTAAATATAATTTCCTCACCCCCACCCCTGTGCCCCTTTTAATATCCCCTTTACCCCCTCTCCTAACTCCCTCCCCCGTTCCCTCTAGGATTTGCTGTCCTGTTATCTATATCTCTCTGTTATATATATAGTTTCATTAATCCCTTTACCTTCTCTGATTCCATCCCCTCATCCCCCTTCCCTCTGAATGCTGTCCCTCTGGTCCCTGTGACCCCGCCTCTGCCTCTATTCCATTCCTCAGTTCACTTTGTTTATTAGATTCCACATATAAGTGAGATCATATGACTTTTTCTTTCTCTGCTTATTTCACTTAGCATCATAATAATCTTCAGATCCATCCATGCTGTCAAAAGGTAAGATTTCCTTCTCTTTCACAGCCGCATAGTATTCCCTTGTGTATATGTATCACTGCTTTTTAATCCACTTGTGTACTGACGGACACTTGGGCTGTCTTCAGATCTTGGCTATTGTAAACAATGCTGCCACAAACATGGGGGTGCATTTCTTCTTTTGAATCAGTGATTTGGTATTCATAGCATATATTCCTAAAAGCGAGATGCTGGGTCAAAAGGCAGTTCCATTTATAATTTTTTGAGAAAACCCTGTACAGTTCTCCACAGTGGTTGCACAAGTCTGGATTCCTACAAGCAGTTCAGAATGGTCCCCTTTTCTCCACACCCCTGTCAGCACTTATTGTGTGTTGTTTTGTTAGTAAGCACCATTCTAACAGGTGTGAGGTGGTATCGCATTGTGGTTTTAATTTGCATTTCTCTGATGATTAGTGACCTTGAACATTTTTTCATCTGTCTATCACCATCTGTATGTCCTCTTTGGAGAAGTGTATATTCAGTTCTTTTGCCCATTTTTTAATTGGATTGTTTAATTTCATGATGTTGAGTTTGAGAAGTTCTTTATAAATTTTGGTTATTAACCCCAGATGTATTGTCGAATATCTTCTCCCATTGTGTGGGTTGTCTTTTTATTTTGTTCATGGTGTCTTTTGCTGTGCAAAAGATTTTTAGTTTGATAGAGTCTCATTTGTTTATCCTGTACTTTATTTCACTTGCCTGTGGAGATATATCAGCAAAAATATTGTTATGAGAGATATCAGAGAGCTTGCTGCCTATATTTTCTTCTAAGATGTTTATGGTTTCATTACTTATATTTAAGTCTTTTATCCATTTTGAGTTTATTTTTGTGAATGGTAGAATTTGGTGGTCTAATTTTATTATTTTTTGCATGTTCCTGTCCAATTTCCCCAAGACCATTTATTAAAGAGATTGTCTTTACTCCATTGTATGCTCTTAACTCCTTTGTCAAATATCAATTGACCATAAAGGTGTGAGTTTATTTCTGGGTTCTCTGATCTGTTCCATTAATCTGTATACCTGTTTTTATGCCAGTACCAAGCTGTTTTGAGTACAATGGCCTTGTTGTATAACCTGACATCAGAAAGTGTGATACCTCCGACTTTATTCTTCATTTTCAAGATTGCTGAGGCTATTTGTGTTCTTTCTGGTTTCGTATAAATTTTTGGAATATTTGTTCTATATCTTTGAAGTATGCCATTGATATTTTAATAATTGCATTGAATTTATAGATTGCTTTGGGTAATATAGACATTTTTAAAATTTTTTTTATTTTATTCATTTTAGAGAGGAGACACACACACACACACACACACACAGAGAGAGAGAGAGAGAGAGAGAGAGAGAGAGAGAGAGAGAGAGAGAAGGGGGGAGGAGCTGGAAGCATCAACTCCCATATGTGCCTTGACCAGGTCAGTGCAGGGTTTTGAACTGGTGACCTCAGTGTTCCCAGGTCGACGCTTTATCCACTGCGCCACCACAGGTCTGGCAGTAATATATACATTTTAATGATGTTTATTATTCTTATCTATGAACACGGTATATGCTTTCACTTGTTTGTATCTTCTTTGATTTCTTTTATCAATGTTTTATAATTTTCCAGGAACAAGTTATTTACCTCCTTGGTTAAATTTACTCTTAGGTACTTTATTTTTTTGTTGCAATAATAAAGGGAATTGCTTTCTTAATTTTTCTTTCAGACAGTTTATTGTTGGTGTATAAAAATGCCGCTGATTTCTGAATATTAATTTTATATTCTGCCACCTTCTGAATTCATTCATCAGGTCTAGTGCTTTTCTGACTGAGACTTTAGGGTTTTCTATGTATGGTATCATATCATCAGCAAATAATGATAGTTTTACTTCTTTTCCAATTTGAATGCCTTTTATTTCATCTTCTTGTCTGATTGCAGTGGCTAGGACTTCAAGAACTATGTTGAATAAGAGTGGTCACAGGGGGCACCCCTGCCTTTTTCCTGATCTTAAAGGGATTGCTTTTAATTTTTACTCATTGAGTATGATGTTGGTCGTGGGTTTGTCATAGATGGTCTTTAACATGTTGAGGTTTGTTCCCTGTATCCTCACTTTATTGAGAGTTTTGATCATAAAACTTAATAAAGAGAAGCATCAAAAAGATGCTTCTATCATTTTGGGTGCTGGATTTTATCAAATGCTTTTTCTGCATCTATTGGTAATATCATTTGATTTTTATTCTTCCTTTTATTATGTGATGATCACATTAATTGATTTGTAAATATTGTACCAGCCTTGCCTCCCTGGGATAAATCCTACTTTATCATGATGTATTGATGGATCTGGTTTTCTATTATTTTGTTGAGAATTTTAGCATCTAAGTTCATCAAGGATATTGGCCTATAGTTTTCTTTCTTTATATTGTCTTTACCTGCTTTTTAGAATGAGGATTATGCTTGCTTGCCTCATAAAAGCAGCTTGGAAGTCTTCTCTCCTCTTGAATTTTTTGAAATATCTTGAGGATAGGTGTTAGTTCTTCTTTGAATATTTTGTAAAATTGGCCTGTGAAGCCATCTGGTCCAGGACTTTTGTTTGTTGGGAGTTGTTTGATAACTCTTTCAATTTCACTTGTAATTGTTCTGTTTCGGTTTTCTGAATCTTCCAGATTAAGTTTTAGATTATATGTTTCTAGGAATTTATCCATTTCACCTAGGTTGTCCAATTTTTTGACATATGGATCTCCATTGTATTTTCTTACATTTTTTTGTATTTCTGTGGTGTCATTTGTTACTTCTCCAGTTTCATTTCTAATTTTATTTATTTGAGTCCCCTCTCTTTTTTTCTTGAGTCTGGTTAAAGATTCATCAATTTTGTTTACCTTTACAAAGAACCAACTCTTGGTTTCATTGATCTTCTGTATTGTGTTTTTAGCCTCTAAGTCATTTATATCTACTCTGATCTTTATTATTTTCTTCCTTCTACTTTCTCTGGGCTTTATTTGTTGTTCTTTTTCTAGTTCTTTTAGATGCAGGGTTAAGTGTTTATTTGATTTTTTTCTTGCTTTGTAAGATATGCCTGTAATGCTATGAACTTTCCTCTCAGTACTGCTTTTGCAGTGTCCCATCAATTTTGAGTTGCATGCTCATTTTCATTTGTTTTAAGAAAATTTTTTATTTCTACCTTGATCTCATTGTTATCCCATTCATTATTTAATAATATGCTATTTAGCCTCCAAGTGTTTGAATGAGTTTCAGTTTTTCTATTGTAGTTGATTTCTAGTTTCATGCCATTATGATCAGAGAAGATGCTTGATATGATTTCAATCTTTTTTAATTTATTGAGACTTGTTATTTTTTGTCCTAATATGTGGTCTATACTAGAGAATGTACCATGAACACTTGAAAAGAATGTATATTCTGCTGATTTAGGGTGGAAGGTTCTAAAGATATCTATTAAATCCAATTGATCTAGTATGTCATTTAAGGCCATTGTTTCTTTGTTAATTTTCTATGTGGAGGATCTATCCCTTGTTGTTAGTAGGCTATTAAAATCCCCTACCATTATAGTATAGCTGTTGATCTCACCCTTTATGTCCATCAAAATCTGCTTTATATATTTAGGTGCACCTATATTAGGTGAAAAGATATTTACAATGGTTATATCCTTCTGTTGGATTGCTTCTTTTTATGTACTGACCTATATTCCTTACTGTAACCTTTGTTTTAAAATCTATTTTGTCAAATACAAGTGTTGCTACTGCAGTCATTTTTTTATTTCCATTTGCATGAAATACTTTGTTCCCTCTCTTCACTTTTAGTCTATGTCAATCTTTTTTTCTGAGGTGTGTCTCTTGTAGACAGCAGATGTACCGGTCCTGTTTTCTTATCCACACAGCTACCCTATGTCTTTTGACTAGAGCATTTTATCCATTTACATTTATGTTTATTATTGATATGTAGTTGTTTATTGCCATTTTAGTCTTTAAATCTACAATACTCCTTTTCTTAAATATTTTTTCTTTGTTCTTTTTATAGCAGTCCCCTGAGCATTTCTTGCTGTACTGGTTTGGTTGTAATGAATTTCTTGAGTTGTCCTTTTCTTTTGTTTTGTTGTCTGGGAAGCTTTTTATTTCTCCTTCAATTTTAAATTAAATCCTTGCTGGATAAAGAAGTCTTTGTTGTAGTTCTCGCTTTGCATCACTTTGAATATTTCTTGCCAATCCCTTCTGGCCTTAAGTGTTTCCATTGAGAAGTCAGATGTCATTCTTATAGGGGCTCCTCTGTAAGTAATTAACTGCTTTTCTCTTGCAGCTTTTAGTATTCTTTCTTTGTCTCTTAACTTTCACACTTAAATTATAATGTATTTTGTTGTCGCCCTCCTTGGGTTTCTATTTAATGGAACTCTGTGTTTTTTGAACTTGTGTGATTTTTTCCTTCATCAACTTAGGGAAATTTTTAGCCATGATTACTTCAAACAGGTTCTCTATTTCTTGATTGTTCTCTTCTCCTTCAGGAACCCCTATAATGCAGATGTTGTTTCTCTTCATGTTGTCACAGAGCTCTCTTAGAATTTCCTCAGATTTTTTGAGCCTCTTTTTTTCTTGCTGCTCTGTTTCTGTGCTTTTGTTTATCTTGTTCTTTAAATTGCTGATTTGATCCTCTGCTTCATCCAGATTGCTATTAATTCCTTCCAATGCAGTCTTCATTTCTGATATTATGTTTGTCATTTCTGACTGCTTCTTTTTTATGATTTCAGTTGTCCTTTTTGATGCTTCTATCTCTTTATTAAGTTCATCCATTGTTACTCAAAGATCCTTGAGCATCCTAAAAGTCATTGTTTTAAACTCTGCATTTGGTATTTTATTTCTTCCAACTCATTGAGTTCTTTTTCTGGGGATTTCTCTTGTTGATTCATTTTGGTTACATTTCTCTGCCTGCCATTTTGTCTGTGTACTAGTTAGTGCTGTCTGACTTTGAAATTTTTGTGTGGTCTTTATGAAGAAGATGAGCTTGGTAGTACTGTCCTCCAAGCCACTTGCTTTCCTTGTTCTAGAAATGCTTCTTGAGGGTACTATTGTCCCTCTTGTTGTATGTGAGTATTAGATGCTATTGGTCTTTTCATAGGTATGTTTATCCCTTCAGTCTGGCTGGATCTAAGGGTCAACTTTGATTATGTATATTACACACTGTGCAATGTCTAACTATTGGGTGTGTTTATTGTCCACAGTGTTTAGTATCTGCTAGACTACACATTTTGGTGTGCTGCTTCTATAGGTAGTTGAGTCTAATGTTGTTGCTGTCTGCCACCCACTTACAGTAGTGTTGGCTCTAATTTTTCTTGGGTTGTTTGTAACCCACTTTGGGCTACAGCTACTGCACTTTTTGCAGTTTGTGTCTGTGTTTTCTGTGTCTGGATACTGTGAGAGGGGCCAACCTTTGTATAAGGATCAGCTTCCTCCTGCTTAGAGATGACAATAGCTCTGTAAATGCTCCAAGCTCTGTAAGATTTGTCTCCACTTTTCAACTTCTTTTCCTCCTCTTATACCCTCCTGGTCTTCCCACAGAGTCTTTTGTATTAAGACTGTAGTGTGGGCTCAGATTGGCCACACCCAACCTACCCCTCTACAGGTTGCACGCTTGGTGAGTTAACGCTGCTGAGGTTGTGAATACAACGTTTGTGGGACCCCCTACTTCAGGAGTCTCTTAGTCATGAGCTCAGAACAGAGAATGTGACCCCTACTCCAGAGCTTGATCCCTCAGCCACTGCTGGATACTCAAAGTTTATTTCTCCCCAGGAAGATGAGCAGCAGGCTCAAACCAAGTATGGCTGACAGTCCTCTCTACAGAAGGTCTTTCTTGTGTTGAGACCCCAGTCTCAGGAGAAAGACTAAGAGAGTCCTCTCATGGGGCTGACTGTGCCCCTCCCCTCCCAAAAGTGTCTAAGCCCCTCGACCAGTACTAACAAGAAAGTCACAGGGACCAACATGTTAAATGTTCATGCTCCAAGCCTCTTTCCCTTCCCTCTGTGGAATATAGCCTATCTGGGCAGCATATCGAGTGCCTAGGTCAGCCTTTTGTGAAGCTCCACCCTATCCAATGCATATGAGCCGCTGTGCTGGTGCTAATCACAGAGTGGAATTCACCTCACCTGGGCCAAGTGTGAGGTGCTTTTTCTTAGGATATCACTCCAGCAAAGATTGTTAGGTCCTGAACCAATGCTTTCCACAGCTGGCCCCTGGATATCCCAACCCTGAGCCTCCTTAGCAGGAGCCCAGCACAGACTATTGGGAGACACATGTAAGTGAGTGAAAAAATTTTAATATACAATATTATTTTAATAAAAATATATTTTAATAAAAATATAATTACATACCTATAAATATCCAAACCGTATCACAATCAATCCAAACAATATTTAATTAATAGAATGAGCTTGAAGGGGTTATATTGCAAATAAAACAATTATTTTGTTTTACAGACAGCCTGGACACGTTTTCAGTTATCAACTGCAGCTATTGTCTATGCTACAATGCCACTTGATTCAGCACACTTGACCACAAAAATAATAAATTGTTTGACCTTGGGTGTGCACTGGCAAACTCCACCTAAAAGAATGTGGGTTTCACATTGCTGCTAAACGTCAAACAGGTCATATAGAGTACAGACAAGTACAAAAGTTGTCAATCTTTATAATGGAAATTTTTAAAAAAGAAGTATTGTGAATTCATTTGACTAATTATTGGAAGTTAACCCTAGATTAGTCACAAGTGGAATTCTTTTTTTTTTTTTTTTTTTAAAGATTTTATATCATATTTAATGACCACATATAGTTCTTTTTTTTTCTTTTATTTATTCATTTTAGAGAGGAGACACAGAGTAGTGAGAGAGAGAGAGAGAGAGAGAGAGAAAGGGGGGAGGAGCTGGAAGCATCAACTCCCATATGTGCCTTGACCAGACCAGTGCAGGGTTTTGAACTGGCGACCTCAGGGTTCCCAGGTCGACGCTTTATCCACTGCGCCTCCACTGGTCAGGCACAAGTGGAATTCTTTTCCACGTATCACTATCTTCTTAAATATCTCAATTTCCAATAATCAAAGACACTTCTGCTTCTGAGTAGCTGAAATTTTAAAGTAGTGGAGAATATCAAAAATTTAATCGCGGGCTGCATAAACTCATAACGCAGGCCAGCCCATGGGCCATATGTTGGCTGTGCCTGGTCTAGAGCCTATGGAAATTCAGAGATTAGGAAGGGTGGTGTGTGTGGCTCTGCCCCTCGGCCCCAGGTGTCAGTCTGTCCAGACTTTTTTACAGACTTCAGTAGGGTGTGGCCTCTGAGACCCAGAGGTGTGGTCTATCTTCTCTCTGGACAGATATAACTGAATCTTTGGTTGTCTGAGTTTTTTATACATTTTGAATATTAACCTCTTATTGGATGTATCATTGCAAATATCTTCTTCCATTCAGTAGACTGTCTTTTTGTCTTGATGGTTTCATTTGCTGTGCAAAAACTTTCTAATCTGATATTGTCCTGTTTGTTTATTTTTTCTTTTGTTTCCCTTGCCCATGGAGGTATATCAGAATAAATATTGCTAAGAGAAATGTCAGAGATTTTACTGCCTATGTTTTATTCTAGGAGTTTTATGGTTTTGAGTCTTACATAAAAGTGTTTAATCCATTTTGAATTTATTCTTGAATATGGTGTTAGAAGGTGGTCTAATTTTAATTTTTTGCAAGTATCTGTCCAATTTTCCCAACACCACTTATTGAATAACTGTCTTTTTATTTTAAGATTTTATTGATTGATTTTTGAGAGAGGAGAGAGAGAAAAAGTGGGGAGGAGGAGAGGGAAGCATCAACTCATAGTAGTTACTTCCCATATGTACCTTGACCAGGCAAGTCTTATGTTTCAAACTGACAACCTCAACATTCTAAGTCAACACTGACCACTACAGGCCAGGCTGAATAACCATCTATACTCCATTGTATGCTCTTTCCTAATTTGTCATAGGTTAATTAACCATATAGGTATGGATTAATTTCTGATCTTTCTATTCTGTTCCTTTGATCTATGTATGTGTCTGTTTTTATGCTGTACCATGGTGTTTTGGTCACTATGGCCTTGTAAAGGAATTTAATATTAGGTAGCATGATTCCTCCATCTTTCTTCTTTTTCAAGATTGCTGCGGCTATTCAGGGTCTTTTATGGCTCCATATAAATTTCTAGATTATTTGTTCCAGTTCTGTGAAAAACACCATTGATATTTTGCTAGAAATTATGTTGAATCTATATATTGCTTTGGGTAGTATGGACTTTTTATCAATGTTAACTATTTGCATCCATGAGCACAGTATATGCTTTATTTATTTGTATCTTCTTCAATTTCTTCCTTAAAAGTTTTCATGATGACTTGAGATGTGATTACAGGGGTGCATATATATGAACATTTATAAACTGAACACTTAAGACTTGTCACTTTAGTGTATGTGTATGTTATATAATAAAGGGTATAATGTCCTCCAAACCACTTGCTTTCCTTGTTCTAGGAATGCTTCTTGAGGGTACTATTGCCCCTCTTGTTGTATTAGATGCTATTGGTCTTTTCATGGGTATGTTTATTCCTTCAGGCTGGCTGGATCTAAGGGTCAACTTTGATTATGTATATTACACACTGTGCAATGTCTATACTGTTGTATGTGGTGGTAGAAAGAAGTATTATAACAGCAAAAATCACACTTATGTGCATGTGGGAGGTTGAATAGTGGCCCCTGAAAGATGTTCACATCCTAACCCCTGAACCCTGTATATATGTTCCCTTACACAGCAAGAGAGATTTTTCATATTATGATTAAATTAGGGGTATTGAGGGGCCTGATGCAATAACAAGGATCACTATACAAGAGAATCAGGAGAGTACAGGGCAGGTAATGGCAGGACAGAAGCAGAGGTCAGAGTGACATGCTCAGAAAATGGAAGAAGGGGCCACAGCCAGGATTACAGACAGTTCCTAGGAGCTGGAGCAAATAAGGATGTAGATCTCTCCTGGAGCCCCCAGGAGGAGTGCTGGCCTGCCAGCACTTTGATGGTAGCCCGGTGAGACTGATTTCAGACTTCTGACCCCCAGAACTGTAAGATAATAAAATTTATGTTGTTTTAAGCCACAGAGTTCATAATAATCAATAGCAGCAGTCCCCAGGAAACTCATACACTCTATTTGCCCAGGGCAGAATAGATCCTTATACTGTGCCTAATCTCCATTTATCTTCTTAACTTCCCTATGACTAAGGATGATACCATTATTCATACTCATTTTGTAAAGCAGATGATAGATAAGTCAAGTGCCACAAAGGAAGCGGAGAAGCCATAATTTGGGCCCAGACACCGGAGCTCAAGGTCAGCATCACTCGGCTTTGCCCCTGCCACACGGGAGGGTCAGCAGGAGCAAAGCCGCAGAGGTTATGGTCTGGAGGAAGCTGGAATGCAGGCCCTGTCCTGGGAGCAACCCCATGTGTGCCCTCTGGTTGGCACATTCCACCTGTAGCACTCTCACCCAGCTTCCTCCAGGGTCCATGGCCGTGAGTAAGAGGTGTGGGCTGTGAGGTTGCTATAATAGCTTTGGTGACTGGAGACTTTGGTGCCATAATAAGCAGTTAAAATATTTCCCTTATGCCCATTGGGCATCACATTTCATGAAGATTTGTTAACTAAGTTCACTAAAAAGTTAGTCTCTCCCTGGATGAGCTATCTTGAGCGACTATCAGCTATATGCTTGTCCATGTGTGTATATGTTTGGTTGTATCAGAGAGGGGATCATACAAAGATGTTGACTCTGTCTCCCCAAATTTTGGAACTCTGGCAGGTCCGTGTTTATTTCCACAGTGGGTAATCAGAAGACTGTACAGCTAACCTGTATAGAGAAATCCATCAGCTAATGTAAGAGCCAAACTTGTGACATTGGTTTCCTGAGTTGCACCAACTCTCCTGAGTACAGGATAGTACTTGCCCAGGTAACAGCAGGAAATGTACACATCTGGTCTAAGTACATATTTTTGGATGGTTCTTCCAGGTCACAGAGTGAGTAGCTTTACTTGGTGCTTTTCCTTTGGCCAAAGAAGCATACCAATTAGGGTTAGGGGATTTGGGGACAATCAGAATACCAGCTCATCCCCCTCCAAGCTGGATATCCATGGCAGATCTCCAACTTCAATACACATTGAGCATTTGAAAGAGGATGGTTTTATTTCTCCAAACCCAGAAAGAATGTCAGATCTTTCAAAAATCTCAGAGATTGCCTAATCCAAGTTCCATATTTTATAGGTAAAGAAATTTGGCCAAGAACAAAGGTGAGAAGACAAATAACCAAAAAAGAAGTGGATTGCCACTCCATTTGTATGGACAACCATCAGTGCAAGGTTGGCCGATCATGGAAAAAAGCATTACTATCAGAAGCATTTCCAGAAGACTATTAAGATCTATGATATGGTAATCATTTGAACAACTATGGTTATTAGTCTTATTTTCAGACACAGTGTTCAATTATGCAGAGCACTCTTGTGCAACAACCCCACGGAAATTTCTCAGCCACCAGTGCAGAGAGATTATTTTAAATGAATATATTCAGCAGTTTCCTCAGACCTACTTATCATATACACAGGAGACCAACTACCCATGGAAAATCAGTTCACTGTGAGGGGAGCAGGGGAGCTTTCAGACACTTCTTATTGCACAGTAGTCAAATAATTTTTGAAAAAAGAAATCTTCCCTTTTTGCCTGCAGGGCTGTCCAGAAGGCTACATTCAAATCTCCAAGTAAGCAGAAGTTAGTTTCTTAGCCTTGTTCTGGGGGACATCCCTATTCAGAGAAATCAATACCTCACACTGATGGAACCCTCCTGATACCATCTAGTTTTATGTATTAATTTTCAATGTGAAGGGAAGAAGGCTTAAAATAAAGTTATAAAAAACCCACAGCATATCACACGTATATATACCTAATTCAATAACTGCATTGTGTAGACACTCCTGGAAATCTCAAACACCTATCAGAGTCACTGCACTCACTGTTGGAGCAATAAACTATTTTTTCCAAAAGTCTCTTTTTTCTAGCTGTGTTATCCCACTCTGCCTTAAGCTAGGGCCTCTCTATGGAGTCTTGCATAAAAACTCTGTCCATGGGGTGCTTGTCAAACCTGGCCCATGTAGTAAAAGGGGGTGAGGAGTGGGGCTTGGCATTGGCCTCTCACCTGGACAAAATGTACTCTACTGATGAGTGTGGCTCCAGTGGAAGGCCTTCTCTACAGGTTTCTTTTAGCCTAGAAAGGCTTTCATTCAGCCAAGAGTGTGGCTCCAGTGGAAGGCCAGAAGTAAGCACTAGTCTTGGCTTTGTGTTGTAGAGTGAAGGATTTTGGGATACTTGGGCCCAGAGTAGCATAAGAAACTTTCCAAGCCTGTGCACTCAGCTGAGGAAAAGGCCACACAGTCAGAGCAGAACAGTTAAGAATAACCTTCTCTACAGGTTTCTTTTAGCCTAGAAAGGCTTTCATTCAGCCAAGAGTCCAGGAACGGAACCTCTGGGAACACTTGTTAAAATAAGTCTCAGTATTCACGTATGGGCTTGTCCTTTGGATAAGCCTCCAAATAGATTTTTGTAACTACCTTTACCATAAAGATTTGCCTTTTTATATCTTCACATGCTCCCTCTGTCAGCCTCTTTCCTTGGTCTGACCATCACATTAGACATCTTTGAAGTTTTCTTAGCAAGTGAAGAATGGATGCTAGAATGTCTCTCTCCCATGACTATTCCAGGACCACTTTATAAATAAATCACTTAGTTTGGATGCATTTTCAGTCCCAGGGAAAAGACCTGGCAATACTTGTTGAGCTAAGGACATTTTTTAGTTCAGTCATGCCATCGCTGTGTCCTGCAGTGGAAGTCCTTGGCTCCACGTCTGCATCCCCGACAATGCGAGAAGGCAGCTGCAGGATCACAGAACACGTGCTGTGCAGCTGGTATACTGTGAGTTATTAAAGAAGTAACCGGTGTGTGCTGAATGATGTGCCAGACGGGAGGCTGACACGAGAAGACTCACTTTAGACTGGACAGTGAAGGTCCCTTGGAGGAGGCAGTATTTCAGCTGAGACTCGAACCTTGAGAGAAAACCACCTAAAACTAGAATCAGGAAAAGAACATTCCAGGCAGAGAAAAATAGAAATGAAACGGCAGTGGGGTGGGAGAGAGCTTGGAGTATTTGAAATTACAAAACAGAAAAGCCATTTAGTAAAAGGGAAACTTGGTGAGGAGAAAGGGATCAGAGACGCTGGCAGGGGCAAGACCCTAGGAAGGCTCATCGGCCAGGCTAGGCAGGTGGGTTTAGTTCTGTGTACGGCAGGAAAACATTCAAAGGTCTTAAGGGGAAAATGATGGGCTCTGGCTGACACATTATACTGTGGTTCTAGTAAATATGTGGAGGATAAATTATAAATGAACAAGCATGGAATCTGAGAAAAGGGATCAGAAGTCTGTCACCCTAGGTGGTTTGGCCTAGGGTGGTGGTTGAGGAGCAAGAACAGAGAGACAGGTGGAGAAATGAAGGGACAGACTCCAGGTCTGGAGATGCACTAACGGTAGGTGTGGGAGGGATCTCACATGTTAGAAGAAAGGATGGCAAGGAACAGGTGCTCAGTGGAGAACTGGTCGGAAGTGAACTGTATATGGAATTTTAGGGTCATATTCACTCTTTGCCCCTTATGCCCCTTTGGGCTATAGGGGAGAAAAGTAATTTTTCCTCTACTCTTCTAGGTTCTTGGTTGAGAAACCCCTGTAATAAAAAGAACAGATTAGCATGAAAAAAAACCCAAATATAACTACAAAAGCACCTCATAAAGGTATGAGACTCAAAGGCAGCCAGACAATTGGAGCTATTGAAAAAAAAAATGAGGTCTGGGGTTTGGAAGCTTTAGAAGGGAGAAAGCAGTTCATGGTAGGTGAGGAGGTGTTTGGTAAACAAAGGTTACCTGTTATTAGGAGAGGTCCCTCTGGTGAAAAAGTTCTCTGATAATAGCTTTCTCCCTAGTACCCAATCTAAATTACTTTTAGGAAATTAACAGGGAGATAGAAAGCTTTTCCTGAGGTAGCTGGCTCTTCTTTGCCTTCAGTTCCACATGCCAGTAGGTATATTTTGGGGTAATACATTGTTTACCCTTCGTGGAAATTCTTTTAACCTCTCTCAGAGTTGGGAGGGAAAGCAGGTCTGTAAGACCTTTGTATGTGGCCCAGCACCCAGATACAAGGGGCATGGTGGATGGGGATAGACATTTTTATCAGCATTCTTACAGATTTTACCAAGAGCTCTTGGTGTTCACTGACCAGTGCTTGAGTGTAGATGATCAGGAGAATTGCATTTTATTTCCACTTCTACCCTGACTTTGTGCTTAAATCCCTGTGAACCCTTCCTATTGTAGGAAAGCAGCTAAAACTCCTTGCTTTTTCATTATTGACCTTGAATAATTTTGTCCAGAAACTTGCCATTCACAGCTCATTTGGCTGCTGGATGAGAGACGTGTAGGAACGAGGCTGCTACTACAGACTCATCTCAGGAAAATCGAATAGAAGTCCTGGGGCTCTTGGAAGCTTATTCATCATGGAGAACATTTGGGTGGAGGCTAATTATATGCTTTATTATGGATGCTAATTTGTACTGGAAGCTGGGACAGTGTGTGTTAGCATTTAATTCTAGTTAATGAAGTTGAGTTAAGGGTTCAATATATCAGTGAACTCACAATCTCTCCTTTTGGCTAGAACAACTTGGTGTGGAAAACTGGGGGTGCTAGCATTGGGAGAACACATTCACACAGTGAGTTTCCTCCCTGTAACTCTGGACTATCTCTGATGCTGTGTTGTGCTTTCACAGAATTAATGTGAGATGATTTACAGTGGGCTGTGTTAGGAGAAAAGTATCATTGTGATTTCTTATTATCATAATCACAAGGAGCTTCTGTGTGCTTCTCAATAAGGCCAACAGGAGCTTTGTGGTTTTTGAAAGACATCTTCATATTTTAAGAAGAAAAGGAAGCTGACATAAAAAATGCATTCAGCCTATCCCTCTCAGCTTAAACCTAAGTTGAATCATCGCTGAAAACTTTAAAATACAGAGGATAAACAAACTTACTTTTGACCTTTGTAATAAAGAAAATCTTCCATTTGCTCCACATTCACTGGTGTTAAGAGAAGCTAGTCATGTGAATCCCCTATACATCAATGAGATAATAGAATCCTGGGTGAGACATTTAATTTTTCTTTTATAGCTACCTTTCATGCTGGCTAAAAGAAAACAAGACAGTGTCCTCTGTGAAGAACAACTTAGACTGACCTTGATCTTTAGGAATTCTTTCTTAGAGCCCAACTCCAGAGATGGGGCACCCAGGGACTCTGGCAGACCAGGGGCTGCATTGTCCTGATGAGGCTAGTCACCAGGGCCCCAAGCCTTCCAGAAAGGCTGGTTAGACAGCTTAGGTTGTCCTTTACCTAAGTCCTCAACCTCGTCCTTTAACCAGGGGCTGGTCATGCCCCTTGGTCCTCCAGTGGGATTTAGCACCAGATTCCACTGCACTTGGGTAGTCTATAGTTTTGTAGGGGGCAAGGAAGAGTCTACCTTTGCTAGAGGTGCCAACCGCTGTGCCAGGTGCTCGACTGAAATGCAATATTGTACTTGATCTTTACCAGCTTCACTGTGGCCAGTGCTCTGAGGATCCTCAAATCTTTGATGAGAAAAACTGGTGAGGGCACATGGCTAGCAAGGGGGATTGATTTTTAAGTCAACTGGATTCCCTAATTCAATGATTTAAACCACAGGTTGGTAAACTTTTTCTTAAAGAGCACACAGTATATATTTTTGGGCTCTATGGGCCCAGTTGGCCACATATTCTTTGTCACAGCTCACATCTCTTGTTGTAGAGGGAATGCACCAGAGACAACATGTAAATAACAGATGTGGCCAGATTCAGCCTGCAGGCCATAGTTTGCTGACCCCGTTCCTAAATACTTGTTCATTTTTGCTCCTCCAGGCTTTTTTGTGAAGGTCTCAGGCTTTGGAGTCCCATAGAGCTGACTCACACCCAGCATCTGCCACTTGCTCACTGTATTATGTCAGAGAAACCACAGCCTCTGTGAGCTTCATTTTCTCATCTGTTGAATGGCCTGGTGGGCAATCCCCAGAGGTTAGCTGTAAACTCAAAGGAGAGAATGGTGTGAAGCAGTGAATACCGGCCAATGGAACCGCTGTTGACTTGTGGCCGCAGGAAGCTCAGGAGAAGCTCTGCTCCTGACTCCTGGGAGGAGGAGTCAACCTAGCCTGTGCACGGGAGCTCGGCAGCCCCAGCCCAGGTGGGGAATGTTCTGGGTCTGTGGATCAGCTTCTAATCCTATCCCTGTCTCCAAAAGAAGAATTTGGTATTAGGGGACAAAAACCAGAAGCTTACAATGGGAATTGAGGCTCCTATGATCCCAGGGAACATGGGACCCAAGTTAAAGAATAAAGGAGGAAACCAAAACATGTTTAAAAGCTTCTTAGAGATGGTAAGAAACCCAAGGTTCCTCAGCTGTTGTACATGTGTCTGAGACCCCCGCTGGAGTCCCAGTGCCAATCTGCCATAACAGGCTACAGGGCTACACGGGCAACAGGGTCCATCGAGCGGCTTCCCCTTTTCCTGTGGCCTCTGGCATGAAGCTCAGACCCCTGAGCCATGTCAGCATTTGCTTCCCCAGTGCTTTCTCTCGCAATCAGCTGCTGATAGCGGAAACAGGAAGATGGTGACATGACCCAATTTGTTTCACTATTTTTACTTCTGATACAAAAATCCCAGAGGAACCACAGCCATCAACTATTTACCCATGGCTCTCTGGGGCACAGAGCCCTGGAAAGTTAAACCACAAAATTTGGTTGACATAATATTAATGGTGATGATGAGAATGCAAAGGGCCAGACAGGCCAGGGTCCTGGCTCAGCCTCACACAGGCACGTTAAATGGTGTTGGGTCATCTTATTTAACAATAGTGCTATGCACATTTATCGGGTTTCCTTTACGGAGCCAGGCAAAAATAATAATAATAATAGTAATTATTTCTTTCTTGCCAATCACTTGCTTAGTAGCTTAAATCCAGAAAAGCACTTATTAGGTTACATAACTAACAAGTTCAGGGGTTGGTTGGCTTCGGGTATAGCTGCATCCAGGTGGCCCAAACCACATCATTAGAATTTGGTCTCTTCCTCACTCCCTCTCCCGTGTGTGTGTGTGTGTGTGTGTGTGTGTGTGTGTGCGCGCACACGTGTGTGTCCTCTTCCTACAACCTCTTTCTCTCCTTATGTCTCTCACTTATTTGTGAAATTGATGAAAAAAGTAGAAGGTCCTAGTGACAATAGAACCTCAAAACTGAGGTGCAGAGCTAGGTGAGGGTAGCCTAAGAAAATGTGCTGGAGGAGGAAGCATCTGAGTTTGGGATTATAACCCCCAAGGAGAGAAGAGAGCTAACAGCGATTTTCAACCTGTGCTCTCTGAACAGCCTCCTGGGACTGGATGCCATGATACAGCTCCCCACCCCAGATGAACAGAATGAGAGTCCCCGGCAGTGGTTGGATTCAAATAATTTAACAACCGGTTCTCTGCCCGAATGACTGTTTTAAGCGTGAAAAATAGATATACTGAAAGGTAGTTTATTATTTCATGCATTTAATATTTAAATAAGAACAATAAAAAGGTACACAAAACTAGATTGTTATAAGAGTTTAAAATATTAATGAAAAAATATTAAATAATATCTGACAAAAAACAATAAAACTGTTATTTAAGATATTTCCAGTGATAGCTTGTCACCCTGGTTGTTTGGCACTTTTTCTCTTGACGTTATGTGTTTGTTCACTGAAGTAACAAATGCAAGGGAATTAAAATGTAGTATTTCATCAAAGGTATCATGAGCTTTATGAAATGAATAAATATTACAAGCATAGTTCCATCATATTTTTTTTCACTTATGGATGAAATGAGCATTACGACAGGTGCTTAGAATATGCTGTTGTATAGATGAACGATAAAAAAGAGTAAGGAATGTAAATTTGTGATTTCCATATTGGGCGGCTGCCCAGGTGCTCACCTTAGAGAGAACCCTGATTACAAGTGCTATTTTAACAACCAGTGTGCCGAACAGAACAAAAAATGAGGTATCAGTTCTGCCGAACCAGTGTGAATCCCGGCTGAATCCCACCACTGTTTCAGGGAAAGACCCTGGTGACAGCATTTCTTTAGAAAGTTCCCTCTGGTTTTTGTGCACGTTCAGTGTGGAACAATCTGATATGATAATCCTAGAAGAACTGCAATCATCAACTATTTGCCCCTGGCTCTCTCAAGCACGGAGTCCTGGGAAATTAATCCACAAAATTGAACTCTGCCCCTTACAGGCAGAGTGACTTTGAACAAATTATTTAACATCTCTGAGCCTCAGTTTACTCATGGGCAACACCTGCCTCATAAAATGGTGGGTGAGGATTAAGAGAAGAATGCATGGGGGATAATTAGCAGAACATCTGGCACCTAATAACTACTCAGTAAACCTCAGCTACTGTGATTTGATTGTTCTTATTACTAGAGGGAGTCCTCAGATTATAAGTCTCGATATATGATATTTCAAGTTTATGACAGTGCTTCCATGAAAACTTAAATAGATTGAGGCTTGAGTGGTTTCAGCTTACACCTTTAGCATCGTACTTTTCTTTACACTCACTTTTTGCCATCTTTTCTGTCACTACAGACAGTGTACAGTACAGTATATTTATGTCCTTTTCCTTTGTCTGTGGCTTAGTTGTGTTTTTATGCTCTAGATTATGATGTTACAATTGTGTTAGGGTAGGTAAGTGACTTAGGCTACGGTGTTTTTCAATTTACACCAAAATTCAGGTTATGTCACTGTTGTAGGAATGAAACTGTGTAATAACCTAAGGACCCCCTGTACTTGATCTGTGATATGCAGAGGGAGGAGAAATAAGATTTTAATATGAGAAAGCCATCAGGTTCCTGCATCTTTTGCAAATTAACATTGGGTCAATGGAGCCTTGGGGAGACATTTGGCTTCTATTAGTTTCTCTGTTGGCCTTGATTATATAATTGATTGTACATAATTAGATAGAAGCAATAATGAATATTTAGTTCCTTTCCATCAGGGAATCAACAGAGCTTGATAGTTAAGACCAAAATCTTTGGTTTGTAACAGACACACCAAACCAGGTATGAGCCCGGTTCTGTCATTTACTAACACTGTGATCTTGGGCAAGTTATTGAGACTCTTCAGCTTCAACTTCCTAGTCTGTAAATTGGGAAGAATGATGGATTCATCTCACTGCATCTTGTGAGAACTCATTGGCTGGCAGAGGGAGAGCATCTGGCAGGAACCCTTATCAAGAGGGTGTCTGTGTGCTCCATGCGCTGTATGAAAAGAGAGTTTTGTTGAATTTGCCTTTTTTCTTACTTAAAATGGCTATGTGATAAGTTTTGACAGTGTTTTGCTATCTACTCTAGTTACACCTCCCAAAGGCACTTAGCCAAGTTGAGAAGAGGAAAACAGGGGAGGTGGATATAGGGACCTTCTCAGGTCACTGTAGACCTGGATGTTCAGGGTCCTTGGAGTTAGGAATAGGAGTGCCTTACCTAACTATCTTTGCTGGACTTCTCTTTCTTCCTTCCCCTCCTTTCTCCTCCCTTCCTTTCTATAAACGTGGAGATGGAGACAGAGATCCCCCTTGAAGTTGGCCCATTGCTTTTCTTCTAGGGCAGATGCTGGTAATACATGGGTGTGTCCATTTGTTTCTTCCCCCTGTTTCATTCTTGCAACTGAACAACAGAACAGAGGAAGGCACTACCAAAGGAAATCACTATTTCTGCCAGAAGTTCCTTCTGCTCTTTGGCAGTATGATCATTTTCCTCTCCTGATTTTTGCTTGATTCCCTAAGGCACCTTTTCAAGAGGTGACTGTTGCACAGAAAGCAGTAGAGGAGCCTCAGTGGCTGTTGGGCATGGGCAGGGCACAGCCCAGCCACACAGCTGGGCCTGCATTGCCCCTGTGAACCAAACACCCAACAAAACCATCAAATTACAAGGTGGCATGTTATTCTGTTATTCCCTTTCCACTTCTATTTCTGTCCTCAAGAAGCAGGACTCTGCCTGGTGCTGGTATATTTTAACACCTCTCTAACACTAATGTCCCTTTATAATAAAGTGAGAAGGCAGGTCTCAGGAGCTGGGCTTTCAGCAGCTGACAGGCAGTAAGTAGCTAGAATTTAGTAATGCTGTATTCATCCTTATGGTTAGCTTCCATTGATCCTGGTTTTCCATTTGCTACAGTAGTTTAGAGTCTTCTTGAACAACTGTAAGTAAGAAGGAGAGTTGAGCAAAAGAAAATGTACTGAGTAAATAACATTGGTATCTTATAGATATGGCAAAAATGTTAGAGGCTGGAAAAGTTGCAAAGAATTGAAACTTGGAAAACTGCACTTGGAGCAATGATATGCCTTCCCTCTTGGGGCTTCCTTGGGGCTTCCCCTCCAAGGTGGAACCATCTTCTCTTGCTGCCCAAGGGCTCGATGCATTGGTTTGTGAGGGTCTATGAATACACAACGTCATGCTCTGCAGACGATAGAGAGATGGCGGTGGGTGGGAATATTTTAGCTTTAGCCTCTGTGTGTGAGTAAAAGAGCCCCACCAGGCTCTTCCCCCAGGAGAACGATCAGGACAGCATAGTGACTACAGTTAATATTGTATTGCATATTTGAAAGTTGCTAAGAGAGTAAATCTTAAAAATTCTCATCACAAGAAAAAATTTTGTGACTGTGTAGTGACGGATGTTAACTGAACTCATTGATTGAGCTAGTTATTTCACAATATATACATACATTGAATCCTTATGTGGTACACCCAAAACTAATATAATAATGTTGTATGTCAATTATACCTCAGCAATAGCTCGGAACTCCTCAGTAGCTGTCCCGGTTTTAAAACCACACTGCCTCTCTTGGCTGAAGCCCGTGCCGCTTTATGAAGCTGGCGGTGAGCTGTAGCTGCTCTACTTTTCCTTTGTTCATCTTCTATCGATCTAAACTAATCACTTAATTAGCCCAGGCAAGAAGTCTGTGCTGTTAAATAACTCTAAAAACCTACTGGAGATGCCTGAATGGCCTGATTGGAATTAACTTGCAGTTCATTACCTGTAGACTAAGATATGTTAAATGCAAGGCCTGAAAAATTAGCTGGATTCTGTACTTAGAACAATTTTTTTTTTTACTTGTGGGGAAAAAAAAAAGAGCATCCCTTCACCAGTGATTTGCAAAGCGTGGGTCTGCATCAGCTTCAAGCCTCACGGGGGAACTGTCAGGCCGGCCTTGCTCCCAGACCTGCTGAGCTGGAACCGCTGGAGGGAGGGCCTTGTGATCAGTTTATCAAACCCGTCCTATCAGGTGATGCTGTTGAAGAACCCACGGAGTTGGAGTTAGACTGTCTCCCAAGGTCAGGGACTTGTTTTTACAAACCTACCTTCTGGCAGAAAGAAGAAGAAGAAAGGAGGAGAAAAAGTGGAGGGGCAGGAAAAAATCATGAAGTTGGTGAAGGAGAGCTGAGCAACCTGGCTGAGATAAAGAGCCCTTCCCACCCCTGGCATGTAAACACAGCCCTACAACAGAAGTGCTCACTGAATTGACAAAAAATTGACCCTAGAGGCCTAGATCGAGTTTCCTCAGCTAATTCTGATCTGGGGAAAGTAGATGTGTTTATTGGGCCGGGTCTGTACAGAAAAGCAGTTCACCACAGAGTGTCTGCTGTTCTGTCTTGTCCTGGGCCCTGAGAAATAGCCTGGCTTAGGGAGTATCCCAGCTAGGAGCACAGACATGCATTATTACCAGTGCATGACCGTGAGTGAGGCTGAAGCTCTCTGAACTTCTTTATCTACCCAAGGAGGACAGTAGTTCCTTCTGAATGTTTTTGCTCAGCACCATGGCACCGGCACTGGGTGCACCACAGTATTTGGCACACAATAGGTGTGGAGTAAATATTTATTAAATAAATATAAGAAAAAGGAAAGAAGGAAGACTGGTTGATTTTTGTGAGATGAATAATAATAGATTCAGAAAAATAAGCCTCTAGGTGCCTAGACGTCAGGCCTGTATTCTCGCTGAAATGAGCCCTGCCCTTCCCATCCTCTGTGCCCCCAGCTACTCCACTTCCTGACTGCATCTCGTGCAACTCCAGTTTTGGCTGCTTAGCCGTAGCTTTCGATGCATAGTAGGGGATCAAGATGTTTTGAGTTGAAATGAACTACAAGTGTGTGACCATGCTTAAGGGTTGGTGGTGTTTCCGAGTAGGACTGACCCATTTTTCCATCCCTATCATGTAATAACATGTTAATTATTTCATTTTATTTCTAAGATACGTAGTCATTAACCTTTTGGCGAACACATTTGCCTCCAGTTTATAGTAAGCATGTTTAGTAACACCTTCCCATGCTATTCCATTATAGGAATGCCATTACTTGTCTTCATTTACATGACCAGAGGGACACTTTCACTTGAGAACATTTAAATATTTCCTACCTTTCCTTAATGGCCCGTTCCCCTTTTCCTCTGAACATCAGGACAGAGGACCACCCTGCCAACTCAATAGACAATTCAGGAGAAAATTGAGAAAGGTATTTATTAAATTTGCTGAGTGTCATTGGTTACAATTCTTCTCCTAAGAGCATAGCCTTTGGGGATCAGATCTGAGCTGACCCCCAACCTATCTGTTACCACCTCTGTGACCTTGAGCCACTCACTTAAGTTTTCTGAGTCTAGCTTTCCATGTGTGTCATCTAAGGCTTTTGTGCAGATTAAATAAAACAACATTTGCAAAAATATGTACAATAAACACACAACAAAAGTTTATTTTCTTCCCTCCCCAGCATGTTGGGCAGGTACAACTAGCAGGTACAGACCACTGGAAGGAGTAGGCCCATACAGGACCACAGTTTCAAGCATGGAAACATTTGAGGCTAGATGGCAGTGGTTGCTGCTCATTAGCCACAAAGCCCCTTCTTGCCGTGTGAAAACACGGACGGGGCTTAAGAAGTATTGTTTTGTAAGTTTGGGCTCGCTGCGGTAAAGGTAATGGGAAAAGGTTCTTTCAGGCTCCTTGCCAAAAATCAGTATCATTCTCTTCCGCAGTCAGGGTTGATTGTGGCTGGGCCTAGAGTTAAACAGAAGACAGCTTCCTTCTAATGCCGTACATACCTCTAAGTTATCTATTGTTTACCCTAACATTAGCAGCTCTTCAGCTCCTGAGAAAAACAGGAACAACCTAGTGGGTATTTATGCCTTAAAAGAAATTAGAGAGGAAAGGAAAGTTATTGCTAGGGACCTTGTTCTGACTTACGCTTTGCTCTCTGTTGCCTTTTGTATTTTCTCAGTTCAGGCTGGACCCACTTTAGCAAAAGGAGTAATAGTCGTTTCCCCCTGTTGGTATCAGGAGGCTTTGTTAGTTCTCAGCACATTAAAAGAAACTCCAAACAGTCCTGGCGGGGCCATCATACCTTCCCACTAACGTGGCCTGTGGAGCTGGCGTGGACGTAGAGGCTCAGGGCCGGCCTTCTGTGCCCACAGCCTGCAATCATGGCGGTGTTACAGGAAGAGCCTGAATGAGAACATCGATGGGTGGACAGACAGAGAGGGGGTTCCTGTAGGGTTTAACTGCAGAGACAAACAGCAGCCAAACAGGCAGGCTTGCGGTGTGACTCGCTCACTGCTCCGTCAGTGACGATTTATTTACTTCTTTGATTGAAAGCCAGCGAGTTACGTGGAATTAGCCTGAGGTGGGGCGGGCATCCTGGTGGCATTTGTTTTCAACTGAGATGGGATCAGGGTTTGACCTGGTCAGCAAATCAGTAGTCCTCAAGCGGGGTGAAATGGCAAGTATTTGCCATCATCCCTCACTGGCAGTTACTGTCTGAGCACAGCCTGTTCACATTGTGGGCTTTTTCCCTTCAGCTGAGAAGGAAGCATCCCAGACTAGGCTTGGGATCCAGAGGGCATCCCAGTCACAACAGGACCTCTCCAATCATTGCAAATAAATAGGGCTTTGACAAAGACATGTAAGAAGATTTGAAATGGGATACAGTTCAGTCTATTGACTTACACTGGGCCAGAAACAGTCAAAGGCCAAATGCCCTGAGTAGTGGATTAAATAGCATCCGTGCTCAAAAAAAAAAAAAAAAAAAAAAAAAAAAAAAAAAAAAAAGCCTATCTCAACTCCCTGGAACCTGTAAATGTTATCTTATTTTGAAAAATGTAGATGTAATTATGTTAAGGATATTAAGATCTTAAGGATATCATCCAGGATTATCCAAGTGGGCCCTTAATCCAATGACAAATATTTTTAGACACACAGAAGTGGTGGACTGGGAAGACAGAGACCGGGATGGAAATGGTGCTGAGACCTGTGGCAGCTACCAACAGCTTGGGCAGACTGCTCCAGGGTCTCCGGAGGGAGCAGGCCGAGCCCGATTTTGGATGTCTGGACTCTGGAACTGCGAGAGAACACACTACTGTTGCTTTAAGCCACCCGGTATGTGATCATTTGTTGCAGAAGTCCCAGGAAACAGCATGTTGTTGATGCTTTTGGGTTCAGGGCATGGCCCACAAGCCAAAGGGACCCTCAGAGATTTTTCATGAAAAGAAAATTTCTGCTTTTGGTTCTTTGTAGCAGTGCTATTAATGTGTTTTGTTTTTTCTCTATAAACTCTGATCCTCCTTTTATTAATATAACAGGAAGAAAGGGCCTACTTCTGTCATCTTCTGATGAAGAAATTGATTATTACCGGCAACGGGTGAGGTACTGAGAGCTCTTCCATTCCCTCTCCTTACCTTCCAACCACTCACACAGCCCGGCCGGTCATCTGATCACCGCAGTATTTGTTTGTTTCTAGAAGCTACTTTGCTATCTTAAGCTTTTTCATTTCTGCCTCTCTGCAGGAGAAAATATGACCAAGGAAAGGTTGTACATTTCTGTTCTTGTATCTTACCAGAATAGAAACTCTCTAAATCTGCTCTCATCCTTATCACACCTTTGTTTTACAGAAACAGTAATTCTAAGAGATTGACTTCCTCAGTTGTACCTTTCAGAGGCCCCAAAATATCAATTTTTAAGTTAGCCAACACATGAGATAAATATTTTAACTGCCATTTTATTTCCATCCAGGCCAAGGGACCATTTTGAACGGATTTTAAGTACAGAGACCAGGAAGAGGGGAAAGGCTGCTGATGCTGTTGTTTTGAAGTCAGCCTGTCAGTCATCGTGATTGAAACATAGCCCCACTGGCTTCCAGAAGTATAATACAATGCTTTGCAAAAGGCTGCCGAATTTCAGGCCGTAATAAAGTCTGCTTAGCTTCATTCCCAATGCCGCAGAGCCTGGAGAGTGAGGCCCATTGCCTCATGCCTTGGGATTTGTTCAAGTTACTTTTTACACCTAGAAATGATGGAACATAAAAACAGACACTTAAGTTAGAAGTGATAGAAATTTTTGAGTCTTGGCAAAAAATAAATGGTAAGTTTGCTTACTACTAATCTGTTGTATTGCCATTACCATTGTACAAGAAGCCATACTGTTGTAGGAAGGTTTTGTAAAGTAGGTGGCTTCCAACCCTGCTGATACCTGTCCCTCCATGGTCCCCACATTTTCTACAGCATGTGCCCATAGCCTGTTAGGTAAGAATAGGTTCTCAAACGTAGCCATTTATAGGGTTACCGGTGAGCTTGATAAAACACACATTTCTTGAGTCTCTCCCCCACATTCTGACTCAACATGCCTGGCAAGAGGCCCAGAAATCTGGAGGGAGCTTCGTAACAAGCTCTTTACGTGAGTCTGAGGTTCTCAGCACCTGAACGTGGGGAGTGACGGTGCTAGTCCATAGCAGGCTCTATGAGCTTTGCTGTAAAGTCTAATTGCCTTAAGGATCTGGGCCCAGTCTCACACCACTGATTTCTCATACAATAGAAAAGGTGGCAGTGGTAGTGCTGGTGGTGAGTTGTTAATCTTATTTGGAAAGAAATACCTATATCATAGAAATACACTTACCAGCTCTGACACCCTCCCCAGTGCCAAAAGAGGAGCTGCCGAAGCCTTGGCTTCTGGGCCATAATGAGAAGAGTCAGAAAGTGGGGTGGTCAGGAAGGGGTTCCAGCTGGAGGGCATTGGGCAAGGCAGAGGGTTATGGCAAAGAGAAAGTACAGTAGGACAGAAGAAGGATGAGGGATTTACAGACCAGGTTTCATATCTGGAGGAAACTGGAAGCCAGGGCACTGGGAGCTGCTCGGGAACCAGCCTCAGGTGTGAGGCAGGAAGAGTCCCTGAGGAGCGCACTGGGAAGCACAACGCCCCCGCCCCACCCCAGTGTCTGTGAGGGTGCAGTGAAGACTTACATTGCCACTCCCTCAGTCACTCACTGCTTGCTGTTTGTGGCTTGGAGGGCAACACTCCCGGAGGCTAAGGTGCAAAGACCCAGCTTCCTTCTGGCTCCAGTGTGAGGCCCGGGGAACCTCAAAAGGCCCCCTTCAGCCCCAGCTGGGTGATGGCAGGCATGTCAGCCTCTGGTGCATGGAGAGAGCCCTCAGTGAGCCTAGCATGCCCCTTTTTCTATAAGTTCATAACAAAGTCAGAGCAAAGGAAAGGCAGGGGCTCCCTTTAGAACTCTATCTGGTCCCTTCTGGAATCCACAGATGGAAGTCGAGTGGCTTCTGCTTCAGCCTTCACCTCTGAGCTTAAAATCCATTCCCCTTAGATCCACTGATGTCTGTGAGGGTGGGGAGGGAGTGGGGAATATACACCAGTCCACTGGCACCCCCTGGAGCAGGGACCTGTCTCATTCCTATGACACTGGGATCATCCCCTATAGTGCCCAACACCACCCATCTAGTCTAGAAACACAGGTCATCGCCCAATCATTCATCATTGCCCTTGTCCTTGAACAGTTATTGACTTCAAGTCAGAGGCACCTGTGCAGGCCTGAAAATGGATGTGCCCTTTCTCTTCCTCTGCCTTGCCTGTCTAGGGCAGATTTATGTCCTAGGAAAGTTTTCCTCAGTTTTATTTTTGGTCTTTTGCACATTGTGGCCCCATATTACTTCCCACACCTGTCCTTCCCGCAACAGCCCTGTAACTTCTGAGCCTCCACGATGCCTCTCTCCATCCTAAGCAGACTTCCTGCCCATCCCGCACGGTGCCTCTGCGGCCATCCCTCACACAGCCTTGACATCGGACTGTTGGCAGAGCTTCTTAAGCCTCTGTCCTCAGCAGTTTCTTTTCTCCATCATGCCTGCAAGCTTGTGAGAAGCAGGGTTTACTTTCCTGCCAGAGTACAGCGAGTGAGCAAGTCGGCTTTGACCAGACATGGGCCTGAAGTCCAGCCTTGCCCAGTGCTGGCTGTGCGCCCGTGGGCACTGTGAAACCCACACTGTTTGAGTGCAGAGAGTACTGAGTGCTTGCTACAGGAAAGCACTTGGAACAGTGTTTTGTGAGTGCTCTGTAAGTACTCACTAATGTGAGCCTCTGTAGTGACTATTATTATGTCTTCCCTACCGCATGGCCAGTCAGGCACCGGCAGGCCACCGAGTGCCTTGAGTGTTGAGGCAAGTGCGTGTCAGGATGCAGCTGCACAGGGGAGGTTTGCCCTCATTATCAGAGAGAGGGCCTCCCTCTGGGCAACATCCTTATCTTCCCAAGTCTGGTCAGATCTCACAAACGATGTGCCCTTCTTCCTGTCTCTAGTTTCCTTTGCTGCCACTTTTAGACAGCAGTGTTTTCAATGCTATCTGGGCAGCTCAACAAAAGTATTTATTGACATGTGAGTAAGGCTGGGAGTAGCGTGCAAAGAGGTGAACAATGATATTCTCAAGGTACTTCCAACCCATTTGGGGAAACACCTGGTATAGGGTGAGGCACTGCAGTAGATAATCAGTAGCCAGTGGGCAGTCCAGAGAATACGGGCTCTCAGAGTTGTGAGAACAGAGAGCCCAGGATGCCTGAGGTTGGACTGGTGTTGTGAACATGGTATTGAACATCTGCTTTTCAACTCTAAGTTCCTGATAAACATAGTGGCAGATGAACTGACTGTCCCCTTACCCTGCAAGGCCAGGCTTGAGACATAACAGGCCGTACAATGAAGCGCATTGTCAGTGTCTGCTTTGGGTAAAGGCAGAAGGGAAGTGTCATTGCTCCAAACAGACTTTTGAAGAGAGGAGCTTTGAATTTGGAAGGAAAACAAAAATGTCTAATGTAGAAAGTTTGATTTTTAAATATGGTTTGCTGTATGGTATGCACTGTGATCTCATTCATCTCTCCCAGAAACTTTCAAGATAGTCTTTGAAATCAATTTGCCGTCATGGTTTAGTTAGAATAGGGAAAAAGCAGAATTACCAAAGGGATGCCAACTGGCAGACAAACAAAACCACCTGACTTCTCCTGGAACATGCAGGTGCCATGAGGCTGGATAAAGTCTTTCTCTACAAAAAAAAAAGGGAGGGGGCAGAGTCCCCTGTTTTCAACAGATCCGATCAGCCTCTGCATGCACTCAAGGCAACCTCTTTTTACTAAGCGTGTATATGGAGGGGGCACCTGCTCCTTGCTCCATTCCTTTTACATGTGCTTAGGCCCGAAGAAAGAGGCCTCTGTTGCTTCAAAGCTAAGAAAAGAGATTAGTGCCTCTGTCTACTGCAGCTGGACATGGATGGGAGCTAACCACAGTCAATCTAACTTCACAGAGTGTAAAAGGCCAATTTGGGACAAAAACTCAACAGGCTTTTCTTCTGTTTTCTTAAGGTAGTTTTTTCAACATAGCTACTTATTGAAATCACCTGGGAAGGTCTAGAAACAGCCCTGCATCCATCCTAACTCCAGAGATTCGGATCCAACCAGTCTGGAGTATGGGCTGGGCCCTGAGGGGAATTATTCTGTGCGATGTGATGGCGAGAGGACCCAAGCCTGTCTCCTTGATCCAGCTCTACAGTGTGCTCCCTATAACACGCACAGAATGTCACAAAGCAGTCCAGGTGCTGGAGACAGGTTTCAGTCTGCTTCAGCTGCAAATATCCAGCCTCTAGTGAGGTGGTTTTCTGCACTCATCTCAGCCGCGCAAATAGGACAAGTGTTGTCCTTCACAGGCAGTGATTCTTGCCCACGAAGAACAAAAATGACCTGCTTTGCATCCATACCAGGGCTGACACAGAAATTGTTTTAGAAGCAAGTAATCTCATTCCCCAACATCTCATAAAACTCCTCTGTAACAACTCCCTTCCTTTTAAAAGAAACTTAGTTCCTAGCAGGCTAGCGGCAGACAGCCGTGGAAAATCATTCAGCTCACACCAAAAACAAGGTGAACAATTTTCTAAGGGCAGGTGCCCCTGATCTCTGCTTTTCAGCTTTTTCTTAAGAAACTGGAATCAGAATTCACAAAAACCTCTGGTGGCAATCTCTTTCAAAAAGTGGGTACAGGTGGAGGTGGGGGAGAGATGGCAAGGATCAGACAGCCACTCTGATTCCTATCTCCAGGGCAACATGACTGTCCTTCTGCCTAGAGACAGGAAGGGTCACCCCAAGTGCAGTGGCCAGAAACCCAGTCCTGTGGGGCTGGACTCCAGGGAGCAGGGCAACTTCCCAGCAAGATTTCTAAATCACAACCATTTCTCTATGACAGGTCACACATGCTGATTAAAACACAACCTCTTGTGATGGGAGTGCTCAACTTCCTGTTAAACAGGGTCTGTTTTCCCAGTCTTCCAAATACATGTCCTTAAGGGCAAAGAAAGCAGCTCTGGGCACCGTGTAGTCAGCCGCCTCAGGAGCGGAGAGGCACTGGGGCTGGGGTTGTCCTTTACGGAGTGGCCACAGACTCAGCACTGTGTTGACTTTGAAGGACTAAATCAAACATGAAGAATGGTGAACATGTAAGAACAATGATTGGTAAGCTTGTCATTGTGGGTGATTTACTGCAGCCCTGCAGGGCTCATCTCTTCCTTTACCCTGTGGTATCCTGGCAAGAGAAGCCATGTTCGCCTTGAGGCTGAGTGGTGGGAGTGAGGAGGGAGAACAGAGCTAGCCCTCCTACCACATTCAGGCTTCTCCTCGCGCATGTGCTTGTTGGCCCGCTGAAGCCATAAAGGCTTCTGTCTTCCATGTTGGCTCCACTTAAATCACTTCCCCATGTCTGCGCCTAAAGACTCCCTAAAAGGCCTCTTTGTTCTGATGGATCTTATGAAGAACAGGCTTTATTTGTCTCTAAATCTTCAGCTGATATTACCTTTCCCAGAAACTCAGTCAAAATGAAAAAGGATTACTTTATATTTACTTGCATCTTTCATGAGAGAAACTAATTTTGAGAAAGTTCCTACAATTTGAAACCCTTTCCCTTCCTTCAAACTCCCCAAAGAAGGAAAACTAAAAGGCAGGCATGATTTGTCATTTACTTCATCTGACAGCTTCTTCCTATCGTGCTTTTGAGGGTGACCTTCCTCCAGCACATCCCTTCACTCGAGTGTGCGCTCTGGTTGTAATAGAATTTTAGAGCCAAGAATGGAGCAGGCTACCTTTGATAATTAATGACTCTGAGAGTTTGCTGAGTGTGTTATTTAATTAATGGTACTTGTGTCTGGAGTGTGTACAACTCTGTAGGTGAATAAAATGCACTTGCTAAGGGATTATAGATAAACATTCAAGGATCATCACATTGAGAATTTGTCAGGGTTTAGCACATTTCACAGCTGAATGGAGTAAAATTATAATTATTTCCTCTCTGCCATTTAAAAGGTACTGAAATATCTATATCTATATCTATATATTTATTTATATAGCTCTGTTCTTCTTGCCTTGTAGTGAGTACAGTGAGTATATATTACAATAAAAGAAAGTCTCTAGGCTAATGGATAGAAGTATATTGCCTGGAGCTGGGCTTTCATCAAAAACATAAAGATGAAATCTTTAAGGACCCTGGCTGGTTGGCTCAGTGGTAGAGCATCGGCCCAAGCATGTGAAAGTCCCAGGTTCAATTCCCGGCCAGGGCACCCAGGAGAAGCACCCATCTGCTTCTCCACCCTTTCCCCTCTCCTTCCTTTCTTTCTCTCTCTTCCCCTCCTGCAGCCAAGGCTCCATTGGAGTAAAGTTGGCCTGGGCACTGAGGATGGCTCCATGGCCTCCACCTGAGGTGCTAGAATGGCTCCTGCCACAACACAGAAACACCCCAGATGGGCAGAGCATTGCCCCCTGGTGGGCGTGCCAGGTGGATCCTGGTCAGGCACATGCGGGAGTCTGTCTGACTGCATCCCTGTTTCTAACTTTCAAAAGATAGAAAAAAAAAAAAGATGAAGTCTTTAATACTATATTTTGAGCATCAAATATATAGTTGAAGAAGTTATGGTTTACTTCAGCTGCTCACAAATAGGCCAATCTGAATTATGTTCAGATCTACTTGGGACCAATTCATCAAGGGTTGAAACTAGCAAGAAAACACAGTTGATTCAGAGTACATACTAGTTGCTAGATGGAGTGCTGACTGATTAATAAATTGACTAATAAAGTCTATTAGATCTCAAAAACAGAAAGAGAGAGAGAGAAGGAGAGAAAGAGAGAAAGAAAAAGAAAGAAAGGAAGAAAGGAAAAGAAAGAGAAAGAAAGAAAGAAAGGAAAGAAAACACAATTGAAGACTATTTGGAATAGAAAGTAATTCCTATCAACCTGCTTATCCGGATATTCCAGTGAATAAAATGCAGATTGTGAGAAGACAAAGATGAACATGTCACCCACAGAGGCATCAGCAGTCCATACAGGGAAATCTCAATGGGTCTTTCTCTATGTGTATTCAGATAGAGATTACAAATACAAGGGTCCAGATTTTAAGCCTATATTGTCACTAAATGAACCTAGGTAAGTTATATCTGCTCTGTGGACCACAGTCTTCCTTTGTTAAACAGTAGGTTGAATTATATGCTCTTTAAATTCCCTTCCAGCCTAAAGATGCTGGCAGCTGACTGATGGGAGAGTCCCACTGATAGGAGATGACTAATTGCTCACTTTTGAGACTTGGGGATAATTTTTTCCAGGAAGGGTCCCCTGAAAATATATTTGCAGAGCCATATAAATGTGCCCTACAAGATGGCTACAGGCTCATCTAGTCTCCAAAGCTCAGCCAGATGGTCCAGGAGATAAGGACTGAAGCCATTGGCTCCCTCTCAGCGGAGACCACCTCCCACTCATGGTAGACAGACAGTAGCTCAAAGGCTTAACTGAAATAAGAGAGGCCCTGAGGCTGTGCTCAGCAGATATTTTCCTGGGTGGGAAGGAAAAGCCACCTGTCCAGAGCACCTATCAGCCAGTTTCTGTGCTACAAGATGTGTGTGTGTGTGTGTGTGTGTGTGTGGTGTGTGTGTGTGTGTGTGTGGTGTGTGTGTGTGTGTGTGTGTGGTGTGTGTGTGTGTGTGTGTGGTGTGTGTGTGTGGTGTGTGTGTGTGTGTGTGTGTGTGTGTGTGGTGTGTGTGTGTGTGTGTGTGTGTGTTTACAGTCTTACTTATGGAAACCTCACTGTCTCCACCTTGGCCCTGTGAAACAGATACCACAACCTCAGTTCACAGCTGAGGAAGCTCACACAGTGAGGAAGTTTAGGGCTCAAACCAGATCTGCTTCATTCCAGAGATCACCCTCCTTTCCACGAGTGTACAGGGGCACTAAGTCACACAGCCTTTCTGAGTAGGTGACATGTGAGTCAAGTGCTGGGTGGAAGGAGGAGAGAATTCAGAAAGAGGGAGTCAAGAGGTGCCAGGGCCCCAGGGTGGGGCTGTTTGAAGTGATCTAACAGCAAGGAAGCAAGAAGGCTGGACAGGAGAGCTTTGGGGGTGGGGCGACTCAGGGGAGGTGAGTCTAGGTTTTATCTTAGATCTTCACTGTGGCCGGCAAGCTTTCCAAAGTGTGGGGGAGGGCCATGAGCTGGCTTCCCATTTAAAAGAATGTTAATCTTAATATATTTCCTATTTTAATGAGTTCATTCTTCAGTATGACTTTTGGTGAGTTTAAAGTATAGATATATATTTTGAGATACAGTCAGCAGTTGACTATGATATTCTGTATAAAGAAGTTATGTGTTTAACAGCATCATGAAAGCCTACCCATAACAAAGGGAGTGCTGAGGTTTTACTGAAAAGACTTTTCTTTTAAATTTGCACCATTGAGTTTTTTTTAAAGGATTAAAGGAATTAAAATTAACCACACACAAGATCTTCCACCTTAAAGAAAAAGAAAAACTGACTCGATAGATAACAGATCCTTGGGAGAAGAGTAATAAAGCAGAACTTTGATAGAGGTGTCAGAGATAAATGCTGATTTGCTACATTAGGTATATTCCTTGTTCTACTCTGTTAACTTTGAAGTCTGCAAGAGCCACCAGAGAAAGTGGGTAAGAAAGGGGCAGAGTTCTAAGAACAGCCCAGAGCCCCACAGTGCCAAGACTGGTCTGCCTGTGAGAAAGTCTTTCCCATAGCTGTGACTCTGGCTTATCCTATCTAATTAAAACACAATTCAAGCTATAGTGTGAGCTTTCACTTCTTCAAAGCAAGACCACATCATCTGTCTGTATCACATAATGCCAACTCTTCTAAACTTTTTGTGGGCCTCCCTGGAAACGAGATGTGTAGCTTTAGCAGAGGGAAAATGGTGCAGAACACTTAATTACATTCAAAGCCATTTTTGCTTGTCTTAAAGCAATGAAAATGATCTGGCAGTTTTTATAGACCTTCTTGACCTAACGATATCTGCTGGCGGAGAGGGAATCCTCAATTGGGTTCTTTTAATGCTTTAATTATTACGTGATCTTTCATCTTACACACTGACTTGAACACTTTGAAAAATCTCTTAAATACACATTAAAATTGATTGCTAATCCTAGACCTCGGGGTGGCTCTTGGAGGGCATGTAATTGTGTGTGGGCATGGGGGTTAGACAAAATTGACACAAAGTCAACTACTTTATGGTAGGATAAGGCTGAGGAATCAATTTGGTCACAGGTACCGTTGACATTGCACTTGTGCAGAGCTCATACACGCTCCCTTGTTCTTGAAACAGCCTTATTGTTTTAGATCCACAGTCCACTCCTCCAGGGCGAGATGGACTTCACCCACCGTTGCGTGGTTTAAAGCAGAATTGCAACAAATGGTGACTGAGTTTTAGAACCCCAAGGTTAAGAATGTCCTTCAGGAGGCAAGCAGTCTATACCCATGTAGTAGCCATGGCCCTTGATGGCGAGGAAAGAAACCTCATTTTACATGAGCCTTGGGAGAAAAGAAACTTCCTATTTATTCAGTAGTTGTGGAGGATGGGGCAGATGGAGGAACTCATCCCCTCCCTTTACCTTTGTCTCGCATCACTCTGTGACCTTCTCCTGTATCAGACTTCTTCTCCTAGGAAGGACTAGAATGACTGCCGGGAACCTCAACTTCCCATCAGCCCTTCAAGGGCTTTCCTCTATGCATACACCAAGTGGTAGGGAAGAACTCTCATTGGTTGGGCTTGGGTCACCTACTCAGACCCCACCTTTGGATTGGCAATTCCACATTGAAATGTCTGCCACAGCCCATCCTAGTTTCTGCTCATATCTCAGCAATTGGCAGATTCTTGGTGAAAACCCCTGTCTCCAGAGGAAGCCCTAACTGAAATGTCTTGAATGGAGCCCCTGGGAGTCCTCACCGATCTCAGGAATGCAAAATCTAATGCATGAGGGCCCAAGGTTGATTAGCCCTGATTCATTCCTGTTCATCAAATGCAGTGTTAGCTTTCAGGCAAATATTCAGTCCCCAACTGCTGTTTTATAGGGACACATGGGAAAGTGCTGTCTCTCTAGCAGGTGGTTGTAATGAGGGGATCAAGTGATCTTTACAAAGCCCCCACATAGGAATCACTAAATGCTTGTCTCTTTTTCTGGAGTTTGTGAAGAAGCAAGAGTATGCTATACCTTGCACCCTGGCTTTATTTTACAACCTTCATCTTCCGTTAGCTAGAGCTTAAGCAGAAGGACATTTCTAAACAGAGATCTATCAATTAGCGTAGAGGTAAGTGTGGGCTCCAGAGCCAGGCTGCCTGGACTGAACCCTGACTGTTGAGGTGGAAGCTGAAAGTCATGCAAGTCCTATAGTGAGTGACCTATAGCTCAGTTTCAGCTTCTGAAAATTGGGACACTCTAACAGGGTTGTTGTGGGGTTTCATTGGAAGAAAGCTTATAAAGTGCTTGGTATTGTTTTCTCATAATAAGCTCTTCATAAGTGGCATCATTAAGAATGATTAATAATAAAGCATCCTGTCTGTGGTGATCTCTGTTACCCAGTTCCTGGAATAATAATGGCTGGCTAGTGTGGCTCTCTATAAGTCAGGAAGGATGACCAAGATGGGCAGAGCTGACTGATGTCTTAGCAACGTTTGTAAAGATTACATGCAGTGATTATTCTTTTTCGTTTAAGCCTTTTATGGAATAATTGAATATTCAGCCAGCAATTAGACTGCACATTAAAATCAATCTCTTCCTTCCTTTCTTTTGTCCTTAATTTAAAATTTTTCACTTATCTGATTTATTTTTAGTCCTTTTTATGGTGAAATGTAATACCACAGAAAAGTACAGAAATACACACACACACAGATAGATATATATGTATATGTATGTATGGCTTACATAATTAATATAAGACAAACGTGTTCACAACCACCATGGGAAGAGCTAGAACATGCCAGCCCTCTTCGTTTTTCTTTTTGTTTTTTTTTTTTTTGTATTTTTTTGAAGTGAGAAAAAGGGAGACAGAGAGACAGACTCCCACATGCACCTGACTGGGATCCACCCAGCATGTCCACTAGGGGGAAATACTCTGCCCATCTAGGACATTGCTCCATTGCAGCCGGAGCCACTCTAGAACCTGAGGTGGAGGCCATGGAGTCATCCTCAGCACCCAGGTCAACATTGCTCCAATAGAGTCTTGGCTGCAGGAGGGGAAGAGAGAAAGAGAAAGGAGAGAGGGAAGGGTAGAGAAGCAGATGGGCACTTCTCCTGTGTGCCCTGGCCAGAAATCGAACCCGGGACTTCCATACACTTGGGCCGATGCTCTACTACTGAGCCAACTGGCCAGGGCTGCCCGCCTACTTCTACCATCTACCCCATAGTCCCTTTCTAATCACATTCCCTTCCTGCCTCCCCCACAAAGGTACATTATTGGGCTGTTGATATGGTGCCTGTTTCCTTGTTCTCCCATATAATTTTACCCTTTAATGAATGTATCTGAAAACAATGTAATTTAGTTTTGCCTGATTTGAACTTTACATAAATGCAACCATACAGTATGTATTGTTTTGTGTTTCTGTGGTTCCACATGCTTGAAAACACTTGATATTATCAGTCTTTTTTTTTTTTTTTTTTTTTTTTTTTTTACAGAGACAGAGAGCAAGTCAGAGAAAGGGATAGATAGGGACAGACAGACAGGAATGGAGAGAGATGAGAAGCATGAATCATTAGTTTTTCATTGAAACACCTTAGTTGTTCATTGATTGCTTTCTTATATGTGCCTTGACCGTGGGTCTTCAGCAGACTGAATAACCCCTTGCTTGAGCCAGCGACCTTGGGTCCAAGCTGGTGAGCTTTGCTCAAACTAGATGAGCCTGTGCTCAAGCTGGTGACCTCGGAGTCTCAAACCTGGGTCCTCCACATCCCAGTCCGATGCTCTATCCACTGCACCACTGCCTGGTCAGGTGATATTATCAGTCTTTTAAAGTGTTGACTATTGTGATATATGTACAGTGGTATTTAATTGTGTAAGTTCATAGTTCCCTGATGACTCAAGATTATTGGCCATTTTGATACCTACTTTTTAGGAAGTACCTCTTTAAATCTTTTCATACTTTCTACTGGGTTATTGACTTTTTCTCATTGATTTGCAAGGTTGTTTTTCCTTATTAAAAAAGGATCTTCTGGATTCTGGTTTGTTGGATATCTATGTGACCAATACCCTCCCCCACTCTGTCTTGTCTTTTCTATTAATGGTATCTTCTGATAAACAAATCTCTCAATTTGAATGTATTTAATTTTATCAATCTTTTTATGGTAATTCGTTTTGTGTCCTATTGCAAAGTCTTTTTCTATTGTCAGATCATGAGGATATCCTTCTATATTATCTTCTAAAAGCCATAATCTTTTACACTTCACATTTTGAATCACAATCCACAAGAAATTGAATCCTGCATATGGTATGAGGTAGGGTACAGTTTCATTAGGTTTCCACATGGATATTCTCTTCCCCCAGAACCATTCACTGAAAAGATTTTCCTTTTCCCAAACCTCCATGATGTTGTTTGTAGCATAAATTAAGTGTTTCTATATGCCTGGATCTGTGTCTAGACTTTCTATTTTGTCCTATCAGTCTATTAATCCTCATACCAATATCCTCATACCAATACAATGACCTCTTAACTTTTTGTAGCCTTGTAATAGTATTTTGTACAGTAAAATGTTCTATGCCTCTATCTTTTCATTTTAATAGTCTTTGGCTACACTTCCGTAAGCATTTGAAAATCAACTTGTCAATTTTCACCAAAAAAAGAACACAAAAAATCTGTGGGAATTTTTATTTGAATTGCATTGAGTTTGTAAGTCAGTTTGAGGAGAATTGAATCTATAAAATTGAGTGATTCATCTATCCATTTATATAATTCCTCTTTAATGCCTTTTAATAACATTTTATAGTCTTCTGCCTAGAAACTTGCATATCTTTATTTTTAGATATTTGATTTCTGAGGTTAATATAAGCTAACTTAATTTTACTTTTTTTTTACCATTCTCTAATTTCTTGGGTTTTGTGGACAGAATGTTTGTGTCTCTCCCAAACTTCATGTGTTGAGGGCCTAATCACCAGTGTAATAGTAATATATTTTATTAATTTTATAGAGAAAGGAGAGGAGGGAAAAATGAGAAGCTCATAGTTGTTTAATTTTAGTTGTTCATTCATTGCTGTTATATGTGCCTTGACCCAGTAAGCCAGGGGTTTTTTGTTTGTTTGTTTGTTTGTTTTTCTGAAGTGAGAAACAGGGAGGCAGAGAGATAGACTCCCACATGCGCCTGACTGGGATCCACCCAGCATGCCCATAGGAGGCGATGCTCTGCACTTCTGGTTTGTTTTTCTGTTGCAGCTGGAGCCATTCTGGCATCTGAGGCAGAGGCTATGGAGCCATCCTCAGTGCCTGGGCCAACTTTGCTCCAATGGAGCCTTGGCTGCAGGAGGGGAAGAGAGAGACAGAAAGAAGAGGGGGAAGGGTGGAGAAGTAGATGGGCGCTTCTCCTTTGTGATCTGACTGGGAATCGAACCTGGGACTTCCACACGCTGGGCTGACTCTCTACCACTGAGCCAACTAGCCAGGGTCAAGCCCAGGGTTTTGAACTAACAACCTCAGCATTCCAGGTCAATGTACTATCCACTGAACCACCACAGGCCAGACCAGTTCTAGAATTTCTGTTGGTGTTTTTATCACATTATCTGTATATTTTTTATAGACCCCAGCTCTCTGCTAACAATTTTCTTAATTTTGTCTTTTCTATCCAGAAACAAAATAAACATAGTTATTATAGTGACTATGTCTTATTTTAATTTTAGGTGCCCTGTGATTCTAGTCTTATTTGTATTGACTTGTCTCTTCATATGCTGTGGTATATGTAGATACTCATACTCCTGTACTGGGCATTCTGTTTGAAAAAAAATATTGTAGAAATAATTTAAGATTTTGGATGGTATTATTTCTTCCAAAGATGATTGTTTTTTCTTTGCTTCTGCCAGAAACTTAATGGGACTAGCAATTTGAAATCACCTTATTTCAGTTCCTGGGACTAAGACTTTCTCAATTGCCTAGATGATTTGTAATTGGGCTGCAGCTGGTACCCAGGGTTGGTTTACATCTGGCTCATTCTTTATCCAGATCTTTGTATATCCACCCAGGTATGGAGGGCTCTACCACTGGCAACACAGCTTTTATTGTTTTATTTCTATCTGCCTCTGCAAGGGAAAAAGAAGCCCCAAATACTGGGTTCCTCTCTCTCTCTGAGTTTCTAGCCTCTTCTCAATTTTGACCCTATATATTTTTTTTGCTACCTTGTTATCTTTAACAAATCTTTTCCTATACTTTGTACACTTTTTCTAGTTGAACAGAGTGGAAAGTTTGACTTATATTATTTGTTCTGTTGGTAACAGAAGCAGAAGTCACTTTTATTCTTCGGCAGTCTGAAAACTCCTTCCCTACAGGTTTTATTCTTTCATCGCTGTTTAAACTAGTTTCTCATTGACTGAACATTTACATAGTTTATCATCTTCAAAATATAATATAAATTATAAGGAAAATAATAAGTCTACATATTGGCATAGCTAATGAACACTCATAGTCTCCATTGCTCACCATTCATGATAAATTGGAGGTAGCAGATCATGAAATGTCTTTTGGATTTTTGGAGTATTAGATACAAAAGAAGCAGACTTCAGAAATGCTTTTTCTAGTGTATTTCCTAATCATTGCTTTGGGTTATCCTTATAATAACCTTAGGATATAATTAAAATGCTTTTCATTGTAGTAATTCAGAGATAGGGCAAGTGAGGTACAAAAGAGTGATGTGTCCAAGTTCAGAGAGTAAGTTTAGTGGCAATGTTGATGGGAGGCCCCTTTAAATTATTTAAAAACATTTCCACTGAGAGTAAAAATCAAAATAGCAGACATCCAGACATAATTATTAGCAGATTCCAGAATGTCTTTTATATTTTTATTTGGTGGTGTATATGCCTGGTGTTAGAACAAGTGATTGAAAAGTAGATTTCTTATTTTGGCAAGTAACCTAATTTTCACCAGTGTTTTCTTTTCAAAGCACATTCTAGAAAGTTCTGTGTAAAGTTCAGGACAGTCATTTGCTTTACAGAAACATTACCCTCCACTTGACATTATTTTTTCTTGATTCAAGATTATTTAAAGATACCTTGTAGGGAAACAAGATTTGTCTTATAATAGGGTTTCAAAATGGTAATAGTGAACCAAAATAGATCTGTTCATTGGGGTCTGAGGAGAGCACAGAGAGGGTGGCAGGCATTCATCCCTAAAGCAGTTGGGTACAGTAAAGTGAAGGTGTGTTCCCAAGATGGCTTCCCTAGCCCTGTCTTTTTTTCCCCCTGTCTTGGTATAGCTCCTGTCCTTTCCAAAGAACATGTTCTGTCTCATTTACCCATGACAGAGAAAAGAAGAGAAAGAGAAAAAAGAAAGGGTACATTGCAAAGATTTGGGCTAGCATTTAATTTTACCAACACCATTGAAACAAGCAGTTTCAGTGGAATACGTTAATTCTCTAAACATTCTCTCCTTAGTTCCTACACTCCCTTCCCTCCAGTTTCTGGACTTCAGTTTGATAAATAAGACACTCACAGTCTCCACTGCTCACTGTTCATGATAAATTAGAGGAAGCTGAACATACTGCAGTGTCTTTTGGATCATCAGAGAACTATTAGAACCAGGAACACAACTTTGAGCTGCTTTTGCTCATGTATCCTGAGAGATTGACCTTGTGCCTGCAGGATAACTTGCTGGATGACCTTGGAAAGTCAAATGCAGCACGTACAGAGGAGGGGCTGAAGGACATTTTAGACACAGAATGGAAAAAACTGCATAAATACTAACTATTTTTAAAGGACAGATTATAAAGGTGACTTTTCATAGCCTTTCTTCACATTAACTTCCCTTGACCTCCAGGATAGTTCTTTTCCCCTACCCTCCTTTCTGGCAGAGACAAAGACAGAAGTAATGGGAAAGGACAACACAGTGTGTAGAGAAATGAGGACAGAAAGAAAAAGAAGTCTTGGGAGTGGGTAGATATTTATAAAAGTTTGTTTGTCATACGAGAGAGTGTAGATTGATGTATGTTAAGTTATCCATTTCTGGTGACGGGATGAGGACGAAGAAGAAGGTGATGATGATGATGCAAGTACAGCTTAAAACTCTTAAAAATCATTTGGGCATTTGGATTACACTTGTATGAAAAGGAGTCTGTGCTGATGGATCTTGTAGTTCCAAGATTCATAGTGTTAAAATTAACCACAGGAAACTGGTCATTTCTACCATGAGCTGAACTAAGTCTCAACAGAACAGTTCTGTATACTCTTTAGCCATCAATGGCCTTTGTTAATCTTCTGCCTAAATTATTGGGTACAAGTTAGAGAACGGGAAAACATTAAAATAATCAAACTAAACCAAAAAAACCCATTTTGGACCCCCACACCATACAACTTTTATTAATGGCAGGGTTTTTTTTAGTGTATAACCAGATGGTTAGTCTTTTCAGCTATTGTGAAATAATTCATTTAATGGGACATTAGATTTTATTATTTCTAAAGTCTCCATAGTTTTGAGGTTTATAATCCCCACTTAGGCCAAAGGGACTTAATTTGTATGTATCTAATCCAAATAATTGAGTCTATAATTTCTTGCTAATGAAATTTTGTTCTGTAAGCATAATCTACATAATAAGAGGACAACACAACTCTGTAGAAATGAAACAGGAAGGACGGAAAAAGCAAACTGAAATCTTTTCTCTTGTTGTGTTTAAGATGATGGGTCCTGTTTTTGGTAAAGAGCTTTTGAACATATTAAAGTATCATTGGCATTAAGGAATCTTCTCTTATACTTTAAGCTAAAGAAAACCTTCTATCATAACAATTTGGGGACTGGTGAAAGAGTGCTGGCATACTCTTTTTGTTTTTTTCCTAAGTAATAAAAGGGGAGATAAACAGACTCCTACATGCACCCCAACCAGAATCTGCCTGGCAACCCCTATCTGGGGCTGATGCTCAAGTACCAAGCTATTTTTAGTGCCTGAAGCTGATGCACTAGGACCAACTGAGCCATCCTCAGTGCCTAGGGCCATGCTCAACCAGTTGAGCCACTGGCTATAAGGGGTGTGGGGGGAGAGAGAAGGAGGGAAGAGAAGGGGGAGAGTGTGGGGGAGAGAAGCAGATGGTTGCACCCGGACCAAGGATTGAACACAGTACATCCATATGCCAGGCCAATGCTCTATCCACTGGGTAAACCGGCCGGGGCCAGCAACACTTCCATTGGTATTTATAATATCTCCATGTAGGGAATACCTGGTTGGTTTAGGATGAACTGGTCAAGGAACTGAAGTTAATTCTTTTCCTCCCCAGAGACAACATAGTACTATGATCTGCTCCCTGTGCCTTTCCCATTGTAAGCTACTGTGCTGAGAATAGACCCTCTCTGAGAAGACTGGGAATTTTCCCAGGCTGCTAGGATAGATTTTAAAAGGTATAATTCAATGACCAGAGCAAACCTGTTCTTTCTTGTTCACCTCAACTGTCCATGATTTTGATATGTATGGTCCAGTGGCTGAAATCATGGTGATTTTTCAAAAATGCCAGTGTCAAAATTTTGCCTTGACAACGTATCTGTAACTATTAATAATGTTGTTTGGGGCTGACTCAATTGCTTTGAATTTGCAAGGCTCTGTTAAGAGTAAATGAGCGGCAACCAATTATCTATAAAATAATGGCATGCACAGAGGAGAGCTTGATGAATTACAAATGAACTCTTTCCACACTAACAGCAGTGTGGAAACCTGCCCTGCTCTGATACCTTTTCAGAGTTAGGGGTACTGCTTGCATAGTTTACAAACAACGCACCCCACTCACTTTCAACATGGGGTGGGGATGGGGCAGGACGATGATAAAATCTTCTCTCACTAGTACATCATTGTTTTAAAATTCAGTAGGAAATGTAACATGGGTGTATAGGGGCAGCAAAATCAAGTATTAAGTACCTAAATACTGATTATGCTCCAGGCAAAATAGGAGATTAGGTAAGGAATGCAGACCCACTCTCATCTAGTGTGATTTAGGACACAGACTCAGAGAGCCATGGCAGAACCCTTCTCTGCACTCAGCCCAGTATGTGGGGGCGCAATGCTTAAGTTCACCTAAGCAGAGGTGGATGGGGAATTCCTGGAACCAAAGGACCACCAACCTCATCAGGGATCTGTCAGGTGGTGAGTGGGACAACTGCAGCCTCATTCAGCAATTGGCTTTACCTGTGTGTGGGGAAGACAATGTCTCTTTTCCTCTATTGTTTAAGAATATGCAATTCAGAGTAATTTTCTGCTAGGCAAAGGATACAGAGAGTGTCCAGAGAACCCTGCAGGGTTATGTGAGAAGATCAAGAGAATCCGTCTACATAACTAACCTAATGTCGATGGTCTGATGGCTTTAAGAGGAAGAGGAAACAGTTGATCGTTTTGGAATGTTTATCTCTGTGGTCCGTGGCAGTCCTGTCTGCAGAGGATTACTTTGGGTTTATACATGGAAAAGATATGGAACAGGGTTTGCTACTGACTGAATAGTTTGCTAGATATTTCCACACCAAATGTTTAGCAGAGAGCAGCTTTATTTTTCTAGTATAATCCATTTTCCTATACAGGGCATCTCTTGGTATAGGTTTGCACATTCTTTTTTGCAATATGTTTGTTTTTTAAGGAAGACTAGTGGCAAATTAAGTATTAAGGTCAAGACTTTAACATATGGCCTCCCAGGAGAAGGAATGATTGCAAAGAAATCCAATCACATAGAAACTAAATGTGCCTGTGAGAGGCGACGAGGTGTGGTATAGTGCAGACTTTCCTTCCTGGTGTCCTCCAACCAGGTACAGAATGTGGTCTTGTCTCTAGGGAAGTCGACTCTGGCTTTCCCACAGGTGCCTTATCTTCTCCACATGCCTGGTGAGAAATGAGGAGCACTGGCCAAGGGGCTGGAGCAGGGCTGGCATCCACTTGCTCTAGGTTTCGATTCTGGCTTCCACTGCTATTTTCTAAGGCTGGGCATCATTTGCCTGTTTAAGATATTTTTAGGTGATCTACATTGGATGCCTCTGTAGATTATTCTCTTTTAATCCTTTTGAACCCAAATGGAGAGTCTCAGTTCAGTCCTGAAATTAAATGCCTTACTAGGGATGGCCAATAAAAAGAGAATGAACCTCAGTCCTGCAACCACAGGACTCCACTGTGCAGAGCTGGAATTTATTGGCATTGCTTTTCTTATATATTTATATTTATGCTTAATTTCTAATTATAGTAATACTTGTGTTTCATTGAGACAAATATAAAGTTTAAGATAAATGAGCTGAAATGTAAAAAGTAAATCAAGTAACAGGTAAACAATATCCTAGGTGGTGCACAAGATGAGAAAAGTAATGACAAAATTGGAATGAATGAAATTTGGGAAACACTGTACTTGCCCAAGATCTTATTTCTTAGGCACATGGTCAAATGTTAGAGAAAAGAGGGTGGGCGGCCTAGACAAGAATCAGTGGGGTCTATAACAGTCTTCAAGGGAGCAAAGGCAGGTAGTGCGGGCTAGGCCCAGCTTGTCTCCTGCTACCTGGCTGCCGTGTGGCCAGGAGATGGGCTGAAGAGGGCTTCATTAGCAAGACCGAAAAGAAGTTCAGCAGGGGAGGAAGAAGGAGTTTATTACAGTGGAAGCAGAGAGCAGACCAGGTGAACAAACTAAAGAAAAGATGTAGGGGGTGCCGGGGACAGGGAGGAGATGCTGGCTGAAGCGAGCTCTTTCAGTGAAGTGGGCAGTACAAAGACTAGGAGAATGGCCTTTGTGGTTGGATTGTCTGGGTTCAAACCTGAGCTCCATCACTTCCTAATCATTTCCTTTGGAATAACACTTCCCATCACCAAGTCTCAGTTTTCTCATCACCTGTAAGATGGATAATAATAGAACCTTTGTCTCCTAAGATCTCAGTAACATTGGCTATTGTTGTCAATGTCAAGGCTTAGCCCCATTGTATCTATCTGCCTGTGTGCATGTTGTAAATTGTTCAGTGTTGCAGAGTGAGCACTATCAAGCCTTTAAACTGGCTCTGCCTTAGACTGACTGGTTATTGAGAAGTAGAATTAGGAAGCTTGGAGAGGCCAAGTTTATCCAAATTTCAATAAACAGCAGTTTTTTAAGTATAGGTATGTGTGAATATTGTGCAACATCCCAATTTATTAACATATTTCAGAAGCCCATAAAACCTTTGACACTGAATAAATATTTGGGTATAGATGCATTTTCAAAGGAGAGGGGGTCAGTTGTCAAAGAACCAGGTGTATCGAGTCAATGAGCCAGTTTCCTAGACAGACTTTTCCATTCCCCTTGTCTGTAAGAAGAGGTATATTTAGTCCCATTTTACAACAGGAAATGATGATGCTATTGGAGGAACCATAGGACCCTAAGTTTTAGTCCCTCATCCCAATCACTAACTGTATACTATTGGGCAGCCCACATTCCCATCTCAGTTCCCACACCTGACTGGCTGGAAAACTGAAGGTGATTTGTTTGGTCTGTAAACAAAAGGCCTTTAAAAAAAAGAAATTTATGTTAGTTAATTTAAAAACCTCCAGGCCCTGTGCACTAGACTGTGAACCTTTCTGGCCTGCTGGTTCACCTGCAGAGGGAAGATGAGGCCTCTAGGCAAGACAGAAGCAAAATGGACAAAGCATACCAGGAACTCGGTGAGAAGTTTAAATCCTCTTAAAGTGTCTAGAAAGCACATTGTAAGACAAAACCCTACAATTCAGCAAGCCTCAGGGAGAGCCTAGAGCTTTCTTGCCTCTACCTGAAAGTATCCGTTACGTAAGAAACCCAGACGGAGAAAAATTCAGCCTAGGAAGTTGAGTCTGAAGAGTGGTGACCCCATTTGGATGGGACATTCCTAAATGACACACTAGCTTTCAGAAGAGGAACAGAAAGAGGATTGCAGTCATGCCCTTAGGCCTACATTTCTAGATAAAGTAGCTTGAGTCTTAAAAGAAAAAAAGAGAGAGAGAAATGAGAAGGTGAACAGGGTAAAAATAAAATATCCCCACTCTATGTCCCTTCAGGCAATTGAGTGCCGAGCTGACAAACCAATGACAAGAGAGAATGAAATAAGCTTTCTAGAATTCAAGGGGCCAAGCAAAACAACATACTTGAACCATAATGAAGGAGAGGTAGTTAATACTGGGTCTTCAATACTTAAAAAGGAGTTGAGGGAGGAAAGGTTAGAAAATGCACATATTTTAAACTAACTGGAAAGGGCTTACATTTCAAAGTAGAAAGGACATACAACGAATTTGTTTTTTAACCAAAAATCACAATCACTACGTGGTTGCTATAATTTTATATACTTCAGTTGCTGCCAGTATTTTCCCCCTAATTGTGTTTTTAATTAGTATCTGATCTACTTCAGCAGCTTTATGGAAACATACTTGCACAAGACCAGATGAAGAAGACAATTCTCAGGAAAAGGAAAGGTTTAGAGAGGCTCCTTATCTGGAGTCTGTAATCCCTAAAGGGGTTTGGTGACAGTGATGCCAGATAAAACACAGGATGTCCAGTGAAATAATGAATACTGTTTTCCATCTAGGTATATCCAATGTTTCATGGCAATCCTGCTTATTAGATTTCAGAAGCTCCGTGAACCCATTGACGTTGTATTAAAATTTGCTATGTGTATACATTCCAAAAAGGAGGTTGGTTATACCTTTCTCCCAGCTTCTGATATCTGATCTCCCAATAGTTAGACATCATTCTCACCTTGACCTTTCCCTGTGGCCTGAGCTTTCCTAGCAGCCAGAGCTAATGGGAAAGGCAAAGGGCACTTTATCAGACAGCAGCTGGGGACCAGAGGCCCCAAGTGAAAGAGAAGTTGGCCTGGGCCTGGCTGACCTGGTCTGGGGGTGCGGTGAGCTGCTCCACAGCTACTTGCTGACTGACAGGAGAATTTTGAGACCTTAGCCTATGGAAGATGTGACTCCCTTACAGGATTTTAACCTCTTACACGGTCAGATTTGAGTTACACACAATCTTAGGTTGCTTTGTGAAAACTGGATTGGAGAGGAGCCGGCTCAGAGAAGAGGAAACAGGAGAGAGGAACGGTGGCCTGGGGCCTGGGCAGGCTGGAAGTGCACTGAATGGGGCTTGGAGACAGGGAAGCGCGGAGACTCACAGGTTGGAATGAGGCCTCAAGAATCCTGATTTCTCCACTCTGGCTTTATGCCATTTGCTGCCACCACCCTAGGATGTTGCTTTTCTATGTCCCCAGACTGGGCTGGGAGCCCCTTTTCTGTGACCCACGGTGACGGTGAAGGAGTCTACCTGCTTACTGGAAGTAGACCCGCAGCGCTGCAGCTTCTGCGGCCATTTCTTCCTCAGATCTCCACAAGGTTGGGGAGTCCTCCACCTCTTTGTCATGTTTCTGGAGCTTTGGAGGAAAAAAATAGAGCAGGATCATTAATGGGTTCCTGGGATTTCCCTGAACAAGCATTATGGGGTGGCTGAACAGAATTCGCAAATCAGAGGCTGGCAGGTGTGTGCCTTTTAATTGCATCCCTTGCCAAAATCTGAATACGAGGTGGTTTCATGTATAAACACATTTCCAGTGTTTGCAATAAAATAACCATATTAGGCTACACTGTGGCACATTTGCTGCTAGTAACTGTGTGTGGAGGCTTGGAGTTGGGGTCACAGATTGAGGGAGTGTCCCGCCCTTTGCCATAATCCCCACAATTCACTTATCTTCCGCCTCAGCCATCACCATCCATTTCAGTTCACTTACCAGACACGTAGCACTGAGTATGCTGCCTCCCCACAGTCACTCCTGAGCTGGCCTGCAGTCTGCCAATCACTCTTTGGTTCAGCCTCTCTAATAGTGAGCCAAGTAAACCCAACCACATTTATGCCAATAATACAACAGCCTCGAGTACTAAATAAGAAATAAGAGTGTATCTATTAAAAGAGGCTTCAAGCAAGTAAATAGTAAAAAAAAAAAAAAATCAATTAGGAACCACCAAAATATTAACAACTGGCCTTATCTGAATCATTTAAAACTCTTCTTCAGATACCCATATTTCTTTTAAAAAATATCTTGTATATTCTCAGATTTTCATATAGAGTAAATAAAATTTCAATTCTGTCAGAGAAAGGGGATGTTCTCAGAACTCTTTTTAAGAAGAGCTCAATTTTCCCCTTAATCTTCTATTGCAATTCAATGTTATTAACTAAACTTGCTATTCCCCTGTGAGGCTCTCTATACACTGTAAGATGCTGAAGGTGTGACTTGTACACTGTAAGATGCTGAAGGTAGTATTTTGTGTTAAGCTATTCGAGGAGATAGAGACGAATGACTTAGTACCGATGGTGGTCAGTATTTAGGACGCAGAGGGCAGCTCTATGGCGTGCGTTATTGCGTCGAATCCCCACAGTACCCCACACACAAGACAGGTGCTATTTAGCTCCATCTTGCCCAGGAAGAAATCGAGGTCCCCAGAAGCTCATTCCCCTCAGAGATCTCCTGGCCAGGCAGCAGAAGCCCCAGGGTGGTTCCCAACAATTAATTCTTGCCTCTCCATCCGCCCTAAAGGAGGTACAGCGCCGCTAGAGAGTGCTCAGCTCTCCAGGTTCTGCTCCGCTGCGCGGCGTGCTCTCACCCCGAAGTCAGAGCCTTCTAAACACGTCAGCAAAAAGCCTATCAAGTCAAACAGTGAAATTTGCTATTTCAGGTCAAAATCACTCTAAATCTAACCCAAAGACACCCACCCACCTCCCATCTTGACAGCTTGCAGCAGATGGAGACATTGGCTGATTACTTTGGAGCAAACTGATATGGAAGGCAGGACAGAGGGGAAAATAGCCCGGCTCTCCAGCTGGGCTGTTTCCACTCAGGGTAAGTTTGAGCCTAAATGAGGTTCATTAGCATAGGACTGGGCCACAGATATGTTTACGAGGGTTATGTGTCTTCCCTTCAGAGTCTGGCTTCCAGCACGCTGGTTTTACACTTTGCCACATAGATTTAATTCTCCTTAGTGGGAGAAAACCACATTAAGAAGTCATTTCCTTCCTTGCAGAGGTGGCCATGACACAATGGCTATGGGCGAGTCATACTAGATCGCGATTTTTCTATTCAAGAACTAATTTTCATTTTGATAGCAGCTTTAGATCTGTTATAAATCCATCTTGTAACATTTCAGTAGAATAATAAAGAACAAGGCAGAGCTCAGAAAATATGGTCTTCTCACTTCTGGTTCTGGTATGGGAAGACACAGAAATCAAGCCTTAAGTGGCCTCATCAACACAGTGCATGTCAGATAACTCCAAATAATTTAGAGCCTGCAGATGTTAATGCTGTTCTGATGATGAGGCAACTGTTGACATATGCGTTACAGATGGCAACGTGCCAATGCTTAGAAGTTATTGACAGGAAACAAGTAATAAATAAAACAAAACCTAGTTATATTTGCAAAGCTCTGTTGCTCATAGTTTTAAAACTTTAAGGTTACCCTCCTAACTGCCTCAATGCAAGCCTGTGGCCTTTTTCAGAACAGCCATGCTCAACCCTCGCTGCTCACACGAATCACTTGAAGAATTGTAGAAGCTGCTGATACCTGGCCCGCCCCAGGGATTCCAATTTAATTGGTCTGGGGCAGCTTGGGTTTGGGATGGCTTTTGAATTCCTCAAGCAAGTCTAAGATGCACTTAACTGTTGAGAAGCAGTCCATTTTGGAAAAAAACATAAGTGTGTGGGGACAAAGCCCATACAAATAGAGAACTACTGAATGTCTTAATGCCCATGGCTCATGACCCACCAACAGATTGGAGGCTAACCTGGGCACACTCTGCTCCAAACAGCTTTTTTTCCATTCGTGCCCTGTTAGAGGAGTGTCTGGGCCACAGCGCTGTCCCAGCAACACCAGGATATTGATCTAGTTCAGAAACCTCTGAATGGGGTTTCAGTCTCTGCAGGAATACAGGAAAGAGCCTGGTAGACAGGACTTGTGTCTTAGAAAACTTTGAAATTAAACATACTATGGTTTGGAGTAAAGTTCTGCTTTCCTGAGGCAACCAAAGAAGGTGGCTGGAAGCCATTGTTGGGCTAACTGGGATAAGGCCTAATGGTGTCAGATACTGGCTTCTTGAAAAGGCACAATTTGCCTTTGGACAAGCCTTAACGAGGGGCATTTCCTATGAATTTTGCTGTCTGCCGGCAGAGGCAACAGCGCTTATCAACACGCCAGCGGTTTATTCTGGCCCTGCGATGCTAGGGGAGGCCCTGGCCCTAAAGCGCTGAGCCAGACAGATCCCTTTACTGTCCTCACGGGGCACCCAGGTAAGGAGGGTAGACACCTAATGGTTAATTACGAGTGAGATGGGCATTACCAAAGGGAGGGATGCTGGGAGGCTGAATCTAGTTTGAAAGGCTTTTGAGCAGAAGTGGATTAAGGTTGGTTGAGGCCCCAGGCGCAGAAGAAAATATTGGGCCCCTTACATTAGAAAAAAGAGTAAAGTTGGGGTTTTGCGGGGCCCTTCAGAAGTCCGGGTCCAGGGTGTGTACCCATGTGCTTACCATGAAATCCGCCTCTGCTTTTGAGAGTTAACTTAGTTTCACAAAGAAACGGAGTGTTAGAATCAAGAGTGGTGGGTGATCCAGCACAGGTTCTCTAAGAAAGAGAGATTAGACCAAGACTTTCACAATGAAAAGGGCAAGTTCCTTAAATTCTCTGGGCCTTAATTTCCCCCTCTGTGAAAAAGGAGAAATAAAAGTACTGTAAGTATAACAGTTCTGTTTAGTGTTTGCTGCTACTGCTTTCACTACTGCTGCTATGATGATGATACACTGTCCCAATGATTGTGAACACTGACAACCCATAGAGGTTGTATCCAAGGTAAAAGTACCTTTACCATCTTCATGGTTCCCAATGATCTGAATCTTTGACCTTACTACCCTGCAAACAACAACAACAACAACCTATGACCAGAATTCAGACCCAAACCAACTAATTTAATCAGACATCTAAGTCTGAGGAGGAAATTCAGCTCCTATAACTCCAAAATGACCTGCAATAACCCCTAACTATCAGAGCTGTTGGAAGGAGTGAATAAAGTATTAATGGAGGCTCCTCAGCTCTGGCCTATTGGCTCATTGGCAGAACGCCGGCCCTACATGTGGATGTCCCAGGTTTGATTTTGGTCAGGGCACACACGAGAAGTGCACAGCTGCTTCTCTGCCCCTCCCCTTCTCGCTTCTCTCTCTCCTCCTCCTGCAGCCATGGCTCGATTGGAGCAAGTTGGCCCCAGGCACTGAGGATGGCTCCATGGCCTCTGCCTTAGGCACTAAGAAGAGCTTAGTTCAGGGGTTCTTAACCTTTTTTGAGGTACCAAAGCCACCAGTTTCATATGCGCATTCACCGAACCCTTCTTTAGTGATAAATAAAATATGATTTTTTTCCAAATTCAAGACATAGGTATGTGTTTTCTTACTGGTGCACAAAATGAGCCGTGCATGAACATCACCTTGCTCAAAGAACAAAACCAACAAAGTGCATGAACTCACAACAAATTATGGTATTACTTTATTCTGGCCTCCGCGGCAGAGGCTTCTCCGCACCCCTGAGACCGACTCATGGAACCCCTAGGGTTCGATAGAACCCAGGTTAAGAACCACTGGCTTAGTTGCTGAGGTACGGAGCAGCGGCCCAGACAGGCAGAGCATGACTTGGTCAGAGGCTTGAAGGGTGAATCCCAGTTGGAGTGCATGAGGGAGTCTGTCTCTGCCTCCACTCCTCTCATTAAATTAAAATTTAAAAATAATGGAGGCTTCTCCCAGGTAACGGTTACTGTACTAGAGTGAAAGCACGTGGCCAAGGTCAATGCAGTCAAAATTACCCTGGGGCTGACAGATTTGCCAATAAACATATGAGACACTCAGTTAATTTTCCTTTTTGAAGTTAGAGGACGGGAGAGAGAGACAGACTCTTGCATGTGCCCCGACCAGGATCCACCCAGCAACCCCCATCTGGGGTCAATGCTCAAATCAACCCAGCTGTCCTCAGTGCCTGGGGCCAGTGCTGCAACCAGTCAAGCCACTGGCCGTGAGAGGGGAAGAGGGAGAGGAGAGGGAGAAAAAAGGGGAGAGAAGCAGATATTGCCTCACAATGTGCCCTGACTGGGAATTGAACCCAGGACATCCATACACAGGGCTGATACTCTGTTCATTGTGCCAGCTGGACAGGGCCAAATTTCTTTTTAAGTATATATCATGCAGTATTAAGGACATACTTATACTAAGAACATTCATTGTTTATATGAACTTCAAGTTTACCTGGGTTTCCTGTATGTCACCTGACAGCTCAATCTAGCAACCCCAGAGAAAGGTACCACGGAAAGTACTTGGCTTCTATTTGGGTTGTTGCTGATATTATTACAAGAAATTCAAAGTTAATCACTGGCACTGTTTAAATTCCATAGTTTATCAGTTCTAAGATGTACTTTTTTTCACATTTTAACATCTCTGAAATCAAAGCATGTCCTAAAATCAATGGTGTGTCATAATTTAATTGGCAGTGTTTTTCTTTCTTATTAGTACATGAAATAACAGTGCTTCTTCCAGGTGTAGGGGACTCAGTGCGCTGTACAGTTCCCCATCTCCCCTCCCTGCAGTTAAGTCACAACAATAAATTGTGAAAATGGTCAGCACCGCGGCTAATGTGATACATATTCCTTTCCTGCTCTCTGCGCAACAACAGCTGAAACTAGGTTCACGTGCCGCAGTGACAAAGTCTGCAAAAACCTGAACCAAGATTTTATTCATATTCAACAGAGTGAACAAAATCTGTGATGGCTCCTCAAAGTGAATTCTACTTCTATACAGCTTTGAAAAGAGATTTAAAATACACACGCACACACACAGTCATCCCACTTTATCTGTCTAAGATGATTTTCAGGGATGGTAGTACTCACAGGATTTCTGACTATGATACTGGTATGTGTGATTTTGACATTGTGCTCCCTTCTGTACATGGAATGCATTATCATGGGGCATATGCGTTAATAATTAATTCCCTGATGTAATGCACAAAGTGCCTTGGCTATTGACATTTTTATAGCTCTGAAATACCATAGGAGGAATGATTCACAACGATTTGAATATTTTTCAGAATTTGGAACTAATCTGTGGTAAAATGCTGAATTATGTTCCTGGGGGCGGGTGGGGGGCAATTTAAAGCCATCTCTTCAAAAAGCAAGTGGCTGAATATAAACTTGGGTATTATAAAATACATTAATATCCTTCATTGTTACTAGTTTTATAAAAACAATATAAAGAGCAGAGAGCTTAAACCATTTCTTATAGGTTGATTGCTCTGTTCAGATAGGTGTTTATATAAAGTATAGAAAGGGATATAATTTTAATGAATGGGGAAGTAAATCCTTATTTTTTTAAAGCCGATCTCTGTTATTACCTTCAATTAAGTCAACAAATATTTGATGAGCACATGAAATATTCCAGGTACTGTTTTAGATCTTACAAAAGCTATAAATATAAATAAGCCAAAATCTTTGCCTCTGGAGTCTTACCACCCAAAAGGGAAGACAGATTCATACATATAAATTTCAATACAGGTCAGTCTGGTATAAGTATTGAACTAGAACTCCTGCCCTAGTGTTCTTATAATATCTCAGAGAGAGAGGATAGATAGTTCTTACTGGGTGAGGGGTCTAGACTTGACTTCATAAAACCGGGATTCACCCTGGGATTATGAGGAAGGGTCCTCCTGGGTGGTGGGATTGGCTTCAGGAAGGTAACGATGTGGGTGCCCCCACCCTGCTGCTTGTGCCTGTGGCAGCTTCACCAATGCCCAGTACCACTCCCCTCGTGAATCCTGACACAGCGTTCCAGCCACACCTGACCACCCGCTAGTGCCATCAAGAGAGCTGAAATTTCACTGTCATTTTGAGAAGTCTTAACAGTCCAGTGCTTCAAGATGAAACACACGTTCTGGTCACCAGAAGATGGCCTCCAGTTCTACAATGAAAAGCTGCAAACAGCTTTGCTTCCCATTGAGGAAGTTGTTCCCTTTACAATCATCTTTAGGTTCTTCTGATTAATTAAAAAGGAGGCTTCAGGTGGTACTAGCATGTCCTTCATGTGGTACCAACATGACCTCTAACATGAGGGTGCGCCATCCAAACTCTAGCTAGAATATAATGAGTGTTCTGTTTAGGCCATATTGATTTTTCGGGTTATCTCCCATTTATGATGTGATTGTAAATTTACTTAAGTTATTTCAAAGTCATTTTGAAACAATATTAAGTAAAACAATGTGGGAATTATGGCCTTCACCTTGAGAGATGGTCTGGAGGCAGGAAGTGCCGCCAAGTGAGAGTGCCAGCCTTCCGAATGGGAGCGCTGGTTTCTACGGGCTGAACTGGAGGAAGCATCAGAACTTTTCTTTTTGGCAGATCTTGGACCTCAAAATAATTTCATATTTCAAGGGCTCTGAAGAAAAGAGCATAGTGGTCTGTAGGGATGGCAGAACTTTAGGTACAGGGTGTGCAGGAGGGCCTCACTGAAGAGGTGGCGTTTAAGCAGAGGGTGAACAATGCTTAGAAAGTGGTTAAGCAAAGAACTGGGAGAAAGGGGTGCTGCGGGCAGAGGGAACAGCACATCTAGGTCATCCGGGACAAAGGGAGCTTGGTGATAAATGGCTGGAAGAGCCAGGGAAGATTATTTGCAGCCTGTGTAGGTGGTTAAAAATGTGGGGTTTATTTTTGGTGCAAAGAAGATTTTTTTGTGTGTGTGCAAAGAGTTAGAAGCCAGGAAGCAAAAGGATTAGACTATTTTTTTCTAAAATGTGGCCTGGCTGGAGAATAAATTGGAGGGAGACAGCAGCAGCCAGAGCAGAAAGGGGCAGGAGGGACGGAGGGGGCTCGGCTGCCCCAGAAACTAGTGTGCTGGTGAGTTAGCAGCAGTGTGAGCAGCTCGTGCGTGGGGCTCAGTCCCTGCCCCTAGACAGACATGCACCTCTGGTTGCTTCCTTTCCAGCACTCTGTGGAGCACATGAGGGTCCTGGCTCCCGGCTCAAGGAAGCTCCACATGATGGAAAATTACTTCCTTCCTGCAAGCACGTGTCTCTCTTCAGTCACACTTCTCAAAGTCTTCACATCCCAAGTAGCCATCCTGGACCATTTAATTGGTAGTAAGCTATAGTTTAGATGTTGTCTCACTTTCTCTCTCACACACACACATACACACACGTGTGTGTGAGTCAGCATCCTGTGAGCATGCGTGTTCTCCCTAAACGCCACCCACTTTTTCTCTAAGTGCTGGTTATTGAGCAGATAGTCATGCATTCTGGGTTTTCTTGGCATCCTAATCAATCACCTCACACTCTCACTTGATTAAAAAGAAAGCAAGGATACCATGCCGCCAACCTCTGGCAACCACATTTGCTTCCTTAGAACCCTGAGGTTATTCAACTATTTCTTTGTACAAAAATATATTTATTGCCTTCCTCATACTCTCTAGGTTAGGGATCTTATGAGCTGGAACCCTAGACTGATTGCTAGATGGGAGACCTTCAATCAAATGACCTTGATCCCTCTTCACGGTGAAGTTTCCAGAGCCCAGTTCTGTGCCTTTTGTAAAGAGAAATTCAGGTAATCAAAAGAGCATCCATCATTTGATTAGTTGCTAAAGCTCTGACTTAAGCCTCACTTGCTTGAGTAAAAGCAAAAGTTTTTTTTAGTGCTTCCAGTGGGGCCAAAATGCTGAAATAAGCTCTTCTATTAATTAATGGCATCCTACTTTCAAGGAGTATAGAGTGTTGATGTTTAAGAATTTGTAACCCCAAAAGTATTTATTAACTAGAAAATCACAGCACTGGAAAATAATTATGCCAAACCACTGTACTATAACAGAACCCAATTGCTTATCCAATTATACATTAAAGTATCACATTGTCAAGCCGATTGCCAAAGCAGCAAATGAGACTTTGCCAGCATCACAATTTGGACCAGATATTGTTTCACTAACTGTACTGTGAGTGGTCTAGAGAGCATCCTATACATCCTATAAAACCTGTGCAAACCGAGGCGGGCACCTCAGGCCTGCCATCAGAAAATCGCTTTAATTGGTTGGACATTCAAGTTTGCAGGTTTCCATCGGAACCTTGTTAGGAGCAACTCAGAAAAGAGTAACCCTAGCTTCTGGTCCTGTGCAGAGTTAATTTCAATTAAAACATGGAATGAGCCTGACCTGTGGTGGCGCAGTGGATAAAGCGTCGACCTGGGAACACTGAAGTCGCCAGTTCAAAACCCTGCACTGGTCTGGTCAAGGCACATATGGGAGTTGATGCTTCCAGCTCCTCCCCCCTTTCTCTCTCTCACTCTGTGTCTCCTCTCTAAAATGAATAAAATAAAAATAAAATAAATTAAAAAAAAAACAAAAAACCATGGAATGAGTCACTTCCTGTCTAGGAGCAATCCGGGAGGCTAACCTGAAATCTGAGAAAAGTTAAAGAAAGGGCTTCCTGGCTGGCCACCTTGTAGGACTGTCTTACAAGACATGGGGGTGGGCGAATGTTAAGAAACAGGACTTGGAAACTAGACTATGGGTGGGAGGGTCCTGAGCGGATAACAAGGGAGTTACTACATTTGAGAATTATCTGCACGGAGTGAAGTACAAGCTTGACTTATTCTTAGTACACCTACAGCTGAATTTTTCTGCAGAGCTTACTCTAGTGGGTCCCATGTTTGTGAGGGATGAGACTGAGCCTGCCTAATAGTTGGGCTTAGCATTTCCGACGAAGAGCCCAGTATAGCAATGGTTTGACCACGGTAGAGCAATTAGTTGTATTCAACTAGTAGTTCATTGCTCTTCAAATTATAATAAGCCCTCAACAATAGTTCATTTGGCAACATAAGTGTTCCAGGCTCAGTGACTGAAGCCTCAGGATAAAGCCATCTGGAGAAAATGAACTAGGCTGGGGAGTCATAAAAGGCCAGTCCTTGAAGTGTCAGAGGGTCAGTTCTTTGCAGAACTCATTTAGTGATCCAGCAAACAGCACTATGTCTACCACATTCTGGCCCAGTGTATGACACAGTGCAGGGGGCATAAGACAGGCAAGTCTTAGTGCCCCTCGGGAGGTTTCCTTTCTAGGTGAGAAGGCAGGCAATTAGCAAGTGATCAGTCTATTCCTACCATGAGAGAGAATAATAAAGAGAATGCATTAGACTGCTCTGAGGAGGTGACATTCAGCTAAGAGACATCAGTGAGTGCAAACACCCAGAGTAAGGACAGAGGTAGCTGTGTGGTCCGTAAGCTGACAGAGCAGTGGTGGAAGCAGAGAGAGGAAGTGCCCAAAGAGAGGGCAAAAGTCAAGTAGAGAAGAAGGTGATCCTCCCTACCTCTGTCCTAGAGGCTAGGACAAAAGAGAGATCAGGAGACTCATTTGGTCATATCAACTTGTTAAGTGCCTCTTTTTGTTGGGCTCAGAAGACTGGTATCCAGATGGAGAGGCCAGCCAGAGCTGCTGGGTCCAGCTTTGGCTCTGATCACAGGCAATGCCAGTATGGGGCTTGACTTGTGCTTCCTGGGCCTCTCCCTCATCTTAACATTAGGCTGGCTGATAGGAAACTTTCCACAGAAAAACAGGTGAGCAGCGGGCTGTTTGCACAAATGGTGACCACCACGGAGCAGGCTGACCTCGCACACTTTGTCCCAAATGTTCACTGTATGTCTGGCAGGGCAGTACAAGATACCCTAGCACCATCCGGTCAGGTGCCTGGCACCCGCCCATGTGTTGGCAGATGAAAAAGGAGTAAGGAAGATAAATATATTCCAAGGGTAGTCAGCACTCTGCTGGATTGGTCACAGTGTCTTCTTTCTCCCTCTGGTTACAAAACTGCACCCCTTGGCAGTAACCTATCCTCTGTCATTTAGAAATTCATCCATTTCTGATGGAGCTGCTCTGATGTTCTTCAGAGAACCTGGCTTGTGTGAGTTGCACAAATAAATTAGGATCCAACCTTTCCCAAATGCCTCTATTTCATTTAAAAACACCTTCTTTAATGAAGACATAAAGCCTTGAATGTGGCTGAAACACTAAGCTTACCATGAGCGAAAGCAGATCTTTGTCACGAGAATTTCAAACCTTTTTTTTTTAAGCCATAATACTTAAATAGAAAGAAACTGAAGTTACCTTGTTGTAGGTTCAATTTTATGTGCTCTATAAGTGACTATAATCCAGAAATCAGCACAGACAACAGATCTATAAGGCACATGCAAACACAAACTCCTTCACCACAGAGAACAACTAAAATGCCATGTCAGCCCTGTGACTACATACTTCAGAGCATCAGGCTAGAAAAAAGATACCCTCACTTGTTCAGCTCCTACTGCGCCCTACCCTCCCAACTATGAATACTCAGGGGCTCAGGAGGCACTGTAGAAAAAGCCACACATGAGACTTATATTTATACCTATATGTAAAAAGACTATATAAATACATAATATACATAGGATATGAATTATAAATATATAAAAATATAAACTATATAAATAAAATTATATAAATAAATCCCAGTCTTAGTATCTTTGATATTCCCATTAAAGCTGAAAATATTACTTTTGGGAGTTACACCTGTATGGATGAAAAACCCATAAAAATCTTTTAAGAGTCCTAATCTTTTAATTAATCTCATCTCCATGCCACTAAAGAGTTTAAAGAAGTTTATTTGGTTGATTTTAATGGATAAAAGATCAAAATGCTTTAAAATAGTTTCTTAGAATTTTAGGTATTGATTTAAAGGCCCAGAAACAAATATTTTAAACATTGTTTGTTCCTAGGCTCAGCGTTTGATGCAGATCTTTAAAGCTCTCCAGTCTAACCTGGCCCGGTGACTCAGTGGATCAAGTGTCAACCCTGTGTGCCAAAGGTTGCGGGTTTGACCCCCAGTCTGGGCACAGGCAAGAAGCAACCAATGAGTGTACAGCTAAATGAAACAACTAAGTGAAACAATGAGTTGATGTTTCTCCCTTTCCCAAATCACTGAACAACTTGAAAATAAAAGCTGTCCAGTTCAAGCATCCGGGGGACACTTGTGTCTCATGCTTTCAAGGGTCACTCATGCCTTCCAAAGAGCACTTGTGTCCTGGCTTGAATGTCCCAAGGATAAGGATCTGACTATTCCCTGAGACACTCTGACCCTTACCTAACAAGCTGTGCTAGGACACTGTTGTTCCTCACCCTGAGTCTGAATCTCCCTTCCCTTACTCTCCCCAGTGTTTAGTCTTAGCTCCATTTGTTAAAGTCACATAGCACAAGATCAAGTAGGTGCTACACTTAAATCTGGCAATATGGTGGGTATGAGAGGAGATGGACCCTCAGGGTTACTCTGGTATTGCTGGTGAGAGAGTATATTGGAGCAACCTCTTTGGGAAACAATTTGGCATGTCTCCTAAAGCTGACATTCACAAATCCCTATGACCTAGCACTACTATTCCCAGCATATACCCAAGAGAAATTCTTGCCCACATGTATGAGACTGTTCAAAGCAGCTCTTATTAAAATACAGAAAACCTGGGAATGACTAACATCCATTAGAGAGTATAAGAATAAACTACAATATATCACACAGTGGAATATTAATGATCTAAAGGATTGCTTGATAGAGATAATTAACCCATATGGGTGAATCTTAACAGCATATAATTAAAGAAAGAATAAAAATTATCAAAAGAAAATATGCAGCATAATGATTTTTTGTAAAATTTTTAAAAATCCTCAAAACACACATTTCAGGACTACACAGAGACGTCTAAACCTGCATAAAAAGAAATGAAGAGCGGTGTTCAGATGGCCGGATTCTGCAGCGTGGGGAAGGCAGGGCAAGCTCTGGTGTGGAGCCTGTCGCACGGTCAGGTGTAGAGTATTATAAAATTGTGTCTTTTGATTTGAGTGATGACTTGCAGATACTCATTAAACATTACTTAAGTGGCCGTAAAAGCAGGCCATAAATGAAAATAAAGAAGAATGACCATCTTTGGGCAACATGTAAGATTCAACACAGAATGACTGCCCCTGCCCCACCTGTGGAATCCCGCTCCATTCTGAGAACCGCCATAGAATGACAGCATGGTAGCATTTGCCATGTAAAAGCACTGAAGTTATTAATTAGATTCCAGATGCTTGAAATTGATGCACCCCTTCACTGAGCGCCCCCCCCCAGGATCTATTTCGGGTAGAACATTTCACATCGGATGCCGTCCTTAATTAAAACTGCTCTGCCTTAAGTGAGACAGTCATCCAAATGCTCTCCTCTCCATAAATTTAGCTCTTATGTCCTATTTCTGAAGCAAGTCCTACTTGCCTGAATTTTAATAAACATGTCTGCAGTAGTAATATAAATTCCACGTGCTTTCTACGTTTTATAATCTCTTCAGTCTTTTTATGTATAGGCTGATTCCTACACCAAGACTGTATCTTTGGGGCTTTGCAGCTTTATCTCCATTTCTGCTGCCCACCATCTGGGGACAATAAACAGTCTGCTGACTGATATTTAGGTAAGAAACAGACAAGAGGTTGAAAAAATAATCCATTAATTTTGAAGCTACCTGCTCGTCTCTCCACTTTTTGATTTTGGTAATAATTGCCTCCAGTTTATTGACATTAGACGAAAGCCTACCGAGCCTATTTATTAGTCCAAGATCTGCGAGTGCTCCTAATTGGTTATTCAGCCTGTGTCAATCAGATGCCAACATTATTTAGAAAATCAGAAAAACTCATTTTTTGGCATTCCAGAGGCAAAATGACCCACTGATTGACAGCCCTTTCACTTCACAAGTAGTGGTTTGGACTTTGGGTGGAGAGAGCTTGTCTACTCATAAAAGAAGTCAGATGTTGGACTTACTCTATCAGCCAAATGATAGCTAAATCACAAGAAACAAATACTGCTCTTTTGAAAATGGACTCTTGTCAGTTTAATCACAGGAACCCTTCTGCTCTAGGGAAGTGAAAATATCAAAGGAAGGGAGCCCAAGAATAATGACGACATAGTTATATCATTGTTCTATTACTAATGTTATTAATGGATTTCTGTTGAGTGCTTGGGAAATTCCAGGCACCAAGTTCTGGTACAGAAATGATCTCTCTTAGTCCTCCTAAGAGTGACATGGTGCTTTTATCTCCATTTTTCCTCAAGAAGGTGAGGCTCAGAGATGGGATCTCTGAGCTCATGGGTGGTGGGAATCCAAGGCCCACTCACTCAACCCTCATTCTCTGTTCCATGGAGAGTTCTGAACAGGCAATAGAGACTAAGCTGAAGTATCTAAATCAAAGCTCTTCTGCATATAGAATCCTAGTGGACCAACTTTGAGCTAGCTTTCTACAGAGAAAGAAACAAAGGCCCAGGAAGATCAAGTGAATTGCTTGAATCTTCTGCAGTCTTAGACTGAAAGCATCCACATGTTTCTGTACTAAAAAGGACCCCCAATTAAAGATGGGAGTGACCTGCACCTAGTTTATGAACTGGAGCATCACAACTGAAGAAGCATATACTGGAGGCACTCTTGTTTAAAAGCAGAAATTAAATTCTAGGTAATGGCTTAGGGCAGTTACAACTCAGACTCCTAGCCATTTCCTGCTAGTGTTCTGGTCCTAAGTGATTTGGTCCTTGACACAGTTTTTTTAGTATGATAGGCTCTTATTTCCCATTTCATCATCATCTCTCAACTCTTTGTCATCTCTCTTCCCACCCTGTTTAAGCAGGAGTGATTCTTAAAACAACCCACCTATCTCACCACCAGCCCTTTGCACATACTGTTCTCTGCATGGAATACATTTCCTCCCCTGCTTCCCACAAGGCTGGACAATGTGGTCCTAATATGTGATTTCATTTCAGAAAATTTATTGTGTTGTATCTTTTAATTTATTTTTCCTAAAAAATTATAGGTCCTATGAAGGCAAAACCATAACATAACTATTAGCATTATTCAATATTTCCTGCACAACATCAGTGTCACATGGTTCAATCTAATGACCTTACAAAAACCAGAACTATGCACATAGTAGGTGTTCACTACATATTTCTTGTCCAAATAAACCACCACATTAGATATTCAGATGGCTGGCACAGTTATGGCCATTCTTAGCCTCAATGAAGAGTTTGATTTTGTTCTTGAAACAAATGTTATAATACTAATGCAGGAACAGAGACATATGCTATAAAAGAGGTACAGAACAAAATAAGATTTCTTTGTAGTCCTCATCAATTTGAAATTTAACTACTGTATATTTACTTAATGTATTTTGATGACGCAGTAAACTTATAAAGAATCTGCATAGAAAGCCAAACCATGGGTGTCCCTAGTCTTTGTTCATGAATCCCCAATGACATTTCCCTCTTTCAAGGATAACTGGAGAGAAAACCCAACAGCAAGCAAAAGGGCAAATGAAAGGCATGTTTTGCCTGCTCAGAGATCAGCATCCAATCCTTATTTGTGACACATAACTAATGACAATTTTGTTGTTTCAGAGGCTGGATAATCACCAAGAAAGCTGACCTCTTGTCCCCGGGGAATGATCCGTTGAAGGAACAGCTTCAGAGGAAATGGAAAAGACAGTCTGGGGCAGAGGTTGTGGTGGGGAGGATGCCCTGGATGGGCAGGGGGCACCCATGGCCACATCTTCTTCCTGAGCTGGCCCTGCTGTGATGCCTCCACACTTTCCCCTGGGCACCTGCACCCCACCCTGCAGGAGACTTGGTCTGTGACCTACAGGTCCTAAAAAATTTCATTGTGGACACTCTTCTATGTGGCTTCTTATTTGTATATGTGTAAAGCCTGTAGCAAATGGAGTTTCTTTTGCCTCTGCTCACTGTGTGTTACATTTTTAATCAGTACATATAATTAACTACCACAAGCTGCTGGGCTAGGTTTTCTGAGCATTGGTTTAATTAACTTAAGCTTGATAATTATGTTTCAGATACCATAGCAGTACACATGGAATTTACAGATTACGCTGTCAGCTTATTTGATTCCAATAACATGTTTTCTCTGACAGTGAGTTAGTTTTGACTTTTTTTAAATGGCCATCTGATAATTATTTAGGTCTCAAAGTTTTCTCTCAAACAAATCATTCTGCTATTTAAGACAGTTTCTCAATTAACACAGACTAGATTGAAATAGTTGGTTTCTATGTATTTTTACACACACAAATCTGTTTTTACTAATATAAGCCCAGGCTGAGGAAATAATAAACTATAAAAGTTCTGAAGGCCCTGGCTGGTTGGCTCAGTGGATAGAGAAATCGGCCTGGTGTGTGGACATCCCAGGTTTGACCCCCCAGTCAGGGCACACAGAAGAAGCAACCATCTGCTTCTGTTCCCCTCCCTTTTCCCATTCTCTCTCTCTTCCTTTCTCATAGCCAGTGGCTCATTTGATCCGAGTGTCAGCCTCAGGCACTGAGGATAGCTTGATTGATTTGGGCATTGGCCCCAGACAGAGGTTGCGGGTGGATCCCAGTCGGGGCGCATGTGGAGTCTGTCTCACTATCTCCCCTCCTCTCACTAAAAAAATAAAAGGAGTTCTGATGGTCACATGGCAACATCTTCCATGTTTAAACTGATCTGTGTTTTGCCTTTTCATTACATTGCCCTTTGGGTTGATAAAAAATAAGAGAAAAAGAGAAGCGAAAGAAACACAATCTCCAACACATGTAGGTGAGAAGAGAACTTTCTCATTGAATTCAGGCATTATATATTCCCACACGAAAAATAACCAATTTACAGAGGACTTGTTATGTGTCAGACATGGTGTTAAGCCTCTTGCATGGATTATGTTACACAATCATCCCAGCAACCCTACGTTAATAGGTATGAGCTACGGGTTGAATCATTGTTTTTCAACCGCCAGTCCATAGACTGGCCCATCAGAAATTTCCTGTCAATTCGCAGAAGAGTTAACCACCCTGATGTTGTATAAAGATTATAGTTCCCATGATCTTACTCAAATTCATTTATGCTCAGAGTGATTTCTGCCTTAGTGGTCCCCGAAATAATTCTTCTATTTCTACCAGTCCCCAAGTGTAAAAAGGTTAAAAAGCACTGGGTTGATTTGTGTCTTCCCAAAAAAGTTAGGTTGAAATGCTAACTCCCAGTACCTAAAAATGTAACCTTGTTTTGAAATAGGGCCTTTACAGAGGTAATGAAGTTAAAATAAAGTAATTAGAGTAGGTCCTCACTCAGTAAGACCAGTCAGTATTCTTACACAAAAATGTCTGACACAGAGACAGTCGTGCATGCAGACGGCATGCCATGTGAAGAGAAAGGCAGAGATGTGGCTGATGGACCTAGAGGTGAAGCAATGCCAGACATTGTCAGCAAACCACCACAAGCCAGGAGAGAGGCATGGAATGGGCTCCCTCAGAGGCCCAGGAAGGACCAATCCCGTCTACCACAGGAGCTCAGCATTCCAGCCTGGAGAGCTGGGATACAGACAGCACATTTCGTTGTTTAAGCCACCAAGTTGATGGCACTTTGGTAGGACGGTCCCAGCAAACTCACACAGTATGAGTCCCTATACACTCTATTTCACAGACATCAGGGATCCAAAAATCTGTGATGTGTCCAAGGATGTCCAGAGGTCACACGGCAGAAATGAAGTCTACAACTAGGTTTTTCTGATTCCCAAACTCACACCCTGGACTTCACCATGCCCCTGCCAACCGCTTCTGCCCAGGAAGGTGGAGAGAATCAATGCAACATATCCCAGAAATTGCTGACAAGCTGTGCTCAATCTAATGCTTCTAAATTAAGAATAAGACTGAGGTGACAGCTGTTTCCAAGTTTAAATACAGCTGCTTTTATTTAGAACAGAAAGGAATTGCTGGAAACGCCTGCTTCCTCAGCTCGGAAAGCAGCAGCAGACTTGTTTCAGAGTGAAGGCAGCCATGTTACTTTGTTCTTCCTACCTGTAACGTAAGAGAATAATGGGCCAGGATACCATTTGCCCATTAAAAAGGCATAAGGGGAAACCAACAAATAAAACAGCACAACTCTGCACAGAAAGTCTGAGAAGGAAGGACAGGTAACCCTTCCCAGCATGTCATAATGAACAGAAAGAGCAAGGGTGAGAACAAGCCTGCTCCAGAAAGGCCACAGACGTGGGAGGAGAGTAATTCTTGGGAAGTGCTGTAACCTCAGCCCAGGAGGGAAAGCATAGGGATAAGAAGAAATTAAAAAAAAAAAAAAATCAAGACAATTCTCGAAGAATGTGTACTGGAATGAACTGAAAAGAAAGCTTGACACCAGGCACAAAAAGGAAGCTCAAATCCTCTTGAGATACCCGAAAATCTTGTGAAGGAGATGCTATCACCCCACTTTATAGGAAATGGGCTCTGAGCTGTAAAAACTTAGCTCAAGGTCAACTATCTCCCTGGCCCAGCAAATCACTGGGAATGCTTACACAGAATAATGCAAAGGCTTTTCCTGAGACAGTAAGGCGGAGTCTTCAGAATTGCCCTCCTCCTCCTCGACCAGGAGTTTTGCTGTGTTTATGGGCATGTGCACAAGCTCACACTCACAATGTAAGCTTCTCATTATTAAGAATTTTTACAAATCACGTCTAAGGTCCTGTAGAACAGTTCTTGTCATTTTAAGGCATGTTAGCACCTTTGAGAATCTAAAGCAATGATTCCTTTCCCTGGGAAAAACCATCTGCACACAAACACATATGCCTATACCTGACATGAACCTCTCTGGAGGATCCGTGGGTCACAGCTTTAAAACCCACAGAGGATAATTATGACCCAGATGATCCAGCAATATCATGATGCCACAGAAACACAGTGTACCACTGTACACCTCAATGGGGACAGCTCCTCAGTCACCGACTTGTGTTTGTGTCCCTGTGTCTGCCTCCAGCACTGTCGGGGAGCTCTGCTGCCCCTGGCTCACCCCTGTTCGCCTGGTGCATACATCAGTGCCCCACACAGGCAGGTAGAAAGTGAATGCTAAGTGCACCTGCAGTCAGGAGACACCGACTTGCGACCTAGAACTCCCTCTGGGTCATGCTGCTTCCTCTCCTTGATTCTTGGTTTCAACACCCATAGTAATAAATGGAAACCACACCATGGCCAGCCTTCCTTGTCCTAAGAGGAACGCCGACTCAACAGTGAGCACTAACTGCAGTTTTATGCACTTTATATATGTTAATTCATTAATTCTCAAAACCAGCCTACAAGGCTGGTACAACTATCATCTCTCATTTAATGCATGAGGAAACTGAACCCAGAGAGGGCTGGGTGATGGTTCCTGTAGCCACAGGCCCAGGTGCAGATGCAGGCTGGGCCAGTGCTGGCCCTCCTGACGTCTGTGTGCAATATCCCTCTTGATTAGGTAATGGCATTCGGATATCTGAATTTGCTGTAACAACAAGGCAAAAGGTCCCTGAAGGCTCCCTATTAACATAATGGGTCTTGAGGGGGTGTCAGACCACCAGAGGAACCCAGCATGATAACAGCAACCAGCTCTCATCTCGAACCTCCACGAAGGATGCGCAGTGTCTCTGGCAGAGCCCGGCTGGCCTGTGACGCAGCCCTTCTGTGAAAGAGAAGCCCTGCCCTTCCCCCACCTTCCCCGTCCCCACATGCTCCCTGCACATTCTCCTGCAGGGGCCGGGCAGCGTCCTGGCAGGGGAGCAGGAGCCGCCTATAGGACACGGGGTTCTGACGTGGCGTGGGTGGACGGCCGGACCCCTCTAAAGGAAGTTGGATGCACACGCATGGGCTGCACGGTCAGAGCAAACCCAGCTGTGGGCTGTTCAGTGGTGGCTCGCTCGCCTGTGCCCGCCAAGCTCCCGCAGCCCCGCCGCTGTCCTCCCTTTCCCTTCAGGTGATGCCCCTCCCCTCCTCGCATCTTCTGTCTGAGTTCCCACTTGTACAGTTTTCGAGGAGAACACAGCCCAGATGTACCCTGGGTGGATTCCAAATATTCTGTAAGGCCCCGACTTCCCTCCCAAGCAATCAAATGGCCATAATTAACGTAGAGGCTGAGGACAGAGCAATGACTGAGCCCCAAACCTGTCCTCTCAGAGCGGATGACCCATGTGGGCCACCCATAAAATACTCTGGCACCTACAGAAAGTGTAGAAAGTGTGATGAGGAAAATCTGGGCACTGTGGGAACACCGAAGGGGCATGACTGACCCAGGCGGCAGGACAGCATTGTGTTGGGTACGACAGGCTGACATCCTCCCTGGCTTTACATCAATATACAAACCCAGGAGACCTCGCTGAGCACAGTGCTAAGTGCCTGCATGCTTTGCCTCACTTAACCTACAATATTTTCTCACTCTGCTTAGAGCACTTGCTCCCTACTGTTCTGCGCTTAGCAAGCTCCCTCGTATCCTCTGGGTCTTAACTTGAATGCAGCCCCTTTAAAGAGCCTTCATGGCCCACCATAAGTTGCCTGTCCCACTCCAGTCCCATCACAGTGTGTTCCTTCAGAGGGTGGCAGTCTGCAGCCTTGCCACTCCAAGAGCAGCCGCAGACTGACATCTTGGGGTTGTGAGACATGCAAAATCAGTCTCCAGCCCAGGTGAGTCTTAAGCACTTTAAAGTGGCTCATCCAGCACAGCCCAGATGGCTCTCAGGCACGGAAACTATGGCCAGTCTGAGCTGAAATCTACTGTACGTGCAGAACCCACAGGAGATTTAGAAGACCTCATGCAAAAACAAATATAAAATTTCTCATTAAAAACTGTTTTATCTGTTTTTTTTTTAAAAAAAAAAAACACGGTTACTACAACGTTTAAAATTACATGTGTGGCTCACATTATATTTATATTGGATACACTTCCTTGGAATACAGTCTTGCTCACTCATTACATACTGTCTGTATTTAGATTTTGTGCTATAAAGCAGAACTTAGTAGCTGCAACAAAAATGAAATGGCTGGCAGAGCCTAAAATATTTACTACCTGGCACTTGACAGGACAGGTTTGCCAAACCTTAGGCAAGAGCATTAGTTTCAGAGCTGGACCACCTGACTCACAACTAGGGGTCTACTACTTTCCAGCTATACAGCTGAGTGAGGTAGTTCATGTCTGTCGCTCAATTTCTGTATCTAAAAACAGGGATTAGAGTTATTATAAACATTAAATCAGTTGATAATGTGAAATTCTTTAAACACTACCTTGAACATAGTAGGTTCTCAATAAATGCTTGCCACCATAGCTTTCTTTGCCAGCAATTATCACAAGTTATAATTACACATTTTCCCTTTATTATCTTTCTTCTTCTGTGTCTCCCCACCAGGAGAGCAGGAACATTTTCTATCTTGTTCCAGCTGTTTAGCTGACCATGGTTATTACTGAATAATAAATATTTGTTGAATAAATGAGGTGCAGAGGAGAGTAATTTGTCTAGGGCTACATGGCAAATATGTGGGCAGGACTTGGACCAGGTTCCTTCCGCTCCCCAAACTCTATTCCTCCTGCAACACCAAGTGTGGTCGCTAGCCCAGCAGCAGCACCCATGTCTCCTGGGAGCTTGTTAGATATGCCAGACCCTAAGCTCCACCCCAGCTCTATTGGATCAAAAGCTCTATTTTAACAAGATCTCCAGGAGGCTCGTAGGGTACTTTTCCATTTCAAAAGTGTTACTCCGGGCTATAATTCCTAGTTAAGACACATCTGCTTATTCATTGAATGAGTAATTAATGTAGTATCATCAATCTCTCCACTGAGCACTGTTTCCACTGCCTAACATCAGGGCTGGTGATTGCTATTCAATACCCAGCGAAGAGCCTCGGGGTACTTAGGTTCCACAGTAAATGTCACTGTGCTGTGTCAAAAAGTGCCCTTTCTCCTACCAGGTTCAAACCACTGCACAGAAACCTGCTTATTATTCCTCACCAGCCTCTGGTGACCAGGTGACCAGGCCACCAGCTCCAGCAGATGCAGGGGCTCTGAAAACCTGCTCCTGGAGAATTTTCCTCTGGGCACCTGCCTCGCTGCATTACTTCTCTGCATTTTACACACCAGTGGCTGTACCATCAAAATACACAGTCCACTCCCCAAATGGAATAGCTCAGGTACCTTTTGTTTTTATTTTACAAATGAAAGGAAATGGCTTCTTACTCATATTACAAACCAATTGAAATTCTTTCCGCACCGCCTCCATCTTTCTTCCTTGTTGCCTGGCTCTAGGGTTCTCTGCTCTTCACCTAACTATTTTCTTAGAAAAGGTCCCTTATGTGGCACCTCAGAGGATGAAGGTGCTTAAAATTAGCACAAAATCTTACAATGAATTCCCATTTGTCACAGCAAGAAGTTTCAAATTGTGGTCATCAGATGAACACTTTAAATTAGAAAGAGACTGATTAGCATAATTCTTAAAGGTCTGAACTCTAAACTCACAGATGGCCTCTGTGAGGATTGATGGTGCATAAAGGAGATTAGGATAAATCTAATTAGTTAGGGGGTGTTTCCATTTCTCGAGTCAAGTGGTGAGCGATGGGAAAGAAGTGATGGATGAACAGATGGATATAATGAAGCCCTATTATAGTCTTTTTGATTCCCATTTGCAGTGATGGAGCACATTACTTCGTTAATGGTTCTGTGAGCTAACAGCCAAAGTTTGGCACTGTGACCTCGGAAATGAATCTGAATTGCCTGCCCAGCTCTTTGCGCGTATCTATAGGATTTAAATGAGCCTGAAAACTCTGTGCCCCTACTGAGGAGCCATCCCTGCAGGGTGGGCTGGACGGCCTCCTTGGGGAAGAGCCCTTGCTCTGGCTGGTTTTTCAAGGCACTGGGGCCAGGGTCCCAGCTCTTCTGCTCTCACTGTTCTACAATTGGAATTTCCTAGGAAATGAGCTGGGTCTGCCTAAGTTCCTGCTGTGATGGGCTGACATAGGCTACTGTTTCTTCATTGGGGATGATGGCCACACATTATCACTATCACACCCTGAAGAGGGACCTAACAAGAGAGTCTCAGGAAGAAAAATGGCAAGACAGAGCTCTTTCCTTCGGGGGTACATGACTCAGTGACAGATATGTGAGATAAATAAAAATATAGGACATGTCACAGACTAGGTACAAAATGAGGGCCTGCCAGGATCTGCCAGCACAGAAAACAAAGTATAAGCAGTAGTTGTCCACCAGGCAAAGATTATGAAAATTGGTGGGATTCCCATGCAATATAAAGAAAGGCCTATTTCACCCTGGATGACCATAACCACCCCTAAATGTCTCCTTGCTTCTACTCTTGAGCTGCTACACTCCAGAATAATTTAAATGTATAAGTCGAGATGGGAGATCCATGCACAAGGCCAGAGGAAGTGACTTGCAATTCAGTGACAAGTTAATTTTGGGACAGCGCACTAACCAACAACATTCTACAAATAAGATAAATTGACATTCAAGAGCAAGGCTTCCAGTTTCAGTTCAAGATGGCAGAGTAGGAGCATCCTGAGCTCACCTCCTCTCATTGACACCAAAACTAAAGCTGCACACACAACAGCTATCTCTGAGAACAACCTGAAGCCTAGCAGAACAGTTTCTCTACAATTACAGTTATAAAGTTATAAAGGATAGGTAGGAGGGTCAGAGACTCAGTCTAGTTAGGACCCGCCCTATCCCCTCTCCTCGTGTGGTGACCCACAAGTGGAAGGGATATAAGCAAGGGTTCCGAGCCCCAGCCTGTGGGACCTGCATCAGGGAGAGGAGCCCCCATAACATCTGGCTTTGAAAACCAGCAGGGCTTAAGCATAGGAGAGCCGAAGGGCTGTAGGAAACCGAGGTTGCCCTTTTTCAAGTCCCAGCACAGAGGCAACAGTTTTGAAAGTACCTGAGCCATAAGTGAAGGTGATAAATTGACTAATTTTAGGGCGTATGCTAGAGGGACATGGGATCTGTTGGAACTGTCTCCAGAGTCATTAGTGCTGGGAGTGCTGTTTTTTCCCCACTTTCTTTATTATTAACCATGCTACCACTGCTCATCTCACCCTGGCATTTCCCTGAAGACCCACCAAGGCTGGCACTGCTCCAATGTAACCCCTGGCCTGTGACACCCAGTGGGTAGCCTCAGTCAGCACCAGAACACAGCAGTGTATCTGCAACAGTCGAGGCTGGGCCTCACAGCCAACCACATAGAAGACCTGTGCTGCACAACAGTGAGCCAGCCAAGTTGTGGCCAGGCCTCACAGCTAGCCAGGCTGGGGACCAGCTTCACCAGCTGGTGTGTCTATAGGAATTGTAGCCCAGCCACAGTAGGAGGCTGTAAGTTACCTAAGGAACACCTCTGGACCATCTGGCTCTGGTAACAAGGGTGAATTCTACCACTAGGTCCACAGGACACCTTCTAAATAAGGCCACTTTTTCAAGACCAGGATACCAAGCTGACTTACCTAATATATAGAAACACAAAGGCAAAATGAGGAGACAAAGAATATGTCCCCCCCAAAAATATGACAAAACCCCATGAAAAAAATTAAATGAAACAAAAATAAGTCATCTACTAGATAAAGAGTTTAAAGTAATAGTCATAAGATAATAATCAAACTCTGCAGAAAAGTAGATAAATTCAGTGAGAACTTCAACAAATATATAAAAATTAAAATTAAAAGCTATCATGCCTGACCTGTGGTGGCTCAGTGGATAAAGCCGTCGACCTGGGAACACTGAGGTTGCCAGTTCAAAACCCTGCACTGGTTCGGTCAAGGCACATATGGGAGTTGATGCTTCCAGCTCCTCCCCCCTTTCTCTCTTTCTCTCTCTCTCTCTCTCTCTCTCTCTCTCTCTCTCTCTCTGTGTCTCCTCTCTAAAATGAATAAAATAAAATAAAATAAAAAATAAAAAAAATTAAAAGCTATCAGAACTGAAGAATATAATAACTGAAATAAAAAATGCACTAGAGGGAATCAACAGTAGATCAGATGACACAGAAAAATGAATCAGAAATCAGGAAGACAGGATAGTGGAAAAATCAAGAAGAAAAGAATAATTTAAAAATAAAGATAGCATTAGGGATTTCTGGGACAACATCAAGCATAGTAACATTTGCAACATAGGGGGTCCCATAGGAGAAAAGAGGGAGAAAGGGACCCGGTTGACGAAATAATGGTTGAAAACTTCCCTAAACTGGCAAAGGAAACAGATATACAATTCCAGGAAGCACAAAGAGTCCCAAGCAAGATGAACCCAAAGAGACATCAAGAAACATTATAATTGTTAGAAGTTCAAGATAGAGAATCTTAAAAGCAGAAAGGGAAAAACAACTAGTTACACACAAAGAAATGCCAACAAGACTATGAACTAATTTTTCAAGAGAATCTTTACAGGGCATGATATATTCAATATGATGATAGGAAAATTCTACAACCAAGAATACTACACCTGGCAAGGCTGTCATTCAGAATTGAGAGAGGAAGTTTTCCAGACAAGCAAAAGCTAAAAGAGTTTATCACCACTAAACAGCATTATAAGATAAATTAAAGGAAAGCCTTTAAGTAGACAAGGTCAGAACTAGAAATAAGAAAATATATGAAAAGAAAAAAAATATCTCACTGGTAAAGGCAGACATTGTAGTTAAGATAGGAGACCAACCCCTTTAAAGCTAGTATGAAAACAAATTGGAAATAAGTACATACTTGCAAATAATTATTTTAAATGTAAATTAACTAAATGCTCCATTCAAAAGACATAGGATGGAGGGATAGATTTTTTTAAAAGGCCCTTACATATGTTGCCTACATGAAACTCACTTCAGATCAAAAGATACAATAGACTGAAAGTAAAAGGATAGAAAAGATATTTTATAAAAATGGAAACAAATGAACAAACAAAAAAACTTAGATCAGACAAAAGATACTTTCAAGCAAGAGACAAAGAAGGACATAGCAATTCCATTTCTGGGTACTTATCACAAGAAAATAAAAACCCTAATTCCAAATGATATATGCACCCCATGTTCACTGCAGCCTTATTTACAAGAGCCATGATATGGAAGAACACAACCTAAAGAAGTAATACCCTCCTCATACAAACACACACACACTACTCACCCATGAAAAACAATAAAACCTTGCCATTTGCTACAATAGGGATGGACCTAGAGGGTATTAAGCTAAGTGAAGTAAGTCAGAGAAATACAAATATGGTGTCTTAGAAACTAAACAAATGGGCAAACAAAAATGACTCATAGATACAGAGAATAAACTGATAGTTGCCAGAGGCTTGGGCGGGGGGGGGGGGGAGGGGATTAAGAGATACAAACTTATAGTTGAGTCACAGGGATATAAAGCACAGCACAGGGAATACAGTCAATAATACTGCAATAATTCTGTATAGTGACAGACTGTAACTGGACTTCTCGTGGTGATCACTTCATCAGGTATAAAAATGTCAAATCACTGTGTTGTATACCTGGAACTATATATTTTATGTCAACTATACTTTAATTAAAAATAGCTTTTTATTTCAGAACGGAAAAAAAAATTTTAAGTGTAACTCAGATCATTCGACTCCATTGATAATCAGAGTTGACATTTATTGAGTACTTACTGTGTACTTAGCACTCATCTAAGCCCACTTTGAACATTATTTCATTTACTCTTTATAATGACACTCTGCAGGATGGACTAGCATCATCCTTAGGTTACAGATGGGAGACTCAGTCACAAAGAGCTTATCTGGACCAGTCAGTAGAATTTATAGACAAATTCAGGCATCCTGTTTTCAGAATTCAGATTCTCTTCCCATCACATATGAAATCAAATCTAAATACCTGTCTGACTTCAAGTTGCTCCAACCTCTCTGGGCTTCCTGGGCTTCAGCTGATTCCATCAAGTACTCTACTTTGCATTTCTATTACTCTCTGTCTGCCTGGAAAGTTCTCCTACTCTCTCATACCCAACGTGAAAACATCAGCATGGCCCTGATTCTCAGCTCTTTTCCTCTAGTCTCCTTCTCACCCAGGTGATCTCATTCAAGTTCATGACTTTAAATATCAAATTTGTTTCCAGCCTAGAAATCTCTAATGAGTTCCAGCTAGGTAAGTTCTGATGATTTCTACTGCATGCACAGCAGGTGTCTCATAGTTCTTTAATAAAAGAGAATGCCTGACTTATAGCTCCCCTAGCTTCTTGGTAGATATCACTAATCATTCATTTGGTTTCTCAAGCCAAATACTAGGAATTCTTCTTAGCTTTTAAGCCTTCCCATTTAACTTCATCTGTGTTTCCAAGACAGATTGCCAAATGGTCTACTTTTCTCCACCTCTACTGTACTGTTATCTTTAACATAAACTACTGTAGTAACCTCCTCATTGGTCCCCTTGCTTGCACTCTGACCTCCATTCAACCCAGTCAGAGTGAACCTTGTAAAACAGATCACATATTCCCTTGTCTAAGACCCTCAAACTACATTCTCATACTAGGCTCCCGAGACCTCCAGGCCATTTTCTGTCTCTCTAACTGAATCTCTTCTGTTTGCTCACCAGAACTCCAGTGCCTCTGGCCTTCTCCGTTTCCTGAACATGCCGGGCTCGTCCTGGACTTCTGATTTCTGCAATTACTACTCACTTTGTCAGGAAAACTCTCTGTCACCAGGTTTCCCCACAGTCACCTCTTGTCCTTTAGTTATCAGTTGAAATGTTACCTCCTTGGTGAAGACTTTTCCGACACTGCTACCCAAATTCATTTGTTCCTGTGTATCATATTACCCTAATTTATCTCCTCTCACTATCTGAGATTGTCCGTGTATTTGTTTTTGTCTGTCTTTCCCACTAGCATAATATCTTTGAAGGTTTGAAGGCCTGGGCCTGATCTGGCTTGTTCGCCACCATATGCTCCGTGCCTGGAAATTTAAGGAGGATCAATAGCATTTATTGAACAAAGGACACCGTTTGTTTACAAGTAATTAAATGCAAATGAAAGAGGTAAGGTTGAAGACAAATGATAATGTTGGGGCTCCAAGCCCACAGTCAGTGGGAGGGAGAGGGAGAAAGAACAAAAGGGAAGGGAACTTCTAGTGCAGTGGCTCTTAACCTTTTGTGAGGTACCGAACCCACCAGTTTCATATGCGCATTCACCAAACCCTTCTTTAGTGATAAATAAAATATGATTTTTTTTTCCAAATTCAAGACATAGGTATATGTTTTTTTACTGGTGCACAAAATGAACCGTGCATGAACATCACCTTGCTCAAAGAACAAAACCAACAAAGTGCATGAACTCACAACAAATTACGGTATTACTTTATTCTGGCCTCCGCGAACCCCTGAGACCGACTCATCAAACCCCTAGGGTTCGATAGAACCCAGGTTAAGAACCACTGCTCTAGAGAATAGGAGGAATTCTAACATCTTCCTTTTGTCGAGTGGTTACATTACCCATGAGGCCCTGGAGATACACAGGTGAACGAAACAGCTACGAGTCCTGCCCTCGTAGCGCATGTATTGTAGCAAGCTATTGAAACCCTTCACCCCCGCTTTAGGACGAGTAGGGTTAAGCATTCTTTTTCCCTATGAAGGGCCAGATGGTAAATACTTTAGGCTCTGCAGGCCATGTGGGCTGCGTGGCAAGCAGCTCTCTATGTGTGGGGGGCAGCCACAGGCAGTGTACAGACATGGTTGTGTTCCAATCAAAGTTATTCACAAAACAAGCAGCAGGTCCAATTTGACATGTGGACCACAATCTGACAACCCAAAGATAGGCTCTTTCCTTGTACGAAGTTCCTTAGGCCCATTACACAGAAAAATAGGTATTGGTTGAATCTTAAGGGTTTTGTGTAGAAAAAGATAGGTTTTTTTACCTTAAATCCTTTCTAACACTTTTAGAAAACAATAAACAGACCTGAGCTGTAGGTCTGAGGTTCCCGTTAGCTTTTCGTTTAATTCTCCCCACTAACCGGCTTTTGTAAGAAACTTCACAATTATATGGAGTTGAACATATTTAATCTGATCAAGAATGATTGCAAGTGGATAATGCATAAACTCACCAGCAGGCCTGCTGTTACACTCTCACCACTGTTAGAAAGAACAAGGAAGGGGCTATGAATTAGTTATACTGGCCCCAGTTTTAAGTTAATAGCTTTACATACCATGACGTCAGCCAGGGAGGAGGGCCGTATCTAAGTGTCCCGGCCTTCCAGAAATATTTGCCATTTAGTTGTTGCTCAGTAACTAAGGCATAAGAAGGGGTTTTTAGAAAAAAGATGTCATTGTTGTGTGCCATTCTTGCTCTAAGGTGCTTTAGAAGTAAAGGATGTGATCAGGAAAGTACATACTGTGAGGGGAAGAGGGATCAGTATTCTGGACAGGCACCAAGAGCCAGGCTCCGGGATGCTGGAGCCAGAGACTCAAACCTTCAAGCATATGAGCACTCTTGGGCTTCCTCTCCACACAGCCGTTGTGTTGAGTGTTGCCTGATTTTCAGGGAACCTCTAATTTCAATGTGGAGCTGAAATGGTTCATCCTGTGGACCACATTCAGCCTGTTACCATTGACATAAGTGAGTCTATAGTTATTTGACGAAGGCATAATAAGTGTGTATGGCTTCATGTCATGACAGTATTATTTTTTTTGTGTGTGACAGAGAGAGAGTTGGAGAAAGGAACAGATAGGAACAGACAGACAGGAAGGGAGAGAGATGAGAAGCATCAATTCTTAGTTGCAAAACCTTAGTTGTTCATTGATTGCTTTCCCATATGTGCCTTGACTGGGAAGCTACAGCAGACTGAGTGACCACTTGCTCAAGCCAGCGACCTTGGGGTCAAGCTGGTGAACCTTGCTCAAACCAAATGAGCCTGTGCTCAAGCTGGTGACCTTGAGTTTTCGAACCTGGGTCCTCCGTGTCCCAGTCCAATGCTCTATCCACTGCACCTCTGACTTCAGGCCAGCATCATATTCTCAAAACACCAGTTTCTTCTGTATATAAACTTCGATTGCCCAAATAGGCACAAACATTAATACAGAATAAAGGCCTAGATATATTGATCTAGGCCCTTGGTCGGCAAACCGCGGCTCGCTAACCACATACGGCTCTTTGGCCCCTTGAGTGTTTAGCAAAGGCCAGCTTAGGAGTACCCTAATTAAGTTAATAACAATGTACCTACCTATATAGTTTAAGTTTTAAAAACTTGGCTCTCAAAAGAAATTTCAATCATTGTACTGTTGATATTTGGCTCTGTTGTCTAATGATTTTGCTGACCACTAATCTAGGAGACTGAGTTAACTTTGCCTCTATACTAAGAAATCCTCAAATCAGCACTTCTACCCACAGGGCCACCTCCCTAATTTCTTTTCTCCCACCTGTTTCAACTTGATCTGAAATGTACAACAGAGCCTGTGACCATTCACTCAGCCAGCGTGACACATCCGTTCAGCTCCCTGCTGTCCTCCAAGCACTTTGCAGTATTCAGCTAATCATGTGAGGAGTGCATATATACATGGGAAATTCCCCCCCATCAGAGCACAAGAATTTTGGAATGCTGGTCGCAGGGACACAGAACACATGCCCATCCCTGTGGGAAGAGGAGTGAAACCGACGTTTGCAAAATGCTGCTCAGCAGCAGGTGACTGTGCTGGGCTGTCACCTGCCAGATGACTGAATGTTCTCAGCATCCCTGAAGTGTAGGTATTTATAATCAATTTTTTATAGACACTCTCATATCCTCAAATGGAGACACCACTACTCTCACCAGAATGCGTGGGGATTCACCAGGAAGCACTCACTGTGTGTAAAGTCATTCTTCAGACGAGGGTTTGACACATAGGGGTCAATAAATGACAACTGATGGTTTTATATAAGCTTTGTCTGTGACAGATGAAGAAACAGAGGCTCAGTGGTTACAGTGACCAGACCGAGCTACAAAACGTGGAGCAATTGGGATCTGAACTCAATGTGTCTGGTTCTGTCTTTACTTACAGGAAGGACTAAGAGAAGTGCACCGGCTCCATTGCCCTCCGCTCTCTGCCTTCTTACCCTTAGCTCAGGGAGTTCCCAGATTACCTTGAGACGGCTATAAATTCTCCTCTAAGCTCTTCACAGAGGGTCATGCAGTAGGTGATAGAGGCATTTCATTTTCTATGCTAGCCTCTGTAACCCTGAACAGATGTGCTGATGTTAGTAAAGCAAATTTTCCTCTCCCCAAGTAAAGATCTTAAAGGTACTGGTGAGCCACATTCTCTTCCCTGTGAGCAGTGCCTGACCTGGAATGGTACTGTACTATCACCCCTGTCATGGGTCCCTACAAGCTGCCAAAGGTCTTCAAAATGTATGGGCATTCTTGGAAATAAAGTATTGCTAGGCATATGATTAACAAGCCAGAAAGGCCATTGCACTTGACAGGCTTGACGCATTTCGGAAAGATAAGTCAAGATGCACTCATGAGCCGAAACCATCCCTCAGTCTGCTTAGCTGTGCTGCATGGTTCATAAACCAGGGATTAAGTCAATTTTCATTTCAGCTCCTTGTTTCACCGTTAAGCAACCCCTAAGGTTTCCAGAAGAATTCTGTTTGACCTTTAGCTAAAGTTCAACCTCTACCAAGTTACCAATTTTGGATTGTCCCTGGGTGATCACTTAAGACAGATTTCACTATAATTCAAGGAAAGGATAATCCCTGGCCCGAGAATTCACAAAGGAAGGATCCCCAGTGGTCTCGGGGATGGCAAAAGTTATGGATGCAGTCTTGCTAATGAGTTTTAGTGATATTTTCATAGTGCAACATTTATCACTGATGTCAGCTTGGATGCAGTTGCTGGGTATTGAACCCAGGGCATTTCTTCACCTGTACCAGGCCCCAGATGAAGGTTATCTCCAGTACTCCCTTGTAGTGTTAAGCCCCAGGTATAAGGAGCAGCCCCTGGGAAGGGTAGACCTTTGAAGGTTGTCATTTACCTGCAAAGTTATGAAAGGTATTTTAAAATTTGATATTTTTAGTGAGAAAGGGAGAGAGAGAGAAAGAGAGAGAGAGAGAGAGAGGAACATAGATCTGCTCCTATATATGCCCCTAACAGGGATTAAACTGGCAACCCCTGCTTTTCGGGATGATACTCTAACCAACAGAGCTATCTGGAAAGGGCATGATAGGAATGTTAAACCCATCACTGGACTTCGGTGCCCACACCAACCAGGATGTCTTTGCTCCAAGCACACATGCTGTAGATCTGCATTTTTCTAATACAGCACCCAGAGACCCTCAGCAGAACATGGGGGGACCAGTGGATAGAGAAGCAGGCTTTTCAAAACTATTGTGAGAACGGGCCTCTGAAAGTGTTTATTTCTTACATAGGTTGATTTATTTCATCTAGTAGATGGACCTGATTCTTGGACAAGTATATAAAAGATTCTCATTGTGTGTGTGTGTGTGTGTGTGTGTGTGTGTGTGTGTGTGTGTGTGTGTGTGATCAGAGGTAATTTTCTCAAATTTTTATTATGTAGTTAGCTACTGGGTAGTGCATAAAACCGTGAGGACAGAATTGCTTCTGTCCACAGAAGTGAAACAGAGTTCCTATTTTGTACAAAAGTCAATTCATTCCTATCCACAGACCTGCATTTATTAAATAAAGAAAAACTCCATGTTCATCTCACTCATGAATTACAGCAGGATGTCTGCCTATGCCATTTGTCTAACTTCCCAACACTGTGGGAACGCACCGGCCCCCACTCTCGGTTTCTCCCTGCACTGGCTGCTCACTCATTGGGAAGGAAGGCCTCATAGCTCTCGACAGGCAGGTCAATACCATGATGAGTCACAATCAGCTTCCTGCATTTTCTTTATTATTGATTGGCGTACCTCGGGCTATTAGGTTTATTAATTAAATGATAATTTGGGAGGGGTAAGCATACAAGGAGATAAATGTCTCAAAAATAAACTCAAAGCTTGCATGCAGGAGACATGCAGTGATTTACAAAGTGTTTGTCTTTCTGGCATCTTTTCCCCCAGGAAAAAGTAATCATTGCTACCATCCTTTGAAAACTGAGATGCTTGTTTTCCGGGCGGGCTTGGAACCTAACCAAGACAATAAGAAGATTCCTGGAATTTCAGCACACCTGCTGAGATACCAGACTGAGTAAGTAAATCGGCCCTGTAGATGCACTTGATCTGTCTATGAGGAATCGCCCCAAACCTTCTTTCATCCTTCCAAGACCTCCCCCAGACACCTGGGTGTCTGGGAGAATGGGGATATTTTTGAGCTGCTGCCTTTTCTGATTGGCTGCATGGTCCTGGTCCTCACCCAATCCTGGAATACCCAGCAGAAGCTGTGCATCTCCACTTCCATTTCCCCACCCCCACCCACTTCTGTAATCACACACAGGTCCCAACAGAAGTGCCTGTCCCACCATGGCCTTTCCTCACTGCCCTTACCCGACACTTTCTAACATTCCCACTGTCCTGAGAGGGTTCTCAACCTCAGGCACGTTTGGGTCGGATTATTTTCGGTTGTAGAGGGTAGTCCCATGCATGGCAGGGTGTTTAGCAGCATCCTTAGTGTCCACCTATGTGATGTGACTAGCTTACCCCTTCCCCAACACCACTTGTGACATCCACAGATGTCTCCAGACATTGCCACATGTCCTTGGGGGCAAACTGGTCCCTAATGCCTTCAGGCAAGAGGTAAATGATGGGAGAAAGTGAGAGCTCCGCGACCCTGTGAGAAACCACAGGGAACAACATCGCTGTCATGCTCAGGCCTGGTTTGTACACCTCACTTTGGAGGAATCCAGTGAACCAGCGGTCTCTACCAGGAAGCGGGAAGAAGAGCTGGAGAGGAGAACAGAAACTGAGTTGAGGGACTTTTGGCCCAAAACTGATATAAAAATGATTAAACTGATCTGGCTCTTTCTAGAGTAAAGCTCTCTGAGCCACATCACTTAGAGAACATTTTTAAGTACCTATTATATCTCTTATTTCCCCAGTGAAGAAGTTTGCTAGATTTTTCCTCTCCCTCCTCATAGTCACTCCTCTAGTTTTTCTTGTGGATTCTTTCAACGCGTCCTTGTGTCTCCCTTCTCTCAGTCTAGCTCCTCACTCTCCATCCTGTCTGCTCCCAGCCCTGTAGGCGAGTGCTCTCTCAGCGATGCCAATCAGATCACGCTAGCCAGCTAGCTATCCAATTGCTTCCCTGACTTCCCATCCTTTCAGGATGAAATCCATACTCCTTTACAAGTCCTGCAAAGCTTATGCATGGCCTTTCTCACTGCAGTACTCCATGGGGGCATGCCAGTGGACTGCGCTTAGACATCCAGAGTGTGGGTCACATTCCTCGGTAGATGCCCGTGGTGGTTGTAGGCTGTGGAGCGATAACCTTAAAGAAGGTGGTGTGCACAGTGACGGATTAGGTTCAGCACACTCTTTCTTCCCTGGGCTCCTGCAGGAGAATGTGCTGTTCTGTGTTCTCTGTCCTCACGAGCTTGAAGGCTGGATAGTCTCCCAATTGACACCAGCAAAGAACAGACCTCAGGCTCAAACAACAGACCCAGATAAAACTAAATAACACCCTCTTACTGACTTTTGTAATTGCCTCCTATTTGTGGCACATTATACTGCTTTTCTATTGCAAGAGTGATGTAATCTTTCTTTTTTCAATGAAGTACTCAGGTAGAAAAAGAAAGTTGATTTGAAGAAGCATAAACAACTGAAATGCTTCCCAGACATGGAAGAAACTGGGATTGATGACTGATATTTGGGAAACGAGGAGTTTCCTGAATTTGCACTGTGTTCTTTCATAGCTCAGTCTACTGCCCCTTAGATGAGAAGGCGGAGCGGGCAGAGGCTGGACACACTGGATTGTTTTGTCACCTCTCATGAATTTGTTGGAGTTTGATGTTGATGTCACCCCACCAAAACCTGAATCTGTGCCCCGCCCTATACTCTTGCCACTCCCTGGGCACCCTCAGAGGCTCTGTCGTGGTACCTGTGAGCTCTGGGTTCATGTCTGTCTGTTCAGTGTGATCTCCACAGTGTCTGATGAGAACTTTTCTATAGAACAGATGCCAGGTTTGTATATATATATGTTAGTTGGATGGATGAAAAAGAGAAACATGCGATCTCTTCAGCCAGGTTTGGCCACTCTGAGAGGAATGCAAAGGAGGTGACCAGAGAATTTGTGTCAATGAAGATGGTAACCCAGTTTCCTGGTGACCATGTGAATTATAGGGGGTCCTTGGGTTATAACACTCTCAACATATGACATTTTGAGTTTACGATGCTCACTCTCATAAAAACTTAAAAAATTGAGACGTGAGTGTTTTTGGCTTCTGCTATTAGCATCGTGCTTCAGGCTAACTGGGCAAACTAGTTTGGTTGTGTGAGGCAGAAGACTATGCAGTGACGTGGCACGACTGTGGGAGTTGGCCCCTTCCAGTGTGCAAGCCAACCACAGGAATAAAGGCAAGAAGTTATTTTTACACTTATTTTTTGACATTTTTTTTCTGTTACTACAGGAAAGTGTACAGTACAGTATATTTATGTTCTTTCCCTTTTTCTGTGGCCTAGTTGTGTTTTTATGTTCTAGATTATGATTGTACAACTGTGTTAGGGTAGTTAAGTGACTTAGGCTAGGGTGTGTTTTGACTTACACCAAAATTCAGGTTACTTCACTGTTGTAGGAACAAAACTGTGTCGTAACCTGAGGAGCCCCTGTACTTGGGATAATTTCCCTCTCCACTTAGAGCATCAGAACATGACCTCCACTGGCCACCAACACACTCTTATAGTGTGTGCCCAACCAGAGAACACAGCAAAAACACACAGAGATACCCGTAGGACATAAGATTGCTTGTCCCTTGCCTTTCTACCTAGAGCTTTACCTTTCTTTCCACATTTGTAGCACTTGAAGGAATGTTTCCCCAACCATTTCTGGATTGTAACAATTCCTTTCTTCCTTCTGAAAAAAATATTAAATTTAGCCTGGAGCACTTTCTTGCCAAGGAGAGAACCGTGCCAGACTTTGTGATGTGTGATAAAATGCTACGGTAATGTGGAATAATGCTTTGAAATGTTGCCAGGGTGAGCATGCATGCAGAATGATTGAGATCGCCTGCAAATACAAATGGCAGCTCTGTGGCTCATCTGTAACCTCAGTGTAGGAAAACTGAGACACTCTGTTCCCTACTTTGCAATTTGCACAGCCTCTTATTGGAAACTATGGAGACGGTGCCACTGAAAGTAACTGCTCTGTTTATTCTACTTGCAGTTTTTACTAACTAACACAGTGTCCCCATGTAGTCATCTGTCTTGTGAGGATCCTCATACTCTAAGCTGTTCATACAGACACAGCTGTGAATGTCTCGTTGAAGGAGTTGAGGCACCACACACAGAAGATTTTTGGGAGCATGTGCAAGACATTTTGCAAGGCTACCTTGTCCACCATGGAAATAAAGCCTGCGTGACTGGTTGGGATTCAGGCCCCATTTTGCCCGCCCTCAACAAGCACACAATGGTGAATTCAATGGGAATGCTCATTGAATTGAGCTGCTTACTTTGAAGAGTTAAAATTGTGGGGTTATTTACTATGCATCAAGCATTTTGCCCTATTTTAGAAAAAACATCTCATGACATAGTATACAATAAATAGAAATATCTTTCTTTTACTGTTGAGAAAACTGAGGCTCTCAGAAAGAATAGCTAATTGGCTCAATGGCTCACAGCCAGTAAGGGTCCCAGCCGGGATTTACCCAGGACTGTGAGACTCTAAAGTTCAAATTCTTTCCATGATAAACATTGTTGAACTAAAGCCTTGACTTCCCTGATATGTGGTTACACCTTCATGTCCCTATAACTAGCAGGACACATGAACCAATGGGAATTTATTTATTCATGAAGAGCCAGTAGCCTAAACAAGAAATTTCTCATGTGTATAAGACAACTAAGTAGGAAAGAAAAAAGTTGCAGTACAAGTCAAGGGCATATGACTTTTTATGAAAAGTGAAACTTCCAGTATTTTTTTCTACAAAAGGAAATGAATTCACCAATATATTGTTTAGTTCAAATGTTCTATGATAATAAGAGTAGCTATGGATTAGGTACTTCCTATTGTACATGCCAGCGATCACATGAAGCACCCTGCATGAAGGACAATTCGCACAGCTCTGTAAATGGAGGCACTACTATTAGCCACATTGGACAAATGTGGAAACTGGGGCTCAGAGCCTATGTATCTTGTCAGGGTCAGTCAGCTCAGTTGGGATTCAAATCCAGGCTTCTCTGGCTCTGAAGCTTTGTTCTATTTGCTATGCTACCTTGCTTCCTACAAACTTTCCCAGCTAGCATCTATTGTTGGATAAGTAAGGAGACTGTTTTATCCAAGAGTGAAAAACAGAAGTGTGGGGGATGTAACATAGCCATTTAAGAGGAACCCTCATTTTAATAATTGGGTAGGCTGGTTAGTCACTACTAATGGAAGTGTGACATGGGCCCTTCCAGGGCTCACCTTTCTAGTGTGCAAATTAATAGTGGTGAAAAGCAGAGCCTGCACAGTTCATTCCTGCTCCAACATTCTGTAATTCCATTAAAGACATTTCCCCTCTCTCACCATTTCTCCTAGATCTTTGTTTTAACTCTTGCATGGCTAATAGAAGTCAGATACATCAGTGGTGTGGCTACCTTCCTCTAGTTCAAGGTCACCTGAGCATCTTGCCTTGATAAAACCATTTTGACAGCTATCCCTACGGCTGGTCAGTCCACTCCCAAGAGTTTTATGGAGATGTAGATACTGCATCCAGGGTTAAAAGAGCTTCCCTTCTCACCTTACCACTGCTCTGGGCTCTAGCTTCGGCCTGCTGTCAGATCTGCAAAAGGTTCATGCGGAAGACCCAGGTTTGAGATCCCGAGCTTGCCAGCTTGAGCGCGGGCCCATCTGGCTTGAGCAAAAAGCTCACCAGCTTGGATCCAAGGTCACTGGCTCTGGCAAGGGGTGGCTCAGTCTGCTGAAGGCCCGCGGTCAAGGCACGTGTGAGAAAGCAATCAATGAACAACTATGGTGTCGCAACGGCAACGAAAAACTAATGATTGATGCTTCTCACCTCTCTCCGTTCCTGTCTGTCGGTCCCTATCTATCCCTCTCTCTGACTCTCAAAAAAGGTTCCCTGCCACCCCAGAGCCCTTGACATGCTGCTCCCCTGCCGGGAACACACACCCCCCTCCTGTGGTTGGCTGCCATCCCACCTTCAGATCTCAGCTCCAGGGCTACCTGTTTGGAGAAGGCTTGTCTGATCCCTGGACTTAGGCGTCTCCTTCGTCAGAGATTGGCCCTTTCCTTCAGAACATTTCTCTGACTTGGTCCCTTTCTGTTTAGACACATCAGTGCCTAGCTTTCTCACTAGAGATATTCTTATGTCCCCGGCCATGAGGAGCCTCTCCAAACCTGCTGGTGGAAGTGTCAGTACAAGGAACTACAACCCATACTGCTTTTCCTTGTTCATGAGCTGTGGGAAGGGAGGGTGGTAGGCAATTTCCAGGGGACTGTAGGCGAGGATGCCTCTCAGTCTACCAAGTGATGTCTTACAACCATGTTTTCAGATGTTAATTTTTTATGTTTTTTCCCATCTCAAAACATCAAGAAATCTATCAGATCAATGTCTGAGACCAAAGAGACTTATGGAATGTTAAGAAGATTATACATATAAATATAACAACTATGATAGCCACACTAAGAAGAATAGTAATAGCTTGCCAAATGCTAGTTTATCAACCTTGCCACTTAAAAAAATTCACAGCAAATTTAATTAAAAATATAACAGCTCTGAAAGCTGCTAACAAGACTATGACAACAATCAATCATTTTGTAATAGTGCTGAACATCCATTAGGGATGTTGGTCTGGATGCCAACTTTTTTAAGCCCAGATAGTAGGGGCATTTCATTCTACATAATTAACATCAAAGCATTAAAATATTGACTATAAAGAAGAAAATACCAAACAACTTTATAACCCACTTTTTTATGCTCAAAACTTATTTAGAAAGGTGCTTTAAATTTATTTGTTATACACTGCACATTTCACATTCAGAAAATTAAAATGGTTTCTACTGACTAATTCACTTAATCATTTAGCTGATTTAATGGAATACACTGTGCATTTTTCTTTTCTTGGTTGCTAAGATTAATACTTTCTGTTCATTAGCAATCAAATATTGCAGGAAGGTTTACATCTTACTCTCACTTTACTCATTGCCTTTTATTTTTTTAAAAAAGTCTTCTAGTAGAAATTAAATGGTATCTTTCAAATCACTTGAAAATTTTTCTCTTAGTAACTCTGCCTTGTGGAAGATGCATTGCTAGATGTGACATTGAGACATTTATTCCCAACATCCATTTCCAATCTCGTTTGTTTTTGGAAGGGGGAGCATATATATGGGGAAGGGGGGGTAGAAACTTCAGAGAAAATTATAAATGTAGCTTCTAGTACCCCTAATTTATTAATATATCAGCAATATTGTAGCAGCCCCTGAATTCTGTTAAGAAGGCCCTTTGATTTATTAGTGGGATTTATGAGCTACCTGGGAGAATGAAGTCATTAAAAATGTTAACTATAAGCATCTGGTTTTCATTTAATAAAGAACTGAAGCCACCACATAAAAGCAAATCAGGCACTCGGGGCACCCCTCCCTCATCCTCCATGAAGGTTACTCTGTGAACACCATCTCTTCACAGCAGGGTGGGCTGTGGTTGTGGCCTGTCTCTGTGATCCATGGCTATTTTCAAGAGTGTGTAAATGGTCAGGTAAATTCTCTTCCACTTGAAATGCCTACATGGGCAGACTCTAGAATGAAACCTTTTTATGACCAGATTGGTCACAACATAGTATAATCAATTTTTATTATTAAAGAGACTCAGTAGTTCAAAGCAGCATCTCCAGACTTGCCTTGTTTCCATACCAAAACGTGCTTTCAAACCCCCAGTACTTAATCAGAGGAAATAATAAAAGGCAGATGATGGTGTTTTGTACCAAGCATAAATACAGTGGTTTAAGGACAGTGTGCATAAATTTAAGGAAAAGTACAGAATCAGGATGCTAAAAAGGTGAGGACAGGTAAGCACTGGGTCGGTGTGACAGTGATGCGTGTTAAGGTGGCACGCCAGGAGCCAGCCATCTAGGTACACAAACAGACTTCATCTAACTTTTACTCTCTATTTCAAGGTGTTTTCTGCTTTTCTCATGTACATGTGTGTCTGTCTGTGTGTACATGCATGTGTGTAAATAACGTCATGTTTTTCTTTATGTATTATTGATTGGTTATAAGAGAGGGACACAGTTGTTGCTTTTTCATTTTGGGAAAACTGTAACACAAGACACTGGCATGCTTTTACTCTAGCATCGTGATCTGTCCCTTGTAAGCACTTATAAAAGGATAATTATTTTATCATTTGTGCGGTTATGTTTAATGTCTGTCTCCCCTCTAGACTGGAAAGTCTCTGAGAGACAGAAGAGTGCCTGTCTTGTGCATCACTCTGGTTCCTGCACTGAGATATACGGTTGGTTGATGCTAAGTAAATTTTCTGGAATGAATGAAAATTATTTTCCTAGGTCGTTCCTACTGAGGCATTAGCAAAGCAAGACTAAACTTCAGGTCAGCCTCCTATACTAGTGTTGGGTTCTTATTCACCTTTTGGGATTTTGTTCAAATGAAAACCTTTCTGTGAGGCACCTCTGAGCTTCACTCGGCTTTTCCTGGGCTCCATCCATGCAGTGTAGCCATCCTTCCATGCTTTGTGTACCCAGACTTCCTTCTGCTATCTTCTGGTTAAGGGACCTGTCCTTCTAGGGGACACTTCCATTCCTCAGGTTTCAGAAGGGGTTGATTCCATTTCTTCATGGCCTCAGGGATGGGCTTAGGATCCAGACAGGTCTCTCAGAGCACCCCGTTCCTCTGGCCATGGTGACTGACAACATGGTTGCTGACAAAAGACATGCAACTCAAGTTGGGCCAGAATCTCCTGTGCAGATTCATTATAAGCATTTCTGGGGAAAACAACCTTCCCACTAAAGACAGCAGGATGTGAACCTTAGGCTGCTGGTGTTCACATCACCTTCCTCAGGAAGGGACCGCCTGAGAGCAGTGGAGAGACAAGAAATCCCTGACGACACTGCTTGCTCCCCTCGACCCAGCATGTTCAAATCACCACTAGAGTTAGATGTTTCAGTTACATGAGTCAATCAATTCTTCCACTTTCCTTTAAAACAGCTTGAATTGAGTTTCTGTCATTTCAAAGGAGCTCCTAATTTCCTTATGCCACAGTCAGAGGTCCCCAAACTACGGCCCACAGGCCAAATTGCGGCCCCCTGAGGCCATTTATCAGGCCCCACCGCACTTCCAGAAGGGGTACCTCTTTCATTGGTGGTCAGTGTATGGAGTACTGTAGGTGGCAGCCCTCCAACGGTCTGAGGGACAGTGAACTGGACCCCCGAGTAACAAGTTTGGGGACCCCTGCTTCAGACCATGGCATGGGCTGACTCATTCTTGTAACCTCTGTGCCTAGTGCAGAACCTGCCCTAGTAAAAGCTTGTTGAATGAAAAACTGACACACTTCTAGGGCAAGGACATTCCCACAGGGCCAGGCATTTTGGGGTAAGATTATCAATAGGAACTATTGGGGCGGGGGACTTTGTAGCTTTTGGATCATACTCTCATAAAATCAGGAAGAAATCAAACAGACACTCAGGAATGGGAGGAGTCAAGGTCAACGGGTAAAAAGAGAAGGGCACTCAGCCAGAGGAAGGAGTCTCACAGCAGCTAATAGTAAGACTGTGGGTGCTGTGCAGCCACAGAATGAACTTCACATTTCCGCATTTCCTCAGGGACCAGGCCTTAATCATTACGTCAGTATTTCTGCAGCGCATGGAACTAACAATCTCACATGCTTTTGGAACTATTAAATTGTTAATAAGCCCCTTAGAGCTTTGCTGTTTGGCTCTGGGCCACAAACAGGTGTATTAAACCATTTCAATTTGAGCTGTCAGTTGAGGGCCTCTCAGAGCTTGCTTTGAAGAGCATGTCTTCCACTGCATGGATGAACAGATGGTACTGACATCAGATTTTGGTTTCTAATTTTAAAACCTGGTCATAGGAAAGATGGCGACGTAGTAGGCGGACATTCCAACTGCTACCTCCCAGGACCAAATTGGATTATAACTTAAGAACAATCATCTTGGAAAACCAACTTTGGACTAAACTAAGAGGAGTCTATAACCAAGGATCACGGAAGAAGCCACGCTGAGACTGGTAGGAAGGGGAGAGATGTGGAAAGGGCTGCCCTGAACAGTGGCTGAGGGTCTGGAGGGACACTCACAGTGGGGTGGGTTGCCCTGAGAGGTGGGGTCCTTAGCCCCAGCCCAGAGCCTAGAAGAGGCACCCAGACAGCATTTAGCTGTGAAAAGAGCCAGGTTTCTGTCTGCAAGAAAGAGACACAGCTCTCAGACGCAGACTTCGTTTTAAAGGGCCCGCACAGAAAACTTTGTTCACAGCCACTTACCCGGGGCTCTGGTGGGAGAGAGCTGAGAGGACTGGAGTTGCAGGAGGAGAGTGTAAAGTTGGAGGCCCAGGGAGAGACACTGTGGGGGACGGCCACCGGAACCCCTGTGCTGAGTCATACTGCAGTACTACAGTCGCCATCTTTCTTGGGTGGAGCATCCCCTCTGAGTGGAAACACCTGGGGAAAGCAGTTGCTCCACTCTCAGGAGTCTCTCCGGCTCCAGTCATGGCAAGGGGTCGTTCTGAGAGGCCAGGAAGCAGGGGGCAGATTAGCGACTCAGTTTTCTGGTGTTAAGGCCAGAGCTCCCCCATACACTCTCCTGAGTTTATGACTGGTGCTTCAACCTCACAAAAGACTCAACTGAAACTGTGGGTGGGCAGGCCACACCTCTGGATCTCAGAGGTCGTACCCACCGGACTCCTGGGTCCACACCTTTACTGAGATCTGTGAAAAAAGTCTGACTGACACCTGGGGCCGAGGGGTGGAGCCACACCCACCATCCTGACTAATCCCTGAATTGTATCAGGCTCCAGACTTTACCAGAGGTTTTCTCAGAGGTCAAGCCTAACAAGCAGCCAGCAAACAGGTCACAGGAGGGGAGACTCAGGACTTTCCCCCAGGACCAGCATGGGTTAAAGCCAGCCTAGGAGTGCAGCTTGGTATTTCCATGTACACCTGGGCCCAGCAGAGGCAGCCACAAACCTTGAATTGCTTGTAGCTCCAAGAAGGTTGCTGAGGGCCAGTTACAGGCAGTGTCTCCCACTGGTCTGTGCTGGGTTTCTGCTTGGGAGGCCCAGGGCTGGCACATCCAAGGGCCAGCTGCAGGAAGCATCTGTTCAGGACCTAACAACCCTTGATAGAGTGGTATCCTAAGGAAAAGCTCCTCACACCTGGCCCAGCTGAGCTGAGTTCCCCTTTCTGTGATCAGCACCACCACAGCAACTCATGTGCATTGGATAGGGTGGAGCTTCACAGTCAGCCAGCATGGGCACAGATATTCTGTCTGACTAGGCTAGATTCCATGGAGGGAGAGAGACTTGGAGCATGGACATTGTAAGACCAGTAGCCATGGCCACCATCACAGCCACCTGGCCCGTGCAAGTTCACATTTGATTTGGTTAGACGATAATAAAACAGTGGAGCCAAGAACTGGTGGTCCATTAGCTTTAATACTAGCTCACACCTGGTGGGGAAGAAATACACACAGTAGGAAAACACTTCCCTTTTCATTCAGGGCTCCCAAAGCCACTGACTTATCCGAGTATTCCTAGAATCAAAGATTTCTATCTCACCAGCCTTATTCACCTCTGTTCCCTATCTCCTTCTCTCTGCACAAACTGGCCTTTCCTTCAGCACTCCGCCATCTTGGCTGCTTCTCCTCTCCTTCACATGGTCTTTCTCTGCTCTCCTCCAGCATGGGCCTTTCTGCCCCATTTTATAATGTAGAAATTAAAACCTTTAATCCAATATACAAACAAGAAAGTCTCTAATATAAAGGCACTTATCTGAGGCATGAGATTCCTCATGAGAGTACACCACCCCACATCATGCAACAGTCAAGGGAGTGAGGAAAAGCTTAGTATTAAAACTAAACCTTAGGCTATAACGACCCTGCCTGCTTACAGCCTGTCCCCCACACCCAATGCAAAATATAAGCGAGAAAACATATATATCATATTTACAAACTTATTTGACCAACAGACATTTAAATTGTGGGTTCCTGTGAGTCTATTGTTGGATCTGGTCAAAGGGGACCCTGAGCCCCTTGACCAGATGGAGAGGACTATCTCAGTCTTCCTCCCTGAGACTGGGGTTTCAACAGCTGGAAAAACATCTGCAGAGGTGACTGTTGGCCACTCTGTCTGAACCTGTTGCTCAACTTGTTGGGGAGAAATAAAATGTGATTATACAGCAGTGGTCAAGGGATCAAGCTCTGAAGTAGGGACCATATTCCCTGTACTGAGTTCCTGACCCAGAGACCCCTGAAATAGAGGGTCCCACTAATGTTGTATTCACAACCTCAGCTGCCTTAACCCACCAAGTCTGCAAACTGTAGAGGGCTTGGTTGGGTGAGGCCTATCTGAGTCCACTATATAGTCTTACTACATAAGACTCTGTGGGAAGACCAGGCAGGTGCAAGAGGAGGAGCATCTAAAAAGTGGAGACAAATCATACAGAGCTTGAAGATTTTACAGAGCTGTAGTAATCTCTAAGCAGGAGGAAGCTGATCTTTATAAAAAGGTTGGCCCCTTCCATAGTACTCAGACACAGAAAACACAGACATAAATAGTGAAAAGTGCAGTAGCTACAGACTGGAAGTCCACAGCGGGTTACAAACAACAGCTGACACCAACCCAAGAAGAACTAGAGCCAACAGTATTGGTAGAGGGTGTCAGACAGCACCAATGCTAGACTCAACTTCCTACACAAGCAGCACACCCAAATGTGGAGTCTAGCAGGTACCAGACACTGTGGAGAATAAACACACCCAACAGTATAGACATTGCACATTGTGTAATATGCATAATCAAGGTTGACCCTTAGAGCCAGACAGCCTGAAGGGATAATCATACCTATGAAAGGACCAACTGTATCTAATACTCACATACAACAAGAGGGAAAATAGTACTCTCAAGAAGCATTCCTAGAACAAGGAAAACAAGTGGCCTGGAGGACAGTACCACCGAGCCCATCTTCTTCATAAAGACCACACAAAAATTTCAAAGTCAGACAGTGCTACCTAATACAGACAAATGGACAGACAAAGAAATGCAACCCAAATGAATCAACAAGAGATAGCCCCAGAAAAAACTGAATAAGAGAAGTACCCAAAATACCTGATACAGAGTTTAAAACAATGATTTTTAGGATGCTCAAGGGTCATAGAGCAACAATTGATGGACATAATGAACACCTAAATAAACAGATAGTAAGTATCAAATAGGACATTGAAATCATAAAAGAGAACCAGTCCGCAATGACAAATACAATATCAGAGATGAAGACTGCACTAGAAGGAATTAATAGCAGGCTGGATGAAGCAAATGATCGAGTCAGCGGTTTAAAGGACAAGATAAACAAAAGCACTAAAGCAGAGCAGCAAAAAGAAAAGAGGTTCAAACAGTCTGAGGAAATTCTAAGAGAGCTCTGTGACAACATAAAGAGAAACAACATCTGCATCATATGGGCTCCTAAAGAAGAGAACAAACAAGGAATATAGAACCTGTTTGAAGAAATCATGGCTGAAAATTTCCCTAAATTGATGAATGAAAAAGTCACACAAGGTCAAGGAGCATAAAGAGTTCCATTAAAGAGGAACCCAAGGAGGCCAACAGGAAGACACATCATAATTAAAGTGTCAAAGTTATGAGACAAAAAAAAAAAAAAACACTAAAAGCTGCAAGAGAAAAGCAGTTAATTACCTACAGAGGAGCCCCCATAAGGATGACACCTGACTTCTCAACAGAAACACTTAAGGCCAGAAGGGAATGGCAAGAAATATTCAAAGTGATGCAAAGCAAGAAACTACAACCAAGACTTCTCTATCCAGTAAGGCTATTGTTTAAAATTGAAGGAGAAATAAAAAGATTCAAAGGCAAAAAAACAAACAAACAAAAAAACCCTCAAGGAGTTTATTACAACCAAACCAGTACTGTAAGAAATGTCAAGGAGCCTGCTATAAAAAGAGCAATGGAAAAAAAGGTCAAGAGAAAGAGGATTGTAGATTTAAAGACTAAAATGGCAATAAACAACTTTATATCAATAATAACCTTAAATGTAAATGAATTAAATGCTCCAGTTAAAAAACATAGAGTAGCTGCATGGATAAGAAAACAGGACCTCTGCATATGCTGTATACAAGAGACCCACCTCGGAACAAAAGATACATAGACTAACACTGAAGAGATAAAAAAAAATATTTCATGCAAATGGAAATTAAAAGAAACTGGGGTCTCAATACTTATATCTGACAAAATAGACATTAAAACAAAAGTTACAGTAAGGGATATAGAAGGTCACTACATAATAATAAAGGGAGCAATCCAACAAGAGGATATAACTATTGTAAATATCTATTCACCTAATATAGGAACACCTAAATATATAAAGCAGATTTTGATGGACAGAAAGAGTGAGATCAACAGCAATGCTATAATAGTAAGGGATTTTAATACCCCACTAATATCAATGGATAGATCCTTCAGACAGAAAATTAAAAAAGAAATAGCAGCCTTAAAAAATATACTAGATCAGTGGTCGGCAAACTCATTAGTCAACAGAGCCAAATATCAACAGTACAATGATTGAAATTTCTTTTGAGAGCCAAATCTTTTAAACTTAAGCTATTTAGGTAGGTACATTCCTTATCAAGGTAATATCTGCACATGATATTTTGTGGAAGAGCCACACTCAAGGGGTCAAAGAACCACATGTGGCTCACAAGTCACAGTTTGCTGACCAGGGCCCTAGATCAACTGAATTTAATAGATATCGTCTGAACATTTCACCCCAAAGCAGCAAAACATACATTCTTTTCAAGTTCTCATGGTATATTCTCTAGAATAGACCACATGTTAGGACACAAAACGAGTCTTAATAAATTTAAGAAGACTGAAATCATAGCAAGCATCTTCTCTGATCACAATGGCATAAACATAGATATCAACTACAATAGAAAAACTGAAACTCATTCAAACACTTCAAGGCTAAATAGCATGTTACTCAATAACAAATGGGTTAACAAAGAGATCAAGGAAGAAGTAAAAAATTTCCTTGAAAGAAAATGAACATACAACAACTCAAAATTTATGGGATGCAGCTAAAGCAGTCCTGAGAGGGAAGTTCATAGCACTACAGCCATACCTTAAAAAGAAAAAGCTCAAATAAATAGCTTAACTCTGCATCTAAAAGAACAAGTAAAAAAAAAAAAAACAACAAACAAATAAAGCCTACAGGAAGTAGAAGGAAGGAAATAATAAAGATCAGAGCAGAAATAAATGACACAGAGGCTATAAAAAACAATACAGAAGATCAATGAAACCAAGAGCTTGTTCTTTGAAAAGGTAAACAAGATTGATGAACCTTTATTCAGACTCATTAAGAATAAAAAAGAGGGGACTCAAATACATAAAATTAGAGATGAAAGTGGAGAAATAACAACTGACACCACAGAAATACAAAGGATTGAAAGAAAATAATATGAAGATCTGTATGCCAAGAAATTGGACAACCTAGGCAAAATAGATAAATTATTTGAAACATATAATCTTCCAAAACTCAATCTGGAAGAATCAGAAAACCTAAACAGACTGATTACAACAAATGAATTTGAAACAGCTGTCAAAAAACTCCCAGCAAACAAAAGTCCTGGGCCGGATGGCTTCACAGGCAAATTTTTACCAAATATTCAAACAACTAACACCTATTCTTCTCAAGCTATTTCAATAAATTCAAGAGGAGGGAAGACTTCTTCTTTTAAGAGGCGACCATAATCCTCATTCCAAAACCAGGTAAAGACACTACAAAGAAAGAAAACTATAGGCCAATATCCCTGATGAATTTAGATGCTAAAATTCTCAACACAATATTAGCAAACCGAATCCAGAAATACATGAAAAAAAATCATACATCATGATCAAGTGAGATTTATTCTGAGAAGGCAAGGCTGGTACAATATTTGCAAATCAATCAATGTGATTCATCACATAACAAAAGGAAGAATAAAAATCACATAATAATATCAATAAATGTAGAAAAGGCATTTGATAAAATCCAGCACCCATTTATAGTCAAAACTCTCAACAAAGTGGAGATACAGGGAACATACCTCAACAATGTAAAGACCATCTATGACAAACCCACAGCCAACATCCTACTCAATGGGCAAAAATTAAAAGCAATTCCCTTAAGATCAGGAACAAGGCAGGGGTGCCCCCTTTCACCACTCTTATTCAACATAGTTCTGGAAGTCCTAGCCACAGCAATCAGACAAGAAAAAGAAATGAAAGGCATCCAAAATGAAAAAGAATAGGTAAAACTATTATTTTCTGATGACATGATAATGTACATAGAAAACCCTAAAGTCTCAGTCAAAAAACCACTAGACCTGACAAATAAATTTGGCAAAATGACAGGATATAAAGTTAATATTCAGAAATCGGTAACATTTTTATACACCAACAATAAACTGTCTGAAAGAAAAATTGAGGAAACAATCTCCTTCACTATTGCAACAAAAGAAATAAAGTACCTAGGAGTAAATTTAACCAAAGAGGTAAAGGACTTGTACTTGGAAAATTATAAAACATTGATAAAAGAAATCAAGGAAGATACAAGTAAGTGGAAGCATATACCGTGCTCATGGCTAGGAAGAATAAACATCATTAAAATGTCTATATTACCCAAAGCAATTTATAAATTCAATGCAATACCAATTAAAATACCAATGACATACTTCAAAGATATAGAAAACATATTCCAAAAATTTATATGGAACCAAAAAAGAACACGAATAGCCTCAGCAATCTTAAAAAGAAAAAATAAAGCAGGCGGTATCACTCTTCCAGATATCAAGGTTTACTACAAGGCCATTGTACTCAAGACAGCCTGGTACTGGCATAAGAACAGGCACATTGATCAATGGAACAGAACAGAGTACCCAGAAATAAACCCACACCTTTATGGTCAATTGATATTTGACAACGGAGGTAAGAACATACAATGGAGTAAAGACAGTCTCTTTAATAAATGATGCTGAGAAAATTTGACAGGTACATGCAAGAAAATAAAACTAGACCACCAACTTACACCATGCACAAAAATAAACTCAAAATGGATAAAAGACTTAAATGTAAGCCATGCAACCATAAACATCTTGGAAGTAAACATAGGCAGTAAGCTCTCCAACATCTCTTGCAGCAATATATTTGCTGATTTATCTCCATGGGCAAGTGAAATAAAAGACAGGATGAACAAATGGGACTATATCAAACTAAAAAGCTTTTGCACAGCAAAAGACATCATGAACAAAATAAAAACACAACCCACACAATAAGAGAACATATTCGACAATACATATGATAAGGGGTTAATAACCAAAATATATAAAGAACCTCTAAAACTCAACACCAAGAAGAAGGTAAAGAATACAATTAAAAAATGGGCAAAAGAACTGAATAGACACTTCTCCAAAGAGGACATACAGATGGCCAATAGGCATATGAAAAAACGTTCAAGGTCACTAATCCTTAGAGAAATGCAAATTAAAACCACAGTGAGATACCACCTTATACCTGTTAGAATGGCGCTCATTAACAAAATAACACATAATAAGCGCTGGAGAGGTGCGGAAAAAAGTGAACCCTCCTGCACTGCTGGTGGGAATGCAGACTGGTGCAGCCACTGTGGAGAACTGTATGGTGTTTCCTCAAAATATTAAAAATGATTTTTGACCCAGCTATCCCACTTTTAGGAATATATTCTAAGAATACCGAATCACTGATTCAAAAGAAGAAATACACCCCCATGTTTATGACAGCACTGTTTAAAATAGCCAAGATCTGGAAACAGCCCAAATGTGTCAGTGGACAAGTAGATTAAAAAGCAGTGGTACATATACACAATGGAATAGTATGTGTCTGTGAAAAAGAAGGAAATATTACCTTTTTTGACAGCATGGATGGATCTGAAGATTATGATGCTAAGTGAAATAAGCCAGGCAGAGAAAGAAAAATTTTATATGACCTCACATATATGTGGAATTTTATGAACAAAGTGAACTGAGGAATGGAATAGAGGCAGAGGCGGGGTCACAGGGAGCAGAGGGACAGCAGTCAGACCGGAGGGGAATGAGGGGATGGGATCAGAGAAGGTTAAGGGATTAATGAAACTATATATATAACAGAGAGATAGATAACAGGACAGCAAATCCTAGAGGGTTGGGGGGAGGGAGTTAAGGGGAGTTAAAAAGGGGCACAGGGGTGGGGGTGAGGGAATTATATTTAGTGGGATACTTGAAACCATGTAAACACAATAAATTAAAAATAAAAATAAATAAATAAACAAACAGAAAACCTGGTCATACCTAGGAAAACAATTCAAGAAATCAAGATTTACCAGACTGTTTGGAAAGTGAGGGTTGCAGACACACCCTACCTGTGATGTTAGTGCTGAACTTAAGAATCACCCATATGTGGGTTCAAATCCCAGATTTGCTGCCTTTTGGCTGGAAGATCCTGACCATATGTCTATGAGCCCTATGTTCTCACTGTGTAAATCAGAAGAATACTACCTGCTCGCAGACATTTGGGGAAGATTAAATGAGATTACTGATGCTATAATTTAGCAAGAATCTAGTATATAATAGGAGCGCAGTATACACTAGCTCTGATTGTGATGACAATGACCATGTTGGTTTCAAGCTTTTAAATCAAACTGCAAAGCTGAATGCTATGTCCACCTGTTAAATCCCCCCCCCCATACTGCTCACACTAGAATCATGCGAGTCAAATTTCATCTCCTTTAGTTCAGAGGTTTTTAGTTTTATGTCATGAACTCCCTCGAGGATCTAGTGGAGTTGGTGCGAGGAACCCCTCTCTCCAGCACTGCAGCTCCCGAGTGTTCCGCCTGAATCCACCATGTCTCTATTCTCCTGCATGGTGACTGTGTACTTGTTTCTGGAAACTTTCTGTTTACAGTGGAGGCTCTGGAAGGGCAGGGACTAGATCTGCCCAGATCACTATTTTATTGCCCTGCTTAGCTAAGCACTTGGCAGAGAATAGATGTTTGATGTTCAGTGAAGAAATAAATGAAAATAAGGCGTTTCCCTGACCTCTTAAATACTCACCTCCATCCTAGCTTTTGCATCGGAGTTCAGGGTCTGTTCAGGGACTCCAGAGGAAGAACATTTTTTAGGAGACCATTAAAAATAGAGTAGAAAATATACCAACCAAGTAACAAAGCAGCCCATCTTCACAACAATCCAGAATGAATGTGAAGGTCACGCTTGGGTCCCAAGGGAGAAGGGCGGGGTTGATGTCAGCATAGTAAAACAGATGAAGGGGACCTCTGTTCAAGTTCTTTGTTTTATCTTAGATGACAGCGAGGGCCACGCCTCACTAAAGGTCGAATGGCTCCTGGCAGAGAGAACCTTCCTCCTGGTTTCAGACAAGTGCTCACCAGACCTGCGCCTCCCCACTTGCATGCTGCCTTCCCAGAAGCACAGTCATTGCAAGAAGTCGGTGAAGATTTCCTTCAGAGCACGGCCCGAGGAGATGCAGGATAAATGAGGGCACAAGGCTTTACAGGAAAGAGATGGTTCAACTATACAAACCTATAGAGTACAGCGCTTGCCTACTGCCTCATTGGAAAGGTGAAACCATTTTCTCTTTATTTTCCCTGGTCGGAGCACAATTTCAGAGGAAAACAAACCTAGCTCTGGAGAACAACCCTGCTGAAGTTTCTTCCTCAGTGCCACTAGCCCAGGCCTGGCCCACGCACCATCCAAGAGTGGGACAGATACAGCCCACAACATGTCCTGAATGCGTTTCACACTAACGGGAACCTTGGCAAGCCTTTTAAATTGGGACACAACTTGGGAGTCCATTCATCTCACAGCCTAATACACAGGATGCTTCACAGGAGTTCAGCCAGAGATTTAGCATTTTTTAACTATGAAAGAAGAAATGCACCCCATTGTGCCAGATGCTCTCTCTGATAAATACCACACATGATTTTTTAGAAAAAATATTTGACTCAAGAACATTTGATATTCTTCTCAGAAATCAACCTAAACTAAATATTACACAGCAGTCTTTCCTTCCAAAGTCTTACATTAAATTTTCCCAATTATGGCACAAATGCCTCCTTCTGAAACAGTATCAGACAGAATTAAAAATGTGCCAGCCATTAGCATTACCACAACTGAGTTTCAGATGTACTCAGGTTGCCAATGACAGAGCTCATTCCTAGCTCAGAAATGAAAGGTAGAGATTTCTCCTGCTGCTTGCAATGTGTTACAAATCCAAGATGTCAGCTGTTCTTAGATTAATAACAGTAGCTGCCACCACTGTTTGGGAGAGCCTAGGAAAACACCAGGCAGTGTGCTAAGAGGCCTACATACACGGCCTCCTTTAACCCTGTCAACAGTTCTGTGAGATAGCACCATTATCTTCCATGTCAGGGCATTGAGGCCTAGTGCTTAAGTGACATGGTTGGGAGAGTGTCTGCTCTGTGCTAGGCATTCTGCTACATGTTTTATTTATGTATCATTTTTTCTCACCAAAATACTTTGAGGCCAGCACCATCATAACCGCTAATTTACAGTTGGAGAAACAGTCAGGTCTTCAACCCAAAGCTTATCCACACTGTTCCACTTAACAATATTCATGAAGGTCCATTTTGGTTAGGAGTAAGGACTCTGTGTTAGACCTCCAAGCTAGCTGGATGAACCTGGGTAAACACTACAGGTCTGCGATCCCCAGGATGCATTGTGCTCAGTGAGAAAGGGTGCAACAATGCGTAGCGACGTATGCCGCGGATAAGGGTGAGGGGACCAGGGGCACGCATGCCAATATTTGCTGTCTGTGCCAAAAATATGTTAAGTAATGAAAGGTGAAAATCAATAATTTACAAATGGCTTCCTCAAGCTTTTAAATGTGATATTTCTGGAAAGTAGGATTTGATATTTTACTCTTTGCCCTCTTCACTATTGATATTGACATTAGTTTGTACTGAAAAGTAATTATAAAAACTTCTTCAAAGATCCCATCATATATTTAATATCACTATTAAAATTCTAATATCATTTTAGAAATCATCAAAAAGTGGCCCTAGCTGGTTGGCTCAGGTGTGTGGACATCCCAGGTTCGATTCCTGGTCAGGGCACACATGAGAAGTGACCATCTGCCTCTCCTGCTCTCCCTCTCTCACTTCTCTCCCTCTTCCTCTCTCAAAGCCAGTGGCTCAGCATCATCCCTGGGCACTGGCTTAGTTGGTCTGAATGTCAGCCTTAGGCACTAAAAATAGCTCAGTTGAGTTAAGCACTGGCCCTAGATGGGGGTTGCCCAATGGATCCCAGACAGAGTGCATGTGGGAGTCTGTCTCACTATCAACCCTCCTCTAATTTAATTTTTTAATTTTTAATTTTTTTTTTTTACAGGGACAGAGAGTCAGAGAGAGGGATAGATAGGGACAGACAGACAGGAACGAAAAGAGATGAGAAGCATCAATAATCAGTTTTCTGTTATGACACCTTAGTTGTTCATTGATTGCTTTCTTATATGTGCCTTGACCGCGGGCCTTCAGCAGACTGAGTAACCCATTGCTCAAGCCAGCGACCTTGGGTCCAAGCTGGTGAGCTTTTTCTGCTCAAGCCAGATGAGCCCGCAGTCAAGCTGGCGACCTCAGGGTCTCAAACCTGGGTCCTCCACATCCCAGTCCGACGCTCCATCCACTGCACCACCACCTGGTCAGGCAACCCTCCTCTAATTTTAAAAAAGAAAAGAATAAAAAAGAAAAGCACAGAAGACAGGCAAGGAAAACGCAAGTCTTCTGTGAGTAACAGTGTAGCTGACGCATGACAGAGGACCATTTTTTGAAATTACAAATTTCCTAAACAGTAAAAGGCAAACAGTCAATGAAATTAGAGCATTACTGCCCTTTTTTTGGATGAAGCATGAGTTTTGGTATAGAATTTCTTCTTTTTTGCCCCTCAGTAACCAACCATGGTGTTCTAATTGACACCACTATTACATAATGTTGAAAGCAGTAAGACAGACTTTAATTCATTTAATAATTAGGTCAATAAAAACCATTATAGCTGAGAGCTGTATTAAAAGTCCATAATGTTACCTTAATGGGGGAAAAAGTAATATAGTTCTTTTGGAACTTGTCCATGAAATTAATATTACAGCATTTTAGTGGGTGTCTTAAATAGCTTAAATAGACATTTCTATTAACAGAACTAATCATGGAATTAAAACAAATGAAAATGGTTACAGTTGCTATGATAAAGTGTCCATGTTTGAAGGATTTTATCAGGCCCGTTCCTGTGAAGAACCCATACATTTGGCACCACAAGAGCAGTACGAATATTAAACTTGGCAGGGTCACTACTCATGGCTCCTCGAAGGCTGCCCATTGTGTTTTGTTGATTGCTCCTTGAACATCAGTGCTCCATTTCTTAGAGCCTCTCTTCTGAGGAACATTCCATAACCATCCCATTCCACAAAAATCAAAATTCTCTCTCAAGGCCTCTGGTTGATATCAAACTTCATACACAATAGCTAGGGTATCTGTAACAGTTCAACAACACCCAAGACGATGAAGAGAATGTGTCTGCACTGCCCAGCAATGTTTCACCATCTAATTTTATTAGCATAATTACTAAAAGTAGCAATTAAGAGGAACTAAAGTAGACTAAAGTATAGTATCATGTGATTTGAGTAAATTCTGACCAGGAGAACTAGCTGGAGGGTGGGAAAATGATTCAGCAAAGGGCTCACTTCTGACCACACAAATCCTATTATTCTATGAGTTATTTGAATACACAAGTCCCTGTGCATAGCTCTTTTGTTTCTTGGGTCCTGACAACTATTTCATAATCAAACATACCACTGTTAATAAGAATTCAAGATTAACCAACACCAATCAAAGGGTAAGGTCACAGATGTACCCAATAACATTACAGATGGACAGGACATTTGCCAATACACACAAAAGGTTGGGGCTAGAGCATGTGAGGACAGGCAAAGATCATGGAACTGGGAATGGAAAACCTACATTTAATCTCAGCTCCTCTGCTCTCAACAGTGTGACCATGGGCAAGTTAGCATACCTATGTACGTCTCAGTTTTTGCTTCTGGAAAATGGGGATTCATGAAATCCATGGTTGTTGGGATGTTTGAAAGAGATTACAGATGAAGAATACCTAGTACTGTATTTGACAGAGAGTAAGAGCTGTTCATTAGTGGACACACAGATATCTCAATGTGTATTCACGCAGATTCAAGGCCTTATTTCCCCAGACACATTTAAAATATGAATGGAAGGAAGACTGCCGCCATCCCCTCATTGGCTTGGTATGATGAATGTAAAGAAACAAGACTTACTAAGATACACATCCCACCCCTTGCTCCATTTCCTTCCCAGGGAAGATTGCCAGTGGACTTAGAAACACGAGGAAGTCTACTAAAATATTTTTATTTAGCTCAGTTTTAAACAGCATCTGTTGAAAAAAAAAATCCATCCTTTTGTAAAAAGATCTTCTCTGAAGGGATCTATCTGTAGGCTGATGTGAGCAACATTTACCACCAAGCGGCATTTCAGGTGGCATGGCAGGTTTGGGAACAGGGAGGAACAGTAAAAATAACTTTATTTGACCTTCCTGATTTCTAACCAAGAGCTGGTGCCTAAGAAGGCTTAGAAAGGTCATATTGGTCAAGGTTATAAAGCCATGTGAAATGCAGAAAAAGTATCTTAAGAGAAAAATCACTAATGGAAAAATACATGCACTTCCATTCTCAAGGTTTATAATCTTCAGGGCACCATCAGATGGGGTGTCCCACATGGGCTTTTCCGGCTTTGGTTTGTTTATACATGAGAAGTAGAAGGGAAAAGATGGAAACAGTAAAAATGTAAAGTTGTTACTAAGGATTTAAGGATTCATGTTTGGAAATTAGTGGTGACACTGTGCCCTGAAGTAAATGAATTCTGTAAAGAAATCTGATAGCTAGAAAGTCCTGTAAAAGAAAATCCTGAAATCATCCAAATAAAATTTATTTTGAAGGGAAATGTTGGAGAAAAGAGATTCTTTCTGCAATTGATTTCATTTAGTTTGTGATATTACTAAGCATTAACTTGAGATTCACTATTCCTGTGGCAAGTACTTACTTTTGCTAAAATTACCAAATATTCTCTGGAACAGAGAATCTTATCAGAAAATTGATCTCTAATACATAAAGGCATCTTTCAAGAGAAAGGTCCCTTTGGGGGATTTTTTTTTTAAATGGTTCATTGTAGCCTTTCACAGTCTCATAGAAATTTGGATATTGCTCAGGTATTTTTCCATGGGAAGAGAAAAAAATTAAGAAAGAGAGACATGATACTGGTGACATTAGAGCGGTGATTCTTAACCTTTTTTGAGGTACCGAATACACCAGTTTCATATGCTCATTCACCGAACCCCTCTTTAGTGATAAATAAAATATGATTTTTTTTTCCAAATTCAAGACATAGGTATATGTTTTTTTACTGGTGCACAAAATGAGCCGTGCATGAACATCACCTTGCTCAAAGAACAAAACCAACAAAGTGCATGAACTCACAACAAATTACGGTATTACTTTATTCTGGCCTCCGCGGCAGAGGCTTCTCCGACCCCTGAGACCAACTCATTGAACCCCTAGGGTTCGATAGAACCCAGGTTAAGAACCAATGCGTTAGAGGCTACTACCATTTTCTAGTTTAGTCTGTGAGGGCAGTAGAAGCTAATAACATGGAAGTAAGCACCATTCAGAAATACAAAATTATTTACAGAAAACTGTGCAATGCATTCTTTTTTCTTACTTTGACAATTTCCAAGAAGCATAACTGTGCTTGCTCAGTATTATTTAAATTAAATTATCAAATGCAAATGCTAAATATGACTCTCTCAGCAAAGCACTGGATTATAACTCCACATCTCCTATTCAGACCAAATGCTGATTACTGGTTCTGGAGCTATAAATATGTCACTTAATTTAATTGCTTTGCAGGTAGAGAAAAAGGAAGTCTTCCTGTCTCATTCTGGAACTCAGTGCAACTCTTTAATACAACATAATGATTATAATCATGCACAAGTCTTTGCTTGATACCTGCTTTGTGGTAAAAATAAGCTATAACAAATTTTAACAAAGAGCAGGAACTAGGCAGTGCCATATTTTTATTTTTATTTATGAAATAGTAGACTTTTGGCCCAGGTCTAGTGACTTGGTAGATAAAGCATTGACGTGGCACACCAGAGGTCAAAGTTTCAATCACTGGTCAGGTCACATACGAGAAGCAATCAATAAGTGCACAACTTAATGAAACAACTAAGTGAGATAATGAGTTGATGCTTCTCTCTCTTTTTCCCTTCCTCTCTCTCTCTCAAAAATCATTGGAAAGATTTTTAGAAAAAGATAAAAGAAGAAATGGTAGACTTTTAATAACTGCTTTAATCACCAGTTTAAGTTATGCAGTTACAAAGTAGTTAGAAATTTCTGTGCTCCTGGCTAGTTGGCTCAGTGATAGAGTATCGGCCTGGTGTGTGGATGTCCTGGTTTCGATTCCCCATCAGGGCACACAGGAAAAGTGCCCATCTGCTTCTCCACCCCTCTCCCTCTTACCTGTCTCTTGCTCTCTCTCTCTGTCTCCTCCTTCTCCTACAGCCAAGTCTCGATTAGAGCAAGTTTGCCCAAGGAGCCAAGGATGGCTCCATGGCCAACACCTCAGACACTAAGAAGAGCTTGGTTGCTGAGCATCAGAGCAATGTCCCAGATGGGCAGAGCATTGCCCCCTAGTGAACTTGCTTGGTGGATCCCAGTTGGGGTGCATGCAGAAGTCTGTCTCCCTTCCTCTCATTGAATAAAAAAAATTCTGAAAAGATATTTATTATTAAAAAGAGATAAAGCTTATATATATAATATCTACCACTTCATTGGGACACTACTGTTCTCAAGGCCCTCGCAAAGTACAACACTCAACCCCACGTTATTTCCAGGCTGCTGTTAATGAAGTTGAGCTTAGAGTATGAGGCCCGAGAGACAACACAAAGTCTGGGCGAGCTGGTTCCTTACTGGCCATGCTCAGAGCCAAAGAGGAAGCCCATGTGTTCTTTTTCTGGGACAAACTATTTGAGTTATTGTTCAGTCAACATCATAGATTTTTAAAAGAGAAGAACAATTAATTAACATGATGAGGAGGTTGCTGCATTTTTTGGACTATATGTCATAATTGTGGTTAGTAAGTTCTGATGGTCTTAATAAAAATAGCCTCCATCATTTGCTAATCAATGATCTATATGAAGATAACTTGATTCACTTTTTGGCTTTTTGTTTTCCTGGACAATATACTATTTATAAGCTATAAATGATACCGTTTTATGTTATAAAAATACTAGTTTTTTATTCATTATGTTTATACATATTCACTGCTTGAGTCAAGATTATGCTTATTAAGTAATTAAAGGTAATTTTTTACAGCACATTGAACAGATTTTATTCTAAAATAATAAAATGCATAAGGAGAAACAGCTTTTATTTTTGTTTGCAATCTATAAAATTTAGTACTTTTGCTGATATGAAATACCAGTAACTCACTCGACAACCATGCTACCCTCTGGAAATGCCACACACCTGCTTCCAAAATATGTAAAAGTTACAGCACATGTCATATCATCCAGAGCTGAAACAACAAGCTACTGACTGTTCTTGGATGACAGGTGCCTTCCTGGCCACCGCTCTGACCTCTGGGAAGCAGCCAGGGAGAGGGCAGCACAGCCAGACCGAAGGGGCTTTATTTAAAGGCAAAATATTCAAATGTCTCTCTGACAGCTACTTTCTGCTCTGTGCATGATTGCCTAACCTTAATTTTTTTTTTTCTTATAAGCTGCTTTGCATCGACCTGTTGAGAATGGTGTCTATTATCTAAATGAGTAATGAGAGAAAGAGATTTCTGTGGTTATATGGGAACCTGGGATAGGTCTACAGATAAAGACATGAAGAGGGTAGTTGAGAAGTCAGCTATACTCCACCCATGCGAAGGTCACACCAGCTTTACTGTACACCTTGAAGACTTTCTGAATGGCCTTGGTGTAGGCGGCTATTCTCAGGTCCAACTTCAGGTTATACTTCATGTCTGTGCATGCAGTAATTTGCCTGGCCATGTGCTTTATAGTATATGCTAAAACAGTGAGCAATGTCTTTCTTGGATGCCCCGCTATCCTGTCTTGAAACTACGGTGGGCACAACAGGGATAATTCCACCATGCTTTCCAAATTTTCTTTCCAAACTCTCTTGAAAAGACATGAGGAAGTGGTAGGTAGAATCCCTTTCATAGTTGAAGGTCAAACGACCAGGGTCGACATGATTTAGGTTTTTCAGCCACTCAAAGTAAGATACTGTCACTCCTCCAGCATTCAAGTAGAGATCTGGAATTACCGTAACGTTCCTCTCCAGGAAAATCTTACCTGCTTCTGGAGTTGTTGGTCCATTGACTTCTTTAGCAATGTTCTTGGCTTTGATTCTGGGTGCACTGGACATGGCCAACTGCTTCTCACTGGCAGCATGGATCAATATATCATAGTCAACCTCCAAGATGCACCCTTTATAAAGCTTTGTCTTGGGAAGCCCAGATGTTCTTTAATCACTAAGCAAAATGTGTTTCTCACCAAGTGGCTCAGGCTTTTACTCTGGTTCATGGAGTTAAAGATGCATTTTCAAAATGCTTTTAAATCTGTAATGAATTTCAGGTGCAGAGAAATGCCTCTAACAGCTCATTTGTTTCTTGCCTTTAGCTGAGGCATTACCAGAGGCAGCCAACATGTGCACGCCTTTTCTGGGCCACTGGTGAACACAGATGTCACAACCAATGCTCATTAACTCTGGAATCAGGATCGGAGGAAGACTTGGGGAAAGAGGGAAGGTCTAAAATGAAAGTAGGACTTTGTAACCTCTCCCGAGCATTTCATTTGCTAAGTTTTAAACCAAATCAGGAAAGAAGTGGAGGAGTTGGGTGGAGAAGAAGGGGAATGGGAGAGTGGGGGGGAAAGGGATTAGCATTTAATGACTTCCTCTGTTCCAGGAGCCTTCCATGAGTCAGTTCACACAATTTCCAAGGATCCTCATAGGCATGCAGAACTAAGGAAACAGAGGCTCATCTATTTTCACACAGTCTTAAATGGCAGAGCTAAATCAAGGCTCAAGATCATCTCCCAGTTGATCACAAAGAAGTGTTGAACATTTCTTTGTAAACTGGGGATGAAGAGAAGACCTTGAACTCTGGAGATCAACTTGACACTGGACTTCCACTAAATGCTATACAGAAATTACAGAAGTACACAATTTATCCACTCATTTGTAGCTCACTGCTGGGTCCTGTCATCTGGCACTTACCAAGCATTATATCAGACCCTGTGCTAGTTATACGCATCTTTAATCCTCACAGCATTCTCATAACCCTAGAACTAGCGTCCATCCTGTTGCCTACAATGCACGCAAGGCTGAATTAAATGATTCACATTTGTCATAATTATGGTAAGGATGTAAGTGCTTGTCTTTCTTTTTCTGCACTTTACTACTTTTTAATGATTTTTATGATGGTTATATAATAACTTTTTATATAATCCAGAGTTATTGCCCTGGCTGGTAGGCTCAGTGGTAGAGCGTTGGCCCAGAGTGTGGATGTCCTGGGTTGGAGTCCTGGCCAGGGCACACAGGAGAAGCGCCCATTTGCTTCTCCACCCTTCCCTCTCTCCTTTTTCTCTCTCTCTTCCCCTCCCGCAGCCAAGGCTCCATTGGAGCAAACTTGGCCCAGGTGCTGAGGATGGCTCCATGGCCTCCACCTCCGGTGCTAGAATGGCTCTGGTTGCAATGATACAATGCCCCAGATGGGCAGAGCTTCGCCCCCTAGTGGGTATGCCGAGTGGATCCCAGTCAGGTGCATGCAGAAGCCTATCTCTCTGCCTCTCCACTTCTCACTTCAGAAAAAAATAAAAATAAAAAAGAATTGTTTTTTTTGGAAAAAGACTGATGCAAATGCAAATTTGCATGGATGTTAACATGCTTAATTCTGGGTGGTAGGATGATTGCTATTTTCTTCTTTGTACATTTCTAAATATTAAGGTTCCATAAAAAACTGAGAACTTAATCTTTAAAAAAGGAAATTAAAAAAATCACTAGTGCCACAGTGTAAATAGAATAAAGTCCAAACTTATAATAAATAGTAGGAAGAACCAATATGTTAAATACTCTGTATGGACACCAGGTACAACACCTGGCATTTTCTATGCACAATACTGATGTTGCTGGTGGACATGGGGCTCTTCCATGGAGTCACAGGTTCTAGCAAAGTCACAAGGAAAGCATTTCGGGGACCCATGCATCGGAGAATGTAACTGTGGTAAGTTTATTGGAGCAAAAACAAAGGACTGTCCCCAGGTGCCCTGTGTCTCATCCAGGACCAGATGGCTCAGCCCCATCCTGCTGTGGAAGAATTCCAGCCTCTAGGGCTAGGTGGACCTCGCAGAATTTCTTGCCATTAACCAGTTTGATCCTCTTGCCAGGCTAGAAGCTCCCCCCTACCCCCATTATGGTTGCCACCTTGGCTCCTACTGCACATGTACACACCAAAGAAATTTCCCCATTTTATTCCTCCCGCAATTATTCCAGCTCCCTGCTACCTGTCCTCCAGGGAGGCTAGAAAGTGATTCTTCCTCCCTACAGAAGCTTAGCCTCTGTTTAAAGAATGTGGCTGTCCGTTGTGGTACCTGAATCTATAACTTCCAGACTTAATCAGGCTCTGGCTTAACCAGTTTTGTTTCCCTCTCTTTCATTAATATCTAAACTAACTACCTGCCTATGCTAACACCATCAACACCCCCATTCACCATAGTATACGTATGCCGGAGTTTGCCAGGCGGCAGGCCCAGGCCAGCTCAGGCCCTCTGAATGCTCTGCATGGTTTATTCAATGTTTATAAGGCTTAAAAATAATTGTCAATACTTATAAATTGCGAGATTTTACACGAAAATTTATGAATATCTAATAGCCCTTATCCCCCTTTCCTTGGCAATAATTAAAAATTGCTATGTAACCACTGTGTAGACAGGAAGTATTCACTCCAGTGTTCAAGAGTCTCCTTTGAACTCTACTCCTGCCCCGTGGCCATTTTCTCTTCTCTTCACTCATTGCTTCTACTGGGCCCCTGGAACATGGATGTGTGGGGCCTTAGATCACAGTTTGCCGTGGACAGTACTTTGTCTCTTCACCCAAATACAAACCCACTGTATGTCTGGTGTTTCTTCCCCCCTACTGCCCAGGACACAGTAGGTTCTCAGTAAGGATCAGAAAATAGTCAAGTCACTTTTGTGTCAAGTTATAATCCCTGGGATGGATGGGACAGTGGCCAGAATTAAAAGCAGTGAGATTAGAAAAATAAATAAATAAAAGAATAGATTCAAAAGAACTTCTCCTTTGAAATGACAACTCTTATTTGTTTCTTTTACTACTTCCTATCTTGAACTGTAAGAACAGGGATATATCTCCTACCTATTTTACTAGATTGTGCCCTCCTTAAAATATATGTTGGGTGCAATACTGGCCCTGTGGCTCATTAGTTAAATGCTCATCAACTTTAATCCTGAAATTAACATTTACATTTCTGCTACATATAAAAGCCAACAAAACACATGCCCTCCTTCCTACTCATTACATTGAATGTTCAGTATATTAATTATCTAAATTAAAGTCAAGAATCTAAGATAGTCCCTCCAAATTACAGACAGGGACAAGACCGATTTTTCCCAGGTTGTGGGGACAGAAAGAAGACCAAAGAATGAGGAACTTAAAGCCACACGTGGGGCCAGTGTCTGCTGTCCAGTCATCTACTGGCTCTCATTAGTGATGTTGCTCTTCATCTGGTGGAGTGGGGCTGGCTTGTTGATAGGAGACCCACCCCTGCAGGCTCCTGCTGCATTAACACTCCCAGTACCTGATCCATCAGGCAGCACAGGTCTCATTAGCGTGTAGGTGTGAGAATGCAAAGGGCCTCATTTTAAGAAAACATTTTGCATACGAATAAAGGTGGAAAGATGTCAGGCTTTTAAAGAGAATCTTCTCATCACTAAGCAAAGCCATCTGGAGAGTCTGCTAAGTAAAGAGGCTTTTACCCTTTCAAGCTATCAAAGGTGACCCAATGAAGCAAAGGGGCTTCATTCCTCAGCTTTCTTTCCATCCAGTTACCTTGGACAACCAAGCCTGAACAAAACAGCCTCAGGGAGACTGCCATGTAATAATTTCCTGTTTGTTTCAGCAAGGGACATCTCAGAGAAAATATTTTTGTAAAAGAAGAATCAAGTTATGAAAGGAGGCACAAGAAACCTGACGACCCAGGGCATGCCAATTGTGTAGTGAAGAGCACACACATGACTAATTTTCAGGGCTGGGTCTGTCTCTAGTGGAAGAAAGGGTCTCTTCTGTCTGACGTCGACAATGAGGATCAGCGTGGGCAATGGGGATCAGTGGGGGCAATGGGAATCGGCGTCGGGCATGCAGTCAAAGACAGACACTTCAGCCTTCAGAGCTTGTGGATGAGAAATTAAGGTAGTTGTTTAGGAAATTCTTACCCTCAATGTTTCTATTTCCAGAGGAAATATAAAAGATGATTTAATGCGACTCATTTTGTAGCTGAAACAGAGATCCAAAGTGAAGAAGACTAGTCCAAGGCCACAAAATTTTAACTCTCCTTAAAATATCGTGTTCAAGCCCTGGCCGGTTCGCTCTCAGCGTGTGGAAGTCCCGGGCTTGATTCCCGGCCAGGGCACACAGGAGAAGTGTGCATCTGCTTCTCCACCTTTTCCTCTCTCTTCCTCTCATGCAACCAAGGCTCCATTGGAGTAAAGCTGGCCGAGGCCCTGCACATGCAGGAGTCTGTCTCTCTGCCCCCCCCCCCCCCCGCTTCTCACTTCAGAAAAACACAAAATAATAATAATAATAATTGAAAAAAAGGTCGTGTTCATATACCATAATGCCCCACCCCTCCCAGCACCCCGGCCTCCATGTGTGAATTCCAGCCTTCTCTTTGCTTTTCCTCCTTGACATAACATATAAAGGTGTGGGAAGAGGGAAAATGGAGGGGCAGGGGGGGAAAGAGGGGAAAACGAAGGAAAAGGGGAAGGAGAGAAAAAGGGGAAGGAGAGGGGAAGGGGAAGGAGAGGAAAAGGGGAGAAAGATTCTTGTCTATGAAAAAAAAAAAAAGAGCTTCTTGTTTTCCTTCCGAGGAGTCAGACAAGGATTAGAGCTTATAGAGCGGCCTAAAAAATGACTACTCTCTACTCCTCTTGACTGATAACACATTTCATACCCAGGTTTTATAGCATTCATTTTCATGCAGAATAGCTCACATGATCCTTACAATCTACTGAAGAAGAGTGAGAAGGGAAGTCAAATCTGAAAGGTACCAAGCTACATACTATGCTCAGTACACAGTTAAGCCTCAAAAGAATCCCACTTTTACAAATAAGCTAACCAAGGCACAGAGAGTCAAGAAACTTGGCTATGGCCACAAAGCTGGTGAGTGGAAGAAAGTGACCCAGCTCTTGAACCTCCAAGTTGCACGTTCTTTCCAGTTCTCCAACCTAATATACAGTTAGAGGGGCCAGAGATACACCACAACCTTTAATGTGCACCTTCTAGATCCCTAGTAGCATTTCCAGCCGATGCTACTTTTGTCCACTTGCCATTCTCCCATCATGAACAGTCCTTGCTGCCTCAAATGAGTTATCGCAGACGAACAAATGATATCTGTCCCCAACTGGCTTGGACAGATAAGGCTATGGAACTCGGAGATACCCCCCTAGTGACTTAAACAAAATCATCACCGGAGAAACAACAGTAATAACAAAATCACAGGTAAACCACCACACTCCCCATCTCAAGATGAAGAAAAGAAAAAAACTTCAGAAAGGCATATACCTTTTTTCCTCTATTAATTGTCTAGTCCTAGTTCAGACAGTTCTAGACACAGAAAGATGATAAACAGCCATTGCCAAAATTCTGGGTAACAGAAAAGACATCAGAAAGAAGATTTGCACTGGGATGGCCTTGGCTCTGGCTTGGACCCTCTCCAACCCAAAACCCTACTCAGGATGTGCCCAGATTTCTGTATCATAGCAAAATAGGATGAATTAACACAGGTTAGACAGGGCACTGAACATCTAAAACTCTCTTTTCGAGTGTTGTATTATACCAATTGGGTAGGATTTCATCAGAAACTCAGTGAATCTTTCGTTTGACCTCCCAAACTCAATGTCATACATTTGGGGTGAGATGGTGGAAAGTGAGAGAAGACATAGCTTAACATTTAGTGAGAGAGATATAGTGACTTATTTCACTTTCCGACCAGGAGGATTAGCAGTCCAGCATCAATACTACACAGGAACTCACTCCTGAATGCTGGAACAAGGTCTGGAGCAAGGGACTGAGACATCAGGTTGGAGAGTAACAAGACTTGGCTGACTCTCCTGTCTTTCATTTTACAGAAACTGACAGCCAGAGAGACTACATGTTATTTTTTAAGGTTGCAGAGTAAGTAATGGGACCCAGGCCTTCTAAGTCCCAGGCCAAAGAGGTAACTGTCCCCTCCAGCCCATGCTGGCAGCATTGCATGGCATCAGTCTACCCCAGTAGCCCATTATTTCAAAAAACCAACAGACAAAGGGGAGTCTACCCTGAACAAGGGACTTCAAAGATGTACTAGAGGGTGATCAGTCTGGAAGAGCTGAGGTACAGAGGCATGACGGTGCCTACAGATATAGGGAAAAAGACATGAAGATGGTACCTGTGGAAGAGGAATCAGACTTTAGTTTGGTTCATAGACAGAAAGAGACCATTTGGGGGGTCACAAGGAAGCAGATTTAAAAAAATAATAATTCACCATTTAAACTTATAATTCAATAGCACTTACTACATTCACAATGTTGTGCAATGATTACCACTATCTACTTTCAGAACATTTTCATCACCCCAAAGGTAAATCCTGGACCCATTCAGTAGCAATTCCCCACTGGCCCTCTTTCCCTCAGTCCCACAACCACTCATCTGCCTTCTGTCTCTATTGAGTTGCCTATGATCGGTGGCTGTTTCACATAAATGGAACCAGATAATACATGGCCTTTGGTGTCTGGGGAAGCAAATGTTTTGTAACACACTTAGAATCACAGGACTATAGGTTATGAAGGGGGCTGGGGGCTGAGCTCCATGACATTGACATGGTAGGGGCTCTGGCCCAAGAGTGGGCTGGAAAGGATGGCTGGTCAGTGGTTCTAAGCCTCCTGGGAGGAGCTCCCTCATCGCCTTCCCAGCTCTGCCCACACAGCCTCTGCCTGCTGGGTTGTACACGCTGCCTGCCCGGCCATAAACTCCTCCTGCGGTGCACCTCTCCTGCCATTCTTTTCCTACCTTCTGTTTAGCTGAGACTTGTTGGCCAATTTGCTCAACACACACCACAGACAATCTTCTTCGTGCTCGCCCAGTTTGACCTGAGTGTTCAGCTTTCTGCTGAGCTGATCCAGACCTTGAGCTGGCCGTTAGCACAGCAGGGCATGGATTGAGAACAGGGATAAACAAGGGTCGCCTGGGCCTTAACTACACTGATCTAGCCCAATAAGCTCAGGGATAATCTATAAAGCCTGACGGGTGAGGGCAATGCAATGAGCTCCGATGGGCCTGTGGGGTAGACACACTGTCCGCCATGCTCTGCCCAGCACGCGCACCATGGAGGCAGCTACACACTGACACAGCCTCACAGCAGCTCCGAGGAAAGGAATCTGTTTGAGAAGCTGGATTAAAACAATCACAGGGGAATGGAGGGGGATCACAGAAGCATCAATTCCCAGGTGGGGATAAAAGATTTCCTTCATGTTCTGGAAATCATGTTAGAAGAATGTCAGCCTCTCTTTGTGTCTAGGAATAAACATTAAAAAGTTCTTTTAAAAATTTATAAAGAACATATACTGGGGTGACTAGTGTCCTCCAAAAATTTGTGTCTACCTAAAACATCAGAATGCTACTTTATTTGGAAAGAGGGCCTTTCGAGATGCAGTTAGTGGAGATGAGGCTGCACTGAACTGGGCAGGCCCTGAATCCAGTGACTGATGCCTTTGTAAAGAGGGGGCGATTTGGAGAGACACAAGCACCCACAGAAAGAAGAAGCCACTTGAAGATGGAGCCAGAAACTAGAGTGATGACACTATAGGCCACAAAATGCCAAGGACTGCCGCAGCCACTGGAAGCTGGAAGAAGAAAGAATTCCTTCCCAGAGCCTTCAGAGGGAGCAGGGCTCTGCCAACACCTTGATTTTGAACTTTCTTCTCCAGAACTGAAAGAGAATACATTTATCCTTTTTGTTGTCTGGTTTTGTTTTGGATTTTTATAAAATGTTTATTCTCTTCAATCCAATGCATTCACTTTAAATTGTCATTTCCACTAACTGCAGCATTATCTAAATAAACCAAAATACAGTAGGCCCAGCAAGCTATGCAGAGCCCTCCTGATTCCCTCTTCTCTTAAACAATTGTCCAAACCTATTTTAAAAAATGGCAATGACTTTAGTCCATAAAATAAAATCCTATTGTATCTGAAGTTCCACTTCTGAACACAAGTCCAGAAGCAAGCACCATCCATTTCCACTGACTTAAGTGCTTTCTTTCTGTTGACAGGCTTTGTTTTATTTACTTGTCAGGTTGCTTTCTTTGTTTCCAGGTGAAGGGAAAGACTGACCCGCAGGTCCCCTTTGTCTTCAGATCAGCTCTGCTCACTTTGGGGGTCTCTTCCCTTAAGCTTCTCCTTCACTGCTCATCCTTTGTTCCCTCTTCTCATGTTCCAGAGCAAGACCCAGGGCCTCAGAGGTAAGTGTACATTGTCCACGCTATAATTCTTCCATGTTGATTAAAATTTTTATCACATTATATGGGATCCCTCTGGTGGTTACTAAGAGACATGTCAGTTTTGAGAGATTAGAATTCAAACAAAAGAATCTTCAAATCTACAGAATAATGGACTCAAGGTTTACAAATTATAGCAAGACAAACAGATGCTAGACGGTTCTGGGCACCTCCCCCGGGTTTGTGAGAAAGCTCCTGTCACTGGGAGGAGGGTTCCATTTGTCTGGGGTGGGAATTGTTGAGTAGCTGGTCCCTGTAAGCCATCATCACTTGTGCTAATGGAACAGTGGGTGCAGAGCTGTCTGTCATAAGAGAAACAACACAGGGGGTCCCAGCCACATCAAAGGAGTGGTTTCTGGCTGCAGTGGCTCAAAGATAATGACAGAGAAAGCTGAGGTGAGAGGTCGATGGGGACAGCAGATCGAGACAGGGGACGAGTTTCTGAGCATCTCATCAAACATCGACAAGGACAGCTCCTGACAGTGACCCTCCAAAGTCACTGAAAGCCAGCCCCTTTCTTATTTACAATTACAAGCATTCAGCTGGCTGTACTTGGCCTGTCCTTTGTTCTACAACAATGACAGAATAAGAAATCACTTACAAAATGGGTATATTTTCTTGACTGGCTGGGGCCCTCTGAGTTGACATTGTTCAGGCTCTATTAAAATGCCTTTATGTCCTTGTATGCACAGATGTGTTCATTTATAGCACATTTATCAGAAGGCCTAAATTAATTGCTCTCTGATGAATTTTATAACACCTCCTTTCTGCTTCTCCTCCCTCACCCACCAGAGCACACTGAAAAGGTCAACAGCACTATCAAATGCAACACACTTCAACTTCCTTCCAAGCTTATAATTAAAGCTAATTAGTAGTTTTGGTAATTAGCACATGTAAGCTTTTACTCCCTGAATTAATAAGACTTACTCAGGTTTTGAGCCAAGTAGACTTCACTCGCTAGTTTTGATTCCTGAACTGCCTTTGGTTAATTTAAAGTCTGTCTTTTCAAAATGGAATACTGGGAAGAAAGCATGGCTTACCATGGCTTGCTTTGGAGCCAGGGTGTGAGTCATTCCGGGCAGAAGTGAGACTTTTGTCCCCAGGTAAAATCAGAACCCTTCGGACCTACACTACCTGACCAGACTCAGCATCTCAGTGCGAAGTGGGCTGTGTCCTGTCGCTGTGCCACTTGTCCCCAACACCACACCTTCAGCATGTTCTTCTTTTCCGTCACCCAGGGACAACACGTCACATCAAACTCGCCACATCCTCTTTGTCTTAGCAGAGCATTGCTCAGGTGACGGCTGCAGGGTGCCAAGAAATAACTGCTCGTTTTGGTTCAAATCAAAATCGAAGAGGAGAAAAATCACTCATTAAATTAGTTTCTACTTTTGTGTAGACAGCGTGAGTATCCAAGTAGCTTCCTGTTTCTTTTTTGTCAGTTGGTGTGTGGCTTCCTGCATGCCCAGACAGAATTAAAAGTATGTTTTTCTAAATCAAAAATAAAATCTATATTCTATTCAAACAAAAAAGCCTCTGTGATTTGTTTTCAGACTTTAAAGACAGTTGGAGTAAAATCTTTCACGGGTGAGCTCATTCACCATCCTCCTCTAGCCACCCTGCCAGTACTAATCACAAAGAAAAAGAAAAAAAAAAAAAGGAAAAGAAAATACTGTGGTAACTCTAGGCTCCTTCTAAGTCCAGGAGAATAGTGGGGCTTCCTCACAGCAGCAGTCGTTTCGATGCATAAGGGCGAGGAAACAGTCATTTCTGCGTGGAGGGGATTACAAGGCAGCCCTAAGTCACCGGAGTGAATGGCTCTCATTATAACGGCACAGTTACCGCTCTGCGATAGGTCCACTGGGATCCGTAAGGGGCAGGCGATGTGATTTAAGAACAAAGACACATTTGGCCCTATGGATGGCTGTGGTGAGAAGTGATCAGGAACTGTGGGTTCCCAGGCCCAGTTCAGCAGGAAGACTTGCCTCCCACTGACTGACCCTTGTCATAGAATCCACTCTAATAAGTCCCATACACAGTGGTTCTCAACTAGGGTGACCCCCCAGGGGCATATGGCAAAGTCTGGAGACATTTTTGATTGTTACAGCTGGGGAGTGGAGTATTTTCTACTGTCGTCCAGTGGGTAGAGGCCAGGGATTCTGCAAAAAAAACATCCAACACTGCTCAGGACAGCCCCCTCAACACAGAATTATCTGGCCCCAAAGACCAGCAGTGCTGAAACTGAGGAACCCTGATTTAGAAGGTCTTAATAGCAGCAGAGGCTCTCCTTCTATGGTATTTATTTAGAGCCAAACATGAGCGTTCATGATTGATAATGGACTGATCTCACTCAGCCTTGTAACAATTAAAGGGAAGTGACAGCTACCCGGAGGGGCTAGAGCTGAGCCACGCCTAAAGCAGCAGACACGCAGGGTAATTCCAGTCACCCAAACGCCACCCACGTTTTGGGATTTTCACACTGAGCTCAGGCAGGCATATTGCATTATGGATGAGCTCACATGCCATGGCAAACAGTTTAAGAACGATGCTTATATTTAATGAATCCTAAATGGTTTATTACTGAGGGTCAGGTTCCTGCTTCCTGAGGGAATTTGACATTTATGAAAACGCCCCTGCATTAATTATTCAACAGAGACGATCTTCCTGTGGAAATTCACTTTCCTGATACACTTGACAGCACTTCACTCCCTGTTTGCATGAGCTGCGTATCGTTAATCCTCTAAGTATAATTTAATAAAATTTACAACTGAGCCAGGATGCATCTACCTTCAAATATTATGCAAAAGATGGCTAAATGCTCTTAGATTTTTATTCCTGCTAGTAGCTAAACATTAGCCATAGCTATTTGCTTTCTTCCTTTCATTCTTTAAGGCATAAACCTGGTATCTCTTCCCACTGAGAAGAAAACTACACTCAGTAATTAAATTACAGTGCATTAAACTTAAGTTCACCAGCAGCGAAAACTCCATGCCCCTGGGTTTAACAATAACTCTTAATCACACTTGCAAGCTATATCTTTCCTGTGGGTTGTTATAATTTTTGTTCCTGAATTTCCATTAAAAATGATAATGTCATTACTCCTGTTAATGCTCAAAACCAACAGCATAATCCTGCATTTTAATTAGTAATTATAATTAATTATTATTTCATTAATGAAATGTTTAGTTGGTAATTGTCTTTGAGCACCTTGGTCCCTAGGCTTGTAAGCATTTCCTAACACCTAGTTCACTGCCTGACTCCGATGGAGTGGCCTGCATCCCAGGCCTGCGATGCTGGCTGCCCAGGCACACGCCAGCAGTAGGTGGCTCTGACTCTGGATTAGGTATGCGTGAAGACTTGCCCTCCTATGCTTCCCTGCCAATTTAAGAAGGCGAGTCAGCCTGCTCCCAGAGAGCACAATGCATGAAGAGAAAAATCATCCTTGGAACCCTTAGTTAATAATAAATCTGGCATTCAAATTCATGGATTTTTCAGAGAGGATAGAACAAGGATTTGGAGGTACTCTGTGGAACAGGAAGGTTGATTTTAGATCTTAAAGAATTAAGACTAAGCTGGAAGGGATGACAAGAATTTCGTAGAAGGCAAGATTTTCATTGATCCTTTTGTAATACCATAAATAGTCTTATATTCCTGGATGGTTTTTGCAGGGGAGGAGTAAAGCCCATCTTCCCCAGGAAAATGTAAACACCACAGAGCAGGAACCCATATACGCTTGGCACACAACCATATTCCAAGTTCCTGTGAAGTGCTTAGCATACATGCTGTTCCACAAGCAGCTGGATAAGTTCCTGTGTGGCATATGGTTAAGCCATGGAAAGGGTACCTGGCGTACAAGAGTTAAAAAACTGGGTTGAGGTTTTGTGATGGCAGCAGGGTGTTGGAGAGTAGGATGCACCAAATTGGTAGGTTGGTATGTTCATGAACAATCCAGGTCAGAGCTGTCTCTGACTGGCAATCCTGAACGAGAACAGATTTATTTTAGTGACCTCCTTCCATGGAAAATACATTTTTAAATGTATATATGTATATACATACATGTGTGTGTCTATGCATATGTGTATGTATACACACATACAAGCTCTCATATACACACACACTCACCCACACAGCAGTGAGCACAGAAAATTATTCAGAAAAGGGATATCTGTTATCCCTCGAAAATTAAACAAGGAGGTTCGAGCAAAGAAAAGATGTGCTGTTGTTATTTCAAGGAAGGATTCACAGCTTCCAAGAGAAACTGAGATAGAATGTCAGGCTGCTTGGAGAATGTTCCACATCTGCTGTGTGTTTCAGACAAGCTAGTCAGAAACTTCCAAATGCCTGGAAGAAATAAATAATGGCCAACAGCTTGGTATTGGCCCAATTGTTCAGTCATGGTCTGAAGCAAAGGAGAGACAGGCTTCCAGAAAGCTCCTTCCCTTTGGCAATTTTTGATACTGCTGCTATTTTACAAAATAAACAAATGTCAGGGCAAAACTTAAATTTTTGTTGTATTTTATGAATGTGTGCATTTAACAAGTTAACACTATAGCACACACAAAGCATGATAACTCATTTGGAAATAACACCAAAAGTCAAAATTTAGGACCCTTTGTAAATGGGGGTGAAGGGTCAACTAAACCTCTAACTCCTACCCCCATACTGGTATTATTTGTTTCCCAAGTCACTAGACACAAAAAATAATATCCCCCCTTCCATTTATTCATTCAATTATTCTATAGCTCCTGACTTTCTGTAGGAACTTGGGGATGGAGTCCCTCTGTCATAGAGCTCCTTATCTTGAGCCCATTTCCCACCTTTTACTCTTCCCTTCGCACTCACCTTTTCTAATTCCCTTTGCTGACTCTCTTTATCATCAAGGTCTCACCAAGGCTACCAGGGTGGTAGGGAAATAAATATGAAAAAACACTTAAGATCATCACATCCTAGAATGAAGGACCAAGTTCCTAAATATTCACCAGTACATGCTCTTGCTCATGAGGTTACAGAAGGACCATTAACAAAAATCAGATGCTATTTATTGAACAGTTAGCATGTGTAGAACTGAGCAGAACTTCAGAGAAACGGGATGAGGCACACTGGCAATTGGGGAAGATCCCGTCCTCAGACCATCCAGGTCTACCATATGCCCTGGTGACTGCCTGGGGATGAACTCTTGTTTCTTGTTTGTGTCTTTAACTTCAGCTTTGGCTGAATGCAGTCCAGGCCACTGTGGAAAGAAAGGGAATGCAGCCTCACATAAACATCAGCTGGAGCCAAACAGAAATACTAGAGAAACACGGGCTCCAAGAAAAAGTATGTCACGTCATTTCTCAAAGCAGAACAGGAAACATTAGGCCATCGGTAGCTGTTCTCATGAAGGTAAACCCACCCACCAGTTGGCTGGTCTTGCACAATAAAAAGTGCCAAGGCTTGTTGACCCACCTGTGGGCCCTGGGCCTGGAAGGCCGTGTTTCAAAAGAATCAACAGCAAAGGCTTGGCTGCAAACTTAATAACTGTGCGATTGTGGGCAAGTCAGCTAACCCTGCAGTGCCTCAGTTTCCTCATGTGTGATATGGGGACGGTGGTCCCTGGCTCCCAGGTTTGCTGGGACGATGACATAAATAAGCATGTAACGTCATGACTGTGATACCCAACGCACAGCAAAGCCCTTTTCTGTTATTATCATATTGCTGTCTTCACTATGATTTGTGCTTTCTTCTTTTTTAATTTATTTTTTAGATTTTATTTATTAATTTTTAGAGAGTAGAGAGAAAGAGAGAGAGAGAGGAGAGGGGGAGGAGCAGGAAGCATCAACTCCCATATGTGCCCTGACCAGGCAAGCCCAGGGTTTTGAACCAGCCACCTCAGCATTCCAGGTCAACGCTTTATCCACTGTGCCACCACAGGCCAGGCCTGATTTGTGCTTTTTTTTTTTTTTTTTTTTTTTTTACAGGGACAGAGTGAGAGAGTGAGAGTCAGAGAGAAGGATAGATAGGGACAGACAGACAGGAACTGGAGAGAGGTGAGAAGCATCAATCAGCTTTTTGTTGCCCTAGCGACACCATAGTTGCTCATTGATTGCTTTCTCACATGTGCCTTGACCGCGGGCCTTCAGCAGACCGAGCAACCCCTCAGCTTTTTGCTCAAGCCAGATGGGCCCGCACTCAAGCTGGCAAGCTCCGGGTCTCGAACCTGGGTCTTCCGCATCCCAGTCCGACACTCTATCCACTGCGCCACCGCCTGGTCAGGCTGATTTGTGCTTTCTTGATGTACTTGTTTTCCTTTCACTAAAAGTATAAACAGCAGCAGCGGCAGCTTTCATGACAGGGTTGGGTTTACAATACCTAGAGTCCTCCCTTGATGTGATTTGAAAGGGAGGAAGGAACATTCCAGATGACACTTTGAAGTCCCGGGAAAGGTGTGGAGAGAATCCTAGCACTGTGCTCCCGTTACTAGTGGGAACAATGCTGAGCCATGTGGGTGACCTAAGTCAGTATTGGGATTTAAATAATTTAACAATTGGTTCTCTGTCCTAATGACCATTTTAAGTATAAACAAACAGTATGCCAAAAGGTAGTTTATTATTTCACATATTTAGTACGTAAATAAGAACAATAAAAGAGGTACTCAAAAGTAGACTGTTATAAGAGTTTTAAAATATTAACAAAAAATATTAAATAATACCTGACAAAAATAAGTAAAATTGGTTTTGGTTTTTGAGATATTTCCATATCGCTTTTTGATACAGAGAGAGTCAGAGAGAGAGATAGATAGGGACAGACAGACAGAAACAGAGAGAGGTGAGAAGCATCAATCATTAGTTTTCGTTGCCGTCGCAACACCTTAGTTGCTCATTGATTGCTTTCTCACATGTGCCTTGACCATGGGCCTTCAGCAGACCGAGCAACCCCTTGCTGGAGCCAGTGACCTAGGGTCCAAGCTGACGAGCTTTTGCTCAAGCCAGATGGGCCCACGCTCAAGCTGGTGACCTCGGGGTCTCGAACCTGGGTCTTCTGTATCCCAGTCCGACGCTCTATCCACTGCACAACCGCCTGGTCAGGCCCATATTGCTTCTTGATTGGCATCCTCACTTGCAATTCTTTTCACCTACTGATGGAACGAACATTACTACGGGCACTTAGCATACCCTGTTGTGCTGATGAATGTTAAAAAGGAGTAAGGAGCCTGACCAGTGGTGGCGCAGTGGATTAAGCGTCGACCTGGGAACACTGTAAGGTCGCTGGTTCAAGACCCAGGACTTGTCTGGTCAAGGCGCATATGGGAGTTGATACTTCCTGCTTCTCCACCCTTTCTCTCTCACTCTCTCTTTCCTCTCTAAAATAAATAAATAGTAAATAAATAAATTTTTTAAAAAATTTAAAAAAAAGAGTAAGGAATGTAAATTTGTGATTTCCACATTGGGTGGCTACCTGGGTGCCCACCTTAGAGAGAACCCTGATTACACGTGCCGTTTTAACAACCAGTTCAGCAAACTCAACAAAAAATTAGGTATCAGTTCTGCCAAACCAGTGCAAACCGGCTGAATCCCATCACTGACGTAAGTGCATGGCTTTTAGATCTCCTAGGTGCCAGGGCGGGGTAGGGGGCAGGAAGGCAAGACACTGACTCACACTAGGAGGCGCAGAGGTGAAACAATGCTGCACATGGGATGTAAGAAAATGTGTCCTCAAAAGGTTCACTGTCTTTGTACCCTCTTAACGTGGCAGTTTGGTTCTCTTTGAATTTTTCTTATCACCTGTTTGATCTGTTGTCCTTGTCCTAACAACAGCATAGCCCCTTCCTCACCTTTATATCCCCTTCAAGAACTGACATTGTCTTGTGCTCAGGAAATGTTTGCTGCATATATGCTCAGGAGATCTTTAGAAAATCAGCATATCCCAAGATATATGATAAGAGATTCAAATGGGAAAAGTGGGATGGGGCAGAGGGTCTATCGAATAGCACCCTGTTCAAGAACTAGTATGGATTTCTGGGCACTGGGTAAGAATGACCCTTTGTTCCGAGAGAAAGATTCCGGGGTATTAGTCTGAAGCAGATGGAGACAGCGCCACCTACATTCTGGGGTCTGCATCGCGGCTGATCTGTTTAGCAGATGGTGTTTTTGCATTAGGTGGCGAAATTACCAGCTATAAGATTTTCTGTTTACTAAAAACTAGTTGCCTTAAGGCTTTAAGGTTTTAATTTAACTGAAATGTCTGTGTGTGTTGGGATCATACCTATTTTGCAGGTTCGCTGTGCCAGAGGGTTTGTGCATGAAAGCTGAGAAAGTCAGCTGGCAGCAGATGCCAGCCTGTAAGACTGTGGTCCCTAGTTTCTGCGCTGCCCACCACACAGGGATGGGCTGGTCTCCCAGCACTGCCCCAGAAGGCATTTTAGTGCGGTTTCCCACACTGTGGCTATGATGGTAGTTGGTCCTACAGTAGACGCTACAACAGAAGCAGTCCTAGAAATCCCCACCAGCCTACCAAAGGCATGAAAAGCTTTGTTTCACATTCATGTCAGCTTCCAAAGCAACTTATAATGCCACTGCCATCAGTTTCCCTCACAAGTTTTCTCTCCAACCCAAACACCTCTTACTTAAACAAGAAATGAAATCTCCAATAGATAGGAGGTTGCAGAGCACTTGGGGGTGCAGCCTTATTTTCCATAAGCTCAGGCTGAGGCCCCAGAGGCAGTGTTGGGATACAGCAGATGTTGATACCTAATTTTTTGTTGAGTTCAGTGAACCGGTTGTTAAAATGGCACTTGTGATCAGGATTCTCTCTAAGGTGGGTGCCTAGGCAGCTGCCCAATATGCAAATCATAAATTGACATTCCTTACTCTTTTTTAACATTCATCGGTGCAACCATGTATTCTAAGCACCCGTAGTAATGTTCATTCAGTCCAAAGGAGAAAAAAATTGCAAGTGAGGACATCAATCAGGAAGCAATATGAAAATACCTCAAATAACAGTTTTATTGTTTTTGTCAGGTATAATTTAATATTTTTATTAATATTTTAAAACTCTTATAATAGTCTAGTTTTGTGTATCTTTTTCATTGTTTTTATTTAAGTATTAAATGCATGAAATAATAAACTATCTTTTGGTATATTATTTTTTTAGACTTAAAATGGTCATTAGAGAGAAATAGTTGTTAAATTATTTGAATCCCACCACTGGTCTGAGGGCCTCCTAACCTGGAAAGAAGAAGGAGAGAGGGAGAGGAAGAGAGGGAAAAGGAGAGGGAGAGGGACAGAGGAAGAAAAGAAGGAGGAGGTGGAGAGGGGAAAGGGGCAAGGGAGAGGGAGAGAGGGAGGGAGAGGGACAGGGAAAGGGGAAAAGGGGGAGGGGAGGAAGAAGAGGGGCAGAGGGAGGGAAAAACCTAGAGAGGAGAGTAGAAACTTCTGCACCTTGTGATTCCTGGTAGTAAGGAGACTTGTGATAGAGGAGGAGACACACTGAGAGGAGTTTCCTGTAGTAAAGCTTATATGAATTCTAGGAAGGAAATAAGAAAAAAGGTCTTTGATATACTCTAAAGAGGCAGAAAGAAAACTTCAAAGCAGAATAACCTTCTCCAGAGCTACCCTGCTCCCCGCTTCCAGTCCAGAGCATTCCTTACCTTGCAGCACCCGAACCCCCACCTGTGAGTGCTGTAGGCACCCAATTCAGTTGTTTAGCCTCCCCCACAACATATTACACACCAGGTTTCAGGGCATACCTACATGAGACTTGCCACTCCTAAACGGGGTTAATTCACTGCTGCCCTGATATGCAGGAGTCAGTACCCAGGACAGTGACTGCTAAATCCCAGCTTCCCTTACCACAGTCAAAGGAAGGGGAGTGACATTTTGTCTCCTTGATTCAGGGGTCACTCACAGTAAGATAGAGCTAAACAGCCAGGAGCAAGAAATTTGATCTCCTCAGGCTTTTCTTCAATCTCAGAAGTAAATTGTTGGTTGTCTGGGTTTTTTCTTTTGGGGGGGGGGTGCATTAAGGTGGGTTAGGATTGTTTACCATTCAGACTATTTTGAGCCCACCCTGGTAGCCCTTCATAAAAGGTAAGGTTTGCTATTATGAAAGATGTCACAATAATATAATGTTAAAGTAATTAAATATAGAAAAATATAGGAGATATATAGAAATAAATTAGGATATAATATTAAAAGCCTTGAAGGCAAGTGAGTGAGGCTACACCCTCTGGTGGGAGCTAATCTAGTGTGTAGGGATATGACAGGCAAGACCGTGCCCTTTGCACAGGGCCCAGTTACGTGTGCATGGAATCATACATAGATAAAAAGCACTCCTTGTGAGGAACTCCCTAAAAGTGGCTTGATGTGATAATCTGGTAGATTAACACGTTAGAAGGCCTATGCCTGAAAGGGTACTTAAACCAAGGGAGCCCCAGCTGCAATCAGTCAGCCAGACCCCAGCATTGAATTTAGACTGTCTCCATGCCACTCTGACCAAGGACAGCCAAGAGGAGCACACAGATGGGGCCCCATTGAGCTGTACCCAGACATGCCTTAGGATTTGCGAGTAATAAACTGCCTGTATGATTCTTGCAACTAATTTATGTGTCCGTCATTTCTTTCCTCTGGCGGCGAATGGTCTCAGAACCAATAAGTAGAATCCTCCTAGCTGCCTTAAGAATAGTCTCAAAGAGGTTGCCAGCCTTGCTATTAAGCAGGATCCACTGCACAGGAAAGTCAAATCGGAGACTCCTGATTGACATAGAGCTCGGGCTCTACTGGAACAATAGACAACAGATTACTTATGTGAACACCGCAGACGTCACTGGAATTAATATTTACTGATTGTCCCAGAAGACCAGGCGGACTTCTGGCACCCGGGGACACAAGAAATTATGTGGTAAGATCACGTCTGCGCATCCACCTTCTGCTTAAACAGTGATGGCCTTCTGGACAGACTTGGGGTGTTGCGTCTCCCTAGAGGTAGCCCTACAGGACCCGCTCCTTCCCAGCAAGCCAGCCCTGATGAAAGGAGCTAGACACTCACCAGAACCTATTATGAAATCAGCTGTGGGCTTACTTTCTGTAATAACTTTTGTGTCAGAGTCAGTAAAAATGGCAATGCAGAAAACATAGACAAACATCCTGCAGAATTCTCCTGGTTATTTTTTAAATATTGTCTCTGTTGACTTGTGCTGTAGAAACAGTTCCATATGCTGTGTTTCTTTTTTTTTTCCACTGGATCTTATAGTTTAAACATAGATCTGCTATCAGATACAACTTCTTTTAACAATAGGGTCTCCCAGTTAGCAGAGGAGCCCTTTCCTGCCAGGCCGTGGATCTGAGCTGGCCGCCAGCCTCCCGGAGCCCCTGGTCATAGCTACTGGTAGAAAGCATTATGCTCAGGAGTTCTTTGCCGGGCCCTTTCTGTAACACAGAGTGACATACTGATTTCTCTGGGCTCTTGCCTGGTTTGGACTACATTAAGTCCCAGAAATTCCTCATCTTAGCACTGTGTTTGTTACTTTATGGGAGACGGTATGTTGGTGTTTCGCATTGCTTTGCAGAGACCATTACCAGGGCTACTTCATTATTTTCCTTCTCTTAAAATATTTTTTATGTACTCCTGAAACTAATGTAAGTCACCACATACTAATTCTATCTCAATAAAAATATTTTAATTTATACACACTGATTTATTTGTAAAACTTAAAAATAGAGATAAGATTATAACTCCCATGGACTACCTTGCCACAGTCCTGGTCACCTCCCCCACCACACACACACACACACACACACACACACACACACACACACATACACACACCACCAGAGGCAACAGTATCACCAGATTGACCCATTGGCTTGTTTTCTTTTCTTTAAGGCATTTTTCTGTTTATTTGCACATATCCACAGTATATAGTCACATGGCTTGATTTTGTTGCTACTGCTGTTACATTAAGGGATTCATACCACAGAATGAATGTTTCATGATTTATTTTCCTATTCTTTTCTTGATCAATATATACTTTGCCTATTAATTTTCTGAAAACCTTCAACATTTATAACTACACCAGATGGGGAAAATACAAAACTGAATTGGGTTTTAGTCCAATGCTGGTGCAAATGTCCAGGTGATCTTAGACAAGTCACTGTCTGCTTTGGGCCCATACTTCCTCACCTGTGGGGAGGTGGTGTAAGTTCATTGGTCAACTTGTTCAGGACACAGCCCCTCGGTACTAAGGTCAAACTTCTTGCACTACAGTATGAATGACTTAATTCAATGGACACACATTTAATGTCAAATATGTAATGGAACCAATATCCCCGTTATCCAAAAGCCTCCACACTTAGAATTACCTAGATTTCACAGGAATCATTAGAACCACCCCCTCTAGATCAAAGGGTAATGACTCATGTACCTACAAATGCCTTTTCACTCAGTCATGCAGAGTTTCCATCTTAATTGAGTTAGTTATCAATATTTCAAAATCAGGAGATCTCATAGAAAAATGTAGTCTTCTTAACTTCTCTTGGAAGAAAATCATATTTGGCAACACAAGGCACAAAGGAAAGTTACTGATGTGTAGACAGGGTGGGGTCTTTTATGCTTTGAAAAGACCTTAAAGCACTCAGTGATTACCCAGATGATGGGGAAAGAGAGAAAGGTGAGAAGCAGAAACAATATAGAATTCTCAAGGTATGTCTGGATCAGAACAGTTCTAGGGAATGCCACTGTCGCTCCCCAAAAACTTCCCCAGCATTCCCACCCCTCATTGCTGCTTTATTGTTCCCCTTCTCCCCCACAGGTCATCTGATGTGCTTTATCTTTTACTTCGTTTACTGTCTGCCTCCCTCAACCCAATGTCAGCTCCACAGAGCAAAACAATTCCTAGAGGAAGCAACATTAGAATAGGACCGGAGGAAGACAAGTAGCATTCTCTGGCTGGACAGAGGAAAGAGGGACACTCCAAGTACATGCGACTGTGTGTGCAGACATGGAGGCATGAGCATGCGTGGCTGTGCAGAGAACGGCGCCCACCGCCTAGTGGACAGAGAGCGAGGAATGCATGGGCAGAGTGGCTGGGGAGGAGGCTAGCCAAGCGGGTTAGCACAGGGTGATGATGAACATTATATCTGCCAGGCTAACGTGCTCTAATTTTACAGACACTGTCAGTGTTTCTCAGAGTATGACCCCTGGATAAGCGTCTCAGAGTCGTGCACGATGGAGGGTCTAGTGTTCATGAGCAGGTGCCCTGGCAGAGCCTCCTGGATGTCCAGGAGTGCAGCTCACAGGTTTTCAGTCTAAGATAAGTTCTCCAAGTGACTCTTACAGCCACTAATGTCGAAGAGGCACAACTTTATAGGTGATTGGTTCTCAAACATGTCTGTTAACTTGAATCTCCTTTAACAATCTGAATGTGCCCTGGCCTCAGTCTACTACTGGTGATTTGGACCCACAGCCAATACTACTATGTAACTAAGATCAGCTTCCCTAGGCAAAAAACAAATAAAAAAAAACAAAAAAACCCCCCAAAAAACAGTTACTGACCTGGAGGTGAAAGGGACTTTTCATGATTTAGAACAGGTTTGAGCAAATGATATCCCATATAGACCAGCAGTGTGCCACAGAATTTTTAAGACATACAACACCTGACTGTTTACACAGGGGCACTGACCTCTTTTCTCTTAGATTGTCAAATTAAAAGGTGGCAATATTAGCACAATAGGCGTCTGGTGTGAATGAATCAGAACCATATCTTTTTTTTTTGTCAGTCTGGCCAACAATCTATTTTTGGGTGTGCTGCAGAATCCAGTAATCAGTTTATCTGTACCCTGAGATGAAAAAGGTTGAACAGTGCTGCCAAAGGCCAAATCAGACCCACCACCTGTTTCTGTAAATAGAGCCTTACTGGAAGGTGGCAGTACCCATTTGTCCACGCCATACCTCGGCCGCCTCACGCCTAAGGGCAGAGCTGTGCGGAGGCCTCCGGGCTGCAGAGCCTAAAACAGTCACCACTGATTCTTCACAGATGTTCACAGCTCTGTGCTTTAGGAAGATCCTGGTAGCGACAGTACAGAGAATTGGGGAGGGAGGACAATTTGGATTGTGTGTAGGGGCGGGTATGAGTCAGGACAAGAGGAAGAAAAGGGATTAGGGAGAGGGGCAGTGAGCCGGAACCCATAGGCCTCTGGGCTGACGGAACTTACCAGGAAGGAGAGGCATCAACAGTGTCATATTTCCAAACCACAAGCATGGGTGACTGTCATTAACAAAGATGAGGATCTTGAAAGGAAATAAGATACTACCGGAAGATGAACAGGATCCAACTTAAGGACTTTCTGATTCAAAGAGCAGAGAAAAGTGTCCAGGAAGCAATTAGGAATATGAGCTAGGTAGGTGCTGAAGGCCAAGACTCAGGGCCACTATCTTATGGCTGGAAGAATTCATGGGGATAAGACCCACGAGGGGAAAACATGGAGGAGAGTGGGTCAAGGAGGAATTCTGAGGAACCCCATCTGTTAAAGGGCTGGCAAAGGAACACACTTGAGGACTAGTCAGAGGGTGAGAGAAAACAAACGAATACGTCTGTGGAAGAAGAGCAACTGATACTAGGTTTGGGGGGTGGTTTTGCTGGGCTCATGGGGTTTGGGGAATGCCCTTCCCACCAGCTTCCTGGCAGGTGTCCATGGAAACACTGACACTCATCATCCACAAGGAGATAGCCGCAATTCTGACTGTTCACACCCACCTCCTGGGAAGTGTGATAGTTTTTCCCGGCAGAACACACGGGATGCTGGTTAGAGCCGCCCCTGCCTCACCGAGTTCTTCTCTGGTTCAGCTCTGACAGTACCTGCTGGTGGATGCAGGCTGACTCACCAATGCCTGGCACCCAGCTGCCGCTGAGCCAGCTGCTGATGCCCCACCATGTCCCAAACAACAAGGAATCCAGTGCTAAGATCAGAACTCTCCCAATTCTTACAGTTACTTTCTTCATATATTTGGGAAGGAAGAAGGAGCAAAGGAAAGAGAAAAGGAATGAAGGAGGGAGTTCAAGAAGAAAGGGAAGAAGTGAAGCAGAGTAGAGGGACTGACTAGCAGAGGAGTCAGGGTCCTTGCATGGGTATTTGACACATGCAAGTGGTGTAGTCTTTTTTTATATTTTTTGGTGGCAGAGACAGAGGGAGTCAGAGAGAGGGGCAGATAGGGACAGACAGACAGGAAGGGAGAGAGATGAGAAACATCAATTCTTCATTGCGGTTCCTTAGTTGTTCAGTGATTGATTTCTTGTATGTGCCTTGACCAGGAGCTACAGCAGACGCAGTGACCCCTAGCTCGAGCCAGCGACCTTTGGCTCACACTGGTGAGCCTTACTCAAACCAGATGAGCCCACACTTAAGCTGGCGACCTCGGGGTCTTGAACCTGGGTCCTCCACATCCCAGTCTGGCACTCTATCCACTGTGCCACCGCCTGGTCAGGTGTAGTCTTGTGGTGTAGTCTTGAGATTCACTGTGTATACTGAAGGCAACAGAATATTCTAGGCGCCCTCGGTATACCTCTGTTGTCATCAGATATTTTAATATCCAGAGAAGGAAGTTCAGCCTCCATATTGATAGACCCTTGGATGACTTTCAGACAGTCATGCAGCAAAATTTGTGTTAAAAAAGAATCGGGTGAATTCCTTAGTATATTACCTTCTTTTTGCATTCCTAGCTTGTGTGTAAGTTGATAATTCCCTAGTAGTAAATTGCTAAAGGGAGAAGGAAGCCCAACTTCTCAGGGGGCTATGGTGATATATCAGTACTAGAAAGATTTAGGAATTTCATCAATATGTCAAAAGTTAAAGGTCCAGTGCTAGTTTCCTGCTCCTAACTTTTCTCTGACCCCTCTTCTCCCACTCTTTTCCAATGGTTCTTTTTCATTCCTTTCATCCATCCGTCCTCACCCCATCCCCACTGTAGTGGACCAATCTCTTTGGGGCATCTTCCTAAGCCTTTGCAGATTTTTCCCTTGGGAAGTTTTGTTAACAGGATTTTTCCAGCTAGTTCTGCAGTGGGTTTTTCAAAGAACTTCTGAAACCTGCAGCACTGTGTATGCTTTGGTAGAACGAAGCAAAGCTTTTGTTTGTTTGGTTGAGTTTGCTGTTTGAAGTGCTGCAGTCTCCTTCTGGGGCCTCCCACAACCTTCTAACTAGCGCCTCGAGGGACCCCTCCTGCCGCCTTGCAGAGGCCCTGGTTCTGCTCCAGTGGTGCACATACTGCTATATGCTTGTCTGTTTGCTTTAGTTCCTACTTCTTCTCTGGATCGATTTTCTATGAAGACCATCTCTACTAGTTTGATCTTTAATTTCAGATCTTTACATTTTCTTGCTTAGTGTGATTGTTTTTTATGGATGTCTTTTGTCAAAACAACTTCCTATGGGCCTCAGTGGATGCTAATGGTCCTTTCATTTATTCTCATAGACAACTTCAATTTCCAGGGGAGGGGGCATTAAGTTGTGTTGTGTTTCAGGGGAGACATAAATCCTCTTGTAAACTTGGCCATTTTATTTTGCCCCTGTGGCCTCATAGGAGAGGAGAGTAAGATAACATTGACCACCTCTGTCCATGAAGGTTTCCCCATGATTGATGTGTTTCCCCATGAGTGCTCCAGCCTGGAGTATGAACATTCAGAAGAATGGTCAGGCTCCCTCATTGAATCCAATGGCTCTGCAGAAGAACAAAGCACATTTTCAGGATCAGGCTTTTGAAAGGTCTTGGTTTATCTTTTATATCAGCGAGCCTCACACTAGAGAGGACTAATGACTTCCATGAGGGCCTTTCATGGAGAAAGGGTACAAGCCAATGGACTGGGACTGCTGGGCCTAGACAATTATTTGCCCAACCTGCCCTGGGCCAGGCCTTGCCAAGGTACCCAAGCACAGCCAGCAGTCTGAATCCCTGCAGTGATTGCAGCCCTGCACAGGAGTATTGATCGTCCTTACTAATAGTTAGTGACAATTTACATTGCCATTTTATATCCATCCTTTGACTAAGTCTTAGCTTCTCAGACGATATGACTCTCCAGCACTCTGTCAATACTCAGAATGCTGTCCTATGTTGGCAAAGAGGATTTTCTCTGTGTGGGTCTCCTGTGTGCTGTAGGGTGTCGGCATGCCTGGGCCCTGCTCACCAATCACCAGTCGTGCATGATCAGTGAGTGCGACAATTAAAAACCTCCCAGCATGCCTCCAAATTCCCATGGCCCTGCTAAAGCTTGGTTCAGTAGCTGCTGCAAGCCATGGAACGAAACTACTACAGTACTTTATACTGAAGTCCCACTTAGCAAATACTCGTCTACCTTCTGCATGTTAAGGGCCCTTTCAGGGACTATATATTTAGCTTCCTGCGTGCTTCATTCAACAGATTTCAAAGTCCTTTCACATGAATAAGGACTGTGATATTTTATGGTAACACCCAGCTGTCAAATATAACTTCTGAGTCAGTCATTAACAAGCCAGTAAACCAATACTTACTAAGTGCTTCTGAGTCTGACTCCATGCTGAGCAAGCACAGATGACTCCCACCCACCCAGGCTGTGCATGTGCAGGGCTCCCTGAAGTCGACGTCTGAGCTGATCATTCCCCACATGGCAGACAAAAGCTAGGCACTGCGGACATAGAACAAGTTCAACTGCTTTCTCTCCACTGTACTGGTCAGTTATTCAGCCATGATGGACAGGCTGATGAGTGCAACTGGAATAACACAGTCCACAAGAATGACATCTATAGTCAGTGATGGCAAAAATAACAGACATTTTGATGACAAAACATCAACAAATAATTACTGACTGTCTACTGGATACAAAGGACTGTGCTACAGGACACCAAAAGGTGTGGTTAACATGGCATCAAATGTCATTCATTCTGCTGGGTGACAGTGAAATATGCGTACGAATACTAACACTCAAATGCCCATGCTGCAAGCCGCCACAGGAAATGCTTTACACGTGCTTTCTCATTTCACCACAGACATGGATATTATAGTTATTCTGTTTCATAGATGAGAAAACCCGAGCTCAGAGAAGTAAAAGAACAAGGTCTCACTCAGCTGGGAATTGGTGGGGCCAGTACTTGAACTCATGGGTGTTAACCACTATGTAACAAATTCAGGTTTTAAATTCCCTGAAATTTACAGTTTTTGCCCATTTTGATTATATCCAAGGAGATAAACAGATGATATACATTTTTGAACTCTTTCTTTACAGCAACATGAGTTGGATTGCTCCCTCCCTTCCATTCCTTCTAAGTCTTTATTGCCCTAATTCACTGGTTTCTGAAAATTTGACATATAATCCAAATTGCCCATCTTAAAATGAATCACAATGGCCCACATTAAAGAAGCACTTAGAGATCCATTTTTATTCTATTGTAGAGACTTACATATGAATCCTTTTTGATCTTTCCTAGAATTAAAATGAAAGCCACACTCTGACAATATCATGGAGTAACATGAGTATTCAATTCTGTGAACAAGATAGAGACATAACTGATTATTTGCCATTTAAGGCAAAGAAATAGTCATGTCATTTGGTTTTCATTGTTGAAGTCTACTGTCAGATTAGATGCTTTTTTAAATCTTCATATAGTTTTTAAAAATAATCATCAAAAAAAAAGAAAGGAATGAAAAAGAAATAAACTACATTTTCTTTGCCTCCAGGATTTAAGACATCTTCCCCTTGGCATGCACCCTAATAAGTAGGTAAATCTAGAATCAAAGTTACCAGTTGCTTTAGTAACTTCTACGAAATCAATACAATTCTGGTTTTCTGCTACAATTCTCAAAGAACATTTGATGTATCTCTTAGTCCCTGACAACTTTCTTTACACTCTGAAGCAAAACTATCCTTGCCAAGTGTATGTGCCTGCAGATGATAAAGGATGGTTACTTAAAGTTTACATCTTTTTAAAGGGAGATACAATGCTCCCATATTGATAGTTGGATGTGACACGCTCCCATAGACATCACCAAGCACGTGCCTGACTTCTTGGGCCAAATTCCATTAAGTGTTTGAGCCAAGAAAACTAACTCACCACTTACTGAAAAAGATTATTTGAACTATGTCATATCCTTGGTTAAGGTAGATTTATGGACGAAAATATATCTCTTTCTAACACTATATTATTCTTTAAAAGTGAGACATTTATTAAGTTTTGCACTTTTAAGGAGTAAAGGTTTGAGTTTTTTTAAAAAAATTGAACATGTATACATAAATATATGCATTTTTATACATGTGTGTATGTATGTGTGTTTGTATCACTAAGTCATCTTAGTACCCATCGGACACTAAGAAATAGATGATTACTAATTACAACGATCACACCAGCTTGGTTAAATATTATGGGACTAACAATATAAATTTCAACTCTGGACAAGGATAAAAAGTGGGTTGAGGCAAACACTGTTTAACTAAAGGTATATCATTCTAATGCCTTAGCCTATAAAAATTTATCTTCATTGTGTATGAATCTATGTGGATCTAACTAAAGAATTCATATTCACAATTCAAGACCTTAGGTAGAGATGAAATGTGTGCTTTCCCTAGGGATTCTCGATGTTCATGAGTCTCTGCACTCCCATATCTCTACACCAACAGCAGGAGGTTGTGAGAGACCAGGGAGCCCTCAAACTTCCAAATCAGACATGTAAGAGAAAACATGCAAGACCCAGGCAGGAGCATCCACACCTCCTCTTTCTCCCATGCTGCCTTACTTATAGCACTTAGAGCACACATAGCTGATCGTCTTCACTGTGGCAGGAAAGTGGAGTTGATTACTGCTCCATAAATAGCCATGTGCTTGATTGCATTTCCGAGTACCTTGCAGATAAGGATCCCCCTCTGAACTGTTCTGACCAGTGGGCTCTGAACGAAAATGCTGCATTAAGGGATGAAGAATTTGAGAACCCTCCCCAGACCCTCCAGTTCTTCATTTCTCTGCCTCAGTGACTTGGAGGCTGCACGTCCAGATGTTGCTGGAGAGCCACCAGAGCAACTAGTGCATGTGAGTGGGAAATAGACGGAATGTGCCACGCTACTGAAATGGAGGCAGGGTGTTGCCCAGAATAGTGTAATTTACCTTTACAGCCCACATCATTTGCAAAGTGAGTCAGAGTAACAAAAAGTGCCACATTGGACCCAAGTGCTAGATTACATTTATTTTTGTACTGACTCCACTGGAGAAACTCTAGACAACCAATTAGGTAATCCACATTTCAAAGTGAAAAGAAGAAAATTCTAGGAATGTTTTTATTCAAGGTAAAAGCTGAGAATAAATCTATGACTTCCATTGAAGCATTTTCAGATATCCGGAGATATCCTTAATGCTAAGTAGGCACATAATTGGTTCCTTGTCTGGAACTTTGGAAAGTGCCATGTCAAACTGTTTACTAAAAATATTGCACTGCAACTCAAAAGGCAACCAAACGTTGTTGAAAATCTCCAGGATTTTGCAGTGTGCACTTTTGTTCAACAGGTCTAAAATTAATCATTATAAGAAAAATATTCCAGTCCTCACACTCTTCCATAGTCTAAATCCTAAGTGCAGTATATAATTCTGCAGATAGAAATTCCCTCATTAGCTGTGTACCAGGGCCACCGTGGCACAACCTGGACCCAACAGACCTCAGAGTGGGGTCTTTTGCAAAGGAATTGCACTGGCTCTTAAAGAGACTTGCAGTTAAACAATACAGGAGGCTCCAAGTGGGCTTAGCAGTCAACCTTCATAACTGGGTTGTTTGTTTGCTGGGTGATTTATGCACAATGTGGACTCAAGGCTGGTACTCTCGGAACAGCATGCCTGCTTTCCCCCAGCTGCACAAATGAGGCAGGGTAGGGGTCCTAGCATGGACACCCTGTGCAGTCACTATGGCCACAAAAGAGAGACTGATGGGAGCTGCCCTTGTGAGTTACTGCAAGAAGCACAGTATGCAATGTTTACAGTGGGAGCTCTGTGGCCAGCCTACCTGCATGGGAAGACCTGCCCTACCTCTTCCCAATTATGTGACCATGGCAAGCTATTAACTTCTACAGACCTTAGTGACTTCATCTATACAATGGGGGGTAGTAATCCTACCTATCTATTCAGGTTCTTGTGAAGATTAGTTTGAGAAGAGCTCAGAAACATGCTTGGCACAGAGAAGGCATTCAGTAATTGCTAACCATTCATGTAACTAACATGAGATATCAGTGATACATTATTGATATAATTATCATCCTTGTTATCTCTGATGATGGTAATAGTAGTGGTAAAGATGATGATAGTAATAATAATCACTAAGTATTTACCATGGACTTGGCACTCCACTAAGTGCCTTATGTGGATCATCTCACTGAATTCTCAGGTTGACTATTTAGACGATTATTATTTCCTTGTGCTAGATGAAGGTGCTGAGACTTAGACAGATTAAGAAACTTGCCTAAATCAAGTAATGGAGCCAGACTAGAAGCCGGACAGTGTGACTCTGGAGCCTGTGCCCTTATATCACTATCCGTACTCCTGCCCAGACCTCCACACAGCCACAGCCATTAGCTGCCCTTACACTGGCAAACCCCTGTGCCATGGGGCTGTTTTTACAGAACAGAGCCTCCTGAATAAGCTTGCAAATCAAGGTAATTAGGGATTCTGCACAGAAGTAACCTGTATCCATCCAGACAAGTCAAGGTGGGAGGGGTAAGGGGACAGTGCAAAATGAAACTAAAACCACCTGCCAGAGAGCAACAGGGAGAGCCGAAAGGGTATTCCCCGTTTTCACTTCTAGCCTGGGATTCAGTTGTGTGCCTTTCAGCCCCTTGTTCTACTTCCCTTAAGCATCTGTCCATCTTTACTCCCCCCCCCCCCCCAACCTGGGTAAGTTAACCGGCTATCGCCTTACCCAGCCATCTGCTTGCTCCCTTGATGTGCACTGTATGGGAGTGTGGAGGAACAGTATATATAAAAAATATATGAATTTGAACTCAAGTGAACATGAACTAGAAGGGTCACAAAAATGGTTACAGGAATGACTGACTCATTTACTCAGGGTGGGGTAAGACATCCTGCTGCAGTTTCCCCTGAAGCCAGGGAGGATGTTCTTACCACCTGACTGCTGGCCTAGTTAGTTATTTCAGAATGTGGTATCCTTTTCTTGTTCCTAGAGGTTATGCAGAAAGGGCCCTCATGTAATAGCCTCCATTTAAAATTTTTCCATAAAATAGGTAGGGTCTCAAACTACCCCTAAAGCTCTACAGAACTCTTCCTTGTGGATGCACACAGTAGGTGGCTGACCTTGGAGCCCAGGCTGAGGCTTCTGGTGATGTGTTCTAGTGACGTGCTCCTTCATGGTTTGGTGAGATTTGTACATACTCATAATTTACTTTTTCTTAGTCTATTGCTTTAACTGGTTATTACTCTAGTGCCCAAGCTGGTGTTTTCTCCATCTGGTGATTTTTTGCAGCTTATCATTATATTGTTGTTTTTTTTTCCTTATTCTACTTTAGGTTACATAAGTTCAAACCCCTTTTGATTTTGCCTTATTTTTTATTGTTATTAATTATAACAAATTTCCCCCTAAAATCCATCTGTGAGTAATTGCAACTCTGTTCTGTGCCTCCCCCACAGCATAGGGAGTCCATGCTGTTAGTGCAGAAACTCTAAGCTCACAGGAAGCTCAGCTTTCCTCTGGCATCTCTGCCCCATTGGGGAAAGGCCGGGGCAGCTCCATGTCAAGTACAGATGGCTAGCCTGTCCTTCGCCACACTGATGCTTCATTTCATTCATTTTAGAGGTGGCTGATTAGTGGAAACCACTTCATGCCTATAATAGCATTGAACAGTTTGCCCTCTATTTCAAAAGCTATGGGCACAAGTCAAGGGGCAAAAGTTATTTCTCCATCTTCCCAGGCATTTCTTAATCATTGAGTCACAGAGAGGTTTATCTTCTATAACCTAACTGCCACCACACTATGGTAAGTTGTATTTTCTCCTCAACTATTTGTTCTTGTTCTAAGAAGATTATACATCCTCACTTTACCTGTGATTTCTCTCCATATTGTTAGGCATGTGACTTCCTTTGGCCAATGGAATGTAAGTAGATTTGAAATATCCAGGTCCAAGCAGAAGCTATAAATGTAATTGCAAGGTTTTTGATTTTTGTTCTCTTCAGCGAGAACAGCCTGGCCCAGATGAAAGGTTTCTTCTTGAACCTGAGTCTTGAAATAAGAGACCCATAGAGCAGAGCCAGGCAAAGCCACTGTTAATCATACACTTGTGGGCAAGAAATAAAATAAAGACCTGCTTATTTGGGGATGGCTTGTTACTGCAACCAAGGCTATGCACTATTTATTCAACAGCAAGAGCTCTATCTCCACACAATATTCAAAATGACAGAAGAAAAATGAGGCAGCACAGTGGAGTGGTTACACATACTGGCCGAGAGATCAGGAAGACCTGAGTTCAAGCCCTAGTTCTCCCATTCACTTGAGGTTATATCTGACTCCAATGTCCTTACATCACTGGAATATACATTGTTCCATTCATGATGCTTTATGAGGATTAAAAGAGATAATGCACTTGAGGTGCTTTCTACTGGCAGAGAGTATGTGTTAAACAACTAATGGAGATATGCACACCTAGGAAGACATGCTGATGCATAAATCTACCTAGGTAAAGGTCTATGTCTCTATCTAGACATATAACATTTAATTAAGTAAATTATTAAAAGTTAAGTGGTTGGTCAGCCACATCTTTAAAGAACTTCCCAAATAGGTTTAAATTCATTAACACATTGTGGTGTCTGTTGGTGGCTTTCCTGTTGTCGCTTTTTTTAAACTGAACTTGAACAACCCAGTTCTATGTAGAGATGTACACTCGTTCTGTAGATATTTTAGTTTACTGCTTTTTTGCAAAGACAATCCTTTTCTGAGAGATACAATTTGTCTTTCCCCGACTGTGTGCCTCGAAGGCCCTTTGACCTACACTAGTCTGTATGAAAATTGTAATTAGCATGAATTTTGTCCTTTCCCTTTTTAATGGACCTGCATAATGGTTTGGAAGTCAAAACAAGATCTGACCATTTCTTCAGTTCAGAAGAAAGTGAGAATAATAATAATTCTGTTTTGAATCAAAGGGCTTTCTCTCTTTTTCTATCTATTCTGTCCAATGTTATTTTGCACCCAGCATGAAACTCTCCTAATCTTCACTCATCTTCGTAATAAGGGAGTCCTTGTATGAATCATTTCTTCTCTACTTGCAAAGACAGAAAAGTTAGACTCTTGATGCTGAAGGTAGAACTACTGTCATTTTATGGATGGTAACCAGCCCACCATGAGTAAGCCTAGTCCCATAGGTAGGTCTGCAAAGTTTCCACACATGAAAAATCAGGTTCTGACCTACTAAGTGGCAACATTTGAGACATTACTCTCAAAATATCCAGCTCAGAACTGCAAATTTTACTGTCATGCAAACCACCCCTCTGTATCACAGCAGTCTATTCAAAAGATTCCTTCTGAGATGCAGAAGAAGGAAATGATCACGTATTTGAAGACCATTACCTCATTAAACTGATTAGTTATTTTCCATTTTACAAATAAATTCCAGGACCTTGAGAGAATAGGCTATTGGAGGAATAAAATTTGGCCAACTGGTATATTAGGGAAGAAACAGGTTGGAGGAAAGAGGTAGTGAATAAGTTAAGGGGTCACAAATCATCTAAGAGAAGATGGTTCCTCAATGGCCCAGGACATCCTGTCTGGACAGGCACCCGGAATCATACCATGCTCCTTAATTCTCTATGGTGCCTTAAATCAAGAATATCCATGATGCCAATGAATATAGAAGTCCCTAGATAGAGTTCTCCCTGGGTTTCTCACATGAATGAATGAGGCCCACAGGTCAGGGAGACCGGAAATACTGGGAAGTACTACTCAAATTTTGAGTGGAAAGGAGAATTTGTTGCTAGATGCTGTGAGAGACTGGGTGATTCTCTCAAAATTTCACAGGCTGGGCTCCTTGGCACCACCCACACTAGCTGGCTGGGGCTTCTCATCCTTTGTGACTGCTGCACAGGGAAGAAAATAAGCCATACATTTTCCCTTCCAAGATACCTAGTGCTAGTTCGGTGCATTTGTTAACAGGCTCATGCTAACTCAGCAGGAGACCCAGTAGGTGGGTGGCCACTGGCAGGGATGTCAGAGGCAATGATACAATGCAAACCTGCTTAGGATTCTTTCTTCCTTGCCAGGTCTCCTCTTGCTATAGGGTGGCTGACCTCTGTACTTGCCAGAAAACCCTAAGGTCTTCTATCTGTTTAAGAATGTACAGTATATCTTTCTTGAAGCGTCTTTAGAAATCAAATCATTATGGGTTGAAAAGACTCATGACTGCTGCCTCAGTATGGCAGCAAAAGTTCAAATATTTAAGAGTAATTGGGCCCAAGCTGTTAACAGGTATAGCCACTGCCTACCAGAGGCCAAGAACACCTGCCATGTATGTTTTACATAAACTCAGTAGGAAGTCACCCATCGGAGACATGCAGAGATGGGTGGAGGAGCCTCAGCACAATGCCAGATCTGAGTGATGACTCATTGAGGCTCCTGCAAAGGCTGGACTGGCCTCCGTTCCTAATTAAGATGCACACTTACTTCCAAATGGTCAGTTTTTACTTGTTCTACTGCTATTTCTGGTCACCAAATGTCTACGCCACCATTTCCCAAATTATATCCCACACAAAACTCATATTTGGAAAAACACAAGTAAATTTGTGTGTGTGTGTGTGAAAAGAAAAGTGGTTTATCAGATTTGTTTAGCAAACAGTGTTTTGTGCAGTCCCCCGTGGCAATGTTCAGGGTACATTATCCCATTAAAACGCGCTTGTGAAGTCCTGGAGTGGAGAAGCCTGATGAATTTTAAGATGCTATTTCTCAAACCAATATATATTTTCATGATATCTTTTATAAATGTCTCATGGAATACTATTTGAGAAATTCTGGTTTATACAAGTAAACGTACAAAAGTTGAGAGAACTGGTTTTTCATGTCAAAATGTGGCAAAGGTCATCTCTGCTCCTTATCAACATAGGCTCGCTTGCTATGAGAAGCAGTTTAGTATAGTGGTCAACAGATTTGGGGTCCAAATGACTGGGTTTGAGTGCTCCCCCCAACACCCATGAGCTGTCAGACCTTGGGAAAGTTCCTAAACTCCTCTGGACGCAGTGGGGACAATCACAGTATTGCCCCAGAGGACTGTGGGTAAATGGTCTGGTAGCAAATACAAGAGCTCAGTGCCTGGTACCCAGGGAACACAGGTAAGAGTTTGCTGTCTTCACCACTATCACTGACAGTATTCCACCACCATCTTTCACCCCTTCGCTCAGGTTCAGATTCTAGAAGTTGTTCTGCCTCTGTTTCCTTCACCCAGCTCCACGGCCATGCCCTCACCCTGTCCGGCTCCTGCTGTGAAAAGAAACATCTCCAGCAGCCCTAACCAGCTGCATCCTCTTTGCACCACGCTGGGGTCTCATGGCCTTTCCCGAGTTGTGTTCCCTGAACTCGGTCCCCCTCCACTGCGCCTCCTGCAACCCATGGCCAGTGAACCCACCAGTTGGGCAAACCGCTGTGTTCCAAGTGTGAAACAAGAGAGTTAGGTTTGCTTGCTTGCATTTTGCATTGGCGCGGGCAGCGCCCTGTGCGTGTGGTCTGTGGAAGGCTGCGCGTGCCCACCCTCAGGGCAGCAGCTGCACATTGCAGATTGCCTGCCTCCAAGCCGAGGGCGATTGCTTGCTGGAGAAGAGGGGTTTTTTCTGTCCAGACTGTTTGGCTGGAGAGTGCTGAGGCTGGTGGAGGCCTGTGAGTCTAGTCAAGCCAGGGAATGAGTTGGGGCTTGGGAGCCCTGGGAGAGAGGGAAGCAGTTTTCCCTGCCTGTTTGCTTATTTGCCATTATGAGACTCGAATGAACAGAATGGCCCAGCATTTTTTTTTTTTTTTTTGCCTCCACAGTTCCTTTACCATCTGCCCAAATCCAATGAGAACCGGTATGGCCATGGCAGCAGCCACTGGCCTTAAACCTGCCTCATGTTGCCTTCTTGGTGCCACCAGCTCCAGGGCTGTACAGTCGTTCCACCCTGGCACCAAGCTGGAAGAGCTCAAGGTTACCCTGCATTGCAAACCCTCACAAACCAGCCCAAACACACTTTCAAACCTCAGGCGTCTGTCACCCCAGCCTTTGCTTCTAGGATTCTTCCCACTGCAGGGACTCAAGTCCCCAAGTGGATTCCCAGACCCGGCTCAGCTCCTACACTGTCTCAGGGCCTTCCCCACTCACAACCAATCTCCTCTGATGCTGGACACTGAAGTGGGTTCTGGGAGGGAGGCGGGGGGCGGGGCAGAGCAGGGCTACAGCCCAGGGACCTGGGCTCGCCGCCCAGCTTCAGTCTATAGAGCTCGGATGGTGTGATTGGGCTGTGTAACCTTTCCGCCTCTCAGTTTCCTTGTTTGCAGACATAGGTTGCGGTCTCTCCACAGGGTTATTATAAGGTTTAAATAAAAACACCGTCGCATATTTCAGTTTTCTCCCAGAGCTCTCCTGTCTGCCATCTGCGGAGCTCCCCTTTGATGACGACGCCTCAGAAGGCAGGACGCGACACCGGAGTGGAGGCCAGGCTGTTGGACCTCCAGCCCAGCCCCCACACTTCCCCCATCAAGTCTCCTTAACATTCAGGTTCAGTGTAACCTCCGTCGGTGCTCCTTACACATTGAGGATCGATATAACCTTTCATTAGGACAAACAAAATAAATAAAATAAAATGAAAGAGCTATAGTCCAAAAACAGAAGAAGGAAACTACTGCCCAGGCAGTGCCGCGTCATCGGTAGAACACGCCCTGCTCACGCCGCCCTCTGCGATGGCCCTGATCTTTCCCTGTTTTCTGACAGTGTGTCTCTGTCCCCAGGTATGTTCTCTGTAGCTCAGCAGCATGGTCTGCATCATCTCTGAGAATGTAAGTACTTAGTACAAGGCAACCAAGCGTGGCCTGCTCCCCACCAATAGTTTCAGAAATCACCCTTTACAAGGTTAAGCCCACCAAGAGGCTCCTTTCCACTTCTCTGAGCAGGTGCTGGGCCCCCTATCTCCCCTCCCATCTGCTGGGAAAATGACTTCAGCCCAGCTCCATTCTTCCTCTCTCCCAGCTCCAAACGCCAGCCCGAGAATAGCCTCCCAGATCTATGTGTCCTTTAGCAGGATTCCAGGGATCATAGATATTAGAGATGAAGGAGGACAAAAATCTATTAGGACATCTTGTCCTCTCCCAGTGCAAAACCGTTTTGGCCTGAACATGTTCTAAATATTTGTCAGTCCTGGAATTAAAGACCTGAAGTGACAAGGCCCCTCAGGGGAGAGGTATTAAACCTCACTCTTAAAGATGATTTCTTTCACTGCCTTTTGTACCCTCATGTTTCACTGCTGAACCTCACCTCATTTTTTGTTAAAGTCCTTCTCGGTAGCCCTGCTGCAGTGATTGGGGACTACAGGAAGGCCACAGGGAGAGTCAGAAGAGGGCAGAGCTATCACTTAGTGGCCTGTGGGCCCCTTTGGCTCCGGGTAAGTAAAAGGTGGGCAAGGTAAGACACTGGCCTTCAGCTCCCACTTGTACCCTACAGAAAAGGCGTGCCCTGAATCGTGCAGATGTCCCGTTCCCATTCCGAGAGCCTGACTGCGTCTTGGCATTGTAGGGCCTATATCTGATGCCTTAAATTCCTACTATGCACAGATGTGTGGTCTGCCGTCTTCTGCAGAGTTACACTGCTCAAAGGAAACGTCCCCATCCACGAAAATGACTGAGCTCTCAGGGAACGGTTAAAATTGCTGAGGGCTCCCCTACTTGGGTTTCTATCCCTGCCTCACTCTTGATAACTCTGAGATCTTGAGGACATTCATACAGCCTCAGTTTTCTAATCTGTAAACTGGAGATGATAATGAAAGCCTGAGTTTCTAGGGCTGCTGTGAGATTTAAATGAGACAGAAAGTGTGAATTTAGCACACCTACTAACAGTTCAGTAAATGTCATTTGGAAGCTGCTTCACATCTCAATTCTATCGCAACACCCAGCCATCAGCGATGCCCTCACTTCCTGTCTACAAACTGCAAAGAGTCTCACTGGTCAAATGTTATTCACCTCTTTGCATTTTAGTTTTTCCTCTAATTGGCTTGCTACATTCTTTGAAGAGTTCATAGCTCTCTTGATGGTTAAATGTGGGAGAAAAAGAAGATCAATTAATCCTGTGTGGGTTAACTGTCATTCAGGGTCTGGGGGGGTGGGAGGAGGACACATACCTATTTCTGGGTTAACTGTCATTCAGGGTCTGGGGGCGGGGGAGGAGGACACATACCTATCTCTGGGTTAACTGTCATTCAGGGTCTGGGGTGGGGGACACATACTTATGGTGATGGGCAAAGATCTGCAGCGCCTAAGTTCCTCCTCAGGGAAGGGCTCACTGCCGAATGGGAGGCAGGTGGTCAGCAAACAGTACCCAGCCATCAGCTACTTCAAAAGGGTCTCAGCAACATAGAGCTACTTCCCAGGGGGTCCCTTCCTCCCTGGGAAGCCAGCATCTTGCAACTGAGTAAGGCAAGTTCATCAAAGCACTGTTATTTCAGCTCATCAAGAACAACCTTGATGCACAGCATCAATCCAAAGCTTCCTGGTGGCATGGGCAGTACTCTGCAAGGCCTGCCCCACAGTCCAGCTTCTCTTCTGCCTGGTCCTGCTTCTGCCCCTTCTTTTCACACGCGCCGATGCCTAATAAACATGCTGCACCCCAGAGTCCATCTCATCACTGCTTCCCCAGAACCCAATCTACCACACACATGTACACACATGCCCGATCACTTCTAAAGCCTCAACAAGCCTTCACAACTGTACCTTTTTAAACAGAAAGCAGTCCAGGCTGCTCACGAGGAAGACCCACTTTGCATTAAAATCTATAGGTTTCATAGGGTCAGAGGATCTATAAAGTTGGGAAGGATTATCAATTCTATTTTTAATGTATCTGTATTTATAAAGAAGGGGCACCAAGAAAAAAGATAGATCACACAATCTTTAAACAGGTTTCTGACTCCTTGAGCACTTTCCATAGTATCTGTAAGTTCTAAAATAATGTTGGAGCTTGGAGAATTTATAAAAATAATAAATGACTCCTTTGTGTTAACACTTAATAATTTTTCTTCTGAAATGCCCATAGTGCTCATGTTTAAAAGTCTATTAGGGAATTAGGTACTGAAACAGAAAGATGAGCCTTCGCTAAGGTGCCCACCTGGCTATTATCTAATGATGATGTCATAGCACGTGCTGGTGTTCTGGCTGACTAAGGGGCTCTAAGGTGCGGTGCCATAGAAAGTTCTCCCAGAAAAGCAGCATTTCAAAGCTGACTCCTTGCATCCCCAGGAGCAACAAAATATCTGGGAATGACACCATTTCAGAGTCCTTATCTTTCAGCCTTTACCCTTCGTACTTAGCAATAACCATCACTCTTCACGGCTTTATATTCCTCTTTGCTCAAGTATCACCTGATCCTCAATGGAATATATTCTTTTATCACACAAATTGTATGCAGGAAAGTGCTCCCACATATGAAGGTCAGACTCATGCCCCTAAGTAGGTGAATTCCATTCAAGCTGACATGTACAGTTGTTTGTTAAGAAAGAAGATCCTGCCATTGTGAAATGCATATGAAAATGATGAGATGCTGCATTCAGCGTGAGCTGTGTCTAAGCTACCATCTAACTGAGGCAAAGCTATTAAGACTCCACTCTGAGTGGTAGCCAGCATACTACCCTAGGCCTCCAACTCGCAAATATATGCAGACATGAGAGAGAGCCAGATGCTGGGAATCTTGTTTCTTAAACTTTTCAACAACATGGACCCAGGGGACCATGTGGAAAGAATGACAAAAAGCATGTGTTTACTAACAGGAAGCTAGATCTTTCCCAATCCAGAGCAGAAGATCTAAAACTTTTCAGGTCTCTAAAAGAATGATGTTAGCATTGTTTTAAAAAATAACAATGAATTATTCTGAAATGATCAGATATAATATATGACTAGCTCTAAGAATGAGAGATGCATTGTTTCTCCAGAGAAGGAAAAAGCCTCATTCAAGTTGGGACAGAGTTCAGCAGTGTTATAAGAATAGATGCTAGGCACACAGAAGCTACCTTTGACTTTAGTTCCTTAAAATAAATTATACATGCACAACTGTAGGTACACACCGCTTTAAAGATAAGCCATGCTAGTGGGCTTTTCATACAATTTTAATTAGGTATATGTTTTTCAAATGTTGTTTGAAATTCCCTGCTAGGACAAAAGGCTAACATGAAATCTCCTGCATCCTGGCAGCTAACTTAATAAAAATTAGAAAGGGGAAGCCCTGTTCCCTGAAAGGGGAACGTCTTAACATAAAACATGCATTATTTCCACGTAAGTTGCAAAAGTAAAGATGTTGGCTTTAGCATCTAAGCAGGTGGCAACTGTCACTTTTCATTATCAGTGGAAAATGTTTTAACTGGAAAACTCCCTAGCACATTTTGATGTGGTAACCCTTCCTGTTTATCAACATCTGCCTTAATTCATAATTTGTAGCTTCATTAACACTATGTTGAGCCAATGGTTTTGAGTGCATTTTCTTTCTTTTTTTTTCCAGTACTGTCTCATTTAAATGAAGCCCGAGCTCAGAGTAACCCTGAAAGACCTAAAATGGGCTCTCCAGTAAAAATGTGCACCTATCCGTAAATTCCCTGGCGGCTGTGACGTCTGGTGAGTCACCTGTAGAGGGAGCTAAAACGGCTGAGCTGTTAGAGTTAATGAGCTGAGCAAGCTCAGACTCTCTGATCAGACAGGTCAGGCATGGGAAGTATTGGCCGTCACCATGAAACTTTGTTTCAAATATTAATTAAAAATGAGTCCCTTCTCTGCTCAGCTCCTGCACTCACCACCACAGACACCCAGACACTCGGGGAAACAAGTGAAGGGAAGGACTCACTCACATCTGAGAAAAGAAACCTTGGACGTGTGACTAGCCACAAGCAAGAGTCTTCCTGCATTTGTACATGTTTTGGTGCAACAACAAAAGAACACAGGGCAAGGGAGGCAGAGTGCCATCACCATCCGATTTTATGTTCTAATCCATTCAGACCCCACCAAAGCTCCTTTATGAGAGTCACTTGGATTACGACCAAAGGTGTTTTCTACTTCTAACAGTCTTCTGGTCTCATTCATTCACAGGGGCTCAGCAAACCAAAAACCAGCCATGGGCGTGGGGTCCTTTCCATCCTGGATAAAAATGAAGTGATGATATTCTGGTGCAGGACCAGATGGCCCTCCTTAGGTCCTGGGACAAGAGTAGCTTGGCTGAGTCCAGACCATCAGCGGATGTGTGTTCGGACAATGTAGACTCTAAAGTTGAGGATCATGGCAGTGGAGGAAGTGGTTGTCATTCTCATAGCTCAAAAATTATAATAGCTCTTTAATTATTAGTTAACCAAAACTTTCATGGCTCATTCACAACTAGTTAAATGTCAGTTAAAATGTATTTAATATGAATCATAAAGATTAGAGGTAGCAATTTATAGAGCATTTCTTACATGTCAGCTCTATACTAAGTGTTTTATAGACATTATTGCACTTGATTCTTCCAACCTCTACACAAGGAACCTATTTTTAAAAAATTCTTTTTATTTTATTCATTTTAGAGAGGAGACAGAGAGAGAGAGAGAGAGAGAGAGAGAGAGATAGAGAGAGAGAAAGAGAGAAAGGGGGAGGAGCTGGAAGCATCAACTCCCATATGTGCCTTGACTAGACCAGTGCAGGGTTTTGAACTGGCTACCTCAGTGTTCCCAGGTCGATGCTTTATCCACTGTGCCACCACAGGTCAGGCGGAACCTATTTTTAAACCTATTTGACAGATAAGGTGACTATGAGAGGCTAAGTAACTTAGCCAAAATTAAACAGTTCACAAGTGCCAGACCTGGGGTTCAAACCAGGTGTGGCTAACTCCAAGACCATTCGATTAGTGATATTCCCAGTCCTCTCTACATTGTGGAGAATGTAGAGAATTTCACCCAAAATCAGGCATACTAAATGCATTTATGTTCTCAATAGACAACAATGCTTTGCTAAAAACTATACAAAGTATCACCATCAAAAGTTGCCACTTCTACTAGAATGTACATTAGTCCCTAACGGTGCTCCATTTACTATCACACTAGTTTCTTCAGCAAGGTATTATATTTAAACTGCAAGTTTAAAGTTTCTACAAGCTTCTAACATGAAAATTAGACATTGGAGTTCTTTTATAAACAAACTAGTAGGATCGTTCCAATTAAGAGAAAAAAAGCAGTCACACATATCTGTAGAACTGATTCTAATCTACACCTTAATCTTGTTTTAATATACACTTGCATGAGCCAGCTTAGACAGAGATAAGATCCACTCAGTAGAACCATATTAGTTTTTCATAAGTATTTTAATTAAAAAACTGCTATACTGAATAGCTTCTGCAAAGCACATGTGAATGACTTAATGTGTAGCACAGTCCTGGTCTCTAACCAATGGCCCTCCAATCAGCCACATGCCTTCCCCTTAAGGAAAGTGTGAGGCCTTCAATGCAAGGTTTGTTTATTTATTTATTTATTTATTATTTTAAACTTTTGAATGGTGCTTTGTTTTAAAGTAGAGAATATAGCAAGGACATGAACTACCAAATAGTACTAACACCATTACCAACAGTGGTTGGCATTTATAGCACACCTACCATATACCAAGAAATATGCTCCACCGTTTGCTTGTATACTCATTTTTTTCAGTAGCCTCATAGGCTATTATGATCCTCATTTTACAGTCAAGGAACTGAAGACTCAAGAAATGTACATATCTCAATGTAGACACTGTAAACTTCAGAGGAAAGATTCAAACCCAAGTTTAGTGAATTTCATAGCCCATAATTTTTATCATTGCAGTAACACATACTTAAATTATACCATTTTACAACAAAGTGTCATCTTTGGTGTACCAAATACTCTATAAATACTTCTAGGTATCAAGCTCAAAGCTTAATCTAAGTTGACTAAGTCTTTAATATCATCATGAAGACATGTTGTATTCAATTGGAGAAAAAATAATTTCTAGTTTCCAGATGGAGAATAATTTCCATGAACATACTTTTATTTTCATCATTTTCTATTATGTGGGAGTGTGAGACAGGAAGAAAGAGAGAGAGATCCCATTCCTCTCGTGTTATGCTGGAATTTACCAGAGATAGTCAAAATTAAATACATAATTTTCATACAACATCAAAATAAAATTACATTTATAGAGTCCACAGAAGTCATGGAATTCCAGTGCTCCTTCCCTGAAATTCCACACTCCTGCCACAATTCACATTCCATCAGTAGATAAAGTCATTGGAGCTAATTAGTCCCTGGAAAAAGAAACACAAAGAACTGACTCCTAAACCCCCCAAAATACCACCACCAACAAATCATTTGGGCCATTGGGTAGTTCGAATACATGAAAACTGTGAAGTAAATTAATTAGCTTTGCATCGACTGGTATCAAAAGTCATTAGCCCTGCACTGCAAGGAAATCCCGGGAAGCCTGAGAGGTGTGAAAGAGGAGGCTGTGAAGGAAATCAATTCTGCCCTTGAACGTGGATGCTTTAAAGGGTCCCTGCTGTATAACATGCCCAGAAACATTCTGGGGGAAAGAACCTACAAATTTCTATCTGCCACATATGTCACTAAACACAAACACGTCTGGTAAATAATTGAAGCTCAGTTTCAGGACATCACTCTGGTATGCTCACATTGCATGTGCTAAAGAATAAGGAGAGGAAGGCAAAGAGGGCAGGTTTCCCCGGCGAGCTTCTGCTTGGCGTCCCACACACCAATGAGATCATTGCTCTGCCTCAAGAAAGGGTCACATCGTTGTGTCAGGGAGTCCAGGCATTGCATCATAGATTCAGCATACCTGGCTTCCTTTTCTTTGATCTACAGAGCCCTTCTTTCCATGAGTCCACACACCATGCAGGGCATAATCCATAATCCTCAAAACAATTTTGTGGTGATTTTTACAGATTTAGAAACTAAGGGCTAGGGACAGAGAATATAGCTTATCACATGGCACAAAGCTACTAAGTGGTAGAATAGGATTTGAACCCAGGCCCAAGAAACACTAGAGCCTATAGTATTACCATACAAGGATCCTTCTCTAAATAACACTCATATTGGCGAGAAAGGGAGCAGGCTCTGAGGGATTTGGTATTAATCCAAAGGAGACTAAGGAGGGGCAGCAAGATGGCAATGGAGAAGGCGGACATTCCAACTTTCACCTCCCAGAACTAAAGTGGATTACAGCTTAATTTTAAGAACAATCTTTGGACTAAACCAAGAGGAGCCTATAACCAAAGATCACCGAAGAAGCCACACTGAGACTGGTAGGAAAAGTGGGAATGTGGAGAGGGCTGCTTAGCTCCCGGGAGTGAGTGGTGGCCTAGAGGGACTCATATGGTGGGGTGGATTTCCCAAAGAGGGAAGGGTCCTGGGTCCCAGGACTGGAGCCCCAGCCTGCAGTCCCAGAGCCTAGAAGAGGCATTTGGACAGTATTTAGCTGCGAAACAAGTCAGGATACTGTTTGCGAGAAAGAGACAGATTTTTCAGACCCAGGATTCTTCTTAAAGGGACCACGCAGAAAACTTCTTTCACAACCACTCACCCGGGGATCTGGGGGACGGGGTGAGCTGAGAGGACTGGAGTTGCATGAAGAGAGTGTAATCTAGAAGGCACAGGGAGAAACATTTTGAGGGACAGCCACCCTAACTCTTGGGCTGAGGTACTCCCCAAATCTAAAGTGAATATTTTCCTAGAACCAGCAATACCAGCAAAGGGAAGCAGGTCACCAGCCAAACAGAAGCTCTCCTGCTACATTCAGAACAAAGAGTAGCTTAGAAGTAGGGAGCCATCAGGAATACAGTATTGAGTGCTGAGGTCTGACCTACATTGTCACCCCCACACTGCTGAGTGCTCGCCAGAGGGCGGGCAGCAGTGGCAGTAGGACGCGAGAGCATGGTCTCATCTGCAGGGGCAGAGGCAGAAGGGCCAGTAGTGGCTGCGGGCTGGGTGAACGAGTGCAGTCCCACCTATGGGGGGAGATGCCGGGGCTGGCCATGGCTGTGGATGGGGCGTGCAAACAGCAGCTCTGGGCTGGACTGCATTCACCCGGTCCTGCCTACAGTCCCACCAGTGGGAGTAAGGTGGAATCCAGGGCACTGGCCAAGGCTTGCTGCCAGGTGCGCGAGCGCAGTCCTGCCCATGGGGGCAGGGTGGAGGCCAGGGGCCAGCCGCAGCAGAGTCCGGGGCAGGAGCGCAGTCCCACCCATGGAGGTGATGTGGAAGCCACAGCAGCTGCAGCGGCAGGCTGTCACCAGCAACGCCCAAGCCCAAATACCCAAGGTGGAGGCAGTGGTGATGGCAAGCCTACAGGCAGACCACATGTTGGGAACACAGAGGCCACACCCATTGGACTCCTGTGGGCACAACCTTCTGAGGGCTAAAAAAGAAGAAAAATATAAAAAAAAAGAAGTCTGGATAGAACAATATCTGAGGCTAAGGGGCAAGCCACATCTAATACCTTACCTAACCCCTGATTTATAGTACTGAGCCCAACATGTAGCCATCAATAAGAGATGACAGAAAGTGGATCTCAGGGAACCTGAACATTTAGACAAACTTCCCCCAGGCCAACAGTAGATAAAAGTCAGCCTAAGAGTTCAGTTGATATTAACAATGACACCTGGGCTCAGCAGAGGCAGCCACAGACTCTGGATCTTTTGTTGCTCCCCAAAGGTAGATAAGGGTAAGTCATAGGCAACAACCCCCCACTGTTCTGCACCAGGCTCTGGCCAAGAAGGACTAGGGAGGGCACATTCAGAGGCCAGATACGGAGAGCATCAGTTCAGGACCTAACAACCCTTCTTAGAGTGATATCTTAAGGAAGGGCTTCTCCCACATGACTCAGTTAAGATATAGAAAACACCAATACAAATAGCAAAAAGAACAGTAACCAGACTAACAGCCCACAGCAGTTTACAAAGAGAAGCTGATGTCAACCCAAGAAGACCTAGAAACAATACAACTGGAAACTGGAGGGAGAAAATACCAACACTAGACTCAGCTAGCTACACAAACAATACATCCAAAGAGGGAGTCTATACACAGACAAAATGGGAAGGCAAAGAAATGCAACCCAAATGAATGAAAAGAGAAATACCCAGAAAAATATATGAATGAGATGAAAATAACCAAATTGCAGATTATAAAATAATGATGGTTAGGATGCTCAAAGATCTTAGAGCAACAATGGATGGACATAATGAGAACCTAAATAAAAAGATAACAAGCCTCAAAATGGACATTGAAATAATAAAAAAGAACCAGTCAGAAATGACAAATACAATACCAGAAATGACCACACTAGAAGGAATAAAAAACAAGATGGATGAAACTGAGGATCAAATCAGCAATTGAGAGGACAAAATAAATGAAAGCATTTAGAGGACAAAATAAATGAAAGCACAGAAGCAGAGCAACAAAAAGAAAAGAGGCTCATAAAGTCTGAGGAAACTATAAGAGAGCTCTGTGACAACATGAAGAGAAACAACATTTGCATCATAGGGGTTCCTGAAGGAGAAGAGAAAAATCAAGGGATAGAGAACCTGAATGAAGAAATCATAGCTAAAAACTCCCCTAAATTGATGAAGCAGAAAGTCACACAAGTTCAAGAAGCACAAAGAGTCCCATCAAGGACAAACCCTAAGAGGCCTACACCAAGACACATCATAATTAAAATACCAAAATTAAGGGATAAAGAAAGAATACTAAAAGCTGCAAGAGAAAAGCAGTCAATTACCTACAGAGGAGCCCCCATAAGGATGACATCTGACTTCTCAACAGAAACATTAGAGGCCAGAAGGGAATGGCAAGAAATATTCAAAGTAATGCAGAAAAAGAGCCTACAACCAGAACTTCTATATCTAGCAAGGCTGTCATTTAAAATTGAAGGAGAAATAAAAAGCTTCCCAAACAAACAAAAAAAAAACAACAACTCAAGGAATTCATTACAACCTAACAAATACTATAAGAAATGTTAAGGGACCTGTTGTAAACAGAACAAAGAGGAAAAAAATCTAGAAAAAGAGGAATGTAGATTTAAAGAATAAAATGGCAATAAACAACTACATATCAATAATAACCTTAAATGTAAATGTAGTAAATGCTCCAATCAAAAGACATACAGTAGCTGAGTGGATTAAAAAACAGGACCTGTACATATGCTGTATACAAGGGACCCACCTCTAAAAAAGAGACAAATAGAAAGTGAAGGAATAGAAAAATATATTTCATGCAAATGAGAATGAAAATAAAAGCTGGGGTAGCAATACTTATATATAAAAATATAGACTTTAAAACAAAGGCTACAGTAAGGGATAAAGAAGGTCATTACATAATGATGAAGGGAGCAATCCAACAGGAAGATATTACCATTATAAATATCTATGTGCCTAACATAGGAGCACCTAAATATAAAAAGCAGATTTTGATGGACAAAAAGGGTGAGAGAAAAAGCAATACTATAATAGTAGAAAACTGCAATACCCCACTAACAGCGCTGGATAGATCCTCCAGAAAGAAAATTAACGAAGACACAGCAGACTTAAAGGACACACTAGATCAGTGATGGGCAATATTTTGAGCTTGGCGTTTCAAAATTTGCCAAAAAACCGAGCATAACTCAGGTGGTGTGTCACTTTGAGAAAAATGGCCTAACTGGAAGTCCCAGAACTAGATGCTCTATGCCAGAGTTCTGTTGATTTGGCCTACAGACCTCTGGCATAGAGTGTCTGCACTACAGCAAATGTTTTATCCTCAGCTACTACACCTGGCCGCGCAGGGGCCAAAGATGAAACATCCTTCTTGGCATGCGGCCCCATACTTCTCTGGTATGCGGCCGCATGTGGCCACGTGTCATCGAAAATGGCTAAACGTGTCAGTGCTGACACGTGTCATAGGTTCGCCATCATGGCACTAGATCAACAGGATTTAATAGATATCTTCAGAACCTTTCATCCTAAAGCAGTAAAATATACATTCTTTAAAAGTGCTCGTGGTACATTCTCTAGGATAGAACACATGTTAGGACACAAAACGAGTCTCAATAAATTTAAAAAGATTGAAATAATATCAAGCATCTTCTTGGATCACAATGGCATGAAACTAGAAATCAACTACAATAGAAAAACTAAAAACACTCAAAACTTGGAAACTAAATAGCATGTTATTAAATAACAAATGGGTCAACAATGAGATCAAGAAAGAAATAAAAAATTTCCTTGAAACAAATTAAATTAACACACAACAACTCAAAATTTATGGGACACTGCAAAAGTAGTCCTGAGAAAGAATTTCATAGCATTAGAGACATACTATAAGAAGTTAGATGAAGCTCAAATAAATTTGACCCTGCATCTAAAGGAACTAGAAAAAGACCAGCAAGAAAAGCCCAGAAGAAGTAGAAGGAAGAAAATAACAAAGATCAGAGTGAAAATAAATGACATAGAAGCTAAAAAACAATAGAGAGGATCAATGAAACCAAGAGCTGGTTCTTTGAAAAGGTAAACAAGATTGACTAGCCTTTAACGAGACTCACCAAGAAAAAAAGAGAGAGGACTCAAATAAATAAAATTAGAAACGAGAGTGGAGAAGTGACAACTGACAAAGCAGAAATACAAAGGATTGTAAGAAAATACTATGAAGAACTGTACGCCAAAAAATTAAACAACCTAGGTGAAATGAACAAATTCCTTGAAACATAGAATCTTTCAAAACTCAATCTAGAAGAATCAGAAAACCTAAACAGACCGATTACAACAAATGAGATTGAAACAGTTATCAAACAGTTCCCAACAAACAAAAGCCCTGATCCAGATGGCTTCACAGGTGAATTCTCCCAAATACTCTAAGAAGAACTAACTACTATCCTTCCCAAGCTATTTTCAAAATTCAAGAGGAGGAAATACTTCGAAACTCCTTTTACAAGGCGAGCATAATTCTGATTCCAAAACCAGGCAAAGACAATAAAAAGAAAGAAAACCATAGGCCAATATCCCTGATGAATTTAGATGCTAGAATTCTCAACAAAATATTAGAAAACCAGATCCATCAATACATGAAATAATCATACATCATGATCAAGTAGGATTTATTTTGTGGAGGCAAGGCTGGTATAATATTTACAAATCAATCAATGTGATTTATCACATAAACAAAAGGAAGAATAAAAAACACATAATAATATCAATAGATGCAGAAAAAGCATTCGATAAAATCCGGAACCCATTTATCATCAAAACTCTCAGCAAAGTGGGAATACAGGGAACATACCTCAACATATTAAAGGTCTTCTATGGCAATCCTACAGCCAATATCTTACATAATGGGCAAAAATTAAAAGCAATCCCCTTAAGATCAGGAACAAGGTAGAAGTGCCTCCTTTCACCACTCTTATTCAACATAGTTCTGGAAGTCCTAGCTATTGCAATCAGACAAGAAGAAGAAATAAAAGGCATCTAGATTGGAAAAAAAGAAGTAAAACTATCATTATTTGATGATGATATGATACTGTACATAGAAAATCCTAAAGTTTCTGTCAAAAAACTACTGGACATGATAAATAAATTCAACAAGGTGGCAGAATATAAAATTAATATTCAGAAATCAGAGCCATTTTTAAATTTTATTTTTTATTTTATTCATTTTAGAGAGGAGACACAGAGTGAGAGAGAGAGAGAGAGAGAGAGAGAAAGAGAAAGGGGGGAGGAGCTGGAAGCTCAACTCCCATATGTGCCTTGACCAGACCAGTGCAGGGTTTTGAACTGGCGACCTCAGTGTTCCCAGGTCGACGCTTTATCCACTGCGCCACCACAGGTCAGGCCAGAGCCATTTTTATAAACCAACAATGAACTGTCTGAAAGAGAAATTAAGAAAACAATCCCCTTCACTATTGCAACAACAACAAAAGTAAAGTACCTAGGAGTAAATTTAACCAAGGAGGTTAAAGACTTGTACTTGGAAAATTATAAAACATTGATAAAAGAAATCAATGAAGATACAAACAAGTGGAAGCATATACCATGCTCATAGGAAGAATAAACATCATTAAAATGTCTATATTACCCAAAGCAATCTATAAATTCAATGCAATTCTTATTAAAATATCAATGGCATACTCAAAGATATAGAACAAATATTACAAAAATTTATATGGAACTAAAAAAGAACACGAATAGCCTCAGCAATCTTGAAAAAGAAGAATAAAGTGGGTGACATCACACTTCCTGATATCAAGTTATACTAAAAGGCCATTGTACTCAAAACAGCTTGGTACTGGCATAAGAACAAACATATGGATCAATGGAACAGAACAGAGAACAACTTTATGCACAACTTTATGGACAATTGATATTTGACAAAGGAGGAAAGAGCATACAATGGAGTAAAGTCAGCCTCTTTAACAAATGGTGTTGGGAAAATTGGACATCTATTTGCAAAAAAAAAAAAAAAATGAAACTAGACCACCAATTACACCATTCACAAAAATAAACTCAAAATGGATAAAAGACTTAAATGTAAGTCATGAAACCATAAGCATCTTAAAAGAAAACATAGGCAGTAAGCTCTTTGACATCTCTCGCAGCAATGTATTTGCTTATTTACTTCCACGGATAAGTGAAATAAAAACAGGATATACAAATGGGACTATATCAAACTAAAAAGCTTTTGCACAGCTAAAGATAATATGGACAAATAAAAAGACAAACCACACAATGGGGGAACATATTCGACAATACATCTGATAAGGGGTTAATAACCAAAATTTATAAAGAACTTGTAAAATTCCACACCAGGAAGACAAACAATCCAATCAAAAAATGGGCACAAGAAATGAATTGACACTTCTCCAAAGAGGACATACAGATGGCTAATAGGCAAATGAAGAAATGTTCAACATCACTAATCATTAGAGAAATGCAAATTAAAACCACAATGAGATACCACCTCACACCAGTCAGAATGGCGCTCATCAGCAAAACAACACAGAACAAGTGCTGGCGAGGATGTGGAGAAAAGGGAACCCTCTTGCACTGCTGGTGGGAATGCAGACTGGTGCAGCCACTGTGGAAAACAGTATGGAGATTCCTCAAAAAAATAAGAAATGGAACTGCCTTTTGACCCAGCCATTCACTTTTAGAAATATATCCTAAGAACAGCAAATTACTGATTCAAAAGAGCAAATGCACTCCCATGTTTATGGCAGCATTGTTTTACAATAGCCAAGATCTGGAAACAGCCCAAGTGTCTGGCAGTGGACGAGTGGATTAAAAAGCAGTGGTACGTATACAGAATGGAATACTATGGGGCCGTGAAAAAGATAGAAATCTTACCTTTTGCAACAACATGGATGGACTGGAAACTATTACGTTAAGTGAAATAAGCCAGGCAGAAAAATAAAAATATCATATGACCTCACTCATTTGAGGAATCCAATGAACAATGTGAACTGAGGAATGCAATAGAGGCAGAGGTGGGATCAGAGGGACCAGAGGGAAAGTAGACAGAGGGAAAGGAGATGAGAGGATGGGATCAGAGAAGGAAAAGAGATTGGTGAAATTATATATACATAACACAGCGTTATAGAGAACAGGACAGCAAATCCTGGAGGGAAAGGGGAGGGTGTTGGAGGAGAAGGGCTAGGGAGATATTGAGGGGAACATGGAGTTGGGGGCTATATTCAGTGGCACACTTGAATTTATGTAAACACAATAAATTTAACTCAATAAAAATTAATTAATTAAAGGAGACTAAGAAGGTAATGCAGCTTGGTCTTTGCCATTGGTACTTCCCTGAAGGGGGAGAATGGTCTCTGCTAGAATCCTTACACTGACAGGGAGCTTTCTACCTCATATCACTATAGACCTGGTTATTCACAAGACTTCAGTGTGCCTTCCCATTACTTACATGGAGTGATCCTGTCATGGTCTCTAAAGCAGTTTGACCGCTAATCAGTCCTTGGATCCATAGTAACAACTATAACAGTAAATCATATCTTCCCTTGTAGGAGTCCTTGTGAAAACTCAGTGAGTGCTAAATGGGGACTGGCACGTGGTTAGCATTTGTTCATTGTTACTTATAAAAATTTTTCTGATTTTACTAAGTACTTTTTAAGCATACAATAAGCACTCCTAAACACCACATAGAAAACAAAAGCTCTGACCCTGACAATAACCTTCATCTATCTATTGTACCTCCACCATTTTATCACATTGTCTCCCCATTCAAAGTAATCATCTTGAGTCCCAGGTTCATCATTTCTTTGTCTGATTTTATGGAGTTTGTCTGTTATGTTGTCTTAGTGTGATCTTTAATCTTGTGTGATCTTTATCAGCATATGTTTTCCCCATTTAATATTTTATTGATAAGAAATACAACTGAAGAACAATGAAACACTACATATTAAAACCTGAACCTATATTAGAAAATAGCCTCAAAATTAATGAACTGAATGTCAATCTTATGTACATAAAAATGAGCAAAATAAGTCCATATTTATGAAAGAAAATCTATCACAAATGTAAGAGCAAAAACTTATAAAACAGAAAACAAATATTTTCTAGAGAAAAGAAATAGTCAAAAATTTGTTCTCTGGAAAAATTCAAAACAGATAAACCTTTGGCAAGACTGAACAAAAGAAAATGAGGGGAAAAATATTTTCAATGAAAAGATGAACATAAACACAACTAAAATAATATAAATAACTAATATAAATAACTATGTCACTAATTTTTCTTTCTTTTACTTAGAGGTAGGGAGGCAGAGTAACAAACTCTGGCATGTGCCCTGACCAGGATCCACCCAGCAAGCCTTCTACAGGGCATTGCTCTACCCATCTGGGGCCAAAGCTCTGTTGCTTGGCAACCTAGCTACTTCAGTGCCTGTGGAGAGGCTATGGAGCTATCTTCAGCACCAGGACCAACTGGCTTGAATCAAGCCATGGATGTGGGGGGAGGAGGGAGAGGGGGGAAAGAGAGAAGGGTAGGGGTGGAGAAGCAGATGGTTGCTTCTTCTGTGTGCCCTGACCTGGAATCTAAACCAGAACTTCCACATGCCAGGCTGAGGCTCTAAGACTGAGCCAACCAGAGGGGGTCTCATTTTTTAAATTTAGATGAAATGGACAAATACCTAGAAATGCATAATTTAACAGAACAGACATAAAAATAAGAAAAAGCTTATAGAGTCCTGTGACAATTAAAGGCATGGAAATAGTAGTTAAAAATATTTCTGCAAAGAGAACGTCACACCAGATGGTAGTACAGGCAAGTTTTCTAAATTTTCAATTTTATGTGAACTTTTCCAGATGATGAAAAACAGAGCTTATTCCTCACTGATTGTATCAGGTCAGTATAAACCTTTCATCAAGATCAGATGAAAGCACTACAAGAGAGGAAAATTACAGACTTAATTCACTCATAAATATAGATACATGTCCTTCTTCTTAGTAGTGTTCTCACTTGTTATCCATAAGAAAATTTATTTTCAATGCACAAGTAACAGCTAACTTTATAGAAAGATTATATTAGCTTTGGAATGTACCATTTTCCTACCTGTATGATGTGGAAATGTTATCTAACCTAAAATTTAGTCTCCTTCATTGCAAAACGGTGTTTCATAACTTTATCTAATTCTGTGAGAATTAATGAGATACATAATATAAATCCCTTAGCTCAGTGTCTGGAAGTTCCAATAAGCAACAATAAGTCGTAGTAACTACCTACCAAGTGCTTAGATACTTTATTGAGAAAAATTAGACAAAACACTCTTTTAATGCTCCTAACCTCCCTGAGAGGTAGAGAGTACTCTTCCCACTTAAAATAATTGAGTCAAGAAGAATTTCAACAACTTGCCGAAAGTCACACAACTTGTAAAAAGCTGAGCTAATACAACCATGTGCAGTGCAAATGCTGGTGCTCAGTGAGCACTTCCCACGTGGAGGCAATTTCCATAGTTGCTTTTGGGGACACAGTGCTTCCTCTGAGAGGCACTCTAGTTCCTTCCATGAATCATGAAATGTGTTCACCTTTCGGGGAAAGGTAGTTTTCAAGTTGGGGTTTGATTTGTGACATGCGAGATTAAACTACAGCATTTCTAATGGGAAGGTTTGGAGGGCAGGGGTGAGTGGCACACTGTCAGTTATCTGTCCCTGCGTGGGGAACCTTCAACACTAATGAGATCAGACATGTCATGCCAGTTCCCTCTACTTCTGCCATAGATTTTAGGTCAGAAGAATTTTTTATTTTTTATTTTTAACATTCTGGCCACTTCTCTGCCCATCTGGAACTCTCTGCCAGGTTTTTGAGATATAAGAATTATGATAATTTACCTTAGGTAGTGCTTGTGGCTCTATTCCATTATGGTTATTAATGATGTTGCCAATAATCCATTTCATATTTTCATAGGAAGAAATTATTTACACAAACAAACAATCTAGGAAAATGAATGAGAGTTCTCAATTGGGGGAAGAGGTGAGTGGCAGGGTACTTATGAGGCCTGGGGACTCCGCTGACTTAAAAAATCAGTGGAGAAGATAGAGTGTTCCACTGCAGTCTTTCCCCAGGGAAGCTTGCCTATTGATTAGACACAAAGAACCAACAAAGATCTAAGAATCAATCTGCTCTCTGAGTGTGGAAAACACCACCACTGTTAAAGATCACACATGACATCATGTATAACTATGCCAAGCAAAGTGATTTTTCTGTGTCTTAAGAGGCTTGATGCTTGTCTTGTATGACTAGAACTTGGGAAACGAAACCAACAAGAATGTGTTTCTCACCATTTATGTTCATACTGAAACTGGAAACTATGAATGTTGTCATATTTTTAAAAAATCTTTGTATGGAAACAAGATGGCGAAAGAGCCCATTGAACAAGCCTGGAGACAGAAAGATTTTGAGCTGAACCTTCAGGCCCCACCTGCCTGTCACCTGACACCACCGCCCATACCATCCAGCTCCTCGTTTTCTCGAGGGTCAGAGCTGAAGGTCAAGTTGGCTCCGCTGAATGTTATTAAATGATGTGTATTTTCAACTATACTTACACACAGCCTTAGAGAGGGGTAGGTAATGCTGAGAGAGTTAAAGGAAGTGGATGGAGAAGAAATATTTGCTCATGCAATACAGATGCAACAGTGTTGTGTAAGGCAGATGGGAGTTCCCCACATCTACCTGTCAGTAGAGAGGCATGAGATTCCCTTCCTCACCCACCTCCCCTTCTCTTTTCCTCCTAGAGAGAGATGATGGCATCAAAGGCAGGCGCCTTTTGGTGGCTGAGTGGTAATGTCAGCATGTACGGTAGCTGAAGCAGGAGGGCAGTGTGGGGAGGGGGTGGCATGCAGAGTGGTGGTGCAGTGTCTGGTGTCTGAGGAGGTGGAGCAGAGAAGACCTCAGGGGCAGAGGTGGTGGCCAGGGAAGGGTTACAGGTCATTGAGGAGAATGCTTACACTGAGCAAATATGTAGAAGATAAGGAGAGTGTAGTTTCTCACTGTCTGCAAAGGTATCTTTAAACATGTAAAAGGGAAAAAGATTTATTTGAATTGGTATGAACTCATAGCAGGGAGCATATGCACACACACAGATATGATAATAAATGTATATGTATACATATGCATCTGTTTTCTAGCTTGGAGTCATTGTGCAAAATCCATCCATCCATCTAGCATTGGAGTCAGCAGGCAAAATCTGTACAGGTCTATGGTGGGGAGGGCGGTACTCCATCTGTGCCAATTCCCCGACGGGGAGGGTTTACATGATAGAAACAGGAAGGGGCCAGTGTTTGGGGAAGGTAAAGGTTCATATTTAGGTTTGATCAAGGATCATGTCACAAAAAGAGTATCTATATTTATTTGCGAGAGGAGAGAAAATAAATGTATTAATGTTAAATGTTAGGTAATCTGATAAAAGATATTTGATAGTTCTTGAAACTGTTCTGTAAGTTTGAAATAACTTCAAGATGAAAAGAAATACTAAAAGTGCTGAGCTCTGAAAAGAAGAAAACAGTTTAGGTTTCAGGGGAAATTATATTATATATGATTAGAATCCCTCTGTACAGTCTAAGAAATATGGATCCTGAAGAAGACCCTGCACTGAGAAGTCATAGCAGGGATGCAAGGGAGAGGAAGTGGCCTGAGTGAAGAAAAGGAAGACTCAGTAGAAGGCCGGAAGGGGCGGGTGATAGGGTTTGTGTGTAAGAAAAGAAAAATGATTGACTGCTAGGTATTAAGAGAGCACACACAAGCAAAGAACTGCCATAGGGAATAGAACACATGGGAAAAGAAGACTGTTAGAGAAGTCGAATAAATATTGGAGAGTAACATTATTCTTCTATTATTCCACAACACTGCCAATAACATCCACTGAACACCACCCAACAGACGCATGAGTGTTACCTTGTTTGTGAGTTTGATTTAATAAGGGAGAGGCTGATTGGAAGACAAGTGCTGCAGGAGCTCAGCGCAGACCGGAGTGGACAGGTACATTCAGGTTTCATGTGAAAAGTGAAAAAAACATATACATAAATAAATGCTCTACTGCGTGGCAGAAGAAAGACTGAGTCACCAGGACTGGCAGAATCAGTGTGAAGATGCAGTGAAAGTGAGCATTCAGTTTCCTCGAGCTCCCTCCCTGAATGAGGCTCTTTATATCAGCTGTCACATTTATCCCTTACAGTGTGCTCAGGAGGCAGGAATTAGGTACAGAAACAGTAAGGCACGGGGCTTCAATAATAGACCAGGTCCCCCAGTAAGTACATGGCAGAGCCGAGACTTGACATCAAGCTGAAGGACCACAATTTTATTTTTATTCCATAGTAGGATGCCTTCTGCCTTGGCTTGGAGAGGAGGGATTCCAGGAGGGAACTGGGATGTAGAAGGCTGTGTGGAGACATGACACCAAGTCCTGGCAGAAGGGGAAGGACACATAAGCACATCTCAGATGTAAGGAAACCTGGTAGGGACATGGGGTTGTGTGAGCTGTTTCACATTTGGTGAAAATACAGGGTGATCCATTCAGTGGCAAATATGGATGCCAAAACCAAATACAAAGACCCTTAGCTATATGATGGGGGCAGGGTTGCAACACCACTTTTTTTCTCATTGCTTTTAAAATTTATTTATTGGTTTTAGAAGGAGAGGAAGGGGGGAGGGGGAGTGGAAGAGGGAGAGCCAGAGAGGATGGGGGAGGGTAGAGAGAGAGAGAGGCATTGATCTGTTTCTGTATGTGCCCTGATGGGGAATAGAACCAGCAACCTTGGTGAGTGGGGAGGACACTCCAACCAACCAACCTACTGACCTTTCTGCTGCTGCATCCTTAATCTCGAGGTCAAAACCACCTGTGCACAAACTCACAGGAAAACATTCATTTTCAGACTTCACTTAAGGGAAATAATGTCTAAAAGACTGAAAGAACAAACTTTCAAGGTATTATTTCTGAAAAGGTAGAAAACTTGCAGTTTGGATATATTTTCTGAAAAATTTCCTCATCATTATTAACACTTCTGCCAAATAATTACATCTGTAAAAATATAGCCTCCTTAAAAATGCACAAATGAGGTTTGGTCACTGAGGAGGAGCAAGGAAGGGTAGGTGATGAATTGCAAATCAACCATAATTTACGCAGATGCCTACTGAAAACTACATCCATCACCCTTTCCAAGCAGCGCCACAGGAATTTCCTTGAAGTGTAAGAAGTCTGTTTTCATAAACTGGGCCCTCATTTATTTCTGTAATCACTGTATTTTTATGCCAAAAGTCAAATAGAAGACAATTCAGTTAGGGGCAGAATTATGAACTAAAAGAACATGAACATGGTATTCAGAAGAAAAAGAATAAAACAGCCAAAAACATTTCCTATGGCCTTGGTTCTGCATCAAAGTGCTTTTCTCCAAAGGACTTTGTGATGTAATTGGCCCTAGTCATGCTGAACATGAACACAAAAATGCCAAATTATCACAAGATAAGCCTGGAAAGAAACTGTAATTGGCGTGCGGGTGTGCCCCTCCAGTCGCACACACAGTGACTAATGAACAGAGAGCTGTATTTTCTAAAGCAAAACCAGAGCTGTAATCAACCTCCAAGGACCCCTGGTCATCCAGCAGGACTCACTGGTTGTTTCTCTACTTTTCCATGTCAATCACCACCTTTTTTTCCCCAGCATTCCATGTGTGGAGGAGCAGGCAGAAAAGCGTGCAAAGGCCTGACTCGGGGAATGATGGACAGGATGTTTAAATGTGCCTGTCTTAGGCTGGGTTCCTCTAAAACAAATCTCTAGACAAGACTTTGAGGGCAAGCAGTGGGTTTGGAAGGTGATTCCCGAAAACTCAGCAGAGAAGCAGGGAAGTGAGACTGGGAGAGAACCTACCCTCAGAGTGTGTGTCATCAGCAGGTCACTGCTGTAAGAGAGGGACTTGATCCTGGGGAGAGCATAGAGACAGGTTTCAGAGTTATCACATCGAAGGAGCAAGGGTACCCGTGTGCTCACCCACCCTCTTCCATCAGGGATGAGGACGGCTACCAAGGGGAGGTGGAGTGATGGAAAATTATATTTCCAGCACTTGCCGACCACTCAGCAGTGCACACAGGCAGACTGGACACCAGTGACTAGAAAAAGCCTTCAGCCAGAATGTCATGGTGTTTACAGATGGAAACCAGGGGTCAGCCTGTAGAGGAATGATCTCTGTCCAAGGTAGTCTGGGCCGTTCCCCAGCAACATCTGCTATAGGGTTCTTTTATGGGGAAATGTTGACTCCAAGCCAATGCAAACACCATGCATACTCTTTCCTCCCTCCCTCCCTCCCTCCCTCTCCTTGGTCACTCCTCATAGAGTCTTAATGAGCATCCAATAGGCCATCAGATGGCCATTTTAAAACTTGCTTTGAGATGCACATTAGTGCTTAGATTCTTCCAGTGCTCATCAGTGTCTCAATGGCAAATTCATCAGCGCCTTGGCCTAATTATCTGCTTAACAGACTCAAAACTTCTGCTTAGGCATGAGGGAGAAAGTTGATTTGAGATGCTGCCTCAGAAGAAAGAATGCCTGCAATGTATAATGTATTTACTGTCATAGGATTCCCATGGCACCCTACACATCTCCCTACCTTAGCACCCGTCACATTTTAACTATTTCTTCTTCATGATCAGCCTTCCCTGAGAGCCCATAAACTGAATGGGACCAGATACCACATCCAATTCTATTTTCTGTATCTAACACATAATAGGGACTTGATCACTACTTTTGAATGCAAGAATGAATTAATGAATAAATATTATTACCATCATCCATTCGGCAAAATGGATTACATAGGTGAGGGCCCAAACCGCTGTTACCTATGAGGTAATACTTTGTAAATTAGAAAAAGGTTTTTCTCAGACAAATAAAGCCCTGAGTCAGGGCTCACTGTGTATCAAAAAGGATTCAGCACCTACCCATCCACCAGCAGGGTTCCTGTGGTAGTCATGAAAGCTGCATACTGATACTTCTGGTTGTCCTTTCTAGGAATCAAAGTACTGTTCTTCCCTGCTCCCACAGAATTAGGTACATCCATGTGACTTGCTGTGCCCAGCGAATGAAACCAGAAGTGAGCCTCTTCTAGGTGGAGGCCTTTAAGAGTTAGTGCACAATTTGTCATATTCCTTTCCCTTTGCCATAGAACATTGATCATGCACATCTCTAAAATAAAAGCGACATATGGCAAAGTGTCCAAGTAATCCAAAAAGACCTGTGGCATTAGGCAGAAATGCACTTTTGTTGTTTAAAGAGTGGGGCTGTTTGTTACTGAGGCATATCCTCTCAATTTTGATGGGCAGGCACAACCTGCAGCTATATATTTAGTGACCCGGGTAGATTAATATGACTTGCAAATTCTCTGCGTTCATGAACTGCAGTACATACCACACCCTCATGCACACACGGTCCTCTCTACACACAGGAGGTTCATCCAACAAGCATTGCTTTCCTATGCAGTTAAGAATACAGACAGCAAACTCAAGCTTAACCGCTTCAACCCACAAAGGTCCTTCTGAAATCTTGTGATACAGAGAAAAGCAACATTCCCCATGCTGTCCATTCAGAAGGAAGAACCAATTCTCCCATCTTTGGGTAATTTCCAGAGAAGTTTCTGTATCATCAAGGTCACCAACCTTGAAGGGGTTAGAGCTCCAGGTTCATGATTAGCGGTCCCACTGCAACTATCACTGCTGATTAATGGTGAATGTTCAGATTAAATTGAAAATGGCCCATTTCTGACTCCTACAGTCCCCCATTTCAAAACTGTGTACTTCACATCCAGAGTATAATTTCATTATCTAAGAAAGACAACAAGAAAAAAATGACATTCTCCAAACTGGTTAGTGGGATTATAAAAATGAAAAGCATAAAGAATTAACAATATGGAATAAGTATTATTATAGAAATGCATTTAATCTCATGTAAAAATATACTTCTTTTAAAACATGGCTGTCAGAGTTAAAGTGTTAATAGTATTTAAACATAAATCCTTCTCCCCATGAAGTAAGAATCATTGTACAGGCATGTTAACTATCTTATTCTCTTTGGAGATGCTGCCTGGTAGAGCATTTTCACACAAGCCTTGTCAGCGTTAATCCTGGTATGATGCTGAGATGTGTGTTATATTACTTTATGTAACTGAAAAATGGGAAACCTTTATGTCGGATTCCAGGTGGAAATAACGACCTCCTCTCGGAAGCAAGGCCTGGGATATAATGAGGTGCCAAATGAGATTCTAGGACCGAGCTTCTGCAGGACTTGAAAGTTACCAGATCTTTTGTTCAGACACATTCACTCACTAACAGAATGCTTTCGCCCCTTGACCTCTACTTATCTCTACTTATGGCTCATCAACAACAAAGAGTGAGCAAGAGAGGCAGAACTGATTCACTAGGGGTGGGAGCAGGGATGGGGGGAATGGCCACTCAAGTTCTGCACTTAGGGGGACAATGTTGGGGATGTACTAAACCACTCCTTCAGCACCATAACCAGTCTGGTGCTATGGTGTTGGCTGTGTTCATGGAGCCCAAGGAGGTGTGTAAGAACCTGAGGCTCCACAGGGGCTGGGTCAGGAAAAGGGAGGCCAAGTAGATTTGGTGCAGGTTAGGAAGAAGCTAGAAATTCCTTGGCAAGTGGAAGAGAGAAAACTCAGAGAGATGGTTAAACAAATGTCAAGCTATCACAGCCAGATACTAAATCCCAATATCTTATCTATCCTGACCTAGGACACTGAGGAGCAAATGGTTTACACATTACACATTCCAGACCCTGCCAGGACATACCTGCCTCTGTCCTGGTCCCTATCTGGTGAAACTGATAGAGAATGACCCTGTTCCCTCTCTACACTCATTTTGATGCATCAGCATATTAAAGGACACACCTGGAAAGTTGATAAATATTTTATTGTGATATCCTTTGAGACCTCTCCTAAAATTCTCACCATTAGGAAACAGATAAAAACCCTTAAAATAGAGAACCCAGTGCACACTCTCCCTTGAGCGTGCCCAGGCCTGTTCCTCCTTCCTCCCTCAGATGTGTAGTTTTGCTCTCTTTCTCCTAAGTTTTAAGAATTCTCACAAGATGTGCAACCAGGGGAACAGTGAGCAGTGCAAGCTGCTTGTCTCAAATTACGTCCTTGAACTTGTGTCTGAGGGCCCTCCTTTGCCCAACCATTCAGTAAGCCAAATAGCAGCTCTACCATGGCTCACTCCTGTTGCCGTGCTCTTGGTTCTTCCGTCCCAAGCCCTTCCTTTGTTTCACTTTACTCTCAAAATTGCCTGTATTTGTGTCTTGAAATCTTTCCTGCACGAAGTCAAAACCCACATGCTCCAGCCCGTGCTGGGGCACACCCACCTCAATCCCAGTCCCTTTCTGGTGACAGACTCAGTGCCTTTCCTATGCTTATTGCATCCAGAGCAGTTCCTCTTACATCTGTTTTATATACCAGTGTTCTGTGAATGACTATATAAGAAATATGGTTCTACTCTTAAAAAATTTATTAGTTCAACAAATGTTTACCAGGAACAGACAATGTACCCATAAATACATGAGAAAATTTTAGACAGTGATTGATGGTACACAGAGAAGAAAGCATGACTATGGGATAGGGAGTAGCTAGAATAAGGACTAATTTAATATACAGTAGACAGAGTAAGCCTGGGTGAGAGGGTGGAATGTGAGCCGAGACAGGAATGAGCAGAAATATCCCTCGGCGTGAGATCTAGAGGAGAAACGTTCCAGGCCAAGGAAGCAGAGCAGCCAGGACGAAAACCTTTTGTCAGGAACAGACTCAGTGTTTCCAAATTGCAGAATGAAGACAATGTAACTCTGGTGAGAAAAGACAGGAATAAAAAGATGAGGGAGACAGTTCATGCGAAACCTCACAGTCTCAAACAAGGACTTCAGATGTCATTGTCAGGGCCATGGAAGGCAGCGGAAGGATGAGGAAAGTGGCATGCCAAGATCTACTCTGAAGATTTCCACCAAATGGGAAGAGACTCTAGAAGGGAAAAATATAAGCTGGAGGATTAACAAGAAGATTGTTACAATTTTTTAGGCATGAAAAAATGAGGGCCTGGAAGAGAGGTAGAGTAATAAAGATGGTAAACATTATTTAGATTTGGGATATTTTAAAAGGTAAATCTGATAAGACTTGATGGTGATCTGAAATCACTAACGACAGTCTGGGGAGGGGAGGGTGAAGCATGTGGTATGTAGGGAAGGAGAAGCGATGATAATGCACAGAAAGAACAGAATAATTGCCACTTCTACAGGTAGCTTCTGGCTGACTGGTTTACCAAGGATCAGCAAGGTATCTCTGGGCTGACTAGAATGTTTTGCCATTGCCTCTTCATCTATTTTTTTCTTGTCTCCTTCTCTGGCAGACAACTTTGGCATTCACATGACCACTTCTTGGACTCTTTTTGTGTCTAGGTTACCTGTTTTCTTGCTTCACTTGCAGGTGGCCACAAACAAAATAACCATTATTTTTTGCTTCCAATGACTAATACAGGGTTTATGAACTTCATTAGTACAGGAAATGCATTATTTTTCTCATTCTCAACTATTCCCTATAAATACTATGTACTTAGTTAAAAGACTCTACAAATTACACAATCAGAGCAATGTATGGTGAAATCCAGTGGCTCTAATTATCTTAACAATCAGCAGAAACGCCTGACCAGGCGGTGGCACAGTGGATAGAGCATCGGACTGGGATGCAGAAGAGCCAGGTTCGAGACCCCGAGGTCGCCAGCTTGAGTGTGGGCCCATCTGGCTTGAGCAAAAGCTCGTCAGCTTGGACCCAAGGTCACTGGCTCCAGCAAGGGGTTGCTTGGTCTGCTGAAGGCCCATCGTCAAGGCACATGTGAGAAAGCAATCAATGAACAACTAAGGTGTCACAACAACAATGAAAAACTAATGATTGATGCTTCTTACCTCTCTCCGTTCCTGTCTGTCTGTCCCTATCTATTCCTCTCTCTGACTCTCTCTCTGTCCCTGTAAAAATAAATAAATAAATAACAATCAGCAGAACCACTTTTAACCTAATAAGAGAATGAGTCATTAATGGCAGTCTATGAAGATTATCCACCTTCTCTTTGTTTGCAATGGAGTTTTCCTTTCCCATGTTAAAATCTGGGCATACTTCCTATTTGGTTTTAAAAAAGTTATTTCTAAAAAGTTACTGAAGCAATACAAGGTCAAAACATAAGTAATGACTACGTTTATTCTCAATTAACATTACTACAAAAGGAATTTATCATAGAACACATAATTATATTATAAATGAAATGTCAAGATATGAACTGCCCCCCCCCCCGCCAAGATTTCTCATTGCTCATACACTCAGAAATGAGAATGTTTTTATTCTGATCCTGGCTCTACCATTGAAATGGTGACTTTACTTGTTTTTAAGAAATTTGTTTTGCTCTGGCCAGTTTGCTCAGTGGTAGAGCATTGGGGTGGCATGTGGATGTTCCATGTTCAATTCCTGGTCAGGGCACACAGGAGAAGTGACCAACAGCTTCTCTACCTCTTCCCCTATCCTTTCTTTCTCTCTACCTCTCTCTTCCCCTCCTGCAGCCATGGCTCAGTTGGAGCAAGGTGGCCCGGGGTGCTACAGATGGCTCCATGGCCTTGCCTCAGGTGCTAAAATAGTTTGGTTGCTGAGCAATGAAGCAACAGCCACAGATTGTCAGAGCATTGTGCGGTAGGGTGCTTGCCAGGTGGACCCCGTGGGGCGCATGCGGGAGTCTGTCTCTCCACTTCTCACTTAAGAAAAATGTATTTTAAAAATTGTTTTATTTTGTTATTACATTTTCTTATTCCTTCCCTTTTATTTTCTGTGTGATTACTTCAATCCTTTTATTTCAGACCAGAGAAAAATCTTAGTTTCACCTTTTTAGTATACATCAGCTAAAGAAAATCTATTGTGTAAATCAAAATTAGGCCAAAATCCAGTACACACTTACCATGTTATAGACTTTTGAGTTCTTTGAGAGTTTCACTCTTAATCTACTAGCAAAATCCTCCACCTGCCTCCAGCCTCCCCATGTCTCACCATCCCAAGTTTTAAGATAACCTATTTGTGGTCAAAATGCAAGGTTTGAGACAGCTTAAAGTATGTCTACTTCAATAATCTCTCATTACAGTGAAGAATCTGAGTCCAAGCAAAGGTAAATACCAAGGTCACACAAAGAGCTGGTGACATTCTGGAGACTAAAACCCACATTTCCCTCAGTGAATGCTCTTTAGGCTCAGTGAATAAACTGCTTTGGAAACATTTTAACAATAGCTTACATCACTTTTCATTGTGTTTTACCATCATAAAGACTGAACATGTCCCTACCAGAACTTATTCCAATATTTAAAAAAAAATAATCTTCTCAAAGAATCAAATAACTTCTATTCTGTCTGTATTACAGTATACCCAAACACCAAGCCTCTCTCCAAACACCTTTCCTGATTCTAAGCAGGGAGATTAATGTTCTTCCATTTCCAAGTCACAGTATAATCTGTATGAAGGAATAGATTAGTATTGTGCCATTTCCACAAGCAAAATATTGTTTTCTTCATGTGACTATCTGTGTATGTGTTTCAGAATGATAATGGGAAATGTGCAACATGAGATTTTGCTCCTTATTGATTTATTGTGAAAAGACAATTAGCTCATGGATCCCTTGATATAGAAAGCATGTGTGGATACCTGAATTACACCACCCTGCTATCAATACTGCTTTGCTACATGGTGGCTTAGGCTCTGAGTACTGCGTGGTTCACGGTGCCTTTTTCTTACATCAACTCAACTCCAATCAAACATTTTTTCCTCCGAACTAACCCATTAGATGCAAACTCTATTCCCAAACTCCATGGCATTCAGAAACTCAAAATAATTTCCCTTAGACTCTCCATTTCTTCTATCTGCTTTTCTATGGGTGTTGGGCTAACTTCTTGCTCATCTGGGGGTGGCAGAGCCTAGAGCAGGAATCCCCAAACTTTTTACACAGGGGACCAGGTACTGTCCCTCAGACCGTTGGAGGGCCGGACTATAAAAAAAACTATGAACAAATCCCTATGCACACTGCACATATCTTACTTTAAGGTAAAAAAACAAAACGGGAACAAATACAATATTTAAAATAAAGAACAAGTAAATTTAAATCAACAAACTGACCAGTATTTCAATGGGAACTATGGGTGCAGATGCATCCTCTGCTCTTCTCACTGACCACCAATGAGAGAGGTACCCCTTCCAGAAGTGTGGCGGGGGCCGGATAAATGGCCTCAGGGGGTTGCATGTGACCCGCAGGCTGTAGTTTGGGGACCCCTGGCCTAGAGGAAGAAGAAGATGGCTTTAGCCATTTGTAGGCTTAAATTATACCAGATCATTAAGTCCAAATTGAAGATGGAAAAGGAGGAGAAAAAGAAGAAAATTTCTCCTTCCTACTATTCCTATTTAAAATTCCAGGACAAGAGTGTGATTGGCTCTGTCTGGATCATATGCTCATTCCTTAGACCAATCACTGTGGTCAAAGATGGTAAACCCTGATTAGATAGATATTCCTCGTCACATCCTCATCCTGTGGCTTGGGAAGGGGGATCCTATGACTTGTAGATCACCCAAAAATCATACGAAAAGTGGGATAAATTGTTACCCAGTGAAAATGGCACACTATAATCAGGAAGGGTTAAAAGTTATACTTGGAAAACAGACACAATTGGTGTCTACTGCCATTTCAAGTACTTTTATTTAAGATGGAAGTCTTGATTATTTAAAATAGCTCTAATGTTTCTCATCCCAGCTTGGTAACCCCATTTCTTCAGGACTGGCACGGATACTCCAGTGACATCTTGAGAGGCCTGTTCCATAATTTTAGACTCAAGTATCATTTAATTTTCCAAGTACTTTACTATGTGACACAGAGCTGTTTTTTCCAAGGACCCACATCTGAAAGAGGCATCTAGCAAAACAGTAATGAGATGGCATTTGAGGGGCAGAGTATGTTTTCTTTGTGAGTTGAAGACAAGAAGAGTCAGTTTGTGATGTTGTAAGCAGACAATGTACCTCTCAACTGTGGTGATAAATTAGTGAAATGAGCACAGAGTTACAGGCAAAGCAAAGGTGATATATACACAATTTCCTAAGATTAGATTTGTCTGAGATTAAACCCTCCAGTCATATTAGTCAATTACAGAAATGGTGCTTAGCAGGAAGTAGTCATTTAAGTAATCATTTACATATGTTCCTTCATCATTTCATCAGGGCAAAGCCCTTCCTGGGGCTCTGCCAAAGGTTCAGCAGGGGGCAGGAAACCAGCAGTGGAGAAGAAGGTTAGGATCTTCAGCTTTATTTTTAAAGTCTTAATACTCAAACACAACATCATAATTAGCAGAAATAAAGGTGATTTGGGATTAGGTAATTGCAGGAAGAAATGAATAATTTTAAAGATGAGTCAGCATGGAGGTAGTGTACAGACTGGCTGTTTTCCTGGTGACACAAAGTCAGAGCCACTATTACTTGAAACATACCATATGCTCTTGATTATTTGAGAATGGAAAACAGGTGATATCAGTGAAGGAGAAAATTCACTGCAAAAATGGATCTTTGAAACTCCAAAGGAATGGCCCTTTCTGGAAAGAATAATGTCTGTTATTAAAAGAAAAATTTCAGGGCTAAATGGGAAGTTCTCCCATAGGTCACACAGGAAGAATCATACCTAGAATGAATAAATAGAAAAGATAAAGAAAATAAAAATCCCTGCAGACTTCCAGATGTGTCTCAAAATGTTTCTCAAGGAGATAACAGGTCCTAGGCTCATCAGATCACCCCATATCCTGTAGCTATTGGGACAATGATATCACCTTCAGAGCCTTAGTTTGGAAGTAGAAGTGAATTCTGCATGAGCTCCCAGACCCACATTTTCAGCTTCAAGAAGTAGCCCCTACAAACCTCCATGTCCTTTATAACATGAAATGAGTTGCATCATATCCTATTGCTGGGTTAGACTTGCATTTTTAACAAAATCACTTCCCTTTATCCTTTCCCAAGTTTGCCTCTTTTCAAGCACTCATTTTCTTTGTTCTGGGCTATTCTATTATACTTGTGTATGGCCAATAGTTGTGGCCGCCATCATGGCCATTCACATGCAAGTTCTCATTGAATGGTAAAGAAACAGTAGAGTCAAAAATGGTGGTCCATTGCTTTATTAAAGTCTCACACTGGCTGGCGAGCAAACACATAGGGCTCCCAAAGCCATGGACACATTCTCCAGTTCCATAACCAAGAGATACTTCTCCAGTTTCTCCTAGAATCAAGGCCCCACCAGTCTCAGTGGAGCTCACAAAAGCCCCTCACCACTGGTTCCCCATCTGCATATCTTCTCTTTCCCTGCCAACATAGCTTCTTCTTCAGCACTCTGCATTCTCTCTGCTCTTACTCTGCAAACATGGATTCTTTTTGCCTCTTCTCTTCTTCTCTCTCTTTTCAAAACTTTCTGGTGCAAAAATATCTGCTCCAGCAAACATTAGCAAAACAGTGGTCCTTCCCGAGCAGGAAGATAATTTGCAATTTCACAGACCACATGTACCTGGTGCTGCCCAGCCCCCAATGCAAACTATTAATATAAGCGAGCAAACATAAAAATCATATTGGTCATATTTTACAAACTTATTTGACCAACAACTTGTTTACTCATCTCTCATAACCACCTATTCTAATCCATCCTTTAATCCTCTGCCCAATTAACTTCCATAAAATCCACCTTCACATTCAAGAGTTAGCACTTTACCTGGAACATGGTGGATATGTGCTAATATTTGCTGGGTGGATAGATGGATAGACAGACAGATAGGCGATGTATTTACTGATCATTTCCTATAGTCCTGACACTGTATTGGGTAGTGGAGATAAGGTAAAGAACAAAGGAACTTCTAACAAAACTCCTCCCTGTACACCAGTCTTCAGTGGCCAATTCATATAAACAGTTATAGCACTCAAGCCATTAAACAGCATAGCTCCATTCTGATTGCTTCACCCTGGCCACCTACTCTCTTGCCAGCCTGTAGCCAGATGTTTTCATCTCTGGCACTATTGACATTTTAGACCAGATAATTTTTTTAAGTGAGATGAGGGGAGATAGTGAGACATACTCCCACATGCACCCCACCCAGGATCCAACTGGCAACTCCCATCTGGGGCCAATGCTTGAATCAACCGAGCTATCCTCAGGGCCTGAGGCCAATGCTAGAACCAATCGAGCCACTAGCTGCAGGACAGAAAGAAGGAGAGAAGGGGGAGTGGAAGGGGGAGTGAAGCAGATGGTTGCTTCTTTGTGTGCCCTGACAAAGAATTGGACTCTATCCACTGAGCTAACTGGCCAGGACTTAGAATTCTTTGTTTGCAGACAGCTGTCTTGTGCATTGTGGGATATGCAGCAACATCCCTGGGCTCCCCCCACCAGATGCCAAGAGCACTCCTACCCAGAAGTGACAACCAAAAGTGCCTTCCTGACATTGCAAATGTATATCCCCTGAGGCGCAATATCATCCCATCCAGAACCACTGCTTTAGTGCAAATGGAATTCTTTCTCATAATTGACACATCATTTAAATAATTGTTCATTTACCTTTAATTACATTTGATACTATTTCCTTTTTTTAATTTCTCAGCTTCTTCCGCCCCCTCTCATCCAACTTCTTTACCTCATCAAAATTCTTCCCATTCATCAAGTTGATTTACAAATTTATTTCAAAAAAAGCCCTTTTTTGAGCCACAAGGACCATGTCAACTCATGGTTTTCAATTCACTGTGCACCTCGTTTCTTTCTATCAGTGCATCTAAGTGAACTTCATTTCACCACCAATGTGCCCGTCTGTTCTCAGCCTGACTTAGGCTTTGGACAGGACCATCCTCCTCACTGTGACTCAGGAATGTAAAGCTCAGTGTTCCCCCTTATCAGGAAATAAGAATCTATTGAAATGAAGTGGAAAGAGATTTTATTTTTTCTAATTGAGGACATTTTCTGGGTTTCTTGACTTCAGTTAACAATTTTCACTAGCTTTCAGCAGCCAGGCATATCCTCAGTAATATTGGCAAGCCTTTCTGTTAACATAGGCAGGTAGCTAGATGTTGAGGGGGAAAGAGAACAAAAGGAATTGGATAGTATATTTGGTAAAACTTAGAAAGCCTGCTTCAGTAAGAAGCTGCAATATCCTATTTAATTTTTTGTAAGGCTAAAGTATTCATATGTAAAGGTTCAACTTTACATTTCAGGAATCCATTGTGCCCTCAGAGTCCACTGTGCCTCAGCCCTGCACTCAGGTTTGGGAGGAACCTCCCCGAGGCACCGCCGGTCAGGCACTGGGGGGAAGGTCCTTCTGTGCTCTCATTTTAAGACATGCACAGTGGAAGCCAGAATGGCAGCCCTAGAGGCTTATTAGTCTAGCATAGAAGGACCTGATTGGTTAGTGGGATAGATCAATGCAAGCCCACAAAATTTTAAAGACACTGATTGATTAGTTTAAGGAAAGCTAGTCCTTTTTAGCCAAAAAATGTAAGCGCAGCTTACCAAAGCCTCTCTATCTTCCTGCTTGGAAACAAGCTTGTCCTGCTCATTCATTCACAGGGTCTCCAAGCAGCAGCCATGCTGTGTGGGCTGGCAGCCCAACAGTCTCCTAAGTACAGACACTGAGCTTTGATATTGCCTGAACTATGGCACAGAATATCTGGACTTTGGTTTTTATACTGGGCTTAATGAAGACAAGACTGGACTTTTTCCTTGGTGGGACAGACAGAGATAAGACACTGAAAGTCTGTGAGCAACCTCCTATTTCAATTCCGAATAAATCTTACTAAAAAGCCTAAGTAAGCTTCTCCAAGTATGGGTTCAATCAAATACTTTTAATATGACACTGTACATGGCCCACATCAGAATTTGCCTCAGAACCCATATTTATTTCATTGGGGGTGGGGATGAAGAGTGTTCCTCCTCTTTGTTTATTAAATATAATTTAAACTTCCACAAAACTTCAGAACATAATCATTCATCCTCTGCTTTCCTACCAGAAGCCACATCTGTAGAGCAGGAACTAGTTTACATGGATAGCACTCCTCACCACCAACCTCACACCACAGCAGACTTATGTTACAGTGGGGAGCTGGGAAGCAGGAACTTCTGAAGAGCCCAGGGTCAAATCCTTGGAGATGACTGTGGATGAAAAAGGAGCCACATAATAACCTCAACAAGCTCAGGGGAGGCCTGCATGGCAGCTGTAAGGCCAGTAGCCACGGCCACCATCACAGCCACCTGGCCCGTGCACGTTTGTTTGCATTTGATTCAAACAGACGGTAATGAAACAATGGAGCCAAGAACTGGTGGGACATTAGCTTTAATCCTAGCTTGCACCCAGCGGGCAAGAAATACACACAGTGAGAAAACATTTCCCTTTCAATTCAGGGCTCCCAAAACCACTGACTTTTCCAAGTTTTCCTAGGATCAAAGTTTTACCTCACCAGCCTTATTCACCTTTGTTCCCCATCTCCTTCTTTCTACACAAACTTTGCACAAACTGGCTTCTCCCTCAGTACTCCACCATCTTGGCTGCTTCTCCTCTCCTCCACATGGCCTTTCTCTGCTCTCCTCCAGCATGGGCTCCTCTGCCCTATTTTATAGTATAGCAATCAAAACCTTTAATCCAATATACAAACAAGGAAGTCTGTGATATGAAGTCACTTATCTGAGGCGTAATGGGATTCCTCATGAAAGTGCACCACCCCACATCATGCAACAGTCAAGGGGAATGGGGAAAAGCTTAGTCTTAAAACCAAACCTTAGGCTATAACAACCTAGCCTGCTTACAGCCTGACCCCCACACCCAATGCAAACTATAAGCGAGCAAACATATATATTATATTTACAAACTTACTTGACCAACGGCAGCCTTACAAATTCAGAGACCTGAAGTATCCACATAGGATGGCCTGAAATAAAAGCTTTCTAACTGAAAGCAAGTAATGAAGGATAGCCATATCTTTCCTGACAAAGGTCAATCTTTTTATTTTTTAATTGATTGATTTATTTTAAAGATAAAAGGGTGTGTGTGTGAGGGAGAGACATGGATTTGTTGTTCTATTTATTTATGCACTTATTGGTTGATTCTTGTATGTGCCCTGACTGAGGATCAAACTCATAACCATATCTGGAAGCATATGTTCATACCTGCAACCAAGAGAGATACCTGGCCAGGGGAGGCAAAGGTCAAGCTTTACCTTAACTGAGCCTGTCTACTGTTTTTTTGCACCTATGATAACATATTTTTGGAATGTCAGGGTGATTTTTTTCCCAAACCCCTCAGGGTACAATCATTGCACTGGAGCACAGACCACAAACCTCCTCATTATAACTGTTATCATGTTAATTGTTAACTGTTAACTATCCTACACCCACAAATGTAAAAGAAGTCTGTTTATTCCCTTCTATTGAACTCAAAAGATTCAATACCCTCTCCCACTACCCTTGCTTTCTCCTGCCTCCCTGACCTATCACCAGTAAATTTCATGTAACCCTCCTTCTCCTTTGATTGTAATGTATAAAATAATGTGCAAAACTGCCATTCTCTGGAGCACTTTCTCAATCTATTGAGGGTCTGCTTCCCAAATATTGTCATCAGTTTGGCTTAAATAAACTCATAAAAATTCTCTGCAGGTTTGGATGTTTCTTATATCACATGACACAGAGCTGGCTTGCAACCTTGGCTTAAATCTCATGTTCAGCCCAATAGATGTTAATACATTTCAGCTCAATTTGATCTTGAAGAGCATTAACAAAGAATAAAAAGAAAATAGAAGCCAGGTTTCAAATTCATGGGTACTGGAATCATCTTAGAAACATTAACTATAAACTATTTTTAAATTAAGTTAGCATTATTTTTTTAAATGTATGTTTGTTTGTTTCTTCAGGAAAACTAACTATAATGTGAACTTTCTAGGAAACAAAGAGATATATTCTATGATAGTGAGAGGAGAGAAACCAGAAGAATGCAAGAAAAGGAGGTCTACAATGTCTGTGATCTTACACCCAAGCAAGTAACCTCACTCTTTGAATTGAGAAAGGAAGGACTGACTGAGAAAGTTCAAAAAGTAACAAACCACAGCTGTAGCCTCATTTATCAGGTCCCTGAAATAAACTTGCAACAATAGCAAGAAAAATGGGATATGTGAATAGTCAAGGACAGTCCAAACCTCCTCTCTTACCCATCCCCTCCCAGAAACACAAACGTCAGGTAGGTCTATAGACAAAGAAGCCAAAGAAATCAGGCACTTGTCACATGAAAACTAAAGCTGTAAAGGTATATTAGACTCAGAAAAACTAATTTTAGAGAGCTCATGCTTTGGTGCTACTAGTCCCATGTGCTCCACCGGTGTTGGGCAAATAAGTTTGTAAAATGTGTTTTGTAGGTTTGCTCATTTATACTTTGCATTGGCTTGGGCAGCGCCATGTGTATGTAGTCTGTGAAAGTCTGTGGTGCTTGCCCTCAGGGCGGCAGATTGCACATTGCAGATTACCTTCCTGCTTGGGAGGGCCCTGTATTGCTAACGTTTGCTGGAGGTGTTTTTCCCCAGCCTGGGTTTGCAGGAAGAGAAGAAGGAGTGCAGATGTGGAACCGGAGCTGAGGGGTTTTGGGAACTCCGCTGAGGCTGGTGGGGCCTTTGATTCCAGGAGGAACTGGAGAATATTTTCCAGGTTGTGGAACTGGAGAATGCGAATGCATCAGGGCTTTGGGAGCTCTGAATGAGAGGGAAGTGATCTTTCCTTCCTGTTTGCTCATCTGCTGGTACAAGACTTTAATAAAAGACATGGCCCACCATTTTTTGACTCCAATGTTTCTTTATCATCTGCCCCAGTCCAATGAGAATCTGCATGGCCACGAGGGCGATGGCCACTGGCCTTACAGCCAGCTCCTAATAAATTCTTCTTCCTCTATCAAGTTGTCTGGGCATCTATTATCCTCCAATTGCGGCCATTTTCTGCTACAACAGAACAGGCTTTCATTATCACATCTATCTCCATTCGTATCAGATGATCCTACTGAATTTATATGGAAGGAAACCTACTACTGTATACTTCTGAAGCCATTGTCAAGCTAAATGCTAATCACGAATCAGGGCTATAAGCATAACAGTTGTTCAAAATATGTTTAAGAATCTGTTGTCATCCCCCGTTGGAGTTAAATAAAATATAATAAAATAGTTCTCATGGGGAAAAAATGAATGACAAAGAAAAATTGCTTTTGCTCAATTCAGAAGAGGTATTAATTTATGCCTTTTTCTCCCTTGTGTGGGGGGGCGCGGAGTGGGAGGATGGTAAGTTGATGAAGATAAGACAAGCCTTTGAGAGAACTGAAATAAAAATTAAAACATAGCAAGACTAACCAATTTAAACTGTCTAAGAATGCCTTGGTGTTAAAAAATTATATTGGCAATAACACAATTACAGGGCTGACTCACTCTAGGCTGAGTTCCAGAGAATTCTGTGTTGGGGGTGGCAGGGGTGGGGGTTGTCCTGTTTACTGCAAGATGCTGAGGTGGTATCCCTAGCCTTACCCACTTGGCTCTAGTAGCACACCTTGCCACCCGTTCTTGCAGCCACACGTGCCTCCAGAAAATGCCAAATATCCCTGGGAGGTGAGGGTGGGGCAGCAAGGGATGAGGGGAATGGAGATGACGATTTTGTCCATTTGAGAAAGGGTAAGGCTCAGCTTATACCTGATGTCTCAGGGAAATTATCAATAGCGCCTCCCTTCACTTTCAAACATGTCCCAATTTGAAAGATATTACAGATCTCTCTACTTCTGTCTTGGTCATTGACCTTGCTCTGTTCTCATGTGGATAGTCTAAAGCCCTCAGCTGCTGAAGAACAGGTTTTTGCTGTGAAAAGGTCTCTTTTAGGAATATGATTCTCCTTTCATGCATGCAGTTCTAGGGAGTAAAACTGGCACCTTTTTGCAGGGAAATATGAAGGTCATAAACTTTCCCCAAGTCTCAAAAAAAAATCACATAAATGTTTACAGTTTTTCTCTAAAGATTGTATACCCTTCTATGTCATGCTAACCTGAAATGCCTCAAAACGGAGTTCAGAGCACTCAAATCCATTGATCCAACTTCTCTTCTAGCTGAGAGACAATTTTTTTCCCACCCATTAATGCAAAAGCTCATCATCTACTCATGAGAGATGCCAATACTCCTGGTTTAAAAAGTTCAAAGAGTTTAAAATGGGTCAGCATTTTTTGCCTAGCACAGTGGTTCTCTGCTGTGCATCGGAATCCCTGGAGGGCTCCTTGAACCATTGGCTGCAGAGCCCCACCAAGGTTCACCAGGTCAGGGGCAGGTTATTTGCATTTCTAACAAATTTCCAGGTGAGTTGATGCTGCTTGCCCAGTAATCTGGACTCTAGCTGCTCCCTGCTTATTCCCTTACAGATAGAAGTGTTCAGTACTAGGGTCTGCGTGGGAGTGAGTTTAGGGAAGACAGAAGGGTTGGCAGGAATCCTAATCAGACTGCTTGCTCGGGTATTTGATTTTCAGTTAATCAGAAGAAACTGATTACACACCTGTCTGTGCCGGGCAGTGAGGATGCAGGGAGAATAGAAAGACATGGCCTCTTGCTTCATGGTCTCCTCCCCTGCTGTGCCCTTTTAAGGATGAAAGCTCTTTTATGGGCTCCAATTCAACTCTTCCTAGCACTCTGTTCTGCTTATCAGCTGCTAACCTTCAATCACTTTCCAAATCCCATAAGACTTGTTTCCATTTTTCAAAATCAAAACCAAAGAAGCCAGGAGGACAGAAGAAAATGGAAAAACAAAAGCTTGAGAAGCATCTTCTATTTGAACAAGTGCTTTCTTTTTTTCTATGATTATTTCCTGGAAAGCTCTTACTGGCCTCATCCAGACCAGTCACACCAGTCTAGTCTACCCCAGAGACAGTAGGAACACTGGTTTATTCCTTCTCACTCATTTCCGGTTCCAAGGCGAGCAGTGCTTCGCTCTGACACTGATAACCAGATCAGAAGGTGCCTCACACTTGTTTCCAGGGAACTATAATTCAGACTATGATATAGGACATTTCCTTTCGTCTGTTGTTGTAACCAAGGCCTCTGGGAAAGCAGTCGACATTCTTGTTGACCTCTGAGGCAACTGCCAGAGGTGTGGGCTGCTTCTCCTTAGCTACTCCTCGCTGTTTACTTTTCAAGAGTTTTCATCTCCCAGGGAAGACATTGCTCTCCTTGCCTTTACATCATCACTCAGGAAGGTGAGAGGGAGTGTGGGCTGAGGCACTCTCACAGGAGCCATCAGGACATCTGTCTCATGCTGGGCTCTTTCTGGGTCTATCGTCTTTGCCCAGGGAATAGGGGAAATGTTCTGTGATATTTAATCCCTCATGTGCAGTGAAGGAGAAGCATTTAAAATAACTACTTATTTTTCTGTGATATTAGGAGCATCCAGATCACTCTCAATTTTTAGGGAAGAAAAACTGACCTTTCTTTGACACCAAAAATATGGCTTAGACAGTTATTCATGGGTTAATTTCAAATTACCAGGGATCTAATCAAGGCTGACACTAGACAGGGGACTAGTTTTGGAAGCAGTCTATTATCGAAAGATGGCTTGTGACATGAATTTAAATGTCATCCATGGGCCATTATCGTAAAAATCTTTATGACATACATATGTGCAGCACAGTTCACATCATTTCCTAAGACATCAGAGCTTTTCCCAAGCACATACTCCCGTAGGATCAGAAACAATTCCGCTCTGTGAAAAATAATTTTAGTTCAAGGGCTGTTGCAGAGGTTCTCGATCTGGTGTTGAGAAACAGAAACAAAGAAGGATGGTTGTTCAAACACAAATAGGTCTTCCAGGTGGGGCTCCCTGGTAGCTGCAACTATAGTTAGCTCACACTTTGTCTGTCTTCAGGTGATAAAGGAACCTCTGAGTGACATGTCTTTGGCTTTCTATGAAAGCACTATTCTCAAAAGCTCCCTGTTCGGAAGGACGCATCCTGCAATTACAGAATGTGACTGCTCATACAGCTGACCATGTGGGATGGAGAAGCTACTAACTTAGGGCAAGGAAAGAGACACAAATATTCTTGGTCATTTTGAGGACCACCTCACTGACATCTCTGTGTCCCAGGCCTGGGGTCTCCTCCACAGCTTTGTTCTTTGCAGTGACTTCTTTAATCTGCATGGGGTATGAGCTTTGTGAATTGTGGCATTGTGTTATGAGGACAATTGTTTTTTTTAACCATTCTAGCAATATTTCTGGAGATGAACTTTGAATTGCAAAATTGGTGAGGCTGGAAACAAGATCATGCTTCATAGGCAGGAGGGGTTTTATATTGTGTCCTTGTTCTAGAAAGGAATCTGGATGTGACCATGGGGCAGATGTATCCTTGCTCTGGACAGGATTACTTTGGAAAGCCTTTTCTGGTCATGTAAAGGTAAGGCATATGTTCCCTAGTAAAATGAGGTAGTCTTTAGTCAGCAAAGTATTATAAATATACATTCTTTAGACTGTCATATTAAGCCCTGGCCAGATAGCTAGTTTGGTTAGAGCAAATCCCAATGCACAGAAGTTGTGGGTTCGATCCTGGTCAGGACACATACAGAAAAAAAATTGATGTTTCTGTCTCTCTTTCTCTCTCTCTCTCAAACTAATAAGTAAATTTTCTAAAAAAGAAATTTATTTAAAAATAGAAATTAGACATAAAAGGACACTTAATATCACTAATCATTAATAAATTAAAATCAAAACCACGATGAAATACCACCTCACACCCATTAGGATGGCTCTTATAAAAAAATACACCTTTATTACATATCATTGACTATGTTTTTAGGGGGAACACTTTTTAAAGTATATGATTGCCTAACCATTATAATGTATACCTGAAACTAATGCGAAATAATACTGAATGTAAACTATAACTAAAACACAAAATTAAGGAAAAGACTACTTTCACATGGAAAAATAAAAACAAAATGATTGGCAAGCATGTGAAGAAATTGGAACCCTTGTGCACTGTTGGCAGGAATGTAAAGGGTGTAGTCACTGTGGAAAACCATATGGATGTGACTCAGAAATTAAAACTAGGACTAGCATATGACCCAGCAATTCCACTCTGGTTATATATGTAAAAGAACCGAGAGCAGGTACCCAAACAGATCCAAACATGACGAGAGCAGCGTTATTTGCAAAAGCCACGAGGTGAAAGTAAACCCGTGCCCACTGACAGATGATGGGATAAACCAAACGTGATACGTACATCCAACGGAATACTATTCAGCCATAACAGGGCATTCTGACACATGACACAACGTGAATAGAACTTGACATTATTCTAACTGAAAACAGTCACAAAAAGACAAATACTACTACATAAGTCCACTTCCATGAGGCGTCTATAGCAGTCAAACTCAGAGTGACAAGATAATAGAATGGTGGCTTCCAGGAACTGGGGTTTCAGGTTTGCGAGGTCTACAGAGCTTCGTGGGTGGACAGTGGTGATCACTGCACAGCAACGTGAAGGTACTTAACGCTGCTGAAACGCACACTTTAAAATAATGGCATACTTTATGGTATTTTATTACAATTTATAAAATAAAAAATACAAAAGTATATAAAATGGATATCTAAAAAAGAAACTGATCTTCAAGAGGTTATTTTTTTCTTAATGGCAATATGCATTGTATCAGGCTTGAAATCATCTAGTGTGGATTTCTGAGGGCTGATACACAATGTTATTTAAAACTGAATAATTGAGAACTGAGATAAAAATTTGGTTGTATGTTTTCACCACGGGGGAAGAATGGGAGTAGGGGAGCTGCAGAGCCTGCCCTGCTATGGAGAACGGATGGTGCTTCCCTCAAAGGAAGCAAATGCTCTACTGTCAGTCACCCCAGGGCACAAACACAGAGACTAGAGTTAGAAGACGTTCCTATCTTTGGAGGCAAATGGTCCCCATAGCATGGTAACAAGCTAGAGGTGAAGAAGGAGCTAACTAGTAGGGAACCCCATTTCATAAAGGGTCAGAAACAGCAATACCTGAAACCCCATTGTAAGCTTTACTTTTCTGTATTAGTAGCAGACCTTATTAGTTGTCTCTCCATGCTTCATTCCCCCTTATTACTTTGCTAACAGGACTTCAATTTTTTTAAAGTATCTACCATGTCTCATTTGTCCACCTTCTTCATTGGAAGCAAATCTCACCCTTCACTGAAGTGGTCTAAACGGTGGTTTTCACCTGCTGGTCCATGGACTGGTGCTGGTTCACCAGAAATTTCATGTCAGTCCTGCAAAAGAACATGACTGTGTAACCACTATGCTGTACACACAATTCTTTTGTGGACCAGCATGAATTTTCTGGTGAACTGGCAGTTAAAAACCCTGGTCTAAACCATTCATGGGAATAAAAAAATGACGTAATTCTGGCCATTGTAATGCTCATCTAGTAGTGAGGTATCTGTGAAAAAAGCTTCTATCAAAAAGAGATACGTAGGGCTCTGCCCTAATAGCTCAGTTGGTTAGAGCATTATTCCGACATGCCAATGTTGGTTCATTCCCTGGTCAGAGCACATACAAGAATCAATCAATGAATGCATAATTAAGTAGAACAACAGGTCAACACTTCTCTTTCTCTCACACTCTCTCAAAATAAATAAATAAAATAAGAGGCATATGGGAACAGAAGGGCATTGTTCTTCTTCAGCTGTTAGTGGGTCTAGGTGCAATGGCTACACCACTGCACGAATCTTGTGACAAATAAAGGTCACTAGCCTTGTGCAAGAAGCCAACCAAAGAGAACTAGAAAGAAGGAATTATATTCTTGACAATGACATTTGGTCGAAATAGTCAACCTTGACACATCCAACCTTTGACCTTCTTACAATCTGAACTTCTAAATCAGTAATTCTATAATGTGTAGCCAAAAATACTTAATTTATTCAGAAGTGTAATTTTTTATGGATTCTGAGTCACCAGAAAGAAAAAGACTAGTGAGAAATGACAGCCTAGTGCTGTCTGTGCCTTTGGAGAACGAGGAGAGGGCTGATGGACACAGGGTTAAGCAGAGGTTTTGGAAAGAGCCTTGAGAACATGAAGATGTGGTTATAAACAGCAAGAGGTGATGAGCAGAGAGGCCCAGAGCAGTGAGTCATAGCATGAAGTGACAAGTGACAATGAACTAGTGCTGTGATGGCAAACCTATGACACACGTGTCAGCACTGACATGCGTAGCCATTTTCGATGACACGCGGCCACATGTGGCCGCATACCAGAGAAGTATGGGGCCGCATGCCGAGAAGGACGTTTCATCCTCAGCTCCTGCACGGCCAGGTGCAGTAGCTGAGGATAAAACATTTGCTGTAGTGTAGACACTCTGTGCCGGAGGTCTGGAGGCCAAAGCAACAGAACTCCAGCACAGAATGTCTAGTTCTGGGACTTCCGGTTAGGCCGTTTTTCTCCAAGTGACACACCACTGGAGTTATGCTCAGTTTTTGGGCGAATTTTGACACACCAGGCTCAAAAGATTGCCCATCACTGAACTAGTGGGACATATTAACAAGCCCTAGAAATCTTCTGAAATAGGAGGGATAGAGGCTTCACTTAAGATGTTGACTTCCTTTAGACATGCAGAGTAGGCTTGGGCTATGATTATCAAAAAGTCTGAAAAATAGAAAATTTGGAAGAATTTAGATAATATTAGCTATAAGGAATACTATAGGATCTCCTTTCAAGAAAATGAGATTCCTATGTGACTTTTTATATCTCTCCGTGTATTTTCTATATGCACAGTAGTCATCAGAATGACAAATTCAAATGGTACATTCAGGCAAGTGAAAGGGAAGTCATCTCTTCCTCCCTCACTCCTCCAAATGAGTCTGGTTAACTATGCATGGTGAGTCAGATAAGACTGAGGAAACGAAAACCTTCACTCAGACCTGGACAGTGTTGTAAGATAAAACAGAATGGTCAAAAGCATGGATTTCATCTTATTTTAAACTCTTTATTGGAAGGAAGTGTGCATACAGGCAAAATGAATGAGAAATAAGCTATATTTCAGATTAATAGTTGCATAATTATTGGAAAACTCAGCTCATAAAAATGTAACTGAGCATTTTCTGTCTTTTCAAAAAGATAATAATGAACAGAATGACTGATTATACTTGGCATATTTTCCTCTCTGTGGTTGCATTCAACTGAAATTAAAAACAAAGGTGAGACCACCTGACAAGGATTTGGGACTTCAGGCGTGCGTGCGTGCGTGTGTGTGTGTGTGTGTGTGTGTGTGTGCGCGCAGTCTGACAGCTCAGAAAAGAAGCTCATATTGGACATCTGGATCCCTGTCATCCTGCTTGAAGTGGCTGCCCAGGTGTACTTACACCACTCTTACCCAAGTTTTGACAATATTGGTTTGTCAGAGATTCTCATGAGCCCTGACAGCTGTCCAGTGTACCAGAAACTGTCATGGGCACAGGAAGCTCAGAAGCCCATTCCTTACTTCCAGAAGGTAACAAAATGCTGCTCAAAAAAGTAAATTCTATCTCAAACATAGTCCCCTCTAAGCATCAGACAGATCTGAGAGCTCAGTGCTGAGAGCTTAAAGATTTCACAGCTTCAGGAAAGCAGCTGGGAGAAAATGGGAGCAAAACAATACAAAGTCATCAACTGTGCGATCACATGCATCTTGAGGCATCAAGATGGGGGATCACACCATCTCTGACTGGGGTCAATACTGACGCCAACGACTGAGGGGGTTTCCAAACAAATTTGAAGTAGGGAAAGAGGAAAAAACTCAATCCCTGCTCCCTGGCTGCTAACGCACTATGCCTGACAACTTTGTGGGCAGTTTCCACCTTGCTCGCATTTTATTCTGCATTTAAACCAAACCATTCTGACTGTAAACCCTTTTGTTCTGTGTCACAATTTCACAGAGGCTTGGTGTAAAAATCAAACCATAATCAAAGTCAACACACACACACTCAGCATATTCCATCCAAATGAAGAAAAATTTGAGCTTTCTACAATAAACACATTTTCCAGTGGCTGAGTTTTTTAGAGTAATTATTTCACTTCTCCCAAAGATTACTGATTACATCACACAGAAAAACCAAGAGAGGCCTGTTTTATCTTTTCCATCTATCTATGGTTCTTGTGCAAACTTATACTTGTTATCATGAAAAATGACAAATTTGCCATCTGATCAAAATGTTAACAAGGTAACTGTCAGTGAGATGGATCTCTGACTGTCACTGCAAGCCAGAACATGAGGATACATTGATATTTCTCAATACAGCACTGCTTCCCCAATGTTCACTAACAGCATTTCCACAGCAAGGGTAATAAATCACCTGGAAATAACAAGCCATATAGGATCTCTGGGATATGATATATTTGTCCTAACAGCACTATTTTCAAGGTAGAAAACAACTGATAATGATCTAAAGAATGCCCTAATCAAGGGCCATTTGCCATAATGGGGAAGATGAAGCAAAGGAAGAAAATCTTAACCATATGATATATGCTATCTCAAAGCTGAACTGTTTGGAAAAGAACACAACAACAAATAAAACACAAATGAGTTAACTTTGTAGGGTCAGATGAATGGAAAAATAAAGTTAAGAACATAATCCAGACACAATCATTATAATAGACAATGGTAGGAATGAAATAATCGTACCAATTGCTGGGTTTGTGAATATCCGAATAGTGGAAGTTTCCTCAAGTGACACCAATGAAAAGTGGCTCAGTTCTTGGTTTAATGGACTTCACACTTTTATGCTCTTTAAGACTCTTTAGACTCCATTATTTCTGAGCCCTAAGTCAGTGGTTTAACTAATGAAATAATTCTTATTCCCTAGTACTATGGCCACGTACACCACCAGAGGAAACAATAGACAGCAGAAGGTGAAGTCCATGTGGAAATAAGAAGAAATGGGAAATCAAACACAAGAAAGCAAACTCCTACAAGACAATAAAGACATCAGGTCACAAAAACAAACAAATATGGCTTCAAACAGCCAAAGAGCTGAACTGGTTTTTAGGTTTAAGAGTAAGACACTCTCATATGGCCATTGTTAGTCTAACTCTTTCCTCCTCTGGCTTCTGCTGTTTCTAGAATACTCCAGGCTCTCTCCCTCCCTAGGGCCTTAGAGTTTGTCTTCTCTCTACAGGAATCTTTCTCTTCCCTGGGGCTTCTTCACATTCTCCAGCTAAAATCTCCTCCAAAAATTCTTCCTTGTCCATTCATTTTAAAGCAATCTCCTCTACCAGCCCCTTTTAAGTCTGTCATAGCTCTTGTCCCATGGCATCAAGAACCAAAGCTATCTGGATTACTGTCATATATAAGCTTCTAGGACAGGGGGGCCCTAAACTCTTTACACAGGGGGCCAGTTCACTGTCCCTCAGACCATTGGAGGGCCGCCACATACAGTACTCCATACACTGACCACTAATGAAAGAGGTGCCCCTTCTGGAAGTGCGATGGGGGCCGGATAAATGGCCTCAGGTGGCCGCAATTTGGCCCGCGGGCTGTAGTTTGGGGACCTCTGTTCTAGGACACCAGCTATCATATGGTTGCATTAACCCCCACCCCCTATCTTGGGCTCTGGGATATCAAACCGTCCAGCTTTGAATCTTGGTGCCAAAACTTAAAAGACATGTAGCTCTGTGAAAGTACTCAATTTCTATGAGCCCCAGGTTCCTCATTTGTAAAATGGGGAAAATTGTGATGTCTACTGATCATAGTGCTGTGAAGGCTAAATGAGATCAACCATGTAAAGAACTTTCCATAATAACAGGCACTCAGGAAGGCATCAAAAATCATCAGCTATTGTTGTTGTTATAACTGCAGGCACAGAGGTAATTATGACATATTTAAATGAATTAATTCATAATAATGGATATTAAAATAATGAGAAATCTTCTCTATCACCAGTCTTTATTTTTACTATTTTCTAAAACAATACCATGTTCCTTCTAAGTCCATATTCTCAGACTAAATTGAAAGAATGGGTACTAGGCTTTAAGTCCCCTTAAGAAATGTCAAATAATACGATCAGTCACTTCCAATTTGAAAACACCTGGAACAGAAGTGCCATTGTTCATTTGGACATTTCAACAGCACTTAAAAGTGAAAGAAAAAAATGAATTCATGGGCCTGACCTGTGGTGGCGCAGTGGATAAAGCGTTGACCTGGGAACACTGAGGTCGCCAGTTCAAAACCCTGCACTGGTCTGGTCAAGGCACATATGGGAGTTGATGCTTCCAGCTCCTCCTCCCTTTCTCTCTCTCTCTCTCTCTCTCTCTCTCTCTCTCTCCTCTCTAAAATGAATAAAATAAAAAAAAAAATGAATTCATGGATCTATCCCCTAAAAGCAACAAACAAATTTGACACACAAATATTTGTAAAGGCTAGTGACACTGTACCTTTGGCTCCCAACTCAACAATTTATCTCTTCATCCACTCCATAACCATGCAATTGAATGCTTCCAATGGGCAATGCAGATAAAATAATAGTAAGACCCCTGGCTAAAGAGATACCTGCTTCTAAAGAGGCCGGGTTTCAACCCACCATGAACTACTGATCATATCTATTATTTATGCCATATTGGCCCAGTTTTTGAATCTTTATTATTTTCACATATTTCATTATTTATCCTTTCACAATTAGAACTTGGAAAAAAAAAAGGTTGTTTAAGAGACATACAAGAAGGAGATGTGGGTATCAGCTCATGAATAAAAATTATTTCAGAGAGGTGGGGAGCATGGAAAGAAAGCTTGTCTTACTATCCCTACAAGGTAGTAGGTTTTAAGCTTTTGAGCATTTTCAACCCATGCCTGATTAAAATTCAACCAGCGTCTGATTAAAATTATGGGTCCCTCAGGCCAAGGCACACACATATAAATGTTCACACAGAGTTTTAGGGGTTGTAGAACCTCTGAAAGTCACTCTATGAACTACCTACTCCTGGTTAAAAAACAGCATTCTAAAGATTTCAGGTCACCCTCCCTTTCTTTGCATACAATAATTTCTTCTTCAGATAAAAATAAGGAAAATAATAACATTAAATTTTGAAATAGGAAGAGCTAAAAATATACACAGAATATTTTAGTTAAAAAACATCTTTGCTGGGTACCACTAAACCTAAGATTATTTGCTTTGATTAATCTATAATGATGCAATTTTTATTAATTAAATAAAAATTAAAATGAGACAAACCTGTCACTGTATAGTTTCTGAGTAGATATTACTATATCGGTTGTTTTTCCACAACTAATTAGATAGATGAGGCAAACCTTCAGTCAATAAATTTTAACTATATGGAATATAAGAAAAAAATCTATTTTCATGTGCTATGAAGATAACTACATGAAGAACTTTTATTTCCAACTTTCTTTTTTACAAAAATAAATTTTTTCTCATTTCAACCAGTCTAAAATGTGAGAGGTTTATCATGCCCACTGTTTAAATTAATCAGTGCACACTCTCAGGTACAGACATGCTCAAAATAGGAGTTCATTTAAGAGCCTGCAATCAGTATAAAAATACATTCAAGTATGAAAGATAAAACATTTAAAACACATGTAACCTTAATGTGCTTGGAAGTATACAGTGAGCCTCCTTTATAAAATAATTTGTGAGAATTATACTATTGAAATACCTTTATCTTCAACAGGGTAGATAAACAAGCAAACAAAAATCATTCACAATATTTAAGTACAGAAAACAAATCACTGGGAGGCCCGAGAATGATAGCACATTGTTTTCATTCACAAAGCACAGCATTAATGGCAACAATTGACTTTCCCAGGTGGCACTTAGTGGAGAAATCCAACCTTGGCAATGATGATTTGGTTGCCCTCTAATTATATTATTCTGATTAAGGAGATAAGTTTCATCTTCCCACAGAGTAAACTGTTTATTGGGAAGACTGTTAAGGAGAATGGGTGAAGATGAGAGAGGTTAGCAGTGTCACAGAACTTCAGATTACTGAGAGAGCGTCAAGAGCAGGGGTTGGGAACCTATGGCTCGTGAGCCAGATATGGCTCCTTTGATGGCTGCATCTGGCTCACAGAAAAATCTTTAATAAAAAATTATAACGTTAAATATATAAAACATTCTCATGTATTACAATCCATTCATTTCCTACTGCTTATGTTCATGGTTGCAGGTGGCTGGAGCCAATCACAGCTGTCCTCTGAGACAACACCAAATTTTTATTGAATAATGCGTAACGTACACAGGTCTTTGTGAGGTCAGGAAGTAAACCTCCCTCCTTTTAATCAAGTAGTCAGCTAGCTAATTGCAGAAACTCTTTTGATGAAGAAGATGAGGAGTATCGTACTTTATAGCAGGAATGACAGAGGAATTTGCCTTTTGTGGAGAGAGCAGGTTCTGCAGTGTGTCTAATATGCAATGATAAAATTGCATCAATGAAATGGTCAAATATAAAGCGGCACTTTGACACACACCGTACTACATTTGCATCGAAATATCCAGAACAGCAGGAAGAAAACATGTCAAGAGCTACTGTGCAGAGTGCAAGCTAGTCAGCAGCAACTCCGTGTTTGGACCCAACAAGCTGACTGGAATTTGGCTAGCTAGCTTTGCTGGTGCTTAGCAACTGTGAGAAATGGAAAGCCATTCACAGATGGGGAGTATGCCAAAACATTCATGCCTGATGTTGTCAATGAACTTTTTGATGACTTTTCAGATAACGACAAGATAATCAAATGAATAAAAGACATGCCTCTGTTGGCAAGAACTGTTCACGATCATACTATCATGATGGCAAATCAAATTGAGGCAACACAAGTGAAGGACATAAATGCAGCACCATTCTTCTCTCTTGTTTTGGATGAGTCAACAGACATAAGCCATTTATCCCAATTCAGCGTGATTGCGAGGTATGCTGTCAGTGACACACTACATGAGGAAAGTCTTGCTGTTTTGCCTATGAAAGAGACAACATGAGGGGAAGATTTATTTCAGTCTTTCACTGAGTTCGCTAAAGAAAAAATCTACCGATGGATAAACTTATTTTGGTGTGTGCTGATGGTGCTCCGTGCATGGTGGGGAAAAACGGAGGATTCGTAGTGCTTCATCGTGAACATGAAAAGAGACCCATCCTAAGTTTTCACTGCATCCTACATCAGGAGGCATTTTGTGCTCAGATGTGTGGCAAACAGCTTGGGGAGGTGATGTCGCTGGTCATTCAGGTGGTCAACTTTATTGTTGCCCGAGCTTTAAATGATCACCAGTTTAAAACACTGCTGGATGAAGTTAAGAATAATTATCCTACTGCTTCTGCACATCAATGTGCATTGGTTGTCAAGAGGGAAGGTGCTCAGCCATTTCACGGCTTGTCTGAGCAAAATCGGGACATTTCTTGAAATGAAAAATGTCAAGCATACTGAGTTAGCTAACACTGAGTGGCTCCTTCTACTATCTCATGAACATGACTGAACATCTGAACCAGCTTAATATGAAAATGCAAGGTGTTGGAAATATAGTCTTGTCCCTTCAACAAGCAGTGTTTGCATTTGAAAACAAGCTGGAACTCTTCATTGCTGACATTGAAACAGGTTGTTTATACTACAGTTTGAAAAATTGGGAATTTAAAGATGCATGCACATCAAGTGACCCTACTCAACATCTTGATCTCCAGCAGTTAGCAGGCTTCACATCTAATCTCCTGCAGTCATTCAAAGCACGCTTTGGAGAATTTCGTGAGCGCACTTGTCTTTTTAAGTTCATCACCCATCCACACGAGTGTGCAGTGGACAGCGCTGACCTAAGTTACATCCCCGGTATCTCCCTCAGAGATTTTGAGCTACAAGCTGCTGACCTGAAGGCCTCAGACATATGGGTGAATAAGTTCAAGTCACTGAATAAATATTTGGAAAGACTTGCATGACAGAAAGCAGAGTTGGCGAGCAAACACAAGTGGGAAGAAATGAAAAAACTTCAACCCGTGGACCAGCTGGTTGTCAAAACTTGGAATGCGCTTCCCGTCACATACCACACACTGCAGGCATGTGAGTATTGCTGTACTGACAATGTTTGGCTCTACGTATGCATGTGAGCAGTCTTTCTCACATCTAATGAACTTTAAGAGCAACCTACAATCACATTTAATGGATGGAAGTCTCAATGCCTGCATGAAGCTTAACCTCACCACGTATCAACCAGACTACAAAGCCATCAGCAAAACCATGCAGCACCAGAAGTCGTATTAATGGTAAGAAGTACTTTATTTATCATTGGTTAGCAACAGCACAACAACGTTATTAAAAAGAATTCAGAGACTTATTGTACTTTAAAAGTGTTGGTCTTACATAAAGTGCACACATTTCCTTGTATTTAGTGTTAAACATATTGTATGGCTCTCATGGAATTACATTTTAAAATATGTGCGTTCATGGCTCTCTCAGCCAAAAAGGTACTCTATCCCTGGTCTAGAGAACTGAAGCAGACTGTGAGGAGGGAGGCAGGCGCTGTCACTACAGTGGAAATGCAAGTCATCTTGGAGCGCTGGTCCTCCTTCCCACAAGAGCCCTGGTCACTGAGAAACATGCACAGCCCTGGACACAACACATAAGCCTAAAGCTAATCTAGAGCTTCCTAAAATCATAAAAGGCAAAACGAAATTGACTTTGGCCATGACTATGCTATTAAGAGGAGGAGGATGGTAAAGTTTTTAGTGGAAACTATTATCTTTCTTCTTTTTTTTTTTTTAATTAATGTACTTATTGATTTTAGTGAGAGAGGAAGGGAGAGAACGAGAAAGAATATCAAGCTGTTTCTGTATGTGCTCTGATCGAGGATCTAACCGACAATTCTGTGTTTTAGGATGATGCTTTAATCAACTGAGCTATCCAGCCAGGGCTGGCAAATATTCCCTTAGGAGTGCTTCTACTAGTTTAGCAAACCTCTATTTTTTCCAAATCTCCTGGGTCTTCTGCTTATTTGGGGATCTATGTAAGTAAGAACAGTGGTGTGCTATGGCTGGTTGGTATGCATTCATCAGCACAGCCTGTAAACTTCCCAGAAATTTTACAAGGTAATTGTTTAAAAAGACATTCAAAATTAAACTTTGTAACTTACAAATAAATATATAGCAAAGACAATATTTAAAACTCTTCACTTTCTAATTATTTCAATATATTTTTACCGTTAGCTATGCTCTTAGGCTAGTTATGTCTAGTGTAGCTGCATAACTAAAACAGACTATGCATCTCTTTCCAACTCTGCACACTGATGTTAAGTGTGTGGTTTGAAATCAGCGATGGTGGGAGTATTTATATAACAGAGTTGGCAAGGACTACTAATACTTTGTTTTGTTAGTTATCTAGCCTTGAGAAAGTGATGGACAAAATATTAATAATGCAGATTAAATCTAAAAGTGCATAGTGTCTCTAGTTGTTACAATATGTGGCTAGCACAAAAAATTGAGACAACATTCTTTCAGAATTATATATTTCTCATTTAGCAAAAGGTCACTCATGTTATTTACTGTCTCACTTCTGTCCTAGGTGTTACTCTAAAAAAATATCCTTTAACATTCATTTCCAAAGCACACTTATTTTTTACTGATAGCAACTTTGCCAAACCAAATATAAATATATATAAAAATATACATTAATATATATTTATTAGCAAGTGAGCAAGAAAGAGACAGACAGATAGGGACAAACAGACAAGAAGGGAGAGAGATTTACTTGTTGCAAAGCATTAACTTGTTGCAGCACTTTAGTTGTTCATTGATTGCTCTCTCATATGTGCATTGCCTAGGGGGCTCCAGCTGAGCCAGTGACCCCTTGCTCAAGCCAGTGACCTTAGGCTCAAGCCAGTGACCCTGGGCTTCAAGCCAGCGTCCATGGAGGTCATGACTATAATCCCATATTCAAGCTGGCAACCCTGTGCTCAAGCTGGCGACCTTGGGGTTTTGCACCTGGGTCCTCAGCGTCCCAAGCCAATGCCCTCTCCACTGATCCATGGCCTACTCAGGCATGTTGAATCAAATATTAAGCAAGCATCATTCATCATCTGAATTTCTGAAACTATGGCTAAGTTGAAACTATAGGTTGACTATGAACATAAGAATTCAGCTAACATCAACAAAAGCTGTCTTTGAGAATCAAATTGTATACTTCGCATTCTTTTATCTCAGTAAAATTTATGATAAATTGGTATGTTTGTATGCAAATATAGATATTTACATACCTATTTTTCCCCTAAAAAGCTGGTTCTTAACCATTTGCAAGCATAACACTGGATATAAATACAACAATAAACAGACTTAGTAAAAGATGGCCATTCAACCTTCCTGGGGACAATATCTTATGTTGGGAAACTAGAGGCTAGGTGGTTTATTGGGTCATTATTAGGGTTCAGTGATTTTACATTTCAAAATTACTATTATATTCTGATGTTTGGATATAATACCAGCTGTATAGCTACTTCCCCAAACAGCAAGGCTACCAATATGATAATAGATCTGAAGTCTCTTTTTCTTAGTTAGAGGGTAGATAGGCCAGTTCTACTAAGAGATGGTAGGTAAATTCATTTTTATGAAGAAGGAAAGGATGGAAGAACTCAATATCTCGTCAGTTGCCAGTCAACTGTTGAGAAGTAGCTAGTGGACATAATTGAAAGGTATTGAACTGAAAGGTCGTTAGAACTGTAAACTGATTTAATTTCAAGAAGAGAAGAAACCTTAAGTCAAATATTATATGTAGTTTTACATTTTAGAAAACAGCAAAAAAAAATAACCAAAAACAAATGTAAATCAAAACAAAAATGAGGTATCAAAATAGATTTGCTTATTTCTTAAATGTTTCCAATTAAAGATATTTTTAAATACTTCCTTCTATTATCACCCTCATGTCCTATATGAAAGCTTACCAGTGGCTCCTAGAATCATTGAGAAGTACTCAAGGTACTTCCACTCTCAATACTCAGAAGTGAAACAGGATGAGCATCGGACTCAGATCCTAGAGACAACAACTTCATGATCAAGCTCAGCTTCAACTGCATAATACTGCCTAAGAAACACTGCGCACCAATTGGCACAGGAAGACTGTCAGAAGTCCCCACTGCTCAAGGGTGTCTGAAGGCTGCCGTGAGCTCTGGAAGAAAAATGTACTCAGGAACAGGACAAAGGCTTTCTAGAAGTGAACACCAAGCACGTGCTACTCGGGGCTGTAGTTTTTCTTTTAAACTGTGACCTGAGTTGATATGTTCTAAGTTCCTTCCAGTATCTGTAACAGCACAAGAACAGCAGCAGCCGCTGCCTGCTGGATTTGACTTTGATAGAGTACAGTGCTCTGTCAGGCCGCACATTCTCTGAGAACTAGCTTTGCATCCTAACTGCACCTTCCATGCCAACCATTGCTACCTAACCGCTGCTCTTTTTCATTCCCTAAAGTACATCTGCCTGGGGTGTCACCAACAGCTGGGTTTTGTTCTTTGACTTCTCTCCATGGAGGCCTCAAGGCATGTATGAAGGACATGAACACTACTTTCATTTTCCAAAAGAAATCAACTACCACTGGGAATTGCAGGCACGTGCCAGGGTCCCTACGGCGGTTTATGAGAACTCACACATACTCAGCATGGGTAAACAGCAGGAAGGCCAGGTCTTGGCCAAAATAACTAGTTTGCTAGTCTTCCTTGACATTTTCAGAACTCTGACCTTAAGAGAAGATACTGACAGGCATTTATACTTGCAAGGACAGGAGGGTTGTGGGATCAAGGCAAAAAGACACCTGAGAAAAACCACTTTCTAGGGAAAATTTGACTTGGAGGTTTGAAGGCAGTTTTGTTTGTTTGTCTAGCAAGAGACAGAGCAAGAGAGAGAGAGAGACACACACACAGAAAGACAGGAACAGAGAGAGATGAGAAGTATCAACTCGAAGTTGTGTCACTTTGGTTCTTCACTGAGTGCTTTTTCATATGTGCCTTAACAGGGGGGCTCCAGCTGAGCCAGTGACCCCTTGGTTAAGCCAGTGACACGGGGCTCAAATCAGCTACCATGGGATCATGTCTGTGAAACCACACTCAAGCTAGTGACCCTGCATTAAAGCTGGAGAGCCTGTGCTCAAGCCAGCAACCTTGGGGTTTTGGACCTGGGTTCTCAGCATCTCAGGCCAGTGCTCTATCCAGTGTACCACCACCACTCAGGCTGAAGGCACCTTTTCCTACCTCCAAATGCCAGAGCATCACAGTGCCCTCATATGGCTCTTGGTTACACATAGCAGATTCTATCACAAGACAGCCACAGAAGCAAGAAATTTTATACTCCTGCCATATACGACAACCTGGAGATCCACCCTTCACTCAAAAAGTCATTTGGGGGAAAAAAAATGCATCCCCTCCTCAGTCCTCTTAGGTTTCACTCCCTCATGTCCTTAGGCTGAGCCACTTCTTACCTGCGCTTCACAGGTCACTGGGCTCAGAGGAAAAAAGGAACTTCAACTCCACTAACTCAGAACCATTCACCAGGCACTTTGAAAATATCGTATCATTAATTAATTCTCCCACAGCCTTGTAGAAGCAGCATGTGAATTCCTGGTTTACAGTCAGGAAAGCAAGGCTCCTTCACTAAGTAAATACACATTGCTCAAGCATTGACTACTTGCCAGAAAATAGCTGAGCATCGAATTTCATTGATTGAGCATAGACTGTTTGCCAGAAATCGGACTGCAGGGTTTCCAGACAAGAGAGATGTGGCCTGAGACCTTATGGAATTTACATCCCTGTGGGGCACAGAGAGGCCAGGGCCTGAATAGTCAGGAAATAACTTCTGGCTGGCTGGCTGGGGCCAAGGGGGAGGGAGATGGGGAAGGCAGAAGGGGCAGTCTAGGATCAAACTAAGAGAAAAGAAACTGCTAAACCAGAGAGGAGATCTTGAATAAATTTGAATTTCAGCCTAATAGCTTCCTACTTCAGGGGGTCATGTAGTTTTCCAGAACCCTGAGCCCCGGCTGATCTTGGAGAAGGAGAAAGAACATGGCTGGGGAACCTTTTCCATTCACCAGAGGTCAAGCATCATCTCTGGGACAAGAGTTTCCTTTCACAGCTGCAAGAAGTGCAGGAGCTGAATTATAGATTAAAGTTGAGGACTAAAAAGTTTTAGAACACAGCCTGCCCTCTTACACTCATTTTTATTAACATTTTTCAAGCACATAGCTAATAAAAAAGTGCAAAATACAGCCCCCTCTGGCAACAACAGCCAGAAATCCAAAAAAGAAGTCTGTGTGTCATGTTATCCTATAACAACAAATTACAAGGGCACAAATCGGGTAATAATCATCAGCCACAAAGCCCGAGCGTCAGTCACAGCGCTCATCTTCACTCACACCGTGGCAGTAAAACATGTCAGATCCCATGAAAGCAGCGCAGCACAGCATGGAGTGATCACTGAGGACGCAGCCAGATCCAGCCGCAGACCTGTTCTCTCTCAAGAGTCCAAAGACATTTAGGTGACTGACCAAGAATGAAAAATCAGCCAGTCCAGACAGAGGCATGTGTCCCCTAACTCAGCCCGGGAAGGTCGGGGACCTTGCCACCTTCTGATTGATCATCCTTGAGTCCCTGCTCCCCAAGATGTATTCTTATCCGTGGTCTCTGCCTGGATTTTATGCGGAAGGCTACTGCTGAGAAATGAGCTGACTTTATTAGCATACAGGGGCCAAAGTTTAGCCTGAAGGAGAGATACTTTCATCAATAAAATCTTTTTTTGATTAAATTCAGTCTCTCTTCTTGGTTCTGCTCAGAGCTTGGAAAATAAGCTGGGTATGCTTTCTAACTCTTATCCCAATTTGTTCATCGAGGATTTCAAGGATTCTGTTGCCGTCAAGGCGACCTGTGAGAAGAAAGGGGTCTGTTTTCTTTAACAATTTGCCTCTTAATAAATTCAAAGCCAGTAGTTCAGATTTCGAAATTTACTCTACTCAGATAGCATAGTCAAATTGCTATGTGTTCCAGATTACACAATTAATTTATAAGCTTTAAATTACCATATATAACATATATAGAAACCCACCTTTTTAAAAAGAATGCGAACTGTTTTTTAATAAGGAGAAAAGTGTGTCTTTGTCGCGTGAAACTGAAGCTCAGCAAATTTCTTTTAGAAATGACAACACAGTTAAAAGGGCCAAACAGAAGGCAAAGAAATGATGCAAGTTAACTATACAATTATTGTTATCATGTTCATTTTATTTTTAACAATATAATCAGAAATGTATATTATGTAATAATAATACTGTACTCACTGTGCAGTGAAAATTTTGGGTGGGGGAGATCAAGACATTTTTTAAACAACAGTTCCACATTAGAAAAAAATATTATTCATATTTATTTCTTTTCCTCCAGGGGTCTGGACAAAAGTAACTGGGATGGGACTGGGTCCTAGTCATGGCACCAGCTGTGATTCGACCAGCCCCGTATGACCTTTTAGAAGACCTCGAGTTTCTCTTTGTATTTCTCATCCTGCTCCTATGACTACATGTTGGGCAGATAAAAATCATTATGCTCACTTTGTTAAAGATGGCACTGCCCACGTGGAAGCCCGTAGCCCACGTGATAATATTGGTTGCCCTTCTTGCTTGGGATGGGCATGATTATATTCATGTGTGTTGGGGGAGGGCTTTCACACCAAAAGGTTTTAAAAGGAAGAGAGATCACGGTGTTCCAGAGGAAGAGTGATTATGTTCTAGGAGGAGCCCATGCTGGAGGAGAGCAGACAAAGGCCATGTGGAGGAGAGGAGAAGCAGCCAAAATAGCAGAGTGCTGAAGGAGAAGCCAGTTTGTGCAGAGAGAAGGAGATGGGGAACAAATGTGAATGAAGCTGGTGAGGTACAAACTTTCGATTCTAGGAAACTCGGATAAGTCAGTAGCTTTGGGAGCCCTGAATGGAAAGGGAAGTGTTTTCCCACAATGTGTATTTCTTGCCCACTGGGTGCAAGCTAGGATTAAAGCTGATGGCCCACCAGTTCTTGGCTCCATTGTTTCATTACTGTCTGTCCGAATCCAGTTCAAACCTGCATGGGCCAGGCGGCTGTGATGGTGGCTGTGGCTACTGGCTTTACACTACCCATTGTCTTACTTTATTCCTGCTGCTTGGGATGATATTGAAAAATATTCAGCAATGCACAAGCACTTGTCAATCAGAGTGTGACAAGGTGCCAGGAATCAACAGCAGTCTAGTCTTCCCAGTACACATCACCATATCACCATCCTAGTCCAGGTGCCAAAGGTTCTATTGATAACATGGGCCCCTTCCTAAGGATATAACTTCTTCAATGGATTCCTAAAAGGATAATTCATGAATATTTAGTGGTGATAATTCTGGTCCATGTGCCACAGGCCAGCAGGAGAATCATTTCAGAGTGAATGAAGCCTCTCTATGCCCTCAAATTATACCATGGTGGTGAAGTCATTATGGTCCCTGACTCCCTGGGTAACCATAACCAAGCCATTCACATTCTCTAGAAAAACCCATTCTCCTGCAGAGGCTGCAGCCATGGCCCCTCTCTCCCTTAAACCGATGCTGAAAGGTCAGGGAAGAGAAGATGAGAAAATGTGAGCTGAATGCTTCCAAAGAAAAGCACTTTCTAATCCCAAGGCATAATTGCTTAGAAATGGTTCTCTTTTACTAAGGGTTAAGGGACTTTTAATACGTACATTCTTTAGTGCTCATTAAAAAGACACTAATTCTTCATGCGTTCATAAGCACATAGGTAACTGAGAATAATTTGCAGTGAGGGTGCAGTAATGATTGTAAAATCCTAATGAGAGAAGGCACTTTGGCTGAAAACGTATGTTGTTCTTTTTTTCCTTCCTTTCTTTTGCCAAAGATACTGTAATGAATTTTCATCAGAGGGTTTATTAGTGCCTGTTTAATATTATTTCCCACCCCCACCCTTTCATGTGAAAACTTTTATTAGAATCCTAGGCAAAGCTTTAGGCTTTCAATGAAAAGGTTATTAAAAATAATTAATATCTAAATGGTGCTCAAAATACTACATGGACAGCATTGTCATGAGGCACAGAGATAGGGGGTGATATTAAATTCCACACAGCCTGCTCTGATCCATGAGTAATTTCATTACTTTTTAGTACAAAATGAACTTCTTTGAGAGGGTAAAGACTGAGGAGCTTCTAGAGGCCTCCCCACCTGAGCATATGATTTCCTTGTGGTGACTCCATGGAGAGAATTAGACCTCGGTTTTTAGCAGTCTCCAAAGCTTCACATTCCTCATTATAGAACAGCCGGAAGTAAAGTTCTGGGCATCACTCTGAGGTTATTCCTCAGCTTGCCTAGAGCCAATCCCTAGAATAGAAAAGGCCACCCTTGAGTCTTCTCCTTCCTGTTTCCCTGGAGGGATTCAAGGAGAGGGATTCAAGCCGAGGGGCAAGTCCCTGAATAACCAATGCCGCCTCTGTTCACTTCCAGCAGGGCAAGTCCAAAGAAGATCACTTGTTAGGTTCCCAAGACAAATGGTTAGTTTAATTCATATACAAAACAGGAACCAACTGACTCTTTCTCTCATTACTTCAAAATTGGCCAAATCACTTAATGACTCTTAGGAGTCTAAATCAGAATTTTCCAAGTATAACACTGGGGAACAATTGTTTTTTTTTCATTTCCTGTTGATGAGGTTATAGAACTGTTTCTACATATTTCTGAATGGCTGGTTCCAAATCTGAAATTTGTTTTTTGATGCATACTCTAGTTTTTATGCAATTTTAATTTATTTTTGTTACAGGTAAAGGCATGCATTGGTTTTTATTTTTATTTATTTTTAAATTTTATTTCATTAATTTTAATGGGGTGACATTAATAAATCAGGGTACATATGTTCAAAGAAAACATCTCCAGGTTATCTTGTCATTCAGTTATGTTGCATACCCATCACCCAAAGTCAAATTCTCCTCTGTCACCTTCTATCTGGTTTACTTTGTGCCCCTCCCCTACCCCCTCTCCCTCCCTCTCTTCCCCCCGCCACCCCCCCCCCCCGTAACCACCACACTCATGTCTATGTCTCTTAGTCTCTTTTTTATGTCCCACCGATGTATAGAATCATGCAGTTCTTAGTTTTTTTCTGATTTACTTATTTCACTACATATAATGTTATCAAGATCCATCCATTTTGTTGTAAATGATCCAATGTCATCATTTCTAATGGCTGAGTAGTATTCCATGGTATATATGTATCACATCTTTATCCAGTCATCTATGAAAGGATTTTGGGTTGTTCCCATGTCTTGGCCACTATGAACAATGCTGCTATGAACATGGGGCTGCATGTGTCTTTATGTACCCATGTTTTTGAGTTTTTGGGATATATACCCAGTAGAGGGATTCCTGGGTCATATGGTAGTTCTACTCTTAGTTTTTTGAAGAACCACCATACTTTCTTCCACAATGGTTGTACTACTTTACATTCCCACCAACAGTGGATGAGGGTTCCTTTTTCTCCACAGCCTCTCCAACACTTATTACCTGTCTTGTTGATAACAGCTAATCTAACAGGTGTGAGGTGGTATCTCATTGTAGTTTTGATTTGCATTTCTCTAATAGCTAGTGAAGATGAGCATCTTTTCATATATCTGTTGGCCATTTGTATTTCTCTCTGGGAGAAGTGTCTGTTCATGTCCTCTTCCCATTTTTTTATTAGATTGTTTGTTTGTTGTTGAGTTTTATGAGTTTTTTGTATATTTTGGATATTAGTCCCTTATCTGAGTTGTTTGAAAATATCACCTCCCATTTAGTTGGCTGTCTGTTTATTTTGTTGTCAGTTTCTCTTGCTGTGCAAAAGCTTCTTAGTCTGATGTGGTCCCATTCATTTATCTTTGCCTACACTTCCCTTGCCTTTGGAGTCAAATTCATAAAGTGCTCTTTATAACCAAGGTCCATGAGTTTAGTACCTATGTTTTCTTCTATGTAATTTATTGTTTCAGGTCTTATACTTAGTCTTTGATCCATTTTGAATTAATTTTAGTACAAGGAGACAAACTGTAATCGAGTTTCATTCTTTTGCATGTGACTTTCCAGTTTTCCCAGCACCATTTGTTAAAGAAGCTTTCTTTTCTCCATTATGTGTTGTTGACTCCTTTATCAAAAGTTATTTGACCATATATATGTGATTTTATTTCTGGACTTTCTATTCTGTTCCATTGGTCTGAGTGTCTATTTTTCTGCCAATACCATGCTGTTTTGATTGTCATGGCTCTATAATATAATTCGAAGTCAGGTGTTGTAATGCCCCCAGCTTCATTCTTTTTCCTTAGGGTTGCTTTGGCTATTCGGGGTTTTTTATAGTTCCATATAAATCTGATGATTTTTTGTTCCATTTCTTTAAAAAATGTCATTGGAATTTTGATGGGAATTGCATTAAACTTGTATATTGCTTTGGGTAATGTGGTCATTTTGATTATATTTATTCTTTCTATCCAAGAACAAGGAATATTTTTCCATTTCATTGTATCTTTTTCGATTTCCCTTAACAATGCTTCATATTTTTCATTACATAGGTAGGTCCTTACATTCTTTGTTATGTTTATTCCTAGGTATTTTATTATTTTTGTTGTAACTGTGAAGGAGATTATTTTTTGAGTTCATTTTCTAATGTTTTGTTGTTGGCATATAGAAATGCTATGGACTTTTGTATATTAATTTTGTATCCTGCTACCTTATTATATTGGTTTATTGTTTCTAGTAATTCTTTTGTGGAGACTTTGGGGTTTTCGATATATAGGATCATATCATCTGCAAAATGTGAAACCTTTACTTCTTCTTTTCCAATATGGATGCCTTTTATTTCTTTGTCTTGTCTGATTGCTCTGGGTAGAACTTCTAGTACCACATTAAATAAGAGTAGAGAGAGTGGACATCCCTGTCTTGTTCCTGATTTAAGGGGTAAAGTCCTCAGTTTTATGTCATTTAATATGATGTTAGCTGATGGTTTATCATAAATGACCTTTATTATGTTGAGATATTTTCCTTCTATACCCATTTTGTTGAGTATTTTAAACATAAAATTATGTTGTATTTTATCAAATGCCTTTTCTGCATCAACTGATAAGATCACATGGTTTTTGTTCTTTGTTTTATTGATATGGTGTATTATGTTAACCGTTTTACATATGTTGAACCATCCTTGAGATTCTGGGATGAATCCTACTTGATCATGTTGTATTATTTTTTAAATATGTTGTTGTATTCAATTTGCCCATATTTTGTTTAGCATTTTAGCATCTGTATTCATTAAATATATTGGTCTGTAGTTTTCTTTCTTTGTGCCGTCCTTGCCAGGTTTCGGTATGAGGGTTATGTTGGCCTCATAAAATGTGTTTGGAAATATTGCTTCTTCAATTTTTAGGAAGACTTTGAGTAGAATAGGAACCAACTCTTTGGATGCTTGATAGAATTCACTAGTATAGCTGTCTGGGCCTGGACTTTAATTTTGGGGGAGGATTTTAATAGTTTTTTCTATTTCCTCCCTGCTTATTTCTGCTTTTTCGCGACTCAGTCTAGGAAGGTTGTATTGTTCTAGGAATTTATCCATTTCTTCTAGATTGTTGAATTTAGTGGCATATAGTTTTTCATAGTATTCTACAATAATTCTTTGTTTATCTATGATATCTGTGGTGATTTCTCCTCTTTCATTCTGGATTTTGTTTATATGAGTCCTTTCTCTTTTTTCCTTGGTGAGTCTTGCCAAAGGTTTGTCAATTTTGTTGATCTTTTCAAAGAACCAGCTCCTTGTTTTATTGATTTTCTCTATAGTTTTTCTGCTCTCTATTTCATTTATTTCTGCTCTGAGTTTTATTATTTTCTTTCTTCGGCTGGTTTTGGGTTATATTTGTTCTTTTTCTAGTTCCTTAAGGTGTGAAATTAAGTGGTTTACTTGGGCTCTCTCTTGTTTGTTCATATAGGCATGAAGTGATATAAACTTCCCTCTTATTACTGCTTTTGCTGGTTCCCAGAGATTATGATATGTCGTATTGTCATTTTTATTTGTCTGTATGTATCTTTTGATCTCTGCACTTATTTCTTCTTTGACCCACTCATTTTTTAAAAGTATGTTGTTTAGTTTCCACATATTTGTGGGTTTGTTTACCTCTTTTTTGTAGTTGAATTCTAGTTTCAAGGCTTTATGATCAGAAAATATGCTTGGTAAAATTTCAATTTTTCTGAATTTGCTGATGTTATTTTTGTGGCCCAACATATGATCGATTCTTGAGAATGTTTCATGTACACTAGAGAAAAATGTGTACCCTGTCACTTTGGGATGAAATGTCCTGTAGATGTCTATCACATCCAATTGCTCTAGTGTTTTATTTAAGGCCAATAATTCTTTATTGATTTTCTGTTTGGATGAACGATCTAGAGTCGTCCGCGGTGTATTGAGGTCTCCAAGTATGATTGTATTTTTGTCAGTTTTTGTTTTTAGGTCAGTGAGTAGCTGTCTTATATATTTTGGTGCTCCTGGTTTGGTGCATATATATTAAGAAGTGTTATGTCTTCTTGATTCAGTGTCCCCTTAATCATTATGAAATGACCATTTTTGCCTCTGATTACCTTTGCTGTCTTATAGTCAGCATTGTTAGATATGAGTATTGCTACACTTGCTTTTTTTTGGATGTTATTTGCTTGGAGTATTGTTTTCCAGCCTTTCACTTTGAATTTGTTTTTATTCTTGTTGCTTAGATGTATTTCTTGTAGACAGCATACAGTTGAATTTTCTTTTTTAATCCAGTCTGCTAGTCTATGTACTTTTTATTGGTGAGTTCAATCCATTTACATTTAGTGTAATTATTGACACTTGAGGGTTTCCCATTGCCATTTTATATATTGCTTTTTGTTAGTTTTCTATCTTGTTTGATACTTCTCTTTTGTTTTTCTGTCATTTGTTTTTGTTTGGTTGTAATCCATACTTCTTTCCTCTGTTACTTCCTTTTTCAAGTCATGTGCTTCTGTGGTCGTTTTTCAAGGGTGGTTCCATTAAGTAATGAAAGAGGTACCTACCATGTTCATTGTAGTACACTATCTTATGAGTGCTTCTGTACTCCATTGGTCTTTGCTACTGTTAATCTTCATCCTCTCCCCTTGTTTTTGTTGTCACAGTTTAAATTTGTTTTTCTTGTTGTTGTTGTTCCTGGTGGAGCTTTTACTTGTGGTTTTGTTTTGTTCTTTGTATCTAGTTGGAAAACCCCCTGTAGTATATCCTGAAGTGAGGGTTTTCTGATGATAAATTCCCTCATCTTTTCTGTACCTCTGAATGTTTTTATTTCTCCTTCGTATTTGAAGGATAGCTTTGATGTGTATATTATTCTTGGTTGGAAGTTCCTCTTTCAGATCTTTAAATATTGGGGTCCATTCTCTTCTAGCTTGTAGAGTTTCTGCTGAGAAATTCGATGATAATCTAATAGGCCTTCCTTTATATGTTGTATTCTTCTTTTCCCTCTCTGCCTTGAGAATTTTTTCTTTGTTGTTGGTTTGTGCCAATTTCATTATGATGTGCCTTGGAGTAGGTTTTTTGAGGTTAAGATAACTCAGTGTTCTATTTGCTTCTTGGATTCAAGGTTTTATTTCTTTCCACAGGCTTGGGAAGTTCTCGTCTATTATTTGTTTGAATATGTTCTCCATTCCATTTTCTCTCTCTTCCCCTTTTGACATACCTATTATTCTTATGTTACTCTTTTTGGTGGAGTCAAACAATTCCAGTAGGACTTTCTTGTTTTTGTTTGTTTGTTTGTTTGTTTTTAAATTCTTGAGTCTTTCTCCTCTTCTCTCTGTTGTGCCTCAAGTTGCCTATCTTCTATGTCACTAATCCTCTCTTCTATCTGGCCTATTCTATTAGCTAAGCTTGTTACCGCGTTTTTCAGTACATGAATTGAGTTTTTCATCTCTGTTTGATTTGTTTTTATAGTTTCAATTTCTTTAGTAATATATTCTTTGTGTTCATTGTTTTCTGAGCTCCCTAAATGTGCATTGGTTTTTAAATTGGAGTTAAAGGGCAATGACTCTTGGATTGAATATAACCACAAGGCAATTAATGTTTTATAAACATCACTTTTACATAATTGTAGTTGTTTTTAAATGTAAAAAATTATCTGATAAAAACACCCTCTCATTTTGTTTTAAGATTGAATCATGGCTTCTTCGAGTAGGCACAAATGTAAAAATAGTCCTGACACTCTCTGTTTTATATGTAGCTGTTATACACTTCAATGTCAAAGATGCAATATTTCATCATTTGTGACATGTGCATATATGTCCTATTTTCAAGTTCCTCTTGGTGATCAAGACAAGAATTGGGCTTCTCATATTGTATGTCATAATTTTGAGGAAATTCTTCATAACTGGACAAAAGGAAAATGCAAAGGAATGCCTGTTGGTATTCCCATGGTTTGGCATGAACCTAAGGAACATAGCAGTGACTCTTATTTCTTTTTTTATTTCTTTTTTTTTTTTTACATGAACAGAGAGAGAGAGCCAGAGAGAGGGATAGATAGGGACAGACAAACAGGAATGGAGAGAGGTCAGAAGCATCAATCATTAGTTTTTCATTGCCGCTACAACACCATAATTGTTCACTGATTGCTTTCTCATATGTGCCTTAACCATGGGCCTTCAGCAGACCGAGCAACCCCTTACTAGAGCCAATTACCTTGGGTCCAAGCTGGTGAGCTTTTGCTCAAGCCAGATGGGCCCACGCTCAAGCTGGTGAGCTCAGGGTCTCGAACCTGGGTCCTCCACATTCCACTCTGATGCTCCATCCACTGCAACACCACCTGGTCAGGTGTGACTGTTATTTCTGTCTGAACCATACCAAGGGCATCGGCAAGAAAAAACGGCATATGATCGCATATCCTAATATTCCTTCAGCAATTGACCTATCCCACACTCAGACAATCCCAGTTCCAGTTTTCCATGGTTTTATTTCTTCTAAGGACAAAGAAAGTGAACATGGTGATCAAGTGTATTTTGATAAGATGCATGAGGAAATGGTTGTAGAATCTGAAGGATCTTCTTTTGATGCCAAGCAGTCATTAATTCCTCGGCTATTTAGACAACCCGAATTGAATGACTTAGTAAGAGATTTGGACCTATCAAAGAAAGCAGCTGAGTTATTAGACTCCAGGCTTCAAGAAAAGAATGTACTTTACCGGTTAGCTAAAGTATCCCATTTCAGGAAGTGTGAACAAATTTTTTTTCACGCTTTTTTTTCCAAAGACAAACACTTTGTTTACTGTCATGATATCATTGGTCTTTCCACCAGCTAGGTGCTACCACTTATAGTCCAACAAATGGCGGCTATTTCTTGACAGCTCTAAATGGAGTCTGAAATGTGTTCTCCTACACAACGGTAATGTTTATCCAGTGGTTCCAATTGGTTATTGAACTCATCTGCGAGAAGATTATAATGACATAAAAATTGTCCTCGATTTACTGAGTATGAGGAACATAACTGGATCATTTGTGTGGATCTTAAAATGGTAAATTTCTTGCTAGGACAACAGACAGGTTTCACGAAGTATCCTTATTTTCTGTGTTTGTAGGATAGCTGAGCTCAGTAGGAACACTGGACATAGGAGTGGCCAAAACGTGAAGCTCTGGAAGTAGGGATGCAAAATATTGTGAATGAACCTGTAGTTAATTGAGACAGGATCATTTTCCCCCCACTTTACATCAAACTTGGCTTAATGAAGCAGTTTGTTCAGGCTTTGAATGCTTTCAACATATTATTTCTGCTTTTCCTGCTTTGTGTTTTGAGAAGGTAAAAGTAGGTGTATTCAACGGACCTCAAAGTCGAACCCTCATACGTGACGAAGAGTTTGCCAGGAAGATAAATAAGGAGGAGAAAGCAGCATGAAAGTCTTTTGTGGAAGTTACAAAAAACTTTCTTGGCAACAAAATAGCAGAAAACTATGAACTTCTGGTTCAAAGGATGCTGTTGGCTTTCTGCGACATTGGATGTAACATGAGCATTAAGATTCACTTCCTGCACAGTCACCTTGATAAGTTTCCCAAAAATCTTGGAGCTGTTAGTGATGAGCAGACAACTGCTGGAGCATCAAATGAGATTGTCTTCAACAGGTACACAAACCCAAGAGTTACAAATGCAAATTTTTTGCCTGAATAGAATTTAAATAAGTTTTGTGCAAATTTTATGATTAAAATAAGTGTTTTAATATGTTTTATTTCAAAATTGTAGACAAATTCTAATGCAATCATATCTTTTAGTGTATTAGTGTATTTACTGCATTATATTATTATATTTTCACAATGATGATGCCCAAGAAGACATTCTACTTCATTATGTTAAACTAAATGTTGAAAATGTTACAATAAGATGAAAACCTAAAATCTTTAATTGCAAAAGAACTGTAGCTTACAGAGAAAAAATAATGTCAGATTTGAGATCAGCACACTCGAATTAGGTAAGAACAAGTGTTTTTTTTTGGATGCAACAAAAATTTTGTTCCCCAGTGTAATTTTTAAACACTATTACCATAGAACTGCTCTGAAAGAAAAAAAAAAAAGAAAAAATAATAAGAAAAGATATCATAATTTAATTTACTTTGGGGAATGGTGCTTATTATATCTCTACTTGGAGTTTCATGGAAAGTATTAAGGGCTGAGAATTATTGTAATTTAGAAACATACTTAATTTTGTTTAGCTGAGCATTTTCCAAGATTATTTACCATAGTACTTTATTTTTTCCTTCTCTATTTCAACCTGTTACCTCTCCAGATAATATACTTGGAAAGTGATGGTGTAAGTTAATCCACACCTGAACCCCACAATTGGTGGCTGCCATCAATTTTGATGTAATTATACAAACACACACTCAGCATTTCTGTGACATAAGAGAAATGCATTCTTCAAGGTAGGTTTCCAAATTGGTGGGATGTGTGCCAGTCCTCTAAGGACATATATACTTCCTAGAGGCCTCAACATATATGGGCTAAAAGCTATTAATCCATCCTTGCAGCTGCCCAGTTTAGGTCAAGGCCAACTCTATGGCAGTCAAGATGTCAGGGACAAAGGAGATAAATGAGTAAGGTGTGGCCTCCACCCTCAGGGAGGCCATAATGACAGAGGCATAGACAACAATAAACCATGAGATATATGATATTAAAGAAATAAGAGGTTTATTCTGTATGTATGGACGGGGGGTGGGTACCGGAAAGTTGATAACAAATACAGTGGCTCTTGAACCAAGCACTTGGTTCTCGAACAGAAGGATTCTTCCAGGGGGAAGAAGAAATGAGTAAGCAACATGGGAAGACTTAGGGTACAGATGTGAAGGGTGGAGGGCCTTTGTTAGTTATTCGTCTCCCCCAACATCACTGAGGAGCTAGATGGTCTCAGACAATCTAGATCTTAAGAATTCCATGATGAGGTTAGACATATGTCAGCTAGCTTCTTCACACCAGGAAACTACTTTGCTCATAATCCACACCTTGCAAGATACAGGTCTGGAGGGAACCTCTGTGTTCCCTCATCTTGACCAACCAGGCCTCTCGTGTCTCCCAGCAGAAAGCTTTCCACACTAGTCATCCCTCTAATGCACACCAGCATTGGGACATGCATATGTACCTTTGCCTTAGGAAACAAAAGCATCCTTAAACGTTGGATATTCATAGATGTCTTATAAGTGAAATAATTTTACATTACCATGAAAATGACCCATTTGAAAGATACTTGCAGTGAATTATTTGGGGAACTAGGAATCCACATATACTCTGAGAGTTCTGTTTAGGTCTCTCTGAATAGAACAGAGGCATTTAGAAGGCTATTGAATTTAGAGAAATGATAAAAAAACAAACAAACAAAAAAACAAACAGACACATGAAAACTCCATTGTTCCCAAACTAAAGAGAAAAAGATGAAAGCAAACGTACAAGCTAAAGATGCCTCTTGACAATAATTTGATGTAAAATCATAGTCCCATCCATAAATCGATTTGGCCAGCTCTGTATCTTTTGGGACCCTTAAGATACCTATAGGCTCTGTCTACCCTAAATAATGACCCTATAATTTGCAAGTTGAAGAATAATGAGAGAGAGAGAAAGTAACAGATTTTTACATCATCAGTAGTGACAAAGCTGAACAGGCAGTGGAGTTTCAGCACAACAAAGTTAAATTTGAAACCCTATTACAAAATGTCCCTGGAGCCCAGATCCCAGCATCAGCACCACTTTGCCACAATGACCCAGCTCCTGTATTTGCTACCTGACGGCTCTCGGCACCAAGGAGGGCAGTCAGTACGATGAACATAACAAAAACAGTTCAGTAATTAGCAGTCTTCTTTGTTAAATATAATTCTGGTCAGCAAAAATGATAGTCTATTTAACAACCATAAATTTAAAGTCATCACTTTCCTGAGTCCTAGTGTTAAAGAGGTTAGGGGGCAGATTATACTCAAGCAGAGTCAAGAGCTGGGAAATTAAATCAGGCACAAAAAGCAAGACTGATAAAGTGTATTCCTCAGAGTGATGTGAACCTATACACAAATAGGGTATTATTAATGCTAAGAAATGTATTCAATCACTATTTTATAGGTTGAAAAAAACTTAATCAATGCCATATGCCAGTGGTTCTTAACCTGGGTTCTATCAAACCCTAGGGGTTCGATGAGTCGGTCTCAGGGGTTCGGAGAAGCCTCTGCCGCGGAGGCCAGAATAAAGTAATACCGTAATTTGTTGTGAGTTCATGCACTTTGTTGGTTTTGTTCTTTGAGCAAGGTGATGTTCATGCACGGCTCATTTTGTGCACCAGTAAAAAACATATACCTATGTCTTGAATTTGGGAAAAAAAATCATATTTTATTTATCACTAAAGAAGGGTTCGGTGAATGTGCATATGAAACTGGTGGGTTCAGTACCTCAAAAAAGGTTAAGAATCACTGCCATATGCTATAGCAGTGCAACTTAGGTGGAGGTAGAAAATTCTTAAAGATCAAATCCAGCCCAAATCAAGATTTTTGTACAAACAACCCCCCCCCCCCATCCATCAATTATATGCCTAGACCCTGACCAGGTGGTTTGTTAGATAGAGCCTCATGCAGCATGCTGAGGTCATAAGTTCGATCCCCAGTCAGGGCACATATGAGAAGCAACCAATGAGTGCACAACTAAGTGGGACAAGTTGATGCTTTTCTTTCTCTCTCTCTCTCTCTCTCTCTCTCTCTCTCTCTCTCTCTTCCTTTCTCTCTCTCAAATCAGTTGAAAAAATTTTTTTTGTCAATCAATACAGGTAGTGCTCGACTTATGACCACGATTGGTTCCGACAGACCAGTCGTAACACGATTTGGTCGTAAGTTGAGTAGGCTATAGACAAAGACAATTTTCTCTTGATAGACATCTTAGGAGGGGTTTGATGAAAAATATCCAAGACACAAAACACAAATTGCTGTACAGTTGAAATGGTGCACGTGGAGATGGTGGTACTGGCGGAAACTGGTCCGCACTGTCGTACACCCAGCTGAGCAACGCTTGCGCTGCCAGACACAGAGCAGTCGTGGCTAGCGATTGTGGTTGTAAAGTCGAATGGTTGGTTGTAAGTTGCATAGGTCATAAGTCGATCAATACCTGTACATAAAAATATTGCTTAACATTAAAAAACAAAATGTATTCTTTGGTCCTATTTGGGCATCCTGGAAACACAGACACTTGAAAAGTGTTTCCATTTTTCATGTGAAAATAGATATAGAAACATTTTAAAATTAATTTATAGAGCGAGGAAGGGAGAAAGAGAGAGAGACAGAAACATTGATTTCTTTCTCTATGTGCCCTCATAAGGGATCAAACCACCAACCTCTGAGTGTTGGGATGATGCTCTAACCAACCTAGCTATCTGGCCAGGGTAATATAGAAACTTTTAAACTAGTCTTAAAACCATATTTAAAAGCTGAATCACTCATAGACGCAGTCATTTGTAAGGCCAGCGGCTGCCGCTGTCATGGCCATGCAGGTTCTCATTGTAGTCAAGCAGATGGTAAAGGAACTGGGGAGCCAGAAAATGGTGAGCCATTCCATTTATTAAGGTCTTGTAATGGTGGATGAGTAAACAGGCAGGGAAGACCGCTTCCCTCTCACTCCAGACTCTCCTGGACTCACAGGCCCCCACAAGCAAAACAGCACTCCCTAGCCACACAGGTCAGGCCGATAATCTCAGGGCTCTTAAGCCTCTCAGCACTTCCTCTTTCTCTCTCCACTCTCTGGAAAAACAAGCTTGGGGAAAACCCCCTTCTTCAGCAAACAATAGCAAACAGTGGTCCCTCCCAAGCAGGAAGGCAGTCCACAATTTGCAATCTGCCGCCCTAAGAGCAAGCACCCACAGCCTTCCATAGACTATACACACAAGGCGCTGCCCCTATATAAGCAAACAAACCTAAAAAACACTTGTTACAAACTTGTTTGCCCAACATCATTATTGCACACTATAAATTAAAATTATATCTATAAAATTCATAATTTTATAGTCTGTTGTGTTGGTCAGTTAATGATACTATCTTTATACTACCACATTTTGATCTAACATTTTACCTAACTAAAACTAGTCTATTTGTTTTATTAATGTTCATGAGTCATCTGCAGAAAAAAAGCTAACTGTTCCACAGTATACTTATTAGTAGCACAGAGATCTCAGGCCTCAAGCTGCCCACTGGTGACATAGCTCAGTCTCTATCTGTGAGTGGCCTACTAAAAGGCAAAGTAGCAAGAATAAGGAGAAAGTAATGTTTCTACAGCCTTCAAAATTGTAACTGTCGTGCAGAACTCTTTCCAACTCAAGAAGAAAAGAAGAAAAGATGAACTGAATTAGTCCAGAAAGCTAAACTGGACGTTGTGAGCTCTAATAGAAAACAAATCGCACTAGACTTGCTGCTCAAAATATGCTCCACTAATAGAGAAATTTGGGGATGTGACTGAAAGTCAAAGGATATCCCTGTGGAACCACCACTGTGACATCACAAAGTTGCTAAACCCCACCAGTGTAGAAAGGGTGCTCTATCTGCCTTTGTAAAATTATAAAGGGAAATAAAACAACAGAGTAGAAAAATACTCGTTCTATTGATTAAAGTTCAGTGTATACTGTAATGTCACTTATGAGATACGGCAACTATTTTTTCTTTTTCTTTACAAGTGTACTGGATATTGACTCACACATATCTGCGGCAAACCCATGTTCTGTTCAGAAGAATTCACAGCCTAATAATTGAGGAGGAAGAATTAAAGTATTGATGGGCTGGTAGGTTTCATCACAAATATCAGCTCTGATAAATTGGCAAGAGCCTGTGTTGAAGAGGATTCTGGGGCCATATCTGGATCCAGAGGAAAACAATAGTATTATCAGTTAATAAAGCCTAAAGAGTCAGTTTCACATACAGGTTAAGAGCCTGGATTTTGAGGACACACTGCTGTTTGAATCCCAGCCATTTAACTTCCCAGCAAGGCAAAATATTTCATCTCAATTTGCTACATTAAAACGGTAAAAAAATAACACTGATCTCAATGCGTTATAAACATTAAAAATAAACATGATACATTAAACAACTTTTACAAGGGTTAGCATGTAATTTTTACTTAATAAACTTCAACATCATCACTAGGAGGACTAGTCACCACTGTTGTAACTGGCATTGCAGAATAGTAGCTTGTCTTTTGCCCCAAAAGCTGTGTTCTAGAATCTGCTCCTAACTCAAATGTAGAACTGAGAAAGTACCACACTTTGAAATCAAGGTGGCACTGGAGGCGTGAAATAAGTCACTCTTTGCAGCTTTTAATAGGACTGACTATATAAATTCAGAAGAACTGATCACAAAATGCAGTATGTAATGGTGGTTATAACATCTTTTAGGCCCTGACCAGTTTGCTCAGTGGATAGAGCATTGGCCTGACGTATGAACATTCTGGGTTCAATCCCTGGTCAGGGCACACATGAGAAGCAGTCATCTGCTTCTTTCCCTCCCCCTCCCCCTTCTCACTCTCTTTCCTCCTTGCAGCCAGTGTCTCGGTTGGTCTGAGTGTTGGCCCAGACACGGCGTTGCCGGGTGAATCCCGGTGGGGGCGATGCAGGAGTCTGTTCTACTACCTCCCCTCCTCTCACTTAAAAAAAGAAAAAGAAAAACAAATATTTAGACTGTGAAAGATCAAAATGTGTTTCAAACACTCATGTTATCAGGGCAGCTGTCCTTCGCAGCAGCACTTCTGCTAAAAGGGAAGTTATAGTCAAACAGGATTTTGCATCTTTGAGTGCCTAGCACTTAGACACCTTTACTAAGTCCTTCCCTTCCTCTGATGTGCCCATCTTTCCTACAGCAGTGAGTGGGGCCACACACACACCTAGAACCTAACAATAAGTTGTGCCAACGTATTATCAAAATATTTTGAGAAACCGCTCACTTCTCTCCATCGTTGCTGCTACGAGGCATGCCCGAGACATTGTCGTCAGTATCTCTAACAGGTCACTCTGCTTTTGTTCTTGACCACTAACTTCCATTCTCTTCACAGTAACAGCCTTTTAAAAGCACTAATCATGGCACATCTTTTCTGTGTTTAAGACTTGCTAAGTCCTAATTGGAGCTTAAGATATCTTACTAGGTTTGACACTTGCTCGCCTCTCCACGTTCCAAGCATAGTGGCCATCTTCCTACTTAATCAATGTGTCAATGTGTCAAGTTCCTTCTCCTGTTGGAGCCTCTGCATTGGCCTGGAATGATCTTCCCTAGATCCTTACATGGCTGGCACTTACTTGCCCATCATCCAGGGATCAGTTTAAAGTCAACAAATCAGAGATAAAAATCTTGACTCTACAGGACAAAGAACTGCCCTTTGCCCTTATGTATCGGACCACTTGGTTTCACTGTCTTCCGGTGATGAGGCCTGATCTGAGAACTTATTCCCTACTTGTTCAGTTAGACTTGCATATTGGTCATTCCTCTCCCATTAGAGCATTAGCTCTGTGACAGAAGACAATCTGTCCTGTTCTCTGCTGCATCTCAAGTACAATGCCCAGACAATGAAAGGGGGTGATGTTTATTTGTTGAATGAATAGATTTCCAAAGAATGAATGGATGGATATATAAATAAAATACAGAAAGAAAGAAGACATCATCTGAAAGAAAATATGTGTGACTGTCACTTGCAAAAGTTTCTGAGAATTTTTAAATTAAATTCCAAATCTCATCCTTTGTTTAAATGAGCTCTAACCAACATAAGATTAATCATCAGAATAATATAAAAAGTGGTTAAGGTTCATTAATCACCAAGTATTACTCAGAAACAAAATTAACAATTTGTTAGTATAAAGCTCCCTCATTATTTTTGTGAGCACTAAATTAAAATATATCCCATATTTTAAATTTCCTTACAAGCAAAGAGGCAATGCAGTAAGAAAATGAAAGTACAATGAAATAATGTTAATAATGCTCAATACATAACCATGGAAATGATTTTCTCAGTTTCCAAATATGATTCAGCAGTGTCAACCAGCATGGTATGAAAAAAAATAAGTCTGTTTTACTTTTATAATTTTTATTACTATGAAAAAAATTATTAGAATATTTAATATTCACAGGCAGTACTGGAGGTAAGAATACCAATGTGCAATCCCTTGCAGGAACCCCGAACATATGCAGTGCAATGTTGCCTTTTTAGAACCCTGTGGTACATCTGAATTCATGTCAGCTGTAAAGAAGAGAAGCCAGGAATATGTTTGCAGTAGTTGGGGGCGGGCAGATGGTAGTGCACTGACTCAGGCAGCACCGAGGTTGAGAAGGACAATGCCACACACACCTGCTCTGGCTCAGCTGCCTGCTCACCTGCCAGCTCAGTTCCTTAGCACCCCAGCAGCACAGCAAAGCTTTCAGTGTCCTGAACGTGTTAGCGCCTCAGGGTATCTGAGTCTTTACTAACAGCACAGTTCAGTGCAGTCCAGCAGAATTTCCGGCAATGATGAAATGCTCTAATTTGGTATTATTTCATGCAGTAGCTCCCAACCATCTGTGGCCACTGAGCACATGAACTGTGGCTGGTTTAGCTGAAATACTGATGCTTAATTTTATTTAATTTTAGTTATTTTAAATTTAAATAGTCTCGTGGGGCTATTTAAGTAGCCACCATATTGTACAGCATGGCCTCAGTGGCTTCTTTTCCTCTTTCTTGTATCTGTCTAGCAAACTCCTGCTCTTTAAGTCTCAATTCAAATGTCCTCTTTTCAAGAATGTGCTGCCTGGTTTTGCTTCTGTTTCTTCTGTGGCAGTTACAGAAATTAAAAAAAAAAATCCGTCTCTTATACCCTGTTATAATTATTTTATGAAATGTTGATTTCCCACTAGATGAGAATCTCTCCAGGGCAGGGGCTCTGTTTGGCTCATCTCTAACTGCACAGTTGAGAGCTCAGCACATGAGAATTCCTTGACAAATATTTGCTGGATGCTTGAGTGAGATAGTGAAACCATCCTCAAATGTGAGCAAACATAAGCACAGCTTCCCAGGAAAGCTCTTCCCCAGAGTAGCATTCACTGACTTCATACAAGAGGTTGCAAACCAGGTATAACCTTCACATTTGGTAGTATTTTGCCATGTTTTTTTTTTAATGAAAATTATTTTCCAGTGTTAGAAACTAAGATTTCCAACATTCCAGGAACGAGGATTAGATGTGGCAATTTTAGTCCCACATTTCTGTTTGGCAACAATGAAAAGAATGAAGCACGAGGCTGCATCTTTCACATAATAAACATACTCTTTAGATCTTTTTTTCTTTTTTTTACTCCTAGCCAAATTTAATTATTTATGGTCTCTGTCTTTCTTTTGTGGGCACTGGAACTTTTAACTCAAGACACTAAATGAAGCCTGACCAGGTGGTGGCGCAGTGGATAGAGCGTCAGACTGGGATGTGGAGGACCCAGGTTGGAGACCCCGAGGTCGCCAGCTTGAGCACGGGCTCATCTGATTTGAGCAAAAGCTCAACAGCTTGGACCCAAGGTCGCTGGCTCGAGCAAGGGGTTGCTCAGTCTGCTGAAGGCCCGTGGTCAAGGCACATATGACAAAGCAATCAATGAACAACTAAGGTGTCACAACAAAAAACTGATGATTGATGCTTCTCATCTCTCTCCATTTCTGTCTGTCTGTCCCTGTCTATCCCTCTCTCTGACTCTCTCTCTGTCCCTGTAAAAAAAAAAAAAAAAAAAAAAAAAGACACTGAATGAAGAACTACAAAGCTCAAGCTTAGACACTGATCTCTCGCTTATAAAAGTAAAATATAGTAACAACAACAAATATAATGGCTGCTAACCTTTATTGAGCATCAATCATGTGGCAGGTATTCTACCAGACAACTGATACATATTGGCAGATGAAATCTTCCAAACTACCCCATGATCTAGAAAATATTCTTGGCCTCATTTTATCAATGAGGAGAACAAGATTTTAAGGGGTGACACTGGGAATCAGCCAACAGTTCTGTCCCCAGGTCTGACTGTTGCCAGAGTCCTTGCCTCCAACTCTCCATTACAAAATCATATCCTTTCTCACCCCTCCACGTTTCTCCTCACCTAATTTTGACCCTGAGTGTGATTCAGAGGGGACCTTGGGAACTGCCATAACCTTTCTGTGCTGAGATCATCTACAAGCAATGAACTTCAGAAATAAAAACCGACGGTCCCTCTCGGGCACATGTGGACACATGAGATGATGTAGGTGAAACACTGAACTTCTCAAACCTTTTCACAAATGGAAAATGATCTCATTTTATTAGGCAGACAATGGCTGGGGAAAGGCTGAACACCTGGAGTCAGGGAGGCAGGAAAGCCTTTAACAATTTAAAGAAAACAATGGCATTCTGGCTTCTGCTAGCACCCCGCCTCCAGGAACTCTCATGGAGGGGGAGAATGTCTCAGTGGAACTGATAAAAAGGCCACCTGTGGCTTCATGCCAGCTAGGTGGCACTGAAGGAAGAAAATCAATGGAGGGAATAAGAAGCAGCACCTGAGGGACCGTTCTGTGCCAGGTCAGGAACCAGCAAACTTGTTCTGTAAAGATTCACATGGTAAACGTTTAAGTCTTTGTGGGCCATATCAAAATCAATGAGCATGTGTGTGTTTCAATAAAATTGTGTTTACAAACCCAGGCCATGAGTCCATAGACCACAATTTGCCAGCCCCCAAGCTAGGCACCATGGAGGCCAAGCCGGGACTCTGTAGGGGACATTGCACCTGATCTTCACCACCATCTAGCACAGTAACGGGGACAATACAAGATGGTCCCTATTGGATTCATCTCTCTGGCTAGCCCCACCCCTCTAAGGCTGGACAATGACAGTGACTTAAGCAACAGGCTAAGTGGCCCCAGTCCCAGACTAGCCCCACAGAACATAAGGACAGTGAGTCTCTGCTTTTCCCAATGAATAATCCTCCCCAGCACCTTTGCTGGCTAGAGAGCAGAACAGGTGAAGCACCAAAGCCTTTCAGCCCTGTGATGCATCAGCTTCTTGACTGAGTCAAACCCAACAGACAAAAGGCCTGCGGTCCCCAGGAAGTAGCCGGATGAGAATGCTTAGATTTGTCCATTTAAACAAGACTGAACCCATGCCTTTCCAGGCCCCCCTCTGACTGCCCCAGGATCTCCTCCTGGCACCACCTTGTACTGGGCCAGCTACCAGCTACATGTGTTTGAACTGCCCGATCCTTATATACCACGTACATACCAAGTCTGGAAGTGGCTTCTGCCTAAGGCCAAATGTTTAGGAGCCCGTATAGCCCTTCTTTGATGTGATAATTCCCTAGTCAGCTGTTTTCTTTCAAGCCTGTAATCTACATGATTCTAAGAATTCCTGTTTTATCTGTTCATCTAATCCCTCGCTGTTCTAATGCTTTTGGTTTTGTTCTCATTTCACCCCCCCCCTTTTTTTTTTACAGGGACAGAGAGAGAGTCAGAGAGAGGGATAGACAGGGAAAGACAGATAAGAATGGAGAGAGGTGAGAAGCATCAATCATTAGTTTTTCGTTGCCATCACAACACCTTAGTTGTTCATTGATTGCTTTCTCACATGTGCCTTGACCACGGGCCTTCAGCAGACCGAGCCACCCCTTGCTGGAGCCAGTGACCTTGGAACCAAGCTGACGAACTTTTGCTCAAACCAGATGGGCCTGCACTCAAGCTGGCGAGCTCGGGGTCTCGAACCTGAGTCCTCTGCATCCCAGTCCGACGCTCTAGCCACTGTACCACTGCCTGGTCAGGCTCATTTCACCCTATTTTTATTCACAGTCACTAAGTCTGTTCATTTCTACACTATCTTTGGAACTTCATTTTACTAATATGTTCTATTGTCATTCTTACTCTTCATTGTTTTACTCTTCAATGAAATGATGCAGAATAAGAGTGGGGCACAGTATATGGGACATCCTGGGCTGAGAGACAGAGCCCAAGCTTCAGCCCCCGTCTGCCACTGTGAGGAGTGGACCCTGGGCAAGGAGTAGACATCTTTGAACTTCAACTGCTTCACTGACAAAATAAAGGTAAATATGCCAATCTCAGAGGGGTGGATTTGACAAGGATTGAATGAATTAACTGAGGCAAATTCTTCTTACATCTCAATAATAAAAAGACATATAATCCAAATTAAAATGGGCAGAGAATCTGAATAGACATATGTCTGAAACACTTATACAAATGGTCAAGAGCAAGTGCAAAGATGCTCAATATCATCAGACATCCTGCATGGCTAACTCAATCAAAAGCACAGCGAGATTCCATTTGACATCCAGAAGAATGACATAAATCAGAAAGTTAGGACATAAATGTTGGTGAGGTTGTAGAAAAACTGGAACCTTCGTACAGTGCTAAGAAAAATGTAAATTGGTCTAGCTGCTTTGGAAAATAGTCTGGCTGGATCTCAAAAGGTTAAACAAAATTACTATATGACCCAGCAGTTTTACTGCTTGGTATATACCTAAGAGAAATGAAAATATATGTCCACATAAATTCCTGTACATGAATAGTAGCATTCATAGCAGCATTATTCATAACTATTATTCATAAAAAAGTAAAAGCAACTGAAATGGCCACCAACTGATAAATGGATAAACAAAACATGCTACAGACATACAACAGAATATTATTTGACAACAGAAAGTTAAGTATGACTCATGCTACCATGATGCATGTTTGAAAACATGAGGCTAAGTGAAAGAAGCCAATAATAAAAGCCCACACAATGTACACTGCCATTTATGTGAAATAGCCACCCTAGGCAATTCATAAAGACAGGAAACAGGTGGGTAGTTGTCAGGGGCTGGGGAAGAAAGGAATGGGGAGGGAGTGCCATTGGGCGTGGGTTCTTGGTGCTGATAAAATGCTCTGCAATCGAATAATTGTGACAGTTGCACACTGTGAATAATCTTAAAACTATTAAATTGTACACGTTAAATTGGTTAACTATATGGCATTTTAATTCTTTATGAATAAAGCTGTTATTTAAATAATATGGAAGGCACTCTAGTGTCTGACACAAAGTAGGAACTAAAAATGGTCATTATTATTCTCATTAATCCACCTGGGCATCAGTTTCTCCATTTTTAAAATGCAGTATATTATACTGGAGCCTTTCAATTCTGTTATTCTGAGAATCTAAATTCTTTTTTTTATTATTATTATTAACTGAGAGGTGGGGATGCAGGGAGGCAGAGAGACAGACTCCCACAGGAGCCCCAACTGGTATCCACCCAGCAAGCCCCCTACTGGGCAATGCTCTCCCCAATATGGGGCCACTGCTCTGTGGCACCCGAGTTATTTCAGCACCTGAGGCAAAGCCATGGAGCCACCCTCAGCGCCTGGGGCCAACTTGCTCAAATCATTCATGCCATGGCTTCAGGAAAGGAACACACACGCATGCACACACACACACACACACACACACACACACACACACACAGAGAGAGAGAGTGAGAGAGAGAGAGAGAGAGAAAGGGGAGGCAAAGGGGTGAAGAAGAAGATGGTGGCTTCTCTTGTGTGCCCTGACCAGGAACCAAACCTGAAACTTCCACACACTAGGCCAACACTCCACAGCTGAGCCAAGCAGCCAGGACCAAGAATCTAAATTCTTAAATGTGTGGGAAGGTCTAGAAAAGAAAGACTATTATGCAGTTGAGTAGTTAGGAAATCCCTTTGGGAGTTTAGACAGGACAAGGGTAGAAGCAAGCGCTTTCAGAATTATGGAAAGTAGCAATTTGAAAGAACAAACGTGGAAATGATTTATGCCTCTATTTGGTGATAGGAGGGCAGTTTGATTAAGCAAATGGTTCATGAATGTAAGGGACAAGTTTGAAGAGGAGGCAAAATTAGATTTGAAGGGTCTTGAAAACATAGGCCAAGAAGCACAGACTCGACCCAGTGTTGGAATGGCGGGTGAAGGAAAACTAACTGCCCGCTCATGTGGGATGGCTAGAGTCAAAGTCCAGGCAGGACAGCAGTCCCCCCAGGAACCTGTGGTTTTGCTTTCCATGGTTTCAGTTTCCCATGTGCAACCGTGGTCTGAAAATTTTAAATGGAAAATTCCAAAGAGAGAAAAAGACTACATCCACATAATTTTTTTCACAGTATATTGCTATAATTGTTCTATTTTATTATTAGTTATTGTTGATCTCTTACTGTGTCTAATTTAAAAATTAAACTTTATCATAGGTATGCATGCATTGGAAAGAATGTAGTATCTATAGGATTCAGTACTATCCAGTTTCAGGCATCCACTGAGGGGCTTGGGACCTATGCTCTGAGGGTGTGGAGGGACTGCTGTACCACTTGGTGAGGCCTAAACAAAGAGGATGAGAATCAGAACAGAAGAGAAAGGCTACGAAGTTGTGGCTGCTCTACCATCATAAAGGTGACAGAAGGAAGAAGGAACAACTTTCTTCTTGCCTTTCTTAACATCTAAAACAATAACAATCACAAAATAATGGTGAAAACCAGGGAAATTTTACCAGTCACCTCTAAACAGGGAATCAAGATTAAAAGAGGCACACACAAAAAAGAGGTAGGAAGGATTAGAGAGGGAGAGAAAGACAAAAATAGAAGATGATTTTGGTATGATTTGGAGTCGCATCACAATATCCCACCTCAGCCTTCAGAAAAATATTGGGGACAGAATGAGTTGACAGATGACAAAAATTCTAGAAACTTTCCCCACATTCAAGGGAGAAGTAGACTGAGGGCATGGGCTGGCAGCCACAAGGAGCCTCAGAAAATCCTAGGGAGGAGAATGCCAGGATTTCTGCCCAGCTAAGAGTAGAAATAACTATGACAGGTGATTGTCAGGAAAATATAATAGAACCTGGTGAATGAAAGCCTACAGAGGATGAAATGAAAGGATGAGCTGGAGATGAACCAAGTTTCCTGGCCTGGATTTTTCAGAGAAAAGTGCCAACAGTCGGGATGGGTAGAAGAGGGGAGATGCTGTGGGAGAAAGGAATGTATTTTATTTTTCAGATGCATAAAGTTTGAGCAATTTATCTCTTGAATTAGATGTCTGGTTCAGCATAACCTAGAGCTTACCAAGTGGTTAACCTTTGATAGATGCATGTGAAATAAATGAGGTGACCACATGTGAAATATTAATTGAAGATTTAAAAAGTGATGGCACCTATAAGCTCAGATTTGTTTTTTAAATCACTCTTTTTGATGATTCTGGAATCAACTAGATCCATATTTCTTTAAAAAATTTAAATTTCTTTTTTTTTTTGTATTTTTCTGAAGTGAGAAGCAGAGAGGCAGAGAGACTCTCACATGCACCCAACCAAGATCCACCTGGCATGCCCACTAGGGGGCGATGCTCTGACTATCAGCATTGCTTCCTTGCAACCAGAGCCATTCTAACGGCTGAGGCAGAGACCTTGAAGCCATCCTCAGTGCCCGGGCCAACTTTGCTTTAATAGAGACTTGGCTGCAGGAGGGGAAGAGATAAGAGAGAAAGGAGAGGGTGAAGGGTGGAGAAGCAGATGGATGCTTCTCCTGTGTGCTCTGACCGGGAATTGAACCCGGGACTTCCACACACTGGGCCAATGCTCTATTACTGAGCCAACTGTCCAAGGCCAAAAATTTTACATTTCAAACTGTCTTTTAGATATTTTAGAGCCAGTCTGAGTCATCTTGAACTCAGAAAATAATCATTAAAAGTGAATTAGGGAATAGAAAAACTGAATAAATAACTTCTTCCATAAATAGAAAGGACAACAATTTTCCAATTCTTACAATTTAAAGATCACTTAATAATACTTCAAAAAGATACCTTTTTGCACATTGATTGAATCATAATGATCAAACATTGGAAATTAAGTTGATTCACGAATAAAAGTGTAATTACCATCTTTTTTGGCACTCCGTGACCAGTTTGGGGGAAACTTCTGTAAGTATAGGATTGGACCTTTAATTAAAGGAAGGTGAGAGAGTCGCCCATTAGATGTGTTCAGGCATGGGCCCCTAATGAAACTCACTGCCTCAACTTGACTGAATACTTCCTTTCCAGAGATGCCATCTCCCTTCTTGTGTATGCTGACATGTGTGTCTCTGACATCTGCTGCAAGAGAATAACTAACTAGTCAAATGTTCTCAAATGGAGAGTGTTCCTGAGTGAACACAGAAAGTCTAAATGATGTAAACACAGTCCTTGGTTATGTGTGTATACATTTGTGTGTGTATTTGTGTATGTGTGAGTGTGTGCATGTATAAAACTTCTTGTACATAACTAGTCTAATTTTCTAGACTTTGAATTCTTCTAATCAAATTGGGTAAGCTTAACCTGAGACTTTTTAAAAAATCTTATTTTATCATGCAAATCTTAAAGTGTCCAGGTAAAGATTCATTCATTCATGCATTAGTTCATTTATTTATTTATGCATTTATTTAGTTAGTAGAAAATGTCCAGCTTTCAGCAGTATTCTTAAAGGGGTCTATTACCCAAAATAGATCAAGAACCAAAACACAAAAAACATGAGATGCCTAAACACTAAAGAAATTGAAAGTTTATTTAGCAAATCTGTACAAGAGCCATATTCACAGTGCTTTTGGTGAGGAGTCCCTGGAAGTCCCAGTCACTCCGTGGTGGGGTAACAGTTGTTTCCTAGCTGTCTGCATGATTCCCCTCCCTATTATTTTCTTATACAAGTAATTATTTTCATAGTATTTCCATCCACAAAATACAATTTCAAAGGAATCATAATTAATTTCAGAATAGTTTCTCCTGCTCTTCAACACTACTGTCACTTTGAAATCTGTAAATAGCATTTAAAATGATATTTAATTTTAAGTTTGTGCCAACATTTTATGAAAACGTTTAAGTTTTGAAATAGTAGGAAGCTTATATTCCATCTGGTATATTTCATTTCATCTCCTCTTCTCAGTGAATTTTAAAAGTCAACCGCTGTGTCAATATCCTCTCTGCTATGCTAATGTGGCCTCTGTGTAGAAATGAAAGGGGGGGTCCTCAGGGCAGGTGCTTTTTTCTCAATTGGACTAGTTAGTGGCATGGAATTACAGAGGGAAACAGAACTGAACAAGGGCTTAGTGGTGAACAAGATGAGATGAATGCCTCTCAGTTGGAGGACAGAGAAACTGAGCCCCAGACAAGGGGGCTCACTAATGACCAAAGTCTCATTAGTGATAAAGCAAGGAAGGCGGTCACTTCCTTCCCTGACCCCGACAGGCCTTTACCATAGTGTACTGTCCATGGTACTTAGTGGTTCCCATTTTACCCACAGTTGTTGCTCAGTTCTTATCCGCATGAGACAGGTTAATATTTCAAAGTAATCACTGGTGTGCCATTTCCCTCCTGACCCTCCCCTGACTAAATGGAAGTGTATTTACTTTTAGTAGTAGGCTCCTGTCCTCACCAACTTGATTTCTAAGTGCAAAAAAGCACTGGCCAGTGTGAAGGATAAATGGTTCATGCAGGGATAACAAGTAGGCTGAGCAGCTCTACCTGCCCAATCCCAGACTTGCAAAAAAGAGTTCCAAGCTGGAGAAGGGACAGAGCTAAGAGAGAGATTGACAGAGAAAGAGAGAGAGAGAGAGAGAGAGGGGAAAAGAAAGAGAACATGCAGTGTTCTAGGTCGATGCGCTCTTCCCCTGCCCTTCCCCCTACCCCAGGCTGCCTCCTGAGATTTAGATACATTAACTTCATGTTTGCTGCTGTAACAAAATTCCAGTAATTCAGTGCCTTAAAACAACACTAATTTACTGTCTTACAGTCCTGGAGGTCAGAAGTCCAAACGCATCTAAACTGACTAAAATCAAGGTATTGGCCTGTCTATGTCCCTTCTGAAGGCTCTGGGAGGATTAGTTCCCTGCCTTTTGTAGCTTCTGCAGACTTCCTGCACTGCTGGCTTACAGACACTCCTGTCCTTGAGGCCAGTGGTGACCCATGGGAACTGTGGTGCTGCATCTCCCTGACACTGCTGTTGCGCCTCTGCCTTCCACATTTAAGGACCCTTTGGATTATATTGGGCCCACTCATGTAATCCAGAATAACTTTATCTTAAAGTTAGCTAACTAGCAAGTTTAATTCTTCTTTGTCATATATTTACAGGATCTGAAGACTAGGATGTGGATGCCCTTAGGAGGCAACTGGTCTGCCTTCCAGCAGTGTCTTGTTGGACGCCTTCCCTTTGGATCTGGGAATTCAAGATTAGAGTGGGTTTGTCTTCTGTTTTCCCACCTGGTACTCTCTGGTGGTACACATTTATGGAAAAAAGAGTGATGAAGGGCTGCAGTGGTGATGTCTTCCCAGGACTCCTACATCTTCTGCAGGTCTCACTCAAGTGTGGAAGAACAAAAACTTTTCTGTACCCACAAGAACACAAAAAAGAGTAAGCACCCTTCATGTACTGTGACTAGGGGCCATGTCAAGACCGTGCACACCTCAGGGATGTAGGTGGCTAATGATCATCGTACCCTGAAGGATGATTTCCCTTGTTTTGGTGACCAGCTCAGACTACGAATATATCCCGGGACCATGTAAGGCAGACTTCCCGGGCACCAGGTGCCAAAGAAACAACACCTAAGGACTACATAATCCCTGCCCATCCCATGTAACATGGTACTGGGAGCAGAATGCTGGCTGGAAGGGCTGTAACCCAGAATGGGGATGGATTCTAGGTCTGAACTGACTGAGACAGCGCTGAACTTATTGGCAAAACCTAGCCTTGGGCTGATGACTGATTTGCTATCAGAGCCAAGGTATCAAAATGAACTTTGGGAGTAAAAAGAATTTCATTTTTGTATAGTCAAGTTGGTGATTATAAAATTAATAAGAGTTCTACAGGCTACTCAAATGAACTTCACATATAGTGAGACATGACTTGCTGATTGAGAAGAAATCTGAGACAAAAAAAAAAAAATGAATGGGGAATGCAGACTGCAGAGGATCACATCAGTGTGAACACCCATTTAGTGCCTCCTTCTCTCGGCCTCTGTGGGCAGGAATTTTTATAAAAAGGTTACCGTTATCCTGAAGAGCATTTTCCCCTAACAAGCCAGAGAATAGTAACCCCAGAAGACCAGTCCTGTGGGTATTTTAACTTAAGTGATAGGTCACCTATGACTATTTCCCATGACATCTTTACCAAAAACTAAAGTCAATTTTTTCACTACATTTACCAACCAACTACCAGTGGATACTTGATCTCTGCCCATGAGTAAAAAGAGCACAGAATGTCTGCTTTAAAAAAGATGATCTCTAGCCTGAACAGACGGTGGCACATTGGATAGAGTGTCAGATTAGGATACAGAGAACCCAGGTTCGAAACCCCGAGGTCACTGACTTGAGTGCGGGCTCATCTGGTTTGAGCGTGGGCTCACCGGCTTCAGCATGGGGTCACTGGCTTGAGCATGGGATCATAGACATGACCCCATGGTCACTGGCTTGAAGCCCAAGGCTGCTGGCTTGAGTAAGGGGTCACTTGCTCTGCTGTAGCTCCCCTCCCCATCAAGGTATATATAAAAAAGCAATCAATGGACAACTAAGGAAACTAAGGAGCTGAAACAAAGAATTGATGCTTCTCATCTCTCTCCCTTCCTGTCTGTCTGTCCCTATTTATCCCTCTCTCTGTCTCTGTCACAGAAAAATGACCTTTTATAACCCCATAAAATTTAATTTTCTAAATAAAATTTAAAAATAAAATAATAACCTCTAATGCTTTCTTTAAATTCCAAAATTATTGCAGATTTACTATATAAAGTTTGGAAAATGCCAATGAATATGAAGAAAGAAACAGGAGTGGTCTGTTCCACTGTCCAGCCACAGCCCCTTTCAGTCACTGGATGCACATGCTTTCCTTCGGCTCTTGGTTATATGCCACACTTCCGTTCAGTGTCATATCCCGATATACAACATCATTAAAATTGTTTTAAAATACTATTTCCTATATAACAGATATGTATCTTCAAATATATTCCTCTATTTGAGATTTAAATTATTTCCCAAGTGAATAATTTTTTATTCAAATTAAACAGGTAAGTTACACAGATTTTCTAGATACACACTCTGAGGTCATTTGGAAAACATGACACAGACACAAGAGCATCTTTGAGCCCAGAAAAGAACAAAATAGAAATATCTTTCATTTTCTTAGAGGGTATTGACTCAAATCCAGACTATGAAGGCAAACAAGGACTGTTCTGTCTAAGATTAGTCTATTTTATAGAGTGCTGGGGTTGCTATGGCTCTTAGGGGCCATTTATCAAACTAATTTTATCATGTGGATTCCAGAAATGGGTATAATGAGATTTATTTATAAAGTTTATTTAAAATAAATGTATCATTGTTTTATCTAATGAACACAGATGATTGAAAAGCAAAAAAAAAACATTTTCAAATCCTTTGAGGCTTTAAAATTGTAACAGTTTTTCTTTTCCTCTCCCTCCTAACCCTTGCTCATTTTGCTTTCCACTTTCCATCTTTATATATATATATAAAATACAGTGAGGAGGGGAGGCAGAGACAGATTCCCACATGTGTCCTGACTGGGATCCACCAGGCAAGCCCACTAGGGGGCAATGCTCTGCCCATCTTGGGTGGTGCTCTGTAGCTCAAGTTCAAGTTCAAGGTCCAGTGATGGCCTTTGTAACTTGATTCTGGAGTTACCAGCCAAATCCCACTGACCTCTGAATTAAGGCTTCAAAGTCCCACTCATTTCCCATCAGGCTTTGCTAGTTTGAAAACACTTTGCCATCTCAGGAAGGTGGACAATGTGAAATACTGTATTTAAGATTCTGTTATGGGTTCTTTCTTGAGAGGTGATTTTGAAGAAGGAAAGAAAGTAGGACCCCAAAAGGGACAAAGGAAAGCCATACAATTGTGGAATGGGACAAAGAGGCTCTGAATTCAGAGTGTCAGGGATTCAGACAAACAAACATATCTTAAGAACCTACTCCAGACTGACCAGGCAGTGGTGCAGTGAATAGAGCATCAGACTGGGATGCAGAGGACTCAGGTTCGAGACCCCAAGGTCACCACCTTGAGCATGGGTTCATCTGGTTTGAGCAAAAGCTCACCAGCTTGGACCCAAGGTTGCTGGCTTGAGCAAGAGGTTACTCGGTCTGCTGAAGGCCCGCAGTCAAGGCACATATGAGAAGGCAATCAATGAACTAAGGTGTTGCAACGAAAAACTGATGATTGATGCTTCTCATCTCTCTTTGTTCCTGTCTGTCTGTCCCTATCTATCCTTCTCTCTGATTCTCTCTTTGTCTCTGTAAAAAAAAAAAAAAAAGAAAAAAAGAAGCAATCAATGAACAACTAAAGTGCCACAACTACAAACTAATACTTCTTATCTCTTTCTCTTCCTGTCTGCTTGTCTATCTGTCTCTCAGTAAAAAAAAATAAATAAATAAAAATAAATAAAGCTTAAAAGAAAGAAGTCTAAATCAACTCCATTCAGATCAGCAATAGATGAAACCATTTAAGTTCTCCATGCTCTTGATTTTGAGATGAGACCAAAAAGAACTATTCCAGAGTCTCAAGCAAGATAGTTTAATGGTAGGTAGACACAGCATGTGGATGGAAAATGGCTTCAGAAAATAAGCCAGACTTTTGGGTTATTTCAGGTTGTAGAAAAAGAACACAGCCTTAGTCTGCACATCAACTGACATGGGCCAAGATTACCAAAGGGGACAGCTAGTCACACATGGATGTGACCCAAATGTCCTCTTCAATAACTGACGTTTTCTTAGAAGAACCAAATTTCTTTTAAAAGGAACAGAAGATGCTGGAACAAGACGTCACTTCAGTGCAAAGGGAATATTCTATGAGTTCTTTAGTTACTGCAAATGTAAAAAGGATTTCCAACAGGTACTGGTGCAGCTTCCTTAGAAGATATTTATGGTCCATGGAGAGTTGTAAGCAAGGACTGTTTCTTTTTGAAGAAAAAAGATGCAGCGATTTTCCTTAATATTTTAGTGTGTTATCATGACATGAATACACTATTATGCATGCAAAAGTATTTTAAGAAGTTCAGTGTGCAAAACCAGCTCAGAAGAGATGACCTTGGGAATTGTCAAAGCTTGGGTAGAGTGTGTGAATGACTTTGTGTTTTTTTTTTTAAAAAAAAGCTAGAGAAAGCAGTTATAATAAAAAGCTGGAAAGTAACGAGTTGTATCATTAAAACAGAGAAAAAAACCTAACTTTGGAACATGCCAATTTCCTACACTTTAACTCTTACATATTTAAAGTAGTGGTGTTTCCAGAACCTATATGGCTTAGTGGAAATCTAGGATGTGGGGTGTGTGTCAATGTCACTAAAGCTGAACAGACAGATCTGGAAACTGAAATGTAGCAGTGGAAGGCACAGTCCCTAAAAAATCACTTATTCACTGTCTTTGAATGTTCCATAAAAATGAAAGATAATATTTTCTTCAGACCAAAGGCACAGTAGTCAATCAGACTTTGGTATAAACAAGCTTTGACTTGATCTGGTGATTAGTCCTAAGACAGATACTTATCCTTTGTGGGGTTAAGCTTCAATTAAAGGGTGTTAATACTACCTACTCTGCAAGGTTGATGAAGATTCAAGTAATGAATCTTAGTAATGAATACATAGCACCTAGCACAGAATCCAGCTCACTGTGGACTCTCATTAAATGACAGTAATAATTATTCTATTACTATTTTTCTTTAGTCTTCTCCCTAGGAACAAACATTAAGAACTAAAAGTGTTTATTACTGTTAATTAACTCATTGGTTAATACTATTAACCTGCCAGACCAGGCGGTGGTGCAGTGGATAGAACATCGGACTGGGATGTGGAGGACCCAGGTTTGAGATCCCGAGGTGGCCAGCTTGAGCACGGGCTCATCTGGTTTGAGTAAAAGCTCACCAGCTTGGACGCAAGGTCGCTGGCTTGAGCAAGGGGTTACTCAGTCTGCTGTAGCCCCATGGTCAAGGCACATACGAGAAAGCAATCAACGAATAACTAAGGTGCCACAATGAAAAACTGATGATTAATGCTTCTTATCTCTTTCCGTTCCTGTATGTCTGTCCCTTTCTCTGACTCTCTGTCTCTGTAAAAAAAAAAAAAAAATACTGTTAACCTACTGCTTGTAGGTTTTTATTCCTCCTTCAAATATGGGAAATATGAAATACATTAAGACATAAGTAGCAAGTTCTACATTAAAGAACTTTTAAAAGAAACAGAATTTGATAATAAATCACTGACTTGACATGTAGTATTTAGAGCTATGCAGGTATAGGAGCCTTTTCTTGATTAAAAAGAAAATCAGGCATCTCTCAACTTGCTCCTTGAAATCCAGGGGTCATAAAACTTTTCAGAGTGTGGCTTGGCAGTGAGCTATGCAATTTGAAAGGAGTGAAAGGAATCATAAGCCAGATTTTTTTCTTTCCAGGAGAGATTTCTGCATTGTGTATGAATGTCTAGATACTGTGGGCTGCATACTGCGGTAGCTTATAAGTTTAATGTCCTCACAAATAATTGAGCTGCTATGTCTCTGAAGGCTGTTGCCCACAAGCACACATGATGTCGTCACAGGTAATGACATTGAATGATATGATCTCCTAATGGGTTTGGTGGATTTGGGAAACCTCCTGGGTCTCCAGAGAAGATAGCCTCTAGACCAGGGGTGCTCAATACGTCGATCTCTATCTACTGGTCGATCACAAAGGAAGTGTGGGTAGATCGCATGACATTAAAAAGACATTTGCCTTTTCATTGGCATACAGTGTAGCCAATCTGACGTCTGAACTTTTGACACCCTATGCATGCGCGTTAAACCATGCTAACTTGTTCAGTTACATTGCTATGTAGTTAGCCTTCAATTTATTTAAACTAAATACAACAAAGGGTATAAAAATGAGTGCCATAGCTGGTCTGAGTAAGAAGCCTAAAACCTACCACTTTCATACAGAATGGGAGGGGATTTTTTTCACTATGTCATGTTCTAAGTGCGTTTGCCTCATCTGTATGTGTGCCATTGCTATTCCAAAGAAGGGAAATGTGGAGCGGCTTTTTCGGACTGTTCATAAAAACTATGACATTGACTTTCCTCCAAAAAGAGAGCTGAGAAGGAGAAAGGTGAAAGAAGAATACACAATATTAAATAGTAATAATAGTAACTTAAATAATGATAATATAGAAGAAATAAGTTTATGTTTTGCATTATTATTGTAGGTAGATCATTTTGACTTGGTCATCTTATAAGTAGCTCACAAGCTGAAAAAGTGTGGGCACCCCTGCTCTAGACAGTCACTTATTCCAACTTCCAACTCCTTACTCATTCCCACCAAATCCTTAGAATGCTCTCAGACATGCCCTCAAGATAAAAATGTTAATAATTATATAAATTGTGAGAGCTAACATTAACTAAGCATTCACTACCCACCAGGCATCATTCTAGGCATTTATATGTAATAACTCAGTTCTTACAGCAGCCCCATCATAATCCCTATTTTACAGATGGGGAAATTGAGATATGGAGAAATTTGGCAATTTGTTCGAGGACATAGAGCTGAGATCAAACACCAGTCAACATGGATCCAGATCCCCAGGCTTACCCCAGACACAATATTACCTCAAAAGGACATCTAATGGCTTTCTTTTTTAAATTGAAATAAGAAAATTCAGCTACCTAAGTAATATTTGATTGGGCTACTCATTGAAGAGCAATGGTCTACAGAAACAATGATCAAATGATGGCTTGTCTATTCTCCCAAATTCAAGGGTTGTTTTCTGAGCATCTCTGGTGAACTAAGTAGCAAAAGACAAAAAAACAAAAACAAATAAAAGTAAATTCTGTGTAGAGGTCATCTCCTTTTTAAAACCAACAGTCTTTGATCAGGGCTCATTCAATTGTTGGGTGATGTAGCTCCTGTGTTATCTTATAGTTTTGAAAAACCAGGAAATACTTCTCTGGATCTGAAGGTCTAGGGAGAAAAATATGAGAGGTTTTGCATTAAATTGCACTTTATGAAAACAAAGGAATCTGTCTGGGTATAATAAACTCTAGAATTTCACCGTCCAATTTGGTAGCCACTACCTTCATGTAGCCAATCTGATTGTGATGTGCTGAAAATGTAAAATCCGTATGAGATTTCAAGGACTTACACAAAAAGAGGATGTAAATAAATCCTGAAAATGTTTTATATTAGTTATATGTTAAAATGGTGACATTTTGCTTTACTGAGTTAAAAATTATATGAATACAATCAATCTCACTTATTTTTTACTTGATTCAATATGGCTACTAAAGCTTTTCACTACATATGTAACTCACATTACATTTCTGTTGGACAGTGCTGCTTTAGAGTGCAATATGCAAAGGACAGGCTGGGGACACACAGATGACAGACATCACCTGATGGTGAAAAAAGAACAACCATCTTTTGGCAACTCAATCTGAGACTCTAAACCCCAGGCTATGTTTCCAGGGCCATACGTGCCTTTTCTGAAGCAGGTAACTCTGAGGCCTTATTGTTGCCTGCTCATTTCTAAGAATGACCCCTGCTTCCAAGGTAAGGGGTATAATGAGATTTATTTATAAAGTTTATTTAAAATAAATGTATCATTGTTTTATCTAATGAACACAGATGATTGAAAAGCAAAAAAAACCATTTTCAAATCCTTTGAGGCTTTAAAATTGTAACAGTTTTTCTTTTCCTCTCCCTCCTAACCCTTGCTCATTTTGCTTTCCACTTTCCATCTTTATATATATATATATATATATATATATATATATATATATATATATATATATATATATATATATATATATATATATATATATATAAAATACAGTGAGGAGGGGAGGCAGAGACAGATTCCCACATGTGTCCTGACTGGGATCCACCAGGCAAGCCCACTAGGGGGCAATGCTCTGCCCATCTTGGGTGGTGCTCTGTAGCTCAGCAACCAAGCTCTTCTTAGTACCTGAGGCAAATGGCATGGAGCCATTCTCGGCACCAGGGGCCAATTTGCTCCAATCAAATATGGCTTCAGGAGGAGAAGAGAGAATGAAAGAGAAGCAAGAGAGGGAGGGGTGGAGAAGCAGATGGGCACTTCTCCTATGTGTTCTGACCGGAAATCAAACCTGGGATATCCACATGTCGAGCCAACACTTACAATGGAAAGCAGCCAAGGCCTGGTTTTCACTTTTAAAGGGAGATTAGGTCCAACATATAGGGGCTTTTCTCTGTGAGGCCATTATAATTTATACTGATAAAAAAGTGTCAGTGCTTAATGCATATTCCTTCTTGCTGTATTTATCCATTTCTGTGCATAATTTACTCCTATAATTACTTCTAACTTAATAATTTAGCTTAAAAATCTAATTTATAACTTTTCTTATTCCTATTCTGTAAACTCTCAATTCTAAATAAAAAAGATTTAGAAAAATTTCTTATGTTAGATATAATTTTCTTTAGTGGATCGTAGACCCCAAAGTTACCAAATTTTTGGATACTCTTCTTAATGTGACATTAATAGTTACATCTTGAAGCTTGAATAAAAACCTAATTAATTTTTTAATTAATTTTAAAAATATACAAATAGTCCATATTTAATTTTTGATGTTAATTAAGGTTTGATTGCAGCAGTCACTGTGAGCAGCAAGGAAGTAGACAGACCAGCAACAGTGACTTCTTGGAGCAGGCATGTTCCACCTTAACTAGCATGCATCTTATAGATTTCTGATGGAATATGCCTGTATAAAGAGAAAATTTGCTGTGGAGGACAGATACAACCCTGCACACAAAGTCTCATTCAGCATATGTGGGGGAGAACCATAAGGAGAGTTTTGATGGAGTGGTGTTACTTTGATACTATGAATAGACTAATACGTGGTTAAATTTCTTTGGGTTCTCACTAATATGCAATTGAACATATCCAAGTAAGAGAGGATAGCAGTTCTGGGGAAACTGACCTAGGGTGGTAATTCTCAAAGCTGACTCTAGGGAAAACCATAGAGGTGGCATCCATTGCCTTAGGACACATCCTCTAGACACCTGTCCTCTCATCATCAGACACTAATCTGTCTTTCTTCACTGTTTTTTCTCATGTCCAATCATTTAACATATTTTACAGGAAGCCATTAGCCCACCATTGCTTCTCAACAATTCCACATATGACAGACTGCACTAAATGTAACTGATCTAAATAGTATACTCTGAATTCTTATTTCTACTAGAAAAAAAAGGTGGAAATAATGTTTAACCTGGTAAATGCTTCTCTGCTTATTTTTTTTCTCACTAACAAAGGACATGGAGATTTAACTTAGTAATAACCTGACACAGGAAAGGGTAACCCAGATGTCTACCCAGCTCTTTTATCATTAAAAGAGGTAGCCAAAGAGCATTTGGAGAACCATTCAGGAAGAATTGGATGCCACAAATCACTAAATTACCACTACTATGTATTTATTTGTTGGTTATATTACACCCAGATTTTTTGAGTTCTCATAAATTTAGAAGAACCTACAGAGATTTTATTTTATTCTGAACAAGGAGTAGCAAAGTTTACATCCCAGAATTTTCAAACACTCAAAAATTCATTCCTCATTATGAGAACATCATTGAACCCAAAGGAGGAAAAGGTTATTTAATTATCTTACTAAAACATTTCTCCTTTTCTGGAGCATCAACTGGGGACCCATGGACTTTGAGCCCATCCTCAAATGGTGTGTGAAAAAGATCCAAGTTCAAATATTAACAGCAGCATAATAGTTCTTTCCACCCCTCAGGGCCAAATGACCAAAATTTTAGTGAATTGATTTCGTTCATACATTGTGTTAGCCAAGCAAATTGTTTCCCATGACATGCCTGAACCTACAATTGCTCTGTCTATGAAAGCTGAATTTGTCCAATCATTGATTGCTATTCACATTTGCTCTAGGAATAGTTACTTCCTTAATCAGTAATGGCTTTATATACAGTGCACAATCACAACCATTCAATGTCATCCATAAACATTTGATGAATTGTCCAACACTGTTATGTGAGTTGCTTATCTGGGACACAGCTAGGGTAAGTCTAGCAGAGTTAATGAGATGATGTTCCATGGCATTAGGGAATGAGTGTTTCCCTCCCCCATATTAGCTGTACATGCTCTTTCATCCAAGGACCTATTTATATCATTATCATAATTTTCATCAACTTGTCAAGATAATGGAGGGCCCACTGTGTTCAGAGAAGGCCTCACATAACTCACAGAAATCTAAAGAACATAGATGTAGAGAAAGTTTGGGCACAACTAATAAATAAGATCTACATAGAAAACCATAAAGAATGGGCTTTATAAGAGATTCTGCCTTGGAAAGGGTGGAACTTAAACTCAATTTTGAGAGGAAGAAGAGAGACTTATCCTCTGAAATGAGGAAGATAAATTAGTGAACAAACTGTGTAAAGACAAACCCAAGACAGAGAACTGGAGGAGGAGCAGATGATGATAAACTCAGAGATAATTAAGGTTGTAATAAAAGGAATGGAAGCTCTACACCTGCTTTCAGCCAATTCCACATCTGCATTTGTTAGAGATGCACAAGTATAGGTTTTGGGGAGGCAAGTTATTATCAACTTTGACATGTGCTTACCAGACTCGCTTAGCAATCAGACAAGGTTTATAATTACTTCACCAAGCCCTTTTGATGAGCCACAATTTGCAGCTGTCTGCACACTGATTTCTCACAGATTCCTTTCTATCAACACCTGATTAAATGAACCTCATATGGCTGAATGTGAGGATCTCACACAATGTAGCTATGAGTTAATAAAGTGACCTTCTGAAACATAAGATTTCTCTTTTTTAAAATTATGTTAGGACTAGTAGGGAACTTCTAGTTCTTCTGGTTCAAGATCTTGCTTTTTCATGTACTCATTCATTTGACAAATATGTATTGAAGACCTGCTCTGTGCCAGACTAGGTCCCTGTTCTCAAGGCTTTGCAGTAAAGTTGGGGATGCAGATATTGAATAACTAGCCAATTATTCAAGTGTCATATATAATAGGGAAAAAGAGATGGTAGTATGATAGAGTTACCATGGAGGATATATGGGCTTAGCAAACTTAGATGAATGAAGCAATCAATGAAAAGAACCCTTTGAGGAGGTGACACTTGAACCGTGATTTGGATAAAGTTCTGAAGTCACATGACAGGAGAGTGAAGAGGAAAGAAGTTACAGGAAAAGAAAATGACATGTGCAAAGGCACAGAGATGGGAACAAGAATAACATTTGACAAAAGCAAGCAATGAGAATGAATGATAATAACAGGAGTGAGGAAGATAGGTAGGATGCACCATAGAAATTAAAGAACTCCCCTGGGCCATAAAATTGTAAATGAGTGTTACAGATAAGTGGCGTGCACAATGGGCTAGACAGAGGATCAGGAGTGGTAGAGAGGAGTATCCCATGAAGCAGGCCAGCATCTCAAACTCAAATGCCTTCAGGCATCAGGCAAGTAGCATAAAGGAATGAGGCAAGTCTTGGTAAGAAACGGAGTGGTGGGAACTACAGTGACCTAGAGAATTAGCAGCATGCCTAATAGCATTCAGACTCATTAAAAATACTTTTCAAGCAAAATAAAGCACATCATTAAAAAATACTTTTCAAGCAAACTAAAACAAATGAGGAAGCAAGCTAATCTTATGGACCATCAATATGCAACAATGAGCTGGAGGAAAGTTGGAAGTAGGCTGGGAATGAGGAAAATCAATAGAGCATGGTCTCATATAACTCAGAGAAGAGTTATACCTTATATTTCCATGAAATAAAAAAAAAAGAATATGCTTTATTAGGCAGAAACCCAAATACTGTAATACTAATAATAACAAAAATGACTCACAGTATTTGTTATATAATTTGCATAACTTAAAAATAGAGTTAATGATCAAATGAGCCAGATTTATAGTCATAAAACCATGTGGCCCACCCAAGGAAAACTCAGGGCCATCCACTGTGTTTGCATGGACCCAGGGATGACAGCTTCCCACACCTCCCCTCAAGGCACTGTAAGTGTTCAGAAGTTTCTATCAATTCAACCTGCTATTATGTGGAACTGATATCTGCCTACTTGTAGTTTAAGACTTGAAGTCCCAGACCTTCTTCCTTGTGCTACTAACCAGCCCTTTAGATATTTAGAAACAGTGACCCTATCACTGTCTTCCCTCTACAAACCTTGTTTTCTCCAGTCAAAACATCTCTACCTTTAATTTTTCCCCAGATCCTATTTCCAGACACTACTACCCCAATCACCTTTCAGTGAACTTTCTCTAGTTCATCACCATCCCTCTTAAACAGTGCCCAGGGAGAATACAACATTTCTAGCTAATTTATATGGAGGGCTTCTTTAGGCAGCATTTCCTATTTCTGTGGCAGTGGGATTACAGTTACATATTATCGAGCTCAGTCTCTTGTTCCTCACTCCCACCTTGCAAGCCAGTCTGTCTGCTGGTGTTTCATGGACAAATGCATGATTTTGAGTGAGTGGGCCTTTCAGTATAGACAATGCTGTCTCTTGTCGCTCTATTATTTCTGATTAAGATCACTCAATCTAATGTACATTACATTCTGTACCAATAATGCAGTGCTTCATGCTTCTCATGCCACTTGCTAGATGTTATCTTATTATGTACTCAAACAGGAGAAATATTTTTTATACATAGAAGAAGATGAAGCTGAGAATTAGTGGTTCAAGGCACAGGGAAAATTAGAAATCTGACCCTTGGAAAAAGTATTGAATGGGAACATCCAAAAATCTGGGTTTGAATCCAGGTTCTCCATTTACCCATGACTGCTAGATTTTAAAAACAAAATTAATAGGAAGAATAGAAAGCAGCTACCTATTAATAAAGGCTTAGCATGCACCAAGTCCTGTAATAAGCTTTTAATGCACAGTGTATCATATATTACACATAATCTTTGAAGTGTATTTATTATCTCCATTTTAGCTATGAGGGGATTAAAACATAGAGGTTAAGTGACTTGCCCAATGGCACAGTCAGTGGCACTGGAATTTAAACCTAATTCTGCTCGTCTTCAAAGTTTAATCTTTTCATAGTGTCATACCACAATCTCCCTCAGTGGGTACTATCTATCTACTACATATGACTCCTCAGTTAATTTTAAAAAAATTCTCATAGTAATTACTTCTTCTGAGATGCTTCTCCAAATAGGTAGGCGGGAGAGCCATGTGCTGCCCATGTGCGGGGCTAGGGGCACTGTGTGTGCATGGACGCAAGGACGAGAGAGAGAGCTAGGGCAGAGGCCACACGGCAACCTTGGTGTCGTACAACGTGTTTCTAATTGAGCTGAAATGTACTCCACGGTTTCTATCACAAGTACATGTGGAATAGAAACAAGATTTCAAGGTTAGTAAAAAAAAAAAAAGATGTTTTCAAGTACTTTTAATACCATTTTAGCAATATTCACTTGTATATAAATCATGTGCTAATTTATTCATTAAAAAAGCCTGTACTTGGCAACATTTTATTAACCTTAGTTTACGCCAATAAGATCAGTAATTGCATTTTTTAATAATGCATCTTTTTATAATTACTGCATAATTCTGATTTTCTTCAAATTCGACTTAAGCCCTTACCAACCTCTAACCACGTATCACATCCATGAACGTGAGTTAGAATAATCACATTACAGGAAATGACTTCAGGAAAGCCTAGATTTGGACAGACATGATTCTCATACCTAGCCATGCATCAGAGTCTCCCGGGAACTTTCTTTAGCCCACATGATTATTGACTCCTCTGTGGTTTGGTAATCTACTGGATCCTGTCTCTCAGGTTGGGACCATTTGAGAATGGAGATTTGTAGCAAATTCGTCCATTGACCAGCAGTATGGGACCAATGACTAGAGCTTTTTCATTCTACATAGGTCTGTTTTAGCCCTTGGAAAACAGGAAGCACACATAATGAGGACTATTCCAAAAGCATAAAATGAATTACTTCAAAGGATCTAGTGAATCCCAGAAAAATTAATTATAACTCTCAATACTAACTGCTAACCTCTGCTTCTTTATTTCCAGGGTCTAGGTAGCCATTTTAATGCCCAATTATTACAAAGAAAACTTTAAAAAAAAAGGATACATAGGTTCTATCTAATTACTAGAAACCAGTGGAGATAATCGTAAGATTTTACCTGGTAGAGCTACACGATAAACAACTAAAATAAAAGTACTTTATGAAATCATTCTCAAACGGTTAGAACTGGACAGTCATACAGATGGCTAAAATGGCACCTCTCTCCTATGTGGCACCACAACAGACAGTGCTAATCAATCACAGCATGCTTTCTTGTTGCACCCAGAATAGCTCAACGCCCCTTCCAGCCCAGCACTTCAGGGCGCTGCCACCATCTCATCAGCTCTTACATGTGGGAAAATATTTGTCCTTCACTGGCTACAACAAACAGTTAAACTACAATGATTTTATGTTTTACATGAGCCCGATCCATCTACTATGCTCCAAGTAGTACACACAGACACTTGAAAATCTCATGTAATGAGATCTTAGGAGCAGATCACCTGGCTCTTGCTGACTGATCTTTGTCGTGGTTTTGCATTTATATCTTTGAATGGAAGTATCTAAAAATCAGCTAACCGCTAAAATGCTGATAATATGTGTTATATCATTAATTTTTGCCGATAATTCAAAGTTTGAATTTGAATAAATGCTATTTAGAGACGAGCTGAGTTCCAATGTATTTTAAAAAGTAAATGTAGCATTTGACTAAAATAATCATATATCAGTCTGCTTAATTTCCGTTGGTTGTCCTATAGATTTTCTCCTATGGAGAGATTGGGATATGGCCCCATGTAAATATTTAATGTCCTGCTAAATGACAGGCAGAAATCACAAGGGAATTTAGTTTGTCCAGTTTCCTTTGGAAAAGAAATCGTTATAAATTCATTTGTCTTTAGTTCCCGTAATGGTCATTCTTGGCTACTTCTCTGCCGTTTCCCAACTCATGTTGGGTGGAATCCCATTTAAGACCATATCTATGGCAACACCAATTTAGGTTGATTTCATCACATGGACAGCCTCTGTGATCATACAATAAGAACAGAGAGAGCAGACCCACCTCATCATAGATGCTGTCATTCCTGTGAAAGTCTCCAGCTTTCCTGGGGAGAACATGGATGTGAACGTGCTGAAAATACACAAAAAAGAAAAAGAAAATGTAATTATCTCCCCATGTATTTTCACACTTGACAGTGATGCTCTCACAAAGCCCAATTACTCCACCTTGGTTCCTGCTGGATTATTTTCCAGAGGAAGATGATGTTTACCTTCAGTAACTAGATCTAGAATCTGCAGAGACTAGAGGCAAAGAACAAGACAGAACAGCATGGCGGCACAGGAGAATGAGTGAAACGGCAGAGTGTTTTAGGGGCTCTGTGCAATTATTCATAGTTGTCAGTCTTGGTTGTATTTAGCCAGTGCTTTGAAAGACAGCATGTTTTAAAAGGTGACCATGGAGCCTCTAAAACTGACAAGAAATAAGAATTGGCTAAAACAGAGAACTGCATAAGTAAAGAGCAAGTGAGGGAGAGTATGGGGGAGTATGGGCCAATTTATGGAATCCAGGCTTCAAATAATCATTTAATAATGATATAAATAATTCTCATTTATTACATTTCTAATTATTACGACAAGGAAGCTCTGTGGTTGGCATTTATGTCGTTTAATGCTCTATTTCTGAGAGGCAAGTTCTACTATGATCTCCATTTTACTGATGAGAATCCCTGCTCAGAGGTCAAGGCCCCACAGGAAGTGGTGGAGTTGGCACAGAAATCCAGGTAGTCTGCTGCTGGCCCCCACCTTTTCCATCAGCACATAACACTGACTCTGTGATGTTCATCTTTTAAACAGCCCATTTCTTTAGTCTATGAAGTTCCCAGGTAATACACTTAGCAATACTATTATGCAGAGATTGTGACTCAAGGCACATAGCATATCTAATTCAATATATTCTTCAAGGCTAAACTGCCATTTAAAAGTTTTACTTTCTTGGCACCTATTGTACCTCAGCTGAAGTTAAACTTCCTTCCTGCCCTTGAGCTATTTTCCTGTGTTTATAATAAACCAGGGAAGAATGTGAAAACAAAAAGCCTAAATGTGGAGAGGCAGGTGAGGACTCAAACCCTATCCCCAATCATGTCTGCCCCTTCTTGATTACTGTGATCATGCAAGAGTCCCCAAAGGGCCTCGGGAGAAAGGGAGACTGTGTCCCTGTGGCTTTGATGCACAGGAGGAGAGGTGCTATGCCATTACAGCAAAGGCAGGGAACAGGGCAGTCCACGGCGAGCAAGGCAGAGAGGAGCTTCATGTCAGCCCTTCAGCACACAGTCCCAAAACAGGGACATGTTTGCCAGAATATTCTCCAATAACGAAGGCAGTCACAAATTCCTCAGCAACTGGCACAAGTGTATACTTAGTCACAAAGACTATGGGAGCAGAAGGAGGAAGGGAGAAAAGCAAACAGGGAAAAATAAATCACAAACTTCCCATGGAACCAAATTCTGAGGAGAAAGCAGTATAGGACAGGCCCAGAGTGAAATTTATTGAAGTCCACAGTCTGGTTGACTTAAAAGCAAGCCCAGGAAAAACCACCACAGTACAAGGAAATAGCCTATCCTTGGATGGAGCCTTCACTCAGTCTTCTCTTCCTAAACCTGTGCTATCCTTTCCTCCCTCCCTCCTTCCTTCCTTCCCTTCCTCTCTCCCTCCCTCCCTCCATTTCTTTCATCTCTCATCTCCCTATACTTTCTAACAGATATTTTAGACCAACATTCTGCAGTCAAAATGCCTAATGCAAATCCTGAACCTACCACTTACTAGCTGGGTGGCCTTGCTCGTAAGTCCTATATCTCAGTATCTGCATCTAAGAAGAAGATTATAACAGTTTCTATCTCAGAGTTCTTAAGAGGATCAGATTAGCTAAGCATGTGCTTATTATGCTGCTTAGTACATAGTCAGTACTCAACATGTAGCTGCAGTAGTATCATATTCAGGGAGTGATCCCACACCAGCAGGAAATATATTTAAGAGGCTCCTTGAATGGGAAATGATTCAAGTTACTTTGTTGCTCCTGATTATTTCTGTCGCTTTGAAAAATGGTTCTCCAACTTGAACATGCACCTTGGGCTTGAAACAAACCACTGGGACCCCAAGTGTGCATTTGTAACCAACTCCCAAGTGATGCTAATAATGATGGTCTAGGACCATAGTTTGAGAACCACTGGTTCCTGAAACCCTCTCCTGCCAAATGTGCTAATAGGGATACCAAGATCCTTCACTGATTTTCATGCCCTACAGCATCATCGGAGACCTATTTCTGAATGCTTCCTTGGCTTCCTGTACTCTGGCTACCTTTCATGTGGTGTGATTAAGGGTGTGTCTGTCGTAGCCCACAGATGACATATAGCTGGCTGTGAACTGCTATCAGGGGAACCTCCTGGCACAAGGCCCTTTACTTTGCTCCCTGGGTTTAGTGTTCAGGGCTATTTTCATAGGCTCTGTTACCTCCCAGCCCTGTAAATGCCACTATTGATCATTGGTAACCATTTGAAATTTACTGTGGTCCATTGAGACACTGATGATGGGAAGCAGTTTACTGTATAGGTGATTTCCCTCTAGGGCACAGATCTCAACCTAGCCTGATATCTTGACATAAATTCTTAAGTGACAAATTCTTAAGACTGATCAAAAGATCCTAACAACCCACTCAACTTATCAGAAAAGAGAAATCATAAAGCCAGGTCAAAACCTTGCTGTTGTGAAGGAATACCATTGTCACAACCTTCCAACAGAATATCATTCTGATAAAAAATCCCTATGAACAGACCCTGGCTGGTATAGCTCAGTCAGTGTTATTCTATTTTCTTTTTGTTTTTTCCCAGAGACAGAGAGTCAAAGAGAGGGACAGATAGGGACAGAGAGACAGGAAGGGAGAGAGATGAGAAGAACCAATTCTTTATTGCAGCATCTTAGTTGTTCACTAATTGCTTTCTCATATGTGCCTTCACTGGGGTACTATAGCAGAGTGATTTACCCCTTGCTCAAGCCAGCGACCTTGAGCTCAAGCCAGAAACCTTTGAGCTCAAGCCAGCAACCATGGGATGTTTATGAACCCCCGCTCAAGCCGGCGACCTCGGGGTTTCGAACCTGGGGCCTCTGCATACCAGTCTGATGCTCTTTCCACTATGCCACTGCCTGGTCAGGCACTTAGTATTGTTCTAAAACAGCAACTTTGCAGTTCAATCCCCAATTAGGACACATATGGTAAGCAACCAATGAATGCACAAGTAAATGGAACAACAAATGAATGCTTCACTCTCTCTCCCTTCTTCTGTCTCTCTAAAATAAATCAATTTAAAAAAACAAAACAAAACTATTTTAAGCTGTGGTGATCACAACTTATTTTTCTAAATGCTAACAAAATCTTCAATTAATGAAGCATTATGAAATTTTGCTAGGCTTTCCTTTTAACTAGTGTTTAAATTTTGCTAGGGTTTCAAGCAGTTTAGCTGCTTGGGTTGAACTAGTATCACAGAAAAATCCATGATATCTTCCATACCAAAAGTGTTTTCATGGTCAAATAAATTTCACAGTGCTCATTAGCGTATGAAAGTATCTGAAAGGACCAAATGGAAGAGACTTGGTTAAGTTTGTTCAATGAGCAACCTAGACACTAACCTATGGACCCCTGTTCTTTATTCACATTACATCCATTTACTTTTTTCTAATCTATATATTTACTGATAGAAAAATATTTATTATCTGATGCTAGTCTAGGGACCAGGAATATAATGATGAATAAGACAATGTCCCTGTCCCATAAAGCTACAACCCAATGGACCATGCAGAAAATAAACAAGTAAATAAATAAATAACAATGGAATTTTAGGTAGAAATAAATGTCAGGAAGAAAATCACAGCAGGCAGAGCTAAGCATTCAGAATGGAGACACACCACCATCAGTAGTTCAGAAAGAGAAGAAGCAGGATTCAGGTTAAGGATGCAGTGGTGAAGAAGGCCAGTACAGAGAGGGAAAATTCAAAGGCTGAGAAAAGAAAGAATCCTTCAAGAGACTCATGGACAAAGATAAAAGGGAAGTGGTTATGGGGGGGGGGTGTGGGGGAGGGGATTGGGGCAAGGGAGTGAAGAGGGACAAATACACAAAATTTAGGTGACCACAAATATTAGGGGATTAAGGAATGTGCAGACACTTCAGTACTTTCAGCTTTTTGTATAGTGCATTTTCACCAATGAAATAAAAGTTGTTTTTGCATTTCATTTGCATAATTGAACAACTTCCATTGATTTGTTTGGTTTTCTGATGTTCTTGTTTAATAAAAAACAATCAAATACTTCTTTTTTTGTCACTTCATATTCATTTTGAAATATCCCCTAATTTTTGTGAGAGTATATACAGTGACAGAAAATGACTTGACTTTGGGTGACGGGCACACAACATAATCAATAGTTCAAATGCTATAGAAACATTTACCTGAAACTTATGTACTCTTACTGATAAATGTCATGCTGTTAAATTTAATTTTCTAAAGAAAAACTTTTTAAAAAAGAAAGAAATTCAAGAAGGGTGTAATCAAAACTGTCAACATTGTTGAGCACTAGAGCTAGTCTCAGTTAAATTTGGGGAAATAAAAATTTAGCTGAAACACATGTGAGAGATGCTCAACATCACTAATCATTAATAAAATGTGACTCAAAATTACACCAAGACCTTTGTACACTCACTAGGATGACTATTAAAAAAAAAAAAAGCACAAGACAATAACAAGTGTTGGCAAGGATGTAAAGAATTAAAACCCTTGTACGTTGTTGGTGGGAATGCAAACTGGAGAAGCTGCTTTGACAAAACAGTTTGGCACTCTCTCAGAAAGTTAAACATACAGTTACTACATGGTCCGGAATTCCATCCTTAAGTATGTACCCAAGAGATATGAAAATATATGTCCACACAAAAACTTATACATAAACATTCATTGCAGCATTATTATGAACAGCCAAACAAGGGAAACAACTCAATTGTCCATCAATAATGAATGGAAAAAACAAAATGTGAAATAACCAGACAACACAATTTGGCCATAAAAAAGGAATGGAAGATTGCTAAGTGAAAGAATTAAGCTATGTGAATTATGCTAAGTGAGAGAAGCTAGACACAAAAGGCCAGACAGTGTATGATTTCATTTATAGAAAATGTCCAGAACAGGCAAATCCATAGAGACAGGACGCAAATTAGTGGTTGCAGGGGAATGGGAAGCGACTGTAAATGGGCACAACATTTCTTTTGGAGATGATGAATATATTCAAAAATGTTGATAGTGGTGATGGTTGCACAATTTTGTAAACATGGAATTGTACACTTTAAAACAATAAATTTGTTATGTAAATTATATCTCATTAAAGCCGTCATTAAAAAAAAAAAGTGTAACATGGATTTAAGAGAGAGTGAAAGGTGAAAAAAGGGAGATAAGTAAGCACAGGTACCTTTTCCAGGGAGCTTTGCAAATAAATCAATAAGAACAGCTACAGACGAGGGAGAAAGTCGCTGTTTATCACTTTTCGGAAAACACTGGTTTAAGGTGTCTGGGCCCACTAGTTTTTACAATTATTATCATTAGTAGTGGTAATTGTTGTTAAAATTTATTGTAAGCTTACTACATGCTAGTCCCTGGGATAATTTACATCTGTATTTCCATTAATCCTTACACTAGTCCCAAGAGGTAGTTAATAAACACACAATCATTTCCAGGTGACAAATGAAACCAAAGAGGTTAAATGACTTGCCCAAGCTCCTGCAGGGAGTGACCAATGGCTATAATCTGAAGCTGAGTCTGTTATCAGACACCAGGGTGTTCACTCTTAACCAAGTGACACCATCTCTCAGGGGGTCATATGCTTCTCCCCATTCCAAATATAGGGACACCTTCTCAGTCTGCTCTCTTGATGCGTCTCCCAAGCTCTGAAGTTTCTGAATAATGTCTTTAACCACATCTGTGAAGTCCTTTCAGAATCATGGGATGGGGCTTGCCCTTGCCTAGAGACTTAAGTTCACTTAGAGCAAGGGTGTTATCATCTGAGTTCCATTTCTACCTTACTTCTTTCTAGCTGAAAGCCACACCCAAAATACTATAAAGATCAACAAAGTAGTTCAATGTCAAGTTTTCTCCCCTTCATTTATTAATTATATTGAATTTACACTAAGTAGCAGATTCACCCTTTCTTGGCTCAGCAACTTGAGCAAAGCTCAGCTTTAAAATTCCTTTCTGTTATCTCTAGGTTTTTCTCCAAAGGTTGGTCCTAACTAAGCTTTAATCCCCTGACATTTCACAGGGCCTGCCTCCATGGTGTCACCTGTGCTTCTAAGTCCTCTTGAACACATATACTTTAGCCGATACCCACATGAGGATGGTTAGTATAGTCACATTGAGGTCTCTGTCTTGGTTAGAATAGTATATTGCAATTCAATTCTAGGGGATAAAATCCTGGTGGGGGAAAGGGCAGGGAAGGCTAGAGAGTTACCCTGCTCCACACCTAGTGTGCTGCAACTTCCACCAGCTGCCCAATACAATCCCCTCTCCCTCCAATCTGCAAAGAGCAATGGCAGGAGGTAATTCTGATTCTAAAGGGAAGTAAAAACACTGCTGTCGTAGGCAGACAGTGATCCCCTTTAACAGATTCTCATCCTAATCCCACACTCGTGAATCAGTTAGGTTCCATGGAAAAGGAGAAATAAGGTTGCAGATAGATTAAGGTTGCTACTCATTTAATAAGAAACTGGTATCTAGAATATATAAGAAACTACTTCAACTCAGTAATAAGATACAAAAATCTCAACTAAAAAAAGACAAAAGATGAATAAAAATTTCTCCAAAGAAGATGAATAAATAGCCAGTAAGCACAAAATCAGCTTTAGAAGGTAATTTTTTCATAAAAAACATTTTTAAGAATCTGTCTCCCTTCCTTCTTCTTTGTTCTCCCACTACCTGAGGCAGATGAGAATACTTAAGAATCAGCAGACGATGAAAGCAATTTATAAATTCAATGCAATACCAATTAAAATACCAATGACATACTTCAAAGATATAGAACAAATATTCCAAAAATTTATATGGAACCAAAAAAGAACACGAATAGCCTCAGCAATCTTGAAAAAGAAGAATAAAGTGGGAGGTATCACACTTTCTGATATGAAGTTATACTACAAGGCCATTGCACTCAAAATAGCCTGGTACTGGCATAAGAACAGGCATATAGATCAATGGAACAGAACAGAGAACCCAGAAATAAACCCACACCTTTATGGACAATTTATATTTGACAAAGGAGATAAGAGCATACAGTGTAGTAAAGACAGTCTCTTTAACAAATGGTGTTCGGAAAACTGGACAGCTACCTGCAAAAAAAATGAAACTAGACCACCAACTTACACCATGCACAAAAATAAACTCAAAATGAATAAAGGACTTAAATGTAAGTCGTGAAACCATAAGCAATCTAGAAGAAAACATAGGCAGTAAGCTCTCCGACATCTATCAAAGCAATATATTTGCTGATTTATCTCCACAGGCAAATGAAATAAAAGACAGGATAAACAAATGGGACTATATCAAACTAAAAAGCTTTTGCACAGCTGAAGACCATATGAACAGAATAAAAAGACAAACCACACAATGGGAGAACATATTCGACAACACATCTGATAAAGGGTTAATAACCAAAATTTATAAAGAACTTATAAAACTCAACACCAGGAAGACAAACAATCCAATCAAAAAATGGGCAAAAGAAATGAATAGAAATTTCTCCAAAGAGGACATACAGAGGGCCAATAGGCATATGAAAAAAATGCTCAATATCACTAATTATTAGAGAAATGCAAATTGAAACCACAATGAGATACCACCTCACACCAGTCAGAATGGCGCTCATTAACAAAACAACACATTATAGGTGCTGGCGAGGATGTGGAGAAAGGGGAACCCTTCTGCACTGCTGGTGGGAATGCAGACTGGTGCAGCCACTGTGGAAAACAGTATGGAGATTTCTCAAAAAATTAGAAATAGAACTGCCCTTTGACCCAGCCATCCCACTTATAGGAATATATCCCAAAGACACCATATCACTGACTGAAAAAAAGAAATGCACCCCCATGTTTATGGCAGCATTGTTCACAATAGCGAAGAGCTGGAAACAACCCAAGTGTCCATCAGTGGACAAGTGGATTAAAAAGCAGTTGTACATATAAACAATGGAATACTATGGTGCCACAAAAAAGAAGGAAATATTACCTTTTGCAACAATATGGAGGGACCTGGAAACTATTATGTTGAGTGAAATAAGCCAAGCAGAAAAAGAAAAATATCATATGACCTCACTCATTTGAGGAATCCAAGGAACATGGAGAACTGAGGAAAGAAATTGAGACAGAGAAGGTATCAAAGGGACCAGAGGAAAAGAGGACAGAGGGAAAGGGGATGATAGGGTGGAATAAACCTGAAGGGAAGGGGGGAGGGCGCTGTAGGAAGGGGGACAAGGGAGATGTTGAGGGGAACATGGGGGAGGGGGATGCAGTCGTGGTCACCCTAGAATCTATGTAAACACAATTAATTAAATAAATTAAAAAAAAGAATCAGCAGAGATAAATTTTCACAACATAGAACATACTACTTGTTAGGTAGGCATATAATGTATTGTTTGAAGTAAAACTTTTGGGAGTCAATAGAGGCAGTGCTTATAACTATACCCCCCTTTGTAACTGTAGGCCTAAACTAAGACTGTTCCAAATAAACCAAGACATATGGTCTCCCAAAATATTAGTTATTTACGTGGGAAGTAAGATAGCATAACAAAGACGAGATTTGACATCCTCTTAACCTGGCTTAGAATCTCAGCTCTGCCACTTTGACCAGTCGGAGACCTTAGGCCATTTACTCTATCTTGGTAAGCCTCAGAGTCCTCATTTTGGAAAAGGGGGAGTAACTGTTTCTATTTCTTAGCATTTTGGTGAGGATGTGATAATACATATATATGCAGTTACTAGCATAAAATGTTATGTAAATGGTACCTAATTTTATCGATAATATCTTGAAAATGTGTACTATAAACGTGTAAGTAAAGCCTTTCACCTTATGAGAAAGGAATAATTAAATGATATATCGATGTTCTCTCAAGACATGGACTCCATTTGAGGAATTCTTCTAACAACCACTGAAATAGCCCACATCACTCTAGACATGAAGCCTGCCTCATTCATATTGTCCAATTGACAGCCTCAGAGTAGTGGGTGATACATTTATTTCCAAGTCTTTGTTGCCCAGATTATCTGGTTAAGATGATATCATAGGAGTAAGGATCCCTGGGATTTCTTTTTGAGACAGGAAAAAGCCTGTTTCGGTGAAAACAGGATGTTCTGCCCTTTGCAAGTCAGTGAGGGGTGGGAGGTGGACACCAGAAATCTATAGTAATTTAAGAGTTAAACTCTACTGAAGGAGTGAAGAACTAGAGGCAAGATAATAGGAGGGGAGATTTAATTCTTCGTGTCCAGATGTTTTTCTCCACATGGCAGTGATTCTACCACCCTTCTTCCCTTTAATTCACTTAGTCAAGGAAAATAGAAGAAACCACTTGAAATGTAATTGTCTCTCACTGTTCCTGTTGGGGTCTATTATACAAACAGTAGGGAGATTTCTCATTTCAATTCTGTTTACTGCAATAGGATTTTAAAAAAAAAAGAGGGAGAGATAGAGGAGTTCTCTCAGCACCCGCTTTCTTAATTGATAGTGATTTTCTTGCCCCCAAAAGCGAGTGGTTTGAAACAAAATGGGTACATTCTCATAAGCAACATTGCCATCTTACAAACACAGTTAAAACAGAAAGGTGATGGGACTGTGACAACAGCTCCCATTCCAGCTGGGCTGAACGGCCCATATGCCGTCTAATTTTTATTTTTCTGCTCATTTGCAATCACTACTTCCTTTACAAAGACAAATGCTAGAAATGGCAAGTGTTCTTCTGTGCACCGTTTTGAATTTGTGAGCAATGTGTGAAGAAGTTGATCTACTTTATATTTGTTCTTTTGTTCTGAATTTCACTGGAAGAGTTCCTTAGAACAAAGAAAACAAAAATAATCTCTCCTGGGTTTACCGAAAGCCTATCACAACATCTCATGCAATCCAGTGCTTTGGGAGCAGATGAGCTGCTCTCCTTCTTGCAGTGTGGGAGAAGGGGAAATTGATTGGTAAAACAGATGCATTGACACTTGCTCATCTCTTCTCAGCTCCCTGGGCTTCCACTCTCCTAGAGGAGAAATTGAAGAATTGGGCAATTATTTCCACCTTGTGAGCTGAAAGCCAAAAGGAACAGACACACACCCTGGCTCTCAGAGTTTACTGACACTCTCCACAGCATCAAATTCCATTATTCTGCTTTTTTTTTTTTTTTACTTAACTTTTAGAAAATTTGGTATTGTTTTTTAGGTGAGAGAAGGGGAGATAGTGAGGCAGACTCCCGCATACACCCTAACTGTATCTACCTGGCAACCCCATCTGGGGCCGATGCTCAATCAACTGAGCTATTTTTAGCACCTCAGGCTGGCATGCTGGGACCAACCAAGTTATCCTCAGTGCCCTGGTGTGACACTTGAACCAATCAACCACTGACTGTGGAAGGGGAAGAGGGAGAAAAAGGGGGTGGAGGGAGAAGCAAATGGTCACTTCTCCTGTATGTTCTGCCTGGAAGTCAAACCCAGGACATCCACATGCTAGGCTGATGCTCTATCTATTGAGCAACCCATCAGGGCCAGAAAATTTGAAATTTAAAGCTGTCTGGTTGCTAAAATCTCCTTTAAACTCGCATTGAGGTTTGGAGCTATACATCATCAAAGCCGTGATGCTTAGCTGATGTACTATGTCCATATATCATAAGAGCACCATCCTCATGATATATTATTATAACTCACAACTAGAGCACCACCAGTGATTTACAGCTTAAAACACAATACTAAGCCACAAAATTCTACAGGATCTCCACAAATCCTGACAGGTGCTTTTGGAAACCGAATTGGCTCTTTATCTTTTTTTCCCCCTTAAAGTTTTTCAACTTGACTGGTACAATCTGGGCACATGAAAAGGATAGTTTTCTCTGTTTCACAAAAGGCTTACTAGCTGCATTAGCCTTGCTGATACCCTAAGGGAAGGGTTATGCACAGACAAGAGGGTTAGAAACCATCATGATGCGTGTGCCTTTTGATGCAATACTAATTTTATCCTAGGCTAGGTATGCCAAGGTTTTCTCAAGGCCCTGTGAGCAGCAACACTTTCAATGGTATTTATTTCAAAATTATGTAGCTGTCAGTATTTTCACACTGACCCTACACCTAGTAACAGAAGGTGAGGCCTTCCCAAACCAAGTCAGGCAGAATATAGTCATAAAGAAAGCATGCACTTTGGGGTTGGTGATGGTCCAGAGTAGAGTATATTTAGCACGGCTCACTGCAGAACCAAGCCTTCTGGATAAGAGCAGAAGTGGGTTGTCAGAAATATATTCAGTCTGGTAATATATACTGTTTTGGTCTTGCAATACAGGCACTGCTAGAATTTACTGAATATTTAGAATACACCAGCACTGGCCTGAACACTTTACCTACATTTTTCATATAATCTACACAATAATTTTATGCATTAGGATCCTAGTACTGTTTCCACTTGAAAGATGAGGCGAATGAGAGAAGTTGTAGATGAAGAAACAGAGGCAAAAGGATGCTGAGTGAGTGCGTTTTCAGGATCTCAGAACCCAGGTATGACACTATGCAGCCTAGCAGAAGTTGTAAACCCACTGTTGCCCATATTACTTATCTTTGGTATATAAAACACTTCTGCAAGAGAGGCCCACGAGAGAACAAATTTCTCAGAAATTTGAGAATCAATCTTGTACAAATATTCTATATTCTCTTTTAGCTAATGATTTATCATCAGTGACAAAACAGTTTCAAGTCTTTAAAACTGTTCAGCAAGAGATGAGAATGTATAAATATTTCCCTTTAAAATGTTGATACATTTAAGCAAGGTCTACAAAACAACAATAAACCTCTCATGTGGTCATTTCTGCTGTATTAGGTTATACCCAGTGGTGGAATTCAAATAATTTATCAAGCCGTTATCTGTCCTAATGACCGTTTTAAGTATTAAAAAATGATATACCGAAAGATAGTTCATTATTTCATGCATTTAATACTTATATAAGAACAATAAAAGAGGTACACAAGACTAGATTATAAGAGTTTTAAAATATCAATGAACAAATATTAAATAATACCTGACAAAAAAAAATAAAACTGTTATTTAAGATATTTCCATATTGCTTCTTGATTGGCATCCTCACTTGCAATATTTTTCACCTATGGATAGAATGAACAATACTATGGGAGCTTAGAATATGCTGTTGCGCAGATGAAGATGAAAAAAAAAGGGTAAGAAATGTAAATTTGTATTTTTCACATTGGGTGACTGCCCAGGCGCCCACTTTAGAGAGAACCCTGATTACAAGTGCCATTTTAACAACTGGTTTACCAAACTCAATAGAAAAGTAGATATTGGTTCTGTTGAACCAGTAAAAACCAGCAGAATCCCACCACTGGTTATTCCTATGCATCAAGACAGTGTGTCCCCTGATAAACCATTCCAGGATAAAGAGGCTTTCTGCTCAACCCCACATATGCAGTAGATCAGAGGCTGTGAAACTAGTTCTGTTTGCTGCTGTGCAGGGACAGCACCTAGTGATACCTCCAGTAAAATATCTTGGAAAGATACAGAGAATGTTTCAGGATTGGTCAACCCTGTATTTTATCAGCTATCATTATAGTCACTATGTTTATAGTGTATTTATTGTCTTGGTAAAAACTAAAAAGTGTTTTTCCCTCATTGTGGAGTCCTTTCCCTTTTCTTCTTTCCCACTTTTTCAGTTTTTCAGGGCAAGTTCAAATGCCACCTCCTCTATGCAGTCTTCATTCACACTCTCTGGACTCTTCAAGCTCCTCTAGTTCTTTGTATGTATCTCAATGATTACGTTTTTCCCACAAATTATCAATAATTACAGGTTTTTCTCTTCCATTAGCCTGGAAAACTGGGTTATTTCTTACTGTATTTGTATCCTATTCTTTCTTTCATTCTAGGTTTCTAGCTTAGAGAACACATGGTGTAAATATGCTGGATGGATGAATGAGTGGACAGATGTACGGGTGGATGAGTGGATGGACAGACTGACAGAGGGATGGGTGGATGGGTGGACGAGTGGACAGATAGATGGGTGGACAGAAAGATGAATGGACAGGTGGGTGGATGGATGGATGCGTGGATGGGTTGCTGGGTTGCTGTGTCACTGGGTCACTGGGTGGCTGGATGGGTTGGTGGATAACACAAGTGCTCTTAATTTATTAGCATGTTTTTAACAAAAGGACAAAGAAATCTTATATGCTTAGATTCTCTTGGCCACTCTTATTGTCTTTTCACTGTGCTGAGAGTTCCCACACATATAGGAAGTATGCAGAGCATCATTGCTTTGCATATACCTTTCCTCCCCATTGAAAAGTATCTTTTTAGCAACATGTAAATTTGAAGGTCTTGTCCTTTCAGTTTTATGTAAATTCTTTTTAAAAATCGCTTAAATATGCTTGAGTGTTTGGAGCAAACAGATCATCCTGAAAACAATCAGCATCACACAGACTGTCAAAGGGACATATTCTTTGTTTAGCATTACCTTTAATAAGAGTAACTGTGGTTCTCTCTCAGGAGAGAAGAAGAAACCCACCCTTTCTTTGGATAGCTTCTGACTTTCACCAATTACTACTTTGATGCTCTCTTTGTTATAAAGACTATCTAGAAGAGGGGTGCTCAATACGTCGATCGCTATCTGCTGGTTGATCGCGAAGGAAGTATGGGTAGATCACATGACATTAAAAAGACATTTGTCTTTTGATTGGCATACAGTGTAGCCAATCTGACATCTGAACTTTTGACACCCTACGCATGCGGGTTAAACCGCGCTAACTTGTTCAGTTACATTGCTGCGTAGTTAGCCTTCAATTTATTTAAACTAAATACAACAAAGGGTATAAAAATGAGTGCCATAGCTGGTCCGAGTAAGAAGCCTAAAACCTACCACTTTCATACAGAATGGGAGGGGATTTTTTTCACTATGTCATGTTCTAAGTGCGTTTGCCTCATCTGTCTGTGTGCCATTGCTATTCCAAAGAAGGGAAATGTGGAATGGCTTTTTCGACTGTTCATAAAAACTATGGCATTGACTTTCCTCTGAAAAGAGAGCTGAGAAGGAGAAAGGTGAAAGAAGAATACACAATATTAAATAGTAATAATAGTAACTTAAATAATGATAATATAGAAGAAATAAATTTAAGTTTTGCATTTTTATTGTAGGTAGATCATTTTGACTTGGTCATCTTATAAGTAGCTCGCAAGATGAAAAAGTGTGGGCACCCCGATCTAGAATATATATTTTAATTTACACACCATATCAGAACATTAATCTACAGAGGTATTCCCTCTGGGTATCTTTCTGTTGGATATACAAAAAAGGATTTGTATGTAAATGAAGAAATGATTGCGTATTTTCTTGTCTTACTCATTTTGGTGACAAATGCACATTACTTTACTGTTTGCCATATACATAATTACAGTTCTTTAATTTATGTTTCAATAAAATGTATAATAAACATTTACTGATCCATGAATAAACATTCAAATGAAGCCTCTAATGAAGGTTACATGTTTTGAAGCAGCTCTGTGGCTTTCTAGAATTCTCACCCTCTACTTAATGAGTATCATTTCCATAATCTGTGCATTATTGTTTAAGCCTCCCTTCAGGAATATTTTACAATGCAAAATATTTATGAAAGATTATCAGTCCAAAGGGACAAATGTGTTAAGGGGATTAGCAACTTGTCCTGTTAAAGGGACAAGACAAGCTTTCATGTCCCTCCAAAGACAGTGACCCAGTAATTATGGAGATGGTGCTTCCTAATTATTGCACTAGCTGAGTGCCTTTCATATCTGCTTTAAGTAAGAGTAATGAGAAAGCCAGAAAGGTCAGCCATGTAGGGCAAGCTTGTGCTAGTTCCCTTCCTAGTGCTAACAAAGAGAGCAGGGAGCAGACCTTTTAGTACAGGGAGGTCAGGATGCCACAAAATGGACAGTTCCAGAAGTGGAAACAGATACATGATCTGAGTAGCAAACAGTCACTCTGAAGTAACTGAAACCAGACAAGATCCTTGGGCTTCAAGTTCATTATGTCAAATATTTTCAGTGTAAGATATTTTTTTAGGGAGATTACTTAATATAATTTTATGTCATGGTCATTTCAAAAGGTTAATTTATTTCAAATATTTTTTGCAAGTTGTGTTCCTCAAAGCAGGTGCTTTTAAAAACAACTAAAGCATAATGCTATTTTTCTTTTCTCTTTGTCTAGCAGTTAAGACTAGGTTGTTTAACCAGACAGGAAAAGATGCCAGGAGAAACCAAGGGACAAAGCTCCTTCACGCTGTGATAGGATCCTGATTCTCAGCCTCTGCCGAGCGATGGTGACACACATTCAAGTGACAGCTGTCACTTCATGTCATATCAGCCTGCTTTATTGGTGCTCTGGTACAATTTATTTAAACTTTATCAAAAGGGAGTCCACCTCACATCACTAGAAGCTGCATTTCTTTAGCATGAATAAATACATCTGGGCCCACGTGGCACATTTAGAGACTGCGGTCATTTACCACGGGTACTGTGGCCAACTGCTAAGAGTCCAGGGGGGAGTTCTCCCTCTCCTTCTATTTACAATTTGCTATGAGCAATCCACTCCTTGCTTTGACTGTGACTGCAAAATCTCTCAAATGAACATTATCTTTCCTTAACATGAGCTGAGTGTAAGATTTTCACATTTCAATATGGCTATTTTCACAAGTGACTCCAACAAAAATAAAATATTCAGCATAAATAGAATTTACTGTGATCCAAATTTTATCATATTTCTCCACTGGATTTTTTTTTCCACAGCCCACTTTTCACTTGGTACATATGCCTTTTCGTTTTCTAGTCTCTCTGAATTAGAAAGAACTAGGCAGAACCGTATTTTAGAGAGTTATATATTCCTCCTAACTCAAGTGAGCAGGTATTTATTTTAGAATCATATGTTTAGAAATGACATCCTCTTTTTAGATGGTCCAAATCTCAATCCACAGAGCTGCTAAGTGGAACTGTTACTTCTTGCCAGGCCTATACCTAGATATGCTACAGAGAGCATTAACTTCAAAAATGAGATACTTTTCAAAGTCATCATTGTGAAATATACCAGAAAAAACATTCCTCCCCAACTCCTTGGAACCCATGAGCACTGATTTGATAGCTCAAGGCAGGATAAATGACTCTGATTAGGCCAATGATTCCAGTTTTATAGGGACCTTCTAAATCATCTCTCAGTTTGGGTCTAGAATGATGATGCTGGGGGCATCCAGAGGGCAACACATCATCTCGGCCGGGCTCCCACACAGGGAGCCAGGGAGATTTGTGGGGCCCTGTCTGGTGGCTTTGAGGCACAAACAATGAATACTGCTACGGCAATAATAATAAAAAAGAAGACAGGCAGTGGGGAGAGCCCTGGAACTGTCCCTTACTTTCCTTATGATATACTTTATTGTTCAACAAGACAGAGTGATTCCACAGGCAGTGCCCAGAAATTAGATAATATGAGAAACTGATCATGTTTCTTTTTCCGGATGAGTTCAGCAACTGAGGTCCTGAGATTTATGTTGACTAAACTTTTTTAGTCCAGAATGGAACCCCTGATAACTTCAGTCTCCATGGTTCAGCATGAATGGCCATTAACGGCAGCACACTGCATCATGTCGTTTAATGAGAACCCTCCTGTACAGAGGAATTGCAGCAGCATCCTTATGAAACCTGTGTGTCAGGAACCTGGCGAAAACCCAAGTTTTACCGCGATGGAGATCTTTTAGGAAATTTAGTACAAGGGCTCCCTCATGGAGCAAGTCAGGAGTGGCTCTGCAGGAGGTGAGATTAGGTGAACTATATGAAGACCTTCCTATGCCCTTTAACCTTCAGAATTGACTTCAGGTCAAGGGATCATCCAATGGATGACTGTGTATTATTATTGCATATAAAGAAGCAAATGTCTTGATGGTATTGTTTTAGGATATTGCTGGACCCTGGTTACTGCCAGTGTTGGCTTAGTTCATTTACGTGGTTAACCAACAATTCACCTTTTAAAATTAATTACACAAACAAGCCATGTCAGGATTATAAATATAAAATTTGGAAATCAAATTTTGCTCTTGAGAATTATCAATCTTCACTGGCAAAAAGGCTAGGCAGAGAGTGTCACAGATAATGCCGAATAAATGAGAAGTCCTTGCTGGACAATAATACAAAATAACAACAACAATAACCAAATGCAAAGTCCTACTGCCAGTGAAAGTTGTAAAGCGTTCTTTGTGACCATGTAGCCGCCATTTAGATTTCAAAGCAAGCATGACTTCCGCCTGAAGCCCAGTGACATGAAAATCCAGGACCCTAACCCCATATCATGTGGTGATGATAAACACATGCTATAGCTGGACCAGCTGGGTTTAATTCCTGGTCCTGCTATTTACCAGCTACAGATCCTAGGACAGTCACTCATATGAGAACTTCAGAGTCCTCGTTTGTAAAATACACCTAAATCCTGGGGTTGCTGTGGGAATTGAATGGCTTAGTGTTACAAAGCGCTTAGACAAGTGCTGGGAACTGCATCAAGCACTGACATCAGGGTTGGCAGCTATGGCTGCTGCTGCTGCTACTCCTACTACTGCTACCTGACCACAAACATCTTTAAGCTGTCTGACCTGTGGTGGCGCAGTGGATAGAGCACCAGCTTGGAATGCTAAGGTCGCCGGTTCGAAACCCTGGGCTTGCCTGGTCAAGGCACATATGGGAGTTGATCCTTCCTGCTCCTCCCCCCTCCCTTCTCTCTCTCTCTCTCCTAAATTAAAGTCTTAAAAAAATTTCTTTTAAACTTTAAGTTTTTAATTAAATTTTTAATAAATATTCATTAGATGAGTCATCTCTCAGATCTCTTTTAAAAAGTTCAATCCATTCTTTAAAAAATGTTATTCTTTGAAGCTTAATCTATAAAACACACAAAAAATAGAGCCATTCTCCCTGAAACCACAGCAAGACCCCACACACAACCTTTGGCTCAAAGGAGGCCTGGGCATCTGCAGCGCATGTGGGAAATGCTTTGCCTTCTACCCTTGGAGATAGAGAGACTGGAGACCCAGACCTGGGAGCTTCTCTGAGGAAGACTAATCCTCGGGTCATGCAGCTGGCTGGTTAGGAGCTCCAAGCTGCACAGTCATATGACCTGGGATGAAAATCCTGTTCCAACTCTGATTTCCCAAGCGACCCTGGACTTTTACACCTGTAAGCCTTAGATTCCACATTTATAAAATGCAGATAATAGAGTGTAGCTGAGAAGCTTCAATGAGATAACACATGGAGAGCCCTTAGCACAGCTCCAATAAGAAATCTGGAAATGCACAATAAATGTGAGTTCCTCTTCTAGTTATGATTACTTAGGTCTCTACCTAAGTGCTACCTCATATTATGGACTAAATGTTTGTGTGTCCCCAAAACCCATATGCTGAAATCCTAACTCCCAAGGTGATGGTTTTAGCAGGTGGAACTTTTAGGAGGTAATTAGGTCATGATGAGGAAGCCCTCATGAATAGGATTTGTGCCCTTATGGAAAGACAGTGGCTTTTGCTTCCTCTCCCTACTCTCCACCATGTGTGGTTACAAGCAGATAGCCATCTGCAAAGCAAGGTGCTCACCAGATATCAGCTCTGTGAGTGCCTTCATCTTAGGCTTCCAAGTCTCCAGAATTGTGAGAAATAAATGTCATTTATGCCACCAGTCTATGGTGTCCTGTTTTAGCAGCTAGACCTGACTAAGTCACCTCGCTAGTGAGGACCTCCCCAACTCTTTGATACGAATCCCCACCATAACATTGTTTCCTAACACAATGCCCTCTCTCTACCTGAAATTACAATAAGTATTTCTTTACTTTTCACCTCTTGACAATTTATAGATGTGATCCCAGTACTTGGAATTATGCCTAGCACATAACAGACACTCAATAGCTATATGTACATGGACCTATTAAGAGAAATGGAGAAGTGGAAGGAAATAGAAAGAAGCTTTCCTAATCAGTGTTCAAGAGATCCCAGTAATTCTACTGGACTAGAAAGAAGGAGGTACATTTTTTTTAAAAAGAATAGCAGAAATATTTCTGATGGCATGTGCTTTTGTGTGTACAGTACTGTAAGCTGACTGCTTAAACTGACAACTAGTCTTCGCAGTATTCTCTTTTTTTTTTTATTTTACAGGGACAGAGAGAGTCAGAAAAAGGGATAGATAGGGACAGACAGACAGGAATGGAGAGAGGTGAGAATTATCAATCATTAGTTTTCCGTTGCCATCGCAGCACCATAGTTGTTCATTGATTGCTTTCTCACACATGCCTTGACTGCAGGTCTTCAGCAAACTGAGCAACCCCTTGCTGGAGCCAGTGACCTTGGATCCAAGCTGGCGAGCTTTTGCTCAAGCCAGATGGGCCCGCACTCAAGCTGGCGACCTCAGGGTCTTGAACCTGGGTCTTCCGCATCCCAGTCCGATGCTCTATTCACTGCGCCACCACCTTGTCAGGTCACAGTATTCTCTTTTTAAAGGCACAAAAAGGGTGTGGATCACCAAAGCAAATCAATGTGAGCCACAGTGAAAGTCCAGCCAAAGAAGCAAGAATGATTTGGAACATCAATATCCTCACAGACCTCTTACCTTTTTCTTCTGAAGATTACTCTAGGTTATGGTCTTTCTCTTGTTCCTTCTTTCTCTCTCTCTCTTCCTCCTTTTCTTTATCCCTCCCTCCTTCCCTTTTTCCCTCCCTCTGTCTCTCTCATACTTGGCTTTATTTTGTCCATGCAAAACGTCTCCTATAATTCTACAATTCTTTCTCAGCCTACATTCTGTAGCCTCCTGCTTTGGGGACTGTGTGGTTATACAGATAAGAGTTGTGATTATTCACTGGCTTTATGTGTACTTTAAGGACCTGTAATATTAGAATTTTAGACACACGATTAGACATTGGAGAGAACAGAAGTCTCCAGAGCTGTGCTCTGACTACCACAATATCATGAGAAACACCAGAGAGATATGGGAACTTCTGCGAGGGCCGTGATGTGTCCAGAAGAAGAAGGCACAGACCACTGTTGGATTCCAGGAGGGTAGACACCTCTGATCTTTCATGCAAACCATCCCAAGCACGCTAGTGTGATGTGGCTTGTTGAGGCAAGGAGAACCGCGATGGGATGGGGAGTGGTGGCTGCACTGGAGAGGGCTGGGCGCCAGAAGTGCACTGATGTGTGGAAAGTCATGTCACCTGTGATGGGAACTTACTTTTCAGAACAAGACTCTTTCCCCAATTTCCTGGCCCCGTAACACAGTCAGTAAAATCTTCTGAGTTCCTGGGATCTAGAGTCTTCTCATGATCTCTGTCTTATGATGCAAAGTTGCCCCAGTGACGAGGGCAGGACCCTGGTGAATCTTGCAAGCGACTGGCATTGGTGAGACCAAGGCCTCTGGCAAACAGCCTCCAGGTGCTGTGTTTCAAGCCTCTCTCCAGGCTCCACCCCCACCTTTCTGAACCTCTGGACCCATCTTGCTCTCTGGACTGCAGCCCTCAGCTGTGTGTTTGTAGTCAGCATCTCAGCCTGAACCCTTATATGTGGCCCTTCCAACAGGCAGCCTCTTTGGTTCTCAGGAAAACATCAGACTTGGACTCCATCTTACCAAAGGTCTCTGGAATCCAAGGCTGTGCCTCTCCCCTGAACCATCATCTTCCTGACACTCCTGTGCCCAAATGGGACTCCCCAAACCCAGCTTGAGCCCAAGTCTCATGTTCACCCTCCTATCATGAATTTTATCAGACTGTTGGCTAACTATTCAACCAAGAATGGGATGGTCAAAAAATTCATATTTACAGGACAGAGAAAAGGCTTTTTCCTGAACAAAACAAAACAGCATTTCTCCTTCTACCAAGAGGCCTCATGCTGGCCATCTCTCCATAGTGGTGCTTTCCAAGATCCCTGCTGATGTATTCCCTCCCCTTCAGCAACTTCGTTCTCTATCCAGGGGGGCTGCCAGAGAGATCCCAGTAATCCAGCTGGTTTCAACCAGAATGCCGAGTCCACTGTTTTGAGAGCAGAGCTGTCCTCCTTTTACACTGGTCAGAGGTATAACAAGGCATCGCAATAAATCTGAGGATGCATACTCGAGAGCACACAGCTTTGCTACCTGAGTAAAGGTCACTGTGTTGCCCTATGAGACCCTGAAACACTCTATAGGATATTTTTCAGACACTTTACCACTCTGTTTCAAGTATGAACATCAGCCAAGGAGTGGAGGAAAGAACGTACTGGGCTCTACCATAGGAATTCTTCTATATCCTAATATCCATCCATTGTCACATATGCAGCCTGGCCCAATGAAACTGTCACATGCCTGAGAGCCAAGGCAACAGATGGTGGTGGTGAGAAAGCAGCAGCTTGGAGCTGGACTACCTACATTTAAATCATCTCATCTCTGACTCTCTGAGACTCAGAGCCAGCTCCCTGACTCCTCCACACACCAGTTCCTCACCTGCATTGAGACATAACACTATACATCTTACAGCAGCTTTTCCCCGTGAGAATTAGGAATAAATTATGCAGTATAAATGCATAGCAAAGATCTAGCACACAGAAGCTGCCCTCTAAATATTAACTATGATTATCATTTTTTATTGGTAAGTTTCTAAAAATATTTTTTGTTTTGAGATAATTATAGATTAAAAGGAAGTAGCCAAAAATCATGCAGAGAGATCTTGTGTAGTTAGCATTCACCCAGTTTCTCCAACTACTAATCAAGGTATGTAGGGTACAAAGATACTGACATTAGTACAGTATCTATATAGTTCTAAGTAATTTTATCACACGTGGGGATGAGTGAAATCAAGATACAGAACTAGTCCATTACCACAAAGCTGTCCTCTGTGCCTCTTCATAAGTTACACTCAGAACCCTCCTCCTACTGTCCCGAACCCCTGGCAACCACTAATCTGTCCTCTAGCTCTAGTGTCATTTGGAGGATGCTATATAAATGAAATCACATATTATTTGATTATTTGTGTGTGTGTGTGTGTGAGAGAGAGAGACAAACAGACAAGAACAGACAGGAAGGGGGAGAGATGAGAAGCATCAATTCTTTGTTGTATCACTTCAGTTGTTAATTGATTGCTTTTCCCTTTCTCCTTGACCAGGGGTCTGCAGCCAAGCCAGTGACCATGGGCTTAAGCCGGCAACCTTGGGGTTTTGAATGTGGATCCTCAGCATCCCAGGCCAATGCTTTATCTATGGTGTGATAGCCTGGTCAGGCTTTGAGATTGATTTTTTTTTCATTTGGCATAATGCCCCTAAGATCCATCCAAGCTGTAATGTGTATCAATAGTTCATATCTTTTTATTTCTGAGTTGTATTCTATGGTAGGGAAATGTCACCATTTGTTTCACTATTCACCTATTGAAGGACATTTTGATTGTGTCCAGTTCTGAGCAACTACTATAAATGAAACTATTATAAACATTCATGTCCAGGTGTTTGTGTGCACATACATTTCCTTCTGGGGGATAACTGCCCAGGAGTGTAACTGCTGGGTCCTATGGTTAGTCATTGTTTAGTATTTAAGAAACTGAAAACTGTTTATATTTTATATTTGCATTTTATATTCCCAACACAGAGAGATTCAGTTTCTCTACAACCTTGCCAGCATTTATTGTGATTTTATTTTATCTGTTCTATGTGTAGTGATATCTCATCATAGTTTTAATTTGCATTTCTGATGTTAAGGGATAATGATGTTGAAATCTTTTTATGTGCTTATTTGCCATTATTGGTCATTCTCTTTAGCAAAATATCTCTTTATTCCTTTTGTGCATTTTCTAATTTGATTGTTCACTTTTTTCTGCTATCGAGTTTTGAGAGTCCTTTCAATAGTCTAACTACAAGTCCTTTATCTATATCCTTGTAAATTTCAGGAATCTTTACTTGGTTCCTTCAACTAGAAGTAATTTCTTCTTTCCCTAACTTCTATACCGAAGTTTCACTTAGGACCTTTGTTTTTCCTCTATCTCTACCCTTCCATAGCCCTCCCTGCCCCCTTACTAATCTATAAGCAGGGCCCACGTCTGTCTTCCCCGCTGCCTTGCCACAAGCTGAGCACCTATCGGGAATTCTATGAATGTCCACCAAGTTACTGAGTCAATGATACCTAGATTTTCATTCAGTTACTATAAGATTTCAGCCCAAAGCAAAAACCATGGTTACCATAGACACTGAGGTTTGAGATAGGTGTAAGTAACTTAATACCCTCAAAAAGATAACTAATTACAAGAAGAAATACACACATTTGGATGTGTTGGTGATTTCTTCTTGGCTACCACACTTGCAGCTAACACTGTGACATACTACTGTTTATTGAGGAATATTTATTTATCCCAACCTGTGACTGACATCTGGCTAATTAAGCACACATACATCTCAGAACTTGTGATCTGGGAGCTGTGTTTACATATGAACACCACATTCAATGCACAGGCAGTTGTTTAGCACCTTTACCCTATTTCAAGTCTTATATTTAATTACTGAGAGTGGTGAGGGGAATGAGGAGTATGACTTTGAATTAAACAGCTACCTACCCTCCTTGCAAATCACAACAACGCATAATTAAATAATGAGTTACCTGCATATTATAAAGGCTTTCTCCCAAAGGAATTGAAACTTTATGGAAGACCAGGTCACAGGGGAAGTTGGGGAAGGAATGCAGGTAAGGAGACATGGGGGGCATATTCTATCCTCAGTCACTTCATTGGCTTTAAGTGAAGACAGGAATAGAACACTTCTCCTCCCTCCCTTTCCCCCTCCCTCTGTCATGGGTATTCTTAGGATTGTATGCAACAACCTAGGCAAATTGCTTTCTTAAAGGAAAGGCTCAATGTAAAATGCAAGAATTATCACTGTAATTAGTTAAGTGGATTTGATTATTTGAGTTCTACATAGCATAAGAAAAACAACCAAATTCAGGGAAGATCTCCATGATCTGCCTCCATCTCCCTCCTGACTTCATCTCCCATTCTTCCTCTCCCTGTTCATATATGTCAGCCATGTTAACTTTCCTCTCTTTCCCAGAAAACCAGGCATATTCAGATCTTGGGGATACCGTATTTGCACATGCTTCCTCCACAGTCACATCTTTCCCTGACCCCCTCCTCCAATCAAAGCTGTCGTCCACCTCACTTTTACATCACATCTTTCAGTTTCCTCCCCTTCTTACCACTATACAGAAGTGCTGTGTTTCTTTATTTCCTTGCTTTCTTTTCCACTATCTTCCACCAGAATGAGGAGCAGCAAACTCAGTGGCTGTCCTAACTCTATGCTATGACCTCAGATGAGTTCACTACAGTACCTGGAGGAGAATTTACATTATTACCCCTGGAACAAACCTCTTGGGTACTGGGCAAAATCTTCCTGTCAGTCATGACTGGCAAACACCTTTTACTTTAACATTGACAGCCATTGTCTTTACGCTGAGCTCTTGAGAACTCCCAGTATTCTGCAGCTCGTGACACAACTTTATTTGAGTAATAGCAGTGCTCAGACTAGTAGTATTAGGTTGAATGACATGAAGTGGCCACTATTTGTTGTTTTGTCCCAACCACTTTCACGTGGTTCAACACAGAAACAAGAACAGCCATGGGAGCCCTTGTTTATGTGTCAGGCTTTGTATTAAGAGTTTGATAACATTAGCCTGTTCACATCTCGCTGCAATACCCCAACCTGAGTACCGTATTCTAATTCTCCTTGTGTTACAGCCGAGCATGGCGAGGCTTTGGGAGATTAAGGAATTTTCCTGGAAAGACATGGTGGCAGTGGGCTGCAAACCCACGCTGCATGATCCTGCAGGAAACAGGTGCTTCTTTGTCATGGACTGGTGCACACTCAGTCAGGTTCACAGCACACAAAGACAACTGAGCAACTGAGGTAGCTGTTTAGTGTGCTGCTGCCTCCAGACTCCAGTTACAGCCACTACATAGGAATTGAAACCTCACTGACCCCAGAGTCATCAAGTTGACAACCTTCAAAGCTATGGCCACTGCTTCCAAAAGAGCAAAAATTGGTCATAAAATGGAATATAAAACTATGCATTAGCGCTTTCTGCTGACCGTCTTACTCCCAGACAAGGAACTCTGAAGAAAACACTGACATTGGCATGCAATGCTTCCTTCCCTCTGGTCCTCAGGATACCTGTGACCCTTAAGCAAACTCTAGAAGACCCCTGGCCCAGGAAAGAGACCATCAGACTGTATGGTCTCTCATCTGGGGAGGTGGCTCTTCCTTTGGACATCATTGCTAAGTTTCCACTAGAACTTTAGGGTTCCTGACCCCCAGACAGGCCTCCCCTCATCATCAGGCCCACCTACAGCCTACAGTGCCCTGCCTGCCTCCATCCTGGGAACAACAGCCACTATGCCCTCGAAAAGCCCCTTCGCCCCTTCACCAGCTGTCCCTAGTTACATCTCCCCTCCCACCCTGCTGTATCTCCTGGGTCACTTTCCCCTAACCATAATCTTTGCCTCAAAGCTAAAAATTGGGACTGGTCTTCTCCCGTCCCCAATGGCTCTGAGGACATTAATCTAAAACTTTCATTCAATAGTCACCTCCTTTAAACTCTTGCCACTGGGCATGTGAACCCATTTCCTGCCTTGATGACATCACCCGAGGCCTCCAGTTGCCTCCCCCCAATTCTTCTCATGGGGGCCAGTCTTACAGTCTCCATCTGCCTGGCCCAGGATCTCATCCTGGGAAATCAATGCTGTCGCAGCAAATGACTGATCCACAACCCAGCCTAGAGGTCCCTGGGTTCCTTGTACCTGTAGTGAATTTTGCTTCCCTGCATTTTAGCTACTTCTCTCATGGGTTTTATTATTATTTAAGTGTGGTGAGGCCAACAGATCAGGAGATCACTGCCACTGAAAAGACAGTCTGTTACACTCACAGATCTAAAGGCTGGGGAAGGGGTTTATAATACATCATGGGGGCCACAGGGGGAAGAACCAAGGGGCGTGAAAGAGGATAGGGGTAATAAACCATGGGCAAGAGCTTTTATGTGGTTTCTGTAGGAAGAAATGGGAAAAATGGGGTAAACATGTTTAGGATTGGCTAATCAAATCATTTCAGCACCCCTAGCACACAGGGGCTTCACGCAGCTGCTTGGTGCAGGCCCTCGGTGGCTAGGGGCCCAGAATGTAAGAGTCCTGTGATGGCTCAGTAAAGTAGGCAGTTAGGTTAACAGCTATTCTAGCAGGTCTGAGGTGTATTCATTGTAGTCTTGATTTGCATTTTCCTAATGGTTAGTGAAGTTGAGCATCTTTTCATATACCTGTTGGCCACTTGTCTGTCTTCTTATGGAAAGTGTCTGGTCAGGTCCTCTGCCCATATTTTAATTGGATTATTTGTTTCTTTAGTGTTGAGATGTATGAGTTATTATGGAAAGAGACTTGACTTTGGGTGGTGGACACACAATGCAATATACAGATGATGTGTCATAGAGTTGCACACTTGAAACCTATATAATTTTATTAACCAATGTCACCCCAATACATTTAATGAAAATATTAAAAAATGAATTCACAGAATATGGGCTCTGGATGGTTTGAGTGCATTTGAAAGGCTCACTCCAGGTGAGTCTTTTACTCTCTCTAGGGATTGGCAGGCTCTGAATAGGCCACTCCTCCAGGGTCAGCAAGGCTCCAGAAGCTGAAGCATCAGCAAGACAATACATCCAAAAGCAGAAGACATGGTCAATATTGATGGACACACTTTGGATTTTTTCTATCACCAACACTGCTCTAACTCTCAAATCTCAAACTCCATAATGGCCCTTTTGAAACAAGCTGCTGAATAGCTCTATAAGAACACCACTAGCTTGTCATCTCACCACCAAAGCCAGTACTGCAGACACACCAGGTTAGAGAACTTTAGGTCATGCTGACATCTCTCCCCACCCCCCAGTCAGCCTTCAGGCTCTGTGAAGTGTCCTCCCTCTCATGATCATCCCCTCAGTCACACCCAAAGTGAAAGGCTACCTCCAAGTGTTACTCTCCTGTGACCAGCTGTGGGGGTGTGTCCTTCTCAATGGCACTGTTTCAGGTCTCACCCCATAGATTCTTTATGCCACACTCCTGTTCATCCCCTAGATGTGACCACTGCAAGCTAGTCTGCCCTTTCCCTCCCCCACCTGCAGCTAGCCAGTGGGCTGAAAACTATGGGGGTTGGACTGCCCTGGAAAGACCTCTCAAATTCACTGTGAAGCCCACGAATGGACTGCTTCTCAAGGAATCTAAAATGTCCCATTCCCTGCGCCCCCCACCCCCAGCACCAAGCACTGGTTCTGCACTTGAGCACTGGTCGCAGCCCTGGTTTGAGTTTAGGGGGCAGGAGGTAGCCACAGAACACCCTCACCCACTGGGAGCACATTCCCCTTGGCATCTGCTCACCCTGTGAGAGGCATGAGAGACAGTGGTCAATGAAGGGGTTACAGCCACTCTGGGGCACACGTTCCTTGAGTGGATGGTCCACGAATTAAACTCAGAAGTTTGCTTCCTCTCTCCCTATGTATTTGTCTCTTCTTCCATGTCAATCTCTGTCTCTCTGTACTTCTCTGCCTGTCCTTTTCTGCACCTTTCTGGTGTCTGTCACATGTTTGCTTCTATGTGTACACCTCTGCATGTAGCTCACTCTGCTTCTACCATGGGAGCCACTGTGTGTGTGTGTGTGTGTGTGTGTGTGTGTGTGTGTGTGTGTGAGTCTCTGTGTAGCCCCTCCCCCATCTCTTTATCTTTCACTGTGTCTGTTCCTGTTTTCAGTGTGTATGTCTGTCTCTGTATCTCTGTCTCTGGGCCTCTCAGTTTTGAGCTCTGTGTGTAACTCTCTCTCTACACAAGTATACTGGGCACATGCGTGGACATCCCCTCTCTGCGTGAATGTCTCCCTCAGTGCACATTTCGCAGGACGAAGGTCTCTGCCAAGCACTTAAAGCTGATTGATTTCAGATGCGTTAACTGCACAGGCTCCAGTGCTGCAGCTAGTCCTCTCCTCTCACAACCTCATGGGCTTGTGAGGTTGAGGGCCCTGTGATTTCTTAGTATTACCTGCAAAATTCTCTGCAACCTGTCCCCACTGGGTATGCCAACCCTGCCCTCCTCTGCATGGCCACATGAACCACACACCTTTGCCCAGGCATTTGCAAACATATTTTTACCAAACATAATTTTGGGGGTCTCCTTCATACCCCCAAACAAAAATGCATGCTGAGGCATCTTTGTATTTCAACGGGGATAGTGTGGAGCTGTAGTGGGTAGTATTAGAGTGGGGGGCTCAGAGCCAGGCTGTCTCTCCAATACCTTGAAGGGGGCAAAATGAATTTGCAAACCACCTTGAACCTTTCCAAACCTTGGTAGCTTCTTTGCCATTCTCTATGTTACCAGAAACCCTTGCATTCTCTTGGTCAAGTTCATGTGCCACCTTTCACTGAGTCTCCCGTATCCCTAGGGATCTGTCAACAAACAGCATCCCAGTCTCTGAGTGCTTGCCTGCCCCCAGCTGGTGCACCTTCACGTCGAGAGGAGCCAAGTGTGTGTGGGAAAGGCATTCTGCTCCAGCTTTTAAGGCCAAACTGCAGAAGCAGAGCCTGTTCTTTTACCTTCTTGTGTGCCCAAATGGGAGCTCTTTGGGAAATTGTTGTATTCTACTCCTGATGTTCAGGTCAGGAAAGCAAAACAAATACAAAGAACAACAAAACAAAACAGCACTTTAGTTTGTAGAGTGGAGATGAGAGGAAGAGAAATACCAACTACTAAAAGCAGATCAGAAACCAAGAAGCCTTCACCTAATCAGGCAGTGGCACAGTGGATAGAGTGTTGGCCTGGGATGTTGAGGACCCAGGTTCGAAGCCCCAAGGTCACTGGTTTAAGCATGAGCTCATCCGGCTTGAGAACAGGCTTACCAGCCTGATCTCAGGGTCACTGGCTTCAGAGTGGGATCACAGACATGACCCAATGGTTGCTAGCTTGAGCCCAAGGTCACTGGCTTAAAGCCCAAGGTTGCTGGCTTGAGCCAAAGGTCACTGGCTGGAGCAAGAGGTCACTGGCTCAGCTAGAGCCCCCAGTCAAGACACATATGAAAAACAATCAATGAATAACTAAGATGCTCAACTATAAATTGATGCTTCTCATCTCTCCCTTCCTGTCTGTCCCTGTCTCTCTACTCTCTAACTCCTTCTCTCTTACAAAAAAAAAAAAAAAAAGAAAAAAGAAAGAAAGAAACCAGGAAACCTTCGTGGGAACTTTTATAATTGTCTAACCTCAGTAATCCAGAAAGGGAACTTAGCATGCTTAGAGGGTTTATTTTCAGTGTTTTGTGTTGCGTTTTTTTTGCAAATATATATCCCTGTCTCTTTGTTACAGTGTAGGCCTGATCACTCCCATGCCTCCAGTCACCCACCTGGCTCCTCTGAGAGACCAGGGCTTCCAGAGCTCAACAAAGCTTCCTCCTTGTCAACAAAAAAAGCCCTTCACTAAATGATTGGATAAAAAAGATGTGGTACATATATACTATGGAATACTACTCAGCCATAAGAAATGATGACATAGCATCATTTACAACAACATGAATGGATCTTGATAACATACTGAGTGAAATAAGTAAATCAGAAAAAAACTAAGAACTGAATGATTCCATACATGGGTGGGACATAAAATTGAGACTCATGGACATAGATAAGTGTGGTGGTTACATGGGGAGGGGAAGGAAGGGAGGAGAGGGAGGGGTCGGGGAGGGTAGGGGCACAAAGAAAACCAAATAGAAGGTGACAGAAGACAATTTGATAACTTTGGATGATGGTTATACAACATAATCAAATGTCAAAATGATCTGGAGATGTTTTCTCTGAATCTATGTACTCTAATTGATCAATGTCCCCCCATTAAAATTAACTGTCTAAATAAAGTTAAAAATAAAAAGCTTCCTTCTCTGCAAGTGATTTAGCTCAACAGATGCCTTTGAGTAAAGCATTGTGCTGGGCTTCTTCCTGAGGTATAGTGAAGAAAAAAACCATGGGTTTTGCCATTTGACCACAAGCAATTTAGAGCTCAACACGCACAGCTCCTCCAAGGAGGGCTGTGGGAGTGATCAAGGGGAAGAAGTGAGTCTCATCGGGGAGATCTGGGAGCTGAGAGTCACAGGGAGCCTAGACTAAACGGCCCTTCGGGTGGAGGAACAGCCTGAGCAAATACCCAGAAAGAGTGTCCGGCCCATCGTAGGTACAGCCAGTCCAAGTTTTACTAAATGAATGTCTGCTGAACGTGCTCCAGCTGAACATGAACTGCAGGCCAGAGTGGCATTCAAAAGCAGAGGTATTTCAGGGCTTTGTTTAAAGGTTTCTTATATTAGAAGTTTTAAAATTTTAGGGGGACTTTGAGATGGTTCATTCTAATCCCTTTCTTTTAAAAATGAGAAAGCTAGGACTCTAAGGTTATAGGCTAGGTACAGAAAAGAGGTAAAAACTCAAAACTGTTTTCAAAGGCAATGACTTTGAATTTCAATATATACCATTGTAATCTGAATTTAAGAAATTTAAGCAAAGTTGGTGTTGTCATTTGCTACATTTTTGTTTCAATACCTTAGGAAAGCAAAATGGTGACTTCAGCCCTTGAGTCACCAGCTTCAGGTTTTAAAGCTGAGGTGGGCAACCTACAAGTGTGATTACAACTAGGTCCCAGCACTCCGAGTCCTGAGCTTTTCATCTGTGCCACAAAATGAACAGTAGTAGCCCCATGACAGAGCAGTTATAAAGATCTGGTGAGTTCAGGTATCAAAACGGTTCTAACCAAGGTCATCCGTGACCTCTAGATTCCCAAATTCAGTGGACATTTTTTGGTCCCACCTCACTAGATTTTTACACAACTATGTCGGACACAGCTGACCACTTCCTGTAAATTACCCCCTGCACACACACACACACACACACACACACACACACACACACACACACACACATTTCTCAGGATGACCTCCTTTCCTGGCATTGCTTCTTCCTGTCTAAATAATTCTCAGTCTCCTTGGTGGGCTCCTTTTCTACCTGAATTCTGAATGTCAGAGAATTGCAGGGTTTGATACTATATCCTCTTGCCTTCTCAAAAAGCACACTTTCCCTAGTTGATTCCATTCAATCTCATTGATTTAAATATCCAAATGTTGAAGAAAAACCCTTTTATAGCTTCATCCCTACTTCTCCCCAGGTCTTCTTACTCAAATCTCAGACTACCTACTTGAGGTCTCCCTGTGGATGTTATAGAAGAATCTCAAGCCAACATAACAATAGTGGAACTTCCCATTGCTCTATCTGCAAACTTGGCTCTTCATCTGGGTAAATACGATCTCTACTCAGCTACTGCTCAAGCCAGATTCAAAGAGTCGCTCATGGCCCTTCCATTTCTTCCTCTTCCATCATCTGTCTGTCACTAAGTCCTAAGGATTTTATTTCTGAAGTCTATGTTAACGCTGAATGCTGATTCTCCTGTCCATGTCCAGCACTGGTCTCTCATGTTGATGACTGCAACCACCTCCTGCAAGGGGCCTCCTGACTCCACCTCGCACCTCTGTGGTCAGTTCTCACACAGCAGCTAGAGTGGCTTTTAACAAATGGATCCCCATGTCCTCTTGTGTTACATCTTTCATTGGTCTTAGAATAAAGAACAAAACCTGAACAATGTCCTTCAAGTTCTCCAGGATCGACTCACAAAACTGGTCCAGCGCCATTCTCCTCTTTTATGTCTCTGTATTCCTGTTTGTCTATTTCCTATTCTGAGAACAAATCATGCTTTCTTGAGTCAGGGTCTTCACATGGGTTGTCCATTCCTTAACCCACAAATTCTTCTTCCTTAACCTCATTGTTAAGAACTCCAGCACTGGATTCAAGCTGTCTGACTGGCTGTATGACAAAGGAAAGGTTCCTTAGTACCTCTGTGCCTTAGTTTCATCATCTGTAAAATGGGGACAACAACAATATCTACCTCATCTGGTTATAAATATTAAATCAAATAAAATGTGAAAAACCCTGAGAACAGTACCTGGCACATATAAAAAACAAAATAAATTCTATCTGTATTCATAAAATATCAAATTATCCTTCAGCTTTCAGCTTAAACACTACATTTTTTCTGCCACTCTTCTGTATACTCTTTCATATTTTTAAATTACAGTTGTCCTTTAATAGTATATTAGTTTCAGATGTAAATGCTACTTAATTTTTTCCCACTGATTTGAGATACACACAGAGAGAAAGAGAAGTATCAACTAATTGTTTCACTTAGATGTTCCTTTTAGTTGTGTACTCATTGATTAATTCTCATATGTGCCCTGACTGGGGATCAAACTTGTGACCTCAGTATGCCAGGATAATGCTCTATCCATTGAACCACCCAGCCAGGGTCAATGCTACTTTTTAGAAAGCTCTTATACTAACCCCCAGTTTATACTCATTCTGCTTTCACAGAATTAATCTTAGTCATGAAATATTTCTTTGGAGGCTCATTGTCCACTTCCTCACACTATACTCCATGCTTCACAGAACAGGAAACTTCTCGCCTGGCACATGAGTTGAGACGCATGGTCAGCACTCGGTATTGTGGCTCAACTGTGTCCCACTTCGATTTCTATGTTGAAGCTCTAACTCCTAGGACACTGTCTGTGACTATATTTAGATATAGACCCCTGAAAGATGTGATTAAGTTAAAATGAGGCAATTAAGTAGGCCCTAATCTAGTATTACACTGTTCTCAAAAGAATAAAACATTTGGACACAGAAAGAGACAACAGGGATGCACGAGCACAGGAAAGAACACAGGAGGCCCCAAGGAGGTGTCCCCCTGCGAGTCGAGGAGAGTGGCTTCAGCAGAAACTATGTCTGCCAACATTCGGCTCTTGGCCTTCGAGCCTCCAGAACTGAGAAAATTCATTTCTGTTGTTTAAGCTACCAAGTCTGTTATTTTGTTGTGTCTACCCTAGCAAACTAACACACTCAGTAAACACTAAGCTGATGCTGACCAGATGAATGTGCCAGCCCAGGTCCCAGTGCATGCTAAGTATGCATAAAGGCTAACTCCTGTTTTGAAATAATGATGATGAATGCAATAAGGACTCAGTAGCGAATTTACCTAATACACAGTGCCTGAATGACAGAGAGAAACGTCTCAGGGACACTTAGTGCTTCTCAACTGTAATACTGAAGTAGAATGTCATTTGATATAAAGATCTGAGACCTTCCTTTGTGAGCAACCAAATACCACCCTGAGGACCACTCTCTGTTTACTAATGTGTGCATGTTGGAACTTAACCATTTTTATGACAGACCCTTGGGTAGATAACACGGAAGAGTAGGCATTTTATACTCAGCCAGTGTATATTTCCCAGACATGAAGGCAAAACTAAAACAAATGGGTAGAATTGTACTTCTAAAATATTGCCCCCTTGTTTCTGTGACTATGACCTTGACCATGATTGCATGTTCGTATAAGTGTTGGGTATAGACATGTGAGATACATGTGTACCTATACATAAATACATTTCACTGAAAGTGACCACACCATATACTATTATAGAATCTCAAATTAGACATTTAGCACAGGGAGCCAAACAATGCACATCTACCAAAATGCCTTCAGAATAAACCCCTTCCATTGCTGGGAGATGTGTCTGCCAGAGAAAGTGTTGGAACAGAGGATGTGTCTAAAATCATGACAAAGTTGTAAGACCGGCCTCAGTTTTTGACAGGAGTACCATTCCTTGTGTGGCAGACTCTTATAACAGAGCTTCAGTTCACTGCTTCTAATTTAGCAAGTTATTGGCTCCCAATATAAAGTAGCGTGTATACTGATTCTTTTTACAGGTCTTGGAATGAGAACACATGACCCCTTTAAAAGAACTGTACAGAACCACCAAGTTAATCATTATACAGCAAGGTCTCCCTGAAATAGCACAGGCTGGGGAGGAAAGGGAGGTATTCCTCTTTTGAAGAAAAATCTCTTATAGACTGGTATTCCACTGAAGAAAAAAATTATAATGAATATAATTCAGTATCTCATATAAACAAGAAGAGATAAGCAAACTCAAGAATAGCAAAGAGGTTTTGTTCAAAGTGTCAGATCCATTTAACCCGCTGACACTACTTAGAGGGCTGTACGAAGAGGTCTGAGTTCGACATCATGTGAAATGGAGAGATGATGTTTGTGATACGTTCTCTACCCTGAAACAGATGTCTCCAAGGTCCCCTCTAACTTTACCTTCTCTGCCCCTCTCCTCTTCCCTCACTCTAGGTCTCGCAGTTGGAATGAATAGGTTAGAATCTCCTGGGAGTCTCAACTTGCTCCTCAGGTGTGAATCAAAAAGCAAATCAGTCCCAGCTTACAGTCTGAGTGCTCTACTCTCTATCTACTGTCATTAGAATTGTGTGTGGCTTTGGTACATGCATTGAGAAGCAATACCAGAGTGCTGCCACTCAAGGAATTAGATAAAACTATAAGAGACAAGATGAGGTAACTGCCAGAGACCTGAATTTGTGATTGACCGCCAGGGCCTTCCCCTCTGGCAGGAGACAGATAAATAAGGTACCAGTCATAAAGCCATCCCTGCACAAGAAGTTCCAAAGCCAGAGAGCCCCTCAGTGCTGATGGTTCTGTGCTCCGCTCTCTGTAGTGCCAGTCATCACAACTACCAAAGCTACTAGATTATCTTGCCAGTTCTTTGATGCTTCTCATCATGGCTGCAGCTACCATTTAATGACTTCCAACTATGAACAGTTTGTATGCTGAGATACTTAGCACAGACTATTTCATTTAATTCCTTTAACCACTGTATCTATGAGACATTATTGTCTCTATTTTATTTTTTTAAAATGAGGTCCATGGAAGGTAGGTAACCAGTAAATAGAAGATTCTAACAAGTATTCTGGCTTTAAACCTATGTTCTAGTTATTTGGGATACCAGCTCTTAACTCAACATATTGGAACACATGGAGATACTGGGAGATGGGAAGGACCTCACAGAATATAATCTGGGTTATTCGTTCATTTATCCATCCATTCATTCATCCATCCATCTATTAATTCTTGCTTCAACAGATATTCACCATACACATTTATATTACTGCACTTGGTGCTGGGACAGAGTGGTAAGTAAAATAGAGAAAATGCTTGACCTTATGGAGTTCAGTCATGGAAGGAAGACATTAATCAATGACATGACTGTGTAGTCACAAATTGAAGTCACTCTATGAAAGAAAGGCTTATAGTTTGATGGAAATCCATGGCAAATAAGCCTCACTTAGGCTGGGAGGTATGTTTAAGTAAATGAGGTCTCAGATGAGAACTGAGAGCAAACCAGTATTTATTAGGTGGAAGAGAAGTGGGGGGATGGGCAGAGATCCACACAGAAGAGAGAGCAGCATATGCAAAGAGCCAGGGAAGGGAGGGACACAAAGCATCCAAGGAGCTGGTAGCTGGTGTGATTAGAACAAGTCACTGGGGGGGGGGGGGGAAGCCTGGTGAGGTAGATGGGGGTCAGATCATATTAAGGTGCACAGAACAGCAGTGGGAACCCATGGAGGCTTTGTGAGAGGAGGAACACAGAGGAGGGGCAACTGTACTTTTCCACAAGCAATCAGATATTAGGGGACATATAGAACATGGAGAGCATGGTAGAACCAGAATGAGAATGCAGCAACAAGTCAAGAGGTCTCTTAGTGGGTCAGATAAGCAAAGCTGGTAGCTTCTACTAGGTCATGGCTGTGTTGATAAGGAGAAATGGACAAATTTAGATTTTACCTCATTGTGTTTCTTAAAGAATTAACTGGTGAAGGGATGTTGGAAGATAAGAAAGCAGAAAGAATCAAGGATAATCCCTATGTTCCTTACCTGACCAATGAGGTTATCAAGCTCACTGGTAAAAAAAAAAACTTCAGAAAGTGATCTCACTGACTTTGATGTACCTTTGGGCACCTTGGCCAAGAAGCCAAATGGGCAGTCAGGTTATACAGGTTAAGAGAGAGAAAAAAATCTGGAATGGAGATAGTAACTTGAGAGTCAACTGTAAAGACAGAGATGATGGTTGAGACCTTGGGGGACAGATAGAGAATGGCAATTTTCATGGGAAAAATATGCTTCTCAGCAGTAAATTTTTCTACTCCAGTTCTTCCCTTTTCGTTTTAAGTATGAGCAGCTTTTTTCCTCTCCCGTTTCAATAAGAGCTTTTATTTTCTTTCACAAAACCCTTGGTTTTATTTTTAAAGGTTGTTTTACATATCAATTTTATCCTATATACCCCAATAACTACTCCAGATTTTGCAAAATGAGAAGAGAAAGAATCAATCACTAGCCTTCAAAACATCCAGGGGAGACTCCAAGCAGTCAAATTACTCTGACAGCTAACACAGCAAGCAACAGATTAAATTTGTTCACTAATAGTGCATTCAAAGGAACTGCCTCTGAGACTCTGAGATCATTCTTGATGCTTTCATATCATGAATGCCCATATTTGAAATAGGTGAACCAAGAATGTGATGCCTAAAGGAATCTCCAATGTTCAGTTTTAGGATGGATTAAATTCACCATGGCTGGCCCGACCAGTTGGCTCAGTGGATAAAGCGTCGGCCTGACATATGAATGTGACGGGTTTGATTCCCAGTCAGGGCACACAAAAGAAGCGACCATCTGCTTCTCTCCACTTCCCTAGCCCCGTTCTTCCCCTCTTCCCCTCTTATGAGTGGCTCAATTGATTCAACCATTGGCCCTGCGCACTCTGGTTGATCCAAGAATCAGCCTCAGGTGCCAAGGAAGCTCAGGTGATTCGAGCATCGGCCCCAGACAGGGGTTACTGGGTACATCCTGGTTGAAGTTTGTCTCACTATCTCCCTTCCTTTCACTTAAAAAAAATTCACCATGACTAATTGGAAGATTCAGAAATGTTAGGACACACTTGCTATTCCAGCCATTTTCCTTATCTTCAAGCTTACTGCTTGGTTGATGCACAGCTTGAACTGAAAGGCAATTTGGAAATGTAGAGATGAAGCTGTCCCTGGTGGTGAGAACTCTCTAGAGACACAGAAATACACCAGATACACCAGATAATGAGTTTAATTATTTAATTATTAGATACTAAGCACTCAAATTTAACCAATACCTGCTTCCACAAGGACAGGAATAATTTCATTATTCTCTTGGCCTTCTATTATACCTTTCATATTATCTTAAAGCTCAATTTCCTACGTTTTTCTAACACTAGGCTAAATGCTTCCTGAGGGACAGGATAGTGGTCTTACCCATTAAAAGTCCCCCGGGTCTGTCACCTAATGAATGTGTTAATGCCGTGGCTTGAGCAATCCTTCTCAATACATCATAGAATCACTTTATAAAATAATTCATTACATTTGATTTTTAAAAATGATACCTTAGAAACGTTCTATTAAATGACTTTAAATCAAAATATTTAATTGAAGCATCCCTGACTACATCTAAAAAGAAAACAACAAAAAACTACATTATTCAACCTTCTTTCTAAAAGCCAACCCATATGGTGAGACTGTTTATAAGGATGTTCTAATAGTGAATAGAATCAGCCTTCTGTTTTTGAGCAAAATCCCATTAACTGGAAGCAGGAGCTTCTTGAAGAAGCTTGATGTTGCCTGTTGCCGTCTCCCTTTTTAAAGAGATATTTTGAGACTTGTTTGTAGGTTCTAGCAGGGGAGTGCAGCTATTTGTATACCGTTGATGGAAGAACAGTCCTCTCCTCTATCGGGGAAGGCTGTCCTCTTCGACAGAGCGCACAGCTTCGGGAGGGACGCACATGGAGCAGTGAGGGAGGAAGGGGACACCCGCCTAGCCAGCCAGATCAGCCGAATCAACCCTGGCAATCAATGGGTGACAGATGTCGCAGCCAGATCACCCTCACATCCTGTGGCGGCGCAGTGGATTAAAGCCTCAACCTGAAACGCTGAGTTCGTCAGTTTGAAAACCTGGGCTTGCCTGGTCAGGACACATATGCGAGTTGATGCTTCCTGCTCCTCTCCACCTTCCCTCTCTCTCTGTCTCTCCTCTCTGAAATGAATAAATAATTAAAAAATAAAGAGATATTTTGGTCAAGTTTACTCAAATCCAAAAAAAAAAAGCTTTATCTATTTATAGTAAACCAATACTCTTCAGGATAACCTTAATTTATTTCAGCTAATTCTAAATGTCATGCCAAAGTTCTAAAATCAGAAGGCTTGAGGAAAGAAATAGGACATGCAAGTAATTGGGGGAGGGTGAGTCTGTTAAGGAAAGATAAATTATTTCTGTACTAAGCTAAAGGATGGCTAGTGACTTTCTAAATAAGAGAACTTGTTGATTACAAGGTTGTTAAGCTTTCTCCCCACTGTTGAAGAGGTTTTCAACGTGAATGACTTTGGGTGATGGGCACCCAATATAATATATAGTTCAAAGGCTTTGGAAATGTTTACCTGAAACCTATGTACTCTTATTGATAAATGTCACCCTAGTAAATTTAATTTTCTAAGTAAAATTTTAAAAAATATGAAAAACATCTTTTCTAGCCTTAGAAGAAAACTGATAGAAAGTGACTATTTTCTCAGCTTAATTTCATTTTCCGTGACACCTTTATTTAAATATTAAATTTCAACTTAAAGTAATTCAGGAGTACAAACATGATATGTGGAATGAGGATTACAATAAAGAAAATAATCATAGAACAACCAGATCCATCCATTTTTCTAAAATGCAATAAGCATGTTTTTTGCATTCTTCATAGGTCTCAGCGCCACAGATATTTTATTTGTAATGAACCAGGTATAGTGGAAAAAGCAAAGAAGCACTGTGTTGTGTGAAAGGTTTTCTGGCTTTAGATTGAGTCAAGAACCTCTAGTCTCATGCAAATTCAAAGTCCCAGTCTAAATTCTATGCATTAAATATTACTACAATTAGTTCTTTAGATTATCCACCATTTTTCTTCCTCAGAGAGAGAAAGGGAGAGAGAACAAGGAAAAAGTAACCTTCATTGAGTATACTTACCATGTTTCAAGTGCCCAGGTACCATGTGAGAAACTATATCAATACTCTTACTTATTCCAAAAAATTAAGTAACTGAAGTTCAGAAAAACAAAGTTTTTCTTCAAAGACTATTCAATCACTAAGTGGTGAAATCCCAGCTCAAAAGACAGATTCATTGAACTCCAAGAAGCATGCTTTCTCCATAAAGCTATGCTACAAATTGGCTCATTTCTAAAATATCTTGTGAAGAGAGAAATGAATGAAGTTTTCACAGGAACACAGGCAAGCAAATTAAGAGAATGTGATTTAAAACGTTGGATTTGAATTGGTAAACAGATGCATGTCACTAAATAATCACATTTTTCATCAAAATAGTTTGCTGTCATTGGCAAAAACCCTAGTAAAACTGTTTTTATACAACAGAAGCACAGCTGGTTGGTTAAAAAGGGAAAAATCTGGTCAACCAACTAAAATTTTTCAATTCACTTAATGCCAAGTATCTGGATGGAATGGTATTTTACATAAAACAACACATAAGTAAACTTATATAAGAATTTGTTATTTTGTATTTAATAGCTTTAATTTTTTGCTCAGGCGCTTTACTAACAGCATGTAAATTCATGATAAAAGCTCACATGTATTGTACTAAAATTGATTTTAGACTCTGGGCAGTTCCAATTCCTTTGGCACAGAGGTATAAAAAAAGAACATCTGAAATTAACCTAAAATTTCAGTATAATTTCAGATATGATACTCTGTTCATGTCCACATGTTCTATTCTTCATAAACAATGGGCTGTGTGGGCCAAAACTCATCATCCATTTACTCATTATTTTATATAATAGATATTAGTAGACAAAGTATGCTTACATCCATTACCCTTTGTGATGGGAATTTAACACTTTCAGAGTGTAGCACAAAACTAAGAGTTCAGACTTCACATACAAGGCTAGCTAAGATTCTTTAGGATTTGATTAATTAGAACAAAAGTCTCTCTGTGCTTATGTGTCAATTATTTATAAAATGCCCCAATAAAGCCCATAAAATAAATTATAAAAGATAAATAATAGTGCTCAAATACTGAACATTTTGGAAAAAAACAACGGAGAACACACATCTCTACTTAGTCCTGAATAAAAGTGTCATCAGTTTAGAGTTCTGAATTTTGGTATATATAAAATTAATCACATGATGCCAAACATAAATCTTAGTTTCCGTGTGCACAAGCAGAAAAAAGTACATTGTGTATGTATAATTATTCAGTGTTATTACTTTTTAAAATCCTATACATCATACCAAAACAAATCAATATAATGCCACCAATATGAATATCATTAGGTTCATCCTAAGCTCAGCAGGAAATCTACTAGACCATAAATTTGAAAGGAAGAAATTCAACATCAGTTCCATAAATCAAATTAACATTAGGATAAAATCTATTAGAGTGAAAGTCTTATTCAGGGTCATATGATGTTCTCAGGGAGGGACAAGAAGGTTTGTGACACTGCTCTATTAACCTCAAATCTTATCTAATTATAGGAGGGTTTTAAGGCAAGTAAATCATAGAGTTAGCAAAGCAATGCTTATATTATGGCAGAAATAAATAACATGCATTTTTATTAAACATTACTTCCTAAATTTCTAAGGCTTTAAGTTGTCAAGAAGAAGACAGCATGAAAATAAAACACAATATAGGGATACAAATATCTATCTATAGGAAACACAGGCTCTATTAAGGAGATAGATCTGACATACATGCATGCATATATATGAGAATATACATAATTTTATACTAAATCTCATAAAGCTACAGAAATATCTCCGTTTATACATTAACTGTAAGAGAATATTATCTAACAAATGACAGTATTTTTGTTTAACTTGAATTATTTTGTCTTTTGCAGAACTATATCCTTTTGTAGCTAGAGAATAAAATCTCTTGGTAACATGACATGCTCCAAGATCTTGCAGTAATACATCCATTAGTGGGTCAGATTTCTCCACCCTCAATAAGAGAGAGGGGTAGACCTCGCAATGCTAACCCAGCACTGGGGCTTAGGTTTATTAGATAAAGATAAAGACAGCACCTGTACCGTCAAGTAATTCTTAAAAGAGACTTTTAAAGGGGATTAAGTAAATTCCCCTTTCAGCCCATACAATACTCATGACTATAGCTAAATTTATATTAAAATTGATGTTCAAAACTATCTGCAAATATTAAAAATTATTCATCTACAAATACAAGTAGGCTATCAGAGAAGAAGTTAAATCAGCTTCTAATTTCCTCCTGTCTGCTCTGACAAGAGGGATGATCAGACTAGAAACTGCAAATTGAGCTGGTCGCTGAGAGAACAGATGGCCAACAAGCTGGGAAATGAGACATGTCTGTTTAAAACCTTTCTAGACTGGATAAATGGAAAGGACTTGCAATAAAACTGTTGAGCTGATCTGAGGATTTCTGAGGAAACATTCCCATAGACAAAGGTGTCCACAGAGGGAGAACCCTAAAACTTTCAGATAAAATTACAGAACTTCTTTTGAAGAACCGGCATCATAAGCTGAGGCATCCAAATGGGCATGGCATAGTCCTCAGACTTTGCTGGGTAAATACAAAGATGGCCCTCAAGGAGGAGAGCATCCCTCTCTTGGTTCCCACGCATGGGTCTTACAATGGAACCTGGACTGGATCATAGGCTCACTTTCTCTTTGGCCAGAATCTTTCATGAAGAACATAACCTGTGAGACACACATGGATGTTCATGATCTAACTATTGTATAAGAATAAATATCCCTGTATCAAAAGAAATAACTATAACTTAACAAAAGCAGGGTAAAATTGGAAAATATTATTTTAAAAATATTGGTGATAATTTGGTAAAGATATTTGCTAACATTCAAGATGGTTCTTAGATACACCCCAATGTCTATGTTTGCAGATAAGCTTGATAGATCCAAGGAATACTACAAAATATGACATAGTTATTTAGAGTTACCATATTTTTTTTTGTAGGTAAGGATAGGGAAGAAAAGTTTCAATGAAAAAATAAAGAAGAGAGAGGAGAAACAGGGAATAAAAAGAAGGAAGGAAGAAAACACTCAGAAAGAAAAAGAAATGATAATGGATTAAATAAAATACTTTAGAAAACAAAATGTTAGGAGGAATAAAGATCAAAGAAACAATCAGGATATTTGCACCATCTTTCACAACCACCTTGGGAAGCACGTTACTTCTACCCAACAGAGCAGAACACACGCAATAGCAGTACTATTCCAAAAGATCGGGCATAAGTGGGCCACTTAACTAATCAGGAGGGGTACTGATTCAAGGGAAAATACCATATTCTTTTCTAGGAAGACATTTTTCATGTATAAGCCAGGGCTGTGGGAGGAAAACTGCCTTTCTAGGCTGTACCCATTGCTAACCTCAACTGTGTACTTTCCTACAAGGGTTAGCAGGTGCTCAGAACTCAACTACAGGTGATGAGATCATAAGAGTTTTCATCTGATTTTACAATAAAAACTGAGGATTTCTGATAAAGTGAAGACCTTCCCAGACAAAGGGCAGGGACCTATGTGAACATGAAGCAGGTCGGGAAACCCAGACCTATTTAAGATATATTTTAGACTCAGGGTAGTGGGCTACTGGACAAGAACAGCAGCAATAACAGATGTGCCTTCAAGACATCTCTTGGAGGAAGGCTATTCTACCAGAAGTAATTCTTCGTGCCCCGACTCTAAAGATCAGGTGCCAGCACCATCACCTGCCTCCAACTCTGTGATTTTATATCAAAGTTCTCTTTGCCCCAAAAGCCCCACAGAAATGGAGGCTTAGCCCATCAGTTCATTACTCCTCAAGAGGCACATTAACTTCCCAAGCCAAGAACACACCATTATAGGTCACCATTCAGAAAAGTGTTTCTACAAACACACATAATGCTGGATGGGAAAGCACTCTGTGAACCAAAGGGCTTGCTGTCAAAGAATTTTGAGAAGTGCTGGAGTTAAACAAAGCTAATGTTGTTTATTTACTGCTAGAGTGCCCAGAACCTTTAGAATGTTGACACAACCTATGAGTGTCTAAGAAATAAATCAAGAATGCAGCATTTCCAAAACCTTCTTTACCGGGATATCTTAACCTTTCAATTTGCTAATAAGCATCCTGACAGACAAGAATTCTGCCAAACACATTTTTGGAAATGCGTAGACAAAGAATAGGTCTGCTAGACAGTATGAGAAACCCATGTTTTATGTAATACACTTTTTCACAAATGCATTATCCTTGGTGTAATTATCCTCTACCTGTATGAACAACTACAAAAAGTTTTCTGTGTCTGAATCCACGGGGATGTTACCTGCTCTATGTATATTTATTGTGCTGCTTGATAATGTCTAATATTTTTTGTCACCCAATCTTCATTCCATTATTCAAAAATAAATTTTATCTCATGCCATGTAATTCTTTGGTTTCTCTTGTTGGCATGAGGGGGCAGTGTTCAAGTGAAATTCCTTAAGAGTGTTTCTCAAAGAAAGCTTTAGTCATACAGAACAGCCCCCAAACCTCACTATTTGGGGTTCTCAAAGGAGTTAAATGGAAAAGTAAATGCTCCATTGATTCCCAATGCTTGAATTTCACCCTGACTGCTGCACTCTGTTCTCTCAAGTGCCTGTTTGCCTTTCAGTTCACCAGAAGCCATGCTTAAATAAATGTTTAACTAATGGGGGCAGTGGCTGTGTTTTGTATATTCTGGGGCCGTTACCAGCTCCTTTACACTTTATCTGTATGTTTGGTTATAATTGCTGCATTAAGTTCACTTGCGGGCAGCTCCCTCTGCAGGAACACCATCACAGTGCCTTTAAGGTAACTTACACTAGTGCGCCTGCATCCCGCATGGCTGGCACTGAGATTTCCAGCACCCCTCCTGAAAGCAACATACTTTCTCGAAAGTAAAATAACCAAATACACTGCAAGCCAGAGCCTGCAGATGCCAGCAAAGGCATCTCTTAAGTTAACCAGCCTGGAGAATTCAGATAGAATACTTCCCCCTGGTAAAACCATTTCCAAGGACTGTCAGTCATTTCAAATTTTTCTCTCCCTCCAACAAACATTGCCTTTCCTTTTGCCCCCATTTTGCCAGGTACCTACCCGCCATCAGCCTGCCTGGTGTCACCCAGGTTTTCTTTTAAACACAGCCCTCCCATCAAACCACAGCTCTCCAAAGTCTACCTCTGGAAGGACAAAAAGCACTGTCTTCATGAGCAGATGGTCTTCTCAAGGAAAAGTAGTTCCATTTAAATACAGATAAATATACTGTAAATAATGGCCTTAAAATAATTTAAGTGTTTAGGGGGGGAAATATGAGAGCACCAGATACAATTCTTTAATTACATGCATTTTTTCCCCTTCCCTTGAAGACAAAACCAATTCCTAATGAAGCATAATGAATCGTAAAGAAGCACCGATGCTCATTCCGGCAGATGTTTATTGATTAGTGTTGACGGAACACAAACACAGCCGAGTGTCACTCACTACCTTGGGGAAGTGGTGGGAAGTGCACAGGCTTCCTGTAGTTATTTTACCTTCAAAGACAAGCTGACAAATTTATTTTGTTGCGAGCAGCTGTGTTCTTATTTTTAAAGGGTTGGCTTACAGCTAAGAAAGCAAGTGGAGAGAACAGCCTTTTGGTGTCCAATGTGTTATCTGGCAAGGACAGATTGTTTTAGGGTGTCATGGAAAAGATTTTTAATGAAACTACATTTCAAACGGGCAGCATATGTTTGAGTTTCCCTTCTGCTACGCATCCTGCCATTTGTTAATTTTTGTTATTGTTGTTCTCCACGACTCCAACATTTTCATACAAGCTGTCTGGTCCTGCGCTAACACAGCTTGGGGTAAATTACCACTCGGGATGCAAAACCCTCCACCGCCCACTCCAGACTTTTCTTTATATCCTTGCCAGATTTTCTTTTTCTTTTTAATATAACCAGGGTTTCACTGGTGAACCATTCAACTGAACGACTAAGGAAAAATAAAATAAAATCTGCCTCTATGTTCATCTGCAAAGTCCCAGAGCCTGAAAATGTGACTTTGGGACTGTGTGGGCGTCTGTGCTCCCTCCACTGCAACAATTCTGGGGTCACAGCTCTCAGCGGAGGTCTTGAGAAACTGTAAAATTGGGAATTAGGGCAGACATTTTTCCCTTTAACACCATAATGCCTCATATTAATGTAAGTGATTCACTCAGAATGATTCTGTGGCCCAGTTAAATAAAGTTCAAGGAAATGAATTTGTCTTTGGCAATCTGAGTCCTATTTGAAAGTAGTCACCTTTACAAGATTAAGAAATAAGATAGAATAGAAAATCTTTGGGGAGCAGATGCTTTGATAGACTCAAATATTGTTCTTTTAAAAATGTGAACACACAGCCCTGGCTGGGTGCTCAGTTGGTTAGAGTGTTGTGCCAACATGCTGAGGTTGTGAGTTCAATCCCTGGTCAGGGTGCATGCAAGAAAGCAACAATGAATGCCTGAAAAAGTGGAGCAACAAATCAATGTTTCCCTCTCTCTCTGCCTCTTTCCCTTCCTATCTCCCTAAAAATCAATGAATTAAAAAAACTTGAACACTCCTGGGAGGGGGTAAAACTAGTATTGTCTTTGCTGGGAATGCCATTTAATGAGAATTACCTTATGTGTGGAGACTGAAGACATAAACCTCTGTGTGATCTCAGTAACACCTTCTATGGAACCTGTGGTTGGATGAGTTTATAAACTCTGGTGGGGCTCACTTCCTTCCATGATCAGCTGAGGAACCTGGAAAAATTCACCCCTTTGCATTTGCATAAGTTCCTTTCAGGAAATAAGCTGAGGCAGAGTTTGCCAAGAGACAAAGAGAATGCTCAACATTTTTCTGTACCATGTGCATCCATCAATGGCAGAAAAGGATCTTGGAAACCACAATGGGGTCCTTGATTGGTGCTGGCTCAGGTGAACTTCTCAAGTCCAGGTTCACCCATACACTAGTTATATGACTATGGGCAAGCTAAGCAAACTTCTGAAGGTTAAGTTCCTCATCTGTGTTATGGGCATGATTATGTCCATTTCAGAGGTCACATGCAGATGAAATGAGTTACCTCATTGCCTAACATACAGTAAGGACACATTAAATGGCAATAAAATATAATCACAAATAGCACCAATGTTAATTCCTCACTCTGTCCATTTCTCCTATTAAATAAATCTCTACCTTAGAAGGGCTCACCCTCCTTGTGGTCAGCCCAGGGTACATATGGCAAGCTAGTTGCTCATAAGTGCTCAGTGAATGGTACATTACTTGGTCATTAACAAGCAACTGCACATGTGAGGTACCTGGTTATTGATAGGTAACCTGTGGACAATGTAGTAACATAACAAGATGGCACTAGTGTCCCTGTAAAAATGAGCCAAGATGATAGAACTAGATGCGTAGCTGGCTAAATTCTACTGTGACACACATCTAAGGAGAATACTCTGGCATTTCAGACTGACTTAGGAGCATATTTTCAAAGGCTTGATGAGTCCCAAATTGGGCCTGTGAGACACTGGGCCACTGAACCCCTGGAATGAGGACACCACTGCGATGCCAACTCAAGCGTGTCTCCCATGAAGAACTTGAGAGACTTGAGAAGCTTGGTTCACCAGCCATCTTCAGCCTCATTTCCTGGTATGCTTGGTTGGGAATCCATCCTTGGCACCCATTTCAATAAACTATAAACTTTAGTGCATTTTATGAGTTAGGGTGGTTTGTAACAAGCCTCCAACCTAAACCTCAAGAGGGTACCTTCCCTTTGTTCCTCTTAGGTCACCAGTCCCACCACACAGTGGGCCGGTACACTCTTCTCTGCAGGGTCTGCCTTACCCCAGATTGTGACTCTCCAACCAGTAGAAATCAGGCCCTATGAACTCGCCACTCCAAGTCTCAGCAATGAGAGAGAACAAGGTTTACAAAGCAAACTTCACTGTTCACCTGTGGAGAATGGAACCCCTAGACTTCCTACACGAATTGGAGGCAAGACTTTTCTGTTATTCTTCTTTCTTTTCTTGTACACTTTGTAGAAAACAGTCTATAATTTAGTGGTTGGGGTACAAGCAGGCAATGGTTATAGCCAGGGGACATAACAGTTCCCTTTGGCCTGCCTTTATGACCAGTATAGATTGCTGTGGCTGTAGCAATTATGAGGAAATCTGTATCAGTTGTCGAGAAATGCCATTGTGGCCCAAAAAGGCCATATTCTTGGGGCTAGGCCCACCCTGCTTATACAGCTGCCTGTAACACAGGGGAGGCAACTCATTCCTGCCTCCCTTCTTGGTCCAGGATTCTGGGAACATGTCCAGTACTTCTGCTCTTTAGGGATTCGGTTCTGCCTTGTCTTCTCTAGGTTCTCTAGGGAGCAGAAGGAAGCTAAGCCCTGCCTGGTCTTTGTAATCACACTAACTCTAGTTTGCTGCTCTTCGGTCACCACCTGGGCTCGCTCACTTTCATATTTTTGCTCCTAAATTCTTTCTCTCTCAATCCCATCCCCATCCTCAACTCCTTAATCAGTGAAATACCACCCTGTTGAATCCAACTCTCACATGAACTCAGAGGCTGATTAAGGTTGGTTGGGACCCCGGGCACAGAAGAAAATAGTGCCCCCCACCACCACCAAAAAAAAAGAGAAACCAGAAAAATAAAAATACACGTCAAATATATTTTTTAATAAATAAAACATATTATGTACCAAACTTGGTGTCATTAGAAAAAAGTGTAAAGTTGGGGTTTTGTGGGCCCTTCAGAGGTTGGGGTCCAGGGTACGCTCCGGGTGTTCCCGCTGTTAAATCCGCCTCTGCATGAACTCCAACCAGACAGGGTTTATTTCTCACATCTAATTCTTAAAGTTCCTTATCCTCGCTCTCTGGTGCTTCTACATGCCTCTCAGGATGGTAATCCATGACATATCTTATTTTTCTGTCTAAGCTTTTGACCATCATCCAAAACCCTCTTTCCTTGTCCCCTCACATTCCCTCCAATCTGATTTCCATTCAAATGCCACAGTGACCTTATTGAAATATAAATTTGATTCCTTCTGCTTCTGGCCTTCAGTGGTTCTCCATTGTCCTTGTGAGAAAGACCGAGATTTCTAAATATAACCCACAAGATGTTATTTGGCCCTGGTTATCTTTATAGCCTCATCTGACATCTTCAGTCTTCTTCCGTCTTACGCTCCCACCATACCAACCTCCCTCCCTTGCCATAGGGCCTTTCCACACGCTTCTCTCCCCCATCTCTGCCTTTACTTAGTTAACACCTATTCATCCTTTACAACCCAGGTCAATCAACTTCTAAACAAGATCTCTTAGGGCCTTCCCAACTAGGCCAGTTCTCTTTAAGTTATTCCATTACTGACATGTCTTTGATGCGTGCTACAAAGAAGACATAAATTTTTAAATTAATTTCTTGCTATCCTACAAGACGATAAATGTCCTGAGTATAGGGACCATGTTAGCTTTTGTTCAACATTTCATCCTTGGAGGTTTCCATAATAGTATGTATCATAGTTGCTCAATTAATATTTCCTGATTGACATCATTTGGCCAAGGAGCAGGTTTCATTTTCTTCTTATTTCACCAATTTCTGGTACATAGAAGAGGCTCTATGCTTTCCCTTCAACAACAAAAATATGGTTATAATGTCTAAAAGCTTCCAGTTTCTCCTAGCACTTCTAGCAAGCAGGCTACTGCAACAAAACTTCACAGGCACTATAGAGGGTTCAAGCACACAATTTTGGAAATAGAAGAAAAAAACTTGTGTGTGTCATATGTAAAGAAGAATATGGTCTTCTTAGGCCACAATGACATTTCCCAACAACTGATACAGATTGCCTCATAACTGCTACAGCCACAGCAATCTATACTGGCCATAAAGGCAGGCCAAAGGGAACTGTTATGTCCCCTGAGTGTTACCATTGCCTGCTTGTACCCCAACCACCAAATGATAAGATGGTTTTCTACAAAGTGTCCAAGAACAGAAAAGAATAACAGAGAAGTCTTGCCTCCAAGTATAGAAAGTCTAGGAGTTCCATTCTCCAAAGGTAAACAGTGAAGTTTGCTTTGTAAACCTTGCTTGAAATGTGACAGAAGATGCTCACTGCCTTCTTCCATCACTCCCTACCCGGTGGCCATGGTGTAAGGTGTTAGGCCATTCCCGATTCATTCCACTGACTCTTCCACTACACAGCTGATGCCTTCACCCAGCAGGAGAAAAAATACAGGCTGTGTTCCCACCTCGTAACTTACCTTGCATTTCCTCGTGCTTAAGACTGTCACCCTAGAAGTGACACTAACACAATCAGCCAACCTAGTGAAGGATGTATCTGTGTAAATCCCACTGTGTTCACACGCAGCCAGTTCTTAATTTGCACATAATCTAAATGTCTGTACTTTACAAAGCAACCAAGTTCAATACACGTTAAAGCACAAAACTCACATTAAAAGCTATATGTGACTTTAGGTGGGTGAATTCCACTTCCTTATTCTGAAGCTATCTGATAGCCAAACATTGAGGGGAAGGGATATGAAAATGGAGTCCAAGGTAGAGAGAAAAGTTCTACACCGACTTCAGACCTTACCAATTGTCAGTACCTTAATGTTACAACAGCAGGCTTCAACTCCACTATGACTATTCACAAATAACAATTCTCACTGTACTCAATACCAACCTCCAGCAGTCGCTAGTGCCTGTTCTGGCTTTATTTTTCTCAATTTCATTTATCATCATCTCACACACATATTGTACTTATTTTATTTTTGGGAATACCCCCACCCCTCAAGTGGAATGTAAACTGTATGAGGGCAGGGATTTTTTTTTAATTGATTTTAGTGAGAGAGGGAGGGAGAGAGACGGGATCATCAATCTATTCCTGTGTGTGCCCTGACTGGGGATTGAGCCAGCAACCTCTGTGCTTCAGGACAACACTCTTAACCAACTGAGCTATCTGGCTGGGGCAGCAGGAATTTTTTAAATAAGTTTTGTTCGCTGCTGTATCCCTGGGATTCTATAATTATTTGTTGAAAGAATAAGTGAAGTTCTCACCATTCACCATGCACTATACCTATTGCTTTATATAAATTAGGAGAAGGCATCATAAACAAAGAGCTAAGAGAGTAGGTTCCAGAGTCACATAACCTGAGATCCCAAATTAAATTCTGATCTTGGGCAAGTCAGTCATTTCACTTCTCTGGGTTCCAAGTGTTTACCCCTAAAATAGAGGTGATGAGAAGGATGCCACCTCACAGCGTTGATATAAGATGTGATATGATAACAAGCAAAAGGAATTATGCACAGTTCCTGGACATATGGTCATTACACAACAAACCTTAGCAATTATTCTTATATTCTTACTGTTATTTTATAATTATTAATGAGTACTATAATTCTCAAACAACCCTAAAGGTAGGTAGTACTATTACAAAGTATTAATATCTGTTTTCCATTGACACTTTGAACAGCAGAATGGTCTTGCATAAAGTAGTAAAGCAGTGAAGAATGTTGAAGCTGTTAGAAAAAGATGGTGGGAGGGAGGAGGAGTAAGAAAAACAGAAGTATCATAACAAGGCGCCAAGAGCCATTAGCCTAGAAATAAAGAGGACTCATCTTAGAGAATTTGATCAAGTTCAGTCATGTGAGCATCCGGAAGCCAGGTGGGTTCAGAGCTGCCACACCCACTAGCAGGTCCAGAGTTGGTGATGGAGTTGGCCAAATGGTGAGGTTAGGACCTGGCAGGTTGGGCTAGAAAACTAGGCAGCAAGAGTTGGAACATGGATTTCCTGGCTCCATTTTCTTCATTCTCGAAGAGAAAGCAGGTCCAGCTCCTCCCCTGCACTAAAATGTCCCAGGACACCCCAGAGGGTTAGGGGAAGTATAAGCTCTGCATTCAGTGGGACTTGGGTTCAAGCACAACTCAATTACTCAAAAACTGAGTGACCTTGCACAGGTTACTTAACCCATCCAGGCCTCATTTTTTCGTTTGCAAAATGGAGATACTAACTGTATCTACCCCAAAAGGTTGGCACAAGGATGAAATAAGAAGGTTCCTGAAAAGTGTTTGATGCTCTGTGTGGGCAAGCAAAATTATTAATAATCACACAAGTAGATATAGTATTTACTTTCTCAGAGCGAACACTTTTCATAAAATCCACATGACTTTCAAACAGGGAATAATGCGTGAAATAGGCAAATGCAAAACCATGCTCAAGGGTGTGTTAACAATCATCAATTGTCACTCTTAATGTCTTGAGCAAATCAGTATAGTTTTCAGATACAAAAAAACAAATATGCCTGACCATATTTGTTTGGTGTAGTGGACAGAGCTTTGGACTGGGACACAGAGAACCCAGGTTTGAAACCCTAAGGTCGCCTGCTTGAGCACGGGTTCACTTGACTTGAGTTTGGATTCAACACGGATCCAAAGTAATCATAAACATTACCCCATGGTCGCTGGCTTCAGCCCAAAGGTTGCTGGTTTGAAGCCCAAGGTTGCTGGCTTGAGCCCAAGGTCATTGGCTTGAGCAAGGAGTCATCTCTCTCCCTTCCTATTTGTCCCTATTTGTCCCTCCTCTCTGTCTCTGTCACACACACACACACACTCTCTCTCTCTCTCAAAGAATTAGGTACTTTACAAGTACACACCATTTATGTCATGCCGGTGGTCATAAGGAAAGAGAACTAGAAAAGAGGAAAGGGGTGTGTGTTAAATCCTGGCATTCACTATCTCGATATACACAACCCCACTCCTGTTCAAACCAGCCCCACCACAATCAACCAAAAAATTTTGATGCTTGAAAACTACCTAAATCAAATCTAGAAGTGCCTTGTCACTTTCTAAATGTCTTCATTTCTTGGCTTGCTCTAGAAATATTGACAAGGAAGAGTGAATTACAATTTAGACTCAAAAACCAGTCATTTAAAATTGTCAAATGAAATAGTATCCCAAGTTTTCAACTGTGTTGATAAACTTAGACACAATAAAGAAGTCCTGACGTACAGAGGTCAGACCTTTAAGCAAGAGAACATGCATGCAAGGTATTTCCCTGAGTACTGGGAATATTTTGAAGCCAGATATGGCATAAGTGCATCCGATCAGGGACTCTTAAATTAAAGCTCTGCACACCTCCAGGCAGTTTCTGAGTGGCCTGAGGTGCTGAGGATTGAAAACTTGGTGCAGTTGTCTGGAAGATGACTTTTCTCTTTCTGTAGAACAGGGGCATAGTTTTCATCTGCTGATCAGGGGCTCAAGAACAGAAAGAAGATAAGGACCTACAATGCATTTTCCATTCTCTCATTTTGTAGATAGCACAGCTGAGTCCCAGATAATAAAGGAGTACTCTTCTCATGGTCACACATCTGCCAGTGGTCCTGGCTTTCACCCTGGTCAAGTGACCCCTGGACTCCAGCCTGCTGTTTCTTCCATCTATCAAGGCGTCTTAGCAAAGTACTTGTAGAACTCTCCTTGCTAAGATGACTGAAATGTATGCACCCTTCCTAAATTCTGACTCATTTTTAGTGAAAAGGTGGGCATCCCTGAAGCACTTACTTAAAATAAAACCAGACTGAAAAACCAGCACCAATCTGCAGCCCTAGTAGAGGGACGCTCCATCAGCCACAATAACCAACAAAACAGTCATAGAAAGAAATACATTTAAGTTTCCAAGCCTCAGAAAGGTCATTACACAAGATGACAGGGTATTTTCTTTGTGTCAAGGTTGAACAAACAAACTGGATTTGACTTTACATTTTGATAGCATCAACCAAGGTATAGTCCTTGTGTTAGCTAACAATTAGAAATCGAAATACACAACTGTTCCCCTTAACACAGCCCCCCTTAACAAATCTAAACAAAGAGAATTTCTCATGCCATATATAACTGTATTTATAAATATTTATCTCTAGCCCCAGGACAAAAGACTTATACATACATACAAAGCCAAAAAAGAAATTAAGGACATTGACATTTTTAAACCAAATTTCTAATAGCTCTATTTATTCTACCTATTAACTGATAGAAACATGATGGAGGGTAGAGAAAGGGGGAAGAAGAGAGGGGGAGGGAGAGAGGGGGAGGGAGGGAGAATGAATGAGAAATGGAATATTTGAAGTTGGTGGTCAATTGGCCATGTTTTTAAGTATTACTCCTTTTTTAGAAGAACACCCATGAAATTATGAGTTAAGAATATAATCAAGCAACTGTACAGCATTATTAAATGTATTAGTGCACACTTACTGTAGGGCAACCACTAGGCTATGTGTAGGTATTTTTTGTGTACCATCTTAACCTTCATGATAACCCTGGGGGTGTCTATTAATTCCAGTTTGCAGACAAGAAAACTGAGACCCCAAAACAGGTGCAGCAACTAGCTTCAGTCACATGGCTAATTAATGGCCATCTTAGTTGAAACTCCAAAGCCTGCATGTTCCTCCTCACTATGGGCTATGGTCTTGGTCAGCAAATATGGGAAAGTCCTCTCCCAAAGCTGTCCTACATGCCAACTAGGACTTTATTTAAAATTTAAAGTTCTTCACTGCTTAGTGGAAAGGGAAATAAAATCTGAAACACCACATACTATGCTCCAGTGAGTGCCCTAAAATCACTCATGTGTAATTAACTCTACTCATGTTATAACAGTGGTTCTTAACCTGGGTTCTATAGAACCCTATGGGTTCGATGAGTCGGTCTCAGGGGTTCGGAGAAGCCTCTGCCGCGGAGCCAGAATAAAGTAATACCGTAATTTGTTGTGAGTTCATGCACTTTGTTGGTTTTGTTCTTTGAGCAAGGTGATGTTCATGCACGGCTCATTTTGTGCACCAGTAAGAAAACATATACCTATGTCTTGAATTTGGAAAAAAAATCATATTTTATTTATCACTAAAGAAGGGTTCGGTGAATGCGCATATGAAACTGTTGGGTTCGGTACCTCATAAAAGGTTAAGAACCACTGTGTTATAATATGCTTAAAGACCTTGTAACAACTAGAATAGTTAGCCATCTATCTAATTAGCTGTGCTCTTTTTTTCACCTCTTGGCATTTCAACATAGTTTTCCAAAACAATCCCAACTACTCTCTCAGTAGAAGCCTGGAACCAAAGTGTCCTTGTATGGACTCTGAAAGGTGGGGAAGAGGGGGTTCTTCTGAAATTAGTAAAAAACAATCAAATAGATATATGTATATTTTTACCAGGAGAAGGTACAAAGTTTCTCTCAATAGGTCCTGAGATCTTTAAAAAAAATAATTCAGAGGCCTGGATATTTGTAAGACTGTATTTCACTCAGTACACCAGGTTACTATCCTACAAATTGTTACCCCTAAACAAATGTGTCTATGGGAGAGGTCAGGGAAGTGAGAAGCAAATAAAATCTAATACTTAGGTAAGTAACCACATTGTTTCGTCTGCACTGGGAGGCGTGGGCACTCAGCAGATAGATGCATCCAGACCATTCTGTGGCGCCCTGGGGCACTGCTTGTGCTCACACTGCTTTGGTTTCCCATTTTAGGCTTCTGAAGACTGTTTTGACATATGTGGCTAAAAATGTCACCTCAGGACTAAGATGTCAGAGCCAGGGCTCATCTAGACTCTTCCACATCACAGCCACCAGGCTCCAAGGAAGATCCTGACCTTCATCATGAGAATCTGAGGAACCATGGAAGCAAGGTGGCATTTTATAGACTCACAGACTGTGCAGTTAATGCATTAACACCTAACTCATCAAAGCCAGAGACACATTTTATGTTACCGTTTCCCTCAGTGCAATTCTAACTCATTTTGCACGTTTCTATTTCTAAGATTTAGGGAAAACAAGCTGTTTAGTTGAAAAATGTTTATAGTAGAGACCTTATAAAGTACTTGATAGTCTTGGGAGAGGAAAGTATTTTGCAAAATAGAAGCTATGGGAATAAACTAGTTTAGCAAATCTCTTGGGATCATTTTGTTTTCTATGGATACCAAAATTCTTGTTAAATAGAAACATCTCAATTCAGGGGTAAGAAAGTGCTGATAAAGCCCATTTAGCATTTGCATGTCCTCCTTGAACATTCCAGGTCAACAGGGCACCTTGAAACTCTAGACCGAGATGTGACAGGGCTGCTTTGTGCTCCTGACTGCATGCCTGAAGAATGGCTGGCTCACTCCCAATCTGCCTATGGGTGACTGAGTCCAGTGACAGGAGTACATCTTTTCAATAAGAAACTGAAAATGATTGTCACTGTCCTCCCAATAAATGAGAACTGGACACAGCACTTTCTTAACAGGATGCTGGTAACTCTGGGGGTGAATGGCAGCTCTTCTGTAGTCCTGCCCAACATATTGAGTCAGCAAAGGAAACTTAAATGAAGTGTCTGAAGACGGCAAATCCAACATATTGACTCTTCTTCCTAATTTAAAAAATTTGAATCTTTTGTCAATTTTCTCACCCAAGTGAAAAGATACTCTATAACACCACGTACCTTGCCTATCCCGCCACTCTTCCTTACATAGTACATTTGACACTGTGTGATGAAGCCAAAACTAGCTAACTAAGTCAGCTCATCATCCCAGCCATGGATGATCTTCACAAATCCAGACATTGGCCAGAGTGCTAATTCCCCATTTTTGCTGGTAGTGAGGAAGCTTCGCTTGAGGCCAGCAGTTGTTAACTGAATGGGTAACAGGGCATGTTTGGGATCCTAGAAATAACTCACAAAAGTATGTATTTGTGTTCTTCACTAGAAGAAAGGGGCCATTGCTTTATCAGAGGCCCAAAGACTCAAATGTCTGCACTTTAGTTAGGTGCTGTTACTAAAAGTCACAATGTTGCAGCCTCTGCTGTTCTTCACAATTTCCACCTATGTCAAGTGGGGTAGGGGTGAGGGCAGAGAAGGGCTTCAAGCTCTGATGAAGCTCTCTAGACTTCCAAGCTGTCTTACGAGCATCAAGTGTCACTCGAGTTCAAGGGGGAGAAGTCATGGCCACAAGGGGCAAGGGGTCCCTCCCATCATGTCCAGCAGAATTAAAACCACAACTGAGGGCCACAGCAAGGATGTTGGAGAAGGGCTTCAAATAGGAGTGGGAGTGACTTGGATGGCTAGTGGGATCTGGGAGGAGTCTAGATTAAGCAGACTCTTCATTTTGGCTTTCTGGAACAAGAAGAACTACATCCTACAAAGGTGCCTCTAGTTTAGATCCTTCCTCCAAAGAGCAGCTCAATTCTCCCCGTAAGCGTGGCATTCCTTGCCACTGCTCACCTCTGTACCTGGTTCTGCTTCCACCTGTCATGTGCTCTTTGCTGGGGGTGGAAACGCAGTCCCTGACCTCAGACAGCTCTGACCCTGGGGAGTGAGTGTTGGGAGCAGAGGGCAGAGGGGGTAAAACAATAAACAAAAGGAAATGTCCTGATAGAAGAGCTGCACTGCAGAAACTGAAACAAGAGGAACAGAGTAGATGGATACATCAGCTCAGGGGCCGAGAGAAGGCTCTGAGCAGAAAGGCAGCTCATGTGAAACTCTGGTGCAAGAGGATTCCGAGCAGAGGGCAGCCCCAGAGCCACGGAGAAGGGACTCAAGTTATGTTTAAGGAACAGAGAATATGCCAGGGTGGATGCAGCGCAGTAAACAGAGAGTGATATGGGAGGGGAGGGCGGTGCGCTGGGCCATGCTGTGAAGGTGTGTTTTATTCTAATGGCCATGGAAAGCCATCACCAGTTGTTAAGCAGAGGAATGACTTAAAATGACTTTGTTTCAAAACAGGTAATGATGGCTATTTATCGTAATTTTCAGTGTGTGCTAAAATTAAGTATAATCCTAATTAGGAACCTAAATTATGATCTACAGTCCCCTTCTGATAATAACCTGAAAAATCTTTGTGGTTTTATTACCAAAGATTATCTATAGACAAAGTGTCTGCAGAATTTTAATTGTTATTCTGCATAAACAACAAAGACAAACAAACAAAACACCACCAACAAAGAAATACTTCCATAGCAAAACAAGTTAAAGAGCCTGAGTAGGCGGTGGTGCAGTGGATAGAGCGTCGGACTGGGATGCAGAAGACCCAGGTTCGAGACCCCGAGCTCACCAGCTTGAGCACAGGCCCATCTGGCTTGAGCAAAAGCTCATCAGCTTGAACCCAATGTCGCTGGCTCCAGCAAGGGGTTGCTCGGTCTGCTGAAGGCCTGCGGTCAGGGCACATGTGAGAAAGCAATCAATGAACAACTAAGGTGTTGCAATGGCAATGAAAAACTAATGATTGATGCTTCTCACCTCTCTCCACTCCTGTCTGTCTGTCCCTATTTATCCCTCTCTCTGACTCTCTCTCTGTCCCTGTAAAAAAAAAAAAAAAAAAAAAAAAAAAAAAGTGGGAGAATGTTTAGTTAAATCAAGTAAAATTGATTTCTTTACTACAAGAAAATAAAAATTCTTACAGCCTATCATGGGAATTGAGCTTAGCAAAACACTATGCTTTAGATTATTCCTGAATCCAAATAAATGGTTTTTATTTCTTCTAAAAGGGTTAAGATTTCCATACATGGAATATGTCTACATTAAAGAGTATTTAATATTGTCCTGTCCTTAATGTCCTTCTAAATTTCAGGATAACTTCTGTTTCCAAACAATTATCTGGTTAAGGCAACTAGAAAATGCCATTGCTACTCTGGCAAATTCAAAATACATATTTTATTATTGTCCTCGAATTGGGGTCTCTAATTTCCTGCTGTTAGTGAAGACCTGCAAAGCCTCTTCGTTACACAGAGATTCCCACAGTGTCTGTGCCTGGCTGGCATTGCCTAACCTAGAGATAACACCACAGGGCACCGCCTCGGTTTTAGAGGAAGGAACAGATCTAGATGCCCATACACTGAAACAAAGCGACGCCCTCCATAATGAACTGTTCTCATGGAGTTTCTAAAATAATAAACAGTCAAATAGAGAATTAAACAAACATAAAACATTTAATGGGAAAAGGCTAAATTAACTTTAAACGAACTCTAAAGAACTTTGGCTCTGGAATTTACATTAATAATTTTCTGGAATGTAAGGAAAAGCCTGATATGGTCAATTTTAAATATATCTTATAGAAAGAAACACAATTCCATAGGATTCAAGGTATCTATTAGTTTTCATTCCTGTCAGGATCTGCAAAAACAAACAAACAAATAAAAAATACACACACACACACACACACACACACACACACACACACACACACACACACACACACTAGGGATCTGCTATTAAAAACCAGTTGACTTGACATCTTTCAGCGCAGGTTCTCTGACTGCTTAGCACTGGCTGGTTTTACCTCTGTCTAGTGACGGCACGAAGAGATAAACAGACTATTCAGAGAGAGCTCTTCACATTCCAGTAGCTGAATAAATAGTGATGCGTGGGCTTCTTCTCTCAAGTGCTACCTTCCCTTGTAAGATGAGAGAGAAGAAAATGGGGCTTATAAATCCTATTAGAATATGGAAACAAAAGCAAAATAACTTCAATGGAGATCAATGTTTAAAAGAAGAAAAAAGACATGAGTGTGTGTTTTTTAATTGTAGCTTTTGAAACACCAACAAGCTCCACAATAAACCTTTGAGAGTCAGAAATTAAGTGAATCACAGAAAAAACAAACAAACCTTAATTTATCATTTCATTAGCAATATGCAGAAGAAAGAGGATGAAATTCCTAGAATGAGCACAGACCAACCCAGCTAAGGGGAAGTATATTAGTAATAAATCTGGGGACATTTCTGAATGAGTTTTTTTCCTGTTTAACATGCTTTGAAGAAAGCTGTGCTCTAATCCCCAGTTTGGACCAGCTCCCACCACATGGGAGAAGCCATGTTGTAGACTGTCCTTCCTGCGCCAACAGGAAGCTCCTGGGTGGGCTACGCTGAGCTGTCTTGCCAGCTGCGGTGCTGGATGCACTGAACTCCTTCCTTTATTATTAGTGTCTGAGACTGAGTTCCCCACAGCAGATCGCATGGCGAGAAATTGAGAGCAAGTGGATTTGAGACATGCTCTCAGGAAGCCTTGTTAGGGGAGTGGGGAAGTAAACCAGAGAAGGGCAGAAAGCTACAAGGTATAAACACTGCATCAAGCAGTTGGGGCTCCATCCACTAGGAAATCTCAGCATGGAACATGTCTCAGTTTCTCATGTAAGGACAAGGAGGCTGGAAGACTTATCCTCCAACTCCCACTTGTCATTGGCTGAGGGCATTCACTCCCCAGCACCCCAGGCCTGTTCCCCACATGAGTGAAACATCCCCCTAGTGGGAAAGAATAGGTACTGTACTAGACTGGCCTCTGGATGTACAAGGATGACTTCCAGGGGATATGGTAGAAGCACACAGCTTTGGCTACTGCTAGTAACACACATTTATGAAAATATGCAATTCAGTTAATCAGGAACTACTTACCATATTCTATTATAGGGGGGTACTCCCTTGGGTGCTGGGAATACAGAAGGACAGAATTGAGATCAGAGTCTTATTTAATACCCAGCACAACTGGGCTGGACAGAAGCAGATTCCATGGGCCCCATACTCATTGCAATCTTGTTCTCAATATCAGGTTAATTGTGGTCCCTAATTGTAGGAGTAATAGCATGGCCATCAGTATTGGGCCTCCCCATCACCAGTCCAGGTATGCTAAGGTCTGTGATCTTCTAATAGACTTGAATCAGGAAATGGAACAAATAGGTATTAAAAGGAAGTAGAGTTTCCATTATAGGACACTGAAATAAATCTTGCTTTAAAAAATCTTTTGGGACATCTTCCCTGTGGCAGCCTATGCCCAGAGGCACTGCAGTATTGTGGGCTCTGATTCTGACAGCTGAGCAGAATGTGTGGCTTCTGGACCTGGAAAGGAGTAATGTTTATTTGACCATCTGGGGATTAAATTTACATTGGTGACTTTAGGTGTGCCCTGCAGAAACCATTGGATCTCCATTTTATACACAAAGAACTCAGACTTCCAAAGAGTACAGAATTCCATTTTATCTACATTGACTGGGCAGAATATTTGCCAAAACTCAGGACATGGGAAGTTGTTTTTAAAACCTTAGTGATACACAAGTGTTACTTTAAATAAACCATTACACTTATGTAAAGAGTAATAAACTATGTGGTTTAAGTAAGAGATAAGATATGCCTATCCTGAAATAAAAGCGTAAACGAGTAAAGCAATTTTGTATTGTACCCTGAACAACTATGTACGTAATTTAGAGTATGCTAAAAGGCAATTTTACCTGTTTTGCTTATCTCTACATTTTGACATGTCAGGGCAATGAGTCTGATCTCTCAGGTGTTCCTTAGCTGTGAGGACTCTTCTTCCAAAGAACATACAAATGATCACAGATATATAAAAGGTGCTCATCATCACTAGCTATTCAAGAAATATAAATCAAAACTACAATAAAATACTACCTCACACCTTTAGACTGGCTATTATCAACAAGACAGGTAATAACAAGTGTGGGAGAGGCTGTGGATAAAAGGAACCCACACTTACTGCTGGTAGAAATGTAAACTGGTACAGCCATTATGGAAGAAAGTATGGTGGTACTTCAAAAAATTAAGAATAAAACTACAATATGACCCAGCAATCCCTGTACTGGGTATATACCCCCAAAACTCGAAAACAGTGGTATGTAAGGACACATGCAGCCCCATGTTTATCACAACATTATTCACAGAGGCCAAGACATGGAAACAACCTAAGTGTCCCCTGGTAGAGGATTGGATGAAGAAGATCTAGTATTGCCTTGGCCAGTTTGCCCAGTGGTAGAACATCAGTCTGGTGTGTGGAAGTCCCAGGTTCGATTCTTAGTCAGGGCACAAAGGAGAAATCACTACCTGCTTCTCTACCCCTCTCCTCCCCATTTCTTTCTCTCTTTCTCTCTCTCTCTTCCCCTCCCACAACCATGGCTCGAATGCTTCAAGCAAGTTGACTCCAGGTACTGAGGATGGCCCCATGGCCTTGTTTCAGGTGTTATAATAGCTTGGTTGCTGAGCAATGGAGTAGCAGCCCCAGAGGAGCAGAGTATCACCGGGCAGTGGACTTGCTGGGTGGATCGCACTTGAGGCACATGTGAGAGTCTATCGATCTGCCTCCCCTCCTCTCACTTAATTTAAAAAAATGTGGTACATATCTACAATGGAATACCACTCAGTCATAGGAAATCATGACATAGTGACATTTATGACAACATGGATGGACATTGAGAACATTGTACCGAGTGAAATAACTAAATCAGAAAAAGCTAAGACCTATATGACTTCACACATAGGTGGGATATAAAACTGAGACTCATGGACATGGATAAAAGTGAAGTGGTTACTGGGGGAGGGGAACAGGAAGGGGACAAGGGAAGGGTGTAAAGAGGGACAAATATAAGGTGACAGAAAATGATTTGACTTTGGGTGATGGGTATACAACATCATCGGCAGCTCAAATGCTATAAAAATGTTTACTTGAAACCTATATACTCTTGTTGATCAATGTCACCCTGTTAAATTTAATTTTCTAAATAGATTTTTTAAAACAAGACTATTACGATAAATAGTCAGAAAACAAAGTGTCTATGGGAATTGAGATAAAGTTAGTGTGGCCTACAGCAGGATGAGCAAATATATGGGGCACATGCCCTTGACAGACATCATTAATTGATCACAGCACTGTCTCCCACTGAGGATAGGTTGAAACTCAAAATCCTTCATGGCAGTTCTCCAGATAGTCATGACGAATCTTTCAGAGCAGGTACTCAAGATGAAAGCTATCTGACATCCATGACAAATTTATAAAGCCTGGTTCAGTTAGCATCACACCACTCCCTCACAGAAAGGGAGAGGAAGCCTGAAGGGGAGGGAGGGAGGCAAGAAAGAGGACGAGGGAGAGAAGGCAAGGAAAAGAAAATTAACTTTTTAAACAATTATCTCTTCTTTTGTGCCCTGAAAACACTGCCAATTAGGGGTTCACAGTGAAGGGGATAAGAACATGCCACGCCAAAATACGCCATTTTGGCATATTGATTTTTTTTTTAGTTAAAAGCAATTAAGAAAATGTAGATGCAGAAAGCTCTCTGTGCTCTCCCTACTTTTACCTAAAAGCAGAGTTTCCTGTGAGGAAGATGCCTTCCCTGTACCTGGAAGAAGAGAACATTTTTATAACCAGAGATAGAAAGTTGATGCTGAATCGCACCTGTGCAAACAATCCTACAAAAATAGCCCATGTCTCTCATGAGTTTCCCCCATATGTTTCCTCGTCACTTCCCCACAAGTTACTGCCCCGGCACAAACCCCACTTTCCCTTGTTTTGCATGTCTCCACAACTCACCATTCTGTGTTAAAATGGTATGTAAGCATCCACGCCTATCCACTTCTTTGTGTCTTCATCTTTCATGCATGTGGAAACTTTTGTGCACGTGTAAATATACAAACATTGTATAAAATTTGTATACTTTTCTTCTAAATGTCTTTTGTCAGGTAAGTTCTCAGGCACAGCCATATTATGGAGGAAGGTGGAGAAAAAGTCTTTCCTTCCCTATAACAGTTATGACTGACAATTCTGAAACTGTATCAAGCTAACTTTCCTGAGAAAACCCAGAATCATTCTTCCCAGAATCAAAGAAAAAGGACCCAAAATGCCCGCATTCTTAAGATAATTGAGTAGTTCCCAGCAGGAAGGAATTGTCCAAATAAAACTCAAGGGTACTCTACCTATAGAAGGATGGATAAGAAATACTAGATGTACAAAGAAGGATTAAAATTCAAAACACCTTCTCTCCAGCCCTCCTCATTTTTCCTTCTACTCCTGTCACTTTACAAAGACTCATTCCTTTTGCCGTATCACATAGATGGCTGTGAATGGATCTTCCTCGGAGCTCAAGGGACTCTAGATAGGTGAGAGGAGTCTACTGTAATATGTATTTTTTTTCTGAAACTCTGTAAAAGTTTCCACCATACCAGCTACTTCTCGTGGTGACCTAGATCATCATTCACCTGGTATAAATGAGCTGGCTGGGAACAAGGTGGAGAATTAGAGCTGAGAATGATCTATTAGTTCATTTCGTTTCTCTCATGGGGCAGAAGCAGAATTGTTTCTCTGGAGAGTTTCCTTGAAGGGTTTTCCAAGTCTAATCTGAAATCACATTTGAAATCTTGTGACTTTTCCCTTCCTTGTGGCCCACCAATAATTAGTTGTTTTAACATTCTCATGGCAGTCATATCCAGCATGAACACAAACTACATTAATACGCATCATCACCCCGTTTCATACTGCTAACTCATTTCCAAACGTTGTTTTTGTAAACTTGAGCTAGGATGACTCTTTCCTCACTGCTTTTAATTAATAAGGAAAGCTTAATATGCATGTTTCCCCCCCATCAATCTGGCACTAAAAATGCTGAATTGCTTTTGTAGTAATTTAAAAGAAAAGTTTGGGGCTATTAGAAGAAATTCAAATCAGGCAATTCTCTCCATGACCTACTTATATTTTTTAAAGTAAAGGAACATTTCAAGAGAAATAAAAAACTTGGGGTACAAAAGAAGTCTGCCCCATCTAAAGTCTCATTTTTTTATTTTCTACACAAAGACACCATATGGAGCATTTTAATAATGCAACTTGAAATAAATTTTAAAACAGGGAACAAGTTGTAATCTGACCCACAACAGAACAATGCTTCATATAGATTCTTGAATGAATATCTGACTGTAGTAGCCCTGCTCCTTTGTCTCCTGGGTAATTATTTCATGCATTTGGGAGGTTTATAGGGAATATATATGTGCTTTTCAAAGAAAAAGGTGTGAGGCTCTGACTGTGCCTAGAAATCTGGAAGAAAAAAATATTAAATTAACAAGCACCTCTAATATCAAACCAGAGATCCTGCAGGTCACCTTCATAATTGAATATTTCAAAGTTACCTTTGTTAAAAATGCAGAAACAGTTTGAGAACATATCTGACTTTACCTTTTAAAAAAAGGGCTGCCACCCTGGCTGGTTGCTGAGTGGGAGAGCATCTGCTAAATGTGTGGATGTTCCAGGTTTGATTTGCACTCAGGGAACATAGAAGTGACCATCTCCTTCTCCACCCCACCCCCTCTTCGCTCTCTCTCCCCTGCCCATATCCTGCAACCATGGCTCGAATGGTTTGAGCAAGTTAACCCCAGGTGCTGAGGATGGCTCCATGGCCTCACCTCAGGTGCTAAAAATAGCTCAGATGCCAAGCAACAGAGTAGCAACCCCAAATGGGCAGAGGATTGCCCAGTAAAGGGTTTGCCAGGTGGATCCCGGTTGTGGTGCCCATAACAGCCTGTCTGTCTGCCTCCCTGACTCTCACTTAAAAAACAAACAAACAAAAATAAAAAAACAGGGCTTCCCAGGCCAGGTGGCTCAGTGGATAAAGTGTCAACCCATCACACCAGTGGTCACAGGTTTGATCCCTGGTCAGGGCTGTACAAGAAGCAATAAATGAGTACATAACTAAATAGAACAACTAAGTGACACAAGGAGTTGATGCTTCTGTCTCTCTCCCTCTCTCAAATCAGTGGGATTTTTTTTTTAAATGTAGGGTTAAAAATTTAAGAAGCTTCATGAATTTCTCTCCCACCTCCCTATTCTTTGATATTTTTTAAATCTCTTAAACCTTGCTAGAATCTATTGTTGATTTATATCTATAATATGATCAAGTAAGAAAAAATGCAAAAATGTCCCTTTTTAAATAAACAGGCTCTAATCTAAACATTACAATCACAACATCTATCATTCATTTACTTGGATGTTTTCTAAGATCATTCTATGTGCTATGCATTCCACTGAGCGGTAGGGATACACATGGCCCCATTTTCCTGAGCTCACAGTAGAAGATGGATTTTAATCAAATAATCACATGTTTGCTTAGTTTCAAACTGAGATAAGAACAATGAAATAAAATAGCAAACACCTGATAAATGAGAGCTGTTTTCCTCGGAGGTGGTACTGGAATTAAATGAAGATCTGCAAAATGAGTAGGGGTGAGGAAGGAGAAGAGGACGAGCACTTTAGGTTGGGGGAGGAAACAGGGCCAAAGTCCTACAAGCAAAGGCCAGGGGGTGTTTGAGGTGCTACTTTGAGACAGCTTCTCCTACCAGTGTCGGCAGCAAGCACTATTTCAGGTTGATGAATGTGAATGAATGCGTTAAGCATTCCCTAGATTGCCCCTGTGGAGGGACAGTTTGAGGTGGCGGTGGTGGAGGGGGTCTTCTCTCAGACCTATAGATGTAGGCATTAAGTGGTTCTGAGCAAGTGAGTGAATCTAAAGTATCTAGGAATGTGAGAGAACAGATACATGGTGAGTTTCTCTGCCTTCAGTGGTTTTCATTTAGGAAAGACCAACATTCTCCAAAGGTTAAGCCCTCTGCCTCCTAACAGATAGTGTTGTCACAGGAGCTAAACCTGGATCCCCTGAACACCTTTGAGAATATAGTAGACAGTCTTCTCACTAGCTCAGTTTGGCTGCAGAGGGAGGAAATGGCTGACTTTTCATGGAAAAGACTTGAGTCCAAGCATTGGCCAGCACCTGGGAAATGAAGCAAGGCCTCAGCCTCAGTTCTTAGAGCAAGACATGACTGTTGCATACTCAGGTTAACCTTCACATGTGACTATGAGAGTTAAGAATCACTCCCAACAGCGACCTCACCATGGCATTGTAGGATCTCTAAGGCTTAGGCCTTGTTGGGGTCTGAGGCATCAAAATATGATGTAAAAAAAGCTTTTATTTTTCAAAAACAAAAACAAAACATTATATTCCACAATCTGTAGTTAAATAAAAAGGGAGACCTCACTATGAGATTTCAATAAAAAGTACCTGTGCACTGAGGTTGGAGTCTTCCTAAAGAGCCATTCTCAGGGGAGATGGAGCTTCCTACGTGCCATCCTCACCTTTCTCTCTCCCTCAATTTTCATATGGCTATATTTATTTTTTTATATTTTTCCTAAGTTAGAAGTGGGGAGGCAGTCATACAGACTCCCACATGTGCCCGACTGGGATCCCCCCCAGTATGCCCACCAGGGGGCGATGCTCGGCCCATCTGGGGTGTTGCAGAAGGAGCCATTCTAGCACCTGAGGCGGAGGCCATGGAGGCATCCTCAGTGCCTGGGCCAACTTTGCTCCAATGGAGCCTTGGCTGCAGGAGGGGAAGAGAGAGATAGAAACGAGAGGGGGAAGGGTGGAGAAGCAGATGGGCGCTTCTCCTGTGTGCTCTGATTGGGAATCGAACCCGGGACTTCCACACGCCGGGCCGATGCTCTACCGCTGAGCCAATCAGCCAGGACCACGTGGCTTTATTTTTAGCAAACTGTGTTCAACTTCCCAGACGTGTATATCAAATGGCACGCTCCTTTTCACAAGCACAAAGACCAAGACAGACAGACAACAGAGGGTTTCTATGCATTAGCTGGCTTTTCCTGCACTGAGAATGTGTTTATCTCAAGGACAATGCAGAGAAAGGGTCAGGAAGTAAATGGGCAGAACAGCCTTAGCAACACTTTGTATATATGCTATTGTTGTTTTTAGCCTTTACTAAGAAATAATAAAAAGTCCTCATGTTTTATGAAGGTTTCTTTTTGTGGTAGTTTTAAAAAAGACATTCTCCAAAACATAAATTTAACCATGGCTGGATTTATTTTTCTACCTTGTATTTTTCTGTGTTTTCCAAAATACCTACAATGAGCAAGTGTTATCTTTGCAATCAGGAAAAAAAAATGAAAATCATCCAAATGAGATTTCTGTGTGTCTGCTCTCAGGGAGCTCTTTGGTGTTATGAGAGATGGGGACAATATGAATGTTTGTGGTGCCGAGTCTCGGTGCTTTAGTCAAAATGATTTCTAATTCTATTTCCTGGGGATTTTCATCAGTTACTAGTTCATTTAAATCAGCTATTAAGTGAATAAATGTAAAATCTTAAAATACAGTTAGAGAAATCATATTGTTTCATATTAAGCAAGCAGTCAGCGTTTCAAATTACAGGCCCACCCACGGGGGAACCAGTGCTCACTTACAAGACTTCACTCCACTTTAAAAACTGCTTACCCTCATCTTTTCCTCCTAATTAGATCATTTTATCTTTGTGACTCTTTACCATTACTGTATCATGATAACTCTTGGCTAATAATACTCTGCGAAGAAATAATTAATAATAATCCACACCAGCCAAAAGCAGAGCAACATGGACAAAGGACTGGGGTGGTGTTATGTGGCTCAGTGGCCACTTGGGGAAAGCAGTGAAAGGGTTTTTATTGACCAAAGTGATTTAAAAAAATGACACTTAAGTGATCTGTTGGAGCATTAGAACAGTGTTAAGACTGCTGGCTTATTTAGTCATTCTGAAAATAGTCATATAAAACTTTTTCCCATAAATTCAGAACAAAAGTTTCTAGAAAATAGGTTTTTTATTAAAAAAAGAAATTTAAACATAAAACAGTGTAGAGAGGAGTTTGGAGTTGAGTAGGATTGTTGATTACATTTTCAGTTTCTTTCCTAGAAATAATCCTTTTATGATTTCAATTCCTAAGAATCATGATGAACTATATACTAGGTACACTTGGGGGTTGACAGACTGTCAGACTATCAGCACCATGAGGTTAGGGACCACATTTGTCTCACTTAGCAGTGTATACTAAGTCGATAGATGAATAAGATTTCATAGATTTGCCCGATTTTGCACACAGAAAATCATGTCATTTCTGAATTTAAACTTACAGGGTAAAACCCAATACTACACAGACTGCTAATGATATTTTGGTATTTGGAAAAAGGACTATGGCTTTTTTCAGATAGAGTTATGTTTGACCCAATACTTGCTCTCTACATTTGACCTGATTTGGCCCACTATGTAAATGATCCTGATAGAAATCTAAGCTCTATTGGATTCTATCACAATCCTTTAGCTAATGGGATCTTGCATTTAACTTCTATTTATCATTTCCTTATCCATTTATTTCCCTCATCCTGGCTCTTAATAAGGTGACCAGACGTCCCGCTTTTGGCGGGACAGTCCCGATTTTTAACAATTTGTCCCGTGTCCCACGGCATTTTTAAAAAGTCCCGATTTAAAAATATATATATTACAATACTATTTTTGCATTCTATGAAAAATTTATTTTGCTCCATATAGACCAATTTTTTAATCAAGAACCCCCCAATCCCCTGTCAATAGTGTCCTGCTTTACCAATTTTAAAATCTGGTCACCTTATTTAGTATCATCTCAGACAGACAACCTGTTATTTCCCCTGCTCATCTCAGTCTCTCCCTCCCTCCTCCAGTGTGTCCTGAATGTTTTCTCAGTTAAATTTAGACAACAGAGCCTGGCTCTTGAGTCTTTATAAACAGGCCCCAAACTTTCTCATGAGGTGCCTATCTCCCTGCTGCTGTGCGTGGACTTGTGTGTCAGCCAAGATACTCAACTGACCCTGACGTCTCCATACCTGGGCCAATGTGTGTCCCTTCACTTTATATCTAATGCGGAGAAAAAGGGACACAGAGAGACGGGGAAGAGACACACTGGGTCCTTAGGGCGTTAAGGTCCTGGATCAAATCATACCTGAAGTCCGAAACTTCTCTTACACTAACTATATGACTCAATAAATTCTTCATTTACTTTAGACCAGATGGGCTTTCTGTCACTTTCAACTAAAAAAACATTCTAACATATGTAGGGAAAAGGAAATGAGAAAAAGAGATAAAATGGAAAGGAAGAAGAGGGGAGAAGAAAAAAACAATGGAGGATTTGTCCAAGGTCTTAGGACTAGCCAATATGGATAAGAACCCAGAGCAGGAAGCCCAGAGTTTGTCGCCCTTTTCCCTGCTACTCCACTCCAGAAATCGGTACTATTATTTATTTCTACACCAAGTTCCTTTCAGGCTACACAAATGAGATGCAACTGCCATCAATACCTCACAAATAAAGGCACACAGCTGTCTTGAGTGACTTATATTCTGTTTTCCTGGTGTTGAACATTTAAGAATTGCTTTTATAATTAAGCTTCCCAAGGGAATATGGATGCCAATTTTAATTTAAAGAAATACTAATGCTAAAATCAATTTATAGAAAATTTCAATTGGATCAATGGATATTATCTCCACTAAAACCAAGTCATTTCCCCACTACTTTGTCATTCTAAGTGTGTACTGACACAAGTCAGGATATTCAGAAAACTGCCTCAAAGCTATTATTCCCAGACTCTGGATAAAACAGCCAGTGACCAAAACATGTGGCAAAAACTAGTATTCATCCTTGATAACTCAGAGTACCTGATTTTTGAGTTTTTATACAAAATAAGCTGCTTTGTGCCTCATTATTTTTTTTCTCTTCCAAAGGGTTTCATAATGCTTTATGTGAAGTATAGAAGCCACCAGAAACAGATGTTATCTGTGCAACAGACACTGACCTGCATCTTAGTCACAGAACAGAAAAACATGTGCAATTCACCACAACTCTGCAATAGTAGTCAATAATATTGTAATAACTATGTATGTTGTCCAATCAGTATCCTGGGCACTAGAGTTCTAGGGTGATCACTTTGTAATGTATTTAGATGTCTAATCACTATGTTGTATACCTGAAACTAATACGTTGTATGTCAACTCTTTTTGAAAAATAAAATTTAAATGAAAAATAATAAAAAATGGGCCCTGGCTGGGATAACTCAGTTGGTTAGAGCATCTTTCTAACACGGCAAGGTTTGGGTTCAAACCCCAACCAGGGCACATAAAAGAATCAACCAATGGGCCCTGGCCAGCTTGGTCAGTGGATAGAGCATCATTCTGACCTGCCAAAGTCATGAGTTCAATCCCCGGTCAGGGCACACATGAGACGCAAGCAATAAGTGCACAACTAAATGGAACAATTAAGCGAAACAATGAGAGGCTTCTGCTCTATCTCCCCTTTGCTCCACTTCTTTCTTCTACTCTCTCTCTCTCTCAAAGCAATGGGAAAATTTTTAAAGAAAAATTAAGCAATGACAGCATGAATAAGTGGAACAACAAGTCAATGTTTCTCTCCCTGTCTATCTTCCTCCTTCTCTCTTTACAAATAAATGAGAAAATTAAAAAATAAAACCCCAGGCCTCAAACATTACAACATAACTAAGAATGTTTCAATTATGATGCAATGATGATGACTCTACCACCTAATTATTAACTTTATTCAAGCTGGTGCTCTTTTTCTTCAAAGAATAAAATTTATGGATTCTACCCATAAGAAGTCCAAGTTATTAACAAAATGATAACTTGCTAAACACAAACTCGTTGAATCCTACCAGTGTTTCCTGCTGCTAACATTTCATGCAGACAAACATCATCTTCCCCTTTTCCTATAAAACACCTTCACTAGGAGGAAGTGCTTCCCGGGAACTGCCTAAACCATCTAAGTTCACCGTGTTCACTCTTCAGCTTGCACTCACCACTGGGTCATTATTAAATACTGCCTCCTGTTTGGGGGTGATTTATGCATACTTCCCGTTCTTCCCACAGAATTGCAAATGCCTATGAAGCTCCTGGATCCATAACTTAGAACAACACCCTGTAAAGTAGGTAATCAATAATGTTTGTTAGTGTCCATCACAGGCTCCTTTAGGCCAGTAATGGAGAATTTTTAAGAGGTAAAACTGGTTATATAGGCATTTATTAAAACAGAGGTGTGAATGCTGTAAAGTAGTATTGCTAGGAGCACGGAATACATTTTGAATGTAAGGGCTTTCTGCAGCCTGAGACTTGGGAAACCTATGACACCTCAAACACCAGTCTGCAGGGCTTCCCCACCTTCCCAGTTTAGAACACTGTGCCTGCGAGACCGCTCTGTAAACAAAGCGTCCAGATTCCATTCTCCTTTGCCACAGACAATAACACATTCAGGTGGGAAGGCTATGGCTGAGAGCCGGGCTCATTAGCCACATTCTGATTAGGCTGAGGATACAGAAGCCAGGCAGTGTGAGCAGATTCAGTTGGTTTCCGCCAACACTTTCTTCATAAATGTCATGGGTTTCAGTGTCTGGCCTGTAGTGCCTCAGACTGAATTCCAGCTCTTGAGCATGTGACACTTCTTCCCTCTGAGCCTCAGTCATCTCATCTTTTAAACAAGAAAAAAATTCTTGGTTATATACCGACTTCACATAACGTCGGGACGTTAATAATAATATTGATCGTGTTAATAATTATAGGGCAATAGCTAACATTTACTGAGGCATATCATGTGTTGTGCTCTGTGGTAAAAGTCTTATAGTTCCCTTGACTCTTAAGATCTTAACAACTCTTGAGAAGTGAGGCACCGTTATTATTTCCCTTTCACACGTGTAACTGAAGAGATGGTAAACAATATGCCCCAGGTCACACAGCTGGTCAGGTACGACAGCCAGAATGCTAATCCGGGCACTCTGGTCCCAAAGCCTTACCCTCTGTGCTCTCCTGCCTCACATGAATAATTTAAAACATGTGACATGGAGCAAGTTATACATGGTAAATAAGTAAACAAGTGTAAAGTAGTATTTAATAATAATATGACATGATGCTCACGCATTACAGTGCCTGAAAGGTCAGGTAGCCATCATTTCCATTAGTAAAAGCACATGCACTTCCCTCTGTGTATAGACAATCCATTGGCAGAGTCGACCAGGACTGTGTTAGCACATCCTCACACAAGTTCTACTGACACCCACCACGTGAAAAAACTTAATTCTTCCGTGTTTTTCTTTATAAAGAAAAACAAACAAATAAAAATACAGGCCTCACCTGACAATAGAAACACATTCTTCTTGTAGCTTTGGCAACATAGCATCTGCAAAATACTGGTTTAAAAGGGTGTTTCTACTGCAAACCAAAACAAATCCAGCATGAGTCTCATGGAGGGAGTGACAGTACCACCAATGCCTGTTTCTGTTCACAAGTCCAGTGACAGCCCGACGCACCTTTCCACAAAGCAGTCTGACAACACACCAGGAGTGCAGACTGGCCACAAAGGACCAGCGCTGAGGAGGCATGTCCGTTCAGGCTTCAAGGGCCAAAGCTAAAAGCATGAAAAACTATTTTGCAATCTCCCTTCCACTTGTCCTCTCACTAGGTTACTCTGACACCATACCTGTTTGTGTTCCAGCCATGAAGCCTCCAGAACACAGCAGATGGCAGAGTGTTTTCATAACAAATGTTCTGAAGGGTCAGTCACAGGAGGCAGAGGTGGAGACTATAGCGGTGGGTCAGGAGGGAGCCAGGGGTCTGCTCCTGAGGGAGCAGCGCAGCCTTCAACCCCTGACTTTGTGGGGAAACTTCCCACCCATAAGGACTCAGATGTGTCTCTGCTTTGAACGCCCCCAGCTCTCCCTCCCTCTGGCAATCATGCCCAAATTAACAAAAATCAGCTGGTGCACCAGGGAGCTACAAACACGTGAAATCTAGGGGGTCATTAACAAAAGGAAAAAAAAGCAAAACCCCATCAAATCTAAAATTTAACTTCAAACTCAATTCTACCTAAACTTCCAAATTCACTTTCTTAAATTTAACTTGAGATTTAACTCTCGTAAGTCTAAACTTCTTAATTCTCAAATGTCAACCCCAAACTCTCATCTTAAGTTTCTTAATTCTAATTTAGGCTCAGGAGGAGGGACGTAAAATTTAACAGCTGATTGGAATGAGTTCCTGTGAATTGTGAGCCTGTTTTAAGGCTACACCTGTCTTCAGACGTTAAGAAAAACCCACCTTCTGTTGTGCAAATTTAACATCAGACTAATGTTCCATTTTGGATGGGCTATGGGAGAAATAATTTTTCAATCAAGCTCTTGTCCATTCTGTTAAGAACCCATGATGCAAGGAACATAACCTAACAAGTGGAGGGATTCAAGTAATTTAACAACTGGTTCTCCGCCCCAATGAATGTTTTAGGTATGAAAAACCTCAATATACTGAAAGGTAGCTTATTATTTCATTCACTTAATACTTAACTAAGAACAATAAAATAAGTCCCCAAACCTGATTGTTATAAGGAGTTTTAAAATATTAATTGAAAAATATTAAATAATACCTGACAAAATGTACAACTTGTCACCCCCTTGTTGTTTAGCACTTTTCTCTTTACATTTTGTTTAAGTAACAAACCCAAGGGGATTAAAATGTAGTATGTCAGCAAAGCTATAACGAGTTTTATGAAATGAATAAATATTCCAAGCATAGTTCCATCAATTTTTTTTTTTACTTAGGGACTAAATGAACATTACTACAAGTGCTTAGAATACACTGTTGCACAGATAAACATTAAAAAAGAGTAAGGAATGTAAATTTGTGAATTCTACATTGGACGGCTCTAATGCTGGTGGCCGAGGCCTGGCAGGTCCACACTGGGTTCGGGCAGACAGTAGAAAAACTGCAGAGCTGGAAAGTGTTGGGCCATTCCGCTTAATAAAGTCTCACAACTGAGGACAAGCACACAGGCAGGGGAAACCGCCTCTCAGGCAAACAAACAGCAAGATAGCCCCTCACCGCAGTGGGCAGGCGACCCACGTATCCACAATCCTGCTGAGAGCAAGCACCCATAGCCTTATATAAGCACCCATAGCCATACACACGTGGCACTGCCACGTGCTCACACACTAATCAGGCAAAGTGCTTGCAGCTGGTACACCAGCGAGCAAGCCTAACACAGCTGCCCCACAGTGGCTGCCCAGGTACCCATCTCAGAGAGAACCCTGATTGCTAGTGCCATTTTAACAACCAGTTCACCGAACTCAACAAAAAATTAGATATCGGTTCTGCTGAACCTGTGCCAACCGTCTGAATCCCACCACTGAACCTAACCTAATGCTCCTTACTGGAGCACAAGCCCACCTTAGAGGCCATGCTTTACAGATAACCCGCATGTCTGGAGGGAGTACACATTCCTTTCCTTCTGCCTAGGGACCCTGGTAGACCTTTGTGTTTTCAATATAAAGAAGGGACTCTGTATATTTAGTTCCATTCTACTCACTTGCTTAGATTACTTGAAAACCTACGTGCTTACCATCAATAAGAATCCTGAGCCCATGTAACAGGGTGACTCCAGGGGACTGAAACGAAACTGCCGTCCACTTTAACTCTTCTCCAGGCTTTTCTGAGACTCTAATTAGCTTTTCTTCATGCTGGGGTGATGGTGGAGCTACCCGGGGGGGGGGGGGGAGGGGGAGAAGGACGAGGCAAGCGAGATGTGCTCTTTGAGCAAAGGGATGACCCCTGCCGTGTTCTCTCTGTCACCACAGACCTAGAACAAAAGTTGCCAGGCAGCAGGGTCTCAATCAATAACTGGTGAATAAAAACAACTTGCTAAGCACCATGTAGAAAGTTTCCCATTCGTGGCCTCATGTAAGACTCACAAAATCCTATGCAGGAGGCATTATTCTTACTCCAATTTCACAGGCAAAGAAACGAAAGAGTTAAACCATGTGCTTAAGCTCACAGTGGGTGGAGCCAGATTTTGACTACTCATAACAGTTCTTTTGAGTGAGGGAGACATTTTCCAAAGTAAAATATCTCTGATGGAAAGGACATGGCCCTTTGTGACCTGCCTCACAATTTATCCCGTCAGTTTAAGCCAGTAATACTAATTGCCCCTGAATGCCGAGGAAGAAAACTATTCAGGAAAGTGCAGTCGAGCAGTCCAGGGACAGGCATCCGGGGACCCCTGAACTTAAATGGAACATCTACATGTACCTGAATTTTTCCACTGAAAAATCCCAGAGCTTTTAGACTTGAAACATTCGATGGGCCCTGGCTGGTTGGTTCAGTGGTAGAGTGTCAGCTCAGCATGTGAAAGTCCCCGGTACAATTCCCGGCCAGGGCACAGAGGAGTAGTGACCATCTGCTTCTCCATTTTTCCCCCACCCCTTTTCTCTCTCTCTTCTTTTGCAGCCATGGCTCTAATGTTTTGAGCAAGTTGGCCCCAGGCACACTAAATTATGCTTTTAATTATCATTGCAGAGTCCAAAGGGTTTCAGGTACCCTTTGTATGCCTCCAAGATGGCATGAAAACTTGGGGGGGGGGTCTTAGACATAAGGACAGTCAGTCTCTGCCACCATTCTAACTGTGTAAAGAACCCTCACAGAACACAACTTAATTAAGAATACTAGCTCAGAATTCATTCCATTAGTGGCATTTGTCCACAGTGAGATCTAAGAGCAGCTCTACAAATGACTAATTTATCTTGAGGATAGTCACATCACAAGACCCAGTACCAACATTTATATTTGGTGGTCTTCAAAAGGCCACCGGGAAGAAAACAAATTCCACCTTACAGCAGTACCTGCCTACAAGATCTTTACCATTTCATTCTCTACGATTGTCATCTGCAGTAAGAACGTCCTGGCCTAGTAAGTGTGTTTTGTAAAGCGTGTGCTCCCACACTATCTGAATGCCTCCGTGTGGTTCTGGGTAACGTTCTCAAAGTAGAAGTGTCAGCAGACAGAGAATTCCCGGATGTGGGGAACGAGTTGGGCAAAGGAGTAGAAGCATGCTGTGTGAACAGGTAAATCGCTGACGATTCTTAGGGGAAGAAAACCACACTTACTTTAACTCCTACAAGGTTTCTCAGAAGGAGGGAGATGCAGAATTAATCCAGATGAGAAGCAGACAGACTAAAGATCAAAGATTCCAGTTTTGTTATTGCAGGTTCACAGAGGATAAGGGGGAAGAGGAAGAAACTGAAAAAGAAAAAAAAAACAAACCCCAAACGTTTCTATCCTAGAGTGGAATAAAAGAGCTGGTAGAAAGTAAGCTAGTAATCACTGGAGAAGTTTTCCGTGGATTTATACACTGGGTGGGCAAAAGCTAAGACTGAAACATGAAAGATGGGTTAGTAAAAGATGGTTGTACTGAAATACAAAGAAACATGCATTCAGTCATTGTGTGACCTTTTAAAGCTAGCATGTTGATTATGCTGTTTACAGAGAAGAATGTGATGTTCACAAATCAAATTATCACAGATTACACACTTGCCATGTCTATTAATGTAATGACCTTGGCAGTTGACGCATAGTCTTTTTTAACCTAATGAGCATACTGAGTACAATCAATTAGGTCTGCAATTAAAATGATAATTTTCTGAACAGATTCCCCCACCCTACCCCGACCTCTTGCTCAGAAAACTGTTGAGTGATAAATGTGAGCCCTTCTGCTGCGGCCATCTCACTCTCTCTCTCCTCCCAATCCCCAACTCCTCAGCATTTATATTATGGATAATTTATTAAATCTTAAATTTCTTTTCTATTTGCAGGTTTCAGCAAAATTTAGTCAGGTTTCAACAGTGTCAAAGAATAATCGGGACAGTTAGCAGTAATTTTTCATTTCTCAGCTGGGTTTTCAAGCTTTTCGCTGGCTGTCTAGAGAAATCCGTTAGCCAGTTCTGCACAGATCGCTATGAAATCTCCTTTATCTTTGTGCAAATTGCTTTTCTATTTTCCTGAAGTGAGCTGAAAGATGAGCCAATCCATTCCTGAAAATCTAGCCACCGGTGCATTGTCATCCGAGCACAGCTGAGGCCTGGCTTCCGATGAACGACTATCATGGCTAATGGGTGATACGATGCCACAGGCAGCTTCTCCCCACCCTGCTGCAGGTTAGAAATTTACACCAGGCAGTTCAACTTCAGGTTAAAGCTTCGGAAAACATGCACAGGAATCTATAAACAAGCCAATGTACATTTCCCACAGCAGACATTGCCTAGCAGCCCACCAAGGATGAAGAGCCTGGAAAAGACAACAGTTCTCCACTATTTCCATGTAAGAGAAGGATATTATTACTCCTGAATTGAAAAGGGAGGACCTGGTGTTCTTTAGAGAGACTTATTTAGTAGTTGGTGAAAACTGAATGCTCTGGGTAATTTCATTTCGAATTGATTTATTTCTAAGTGGGGAAAAATTGACACACTTGGTGAAGAAAGTGAAAAGCAAGTCTCTGGGAAGAGCCAGTAGGATCAGGTATAACCCAATTATTTGAACACAGGAAATAAAAACAGAGGAGGCAAGACAGAAGGTCACCCCCAAATGTCATTTCTTGCAACGAATACCTTCTTCTTCCCCTCTTGACAGACTCTCTCAGGAAAGCATAAACTGACCCATATTTCCAGTTTATTTCTGACACCTAAAGCAAATCAAACTTCACTTTTTAGAAATCCAATAGTTATTCTCAATTAGATTGCAAGGAAAATTAAATCATAAATTTCTCTATCCTAGCCCTGGTTGTCACATTCTTAAAATACCCCTTTCCTCTCCGTGGCACTTTATTTAAATCTCTGAGGCCAGGCTCCAAAGCAAGTTATAGATTTGATAATTCATTAATGTAGCCACAGCAATTGTTTTGGGCCATATTTATGCTTTTATTGGATCTTGAAACAATCAATAATAACCCAGTTGATGTCCCTGACTTGGGGGTTTTCTCACAGTCAACAAATGGGACACTGGATTCATTTTTAATGTACTCACTTAGCACTTCCTCCCTGAGAAAGTCTTGCATATATTAATTAATGGCCAAGAAATTAATGGCATTGGTGCATATACCTTTCCCTGAAGAATAAGCTGCAAGATAAGATATAACGCTAAAAAGATGAGGAAGAATAGATTAACAGGACCCATTTTACACAATACCACTATCATTAAAGTTAATGGAATTGCCCTGTAGTCATGCACCAGAGGGAGCCTGTTGGAAGGTAAGCTCTTCTAGGGCCATTGATTCACAGACTCACACTCAAAGATACCTACTGGCATGGAATGAGTGTTGCAGACATACAGGAGCACTTTAGAAAACGTTTACTCCAACTACCACTTAAGCATATCAAGAAGTAACAATAACCAAATATCTCAGAGTAGGTGATCTATTTAGGGATGTTTTTCATTGGAAGCAGCATAAAATTCAACTCTGCCTGGCTTAAACAATAGGAGACATTATTGGATCATCTACCCAGATGGTCCAGAGGTATTACAGGTTTCAGGGCTGGTTAATTCAGCAACCCAATCATATCACCAAGGATCTAGTCCCAGCCTCTGTTCCATTCTAAGGGAGGTTGCCCTAGGAACCATTAGGTGGCTGGCAGCAGCTGTCAGGGTTACTGCTTTCTCATTCCCAGGCAGTACTAGAAAAGTATCCCTTCCCATCACCAATGGATACCAAGTCCTCCACTATGCTGGGAACAACCACCCTAAAGCCCAGGGAGTCCTACATTCTAAATGACTTAGGTCATAATTAATTAAAGTCATTACTATGGTAGAGAAAATTGGCTGAGGTCAGGGATAGATAAATTACAGCCCGTGGGCCAAATTCAGCCCACTGCCTGTTTTTATAAATAAAGTTTTATTGGAATACAGCCACACCCATTGGTACAAATTCATTTGCATGTTTTCTATGGTAGCTTTCCTGCTACAAAGGCAGTTGTATAATTGCAATAGAGACCACCTGGCCCTCAAAGCCTAAAATGTTTACTATTTAGCCTTCTATGAAAAAGCTTGCCAATCACATTAGACCAAACAAGGTTTACACCTGGAGCTAGAGCTGGCTTCAGCCACATCCTAACTTCTTGGCTACTAAATAATGGAGTGCAGAAGGTCTGCTGGGAGACAGCCGCAGCACCCACAATAAATATGATACAAAATTATTCAAGTTCTAGAAAGTGGGCTAAGCAACTTAAATCAGTGAAATCTTACCCATTATATTAGGCATATATGAAATACCGTCTGCCTTTAGAATATATCCCAAACACTGAATACATTTAAAGTAGAATTAAAACTCCTCATAGTGTATACAATACCTGGTATAACTGCTCTCCTGTCTACCTCTTCAAACTTATCACCCATCTCCTCTCTCTCCACCCCAAATTACTGACACCTGGCCTTCCATAATCTCCTGGAACATGCCAAGCTCACCTGCACTGCAGCTTCCTGCAGCCAGAATACAATTATCTTTCTCTCTCAGCTCTCCCACCAGGCTGAATCTTGTCACTCCTTGGGTCTCAGTGGATAGGTCACCTCTCCAGTGGGCCTTTCCTAATCACGCTATCTAAAGCAGCTATGCCACCCCTATTCCACCACTCCACCCCATATTATCCCCTTTCTCAGCCTAATACCACTCAAATTATTCTATTTGTTCATTTGAGTGTAAAGGAAGACCAAAACTAAGCTGAGAGTCTCTGCCTCCCCTTCCAGTGTACTCCAGGGCCCAGCAGCACCTGACACATAATAGTCAACAGGCACTTCCTGGTAGAGGAATTCACATGCACAACACAACTTCTAAACCTCCCCAGCCTTCCATTTGACAGCATTATTTCAAAGACTTTTCTTAAAGACAGGGACTCCATCTCGTTCTTCTTGGTCTAACAGGACCTGTGACAATACCTGGCTCATAGCAGGCACTGGAACAACAAGTTAAAGACTGAATGCTAGAGAGTCAAACAAGAGCAGGATGGAGGCTCATTTCCTGGGAGGCTGGAACTGGATATGCTGGTTGTGAGGAGACCGTCATCATCATCCACAGATCAGAACCAGAAGCAGCCACAGTGCGCACTGTGTGTCCAGGCCCAGAGGCAGATGAAACACCAGTTTGAAGGCTACAGAGGGAGATCATCTGCACAACACGTGAGGATACTACTTGACTGCTAAGACCACTTGCTCCTCTGAGATTCTCTGAGTGATTTCTGGCTCTGAGTTTCTTCCTCCAGAGCAGTGGTTCTTAACCTTTTTTGAGGTACCAGACCCACCAGTTTCATATGCGCATTCACCGAACCCTTCTTTAGTGATATATAAAATATGATTGTTTTTCCAAATTCAAGACATAGGTATATGTTTTTTTACTGGTGCACAAAATGAGCCATGCATGAACATCACCTTGCTCAAAGAACAAAACCAACAAAGTGCATGAACTCACAACAAATTACGATATTACTTTATTCTGGCCTCCGTGGCAGAGGCTTCTCCGAACCCCTGAGACCGACTCATCGAACCCCTAGGGTTCGATAGAACCCGGGTTAAGAACCACTGCTCCAGAGCGAGTTTCGTCTCTGGTCATCTGATGGCAGAGCTGAGCTTGGAAACACATCTATTACTTCCATGGCTAAACAGTTTCATCAAAATTATACTGCGAACCCTGAGGACATCTGGGAATTTATAACCAACAGTTGAATTGAAATATAAATAAAAGGCCCTGTTGGGTTGCTTCTCAGGGCACCAAGATAGAAAGCTTGATAAGAAAATATGTTTTGGCCCTGGCCAGCTATCTTAGTTGGTTAGAGCATTGTCCTGATATGACAAGGTTGTGGGTTCGATCCTGGGCCAGGGCACATAACAAAAAGCAGCCAATGACTGCATAAATAAGTGGAGAAACAAATCACTGTTTCTTTCTCTCTCATATCAATCAATCAATAAATAATTAAATTTTTATTTTTTAATTTTTTAGGAAACAGGTAGTGATATATAGACCCACAGTAGGAGATTTGAATGTGAACATTAGGATAAATAGATTTCACCTCGAAGTAAAAATATACAGAATTTGGTAAGCTCCCTTTGCTCACTAAATGTTATTTATTTTTCTAAACCACTTTAGGCAAGGTCAACATCCTAAATAACTTCATGTTTATTTTTCATGTAAGATCAGGAACAAGAAAAGCTTATTTGAAAGAATAAACTACCAGGAACAGAAATGATTTTCATTACCAGGACGTGATACTATTATTCCACTGTAAATTGAATGCATCCAGATTCTGAGCCACCCTTGTGTCCTTTCCCACTGAGGTTTGGAGCTAGTCGGATTGAGAAGGCTCCCAGCCACGGGCGTCTTTATGTCCTTGAGCGTGTAGAGCAGAGACTGCTCCAGAGAATGGTCTGCTCTGAGCCAGCAGGTATAGGATTGATGCCTCATGACACGTGAAGTTAAAATTCCAAAAGTACCCTTTCCCAGCACTAACATAATTCACACAGAAGGCAGGGAAGAATTTCTCATTGTGTTTGGCCTGAGGGCCACCACAGATTCTCACAAACCCCATATTTTTCACTCAAATGTCTGCTATTAGGAAGGTCATTATTCTGATTCTTTCATGTCCGTGGCTCTGCGGGTTGCCATATCTGTTCATTAGCTGGTTTCCATCTGACCCAGGCTCAGTCATCAAACCCTTTCACTTCTTGCTGCTCTTTGGGGCTTGAGAATTCCCAAATAATGGCTTTGGCAAAGGGGGCAAAGATCAGCCCCTGAAAGGAATTGAATAATTCAAGATGAATATGGAAGTATAATCAAGGCCAGGTCACCTGGACCAAGAATCAAAATGTATTTATATAAACAGCAGTTCATAAATCAGGGAAACCATTAGAATCAACTATGGGTTTTTCAAAAATCTATTTCATGAACCCCACCATCAGCCATTTGAAGATAGGAGGTGTGAGATCTAGTTATATGCTATAAAGATTTAAGCAACAAGAATGAATTATAAGAGTCATTTCTTAATGAAAAATCTTTCAATGAGGCCCCTGTGGAATAAAAATTATAGAGCTAGCTACATATTTTAAAGTGCATTTATAATATCAAGATATTAAAAATATAAATAATAGAATGATACACATTAGCTTACCTAAAAAATAAAACATGATCTATGATGTTGAAGGCCCCTGGGTACCATTACATCTAATGGAGTGCTGCTCCTTCTCTCTAGTACTTCCATTGGGGCATCCTGACCCTGTCTGTGTCCATATCTCTCAGTGATACATAAATTTGCATTTTTAAAAACTTATAGACATAGCCTCTAAGTAACCCGATTTTATGTTTCTTACTTCTGCTGTTAATAACTCCGGAAACAAAGTTTGTAACATCATTTCGATCTGTTTCAGCTGAAATGTCCAATTTCAACCAAATCACACATTATTTTAGGCAGTTCAGTCCCCATTCTGTATTTAAGGTGTGTGGTGTGGTCTAGAACAGATGGCTCATCTACTGAGTTCAAATCGAGTTCTTATATTTAATCAAAACTATAGAATCCTTGTTGTATAATTAATTGGTCTGAGTTCATTTTACCTTTTTTTTTTTCTTTTACAGAATGGACATTTAGACAAGCCAATTATTTAGCTGTCACAGATTTAAAACTTTGAACCTACAATGAGCTAGTTATATGGAATTAGAGTGTTATAAGTTATTTCCAAAGCCAAAATATTCAGAGCAAAAGAGAGAGATCACTTTCTTCATCCATCATTTACTGAGCACCTAGCGTCCCATAGCAAAATGACACTAGTGAGTAACTGCCCTTACTACATCAACACAGGTCAGAAGGTGATTCTGAACAATAACACCTTAAACTTAGATAGCATTTTCAGGTCTAAAATGCACTTGGTCTCTCACAGGATATTTGATTTGATACTGAGTAATGAAACCCTTAAACTCTGGGAATTGCATATAAAAGACAGGCTACTGAAACCTATTAAGCATTGTCATCAGAAATGTATCTGCAGTTTTTGCTAGCTTTTTCTGTGTTATGAATCCCAAAATTAAGTTAAAAGCCAAATATCCACTTTGCCTTGTCAGAGCCTCTAATTACTAAAGGAATTTGTTTTGTAGCACCAATAAAAAACTAAACATACAAGACATAACTCTGCTATAAAATGACATACAGCAATCAAGCAGCATTTAGGTTAGCTAACCTTCGCCTGTATAATAAATTAAACAAGACAGTCCTCTGGGTATTTTTCTGTTATTCCAAGCATAGCAAAGGTGTACAGATGAATTTGTGTTCAGAGTGACAACATATTTACAAAACCCCTCCTGTAGATCTTCTACTGTGCTTGTGGGTGCAAGGTGTTTGTAGGAACAGATGGCCTCATGGTCTGGGAGAGTTGGGCTTTTAGAAAGGCCTGGGTTTGAATCCCATCTCTTCTGTTAACTGTGTGTGTGTTTTTCTAAGTCACTTTACCTCTATAAAGAATGGTTTGTCCAAGTGGAAACTATAATTCCCACTTTGGGGGGTTGTGAGCATTAAGTGAAAATTATAAAACTAATAGCAAACATTTATTGAGACATTCTTACATGCCTAGTACTATTTTAAAGATATTTGTATGCATTAATCTATTTTGTCCTCATCAAGATCCCTGATTTTATAAATCTATAAATGGAGGCAGGAGCTAGGAAAGGTTGACTCCTGCTGGGTTCCAAAACTGGTAGACCATGTCTCAGGGTTTGAAACCAGGCTATCTGCCTCCAGGGCATTCCCTGTTCATCAGTATGTTTTACCCTGATGACATTTCCCCTCCATCCTCACTCCATCCTCAACATTCCCTCATGTCACCCATCTCAGCTGCTTGTGAGTTTGAAAGAGCAAGAAAATTAATAAATAAGAACAGGAGAATAACAAGGAGCTTGGTTAATTTTTCTTTCAGTGCTTTGACCCAAATGGCATCATGCAAGTCAGAATTACCCAGTTAGAAATAGAAAAGTGCAATGATTTGCTATCTACTTATACAAGGGCTTCAGGATTTATTAAGAGAGAGGAAGTTTCCCAAGGAGACAGGAAGGCTCATGGTCCCTTCTACTGGGGATCCAGAACCCAGGGATTTTGACCCCAAATCACCAAGAGGGAGGGAGAGTTGGAGATATGTGCATGCCAAAGGGGAAGGATGGACTTGGAGATGTCCCATTCCTATACATACACCCAAACCTCTAAGCACAAAAGTTGTTTTTGAATGACCAAACTCAGGCCAACTGGATTCGTTCTGAGAGAAGAGATGTAAATTGCAAGGCAATTCCACAAGATCAAAACTACTTTATCATGAAAATACTAATTCTTCCAGCAGTAAGTACATGCATTATTAGGTATAAACATGGGCAAAGTAGTTTCCATCATGGCTTTAACTGAAGGACAAAAGTTTTCTGGCAAATTATTGCTCTCTTGCAACCTTTCCAGGTGAAATTAATAAATAACAGTCCAGTGACATCGTTTTCATTCTTAAACTGTTGATTCCTCTTATCCGTGCACACCAATCTGAGGAATTCATTTGGATTGAAAGCAAGCAGCCATGTGGAGATCCCCACACCTTGTCCCTTCTTTGTTAAGTGGCTCTGCACTGGAGTGGAGTGTGCATGGGAACCGCTTATAGTGTCCCTTAAAATACAGGGTCTTGGCTGCCACACCAGACCTATGGAATCAGCATAGGAAGCAGGCAGCTTTATGTTCTGTGAAAACCAACTGCAGGTAATTGTGAAGCACACGATTGGCTCAGAAACATGTCTTCCTCATTACCAGAGGTTAAAAATACAGGATAGAGATCCCCCATTTAGTAAGACAGATTTCTGAATGTTTAAGCGGTCACTTTTATAACAAGTTCAAAGTAGATATTCAAATAGCACAATTCATATGATCAGGAGAAAGATTTCTCAAGAATGTAAGTTAAAAGGCTTACATTAATAGTGAGAGAATTCAGTGTATATTCATTAAATAAACTCAGCAGGCCACAAACAATCTCAATACCAGGTACAGTTTCCTAAAGCCCAGTCTTATCCTATTTTCCAGATGAGAAAACTGAGGGTAAGATTAAGAAACATGCATAAAGTCGCAGGGACAGCATGTAGTAGGCTGGACCATTCCGTCATGTTGGTTTCTCCTCACCATCAGTCAATACAAGAGATAGGGTGTCCCCCATTTAAGAAATGTGGAAATGTATGTTCAGAGAGGTTAAGAAGCTGGCTCAAAGGCACACAGGAAATTATTAGAGCTAATACTGTGGAAGGACCTATGCCTGATGCCAAAATATATTAACTATTGGAGCTTATGAAGAGCTAAAGTGTCCTCTCTGTTCAGGAATTAAAACAATGACCAAATCTCCATGTAAAAAGTCTGTTCTAAGACCACAGAAACTCCTCTGTTAATGAAAGGGTTTAGTTTTTTGGTATTGTTTTTAATCATACTTTAAAAATCCTTTTCTTGTTCTTCCCTAAGCAATATAAAAAGCAATTGCTAATATCTCAACACTTATTAAGCAGCACTTGCCACTGCATTAATATTATAAAATTAAATTTCTAAATAGGGGACACGAGCACCATAAACACAGACGAACGTAAGCAAGTATATTCTATAAATAGGTTGACGAGATTCTAGATTACCTTCCTCCCACAAATCTCTCTCTTCAATATACCTAAAACACCTTTCTACTCAGATACACACAGTAATTGGTCTAAAACAGCCATTTTGGTTTTTTTCGTCTCATGGCACACATAAACTAATTACTAAAATTCTGTGGAACATCAAAAAATGTATTTTTATTTATTTATTTTTTTTGCAGATCTGACAAAAAATAGATACAATCTTGATTCACTCACACTGGGTGGCTATTATGTTGACTACTGTCATTTTTTATTTGACAATCTAAGGGAAAAGAGGTCAGTGTCCCTAACTAAATAGTCAGGTATTGTATGTTTTAGAATTTTTTGCAGCACATTGGGTGAGAATCACTGTTCTAAAAGACAGCTCATGGCCCTGGCTGGTTGAGTGGACAGGGCATCAGCCCAGTGAGTGGATGTTCCAGGTTCAATTCCCAATCAGGCCATACATGAGAAGCAACCATATGCTTCTCTCCATCTCCGTCTCCCACTTCTCTCCCTCTTCCCTTGCTGCAGCTCGATTGGTTCAAGCATTGGCCCTGGACAATAAGGATGGCTCAGTTTAGTCCAAGCATCAGCCTCAGGCACTAAAAATAACTCGGTTAACTGAGCATCAGCCCCAGATGGGAGTTGCTGAGTGGATCCTGGTTTGGAAGCATGTAGGAATTTGTCTCACTATCTCCCCTCTTCTCACTTAAATAAATAAAAGATAGCTCACACTAAACTGACTATCAGCATCCCTTTTAAAGAGCTGAACATTGTCATAATGATTTGTCTAGTGGGAATCACGTTTTGGAATATAATTTTACTACTTAAATAGTGAAAATCTTCATCTTTGTCAGCGATGCCTCTAATATGAGATAATCTTGATAGAAATTCTAGGAAACCAGATCCCTGACTGCAAACTGGGATACAAGTACAGATCATCTGCTACTTCATGTCAGCTGGAGTTAGAAACTCAGGAGCAGAGATTTGCTCTATCAAGTGAAGTCCTATTATTATTTCCATTCTCCTCCTCACACCACCTAGGAGGTCCAAAGTAGAAAATGCCAAAATGCAGGTCAGCTCATCATGAAGCTCACATTCTGGAGGGAATAGAGGGATAACACAAGTCCCGGAACCAAACAGACACACAAATAAAGGTTGGTGGAAAATATCTTGAAAGAAATTCAAAAACGCAGGAGGGTAGAGAGTAAGAAGTGTAGGAGGGCTACTTCAGATGGGGCAGGCATCGGGGATAGCTGATGAATACAATGATCTATGGCTATGCAGGAATAAGGTGTTATGTATCAACATATGGTGATATATGGCTAAGGCCAGAAGAAAGGAGTGTTTCTCAGCCCTGCAGGATGTTCAAATCACTGCAACAATCACCTGTGGGAGAGCAGTGTCCTACTATTTTTGAACTTGAAAGGAGAGTTAATAATGAATCAAAAAATAAGAGGTCATTTTTTTTACTTTGATATTTTCCTTTTCTGCTATACCCTTGTTTCTTTGCAAAGCAGAATTTAAAGCCCCTGAAACAATAACAAAAACCCTAAAGTGGTACCATGTTCACGAGGCAAACTCAGTCGTATATAGTCACTGGCAATGACAGCAGTTGTTTTGGGGAAGAGATCATTACTGGGCATATTGCTATTACCACCCAGCATGAGACAGAAATGGTTTAGAACCCTGGCATCAAGAAGAATGGTGCGAGTCAGACACGGCCTCCCATGACAGGCTAGCACATGCTGCTTCAAATGTGCAACAGTGCAGATTTCAAAATATGAGATGCTCTCTCTTGAAGTGTAGGTTTCTGAACGAGACAGCCGACCACCGAAGATGTGGCTTTGCTTTCTGGAGAGGTTGCCTATTACAAGACCAATTGTCATGGGTCAAACATAAGTGGCAATGCCACCTATACAGTATTGCCACAAAATGGCAAAGCCAGTAAACCTCCATACTCTGAAAAGAATCATGGGGTCTGCTTGTTAGCAGTGAAGATTCCCAAGCCCCAACCACAAAGGGTCTAAATCAGTAGATTTAGGATAAGGGCTGAGAATCCAGTGGTTTTTTTTTTTTTAATTAACACCAAAATCAATTTCATGTAGATTATATAAGAATGACACTTGGAAAAAGATAGATTAGACAACTATAGATACATAGACTTGGTCTAAACTGACAGTTTTCAAAACTTTTGTCATCTACTGAGGTTTTTATACATATCCAGATGGCTGTTTTACTTTAACCTTATATATCCCACAGAGAATTAGAAATGGCTCCGCTAACTCATATAGGCCTAATTCTGTGATCACCTTGGAAACAACTGAAGTATGTCCAAGAAAATATAATCTACTGATTCTTTTTTAGATTAGAACTGTAAAGAAGACTAAGATAAATTATAATGGTGGTGGTGATAAATACCATATTCCACATTTCATATATGAATAATATATGCCAGAAATTATTCTATCCTCACCGTTGAAGTTAATGAAACCATTAAAAATTTGGCCAGGGCTCTGGCCGCGCAGTTCAGTGGATAAAGCGTCAACCTTGAATGCCAGAGGTTGTGGGTTCAAACCCCCAGTCAGGGCATGTAAGAGAAGCAATCAATGGGTGCACAACTAAATGGAACACAAAGCAAACCAACAAGTTGATGCTTCTCTCTCTCTTTCTTTCCCTCACTCTCTTTGTCTCCTTTGCCTCAAGTCAATGGAAAAAAGTTTTAATACTATATATTGGCCAGATATTTGGGTCATCAAAAAGTAGTCACCATTTTGTCAGAGGGTTCACAGCTGAGGTGCTCAACTCTGGTAGGCTTCTAGTTGTTGTTGGTGTTTTAGAGAGAGAAAGAGAGAGAGAGAGAGGCATAGAGAGGGACAGACACACAGAAAGGGAGAGAGATAAGAAGCACCAATTCTTTGTTGCAGCACCTTAGTTGTTCACTGATTGCTTTCTCATATGTGCCTTGACCAGGGGGCTACAGCAGAGCGAGTGAACCCTTGCTCAAGCTAGTGGCCTTGGGTTTCAAGCCAGCAACCTTTGGGCTCAATCCAGTTACCATGGGTCATGTCTACGATCCCATGCTCAAGCCATTGACCTTGCGCTGAAGCCAGATGAGCCCGTGCTCAAGACAGCGACCTCAGGGGTATTTTTTGTTTTGTTTTGTTTTTTTATAGGGACAGAGAGAGAGTCAGAGAGAGGGATAGACAGGGACAGACAGACAGGAATGGAGAGAGGGGAGAAGCATCAATCATTAGTTTTTCATTGTCGTTGTAACACCTTAGTTATTCATTGATTGCTTTCTCACATGTGCCTTGACCACGGGCACAGACCGAGCAACCCCTTGCTGGAGCCAGCGACCTTGGGTCCAAGATGACAAGCTTTTGCTCAAGCCAGATGGGCCCGCACTCAAGCTGGCGAGCTCAGTGACTCGAACCTGGGTCTTCCGCATCCCAGTACAACGCTCTATCCACTGCGCCACCGCCTGGGTTTTGATGCTGGGTCCTCAGGGTCCCAGGCCAATGTTTTATCCACTGTGCCACTGCCTGGTCAGGCTGGGTATTTTGTTGTTGTTGTTGGTTTGTTTGTTTGTTTTTTAATGTGTATTCTTTTATTTTTAGTGACAATGTAATCCAAATAACATAAAACTGACCACTTTAAAGTGTCTAACTCTGTAGCTTTTAAAATATACACAAAGTTGCACAAGCATCACCAATGACTAATTCTACAACATCATCACTCCACAAAGAGACCTTAACCACTGGCGGCCACCCCCCAGTTTCCTCACTCTCCAGCCCCTGGTAGCCACTCTTCTACTTTCTATCTCCACCCAACGCCTGCTGGTAGAGGAAATAATTTTGATATCCTCTTTAGAATTCTGAAATGAAAGAACCTATATGTTCATATAAATTCTAGATATGTTTCACATGGGCATATATTATTCGTCTGCACATTCCACTTGATGTGTTTTGTGCATTCTCCTGTGTTAGCAGCTATGCCTCTGCAGCTATTGTTCAAGGGCTAAAGAAATTTCATCAAATATATATTGCATAATGCATCTAACTAATCTGGTGTTGTTGGAATTTACATTTGAGAACTGAGATTAAAAAAAAAAAAACTAGCGAGCAGGTTTAATGCATTTTAAAAAGCAGTTTCAAAAAAAAGCTACTTCTACTCTACCCTGTTCTAGCACCTGCAGACTTCCAAGCTTGGCATGGAGCGGGCAGTGGGGTGGAGTAAAGCTGGGAGTCACCTCTGCCTTGTCAGATTACACGTCTGGACAGTCAGAGGGCTAGCTCTCTTTTCTACCGTCAGGAGCTCGGTGGCGGTGCCTATACAGCATTCCCTCCTCAGGAGTACTTCCTAGATAATCCATTTAAAAAGTTCCATGGAAGCTAGCTTAAACATTAAATCCATATGCAAACTAAGATCAAAAGAGAATTATGCTTATTTAGCATTGTTTGATGCCAAGCATGGTGCCAACCATTACCTGATACACTTAAAGTCAAGGTCAGAGCCATAAAACCTTACTTCACAAGGTGTAACATTAGCACCTCAGCTTGACTTGCTTCCAATTTCTAGCTCCAGGAAAAAAAAAAACAAAAACAAAAAACCTTTTGCTATGATTTAGGCATGGGACCTAACTGCATGGGAATTTGTATTTGTATGAAGGGGGCTGAAACCCAGTTTAAGAATCAGCCTGAAGCTTAGTCTTTTACTTTACTGGGGAAGCAAGGGCCATCCTAATAAATCCTCCTTTCCTTGACTGGTGCAGTAGTTTTCAGCCTTTTTACTCTTGGGGACCAGTGACCCAGCCAGCTGGAAACAGAAACATGCAATGAATAAAGTTTTATCTTACCACTCATAACAGTGCAACACAGTACAAGCTGGTGCTTGATTTCTGAACTCCACATGTATGATGCATTGAATACCACATACGTTTGTCTGAATGCTCTTTGTCTATTACTTATGATTTTTCAATTCTCTGCATGAGGCAAAAGGCTGTTCAAATGAGCCTACAAGTTCCAAAGATATCTAAGACAGCCTCGACAGTATTTTTATCAATGAAACATACTGATAAGTGGCAATCACCCTGGGCATAAGCAAATTCAACTAATATCATCATCAGGGCTATAATCTTTATACATCATCAGGGTGGTTAACTGTTCTGTGGATTGGCATGACATTTCTGGCAGACCAGCAGTTGAAAAACACTGGTCTAGTACACTGGAAAAGCCATCTTTGAGCAACAGCAAACCCACATCTGATATACCTGTTCTTTCTTGGACACTCCTCACATGAGGTCCTTTGTTTTCAGTTTCTGTTTTAGGACTCCTTGATTTAGTTTATATTTAAGCATTCTCACAATAAAAATTTTATTACAAAAGGCAAATGTCTTGTAAACTAATGTGAAACATTGCTAAGCATGGTTTATAATGTCAGAATTTATGTCTCTAAAACTGAGGGTCTTTCTGACCTCAAAGATAACATAACGAAGCAGCAATGTGCTGCAAATGACTCAGTGTGAGTTTTTATTAGTTCTCATAATTGCTCCTTATTAACTTGTATGCACATAAGAAGCACTCACCTTCACAGTCTGTCCAGCTTCGGGGCCATCCTAGAATTAGGAAAAAAAAAAAAAACCAAAACCAGAGGTGAGAACAGAGGGCTGGAATCTCTGCTTATTCAGAAATATTGCCTCTTAATAATTTAGATCCAATCTCATTGTGTCTTAATTTATAGCATTCTCATGGGAACCATTTGCTTCAAATGTGTGGGACCAGACAGTTCTCCATTTCTGCCTGAGAGTAAGTGAGAAGTTCTGTATAAAAATGATATAAATTATCCAGTGAGCCAACCCCCTTGCTACTTTTCTTGCTCTTTGCTCCTGGCTATGGTTTAAATTGCATTAAAGAAAAGCTGAAAATATTCAGGGAGGTGAAGTCTAGCACCTTTTGGTTATCTTTAAATCAGATGTAGTTTAATTAATGTCTGACTACTTTAAATCTCTACTTAGGAAATCTGCTATAAACATAATTCATTAAGCAAGAATATGGGCTCTCCTGTATGAGATGAACACCCAAGAGCATGCCTTCTCTGGCTGTTCTGACCTTTGGGGGAAAAGGTGGGAGTGTTCGTTGAAGCTGGGCCCCTTTATCTTTCTGGTTCCTTCTCTGTGACTTCTGAAGCTTAAAAAAAATTACTTGCTTAGTTGAAAATGAGCAACCTCACCCAGACACAATACAAAGTCAAATCAAGGGCTTAGCAGGTCTGGGATAGCAGAAGAAGCAATGTGCCTATAATCAGAAATTCAAAAATTGAACTAGCACATTGCAAATTTAGGCAAGTCTTTCTACCTCTGTGACCTGCATAATGGGATGAGAAATCTTGCCCTGCACTGGGGTCCAAGAGTAAGCTGAACTGTATAACCAGTGGTTTTCAAACTTGGAGCCACAGCCCATTAGTAGGTCAGGTAGTCAACTTAATGAGTTGTGATCAGCACTCAAAACAAAAAGAATCAGATAACAGAACAAAAACAATTAGAGTATATAGAATGGTTAAACATTGTTTTGGGAAACATTGGTTTTCTATATCTACGTATGTATATATGGAGTGTGTACATGATCATGACAGATACATATCTTACTGTGGGTTGAAGTTAAAGAAGTTTGAAAAGTACAAAAGTACTCAAAGTACAAGTCAGTTCCTATATTTATGAAATAAATTTTCTAGTGAATAATGTTTAGAGAATCAGTAGTAGCCATTTTCTGTATCTAAATTTTTTTTTCTTTTAGTATTTCATTAAACACTGACAGAGATGTCTTCCCTCATTTATCTTCATTTGATTCCACTGGAAACAAGATTTGCAGCATGAGTTTAATAGACCCACGTTGAGCCTAACTTCCTGTTTGAAGGTGACTCAAATGGTTTGACATACAACACACATGCACACACATACACACACATGCACACACATACACACACATGCGCACAGTTTTACAGGGAAGTTTAGATACTATTAACACAGATACAGTAACCCAAAAATCCTTTTTTGAGAAGCAGAGGAGCAATTTTAGTCAGAGCATTTCCTAATCTGAAAACAGTGACTTTCTTAGCTGTCTTCCTTGGCAGAGAGCTGAGGAGGGCCGAGGAAGGATGCTAATTACTTAGCTCAGCTGAAGCATTGAGTACAAAGGCTCACATTATAGAACCATTCATTTATTTCCAAAGGATTATTGCAGAGTCATCAACTTTCAAGGCCACAAAGGACTTTAAAATGTTCTGAGGCCCCAGCTCTTTCTACGGGGCACTGTATGACAAGTGTGTTGACTCACTCTGCCTGAAGATTTCCAGTGACCAGGGGGTCTCATTTCTTTCCTAGAAGGCTGGCCATGCCAAGTATTTAGTCAATCCAGCCCTGACAGACCCCTAACCAATCACTGGAGTTAGATATGCATGCAAAGACAAGGCCCCCTCCAAGGGCAAGGTCCTCCTAACTCACACAGCTCAATCTCAGTGTAAGTCCAGCAGGGCTAAGCCCAGGCAGCACTAAACACACAGTTACCGTGGAATAAAAAGGACTTGTCCAGAACCTAGTTCTAGTAAAAGATGAGGAATGTTGTAATGTCCATTACTCCCACCTCTCTTGTAAACAATGCTACAGCCATTATCTTAGCTGATATTCCCCAGTCTACCTCAGTAGGGTGGTCTTCGATTAGTTACATCTTTTTCTACTATTACGTAAGACAAGAATAACCACAGCTGCCTTCCCAGTGAGATAGCTCATAAAATGAGGTACAAAGCCTGAGGCTAGAACATGAAAGGGAAAAAAACTAATCTCTTAGCAGCTGTACACTCACCTGCATAGCAAAGGTAAGAGAAGTCCCCTGGAAATGCTTCTCCACCACTATGCCAACTCTCTGAGTCACCTGGAACAAATCAGCCACTTCATCGGAACGCAGATCTCGGAAGCGCTCCACTGGCCGAAGGGGACACACGAGGACATCTGCAGTGAGGTCTGTTAAGGAACACTCTGCTTGCTTTGAGTAGATTTTTTACCGAGAGGTTTATGCGCACAGTACTAAATTCCCCTGGCCCAGAACCTGAACTCTCAAAGACTAAAACAAATCAAGAAACGATTATTTGCCAACCACCAAACTCCAAGGGGGTTAAAGAAGACATACAAACATGGTTAATTATACTGTGAAGGAGAAGCTGTCGTGAGCTGAAGATATTCTTTGAAGAGCAACGGAAATCAGTGGTTCTGAGACTCAAGTGCTGGCTGAGATAATTATGCCAAGAGGCAAGATCTCTTCCCGACTATCATTTCCTGATACCCAGTCTAAATCTCTGGCATCTTAAGCAGCACAAGGCACTGAGCTGGAAAGGCAACTGAAACATCCAGTTGGTTTCCCTACCTACAACATCATGGTTAAATTTTTAATTTCAGTATCTCTTTGAAGGAATATGTAATGAAAATACAATAGTAGTTTTATTTATTTTATTTTTGAAAACTAGTGTAGACATTCTGAAAACATACAGTGAGTGAACTTCATCTATAACCAAGAGATGTGCATGTGGTTAAACAATTTATGATGAGGATTCCTCAAACTGATCATCAAGAATTCAAGAAGGCAGTTGGAGGCAAATCACTGATTTAAGAAAATGTCTGCTTTGCAAACAAAAGTATCTTAATGCATTCTCTAAGTTAGACAAGTCAACATATTTACATTATTGGTCTGAACAAACAACAAGATCTAGAGAAAAAGGATATATAAATTTGATCATTTATTGATAAGAAATCAATATTTAATGTTACATCATTAATAACATATCGGTTCCTTTTGTATTTGAGCTCATCATATATGTGAGCTCATATATATGAGTTCATCACATATATACACATATAAGATACATTAACTTTGTGTTTAGTTTCTAGATCCCAGCAGGAAAGAAAAGGACTCTGATGTTCTTTTCTGTTTCTTTTTTTTTTCTTTTTCCTTGTTTTAAGAGAACATGCTTCTACCTGGAGCTAAGCAGCTAATGGTCATAATAAAACCATAATTCTACAATTGCTAATCTCACCAGAATATCAAGCATTTTACCCATTATACCACTGGAAGGACCCAGGCCCAAGGGAAAATGCACCGAGCTCAGCTGGACAGGCCTGATTCCCATAGAGAAGGGGGACATAAAAAGGGAAAACTGATTAATTTTGTTCAAAATCAGGAAATTCATGTCAACAGTAAACTAGGAAAGGGACCATTAGTTTAATCTGAGTTCATTTTTCAGAGAGGAGAAGGAAGGCCTTTACCCACAGGGCATCTGATACTTAAAAAGATAATTATTCTTTTTCAGAAGGGCTGCTTTGTTCATGGGTCAATGAACTGTTTAGAAAGGAAGAATTTCCTTTCATTTCTTTTTAGCAGATTGCCAGTCTCCACTCCCACTGATTAGCATTTCTTTGTTGAAAGAGACATTTCCCATCTTTGTTCTCTCTGCTTTAATTTACACCCTCCCTCATGCCCTGACTTCACCAAACTATAGCAAGATGACCACTTCCTAATTTCCAACAACGTCCTTAATTGCTGCAGTAGGCACTGTCTACACACAGGAGCCAAGTGGGAAGAAACAGTATTTTATTTTAACAGTTGCTTACTGTGAAACTGGCAGATTGATTCTGATGATCTCTAATATCAATGACATCTGAAAGTTATTTTTTTTCCAATTCCATTAAAAAATCTTGTATTACACTAGAGAACAGTTTCTTTTTCATTTTCTGCTGCATGAGGTTTTAGAACTTTTTCTACATACTTCTGCATTGCTGATTCCAAATCTGAAATCCGTTTTTTGGTGCATGCTCTAGTTTTTATGCAATTTAATTTCTTTTTGTTATAGTAAATGGCATGTATTGATTCTTCAATTGGAGTTAAAGGGCAACAACTCTTGGATTGAACATAACCACAAGGCAATTAATGTTTTACAAACATCACTTTTACATAATTGTAGTTGTTTTTAAATGTAAAAAATTATTATCTGATAAAAACACTCTTCTATTTTGTTTTAAGATTGAATCATGGCTTCTTCGAGTAGGCATAAATGTAAGAATAGTCCTGACACCTTCTGTTATATATGTGGCTGTTACACATTTCTCTGTCAAAGGCACAATATTTTATCATTTGTGACACGTACATATATTGCCTATTTTCAAGTTCCCCTTGGTGAACAAGAGAAGAATTGGGCTCCTCTTTTATCTTCTCGAAAGACAAGCAGGAAAAGCAGAAATAATATGTTAAAAGCATTCAGTTTATTTAAAGCCTGAACAAACTGCTTTATTAAGCCAAGTTTGATGTGAAGTAGGGGAAAAAATGATCCTGTCTCGATTAACTACAGGTTCATTCACAATATTTTGCATCCCTACTTCCAGAGCTTTACGTTTTGGCTACTCCTTCTGTGCCCAGTGCTTCACCCAAGCTGAGCTCAGCTGTCCCACAAACACAGAAAGCAGGGATACTTCATGAAACCTCTCTGTTGTCCTAGCAAGAAATTTACCATTTTAAGATCCATACAAATGACCCAGTTATGCTCCTCACACTCAGAAAGTCAAGGACAATTTTTATGTCATTATCATCTTCTCACAGATGAGTTGAATAACCAATTGGAACCGCTGCATAAACATTACCGTTGTGTAGGAGAACACATTTCAGACTCCATTTAGAGCTGTCAAGAAATAGCTGCCATTCTGTTGCACTGTAATTGGTAACACCTAGCTGGCTGAGAAGACTACTGATATCATGACAGTAAACAAAGTGTTTGTCTTCGAAAAAAAATCCACAAATATTTGTTCATGCTTTCTGACATGGGATATTTTAGCTTGTGAAGTACATTCTTTTCTTGAAGTCTGGAGGCAAATAACTCAGCTGCTTTCTTTGATAGGCCCAAATATCTTACTAAGTCATTAAATTTGGGTTGGCTAAACTGCTGAGGGGTTAATGACTGCTGGCATCAGAAGAAGACCCTTAAGATTTTACAACAATTTCCTCGTGCATCTTATCAAAATACACTTGGTCATCATGTTCACTTTCTTCATCCTTAGAAGAAATAAAACCATTGAAAACTGGAACCGGGAGTGTCTCAGAGTGTGGGATAGGTTGTATTGATGAAGGAATATTAGGATATGCGATCATATGCTGTTTTTTCTTGCCGATGCCCTTTGTATGGATCAGACAGAAATAAGTCACTGCTGTGATCCTTAGGTTCACACCACACCATGGGAATACCAAAAGGCATTTTTTTGAGTATTCCTTTTGTCCAGTCACAAAGCATTTTCCCACAATTAGGACACACTATATGAGGAGCCCAATTCTTGTCTTGATCGCCAAGGGGGACTTGAAATAGGCAATATATGTATGTGTCACAAATGATGAAATAATGTGCCTTTGACGCAGAAGTGTGTAACTGCCACATATATAACAGAATGTGTCAGGACTATTCTTACATTTACACCTACTCGAAGAAGCCATAATTCAATCTCAAAACTAAATAAGAGGGTGTTTTTATCAGATGATTATTTTTTACATTTAAAAACAACTACAGCCTGACCAGGCAGTGGCGCAGTGGATAGAGCATCGGACTGGGATGCGGAAGACCCAGGTTCAAGACCCGAGGTTGCCAGCTTGAGCGTGGGCCCATCTAGCTTGAGCAAAAGCTCACCAGCTTGGACCCAAGGTCACTGGCTCCAGCAAGGGGTTGCTCGCTCTGCTGAAGACCCGTGGTCAAGGCACATGTGAGAAAGCAATCAATGAACAATTAAGGTGTCGCAATGGCAATGAAAAACTAATGATTTATGCTTCTCACCTCTCTCCATTCCTGTCTGTCTGTCCCTATCTATCGATCTCTCTGGCTCTCTCTCTGTCCCTATAAAAAATATATAATAAATAAATAAGTAAAAACAACTATAATTATGTAAAAGTGATGTTTGTCAAACATTAATTGCCCTGTGGTTATGTTCAATCCAAGAGTCGTTGCCCTTTAACTCCAATTAAAAAACCCATGTATGCCTTTAACTGTAACAAAAAGAAATTATAATTGCATAAAAACTGGAGCATACACCAAAAAACGGATTTCAGATTTGGAATCAGCGATGCAGGTGTATATAGAAACAGTTCTAACACCTTCTGTAACAAAAAAGGAAAAAAATTGTTCCCCATTATAATAGAATACAACACTCCGGAAAACAGTTAAACAGGCTAAACACATTCTCATTTTGCTGACTAGTTTTTACCAGTTCATTTTTGCAACATTGTCCTGATATTATATTTTTGCAACCCAACTCTTTATTAAGAAGTCATTTTACCTGTATGTAACACACAAACACACACACACAAACATTTCTATGCAAATAACAGGATAAATTAAGGTAACTTTCAAGGGTGTTTATTGGATGGATGTTCATGTGGTTGATCATATTTTTTGTTTTGTTGGAACTCAGAGGATGGCCAAACAAGCACCTCAACCTGGAAGTAGCCACAAAGGGCTCCACACAACTCTACAGGGAGGTAGATGGATCTAGATTTACTCAAGGTGAAGCTCTGGAGCTCTGGGTGCTGTGTGAGTAGTTAACCTGGCCAAGTAGCAGGTTGACTACCAAACACACTCTTGAGGCCATTCTAGGTACTAACTAAGTATCAGAAAGTCGGGATCAACCATGTTCCTTCAGTTCCTTTAAAGCCAGAGAAGAAAAGAGACTATGCCGAAACCTCACTATAGGCTATATCCTGACTGATGCCTCCCAGACCTCCTCTTTCCCACCTCTCTCTAGCACACCATACATATGCTATGTTTGTTTGTTTTTCTGTTCCACAAACACAGTAAACTCCTTTCCAGTTGGAGCCTTTTTCCTGGTTATTTGTTCTTCCTAGAACTCAGTTCCCCATGATCTTCATATGGTTACTTCTTTTTATTATTCAGATTCTGACTCCAATGTTACTTTTTCAAAGGAACGTTTAACTGCTAGATGGTTTAAACTACTCTCTGCTTAATCAACCTCACATAACCCTAGTTTAATCTTTCCTTGACCCTTGCCACCAGCTGCTGGTTTTCTTGGTTGCTTACCACCTATCTGGAGGAGAATGTAAACTCCATGAGAGTGAAAAATTAGTCTTGTTTCCTGATATTTCATCACCACCTATAACACCACAGACATTTAATAAGTACTGCTGGAATGAATAAATAAACAAACCAGACCATATATGAGTACTAAAACCCTGATGAAATTCATTTATTTTTCAATTATCTATACAATATTGGGAGAGTCTGCAAGATTTTTTCTGTTTTTGAATTCAAAGAGGTTTATCCTTCATATCTAGCATAGTTAGAACTGATATTGGATGAGAGCTGGAGAAATGTAGATTCATTTGTAATGTAAACTAATTTTCATATGAGCCTAAAGGAAATATAATTATAAAGGTAAAGCATTTTTTGAAAATCCTTCTATAACTAGAAAGAAATGGTTTCCAAAATATTCAAAGTCTCAGATGAACTACATATAGAAATATCCTGCTTGATACTATGACTAGGAAATGTAATTCAATTGTCCATTCAGTGAATAGTGAATACCATTAGGTGTAGACATCTTTCTAGGCTCTGGGAACAGCAAAGGAGAGTAAGAATTTGCTCCTGGTCTTCCAGTCCACGATCCAGGCATTGAGGCAGAGAACTGCAGTACTATGGGCATGACAGATTAAGAAGAGTTGGCTAGAGAAGCAGAGAAACCTGGGGCACCTTAGAAAGGCAAAAGTTCCAAGGCAACCATGACCAAACTCTGAATTGGGTAGATTATCCCATGGTTTCCTGAAAATATAATTGGTTCATATAGATTTAGAGCAGGTAAGCAAACTTTCTGAAAAGGACCAGATGTAAATATTTTAGGTTTGGTGGGCTATATGCCCAAACAGACTAATAGGTGTGGCTATATTCTAATAAACAAAAAAGAAGAGGCTGGCTAGTTTTGGCCTATGGGCCTTAAAGTATCAACCCTTGATACAGAGGAATTGCATTAGAAAGAGGTAACTAAAGAAAATGGGAAGTATCAGTGGCCTATTCTTCTTTTCCTAAGCTGAGAACTATCATGCTATCTTAATAGCATATTGGATAAAGACTGTAGTATTTTGCAAAATTTAACTAAGAAAAATATCTGAGCATGGTAGAGCATGTTCATGACCTGTACAGTGCTTCTGATACTAAAGACTAATCACAACCAGAAAATGTGTTATGGTATTGACACCATTAAATAAATCATATTTCTTCCCAACACAAGCAAAATGAGTTTCTGCCATCTCTAATAGGAAAAATGCAGCATATCGTCTGCAAACACACAAGAGCACCAATGCAGTGTGCTATTTACTAATTCATCTGAGAATAAAGGTATGTTCTCAAAATGAGTGCAGAAGCCTTGGAAGAAAACACCATAATGCTTAAAGATGGTACGTATGAGCCCCATGTTCCTCCTAGAAAAACTCAGGGAAAGCAAATTAATTTCGAGGAATAGCAGACAGCTCTTGTAATTCTACTGTCACTATTTATATGCCAATTATTTTAAGGTAATAGCACAGATGCAGTATAATTTAATATGGAGATGTGGGCTTTGTTAATGGACAAATCCCATATTATACATAGGCTATAAGAACATACTTTCTCCTGGGTCCCTTTGCTTGAGACTAACAACTCTGAGGAGGCTTCTTTTGCCAATAAGCAATGATAACCCTTAAAGAAATTAAGCCACTCAATTGAAATTCATATATGGTGATCCAGTGCTCATCACACATGAAAACCTTGGAAAGAGATTATCAAATGGAATCTGGTCTCTCCTTACAATCTAAAAAGTAGAGACATCCATTTAGTAATAATATATTTTTTTAAAGAAAAGGACAATACAGTAATTACTATTTAGTTCCTATGGTTGACAGAGAGTTCTTATAGTAGAGGAAAATAAAAAAAGACTTCTTACTGTAGAAGAGATTTAAAGTAGACTTTAAAAATAGGGGAGGAGAGACAAGATGGTCACGTAGTAGGCGGATGTTACAACTCCCACATCCCACTTAATTTTGAGAACAGTCATCTTGAAAGACCATCTTTGGACTAAATAAACTAAGAGGATTCTATAGCCAAGGACCACCGAAGAAGCCACACTGAGACTGGTAGGAAAGGTAGAGATATGGAAAGGGTTGCCTAGCTCCTAGGAGTGAGCGGTGGCTCTGAGAGACTCTCACAACAGTGAGGGTTGCCTGGCGAGTTGTGGGTCCTCAGACCCAGAACTGGAGTCCCAGCCTAGATTCCTGGAGCCTGGAAGGGGTGTGCAGACTGTATTTGGCTGAGAAAGGAGCCCAGATAGTGATTGAGAGAAGGAGACAGACCTCTCAGACCCACGCTCCATCTTAAAGGGACTGCACAGAGAGCCTCACTCACAGCCACCTGCCCAGGCTCCAGGAGTGAGAAGTGCTGGGAGGACTGTAGTTGCCAGGGGAGAGTGTGATCTTGGAGGCAAAGGGGGAGACACTGAGAAACAACCACCCTAACACCTGGGCTGAATCACTTCCCAAATCTAAAGTGAACATTTTTCCTGGGAGCAACACCACCAGCAAAGGGAAGAAATTATCCTGCCCACTGGAAACTCTCCTGCTCCAGTCAGAACAAAGAGGCCTTAGAGGCAGGCAGCACATTAGGGACACAGGTAGTAAGTGTGAGGTCTGAGCTACACCCCCCACTACGCTGCTGAGTGCTAGCCAGGGTAGACGGGCATGGCTGTGGGGGAAGGGCAGTCTAAGCAAGCACACGAGAGCCTGGCCGCAGAGGTGGCAGCCAGGGCAGCTGCTGTGGAGATCTGAGGTTGCATGCAATCCCGTCCTTGGTGGCAGTGGACACCCAGACACCCAGGCAACCACAAAAGTGGTTCCAGCGGCACAAGTGTGGGCCTGCCTGTGGTGCGGGAGACCTTGGAAGCAGTCTGAGCAGGCACACGCAACCCCGCCCTCAGAGGTGAGAGCCACTGAGGCCATAACTGCGGCTGAGCACATGCACACAGACCTGAGGCCTATGTGACTGTGGAGGAGGTCTGAGCAAGCACAAATAAGCCAGCCCAGAGTGGCAAAAGCTGCAGCGGCAGCAGAGGCAGGTTGGCGCCAGCAGCATCTGAGCCCTAACATCTGAGGCAGCAGCAGCAGCAGCAGCGGTGGGCAGGCAGACAGACTGCACATCGGGAGCACAGAGGCCACACTCGCTGATCCCCTGTGGCCACACCCTTCTGAGTGCTGAAAAAGAAGAAATAAAATAAAATAAATAAAAAGTATTGATAGAACAACATTTGAGTTTAGGGGCAAGCCAATCCAATACTGTACCTAATCACTGAATTACACTACTGAGCCCAAGAAGTAGCCAGCAATAAGAGGCAGCAGAAAGCAAATCTCAGGAAAACTTGAACATTTAAAGAAATTTCCCCCAGGTCAACAGTAGATAAAAGCGAGCCTAGCAGTGCAGCTGATATTTACAATGGCACCTGGGTCCAGCAGAGGTAGCCATAAGATCTGGATCACCTGTAGATCCAAAAAGGTAGATAAGAGCCTGTCATAGGCAGTGACCCCACTGATCTGAGTCAGGCTATGGCCAGGGAGGGCCAGGGCAGGCACATCCAGTGACCAGATATGAAGAGCATCAGTTCAGGACCTAACAATCCTTGTTAGAGTCATAGCTAAAGGAAAGGCTCCTCATACCTGACCCAGCTAAGACAAAGAAAATGCTGACACAAATAGCAAAAAGAACAGTGATAGCAAATAAGTAACCTACAATGGATTACAAACAACAGCTGATGCCAACCCAAAAAGACCTAGAAACAACACAACTGAAAATAGGAGCCACACAATACCAACCATAGACTCAGCTAGCCACACACAACACATCAAAAGAAAGAGTCTATACACAGATAAAATCAGAAGACAAAGAAATGCAATGCAAATGAATCAACTAGAGAAATCCCCAGAAAAATAACTGAATGAGATAGAAATAACCAAACTACAGGATGCAGAGTTGAAAATAATGATTGTTAGAATGCTCAAAGATCTTAGAGCAACAATGGATGGACATAATGAGCACCTAAATAAAGAGATAACAAGCATCAAAAAGGACACTGAAATAATAAAAGAGAAACAAACAAAACAATACAGTATCAGAAATGAAGACCACACAAGAAGAAACTAAAAGTAGGCTGGATGAAGCAGAGGATAGAATCTGCGATTTAGAGGACAAGATAAACAAAAGCATGGAAGCAGAGCAGCAAAAGGAAAAGAGGCTCAAAAAGTCTGAGGAAACTCTAAGAGAGTTCTGTGATAATGTGAAGAGAAACAACATCTGCATCATAGGGGTCTGGAGGAGAAGAGAAAGAGCAAGGGATAGAGAACCTGATTGAGGAAATCATAGCTGAAATCTTTCCTAAATTGATGCAGGAAAAAGTCACACAAGTTCAAGAAGCACAGAGAATCTCATTAAAAAGGAACCCAAAGAAACCTACACCAATACACATCATATTAAAATACCAAAGCTATGAGATAAAGAGAGAATACTAAAAGCTGCAAGAGAAAAGCAGTCAATCACCTACAAAGAAACTCCCATAAGAATGACATCCGACTTCTCAACAGAAACACTTGAGGCCAGAAGGGAGTGGCAAGAGATATTCAAAGAAATGCAGAACAAGAGCATACAACTAAAACTTCTTTATCCAGCAAGGCTATCATTTAAAATTGAAGGACAAATAAAAAGCTTCCCAGACAAAAACAAGCAAACAAACAAAAAAAACCAAAAGAACTCAATAAAATCATTACAACCAAACCAATGCTACAAGAGATGTTAAGGGGCCTGCTATAAACAGAATAAAGAGGGGAAAATCTAGTAAAAGAGAAATGTAGATTTAAAGAATAATATGGCAATGAACAACTACATATCAATAATGACCTTAAATGTAAATAGATTAAATGATCCAATCAAAAGACATAGGATAGCTGCATAGATAAGAAAACAGGACCCATACGTATGCTGTCTACAAGAAACCCACCTCAAAACAAAAGATACACATAAACCGAAAGTAAAGGAATGGAAAAAAATATACTATGCAAATGGAAATGAAAAAAAAAAGCTGGTTAGCAATACTTATATCTGATAAAATAGACTTTAAAACAAAGGCTACAGTAAGGTATAAAGAAGGTCACTACATAATGATAAAAGGAGCAATCCAACAGAAAGATATAACCATTATAAATATCTGTGCGCCTAATATAGGAGCACCTAAATATAGAAAGCAGATTTTGATAGACATAAAGGGCGAGATCAACAGCAATACTATATAATAGTAGGGGATTTCAATATCCTGCTAGCAGCACTGGACAGATCCACAAGAAAGAAAATTAACAACAACAACAACAACAAAAAATAGCTGACTTAAAGGACACACTAGATCAACTGAATTTAATAGATATCTTCAGAACTTTTCACCCTAAAGCAGCAGAATGTACATTCTTTTCAAGTGCTCATGGCACATTCTCAAGGATAGACCACATTTTAGGAAACAAAAAAGTCTTAATAAATTTAAGAAGATTGAAATCATATCAAGTATATTCTTGGTTCAAAATGGCATCAAACTAGAAATCAACTACAATATAAAAACTGAAAATAACTTAAACAGTTGGAAACTAAATAGCATGTTATTAAATAATGAATGAGTTAACAATGAGATCAGAGAATAAATCAAAAATTTTCTTGAAACAAATGAAAATGAACATACAAACAACTCAAAATTTATGGGACACAGCAAAAGCAGACATGAGAGGAAAGTTCAAAGCACTATAAGCATACCTTAAGAAGCTAGAAAAAGCTCAAATAAACCATTTAACCCTGCATCTAAAGAAACTAGAAAAAGAACAGAAAGTAAAGTCCAGAGAAGGTAGAAGGAAAGAAATAATAAAGATTAGTGCAGAAATAAATGACATATAACCTAGAAAAACAATACAAAGGATCAATGAAATCAAGAGCTGGTTCTCTGAAAAGGTAAACAAGATTGATGAACCTTTAACCAGACTCACTAAGACAAAAAGAGAGAGGACTCAAATAAATAAAATTAGAAATGAGAGTGGAGAAGTAATAAGTGACACAGAAGAAATACAAAGGATTGTAAGAAAATACTATGAAGATCTGTACGCCAAAAAATTTGGACAATCTAGGTGAAATGGAAAAATTTTTTGTAATATATAATCTTTCAAAAATCAATTTGGAAGAATCAGAAAACCTAAACAGACCGATTACTACAAATGAGATCAAAACAGTTATGAAAAAACTCCCAACAAACAAAAGCCCTGGGCCAGATAGCTTCACAGGCGAATTCTACCAAATATTCAGAGAAGAACTAACTCTTATCTTTCTCAAGCTGCTTTTATGAGATGAACATAATTCTGATTCTAAAACCAGGCAAAGACAGAGAAAGAAAACTATAGGCCAATATCCCTGATGAATTTAGATGCTAAAATTCTGAACAAAATATTAGTAAAACAGATTCAGCAATACATGAAAAAAAATCATACATTGTGATCAAGGGGAATTTATTCTGGGGAGGCAAGGCTGGTACAATATTCAAAAATCAATCAATGTGATTCATCACATAAACAAAAGAAAGGAGAAAAAACATATGATTATATCAATAGATGCAGAAAAAGCATTTGATAAAATCCAGCACCCATTTATGATCAAAACTCCTAGCAAAGTGGGAATACAGGGAACATACCTCAACATGATAAAAGCAATTTATGGCAGACCCACAGCCAACATCATACTAAATGGGAAAAAAATTAAAAGCAATCCTTTTAAGATCAGGAACATGGCAGGAGTGCCCCCTTTCATCACTCTTATTCTACATAGTTCTGGAAGTCCTAGCCACTGCAATCTGACAAGAAGATGAAATAAAAGCATCCAAACTGGAAAAGAAAAAGTAAAACTATCATTATTTGCTGATGATATGATACCATACATAGAAAAACCATAAAATCTCAGTCAAAAAACTACTGGGCCTGATAAATGAATTTAGAAGGTGGCAGGATATAAAATTAATACTCAGAAATCAGAGGCATTTCTATACACCAGCAATGAACTGTCTGAAAAAGAAATTAAGAGAACAATCTCCTTCACTATTGCAACAAAAGAAATAAAGTACCTAGGAGTAAATTTAATCAAGGAGGTTAAAGACTTATACTCAGAAAATTATAAGACATTAATAAAAGAAATCAAGGAAGATACAAACAAGTGGAAGCATATACCATGTTTATGGCTAGGAAGAATAAACATCATTAAAATGTCTATATTACCCAAAGCAATTTATAAATTCAATGCAATTCCCATTAAAATACCAATGGCATACTTCAAAGATATAAAATAAATATTTCAAAATTTTATATGAAACCAACAAAGGACACAAATAGCCTCAGCAATCTTGAAAAAGAAGAATAAAGTGGGTGGAATAACACTTCCTGATATCAAGTTATACTAAAAAGCCATTGTACTCAAAACAGCTTGGTACTGGCATAAGAACAGGCATATAGGTCAATGGAACATAACAGAGAACCTAGAAATAAACCCACACCTTTATGGACAATTGATATTTGACAAAGGAGGAAAGAGCATACAACAGAGTAAAGATAGTCTCTTTAACAAATGGTGGTGGGAAAATTGGACAGCTACCTGCAAAACAATGAAACTAGACCACCAACTTACACCATTCACAAAAATAAACTCAAAATGCATAAAAGACTTAAATGTAATTTGTAAAACTATAACCATCTTTGAAGAAAAGATAGGCAGTAAGCTCTCCAACATCTCTCACAGCAGATGTTGGAGAGCTTATCTACACGGGTAACTAAAATAAAGGACAGGATGAACAAATGGGACCATATCAAACTAAAAAGCCTTTGCACAGCTAAAGACAATAAGAACAGAATAAAAAGACAAACCACACAATAGAAGAACATATTCGGCAATATGTCTGATAAGGGGTTAATTACCAAAATTTATAAGGAACTTGTAAAACTCAACTCTAGGAAGATAAACAATCCAATTAAAAAATAGACAAAAGAAATGAATAGATATTTCTCCAAAGAGGACATACAGATGAGCAATAGGAAGATGAAAAAATGCTCAACATCACTAATCATTAGAGAAATGCAAATTAAAACCACAATGAGATATCACCTCACACCAGTCAGAATGGCACTCATCAGCAAAACAACACAGAATAAGTGCTGGCGAGGATGTGGAGAAAAGGGAACCCTTCTGCACTGCTGGTGGGAATGCAGACTGGTGCAGCCACTGTGGAAAACAGTATGGACATTCCTCAAAAAATAAAAAAATGGAACTGCCTTTTGACCCAGCCATTCCACTTTTAGGAATATATTCTAAGAACACCAAAATCTCTTGATTCAAAAGAAGAAATGCACCCCCATGTTCATAGCAGTATTGTTTACAATAGCTAAGATCTGGAAACAGCCCAAGTGTCCGTCAGTGGACGAGTGGACTAAAAAGCAGTGGTATTCCATATACACAATGGAATACTATGGGGCCATGAAAAAGAAGGAAATCTTGCCTTTTGCAACAACATGGATGGACCTGGAAACTATTATGTTAAATGAAATAAGCCAGGCAGAGAAAGAAAAATATCATATGACCTCACTCATTTGAGGAATCCAATGAACAATGTGAACTGAGGAACAAAATAGAGGCAAAGGTAGGATCAGAGGGACCAGAGGGAAAGGGGATGAGAGGATGGGATCAGAGAAGGGAAAGAGTTTGGTGAAATTATATTCATATAACACAGCGTTATAGAGAGCAGAAAAGCAAATCCTGGAGGGAAGTGGGGAGGGTTTTGAGGAGGAGGGCAAGGGGGATGTTGAGGGTAATACGGGGGTGGGCTGATGTATTTGGTGGGACACTTGAATCTATGTAAACACAATAAATTTAAATCAATACAAAAAAGAAAGAAAAATTTAGGGGAGTAATTCAAACAATAGGTTTTTTGGCAACCCACTCATCCATCTGTTCCCTTACTAGAGCCTTGTCTCAGTCCAGGGCTTGTACTACAATTTAGGATGCCAAGATGAATATAACAGAGTAACTGACCTTGAAGAGTTCACACTCTAATGTCCCAAACTGTCATGCAGTATAAACAGATCCTTACAAAACAGAGAGGTAAGTGCTATTGATAGAAATCAGTACAGTTGTGGGAGCACAGAGGAGGTAAAATCTAACTCTCTTTAGGATTAGATAAACTTTTCAATATGGGCTTGCATTTCAATTTTCTAAAATCAGCAACTATTTCTCCAAATCTGAACCAAATCACTCCTTGAAAATGACTTAGTAACTAACGGTTACCTTCAGAGAAAGCTGTCTGGCATTTCTTTTTTGGCCCAAATCACTATTTCACTTATAAGTAATTGCATTTATTTAATCTTTCCAACCAACCCATAAGATACATTTATAATTCCTATTTTGCAGATGAGAAATTTGCAGCTTATAGAAAATAAGGAACTTGTGCAAGATAGCACGCACCCAATTTGAGACTAAAATTGAAATTCAGCCCAAGCCTGTCTGATTCCAAAGCTCATGTTGTTAACCATAGCACTGTGACGCCATGTTTCTGTAGCTTTCATGGTTGGTCTCTACTGATCCTCTTACTAAGAGTGGGCCCTCAGTTCCCAGAGTCCTTCTCTTCATGGAAGAGAATCACGGGTTTCATAAAATTCAAAGATATTTTGCAAAACTACTTGAGGCCTGAGAAACACCTCGCCTTGCATGCAGAAAGCAGAGGAGACACTCAGTTCCATGCCCAGTACTAGGCAGAAGAACTAGTGAGTATGTTCCCATTCCAACAGAGAACTCCAAGAAGATCGCAAATCCAGAGAATGATCTTGCAACAGAGGACCAGCAGGAGGATGTGAGGTGGGATGCAGAGCCTGCACTCTGACCCTTTTCCATCTTTGAATTTGGGTTGCTTCAAAGTGACTTCGGCTCCCCTCGGCTGCCAGGCTCTGGAGTAAGATGAGATATTACGATCAATGTCAATGGATTACCCTGTCAGACACGCTGGAAAATTCCTTTGCTTTTCGACAGTGTAATTGTTGGAGTCACTGACTTCCTCATAATGTCATTTATATCACCAAGGACTACTAGAACCTTGGTGATGCCTTCCCCCTCTCACTCTCCCTTTCATTACGAGCACAGACGTAACTATCTCTGTTCTTTAGGATGAACATACTTAGTGTGCTCTTGCCATATTACAGTGGTGTGACAGCATGCCAGGCCTGTGCAGAACCCACGTTGACACACAACTAACCCAGAACACACACAATTATAGAAAGAAATCAGATGGAATCTTCATACTAAACTACCCAGAGTTGTTGTGGTAGACTATTTACAAATATGACTCCAAGAACCCTTCCCATCTTACATGACCCTTTGCAAAGTGACTTTGCCCCTCTTTGCACCAAGAATTGGAGTCTATGCCCTGCCCTTGAATCGGGGCTGGCCCTGTGACTCGCTTTGATCAGTGGAATGTAATAGAAGTGCTGTGTCACTTTTGAAGTTCAGGCATTAACAGAAATTGCATCTTCTGGATTTTGTTCTCTTGGAACCCTGAGACAAGCACGCTATGAAAGGCCCCACTAGCCTGTTAAAAAACAAGAGTTCCATGGAGAAGAACTGCAGTCCTTCACCTGACAGCCAGCACCTACAGTCAAACCTTCCAGATCCAAGAGATCCACTGACTGACTTCCAAACTTCTGTATCAGTTACTATTACTGCTTAACGAACGGCCCTGAAAACACAGGGACTTAAAATAAAATGGATGCATTTTCTTATTATAAGTCTATGGGTAGTTTGCTGCTGGGCTCACCTAAGCTCACTCATGCGACTGCTCTCAGTTGGCTCAGATAGGTGCAATGGGCCCCGATCTCCATGCTTTTCAATCCTACTTCCTGATAGGAGGAATAGAGAGACCACATTAAATAGAGGTCTGAGCTCTGCAAATCATGTAGCATCAGGGGCACTGTTATAACCATTGCCCAAAGTGGGCAAGTATGAAAAAAAGTTCTGGGATGTTACAAAAATTAACAGAAACCCAAGGTATCTTGTATATCCTAGTGAATGCACTCAGCCTAAAATTTTAGAGCTGGGATGGATGTTAAACATTACCCACTTCAATATCTTCCTTGTTGGAAAAGAAATGGGGTAGGAAAGTTAACTGATTTGTTCAAAGTCACACAGTTAGGGACACAATTGGAATGGAAACTCAGCTGTCTGGTTTCACAAACTAAAGTTCTTTCTATTACCTGTGAGATTTCAAAATGTTGCAACACCACAACATGTTCCGATGCTAAACCTATGTCAGACAGCAACGACTGACTACATAATTCACCTTCGAAGCACAGAGACTCGGAATCCCTGTCAGTCCTGACCTCTGAGCAGTCATCACCAATCATACTGGGCATGGAACACAGGACAGATGTGTCATTGCTGTGGCCTCCCATACTGCCTCATGAACCACAAAAACAATCACAAAAGCCTGGTCGAGTCAAGAACAAAGTGAGGTTCTATAAAAGTGGGAATCTGCCAACGGCATCAAATGTTCATTATGCTGCTACATTTTTATTCAAAATAATTTGATAAGTTCAAAATTTGCTCATCAAGGATAATAACTGATGATTAAAAAATAAATTTCTGAGCATTTTCATGACAAGTACAAAATATTTAAATACAGAGTCGTGACAGGGAAATGGAAATGTACTCATTTAGATGATTAATTCAAGAAGACAGCAGAATATTATTCTCAGACTTGCTCCCATTTATTTTCTATATCTGATCTATTCTAGAGATTCAGAATATACAAGTCACTAAAATAATCAAACCATCAAAATATCATTGATTCTGATGAGGCTGATCAGCATGTGTATAAATGAATATGCAGTAAGTCTGTATCAAATGATATGACAAAGAATTGGTCATTATTCTAAAGTAGTGTTAAGGAAGAGTCTCTATTGGTCTCTACTGCAGACCAGTATAGAGTTCAAGGAAAAGCAAGGAGCCTTCCCGTTTGCACTACAGACTTCCACAGACCCTTGTAATGAATTATTTTCTCTAAGAAATAATCCTAGACCTTGCGAATGCTTAATACAATGTGTCCGTAAAGTAATGGTGCACTTTTGACCGGTAAAAAGTGAAAAGTGCCCCATGACTTTACGGACAAACTGTATAATTCTTAATGTCAATTCAAAAACACCAAGATGGACTGTGAGGTATTTTTCAAAGAGAAAATTTCATTTATATGATGCCGAAAGCACAATTGCAGAGCTTTGTGTCAAAGTAGGTGGCATCTCTACTATTCACAGTGTAGGTTCCTCTGTGAAGTTTCTTATCAGATAGGTAGAAATATTACCCCCAAAATTAAGAAATACATTTCTGAAGAAGCATCTTGCCAGTTTGGATCACACCTTTCCTCAATGGATATTAACATACCCATTTCAGTAATTCAACAAAGGTCACGAGACATGCAGAAACCATAAGCATAAATGACATGAATACAATTTTAAGCAAATTTGATTTTCCAAATGTGAACAATCCCAGGACAGTGTGATTAATGTAATAATAGTATTCTGCTAATACCTGGATCTCAAAGCAAGCATCGCATGACATAAATAAGAATACTCATGTTTTGTCCTGGAGAAAGTTTTGGGCCAAAGACACAGTGGGTACTCGCTATCTGGGGGCAGAGAAGCCAGGAACTCTTCTCTGAGCAGATGTGCCCTGAGCAATCCCCCAAACTCTGGCAATGCAGTAATGTGCTGGCTGCTCAGAGGAGAGAATCACATTCACAGCGAGAAGTGAACTGGCAGTTTGCATAAAAGTAGAAAGAAAGGAGCCTGCAGCCTGGAGGCTGATTCTTTGATTTAAATTTCACACATTATTCTGTGAATTTTTCAAGGTAAATGAGTCCTGGGTTCATTATCCTAAAAGAATCAGAATTTGCAAAAGTTATGCTTATATAAAACTAAATAAGGGAGAATAATACATACTATCAGAAGGGGAAGGAAAGAATATATAACATTTGTTTGCTGCCCAATATGCCCTTTGGTAGATAATTTCACCTCACATTTCCACATTCAGAAATTGAGATAATAAATTTTTAAACTTCATAAGCAAGATCACAGAGTTATAAAGTGAAAATCCTGGCTTGGGCTAGGTCAGTGGTTGGCAAACCGTGGCTCGTGAGCCACATGCGGCTCTTTGGCCCCTTGAGTGTGGCTCTTCTACAAAATACCACGTGTGGGTGCAAAGGTCAGCTTAGGAGTACCTTAATTAAATTAATAACAATGTCCCCACCTATATAGTTTAAGTTTAAAAAATTTTCCTCTCAAAAGAAATTTCAATCGTTGTACTGTTGATAATTTGGCTCTGTTGACTAATGAGTTTGCCAACCACTGGGCTAGGTGGTAAAATCACGCACGTTGTTCCAGTGCCTCCATGCTCACAAAAGCCCCCTATACCTACTGCAGTGATGCACCAGAACACTGGGCTCATGATATGTTATTAGACACTATTCAGAAAAGAAAAAAAATCTTGTGGTCAAAAAAAGATAAGAAACACTGAACAAAATTAAATTAGGTTTGTTTACGGCACTACTCATAAGTGTACCTAATATGCCAGTACTCATTCTGACTTCCCAAGAAGAAGAGATACTAGGCAGCATTTCTTAAATTTGCTTAAAAACAAAAGTATTATTATTATTTTATCATTCTTTGTAAAACAGCGCATAGGACAAATATTCCAGAGAAGGTTCGCAGGGAATCTTGGGCATCATAACATAGAGATATCAGAAGAAGCTTTCTTCATTTTTTTTTTTTTTTTTTTTTGTATTTTTCCAAAGTTAGAAGCAGGGAGGCAGTCAGACAGACTCCTGCATGCACCTGACTGGGATCCACCCGGCATGCCCACCAGGGGACGATGCTCTGCCCATCTTGGTTGTCACTCCGTTGAGGCCAGAGCCATTCTAGCGCCTGAGGCAGAGGCCATGGAGCCCTCCTCAGCACCCGGGCCAATTTTGCTCCAGTGGATACTTGGCTGCGGGAGGAGAAGAAAGAGATAGAGAGGAAGGAGAGGGGGAAAAGTGGAGATGGGCGCTTCTCCTGTGTGCCCTGACTGGGAAATGAACCCGGGACTTCCACATGTTGGGCTGATGCTCTACCACTGAGCCAACCAGTCAGGGCAAATATTTCCCCTTTTTAAAGAAAAGGTAAACATCCTATTATGCATATAAGCAAAGCAGGAGGATATTCTGGTAAGTGAACTATACTGAGAAATTGAGCATTAAAATATATCCAATGAGACATGGTAGTCATCTATGCTATTTGCCACCTACTTGAAGTTCTCACCATGTTCAGTCACATGACAAGATTATATGTCCCAGATCTGAGTGATTGCGTGAAGCTGAAGGAGTTCCGGCCAAGGATGAGAGTGAAAGTGACATGTGTCACTTATGGACTAGAACACTTAACTGTCAGCATGAGACCCGATGGCCCTCTTTACTTTTCCAAGGCAACGAGCCACTTTGGTTGTGCTGTGGGTACCAGAGCATCACCACAGGCCAGCAGGGGCTCTCTTGCCATCTGTTCTTACAGTAACAAGAGCACATTTGTTAAATAGGTCTCATCTCTTTTTCTAACTCCAACTAATTATAAGTAGCTGCTTAGAGCAGTATGTGTAGGTTGGGAGGCTTGGACAGAGATCAGGAGGGAAGAACAAAGGTGTTTATTAGTCTGCATGGCCATGAGGTTGGGAAGAATATCAGCATGCCTACTAAGTATCTGCCATTCTTTAACTAAAAGGCAATAAAATATTTTTCTAAGACTCCATCTCATTCCTTTCTTAATGACGAGGAAGTCATGTCTGGGTCTTGAAATGTCTCTAAGTAATCATTATAAAAATCTAGTAGTATTAGTATTGCCCTGGAGAGATACAGAACTATGTGTAATTTACATAATTCTAGTTAGAAGAGTATTAAAAAAGAAAGTTACTGTCACTCACAAAGTGCAAGCGTGGGAGTAGGGACACACCAAGATGACAACGCTGTGGCAGTGATCTCAGGGCTAAGGGTTGGAGGAGCATTGCAGTAGAAAAGGAAGAAAGTGCACTCGGCTGCTGGAAGAGGCTTTTGAGGATCATCCCCAAAGAGGGATTTTAAAATAAAAAACTACATAGAGACTCTGCTATGAGAATCACTTCACGAATTCTGTGAAAAGCTGCTTAGTCTAGAGTAGATCAGAAAGTAAGGCTAAAGATCTGCAATTTATTGGCAATCTGCTGGAAAACCACATATAAGAGCATCAATTTTCACCCTGTGCACACTTACAGTTGACCAGCATGTGAGCAAAAAGAGAGCACCCTGTCTGTTTTCACAGGGCGGCCAGGCTAAAACCCAAGTCACACGTGGCCAGAGTCCTCCCAGTACCACCAGGTCTCGGTAAGTATGGACTCCAGCAGTAGGTTTGTTTATGCCTCTCAAGAGCCATTGAAAATTCCAGTTTCCATCCGATCTTCAGTACAGCTGAACAAGCCAATGAAGGAACCTACACTTTACAGTTACCGAGGTAAGGCAAACACATATGCAATAGAGAGACTCTTTAAAGGGAAAAAATAAATAGAGGAAACAGGAGGTAGAAAGGAAGGAGAATGACATAAAAAGAGAATACTTAGCAGGAAAAACATTCTTTGAAAATAGAAAATATTTCCTAGTAGAAGGAGTCAACTGGCATTCCTGGTGCCCTACACAGTGTTTTTGTATGTGTGTTTGTTTCTGTGTGTGTGTGTCTCTGTGTCTAAGTGAGAGGAGAGGAGATAGTGAGACAGACTCCAGCATCTTCCCTGACTGGTTCTACCAGGCAACCCTTGTCTGGGGCCAATGCCCGAATCAATGGAGCTCTTCTTCAGTGCCTGGGGCCAATGCTCAAACCAATCAAGCCACTGGCTGCAAGAGGAGAAGAAGAAGAGAAAGGGGAGAACAATGGGGAGAGTAGCAGATGGTTGCTTCTCCTGTGTGCCTTGACTGAGAATTGAACCCAGGACATCCACACGCTGAACCAATGCTCTATCCACTAAGCCAACTGGACAGGCCCCATACACAGTTTTAAGCATAGTAGGTTTTCAAAGAGCATTTGGCAAAAAAGCAAATAGCACCTATGCTATTTATTTCTTGATCTGAGAAATGATTCTTTTTTGTACATAATTCTTCAAATGTTTCTGAAATTGTAGTTTCTGAGAAACCACTGACCCAGGCTATACTGAACTTACTTATATAAAAATAATTGAGGGTTACAACTAAAAAACAAGTAAACAAAACCCCACCTGAGTTCATAATCTAAAAGAGACCCAGCTAAAGGCATAGAAAATATATATAATTCTGTCCCTTCACACATCAAAGGCAGAGTTTACATTTCAAATGAAAAACCTGCAGACCACTAAATTATTGGAGTTGAAAATATCTGAGAATAGTATTGTTCTATGCTCTTTTTTTAAAGAGCTTTTATTTTATTTTTAATTTTTATTTTTTCTCATTTCATTGAATTATTGGGGTGACACTTGTTAACAAAATTAAAGGGTTTCAGGCGCCCGATTCTACAACATACCATCTGTACACCATACTGTGTTTTTACCACCCCACGTTATATCTCTATCCATCTCATTTACCACCACAGACCCTCCTCTTCCTCCCCGCCCCCCGCAATCGCCACACTATTGTCTGTGTCCATAAGCTTTTTCTTTTTTGCTCACTCCCTTCACTCCCACGCCTATCCCCCTCAACAGCTGTCAGCCTGCTCACTCTGAGTCCATCTCTATTTTGCTCGTTAGTACATTTTGTTCACTAGATTCTACATGTGAGTGAAATCATATGGCACTTGTCTTTCTCTGACTGGTATGCTCTTTTAATAACAATGATAAATCTCTTCCATGCCAAAGACAAATGTTGATAGAAAAAATATTTCAAAAAACAGAAAGAGAGCCCTAATAATTCTAATTTGGCATTCTCACAAAATCTGAATTAATTTACCCCCACCTCCAAAATTCACTCCTTCATGAGCTAGCAATCTAAAAAAAGATATAACGTGAGACTATGTCACAGTAAAAGGTGTTCAAGTGATAAATAAATGAACTTCTCAATGAATTACTGAAGGAAGATCATAAAGCCAAATTTGGAGTAGGGGTAAAGGCAAAACACGTTTTAGGACTTGTATGTTTTTCATTTATTTGTTAAGTATGGGTTAATTAAGAGCCACCTACCTGGTAGGTATAGTACACACCAGCCAGGTGCATCCCCTCCCTTCCAAAAATGGACATTCTAGAGGGTGAACAGACAAAAGGCTCAAAATGTCCCTCCTGTGAAAGGGATGAGGTTGAGATGAGAAAGCAAGATGCAATAGTACAAGGGAAAGAACATTCCAAGGCAATCCTGCTATATTGGAACCTAGCATGGCCTGTTTACCTGGAGTATCAGGGAAGAGCACAGGCTCCCCACAGCTTGGTTGTCATTGTGGATTTTTTCTGTGTGCACGGGAAAGCCTCCGAGGCCTTTAGGGCAGTGGGGAGTTGATGTACATGACAGAACATGAGTTCTCTTTTTGAAAAGTCACTCTAAATTCTGTGTGGGAGAAAAAAATTTCAAAGCAAGTTTGAAAGCTGAAGACCATTGGGGATGTCTTTTCCGGAGACTGAGAGATTCAAAACAGCCCTGGCCTATGGTGGTGGCGGTAGAGTTGTGGAGAATTCCAGAAGCATTTCTGAGGCAGGAGCAACAGGACTTACTGATGTGTGGGGGACAAGGAAGAGAAGGTGATCAAAGAGACCTTCAAGGCTGTGTCTTGAGCAGGTGGGCAGAGAGGGATGTAATTTAGGAGATGAGGGAGGGGGCCGTTGTCATGTGGCTCACCATTTAGTGACCTTTCCTTCTTGAATTTACAGATTTCTTAGAAGCAACTAAATCAGATTTCACTAACCTGGTGTAGGGAGGGACTCAAATTGGATCTTCTAAAATTGTTTGCAATACAAGATGTGTGTGTGTACTGTTCTCTTGTGGTCTTCAATATGCAAAAAGTTCTCTCCTGATCCCAATTAAAATAAGAATCACTGATTTAAATTAGCAGAATTATATAAAATTAGTTTCCAAGAGAGTGATTAAATAACAGGCTCATACTTTTATTCTTAGAGCGGAGAATCTAATAAACCCTCTTGTGAAGAGTGAAAAAATTTACTCGGTGTCTGAGTAACGTGTTCATGAAGATGAACCCTCCATGAAAGACAAACTATGGCTTTTTCTTTTTAATGGCATAATACTAAAGTCATTTTAATCTCATTCAACAGTGAACAATTTAAGATGTGTCTCTTCCAACAAAAGACAGCTGGGCACATAAAGATGATTGTGTGATCCATTGAAAATTAAAGAATAAGCTAAATCATTCCCAACAATAAAAATGCAGAAACTCCTACCAGAAAAAAAAAAAAAAAAAGTGAAAACTCTAAGTAGCAAATGATTTCCAAATGTTTCCAAAACAGGAAGCAAAAGACAGTCATGTCACTCTGATTAGCTTCCAGAATAGAATAAGTTTATCAATCAGCCTTTAGAAACAAAGAAGCAATTCATTTTTAAAAATAAAAAAAAAACCTCACAGAACCCCCCAGAAACTTCAGCAATGAACTACATCACCAGAGGGCTAAGAAAGCAGGCTTCTTCAGGACAGTGATTTGTGTGCAAATATAGCTCAGCATTCATCACTAAACCTCCAAAGCCTGTAAAATAAAAGAAGTTTTGTTCTTTCCATCTGTTTAAACTGTGATCCTAGTAAAGTGACTTCCAATAACAGAAGAGGCTCTGACATCTTTAAAACAATAATAATTTAAAAAATACACTCACAAATATAGGGTTTCAAACCAGGAACTCCTTCTAAGCCACTCTTCCTTATCCTAGTGTCTTGCTTAACACTGGGTTAATATTTATACCAACTTCACTGGGCTCTGTAAAGGTTTTTTTTTGTGTGTTTAATAATAGCATGCTTCATATCATAAAGTAAAAGCTGAACAAATGGTAGCTTTTAAAAAAAAATCAATAGAAGTGAATTCCTTAAAAGCTCCCTCTGGCCTGACCAAGCAGTGGCGCTGTAGATAGAGCATCGCACTGGGATGTGGAGGACCCAGGTTCGAGACTCCGAGGTCGCTAGCTTGAGCGCAGGCCCATCTGGCTTGAGCAAAAAGCTCACCAGCTTGGACCCAAGGTCTTTGGTTCAAGCAAGGGGTTACTCAGTTTGCTGAAGGCCCGTGGTCAAGGCACGTGTGAGAAAGCAATCAATGAACAATTAAGGTGTCACAACAAAAAACTGATGATTGATGCTTCTCATCTCTCTCCATTCCTGTCTGTCTGTCCCTACCTATCCCTCTCTCTGACTCTCTCTGTCGCTGTAAAAAAAAAAAAAAAAAAAGTTTCCACTGTCCATCCAGCATAACAGTCTTGGCAACCATAATGTGGAGAGGTGATTTTAATAACTCCAGTGTTATCACTTATTACCTAGAATTCACTCATTCCACATTTAAATTTCACCGCTGTTTTCCACATTCCACTCACCTACCCACCTACATCCCCTTATAGGATCTCTGTCTGTGTTTTCCTTCCCCATCAAAGTCCATTATCACTAAAGGCAAGGTCTAACTATACTTTATCTTATGATTTCTTCTTCCTCTCTGGTTGTAACTGGATAAAAATTTAAAAACATAGTGGTAACAATAAAATAATCACAACAAGAAACGCTGAGAAAATATTTATACTATTAAAGTGTATTTAAGACTTGCGACTTTTCCGGTTCTCCCCTTTTTAATTTTGTTTAGACAGCACAGCACATGACAGTTTCCTAATGCTTAAACTATGAGACCCCAAAACTTAAAAGGGTCTATAAAAATACCAACTTTAACACAAGTTTTCTACATATTTAAATTTCTTTTTATTCAATTATTATTTTATATTGATTCTTTGAGAGAGATTTTTCTTTTTTTTGCTCCACCTATTCATGTTGTCATCTGTCGACCCCTGACTGTGCCCTGATTGGGGATCAAACCAGCAAGCTCAGCATGTTCAGACAATGCTCCAACCACTTGAGCTGCCCACTCAAGGTCCCTTTTTGAATTTTGTTTAGTATGTAATAGAAAATATATACATATTAAAATATTTTTATTGAATTTATTTGTGTTATCTTAGTTAATAAAATCAGAGAGAAATGATTTGTTGTTCTACTTATTCATACAACTTTGGTATATCAAGAAAAAAAAATTTAAGCATGCCTAAGCGAATATTGTGGAAACAGATGTTATAGCAATTTCATAACAGTTTTATATTTATATATTATCATTCTGCTTGCAGGATCTTAAAACTCACCAGATATTTATATGCTCAGATATTAAAAACATATTTTTGCTACCCACTAGTCTCTGGCATAGAGAACCAGATATTGGTTTCAATATCTCTCATTCCCAACATCACCATCATCACCATTGTCTTCCCCATCATTAATTTAAACAAAGTAGATGTTGCTTGAACCACCATATTTGTTGTTAAAATATCTCAAATTTTTTACTGATAACTAAATGCTCCTCTAGTAGACTGCAACCTCAAATACTATGCCACAGAGTAAAGTGGTTCGACCATCATTAATGTTTCTATGTGGAACCACACACCACTCTTCCTGAAAAGATAGTCTTGTTCAGAGTCTCATCTGTTTCATCATAAACTATGAAAAAGAAAACAAAAACAAGAATAATTAAAACTGAAAGAAATTAATACTATGAATTTTAAATGTTACTGATATCTCTCTATACAAAATAATTTACCTAATATAGGTCATTGCCTACAGAGCAGTGCTAGACAACAGAACTTTTGCAATGATGGAAATGTTCTATATTCTACACTACCTAATATAGTAGCTACTAGCCCCATGAGGCTACTAAGTACTTAAAATAAAGTTAGTGGGACTGAAGAACTAAATTTTAATTGTATATAATTTATTTTAATTTTAAAATTAACAATTTAATTTAAACTTTGAATTTTAATTAAATGGCTACCTGTAACTAGTAGCCTTCTATAGTTAGTAGATACTGCATTGATTTGTACATCAATAGAAGCCTTGAGTGTATGACAACAGGAATGGATGGAACTGAGGCGAACTGGAAACCACATGTCCCAAGGTGGGATGACACTACTCCGATGTTTATTCTAAGGGAAACTCAAAATTTGAAGGCTATATGCAATTCTCTTCTATTAACTTCTAGCAGCTATATGCATTTCTCACCTCACATGATTGCAATATGCACAAGTTTCACTGTCCACAGTTTAGTTAAATAACATTAGTTCTTCAACAATGGAGTTGAAGTTTCAGTCACTGTGGCTTATTACCTCAGAGTCTATGCATAAAGTACTAATCCACTACAAGGTCTCCAGTTCATATATCACTATGTCTTATAACATATGTAGACAGTCATCAGTGATCAACCGTGTCTCTTCTTTCAAGTGGGTCAGTGATTGGTCACTGTTCCTGACACTCAGTCACATACAGGATGCAAAGAATGTAACTGTGTTGCCTCCTGGTTTTCCACTGATTAAGCCAGTGACATTTTATAAAATCAGGCAAATAGAAGATGAAACTGGCCAAGAAATATGAAAGTGCAACAAAGAAACAAAGAGTGGTGATGCTGGACTTGAAATGTGAATCAAATGTAAATGAAGTTATAGAAGAAACAGCTGCTCAGGTGACTCTAGACATGCAGACAGAGGAACTTAGTGAACACAAACTTATTGACATGGATGCAGGAAGTGGTTATGATGAAAAGGAGGAAGACGTACCAGAGGAAGCGACACCAGCAAAAAACCCCTCACATTTTCAAAATCTTCATATTTCACTACATTGAACACCCAAAGGTTAAACATTGAAAACACATCTAAATTCAGAAACGAGCATGACAATCTGCCAAAGAATAGAAAAGATAAACTCACTGTATTTAAAACCATGCAAGCACAATAAAAACAGACAAATGTTGTTCAAAGTATTCTTGATGAATGTTTTCCAAAGAAAAAAAAGCACTTTAACTTTCAATGTCTCTAATGTTTTAAGTTACAGGGTACTGAATCAGTGTAATCTTAATGTTTTCATTTCCTAATATACCTTTAAACAATAAGAGTTTTAAGAAAAAATATTAAATGCCTCAGAACTATAATAATTTCTCCCATTGATTATTAAAATTGTTTTTCATGGTTTCAGGTACATGGTCATTTTCCAGTCCCATTCTGCTGTTTACCACTATCACTGTCTGTACTCAAATTCATAAAAAATATGGGATCAGACAAATAGACAGTATGGCTAATGGGCTACAAATTAAAAAACCTGTGCCATGAACTTGTATCATGCTCAATGTGCATCCCAACAACAGCAGGAGAGTGTGTTGAAGAAATCAAGGTGTGTAAATGACGTTAAAATGGTTTTTTTATCCAATACCTTATCCAGGGAGGTATGTGCTTCTGAATTCTCCCAACAGACTGTGTGGCAAAAATAAAGATTTTTGGGGGGGAGGGGCCCAAATAGCTTAGTTGACAGCTGTATGTTACAAAACCTCCTGACATTGAATTCATCATTAAATCTGACTGTTTAGCATTAAGTCCTCTCTACCTAAGGTTCCCTTGTACATAACAATATGAAGGGAGAGCGATTACGCAATGGGTAATCAACACCATGCATGTCTTCCACATCATGTGTATGATGAACAACAAGCAAAATTCCTGGCAAAATCCTTGTTTTGAGGCAACAAAGGAGATGTAAACGTAGCCATATCATTCCCCTCTCGATGTTCTACCAAGGACAGTTTCTAGAGGGATCACCTGACACCAGTCTGTCCCAGAGGGAAGGGTGTGGGGGAGGACGAAGAGGGTATAGAAGGTCAAATAGGGGGTCAAACATATGGTGATGGAAGGAGACTAGACTTTGTGTGCTGAGCACATGGGGGTGGAGTAGACAGATGTTACACTAAAGTTGTGTATTTGAAACATATCATGCGATTAACCAATGCTAGCTCAATAAAATTAATTTAAGAAAGAAAGACAGAAAGAAAGAGAGAAAGAAAAAACATACCATATCACTCATCCTTCAGTTCAAGGCCTGCTCTTGAGGCCCTGGCTAGGTTTCAGTTCAAATGTCTGCTCCGTCTAAGCCCTCTTCTTCCACAACTACCCATATGTATCCTTCAGAACCTCTTCAAATTCTGAACTACAGTCATCATTTATGTATACTTGTTTCCTAAATAACATCTAAGTTGAAATAAAAATATAAGTAAGAAATGTATAGTTTTCAGCTGTATTCTAGTGCCCAGGATAGTTACTGAACATAAAGAACTTTCTAAACTCTGAAAAAATGGATAGGTGCGTGGTTCAAATAAATATTTATTTGTGTGAATGACTAGTTTGAATGAATGGCTATTGAAATGGATGACTGGTTAATTAATAAATTAGACTGAACTATTATCTTATTTTAATAAGTAGAAGAGAAAAAGATTAACTTTTTCTCTTAGTTAATGTTTCACGGCCATTAACAGAAAATTATCTGGGTTGTCTTTCTTGTTCTAGGTTTTGCCCTTAGACCAATTTAAATAAGAGAATTCTTTCAGTGGGTGAGCTTTCCTGGCCCAGCCCACCATTTGTTCAACTACAAGTTGGAGGAATCTCACTTCTCAGCAGCACGTGTGCCAATAGCTTGGGGATTTTTGTTGAGGAAAATGTTCATGATGAGTGAACAGAGAACTATGTTGTTTCCACAAAACACATTTCATCTCTGACAGTGAATGCAAGTCTGCTATTGAATTGAGGAAGGCGATTTCTCACTATGATCTTTGTTGGCAAGGCTACTTGCAGAGTTTCCTGTCAACACAGGAGCCACCAGGGACAGCCTATTGCACATTCACAGACGGAATAAGTACAGATGAGAAAGATCAGAGAAAATGGAAATAAGAAAACAAGGACCAACCTTTAAGTCACAGCATTGAAAAGGTTGTTGTGTAGCAGGAGAAAGAGGTAGGCTACCCAGCTAGTAAATGATAGAACAGAAACCAGCTAGCAAATAGCAGAACAGAATTTGAATGTGACATGCAGACTGAGGAGTAACCTAGACCTGCATTCATATTCCCTTTCTACCACATTTTAGGTATTTGACTTGGGGAAAATAAATTATTTGAGTCTTAGGAACTTCATCTGCTGAATGGGTATTAGTTATTCTGTTTGAAGTGCTTTCAGGGTAACCAAATAGCTACACTGATGGAGTTATTTAAAATACTCCAACACTAAAAGTGAAAGAAAAAACAAAAAAACAAAACAGATTTACATAAAACTACCATTTCAATCCATAATGATATAACCTATCCATTTAAATTATTAATAGATGACTTATAATAGGTGACTTAGCTGATGGGTTCTTAACCTGAGTGAGCTGAGGAGGGGAGTCCCATGAACAACTAGGGGAAGACACCTGGAGAGAAGAGACAGGATGCAGAAAGAGAGATGTGGGAAAACAGCTGCGATTTGTGTTCACTAACTTCTCAATGAAACTTCACATCTCCTTAAGTCAGAAATGTATGGAGCAACAGATTTAACAGTAGTAACATGAGCACCTATGATTTTGTCATAGTATAAATCATAGATATTTTAAAAATATGTAAAGTGATAATTTTATAGTTGTTGCAAATGTCTTGAAATATAATTTATTTTACAATCTCTCATCAAATCTGAGTATTAAAAAATTATAGTAGTGATCCTGGCTGGTTTGCTCAGCTGGTTGGAGTGTCATCCTAAGATGCTGAGGTTGCAGGTTCAACCCCCAGTCAGGGCATATACGGGAAGTGACCAATGAATGCACAACTAAATGAAACAACAAATAAATGTTTCCCTTCTCTCTCTCTTTCTCTCTCACTCTCCCTTCCTCTTTCTGCCTCTCTTAAATCAATTAATAAAAAATTATAGTAGTCATTATATATCAGTTCTTTTTATTTAATATATAATAAAGTAGTGCATGTTTTTCTATATTACAGATTTGTTCATTAATACTATAACAATTGTTATTCAGAAACATCAATTTCCTTTGTATTTGTGTATACTTAATCTATCTCATTTAAAAGCATTTTTGGAACAAGAGATCTACAGCCTTCTTCATCTGCCAAAAGGACACACCTATAAGAAAAGGATTAGATCCCTTGCTTTAGACAAAAAGTTCATGAGATCCTTATAATGGGAGAATTAGTGTGTCACTCTCTAAGTCTGCTGATCAATAGTAAATTCCTTTTTAAATGTTCTCTTTTAATATATCTTTATTTAAAAGTCACATGTAGCTAGAATCTACACTACTTGACAACCATTCTTAGGGCTTTTACAAAACACCAAAGCTAGAGAAATAAGACCCTAGCCAGTTGGCTTAGTCATGCTGGCCAGTTGGCCGGGCGTGTGGATTTCCCAGGTTCAATTCCCAGTCAAGGCACACAGGAGGAGAGCCTATCTGCTTCTACACCCCTCTCTCTCTCATGCCTTTCTCTTGCTCTTCCTCTCTCTCTCTCTCTACCCCTTCTATAGCCATGGCTTGATTGGAACAAGATGGCCCCGGGTGCTGAGGATGGTTCCATAGCTTCTCCTCAGGCGCTAAGAAGAGCTCTGTTGCTGAGCAATGGAGCAATGCCCTAGATGGGCAGAGTATCGCTTCCTAGTGGGCTTGCCAGGTGGATCCTGGTCAGGGTGCATGCAGGAGTCTGGCTCTTCCTCCCCACCTCTTACTGAATAATAATAATAATAATAATAATAATAATAATAAAACTCAGAGAAATAAGTTAACACCAAAGAAATGTAAATCGACCAATCCAGATTATAGAATAGTTTATAGAAAACTGACCTAGTTTTTTAAAAATTCAATGTAAAAAAAAAATTTGTAGTAAGAGACCACTAAACTAAATAACCAAATATAATGTGACGATGCTGTTTGGATCCTGATCCAACGAGTTCATAATAAAAAGACATTTTAAAACAATCACATAAACCTGAATATTACATTATATCAATAAATTGCTATTAATTTTGTTAGGTATGATAATGGTATTAGAAAATTTCCAGACTTTTTGGTGTTGTTGTTCTTTTTTATTATGATTAAGTGAAAGGTGGGGAGTCAGAGTGACAGATGACTGCATGTAAAGTCCCCCTAGGGGGCAATGTTCTGCCAGTTTGGGCCCGTTGCTCTGTTGCTCAGCAACCTAGGCATTTTAGCGCCTGAGAAGAGGCCATGGAGCCATCCTTAGCGTCAGGGGCCAACTTGCTTGAATGAGCCATAGCTGCAGGAGAGGAGAGAGAGAGAAAAAAAGAGAGAGAGAGAGGAGGAGGAGGAGGTGTAGAAGCAGATGGTATTTCTTCTGTGTGCCCTGACTGGGATGCAAACTCGAGATTTCCATATGCTGGCCTAATGATATACCACTGAGCCAAATGGCCAGGGCCACTAGAGTTTTTAAAGATGCATATCAATATATGTGTAGTTAAGATAAAACCAGTTCTAAGAACTGCCTTAAATTACTTTAGCAAAAACAGGAATTTTGTATAGATTGAGCAAGTATAACAAATCTAGATAACCATTAAATCTGTTTGAAAGCATAAAATCTTTTATATAATTTTTACTGCTTTTTAGTATTTTGCAATAATTCAAAATAAATTTTAAATGTGATAATGTACTGGATATAATGACTGACACATAGTAAGCACTCAATAAATACTAATTAGCAACTATTAACATCTTCATTTTTTTTATAATCCCTAAAGCCAAAACTGAGGTCAGTTAGTAAAAAGTACAAAAGTTAGCTTTGGACTCAATATACTCTATTTTTGTAATAGTGAGAGTTCTATGAAAATGGAAATACATTGTCTCCTGAGGTGGTGGTCTGAAAAATATTTCTAATAACAAAAACAGCAGTGGCTTGCATTTATGGAGCATGCATAATGTGTCAGACATGGGTCTAAGCACTTTCTACATAGTCCCTCATTTAATCTTCACGACAATGTCACAAGGTAGGTACTCTTTCTATCTATCCCCGCTGGAGCTGGGCCAGAAGAGATTAATCACTGGGTGAGGATGTTGCAGAGGCAGGTCAAGAGGAATGGCTTTGCTAGTTGCCCTTTGCCATTCTTGACAACCCTGAACTCTTCTGATTCAATGAACATGTCACTCAAATGAATTGCATAGGTCAGCCAGCTGGCTGGCTTGCACACAGCCCATGAACAGAAAGCAATTCTCCATTTTACTTATTGAAAGGTCTTTAAACATCACCTTTCCATTTCAAGTAGGAGACTGAAACCCTGCCAGAATTTAATTATATGTAGGCAACAGGATGATATGATCAAGAAAATGCTATATTTCAACCTTCATTTATCCATTTTCAAATTTTCCATAAATTAGAGGAAGAAAACATCTTCCCCAGGCTGCCGTTTGACCAGAAAATGTCTGTGGTATATCTTCATCAACAGGTTTCAGAATATAAATCCAGATTACAAAAACTAAAGTTGATATAAAGGCTGTTGTCATATATTATATCATTTGGAAAGAAATATTGGTGACCTTACCCAGAATGACTGTTATAATAGTAATATAAAATTGAATTCTGAAAGATTACACTTCTGATCAAAGTAGTAAAATGTGACCTTATTCTATTCAACATTTACTATATTAATTCACATGTAAAAAAACTGCATTAAAATGATATTAAAGCCCTGGTTAAAAATGGAAATGTTTAAGAAGTTCAGGAATAAGATTTAACTTTACCAGTCATTCATGGAATTGAGTCTGTTTGATACAAATCAAACTAAAGTTCCTTCACCATTCTCTGGTTCAATTCTACTTTATTATTATTACCATCTAATTCATTCAGAATATATTTTTTTCCTAATGCCTCTTCAAACATTATATAAACCTTAACTCATTTTCATCATGCTCTGGAGAAAAAGATAACACAGAAAAATGAATATACAAACTTGACTCAGAGGATCAAGCCATCTGCTCATGGCAGAGAGATTCTTTTCATGCCAATAAAATTGTGCTTATTGCTGAGTTCACGTTGGCCACTGTGTGAGGCCCTAGGAAGAAGACCAAGGTCCAGGGGTAATGGAACAGATTTGAACAGCAACATGGACTTCATAGATTAGCCACCATGTGGAGAAAAGGCATCATTTTGATTATTACACTAGCAAAATGTTTAAGATTTAGTTTTCAATTACAGTTTACATTCAAAAGTATTCAGTATTAATTTCAGATGTATAGCAGAGTGGTTAGAAAATCATGTACTTTAGAGTGTGGTTACCTCACTGTGTCAAGTACCTACCTGGCCCCATACAAAGTTACCACAGCATTATTGACTATATTCTCCATGCTATAATCTACAGCTCTGTGACTATTCTGTAACTATCAGTTTGTTCTGCTTATTCCTTGCACCTTTTTCACCCAACTCCCTAATCTCCCGCCCTTCTGACAACTTTTAGTCTGTTCTTTTTACCTATGAGTCTGTTTCTACTTCATTTATTTTGTTCTTTAGAATCCACATAAAAGTGAAATCATATGACTTTCTCTGTCTGACTTATTTTATTTAGCATAAAACCCTCTAGGTCCATCCACGCTATTGCCATTAGTAAGATTTCTTTTTTTCTATGACCAAGTAGTATTCTATTGTGTAAATGTACCACAGATATTCTATCTGTTGATGGGTACATGGATCGCTTCTATATCTTGGCTATTATAAATCATGCTACGATGAACATAGGAATGCACATATTCTTTTGAATTAATGTTTCAGATTTCTTTGAACATATTCCCAGAAGTAGAATTTCTGGGTCATAAGGCAATTCCATTTTTAATATTTTAGGAACTTCTACACTGTTTTTCATAATGGTAGCACCAACCTGCATTCCCACCAACATGCGGGTTTCCTTTTCTCCACATCCTAGCTAGAAAAATGTTATTTTTGTTTGTTTGTTTGTTTTTAAGAAAGGTCATTTTTTTTTGGAGGGGTGGCAGGAAGATCTAACATTATTTTTAATCATGGGATTCTCTCTGTTTTTCTTTCAATAAGTGCAGTGAGTAAAAAAAAAAATACTTAGTTTTGCAAAGAGACTGCCTCTCTTCCATCCCCAGGTTTCATGGAAATGCCCCTGGCCATCACTGATGTGGCTACAGTGCCCACCCATGCTCCATCCCTGTCCGTGGACCATATCTCTACACACCATTTTTTCTTCCTTAAATATGTCATATGAACTTTGGAATGGAGCATGGAATAACATAATTAATTAAGAGGGAGGCCAACACATACCACAAAAGGTTTCTTTTCTCTTCAGCATCAGCCCAAAGTTCTAGGCTCACCATTCCAGGTCTCAACTCTTTTTAATCTTGTTTTACACTGTTCTCATTAATGCTTTCAGGTTTCACCCTAAATTAAATTTTTATTATGCATTTTCTCAAACCTTAGTTAATATTATTTTCTCTTCTTAACATCTTTCCCCTTTATATTATTAGATTAGGCTAAATGTTGCTATAATAACAAATTGCCCCAAAATATCAGTGGCTTATATAAACAAAGGTTTACTTATTTCTTGTTACTGGTCCATTCTGGGTCTGCCTTTGTTACTAGGCAGTGAGGCTGATGAGCAACTGGCAGCTCCAACATTGCTAGGAACCATGGCATGGAGAAAGGAAACACTGTAGGTAGGGTCTTGCACCGGAAGAAAGATGAAGACCTAGTCAAAAAGTGACACATTTATTGCCATAACTAGCCACATGGTTTCACCATACCACAAGTGCAATTCTCTATATGCCTGAATGGAAGGAGAGCTAAAACCACATAGTCAACACCAGCAGTGACTTCTTAGGACCACATCTTCTAAATCTTATAATTTTTTCAGATCTAGATTAGATTCTATCTCCTCAAAAAAGGTAGTCCTGTTACCTCTTGGTAAAAGGACACTGTTCACAATTTTAAAAGGCACAGAATGTTATTTTACCTCCTAAGGCCCTTATGACTTTCTGAGAATGGTTTCTCCAAGGGGATCCTGTTTCCCACAATGCCTTGCTAGTAAGTATTTCTTAAATGATTGAACGAGTCCATGTGCATAATCAGAGTTTCATCTCTAAAGACTTCAAATACCCTGGAGGTCAGTGATGCTAATAAGTAACAAGTCTTTTATAGTTTTTGTTCTTATTTATGTCATAAAGATTCTTAAGACAACATTAAAAAGCTATAGAGATGAAATACCTATGTGCGCATAATTCTACCACCCTAAACCAACAACTGTTTTTGCTTCTTTTCCTCTTAGTCCTGTTTAAAGAGTATGCATTTCCTTTGCATAGCTACATACTGGTGGACAAAGGTTAGAAAAGACTCTAAATAGAAGAAAAGTGCCTGACCAGGTGGTGGGGCAGTACATAGAGTGTCAGCCTGTGATGCTGAGGATCTGAGTTCAAAACCAGAGGTTGCCAGCTAGAGTGCAAGTTCACTAGCTTGAGTGCAGGCTCACCAGCTTGAGTAGAGTCACTGACTCAGGGATGGGATCATAGACATTATCCCATGGTCTCTGGTTTGAGCCTAAAGGTCACTGGCTTAAAGCCCAAGGTTGCTGGCTTGAGCCCAAGGATGCAGGCTTGAGAAAGAGGTCACTGGCTTGGCTGGAACCTCTCCCTCACCACCAGTCAAAGCACATATGAGAAAGCAATCAATGAATGACTAAGGTGTTGCAACTATGAGTTGAGGCTTGTCATCTCTCTCCCTTTCTGTCTGCCTGTCTGTCTCTCACTTGCTAGCTAAAAATAAATAAATAAACAAACAAATAAATAAATAAATATAAAAAGAAGACAAATGATTGCTCCCTCAACATGCATTTTATGCTTCGCCAAGGCAAGAACACATTCAGTCATATATTAAGTCTTACTTGTATTTTCCACAAGATGAATGCCAGCAATTTAAAGATTCCAAGCTATTCAATATAGTCTCCATAATTTAGAAACAACAGTACACCCTTCACCACCACTTCTACTCCTTGACCGTGCTCTAAAGAAAACCACCTCTAATAAAAGGAGCTTGGTTTCATCATTAGAGGAAGGGGAAAACCTAAGACTATTTTCTAAATATTGAGCAATTTCGGAAAATACTAAAGAAAGAAAGAAAACTACTGAAGTTACTATGTCTTGATTCATCATTAAGACACCATTAACAAGACCTAACAACATGAAAGTTTTAAGCTCACTCTTGAATTTATCTTATTTTATTATCTTTTTCTGCCATTTAGTTTACCCATTCATTTTCATTTTATTGTGCACTCTTCCTATTTTTGTAAGTTGAGTTAAACCCTTTCTGAAACCAGGTAGAACATCCGTACACAATGTAGCAATGCAGTGACTTAATCCATTTAGCTGATTCAAGATCAAGTGAGTTAAAATTGTACACAGAGCTGCTCCTGTACCAAGAAGGAAAAATCACCCAGTACCTGCAATCTTATTACATTTCAGAGTAATGATTTCTTGCCTATTTTGTTTTAATAGCTGACAGATTATTAGGTTTTCATGCTATAATATTTTAAAATAATATATTCAGTTTTTCACCACTTCCACAAGCACATATAATTTATACTCTTACATTTTTGAAAGAGTTTATTATTTTGTGTGCCATAGTTATTGATCTGAATCAAATTTTTCTTACCTGATTCAACAAAATACAGTGGAAATAAAATATTACTATTTACAAATGTTAACTACTGCTATAATTCAGACAGAATCTGACAAACCTACTTAATTATAGATAATATTGTATATTTTTCTGAGAGTCTGATAATACCTATTTCAAATATAAACATTCTCTAAAAATTTGTCAAAATATAAAAGTACCCATAAATAACATTTTCAGATATGACTACAGATATTTGTTGGTACATTTCTCTCCAATTTTAATACTTTATCAATATTCACAAATATCCAACAGTTCAGTAGTTATTTTCAGGAATGTGTCTTCCTTAAGGTGCAAAACATTGGACACCTGGAAAGATGCTCAAACTATTCCTAAGGAAGAAATTTTAGTAACAAATGGAAGGAATACGTGTTTTGGAGGAAAGAGTCACTCAGTGCTGATGAAGAATTTACAGTAGATTGTTCCAATAGAGCAGAAGAAACAAAATGAAAAAAAATTGCTATTCATTGAGGAATAGCTACCAAGGTATGGAACAAAAATCACCAAACCATGACTAAATAATCATCCAATTTCTAGACAAACACTAAACACACATAGTTCTACAGTTACAGTTACCTACTACTGTGTAACAAAAGAACCCAAAGCTTAGTGACTTAAGTAACGGTCATCATTTACTACTTCTCATGGTGTCTGAAAGTCAGGTGGTCTGAAGCCTCCCTACCATGGTGTTCTTCTACGTATGGATCTCTCCTGAGGTTGCGGTCAGAAAATGGCTGGGCAGAGGTCACACTGAAGGCTTCTTTCTACACATGACTGGAACCTGAGCAAGGAAGACTCAAACCGTTAGGGGCACCCTTCTCTAGTTTTATGTTATTCCTCTGTGGTCCTGCCAGCATAATGCCTTCAGAGTGGCCAGATCTCTCCCTTGTTGCCCCAAGATTGTCAAAATATATGTCCCAAGAGAAAAAAACAACCAAGCAAAGCCAAAGTTCTTTAAGGACTTAGCCTTAAAATTCACACAGCCTCACCCTGCCACATTTTATTGAGCAAGACATTTACAAAGGGTCATCTACATTCAAGTGGAGGGAATATACACTTCACCTCCTGTCAACAGTTCAAATGCTATGGAAATGTCTATCTAAAACGTATGTACTCTTATTGATCAATGTCACCTTGGTAAATTTAATTTTCTAAATAAAAATTTTTAAAAATGACTATCATCATCACACCATACATGTAGGATAAGACATGTTTTGATGTTTCCATGTCTCTCAAAAATCTAATTTGCCATGTTTTACTATATAGGTTACCTACATTTGGAAAAGTAATTAGCAATACAATCTGCAAGGAAGTATAATAGCCAAATTCCAATGTCTGCTTTCGGTTTACAAATTTACTTTGGAACAATAAAAAATTTGTTAAGTTTATTAAAAGACCAGAAAAGATCTGAGACTCAGTCCTCAAGAATATACACTTGGCAGAGTGTGTATGAAAGTAAAACTACAAAAGCTAAACTTCAATAATAATTTAATCATTTCTTTACTTTCTCTAGAATACCAGCACTTTTTAACAAAGGTCCGATGCTTCATACTGAACAATTAACCGCAACAATTTCTGGGCAAAGAGGCAACTGCTATTTTTCCCTGGGAGAGACAGAGAGGGTTAGCTTCCTTTTGGAATTTTGCTAGAAGAAACCTTCAGCAGAAAATTAGAAAGATTCAAAGATGAATAAATTCATTACAGACTGACCATTCACTTAACAGATATTTACTGGGTAGCTACAATGAGTCAAATGTTATGTGTGTCCCAAGGGACACAGCCATGAACAAGTGAGACAAAAATCACTGCCTGCTTAGGTCACATATTTTACCATTTAGCCAGCTCTGTGGTGGCCAAAAAGCAGCAAGCACATCCCCTGGGTCAGTGACAAGTAAAAGAAGGGAGTTCAGGATACCCAGGAGGAACTCCACCATTTTGGGGGGTTGGTTTGAGGAGAAGCAGCACTAAAAGGAAACAGGAAAGGAGATTCTAGGACACAGGAACATAGAAAGAATAGGAGGCATCTGCAAAGTCAGGAGAAACATCTAGTTCCAAAGAAGAGAGGGCTCAGTTGTGTGAAATAAGCAAATGACTGAAGATGAGAACAAACATAGCTTGGAAAATTCTCCTTTAGGATAATATGGAAAACTTGCATTATCAGTAACAGCCTCTAAATGTGAGCAAGATACCACGCTGTTCTCTCTGTGTATGGGGAAGGCTTGATGTGCACATGCAGCAAAATTTTAAATCATGTTCTCTGTGGATAAGGGAATCTGGGGAAAAGCTTCTTATTATTATATTTTTTAATTTAATCATTAAGTTTTAGAGAGAGGAAGGGAGAAAGACAGAGAGAGAGTGAGAAACATCAATTTGTTGCTCTACTTATTCATGCCTTCATTAGTTGGTTCTCCCATGTTCCCTGCCTGGGATTGAACCCAAAACCCTAGCATGTTGGACAATCATCTAACCAACTGTGCTACACAGCCAGTCCTGGGGCAGAGGTCCTTAACCGTGGTTTCAGAGCACAACCAAGTGATATATTTAGGTATAATGTGTACCTTACGCTGTGTAGAGACAGAGCATGGGTAGAGTGCCAGCTGGTCTACTATGACTAACAGAAGCCTAGGCAATTCTACCGGCCCCTCAGGGCATCTTACAATGACTCTCCATCAATGTGTGTCAATAAGGGAAGAATTCTGAGAACCCTCCATGCACAGTATACAGGGAGCAACAGGGGTGGGAAGAATGCACTAAAGAAATTATGCTAGCTATTTAAGTTAATAAGAGAGATTTATGCTTTTACATGGAACACCAAGAGGTAGTGAGTAGGGATGAAAAATAGGAATTAAATATGTGGCTTTGGCCACCCCCTGCTTTCTGGTTCTGTGACTTTAGGTATGTAAGATAATTACATTGTGTCTCAGTCTCACCATCCTCTGAATGGGGATAACAGCAGCTCTATCATTGAGTTGCTGCAAAGACTTATTAAGGAGATGCTGGCTGTACAGCTCCTAGCACTGTGACCGACATGTGGTAACACAAAATAAAGGATCACTGGGGGCTCCTGTTGCTATTCTGGTTGTTCAGTGGCTCTTAATGGTACAGAATAAAATGCATGGCCTGACTTCTCAATGTTCCTGGATCACTAATAGTTTTGTGATCTCCCTGATGACACAGCTTCCCTGGACCAGGTTTCCTTAGCAATATTTACCCAGGTTAGTGGATGGTAAAGTCTGTTCTGACAAGTCTTAGACAGTCTGAGAGTATGAAGACATGAGGCAAGCCAACAGGGCTCTGAGCTCCTCTTTCTTCATCTGAACAACTTCACTTTTTTTAGTATTATTCACTGGGCTTTGGCACAAGATCATGTTGAACAGCAAATAACAGTAGTTTCAATAGGACCTAATGTCCCAAGTTTCCACAAGTTGAGGTGATGTGGCAAGAGGCAGTAAAGAATGCAGATAATTAAAGCAACAGCTAAAGAGGACAACTTTAACAAGTGCCTGCTGGGTGAGCTCAGTTGTCTTACAACAGGCAAATGATGGGAAGACTGTCTCAGGCAGGCTTGTATGTATAATGGAAGATCTTCGAACCAAATATATTGAGTTGAAACCACTCTGAGCAGTCCTTACTTTGCCAAGCTACTTAGCCCCTCAGAGTCTAAGTCTCCTCATCTGTGAGGTGGAAAGGACTGTACTCGTTCACAAATCATCCCTGGAGTCACTGCACCATTCCTTAGTTCTTCCAGTCAATATTTATGGAGAACTGAATTATGCTAAGAATGGTGCAGGATGAAAACACAGAGGTAAGCAAAAATGACTACCAGAATAAAACAATTGCCAATCAAATGTAAACCTGCAGTCATCAACAGTCTATAAGATGACATAAAGAAACATGTCTATCCCAAAGTTTGTGTCTGAACAATTGGAGACACCTACTACATGCTAATTGCTTTCTTTCTTGACTTTCCTTTCTTTATAGCATGCTGAAATGATAAGTATGGGTGAAACAGACCAGGGTTCAATCACATGGGACTCTTCACTATTCTCTTCACACGAACCCTCTCCATCCAACTCTCCCCAGATGGGTTCCTGATTCTCTTGCTTTTCAACATTGTGAAACTATTTCAGAGGCCTAGACAATAAAAAAGGAACTAGGAAGCTAACTCTCTTAAGTCTCTATTATAAAAATTCAGGGTTAGAGGAGAGGAAGCAAAGGGGAGGAAAATGTGGGCTAGGTCAGAACTGGAGGGAGGACTAGGAAAATGGCATCTGAATGGCTCTGGACCAGTTCTAGGGCACCAGCATATTGAGGAGTGAAGAAATATGCTGAGGGAAACCAATGAGCTCCCATTCTCTTAGAGATTCAAGTAAAGACTGACTTTTCTTTTCAGTTAACTTTATGTATCTGAGGTATACTTCTTGAATTCAAATCTGGATAGGGAATGAACCACCCTAGGGCCTCAAAGTGTATTTGGAATTCACAATATCAAGCCAATCGTTCTCCTAAAAGCTGAATAGGAGAGGGGGTTACAAAGGAGACTCACTGAGAGTAGCGAATATGTATCCAAAATACATCCCCCAAAGATTTCTCTGAAGAGAGAAACACCTGATGCATTTCAACTTAAATATCAAAACAAGAGTACCTATACACAGGACACTTTTACATGCCCACCTCCAAACCGTGGGCCATTCCATTGGCAATCCAGGCTATGGTACCCAGGACGACCTTGCAGAAAAATGACTGCAGATCCAATGCTCTCTGGTGCTCGCGTGCAGGGGCCTTCCTACTGTGCAGGGTCGTTCTCTGCCTGGGTGATGAGCTCTGTGGGGAGAGAGCACTTTGAAAGTACTTTGATTCTCCATTTGTTTTGTCTCCTATGCTTTATTTTTGGGCCAGTGGCTTTTTTAGACACTAATACTTTACACGTAAGGTAACCGTTGAAGATTCAAGCCAGGAATAACACCCTGAATAGTAATTACTGCCCTGGTGATGAAATCAAGCCTCTCAAAGAAATGGACCTAATTAGCCTCACGCCTATTTACCTTTAGGCCAGGGATAAGGCATTGGACACTGGATTAGAACTTGCCTTCAGTTTATGTCTTGGTGAATTCTGTCATGTCAATCAGTCTATGAGACCCCACCTTCAACAACCCAGCAAGGACCAGAGTAATAGAGAAAAAGAAAGACTCACATGTCAACCGTGGGGGAGAGAACATCTGGAGAAGAAATTTAGACTTTCATTGCTTTCTGTCATTATTTTGCCAATTATTGAGCAGTTTTATTTACAAGTACACAAAATGGTCTCTTTTAACTTTTCTGCAATGCATGTGTTTGAGGCAAAAATTGACAGAAAGATAGGTTAAGAAATAAGATTTAGCCTGATCAGGCAGTGTTGCAGTGGGTAGAGTGTTGACCAGGGATGCTGAGGACCAAGGTTTGAAACCTCGAGGTTGCCAGCTTGAGCCCAGGCTCAATAGGCTTGAGCATGGGCTCACCAGCGTAAGTGTGGGATTCCTGGCTTGATCATGGAATCATAGACATGACCCCATGGTCGCTGTCTTGAGCCCAAAGGTTGTTGGCCTGAAGCCCAAGATTGCTGGCTTGAGCAAGTGGTCATTGGCTTGGCTGGAGCCCCCCAGTCAAGGCATATGTGAGAAAGCAATCAATGAACAACTAAGGTAACACAACTATGAGTACATGCTTCTCATCTCTCTCTCTTCCTGTCTGTGTTCCTACCTCTCTCACTCTCTCTCTTGCTAAAAAAATAATAAAAAAATAATATTTATTTATTACTAACAAAATATATGCAGAATAATTTTTCTTTAAACATCTCATTCTTCTCTTTCCTAGTACTTATTCTTATTTCTGAGAACTGTTTTACTTAGCTTTTTGAAAAAAATCCATATTTTAAAGAAGTATTTGATTAAAATGGCATTCCTAGTTTACTTGCTGCATAATCATGGCTTCTTCTCCAGCCCCAAAGAGGAAGGCCCCCTTCTGCCAGCCTGCTTACACACAGGTGGATATAAACATGCTCCTCACCAATAGCTGCAAGATACTTCTCCTGAGTTTGCTCCAAACTCTTTGTGTTTAATTAATCCCCCAGGAGAAAGCATTAGAAATTTATGAGGAGCAGCTCCTTGTCCTCAGATACTGAGCACTGAAATGGCTGCTACAAATAGTTCTACAGTGAACTAAGTTTGTGAATGAAAAAATGTCACCTCAAGTATCTTGCATTTTTGTTTTTTCCAATAGTCCTGCTCTTCATACATCATTTGTGGGACTGTATTAGTTTGATAGAGCTGATACATTAAAGTACCACAAATTCAGCTAAATTCAGTGGTTTAAACAACAGGAGTTTATTATCACAATTTTGAAGGTTAGAAGTCCAAAACCAAGGTATAGGCAGAATGGGTTCCTTCCGAGGGCTGAGAGGGGAGGATATAACCTTGGCCTTCACCTTGCATCTCTTCACATCATCTGTATTTATATATCTGTCTCTGTGTTTACACTTCTCTTTTAATAAGGACACCAGTCATAAGGGATTAGGGCCAACCTTAATGACCTTATCTTAATTAGATTCCTTCTGTAAAGACCCTATTTTCAAAAAGGGTCCATTTCTGAGCTACTAGTGTTAGGATTTCAACTTACTTTTTTTTGGAGGGGGCACAATTCAACTAATTATAGGAACCAACAAAAAAGCTGTGACTTTTTAAAAGGTATTTGTCAAAGAGAAAAGATGCTATCATACATTTCTCTGACTGTTGCCTTGATTAAGCATTTATTCTGTGCCAGGCACTATGCGATGCAGTGTGGAAACAGAGAGAAATAAAATGCAATCTCTATATTCTTTTTTTTATTTTTTTAAATTTTGTATTATCGATTGACTTTTAGAGAGAGAGAGAGAGAAATATTAATTTGTTGTTCCATCTATTCATGCATTCAGTGGTTGAGTCTTGTTTGTATCCTGACAGAGGATCAAACTTTCGACCTTGGCACATCGGGATGATGCTCTAACAAACTGTGCTACCTGGCCAGGGCCAATCTCCAGGCTTTGGAACTAATCTTCTTTATGCCAGACCCCCCTGCCACCCATCCTGTAGAAATATGGACAGACTACAGCACTAGTTTTCCAGTTGTGACAGCATCTGACCTTCTATTTCCGTCTCTGCTGCCCTAGTTAAACATGGCAGCAGCAGCCCTGTAAGGTTGGTTAGGAAAGGCACCCAACTCCTCCACCCAGAACAATGACTTCATCCACCGAGTTAGCATGGAAGTGACAGGTACTGTCCCATCTCCTTGGGACAGTGAGCCCATAATAATTATTTTTAATAGAAATGTGTGAAACAAATAATGATGGAAAGCTACCTATCTTCTCATCTAGGTGATAAAAAAGAAAAGTGATAATACCAATAGTTTTCAGTAGCTTCTTTCTGGCATTTTGCCAGGCATTTACCATGTACAATTTAATGCCATTTTTCACAAGATGAGACTGTTATTATTAGGTCCATTTTACAGTGAAGAATGCTGAGGCTTGGAGAGATTAATGCCTTATTAAAATTATCAGCTAATACACAGAGAAGGTAAAATATTTATCACGGGATGCCTGAACAAATCTCTATACTCTTAAGCCTTATGCAATAGTGCCTCATTCAACTTCAGAACTCCTGTCAATTGTCCAATATTGTGTATGGATAAATGAAATGTCTATTTTCACCCCCAAAATCTATGACTAATGCCAATCATTTAGCAATGAACCTTGTACTCAGAGATGGATTAAGGTCGTTTGAGGTCCCAGGCACAGAAGAAAATATTGTGCCCCTCAAAAAAAAGAGAGAGACAGGGATTATAAAAATACATGTAAACCATATTTTAAAATAAATAAAAATTATTATGTACTATTAATGTTAAAATTGCACATATGAAACCAAACTTGGTGTCATTAGAAAATATGGTAAAGTTGGGATTTTGTGGGGCCCTTCAGAAGTCAGGGACCAGAGCGCACGCCCTGTGTGCCACCGTTAAATCCGCCTCTGCTTGTACTCATTAGCAAAAACTGTGACTTTCTTCACATCTACACACGTGACATAACATATTCAACCAAAAAAAGCCTGAGCCAACTGATTAGTGTTTGACGTGTTGAAAAGCCTAATGTTTCTTTACATGAAACATCTGACATGTACAGCCCACTTAATTACTTGGTTGATTATGTAGCTTTGGAATGGTAAAACAGAAAGATCCAAATGAATGGCCAATGTGGTAAGTGATATTTTAAGACCCGCTAAGCCCTCAAACTGGGAGGCACATATACTTACCCCAAATCCAATACTTTCAATTTTTCTTTTAACTGTTATAAGTCAAAACCAGCTAAATCATTTCTATTTCCTTTGACTTCTATTAAAAGGATTCATCCCCAAACAGATTTCATTCGCTGCTTTTGTAGCCCAGAGGAAATTTTACAGCCAAGTGAAAAAAACCCTAAAATCATGAAAATCTGGGTTTACTCAAGAAAGTAGAAGGATTTGACAGATCGTTAGTTATAACAGAACAAATATGTCTTGATAGACGAGCTGCCTTTTATAAATTAGACTTAAAAGTTTTAACTCCTCAACCTTTACCCCCTAGCATCACAGAAAGTTTGGGGACAATGTCTCCAAGCTTCTAAATAGGAGATGGCACTGCTGAGGCATGCAGACACCACAGGAACATCATTCAGTGACTTTTCTAATATGTATTTCAGCTCCCCCACAATCCTGCCCATCAAATGTTACCTCTCACCTTCTCTACTAGTAGCCAGTGAGCCATGATAATTGTCTCAACAATGATGGCAAAAGAGGAAGATGAGGGAGAAAGGAGAGACAGAAAAAGAGGAAGAAGAAAATGAACAAATCCTGCTGCAGATCCATAGAAACTGATCTATCAGATAAAAGCCAAGAGTTCATATGAGGCAGAATTTTGCTGGTAAATGGTCCCACTTAAACAAATGATGATAATGAGACTTAAATCCGTATCTCATTCCATTAAAACAAGCTCTCTTCTAAATGATAAACTGGCAAAACAAACAAAAGTGCCTATTCTAGGTCACCTTCACTCCTTCTCAGATTGTTGAATTAAGGCAGCTGGGTGACATCTGGTGAAAACACTGGGGCGAATGCCCATGCCAAGAATACCGTGAGCATATAAGGCCAGAATAGCAGGCAAATAATCTCATTTAAAACTTATCATTTAGGAATGTCAATATAAGTAATTGCTTTGACCCAAATGATTCCTACCTTCTTTTGTGTGTCTTCATTAGCCGTTGGAAAAAAAAATTAAGATGGCTGTTTTGCAAGAAAAAAAATTCTTAAGGTCTGTTATGCAAGTCTACTGAACACACTTAAACATGGTTAAGATGATAAACTTTATGTTGTTTTTTTCTTCCTAAATTAAAAAGGTTTTTGAAGAAATTAAAATAAAAATTAAACAACAACAACAACTCTCTCCCCTCTCCTCTCATCTCTTCCTCCAGGGAGATATGTAGTCTCTTGGGGATGGAAAGATGTAAACATATTTGAAGAAAATTTAGGAGGTAAAACTGAAAGATTTGGTGTACTACTGAATGTGGGGATAAAGAAGAGGGAGGACACGGGTTATTTCCAAGTTTCTTGAAAAACTGTCATGGAGAATGGATGAGAGGGAACCCTTTGGGGGAGAGCAGGGAGGAAAGGCGGACGAAGCCCATCTAACTAGACATCCCAGTGGGGAGCAGCTCTGTGGCTCTGGAGCTCAGGCAGGAGGTGGCATGAAGATTCTGTCCTTTCTACTGGGAACACTCATTTTTGGTTATAATCAAACCCTTCTAAAATCCTTTCCTTTCATCATTAATAATGGTAAGCTTGTATTTCCAGAGGTATGTATGGATTTATCTTATGTTTCTTACCTAATATTTCATATATGCATTAGTTCTAGACAAGTGTTGAGAGGCATTGGATTATTTGTGTAAATTAAGAATAAGTAACACAACAGAACCGTTCAATAAAGTTGTTTTTCAATGTTTTCATGTTTCATTTACTAGTTCCCAATGCTTTTTATAAAAAGTTATTTCCATATTCTACATGGCACACTGACCATTCTGCAGAATCAAAAACTGAATTTAGGCAAACGTGGGGTATTCAATAAACAGATGGCTTTCTAACAGAACACCAATCAAGCCAGCTGTGCCTGGCAATGAAATCATCAGCCCCTGGCAGCCCCTGCAAGGTTGGCCTGCCATCAGTGTTTACAAGTCGGAATTGGAAAGGGCTCCTCAAGCTGACCGCAAAGGTGTGCGCAGCACCTGTTTCAAGTACATATGATGGCCTCTGGGCAAGCACGTTAGTTCTGCATTCTCTCGGACACTAGAACTGGTTCACAAATTTAGGAGGGGAAATAAAAAAGACAAACACACTAGCCTATGTCTGAGAAAAGACACATGAATGAAAAGTATTCCAACATGAGGAAATAGAACAGGGGAGGAGGGGAAGAAAAAGACAGGAAACCACCAGACAGAGCCACTCATGTTTTACAGGTAGTAAGTAGAATGGTGGAGCTCTAAAAACCAGTTCTAAGACAATTTTTTTTTAATTACAAATGTTTTTGATAAACATTCAAAGAACTCACACCAGGTTTTCTGATGCAAGTTTCCACTCCAAGGCTACTGCCATGCAGGGCTAAGTACCTTGTATGGAACATTGCAACTTGTTTATGTGACATAGCAAGGGCTTTCTCAGATCCAACCATCCCTATAATGTATTACAAAGTAACAAAAGGGTTATGTGATTTTAGGAAATTGAGCATATAAATAGGCATGTTCTCAGTATATCCAGTGAATATTAAGTGCCCACTTTTATCTCCTAAAGCTTGATGTGTGAGGGTAACCAACTTAAATTCACTGAAGAGATTGTATTCACATAATGACATGTTGCTAAGAATTTGCTGTATTTTAAAATGTGAAGTATATTACAGCAATGTTCCACACGAACCACAACAGTGGCTGAAGAGCAAGGCTGCCCTGAGGCTTGTGAAGGCTAATTCTGTCCTCAGTGTATTCCAGAGGGAAAGCAATATTAAAGATATGACAAAATGGAGTTAGTTAGCATTTTTTAAATATATATATATATTCTTTTAAGACTTTTTTAATGTAGTTTAAGGTTGACAACAAAATTGAGAGGAAGACAGAGACATTTCCTGCATACCCCGTCCTCACACATGCATGGCCTCCCCCGATCAGTATCACTCACAGTGCTGCACATTTATTACCATGGATGAACTACAATGACACATCCTAATCACCCAAAGTCCAAAGTTTACTTAGTGCTGTACATTGTATGGGTTTGGATAAATGCATAAGGACATGTATTCACCATTATGGTATAATACAGAGTATTTCCATGTTCCTAAGCATCGTCTCGGCTCTGTCTGTCCCTCCTTTCTAACCCCTGGCAAACTCTAATCTTTTTATTGTCTCCACAGTTTTACAAAATTTCATCTAGTCAAAATCAGTGGTGGGCTTCAGCAGGTTCCTACCAGTTCAGCAAAACCGATACCTAATTTTTTGTTGAGTTTGGAAAACCAGTTGTTAAAATGTCACTTGTAATCAGGGTTCTCTCTAAGGTGGGCACCTGGGCAGCCACCCAATGTGGGAATCACAAATTTATATTCCTTACTCTCTTTTAACGTTCATCTCTGCAACAGTAGATTCTAAGCACCTGTAGTAATGTTCAGTCTGTCCATAGGTGAAAAAAATTGCAAGCAAGGATGCCAATTAAGAAACAATATGGAAATATCTTAAATAATAGTTTCATTGTTTTTTGTCAGATATCATTTAATATTTTCATTAATATTTTAAAGCTCTTTCTTATAATATAATCTAGTTTTATGTATCTTTTATTGTTATTATTTAAGTATTAAATGCATGAAACAATAAACTACCTTTCAGTATATCATTTTTTTATACTTAAAATAGTCATTAGGGCAGAGAACCAGTTCTTAAATTACTTGAATCCCATCATTGGCCAAAATCATATAATATGTAGCCTTCTCAGATAGGTTTCTTTCACTTAGTAATAGGCATTTAAGGTCCCTCCATGTATTTTCAGGACTTGATAGCTAATCTCTTTTCAGGGTTGAATAATATTTCATTGTCTGTATGTACTTCACATTGCTTTCTGTTTTAACCCTTGGTGCCTAGGACTGATTTGGGTAAGCTCCTTGACCCACAGCACAGCGGTCTAGACTCTTCCTTATGCATTTTTCCTGTTGATCCCTTCTTTCCTGAACCCATTCTACCCCATGCTACATACAGATATATTCTCACCAAATGTTTGCCATAAATTTCATTATATATATAATATATATATGCATTTTTGCAAAAAATCCAATATATAGTATTCTACTATAAGTCTTATTCCTTTCGTTATTGTTTTCTTTCATCATTATGTTATGGAAAACACCTATATAGTTTCATGTAGCTCTCCACCTGTGCTGTCCAAACCAGCAGGCAAATAAATTGATTCTAATATTTCCATAACAAACATCCCTCCAAATTTCTGTTTTCATGCATCCTCAATGATAGCTTGTTATTACCTGACTTTCTAATTTTCTTAACCAACTTCATGGGTACAAGGTAGTCATTTGAATAGTCATCTCCCTGCAATAAGACTAAACATCTCTTTCAAAAACATATTAGCTATTCAAGTTTCTCCTTCTGAAAATGCCCATTTAAACTTCTGTTTACTAATTAGCAGAAGTAAAAAAAAAAGTATACCCTCAATATAAAACCTGTGTGAGCTATTACAAGTATTTTCAATATTTTCTCTTGATTTGTCCTCTATGTTCATTTTTTTCATGGTTTCCTTCAATGAACACAAATCTTTAATTATAATTTAATCCCTCAAGTTCTACCTTTATTATTTTAAGAAAGTCTACCACAGCATAAAATTGTTTTAAAAAAGTCTTATCTTTTCTACTCACAGTGTTATATTTTCACCTGTCATATTTGGATCTTTAGTTCATTATGAATGGCCACAGAACTTAGACCAGATGGTTCCAAAAAATTCTGGCTGGAGTCAGGCACTTCCCCTTGAGAATCTGATCAAAGCTCTAGACTCTCTCACCAGAAGAAAACAATCATATGACACTGTGTATGTAATTCCAGAGAGTTCTCAGGCCTCTTTGCCAAGCCTTCACATAGCATCCCGCACTCCCTGGAATCCAGGTTAAGGATCCCTAAGTCTTAACAATTCTACCACTTATTCTAACACTTTATTGCATTTCCTATGGCTTTGTTCACTCTCTATTCTGGGTTATCTGATGTTCACAACTATTTTATGAGCTCCTTAAGGGCAGAGACCTAGATTCAGATATCATCAAGCTTCTTCATAGTACTGGACAGCAAGAAGTGCTCAGTAACTAAATCCCTTAGCAACTGATACCTCAGAAATTGGACTGAGACACTACTGTGGTTCATTATCCCGAGAGTTACTCTATAGAGGGCTCAGAGTCCATTCACCCATCCAACCAACATTAATTGAGCTTGTCCACTATTCCCGGGCAAGATGATGAAAAGTCAGTAAGGATAAAGAGACCGTTTGTGCCCTCACAGGGAAGACAGAGGAGAAGCACTGATAACACATGGCACAAATGTTCTGCCAAAGGAAGGAGAGGGGCCTGAGGCTGCACAGGGACAGGGCACCTCATGGGGCTTCTGCAGGCGGGGAAGGGTGGGTTTCTTGGAAGGAGCCACATTTAGGCTGAGACCCAGAGGATGAGAAGGTAGGCAGCTTATCTAAGACTAGTAGGAAGGAAAAGAGGGACTCCTAGAAAAAGCACTCTGCTCTGAGCACTGTAAACCAGTGAGAGTGCTCCTTCTGCCACTTCTCAGAGTCAGAAATGTAGCAGGTGAAACATTCAGCAAGAAAGCCACGCTGACCTGTTTCTCACAAACACAAGTCAATCACACTACTCCCCCATTTACAGTCCACTGGCGACTTCCCATCGAGAGGGACCAGATAAAATACAGGACACCTGGTTCAATTTGGGTTTCAGATAAACAACATTTTTTTTCTTTTTTTAGTATAAGTACGTCCCATGCAATATTTGAGACATACTTATACTAATAAAGTATTTGTTGTTTATCAGAGAGTCAAATTTAACTGAGCACCCCGCGTTTTTATTTGCTTATCCTGCCTGTCCAATGCAGTTAAAATTGCACTGCAAATACAGTTCCCATGTAACCTGGCCCCTCTCAATGTCTCCAGTCCCATCTGAGTCCTCACTTTGTCTTGCTCACCAAGCATCAGACACAATGACCTTCTGGGGTATGAGACGTACCAAGCTCCTTCCCACCTGTGCACCTTGGTCCCAGCGTCCTCTCTCCACTAGGAATGCTTCTTCCCTTCCCTGTCAGTCAGCATGGTGTGCTCCCTCTCACCTCTCGGCTGTCAGTTTACACGTGTCTCCTCAAGAGCCCTCCTTCACCTCGGCACGGGAGTAGGATATTTCAGTTATTTTCATATATATATAAAATTATAATTATATATATAATTATATTTTATACATTTATTTCTTATTATATATAACATTTATTAATTATAATACATAGTTTTTCCAATCCATAATAATAATTATTATTTTTTACTGTTATTTATCCCTCTCCCACACCATAATATCAGGGACTTCTTCTGCCTTTTGTACCTTTATATCCCAAAGATTTCATAATCTTCTGGTCGCATATTAGATACACAACAATTACTTATCAAATAATAGATCTCTTACATTAGTATCTTTCCTGGTGTGTCCAAATTACATGTTTGCTTACACATGTTACTTTTCACTAGCATGGGTGCCAGTCAAGGTAAACACATTGCTCCCATAGAGAAAATGCCACACGTGCTCAAAGAGAGATGGAAGGACCACCTGGATCAAGGATGGTCAAGAACCTTGCCACTAGAATGCTTTAGGAAAAACTCCTCTCCATACAGATAAGAAACTGGAGAAAAATCAGGTCTATGTTTGCTGACACTCCCACATTGTTTTCTTTCCTACCAGTCAGACCTAAGTTACTTAGGCTGCTCCTACTTAGCCTTCTTCTTCATCCCTTATTAGCTTATCTCCATCACTTCACCTCCTTCAAACAGTCCTTTGCTAATGTAACCTTATATGATGGTCACAGGGTGAAAAAGCCCAAGTATTAAATATAGAAAAAATGTTTTATTAAAACGTCATATATATATATATATTTATGTACTATATATATATATGCATGTGTAAATATATATAATTAATATTCTCTTTCAATATACTTAGTTTAAATTTATCCACAGCTCTGCTCAAATTAGGCATTTTATGCGAATCAGAAACCACGTACATTACATTCTCCCAAGGGATTATTCTGATGAAAAAGAAAACACCCACATACATTTATTAGAGAACAAATTTAATGGTTTTGTTCAATCATTGAAAAATATAATTATGAGCTATTACAAGTAGTAAAATCTGTTTAACTTGATAATAAGTCCACATGAGTTATTTATAATTTTTAATCATAGAATTTATAAAAATTTTGGATTAGATTCAAATTTCTTTAAATGACAATTTCCAGTAATTATTGGAAAATAATAGAAACAGACAAAAGCAAAAGGAAGAAGAACAATTACATACTTTAAATCACACAAACTTAAATGAAATTCTAACGTAAAACCTGGAAAACACTACATATGTGTATGAGATAAAATGGAAGTGACACGGTCAGATTAAAACGATAGACAAGGTTTCTCCTGACAAATGCATGGCAGAGGAAACATAAATACGCCTTATACCCCTTCCACCGATGGGCTGGGATACTGCCTTTCTCCCCAAGCAAACACTTCTCAATGAGCTTCATGGTTTTAAATTATTGGGAACTCTCTCATAATGATGGAGCAAGGAAGTCCATTCGGTATCTTGACAGCTATACATTATCTTCCCTAAAGATAACACTGAGAAACAGACATCACACTTACGCCTGCCTGCTCTGCTTTTTAATAATACCAAAAACAGTACTTACTGGTGTCAGATTCTGTCCAAAAGTGCTAAATTGTTTTATTATTGTGACGGTAGTTGTGGTTGTTTGTGACTTCAGGTCTCTTTACTAAAGCACTACTGTCTTTATACAAAAGTTTTTATTTCATTCTTAGCCTCTCGAACAACAGTGACATTTCATCACCTCTTCCTGGTGCAAAATGCAATTTTCCTTTCTTTTTTTTTTTTTTTGTAAATTAAGAAACCAATAAAATGAGAATGGATGCCTTTGCTCTTTGCTGCATGCTCCAAATTCTCACTAAAAGAAATGCATGAGCATGCATGCATGAGTGTGTGCATGTGTCTTTGATCAGAATGGACACTGGCCAACACACACACAAAAATAAAAGCTATCCTGTTACAATATGATTCTCCACGGAAGCAAAAGGACCAGACAAGCTCCAGCCAGAGTGCAGCCCCCTAGCTCGATGCTACACCTGAAACGCTTCTCTCATGCCAGGCCAGATGCACCTTCCACTGGGTACGGCTCTCTCCTATTGCGTTGGGGTGCCCAACAGAGCTGTCAGAAGGGCTCCATGGTCAGCTCTTGCTTTTAGCACAGAAAAGTGACATCCCAAGTAAGCCTGTCCTTGTCACTTCCCCATATTTTTACAGAAACGCCTGTGAAACACTATCCAACACACATGGCTTCCGGGATAGGGAAAAAGAATAACCACTTTATTATGAAAGACTAACTAGAAAAGCCATAGAGATGCCAACTGAGAAGTGCCTGGTGACTTTCTTTTTTCTAATTATCAGATTGACTCCTGAGGTTCTGGCTGATTTCTGTGTCGTGAGAACAGGGCCACACAGAGCTAAGTACTTTAGCATTTGCACAAAGAACAACTATAGAACAAATTACAAGAAAGAAGAGGGAAAACTATCACTTTCTGGGTCCTTGCTATATGACAAACTCTGAGCAAAACAGAAAAAGTTCTTGGCTTTTATTTAATCTTGGGGACAAAGAGACCGGTTTATCATCATTTTACAGGGAAGCAACTTTAGCTTAGAGAGGTTATAAAACTTGCCCAATGTCACACAGCTAATAATAAGAGGAATCGGGCATGTAACTCAGATGTAATCACAAAGCTGATGTTCACCCCCATGCACCATAGACCCTCTCTAGGCAGCTTGCATGATATGAACAAGGGCTCTCAAAGACTCACTAAGTATTTGAATCATCTAGCCAATGTAAATATGTGCAATAACGTTCAGTTACTAAATGAAAATCATCAGTTTTAAGACGTGGAAAAAGCTGGTTAGGAACCACCAAATCTCACTCACTTGTGCAGAAAAAGCAACTGTGGCAGTGTGGGGGGCAGGGCCAGCACACAGCGCTGCCTCTGACTGCGGTCAGTTCTGCTTGGGTACAGAGAGTGGGTGCTACACAAGATTTTCTCCAGAAATTCTGGAGTAGATTAGAAAGCTCAGGTGGCTTCCAGTTCTGTTGTTTTTGATTTATTTAGAGCTAAAAGATTTTCTGACTGCAAGGAACCATTTTACCATATGGAGGGCTGGGGGAGCAGAACAGGATGTGGTGGGTGCTCATTTCTGCTGTTCCCACATTCTTGACCAGAAACCATTCTGCATGCTCACTCTGCTGCGAGCTGAGGTGTGTTCAGCCAGCCAGGGGTCGCATTCCAAGCCTCGCTTCTGAGGCAAGTGCATAAACAGAGGCAGCCTGCATCTGCTCAGTCTACTGAAGATCTGCTGAAATGGGGCCGTGGTGGCCTCCGTGTCATGCAGGTTTTACAACTGATACCAGGAAAGCGGAAGCATTTCTCAGAGTATTTGCTGGCTTAGCAGGAAAACGGAAATTGCTTTTTATCAAAATGAAAAAAAGATTTTTTCTTTGGAAGCAGCAAAGACAGTCTGAAAAGGGCAGTTTTTTCTCGTGGAGAAGGTGCTCTCGGCAGGGCAAACACGCGTGCTTTCCTTGCTCTCCTGAGGTCATCCCGACCCACGAAGCCAGCCACCCCTGGTCATGGAGCAGATGCAATGAGTGGCAGAAGTCCTGGAGGCCAAATTTCCTGCTCACTCTTCGTCATGCCGCCTGACATTTCTAAAATCCATGTCTTGGGCATGCAAGGTCTATTTCCCCCCCACACTATAAGAGAAACCCACCCACCATTATGTACAGTGGTCATCATCATCCCTTGTCTAGGGGAGAGAAATCTAAGATGTGCAGTAAGTGCCTGAGAAGATGGATTGTACTGAACCTTATAACACTGTTTATTCCTTTACCTACATTCCTACAATAACTTTATAAATTAGGCACAGTAGGAGATTAACAACAATAACTAATACCACAATAGAGCCATGTAACAATATATGGTAATAAAAGTTATGTAAAGGTGGCATTATTCAGTAGAACAAGGGTTATTTCAACACAAGTGCTGTGATATGGGGACAATCAACTTGATAATCCAGATGGCCTAAGGGACTACTGTAGTTATTTTCAACTGGCGTGCCCCAAGAATTTTTAAAACATGGAATACCTAACTGTTTAGTCAGGGACTCTGACCTCCTTTCCCTTAGACTGCTAAATAAACAAATGACAACAGCTAACACAATAGTTATTCAATTTGAATGAATCAAAATTATACCTACTTTTTTTTTGTCAGATCAGCAAAAAATATACCTTTTGGTGTGCTGTGGAATTTTAGTAACTAGTTTACATGTGCCATGAGATGCAACAGGTTGAATATCGCTGGGCTAATGGGGTGGGGGTGTATACAGCTCAGCTACACTGGACAAAGGGATGATTGACATCCCGCAAGCCACAGAGTGTAATAGTGTGAGATTTCATCACTCTACATCAGAATGGTATGCAATTTAAAACTTAGCAACTGTTTACTTCTGAAATTTTCCATGTAATATTTTGGACCAACACTGACCATTAGTAACAGAAACCACAGAAAGCAAAATAGCAGATAAAGCTATAGTACTTGTTCATTCTTGTCATGGGTTAGAGTTTCTGGAAGTGGGAGAATGAAAGATAAGAGAAAAAGTGGAACTCACTTTCTGAATACCTACTATGTGGCAGGCCAGGCATATTTTATGAATTGTTTTGTATAAAAGCTCACAACAAATCTTTAAGATGTATTATGATGTCCATATGGCAGATGACAATGTAGATATTTAGGGGTGTTAACTAAAAATGACAAAGGTCATTTTACTACAAGTCAGGAAAATACTAGAAGTATCTGGAATAGGATCCCTGCCTAATCTGTTAATCTGTTGCTTCTGAGCTCTTCTATACCACCAAGCTGCATTGCCTTACATTTCCTGCCATACAGAGCCTAGTGTAAAATGCTATTTCTTGGATAAAGAAAATGTGAGATTGTGTGTGTGTGTGTGTGTGTTTCCCTATTCCCCTTTAAGACATGGGCAGGGGAAGCTAGAATGGTGACACAGAGGTCTATCAGTCTAACCTTATAAGAAGGATCTGATTTGTTAGTGGGAGGAACCAACACAAGCCCACACAATCTTAAAGAAACTGATTGATTGGCTTAAAGGAAAGCTAGTCCTTCCCATCCTAAAAATATAAACAGAAGCTGAGCAGAGATAGGGCGTTTTTTGTCCCTTTTTACCCTTTTCTCTGCCTTCCTACTTGGGAACTTGCTTGACCCATTTGCTTCCATACTACATGGGCTAGCAGCCAGGAGGTCTCCCAAGTACAGGCTTCGAGCAGAACCTGGATTTGATTGAACTTTGATATGGGCTCAACCATGGCAGAGAGTATCTGAACTTTGGTGTTTATACTGGACTTAATGAACACGAGACTGGACTTTTTCCTTGGCAGGACATATGGAGATGAGACACAGAAAGCCTGTGAGCAACCTTCTATTTCAACACCAAATAAATCTTGCTGCAACAGCCTGTTTTACCAAACAATGAGTCCTGTAAAATGCTTTTTTATGTGACAATGTTCAAGAACCTCACTTCTACCAGCATCAGAATCAGGGTCAGTTAGACAACAATGTGAATACACTCAGTGCCAGAGAATGGTACAGTTGAAATAGTTAAGATGTTAAATTTTGTTATGTATATTTCACCACCATAAAAACAATAATATGTCCTTCTTATCTATCATATAGAAAACAATTGGCTTGATTAAAAAGCTGTGTCTTAGAACTGCCTTTGTTAGTGGTTAAGATCATTCACTCCAGGCATATTAACTCTAGTCCACTGATAGCGGCTGCTAAGAACATTGTGTTAAGAAGGATGCTTGAGATGTTTCCAGGTACAAGAGGAATAAATAACATGACTTATTCATAAAGCCCTTCCAGAAAACACCCACAGAAAAGTCAGATAAAATACAACAAAATACTTTTAATTGCTCTTGTTAACTTGAACTGAGGGACATAGACCAAGTGGCAAGAGCTTAAGATGGAGAGGTTATAGGACAGAGGGACCTTGATGGCCAAACACAAGCTGACCCTCAAAAGGCATAGGAACCAGGTAAGCAAGGAAATCGAAGTAGCTAAAAAGGAGAAACTAGAAGAGATTTTCTGTGATCATGAAGTCATGAGGGCTGCCTAGAGCTAAGGAAGTTCTTGTTGCTTTCTTCTGCCAATGAAAGACTCCACGCAATAGATCTTCCTTCCCTTCATATAACTTTCGTGGTTATCCTTAAATCTAAAATAGTGTAACTTCAACAGGGCCTCAGTAGGTAGGGTGTTCATATAACGTGTCATCCACAGAGAGCAGTTTCAATTCCCAGGCATTTTACTATGCTTCATGCGCTTTCTGTGCTTAGGAAGATAACATGCCCAGATGCATGGAGAAAAGTGGGTAGTCATCCAATTTCGTGTTATTGGTATAAATATGGCGATATCAAAGTATATAGAAAGAAAAATTTAAATTATATGGTCATATAAAAGCATATAAAAAGGATTTTTGTGCATTTTTTTATTATTAATTTTAATGGGGTGACATTAATCAATCAGGGTACATAGAGTCAGAGAAAACATCTCCAGGTTATTTTGACATTTTTATATGTTGCATACCCATCACCCAAAGTCATATAGTCTTCCGTCACTTTAAAAAGAAAATTTTAACCCTGAGGAATCACTCTATAACTTGCTTGGACCATAAATAAAAAATAAAGAACATACTAGGAATTATAATTAGCACTGGAAAAACAAGCTGTTGAAATCTATCCTCATGTTATGTAAAATATGGTTCTCTGGAATGAAAGAAATTCTTCAACACAAAAACAACTTTTTAGCCATCTAAAAATCAAATTACAATGAATTTGATTCACAGAATCAATACTCGGGGACTGAGAATCACTAAACCCTGTGTTAGTGATTACCTGGAAAAAACTACCTTTTTAAATGTGTATCACATAACACTGTCTTTATTTCTAAGAATTTCCCCTAAATCCTGCCAACACATCGTATATGTACTGATTAATTACTTTGCTTTAACTGCTTTTTATAATGGGAATATTGGAATGCATATTAACTATTTTTGATAAACAGTTTCATATTGTTTCTCCTATATAGTATATTACCTACTTTGAATAAGTAATATGAAAACTGCTGCACATTTTGGGAAGAAAGTAACTTATTAAACAAAAAATAAGATTTTGAATTATAAGGAATCAATACATGGTTGTCTTAGTCGTTTTCTGATTTAGATCATGATAGCACTTTTTGCCCCCAGTGCGATACAAAAGTCAATTCTTGTTTTCTTCCTTTTCTGTTTTTAAACTGGTGAATACTAGCAGAGTTTAATCATAAAGAAGAACCTTGTTTTGATTTCCTCTATCAATTACTTGAAAAAAATGCAATGTGGCAATCCTATTCAGAATTGCAGACACATTTTTTAAACTACACACAAGGGTGGGGTGAATGTGTGAAGGACTTAAGATCTGGATATACAAGAACTTCTACCTCTGAGTCCAGGAAAGGTTTTTATGGTGGAAACTAAGAGATAAGCTATTGCTTGGTACACACAATGCCTAGGTGTTGACCCCACTCACATCCACATCCCACTGCAACCTGGCACTTTCAAGAGTGTAAATAATAGGAGGGAGAAAAAAGCACCAGGGTTGGACATTCTATAAGAGCCCAGTTGAATCCTGCATTTCATCTGAGAAACTTCAGTGATTTAAGAGCAGATGCATAGATGCCATGCAGAGAAGGGACTGTGTACAGCAGTGGTTCTATCGAACCCTAGGGTTCAATGAGTGGGTTTCAGGGGTTTGGAGAAGCCTCTGCTGCGGAGACCAGAAAAAGTAATACCGTAATTTGTTGTGAGTTCATGCACTTTGTTGGTTTTGTTATTTGAGCAAGGTGATGTTCATGCACGGCTCATTTTGTGCACCAGTAAAAAAACATATACCTATGTCTTGAATTTGGAAAAAAAATCATATTTTATTTATCACTAAAGAAGGGTTTGGTGAATGCGCATATGAAACTTGTGGGTTCGGTATCTCAAAAAAGGTTAAGAACCACTGGTGTGGGGTCAGTCACAGGGAGACACTGAGAAAGAGATGAAATGTGATAATCCCAGGCCCTGCCATCCAACCTTAAGTCCACATCACACAGCCTCTTCACAAAACTCTCCCTGAAAGCCTGCTGTTTCCACTCCGGTTTCAATCCCAGTGCTGAGGAGCCAGTTTACAGAGACAGGTACTCAAGGAAGTCGGGTTTTCTTTCCCAAGAATGGAGGGTTTTTTCACATTCCGAAATATAATGCAAACCAAGAGCATTTTAGATTTTTGCATTTTGATTCCTTTTTTTGTTGGTGAGTAATTATAGCAAATAAAATACTGCAGCTGAATGTAAATTGTTAGGCAACCAGATCATACAAGGATATTTTTCTTCCACAAGTTTTACATCATAGCATGTTAAATATTAAATATTACAACTCAAGTAAACAGAGTTCTTTGCTTACAGCATTAATTTTAAACAAACATTTCACTGTTATTCAGATCAGATGCTAGAAAACAAATGATGTTTTCATTCAAATAAGGTGAGTACATCACGTGGAGGAAAAGTAGGCAAAAGAATCACATAAAAATAAGGGCTTATAAGACACCAGAAGAACAAGAGAAAATTTATGTGTATGGGAGAAAGAGAGAGAAAGACTTACAAAAGGTAATTTGGAAAGAGCAAGAAATGGAGAAGATTGATTTATCCCTAGAAGAAAAAAAAAGCTATGTCTTATGTCAGAATACAGAGACCTAAGTCAAAGTAAGGCAGGCAAGGAAGAAATCAAACCTGTTCAAATATAGTGAATTTTAGTTTCCATTGGTTGTTAACATGAAGGTAGAAGGAAGAAGAATTTTCAGTTGTCTGAAAGATTACATAAAATACCAATCAATATGTATTGACTAACTACCTAATATGTTCTCAACAACCAAATAGAATCACATGGTTTTCTCCTGAGACATTTCCCTAGGGGGTAAGAAAAGGAAGCATTGAAATGGTGAACAATGACAATGTATATATATTACACACTGTGAAATTAACAAAACATGTAACACAGAATTCAGTGACACTGAGGATGAAGGTGAGTTCCAGTTCCAGCAATAATACCCCATTTTTCTGAGCATCTACTTTCTAAGGCCTAGGCTAGATGTCTGGCATTTAGTATTTCCAAAGTTCAAAACAATTAATTAAGAATGACCCCCTTTAGATTACTGAACAAAAACCAGTTCAAAAGTTCAGTTGTGTATGTTACATAGTGAATCAATGGTGGGCCCTGAATTTAAACCCAGCTCATACTTTTTATTTTATTGAAGTGCTGGATTTATCCTCAGAAGATCTTCCCTAGTAATTCTTATAGCCAAATAATAACCATTAAAATACAGACAAAAACAAACAGAAAAGCAGCTTGGGCACAGTCTTTGTAAGGAAGGGGTTCTTAATATGGTTCAAGGGACAAGAGTGGAATGACAAAGAAGTGGAACCTTTGTTTTTTGGCTTTAAATTTTTTCTTTGGGAGCACACATTATATCTTCTTGAAAGGCAAGCCTTTTGCACTGTCTCAGAGTTGAAAAATAAAAGGCACAGATGCTGGTGGCTATCAAGGCTTCACAGAAGGAAGCAAACTTTTGCACAAAAACAAGGGTGTGAGGAAGGGTGAAGGGTAGAAGAGCTCTTTCAGTTTGCCACTAATCTTAAAAAAAAAAAAAGCCCAAAAGGAGAATTACAATGATTAAATGTGGACAAGGTACACATCATTTTAAGTGTGTCAAATAATATGACACTTCGACAGAGAAATTCAGAGAAAGGGAGAGAGAACTCTAAATTCTGATGAACTGTGAAGCTGGGGGTTCAAGTCAATTATACTTACATCTCCACAGGGCAAGGGGGTCCTCAATGACATCTAGCATAGAGGATCAATTCTCTGGCAATATGGTAATATTTTGGACAAGTATTTGATAACATATAAGCAATAATGATAATAATGTACATGTTTAAAACATGAAGATAACGAGATAGAGATTTAACTGCTTTTGTCCTATCAATCTCTCTCTCTCTTAGAATGCCTACATGCCTTTGGTCACGGAATCACATGCCACCATGTACTGTCAATTAAGTACTATTGGTCTGATTTTACTGCTTGACCAGATTACATACCTGTGGGTACTAACAAGATGCTTTGTATTTTTTCTTAGTCATCACCAGTGCTGTCAACCAAAGGTTACTATTTCCAATTCAATGCCAACAGGAGTCCACAACTGAAAGTGCAGTGTGAGGAGAGAGCCGTTCTTCAGTGCAAGCAGCTCAATGGTGAAACAGCACATCTAGGAAACAGCTCTGTTGTGATACAGCTGAATTATAATACACAACACAGCTGTGGGGCAGCCAGGATGAGGCGGCCCTTTGTCACACACAGCTCCAGTCTGATGTCGCCACTTCAGCCACAATCTTTATTTGAGAATGAAAGTGCACTCTGGTGAGGCAGAGGTGAAGATGGCTTATATAGAAAATAGTGCTTTCCTCCATCCCTGACTGGTCTGTCCTCGTGCAAATAAGATTCCAAATTCCCAGTTTGACCCAGAAAACACTGTCCTGATTGGTTGGAAAGGAGTCTCTTTTATGTAAATGAGAATATAACTGCACAGCTCTGATTGGATGGAGAAAGTCTTAGTCCTATTGCGTGAATTTTGACCCTAGAAGCTTTCTTACAAGGGTGGACTCAGTAGGCAGGAGCACCGTGCAGGAGGAGGCTTGGTAGCCCAGGCTGGGCCTTTTTCCTGAAAGGCAACATATGTGAGGGATCTCTGCAAACAATGGCTGTGAGCCCCTGTGATCAATTTGAGCCCAATTAACTATGAGGAGTTCTTTTGGCGGTATATTCTTTTTGGGGTTGACAGTGCTTATCACTTCAAAAATTTTAGGTAAGTGCTATAATGCTATGGCAGAAACTGTTTGCTGGCTTATTCAATAAGCTGATACCAATAATCACAGGTTAAGAAAAGCTCCAGGGTCTAAAAGCATCCAACCCTGGTATAAATCTGTCCATGACTTTGAGTTTCTAATTATCTGTTCAAGTAATTCAGTACTAACGTTGAGATGGAAAAGATCAGATTTATAGGAAAAATATCTAATATCTATGTGTATATTTTACTGTATAGATATGGAAATATATACCAAGGCCTAGCACTATGCTGGCATCTTAATATCAGTTGGATGAATGAATAAGAATACACATGCACATGACAAGAAACTCACTATGAATGACTGTACTTCCATTTTTTTGAAGACAGATAACCTTACTAAAATAAATGGGCAGTCGAAACTTCATACTTTGATTTAAATGGGCCAAGTAAAGACCCCTCTATTTCCTTTTTGATTTTTTCTTTACATAATCTACAACGTAAAGCACTTGTTAGTCACATTTGTCAAGAGAGCCCACAGGTACTATATGGCTTATCACAGCTTAACTTATCAATTGCCTTTGTTGTCTGGTGGATATTGATCTGAGAAGATCTTGTATCTTGCTAAAGTCACTTGTACAGCAACTCCTCGCTTTTCTTTTTCTAGTTAACATGAAGGCTCAAGTGTTTCAGGCTTTGGGAATTTCTACCTGACAGCCCCATTCCATCATTTAACACCAGGTAGAACCTGTTATCTAGATGAATATCCCAATTAAACCAGCATACCCTTTCCCACACCTAACAGTGGCAACAGGTTCAGGTCAACACTTTCAGGGGCAATAATTGATATAGAAATTGATTTGAAGAGCCACAAGTTTAGTTTCATTTGTTTTACTTTCATTCACTCATTTGTTCCTTCAACAAAACATTTATCGGCAGGTTCCAGAATCTGTTTTCAAGTTTAAAATATTGTTTGCTATCCTGAAGGGACATATTTCTTACCTAAATTTTCTCAACAGCTCAGTGTAACTGATCCTGACTCTGCATCCAAAGTACCGAGCATTAATCTGGATATCTTGACAATGGGAAACAAATAATAATAGTGACAGGGGCAAACTCGAAACATCAAGGTGGCCCACATGACTGTGTGGGCTGTGCACTGTTCATGCCACACGGGCACTATTGCTAGGACTACTACATGAATGGCAGAGGAGTGGAAGGAACACCACATATATGGCAGCAAAGCATGGTGTCCTTGGCTGACAGTGTTTCCTACTGCAAGGAATACAAAATAGTTAATGCCTCAAAACACATTTCTTGTCTGTGTAGATGAAACATCTATTTAAAATTAAAAAGATTTTCACTTATTGATTTTATATATACAGAGAAGAAGAGAAACAGGGAGGGAAGAAGGGAGGGAGAAACTTCGATATGTTGCTCCACTTATTCATACCATCATTGGTTGATTCTTGTCTGTGCCCTTACCAGAATCAGACTTTGGCATACACCCTGACCAGGATACACCCAGCAACCCTGTCTAGGCAGATGCAAATCAATCAAGCTATTTTTAGCACCTGAGGTTGACATGCTTGGAACAACTGAGCTATCCTCAGGGCCCATGGCCATGCTTAAACCAATCAAGCCACTAGCTGTGGGAAAGGAAGAGGGAGAGATCGGGAAGAGGGAGGTGGTAAGGAGTGGATGGTCACTTCTCCTATGTGCCCTGACTGGGAATCAAACCTGGGATATCTTTAAACCAAGCTGATGCTCTGCTCACAGAGTAACCAGCCAGGGCCAAAATCTAACTCTTGTTTATAACATTTAGCCCACAGTAAAACCAACTTTGTTATCCCTCATTTCACTTAAAGTTGTAGTTTCCAAGAACATATCAATGGTGTTAAGTGAGGACTTATTGTATTTCCAAAACATACCCTTAAAGACAAAAATTGAAACACAGAATGATTTGTTTAATGTGATCCTGTTACTGTATTTCTCAAATGTATGTATATTATATAGAGAGAGATATTAAGGGAGAGAACAGGGCCTAGAAGTATACACACCAGTTTTCTGAGGTAGCAACCCCTGGGGAGGGACAGGTAAATATGTAAATTTAATGTTTAATATTATAATTTGAAATAGCTCTTTTACATAATAAGAAGCACTTATGTGTTAGTTGTGTTATTAAAAATATACAAATAGTCCAGCTTGACCTGTGGTGGCGCAGTAGATAAAGCGTGGACCTGGAATGCTGAGGTCATCGCTTCAAAACCCTGGGTTTGCCTGGTCAAGACACATATGGGAGTTGATGTTTCCTGTCCTCTCCCTTTCTCTCTCTCTCTCTCTCTCGCTCTCTCTCTCTCTCTCTCTCTCTTTCACCTCTTTCTCTCTTTCTCCTTTCTCTAAAAATTAATAAATAATATATATGTGGTTCAAAACGACAGCAAAGTATTTTCAGGGCAGTTTATATAGCTTTATCCTAACCCGTTACAATTCATGACAAAGTACTGACTTAATTCAAGATAATGATTCTAACATTGCCATTCCATGTCAATTATTCCTTCTGACAGCATGTGTTCATAGAGCATGCTCACTCTGTAAAACAGGCTCCTGGCCAGTACACAGACGGGAAAGGACCCGGCCCTGACAGAGCTTTAGTGCAGTCTGTATAAAAAGCATACATATCATAGACATATTTTCAGATTAACCATTATTTTTCTATTAAATAACTCAATTAACAACAACATTCTGGGCCCCATGGCTGAGGGAAAGAGCTTATGTGATTCCCTTAAAGTTCCTTCTCAGAGATATTCCGTGCCGCACAGCTCACTCCCTGCCTATCAAATATTCATCCTCCCCACCTGTCAATCAGCTGAGGTTCCCTCAAGTAAAATCCATAAAATAATAACATTTTAAATTCCTAGAGGGGTTTATATCTTTCTAAACACTCTCACATACACCGTGCCCTAAAAGAGAGATGCCTACAGTGCAAAAGCAACACAATATAAATTTATGAAATAAAACCTCCTCTTGTTGACTTACTTTGTCCTTTGCTCTTTTCTCCCCAACTTGTTCTTTTCTTTTTGTTCACAGCTTAGATTAGTAGTAGTTTTCAACCACTTAGATGTGACCTGTCCTAGGTAGTATTCAGAGCTGGCTGAGGGGACCCTCCTGCATGCTTCCCTTGCTCCAATTCCCACAAGGTAATTACGATGCTGTTTTGCGATGACCAACTTGGTGTCCCTCTCCATGACAGTGGACCCAGAATTATGAGGAGAGTCATTGGTTCTAAATCCAAATTCAAGACTGACCCACCAGGTAGGAAGGGAATTATCTTAGTAAAAGCTCCTCAGGGCTCTGAAGCAGCTAATCCCCATGAATGATATTATAGGTATGGACTGTATCTGTGTCTAGACATTGTATCACCAGCTCTAACGGCACCCGGTATAGTGTTGGGACCCCAAAAAGTTGCTCCTTCACCCACTGCATTTTTTAGCAAATACTTACTGAGCACCTACAGCATGTGATTATTGCACAGCTTTTGTTGGTAGGGTTTTTTGTTTTTTTGTGGGTTTTTTTGGAGTTACCAATGCCTGAAGCAGCTATAAGAAACCAACTGGGCCTGACCAGGTGATGGCATAGTGGATAGAGCATCAGACTAGGACAGAGAGGACCCAGGTTCGAAACCCTGAGGTCGCCAGCTTGAGCACGGGCTCATCTGGTTTGAGCAAGGCTCACCAGCTTGAGCCCAAGGTTGCTGGCTTGAGCACAAAAGTCATTGGCTTATGCAAGGGGTCACTCCATCTGCTGTGGCCCCCAGTCAAAGCACATATGATGAGAAAGCAATCAATGAATAACTAAGGTGCCACAACAAAGAATTGATGCTTCTCATCTCTCTCCTTTCCTGTCTGTTCCTATCTGTCCCTCTCCCTGTCTCTCTCTGTCTCTGTCACAAAAAAAAAAAAAAAAAAAAAGAGAGAGAGAGAGAAACCAATTGGCATGTGTATCCCTGTGTCCTATGGCAGGTGGGTCAGAGGTGGGGACTTCTTTCAAATTCATTACATGCCAACATTCAGATACTTCTGGGGTGGCAGTAGTGGGCTGCAATGCTCATCTATATTTGGAGGTGAGGCACAAGCAGGGTGAGCCCACTGCAGGCCAAAGGCATCATGCCCTGCTCAATAGAATTGTAGTCAGTGAGATGAAAAAAGTTACAGCAGGGTTACATGGATTTTCCTTCCTCATTCTATGGACTTTTAAATTCTTTAAAGCTTTCTTTAAAACTGTTAGAAGACATTCTTACCTTCAAAAGATTCAGCTTGAATCTATAGCTGTGTGCTGTCTGCTAAGCAGAAAGAATGCAGTTCCTACAGGCCTACCCTCAGAACAACGTGAAGACTAGTTACAGTTAGCAAACTGCTTTTGCTCTGGGCTTCTTTCTATAAGACATATCTCTTATCAAACTCCACACAGGCTTTATTGTGATCTATAAAGCCCTTCTTCATTTGCTTCTGCACGTATTTCTAATTTCATTCATTCCACTCTTTTTCTTGCTTCCCAGGTTCTGCTTTGCCCAATGAGCAGCCACTAACCACATAGGGCTACTGGTCACGTGAATTTTGACTAGTCCAGTTAGGGGTGCACTGGAAGTAACCCATATGAACCAGATTTCACAGATTTAGTGTAAGAAAAAAAGAATGTAAAAGAATCCCATTAATAATTTTTTCATTGATTATTTATTTAAATTATACTGTTCTAAAATTATTTGTTGTTGTTTTTTTCTTTTCTAAGTGAGAGGGAGATAGAGAGACAGACTCCTACATGTACCCCGACTGGTATCCACCAGCGACCTCCGTCTGGGGTGTATGCTCTGTCCATCTGGAGCCATGCTCACAACTGAGCTATTTTTAGCGCCTGAGGCAGAAGCTCCAGGGAGCCATGGCTGCGGGAAGGGAAGAGCAAGAGAGAAAGAGAGAGAGAGAGAGAGAGAGAGAGAGAGAGAGAGAGAAGAGGAGGGGGAGGTGTAGAGAAGCAGATGGGTGCTTCTCCTGTGTGCCCTGACTGGGAACCACACTCGGGACTTCCACACGCCAGACCAATGCTCTACCACTGAGCTAAATGGCCAGGGGTGTTTTAAGTTTTTATTGTGCCTAGTAGAAAAATTAAAACTGTATGTGTGGCTGACATGGAAAACATCACCTTTTTGCACTGGTCTTTTCAGTCCTTCATCAAGACCAGCGTTTCCCTGCTCCCAAGGCTTCGTGCTGGCCCTTGCTTTTATTCAGATTACTGTTTCCTTACTTGGCGTGCCTGACTGATCTTTATACTTCCAAGTGCAGCTTTTTAGCATCTATCAAATAAGTCTCTTCCTGACCAAACTATGTATAATGTGTTCCTTTCAATTATTTTCTTTTCTACTCTGTTTAGATTTTTCTTAGCTCCAATGCAAACCTGACATTATTTTATACAAGCACTGCTACTGGTTTTTCTGTCTACCCTCTACAACAAACTCCATGACAACAGGGACCATGTCTACCCTGTTCCTTTTGGTATCCCTAATGACTAGTATACAACAGACTTTTGAAATCTTTTTATTTGAACTAAGTCATCAATGGATATGAACAAAAAATCAAAACTGCGTTTTTTTACTTTAGTGCAAGGAGGCAGCGGTACAGAAGTTCACTTGGTAAGCCAGTCCCCCCTGGCCCCCACCCTGCAATGCCTCTGCAGACAACAGTCCTCTACTTGTAGGAACTCAGAGCTTCATCACTCTTTAAACGATGTCATCCTAGAACATTTCTCCAGCTCTGCACTCTGCATCAGAGCAGCTACCACTGAGGTCTGCAGGTAGGGGAGGGCTGGGAAGACTTAATCACATTTCCTAAGGTGTGGGTTCCTGGGATTTCCCACATCAATATTTATCATTAATGTGGGCCCCCACACAGCACCCAGGTACCATGCAGAGCCGCTGAACAGGGGTCTTGCGGGACCTTCCCTAGACTGCATTTTAATCAAGTTCCTGGGCAATTTTGATGCACACCACAGTTTGAGAACCTCTGATTTTTGACAGCAGTGGTTTCTCTGACTCTCCTCAGCATAAACTATTTTTGAGAGAAGGGTCAGGGGATGGGTATAGCATGGGGAGGTCGGACTTTGCTGATTTCTTATATTGAGTTAGAAATGGTTGTTCTTGTAGTACGTTCCTCATAAAGAAAGTAAAACCATTTCCTACTAGGAGAGTAATGAGTTTGCAGGCAAGATCTCCCAAACTGGGTGGGAGTACCCACCAGCAAAAGGCATCCAGGCCCAAGTCAGCACCCACAGCCTGATGGAAGAACCAGAGAACAGGTTGTCTTTGATTCTTGGGCCTCCATCCATCAGGCATTTACACAAGTATTGTATCTTCTGTTCTTTACAAGGAGGGAAGTTGCACATTTTCTCTAAACACTATGTCATTGGTCCAGCAACCAAAACCAGCCCAGAATGTGCAACATAAAATCAAAAAGCACAGAAGACCCAAATGGCAGGCTGTGCTTTGTTCTTTCCTGGCTGGGAGCTCAGGTTCACACATACGTTCCCATGAAGTACGTTACTATCCACTTGGCCACAGGCAGCTGAGACTGGGACAAAAGGAAACAACAGCTAAAGAAGCTGAAAACGTAAGCTGAGAGAAAAGAAAGTAATTAATTTCTTGCATACCAATGACCATGACTCAACAGTCAGGGAAAATAAGCAAAGTATTAAAGCCTTAAGGCTGACCCCAGAAAACAAAGTAAACCTGGCTCCTCAGAACCCTGCATTTTTCTAAGCCACCTCCACCATGATTAATAATGGCGGCAGCAGAAGCTACAGGAGCTCACACTACACGCCACTTCTGCTGGCCCAGGCACTGGCCCAGGGACTTTAAGTATATAATGTTATTTGATCTTCACAACAGCCATCTTTAAAAGTACTACTTTCATACTGTTATTAAAGATGGGAAATTTGAGAAATATTTAAGACAAGTCAATGGCCCAAAGTGCAAAAGCCAGGAGGTGGAGTTATGACCCATCCTTCACCAGCTATAGGGTACAGTGTTATCACTCACTGTGTGCTGGAGCTTTGCACAGTCTTCAGGCATTTAATCCTTCTCCCAGTCCTGTGAAGGTTGTATACTACTCCTGTTTTACAGAAGTAGAAACTGAGGCATATAAAGCTTATGGAATCTATCCAACATGGAGGCAGTGGAGTCCTGACCTTAAGCCAGATCCCCTGTCGCCCATCACCTATTGCTCAATCAACAAGCTCTGAAGGAATGAATCAGTGAACACCCCCAAATCCTGCTCCATTGTCTCTGTGCAACAGGAAACGAGCACAAGCTGAAAGCCCTGGACATCCTTCTCTTGTGACCTGTACCTTTAAAGACAGTTTTCTCCCTCAGCCCTAGACTGTTATGCCAGTCCACTTCTACCAAATTAGCCAGTAAACCCAGAACCACATTCTTGGGGAAAACTTAAGGAAAATGCCTAGTTAACACTCAAAAGCCTCATCCTGCAAGAAGAGAGGAAAGAAGAGGCAATGAGGGGCCTATACTATTTCCATAACAAAACAAAACACCAGCCAAGCCAACAAAACCAAATACAAGAACAGCTAAGAGTTTGTGTGCTTATTCATGTGTCAGGTACTGAGCAACACACTTTATACCACGTTGGAGGAGGGCACCGAGAGGGCATCACCTGCACTGACCTGAAAGCTGGACCCAGGCAACCAGAGGCTCCTCACACCCTCTCCTGTCCTTGGAATCTGCGTTCTGCTCACCTTTCCCATGTTAGAAGCTGTCCTGAGGACACAGTCCTAAGATAGTAAGGTGTCATTAAACCATCTGGATGGTATATGTGACTGCATCCAGTTCAGGTCTCCACATAAACTTTTCAGACTGGCAGGTGGGTGTGAAGATCTACCCAAGACAAGTCTCTCATGTAAGTTCTTGTTTTTATTAAACCTGCCACCTGCCAATCAGGAGCAATGTGCCTCTTTCTTCAGTCTCTCCTTGCCTTCCCTGTACAGGAAGCTCCCCAAGTTGCACACCAATATATATTAATTTACTTAATCTTTTCAGTAACTCTTTGAGGTAGCCAATATTATTACCCCCATTAAACAAATGGAGAAACAATGAAACAAAAAGGTCAAGTGACATGCCCAATGTCAAAGAGTTAGTAAGTGGGTGAACCAGGACCCAAACCAATGCAATATGATGTCCAATTTGTGCCCTTAACCCTTTCAATATACACCACTCTTCACCCCCTGTACTACCATCATTCACTGACAGCATCAATTCTATGGTAGTAGGAGGTATTTAATTACTCATGAGTTCATTTATGCATGCCTTCTCTTCCCATCTAGACCGGTTGCTGATTGAGGGGAGAGATTCAACTTTCTACACTAATCTTTCCTTTAGGACCCTCTACTAAGATGTCCTCTTTTTTAGCGTAGCTTATAGTGAGTAGACACTCAGTGGATAACTGCATTACATTACCAAATCCCAGGAAACAACAGCAGTTGCAATTACTGGAAGATGTATTCGTGAAAGAAAATACCAACTCCAATCACCCAGGGTTGAAACTACTAGGTCTTATTTTCTATTGAAGAAAATTTCTGCAGGTGTGAACAATTTTAAAAAATCAAATATTAATAAATTCAAGTAAGTGATTGTGTTAGTAAGTCATTTTACAACTACACAGATAAATATTGTATCCCCACCTAATGTTTGAAAATAAGGTCCCTTAAGCATATTAACTAGTAGGGGTGATCTTGTCTAGATTCAAAGATTTCACACACCTATAGTATAACACATTTAGAAGTTTGCATATAACAAAGCTACTGGGAACAGGGACTGCTTTACTCATTAACCTAACCTTATTATCTTACAAAATATCTTATATTCAATGGAGGACAAGGAGGACAGCTCTATTTCCATCACTGATAATTCATCATCATGGGACACCAAATAACCCCAGAACTATCCTTCTTTAATTAGAAGTCCTCAGAGTATACATGTGTGTATTTCACTTTTACTCTGTCTCATTTCAAAACTTTTCTTCTCCCTCGCCCTTTATGTCTTCAAAAGAAATAGTTTGATACAAACTTCTTCTACTTCACTCTCTTTACAATCTGGTTGCTTCTATTTTCTTCTACTAAATGTATTTTCTAAAAAGATCAAAGTCATTCTACAAAGTAAATGTTTTTAAACAGGTTTTTTGTATGTTTGACTGTTTTTGTTTTTTGGTATTTTTCTGAAGTGAGAAGCAGGGAGGCAGACAGACTCCTGCATGCGCCTGCCTGGGATCCACCCGGCATGCCCATTAGGAGGCAATGCTCTGCCCATCTGGGGCATTGCTCCGTTGTAACCAGAGCCATTCTAGCACCTGAGTCACAGGTCATGGAGCCATCCTAGGTTCCTGGGCCAACTTTGCTCCAATGGAGCCTTGGCTGCAAGAGGGGAAGAGAGAGATAGAGAGAAAGGAGAGGGGGAAGGGGGAAGAAGCAGATGGATGTTTCTCGTGTGTGCCCTGGCTTGGAATTGAACCTGGGACTTCCACACGCCAGGCTGACACTCTACCACTGAGCTAACTGGCCAGGACCTGAACAGATATTCTTAGTTCCCACCTCCCTTGACCATCCTGTGGATGCTGACCCACTATAAAAACTTACCCCAGCCCTGGCCAGGTGGCTCGGTGAATAAAGCATTGACCTGGTATGCCTGAGACCGTGTATTCAACCCCAGTCAGGGCACATATGAGAAGCAATCAATGAGTATACAACTAAGTGAAACAATGAGTTGATGCTTCTCTCTCTCTCTCTTCCTTAATTTGCAATGGAAATATTTTAAAAAGAAAAAAAAAACTTACTCTATGGTAGTCTTTTGTAATATTTTTTTCTCCCCTGTAACTTTCATATCCCTGTTAGGACTTAAATCTTGCTACTTCTCAACCAGTTTCCTGAACACACAAAATAACCCTCTATTCCCCAATGAGGTAGGTTAGATTGTTATACAGGAAAGATTTGACCTCCTTCTCCACTTTCCCTTCCTTTTGTGGTATATTTTCATATTCCTTTGACACCAGGCTTGATTTAGGAAATGGGTTGTTAAGAAATGTGACTTCAGCAGAGCCTTGAAATATGACTTGCATTCTTATTTTTACCATGAGAAGACTATATCTTGGTTTCTGTGAGATCTTGGAAGATGAGAAATGCATGAACCCAACCAACAGCCTGGAGCCCAGCCATACCTTGCTGACACATAGACATATGAGTTTGAATAAATGATTACTGTTTTTTTTTTTAAGCTTTTTTTAAAATTTCTTTTTATTTTATTCACTTTAGAGAGGAGACACTGAGAGAGAAAGAAAGAGAGAGAGAGAGAGAGAGAGAGAGAAAGAGAGAGAGAGGGAAGGAGCTGGAAGCATCAACTCCCATATGTGCCTTGACCAGACCAGTGCAGGGTTTTGAACTGGAGACCTCAGTGTTCCCAGGTCGACACTTTATCCACTGCGCCACCACAGGTCAAGCTAAATGATTACTGTTTTAAGACACCAAGTTTTGAGATTGTTACACAGCAGAAATAACTAACTGATGTAGCCATAAACAATAATAATCTTTTTAATTATTTTCCCTTTTCCATGATTTCTCCAGCAGAAATTTTCCTTTGTTACTAAACTTCCACAGTGTTACCTCTCCTGCGAAACTTCCTCCTTTGTGAGCAGTTTTCTCTCTTTTACCACATTACAAACCACTTTGAGTCAAAATATGTCTCATTCCTTTGCCTGCACCTCTCTAGAGCATCAAACATATTTTACCCCTAGGTAGAAACAAATAAAAATGTAGTCATTCACATATCCATTTAGCAAATGACTACACATTAGAAACTAGGCCCTGGCCAGTTGGCTCAATGGTAGAGCATTGGCTCAGCATGTGGAAGTCCTGGGTTTGATTCCCTGTCAGTGCAAACAGGAGAAGTGTCCATTTGCTTCTCTGCCCTTTATCTCGCTTCTCTCTCTCTCTTTCTCTCTCTCTTTCTCTCTCTCTTTCTCTTCCTCCTCCCCTCCTACAGCCATTGCTCGAGTGGAACAAGTTGGCCCCAGGCACTGATGATGGTTCCGTGACCTCCATCAACCTCAGGTGCTAAAGAAATGGCTCCTGTTGCCAAGGCCCCAAGTGGGCAGAGGGCTTGCTGGGTGGATCCCGGTCGGGGCACACACAGAAGTCTGTTTCTGCCTCCCCTCCTCTCACTAAATTAAAAAAAAAAAAGAAAAAGAAAAAGAAAGAAGTGAACCTCCATCTCAAATGCATTGAATACACTTGGCCCAGTTTCCTGAACAAGAGACACGTTATATCTGAAGTGATAAAATTACTGCTTTGTTATTCCTGTTAATTATTTATTTAAAAAATAGCATCTACTTAAAATGCTATTTATATTGGTAGAATCTATAAAAGTTTGTTCTCTTGTTATTTTTTACCTCTACTACTTTCTTGACCTTTTCGTTTCTGATATTTATTCCATGACCCTCTTTCCTTCACCTTTTTAAAGAGTTAAAAAAATTTTTTTAAACATCAATTTTTTAAAAATGTATTGATTTTAGAGAGAAAGGAAGGGGAGAAAGAGAGAGGGAGAGAGACACATCAATTTCTCTGCCTGACCCATTTATGCACTCATTGGTTGATTGTTGTTTGTGCCCTGACAGGGGATGAAACCCACAACCTTGGCATATCAGATTTAACCACCTGAACTACCTGGCCAGGGTAGCCTCTTTGTTCTTAGATTTATCCCTGGAAAACTTTATTGTCCTCACTAGCATTCATTTGGATGAGCCGTTTCATTTACTAAGGTCAATGACTCAATAAGCTCTTAGAATACCGGACACCCTCACCCCCTTCCATTTGATCTAGGACACGAAAAAATGAAACTGAATGAGCAGTGGAAGAAAAAATCAACCAAAATTGATTTTGATTGGATTTAATAAGTAGGTTAACATGGTACCCAGTTTCAGGTCCTCTGAAATGTCACCATTGGAACTGTCAAAAACCTTAACAGTATTTGGAATCAAAGTGTCTATGACCAAACCAACTGAAGATATATTAGTCAGAGGCAGGGAATAAAGGTACTTTCTCAACTAGAGCAGATTGAAACAGTGGGTTGTCTGTCAAGAGAAACAATGGAATAAGACATCACTACATTCAAAATGGTGCTTCTTTAAAGGCTAGGTCTAAGGGGTATCCATATAAAGTAAACAATTGAGAGTGAAGAATTTCTCAGACAAGGTCCACAATTGTGAACACCAGCATGAATTCACTGGACCAGGAGTCTGGAAAAAATATAATGTGACCTTGAACCCATTACTTGTGTCATCATCCATGTCATTTAAAAAAATTACATTAGAATTTTATACATCCAATTAAATGTAATTCTATATTAGTCAACTTCTTTGTCTAAAATGATGTTTCTCAAATCAATGATCAAATGAGTTGGGAATCAGTGGGTTATAAAAAAGGTGAAATAGGGTTCTTTACTATGGACATTTTTAGAGACTTTAATATTCTAATGTATATTGTGAAACTCTAAAAATTGATGGATGTGGTATGAAGCATTTCCAAAGTGATCTGACCAAAGTCCCCTTTATTATGGACCATCTTCTAGGACTGGTGCTTTCCAAAATCCTATGGGACATAGAGAAGCTAAGAGAATGGTACCCTTTGTTCCTAGCCCCAAGGACTGCCATTCTCAAAAAGCCCAGTTTATCTCCCTTCCCTTATGGTTAATGGAACCTCCCTGAATCGTTATAATGATGTCTTCTTTGTTCTTGAGATAGCTTAGGCTGATGACTATCACACTCAAGCAAAAGTACCTTAAAAAACAACAAACATGTGTATGATTTTGAGTGAAATACTGTTGATTTGTTCACATTTACAATGGTCACTTGGGCTGGAAAAAATATGCCAGGGAAATATAGTAGTCAGTTTGACATTGGAGCCTCAATCCTTGAGCTGAAATACTTTCATAAGTCAAGATGCAATCATCTCATATAAGAAAAGCAATAAAAAATACAACTAAAACGTTTTGCAGAAGAGACATCATGATTTCCATTAGAAGTTCTCCCGATTTTCATGTTCACTTTCTCCTACTTTAAAGTAAAGCTGACTTCAAGTGACCTTTAAGAAGTCTAAACATCATGCACCATAGGTATTCAAAATATTCACAGAGGGAAGCCTATTCCTGTAATATTAGTTGGATATTCTTAAAATTCAGAAAAGCCATTTGTTCTTTTTCTGAATAGCCAGCTTAGAAAATGAATCTTATTTTGCTCATAAACTCTCATTATGTTACTTGTGGAGGAAGGCTTTTAGAAAACCATACTATGAACTGATAAAGCCAAACAAAAAGCTTGTAAAAGATTTTGCTCTTCTTTCCCCCTCCCCTCCCATAACCCCCCTTTCTTTTCCCCTCTCTTCTCATCTCTTTTTCTCCCAAGACAGGATATTAGAGGCAATTTGTGCATAGCAATGCATGTAGGAAAACATAGGCAGATTAGGTGAGACTATTATCTCATGCCAACTAACATCAATAATAATGGTCCTCTGGGACAATGGCAGATGTTGAGGATACTTACAGTTTTGAAGAAATAAAGAACAAAGATGATTGAAATCCTTAAAAAGAATCCTGATCAAGAGGGAAAAAAATGAAAGTGTATGTTTTACTCCTAAAACAAGCATAAAAAGTGAAATAGTCAACAATGTGATATATGGTCAAATGTAGAAGGAGAACTCACTTTGTTCTCCCTATGAAACAACTGAAAATAATTTAAGAAAAAAAATATTAAGCTACTTTTTATGCTGGATTTTAGGCCCATATTTATATACTGGTTATTTGTTTTAACAGATAATTGGTAACATTAGATAGGTAAAACTAAGTAGACATAGAAATAGATTTTTCCCATTAAAAAAAAAGTCTTCAAAAAAGAAGTGTTGTTGGAAACAAGGACAACTAAAAATCACTCAAGGACTCTAAAGTATCTATTTTATACAGGAGGATAGGAACCCACAGAGAACTTACTATAAACTAAAAGTTTCACTTTAAATTCATAGTTCTCAATATACAAACTGACACAATTCATTATGTGTATAAACACACACACACACACACACACACACACACATACATGCACGCACACACACACATTCTCTAGTTATAGCCACTGAAAGGCTGAAAAGCAGTGATATCACAATACCTATGAACACACCTGACACCCAGATCTTGGGTTCTAAATACCATTCCTCAATAAAAAGAACCAGAGCTTCTTGAAGACATGGCTGGTTCCAGGAACAGAACAGGGAAGCAATAAGATAAGCCTAAAATATCTTGTGGTAACAGAAAAGTAACTGAAAACAATTACAGGGGCATGGCAGAAGGGCATAGGAGTCAGCACGAAGGGCCCTGGACCTAAAACTGGGATAATTTGAGGGGAAAAAAATGAGAATAACTGATTATAACCAAGGCATATAAATAAAGCTATGTGTCTATACTGATACCAATCAATCAATCAATAAATAAATAAATAGGAAAAAAATATAGAAGTAATGACTAAATTAGAAAATCATCCTTTGTCAAGCAGAATAATAATTCTTTCAGGTAAGAAGCATTTGTAAATGCTAACACGAATGGGCAAAAGTATAAGAAATAAGATATTTAAATTATCTAAGTGTATTCCCCTGCGTGCCACTTGTTAATTATAAAGTGAAAAACAGAGATTCTGCCTTGGAAAAACTTGATAGATACCACATTAACATTAACTAAGTGATCGAAATTAACACACATCACCAAGAAAGGGTCAAACACCATAAGCCTCCTCCTGATATAATGCACTAAGAAAGGTATAGTATTTCTTGTGTGGTATTCCTGCCAAAAATATAAAATTTGAATCATGAAGAAACATCACATCAAACAAACCCAAATGAAGGAACAGTTCCAAATTTTTAAACAATGTCAAGGTTATGAAAGCCTAAGACTCTCAGCCACTCTTGGAAACTAGGCTGCAAAGGCAGGTAACAATTAAACATGCTGAGTGATCATCGACCAGAAAAGTAGGACATCGGCAAAATCCCAATCAGAAATAGGACTGTATCAATGTTAATATTCTGGCTTGATTACTGTAGTGTGCTTTTCTTAGAGAATGTCCTTCTTTTTGGAAATTACACATTCACTAAAGTATTTAGAAACAAAGGGGCATCATGACTGCAATTTAATTTAAAAGATTTCAGAAAATCTAAGAGATGAGGATAAACTAATTCTTTGTACTATGTTTGCCACCTTTTTGTAAATCTAAAATTATTCCAATATTGAGTTAAAAAGAGAGAGACAATAAAACACACACCCCCACTTGAGTTCAAATTTTAGCTCTATCAGCCCTGGCAGGTTGGCTCAGTGGTAGAGTGTCCGCCTAGCATGTGGAAGTCCCGGGTTCGATTCCCAACCAGGGCACACAGGAGAAGCACCCATCTATTTCTCCACCCTTCCCCCTCTCCTTTCTATCTCTTTCTCTTCCTCTCCTGCAGACGAGGCTCCATGGGAGCAAAGTTGGCCCAGGAACTGAGGATGGCTCTATGACCTCCACCTCAGGTGTTATAATGGCTCTGGTTGCAATGGAGCAAAACCCCAGATGGACAGAGCATCACCCCCTGGTGGGCATGCTAGGTGGATCCCAGTTGGACACATACAGGAATCTGTCTGACTGCTAGGTGGATCCCAGTTGGACACATACAGGAATCTGTCTGACTGCCTTCCCGCTTCTAACTTTGGAAAAATACCAAATAAATAAATAAATAAATAAATAAATAAATAAATAAATAAATAAATAAATAAAATTAAATTAAATTAAAAAATGTTTAGCTCTAGCACTTGAGAGTATCTTTGAATTAATCAGCTGGCCTCATTGCGGCTTAGTGCCTCCTTTGTTCAGGTGGTGACATGACTTCATGGGGTCCCCGTAGAACAAACAAGATGCTGCAAACTCCACACTCCAAGACCTGGCTCCTGGAGTCTTCAATTAGCATAGCTACTGTTGATTTTGGCACATCTAAAATACAGTAATACTATTAGTGGAGGTTACTGTTCAAAGGCAGGCTGGAAGCACAGGAGGTCCTGTGAACCTGGAGATAATGCCTTTGTTTCAGGAACAAGAACACAGGCAACACACACCTGCCTTTAAATGGGGCCTTTTCATTTTCTTCTTTTTTAAATGTTTCTGTTTTTTGGAAACATTACTTTTTTCAAAGAGGGAAGATGAAAGCAACTATGGGTGGGGGCCTCTTTAGAAGAGGGATTGATTTTTTTTTACTTTTAAATCGTCTTAGAATATTTAAAAATAGCTATCCCTTTAGCTAAGCCTCCCTCTGCTCCCCACTCCCCTTGGCTGTTCTTCCTCTTGGCTTTTTCTTTTTCTTGTCTCTTCATCGTCTCTCTTCTCCCTCTTTTCTGTTTGTAGTCACTCCTGTGCCATCCGCTCCTGAGAACCTACCTTCTCATCTCTTATTGTTTCCTTCTGTTGAAAAATATTAATTCCAAATGAACAAAAAAGATATGTGGGAAGTAAATGAATGGTGAGCTCTTAGCTACTTCACCAACTCCAAGTTCTTCCTTCAACTCACATTAACCTCCTGAGCAACCAGAAACTATAGTGTTTGCCAAAGCCCAGTTGAGAATAACCAAAAAGCAGAAAATTAATAAGGGGAGAGGGACTCAAGAATGTCAAATGGTTTTATGCTAACTATTAAAAAACCACAGTAAAGATGCACTCATTATAGATTTTCCCCATTCCAATGTGTTATAAACATCATAAACTACCATTTACTGTTATTATTTTAATGATAGACAATGTTTATAACACCTCTAGATTAATTTATAAATATCTTTAAGTGGGAGGGGAAATCTTTTCTATTTTATATCAAAAGGATTTACCATTATTCAGCAGTTCAACATGTGAATCCAGAAAAGAAAATTACAAAGATCATAGAGCGTTGAAACATACCTAACAGGCTACATCAATCTTAAAAATCACTTCCCTGACATACCTTCTGTGATCTCAGAAAACAGAAGAAAAATCCATCTACTATTTGGTTTGATAATGTCCAGATTAAGAACTGTGTGTGTAGGCAGGGTAATCTAGGAGAGGACGGGGCTGCCAGACACACATTCAGATTTGATAGAAGTATCTTTCAAATCAAGTCTGTAAACAGAAATGATTTCTGAGATGGAAAGATCTAGTTTCAGATAAATGTCTTGAGACCCTTAGAACTCTACTTAGTTGCTGTTAACATTTCTGAGATTTACTCTGCTCTGCTTCATTGCATCTATACATTGATTTCTTTTTGTTCATTCTTTTTTTTAAAAAATTTTATTCTTTTTTTTTTTTTTACAGGGACAGAGAGAGAGTCAGAGAGAGGGATAAATAGAGACAGACAGATAGGAATAAAGAAAGATGAGAAGCATCAATCATCAGGTTTTCATTGTGACACTTTAGTTGTTCATTGATTGCTTTCTCACATGTGCCTTGACTGAGGGCCTTCAACAGACCGAGTAACCCCTTGCTGGAGCCGGCGACCTTGGGTCCAAGCTGGTGAGCTTTTGCTCAAGCCAGATGGGCCCACACTCAAGCTGGCAACCTCGGGGTCTCGAACCTGGGTCCTCCGCATCCCAGTCCGATGTTCTATCCCCTGCGCCACCACCTGGTCAGGCCTAATTTTTATTAATTTTTAATTTATTGTGTTTACATGGATTCAAGTGTCCCACAAAATATAACTCCCTCACTCCCACCCCCTGTGTCCCTTTTTATAGTCCTTTTATCCCCCTCCCCCTAACTCCCCCCCTTCCCTCTAGGATTTGCTGTCCTGTTATCTATATCTCTGTGTTATGTATATATAGTTTCTTGTTCATTCTTTATTCACCAAATATTCACTGAGCACTTATTTCCCAATCACTATACTAGGTACTCTGACATGATGGGTGAATCAGGCCTGGCCTGAGGCCACATGGACCTGCCAGCCTCTCTTAGCTTGTCTGAATTGGTTGAATTCCTCAGAAGGATGAGGATTAGCTCCCTCCCTTTGATGACAAAGTTGGGCCCAGAATTGAATCCAATGATTTTCCTAAATGCAAACATTTGCATGAAAGAGCGAGAGTGAGAGCAAGAGAGCGAGAGAGAGAGAGAGAGAGAGAGAGAAATGTACTTGGGAACTTGCCAGGACAGAGTGAGGAGTAAAGAAACTAGCATTTGTTCTCATCCTGGGAGCAGCATCATTGTGTCTGTGTGTACACACATGGGCATTCAAAGAGAGAGGAAAAGTAAGGGGAAAGGTGGGGAAATGCTAGAGGAAGGCAGTGCTTCCCCAAGGTTGATGCTAGAATGCTCCCCTCAGAATCACCCAAAGGATTAATTAAAATACAGATTCCAAGGCTCAACCCAGGTCTACTGAACCTGAATCTCTGGGTCTGGAATCCTAGGATTTGCATTTTAAACTAGATTCTGGTGGTTATACTTAATAAAATTTAACATCCAGCCCTGGCTAACCAAAGGGCTGTTTTATTGTAGAATTGGCCAATACTCACAATGAATGGATGCCTTCAAAGCCTTGTTACCACCAGGCAGGGCTAGAGCCTGTTCTGCTCATTTATCTGCATCCTATGCATGAGCCTCTCTTACAGGAATTGTTAGGGTATATCTGACTTCGCAAAACCAATGCTGTTCTATTCCTTTTCATTTCCTCTGTTTAAAGACAATGCACCTCCCCAAATTAAGCAGAACAAAGAGCTTAACATTCACTCTAAATTTTCAAAAAATATATTTAATTAGATAGTGAACTTGGCTCAATTTTTACTAGGCATACCATTCACTGTTATATGTCCACACCTAGGAAAGTGCCTGTTACACAGAAGGTACTCAAGAAATATTTGCTGAATGAGTAAATAAATATTCAGATTTTGTAGGAAGGAATATGTAAGGTAACATTTTCAAAGGAATGTGTTTTTAGGCTAATTCAGTTTTCCCAAATATGGACTTTGAATTTGAAAAGAAGCTGTGGACTTATGAGAACGAAAACCTTCAAGGGTGATGACAAGGCCACCACTGGCCGTCATGGGTGAGATGGAGTCCATCGCTGGGTGGGAGATAGGTGAGAGCTGCCACTTAATTCTAAATAGCCCCATAAAACATGATTTTGGATATTCTGGAATGAGTTCAAGCATACCTTCTTATAAAGAAGTAAATATAAATCTTTGTTAATTTTATGACACCTTTATTTTCTTTAGAGCACTTACTACAGTTTATACTAATTTTACTGATCTGCTTAGTATCTTTTTAAAAGTTAGTATTTTGGGGTTGTGTCTCCAATAAATTGTGAGCTTTATGTAGAAAGAAACCATGACTTTCTCAGTGCATTGTTGTATGTCCACTGTGTGGCAAAGAGCAGATGAAGTTCAATAAATATTGAATAATTAATGTGCAGATGGCAGGCTGGATGGATGGCTGAGGGGAAGGATGGAAGACAGAAAATCAGCTATTCAGCCAGATGGTTTTCTGGGTCACCAATCCAAATATAAAAGCAAGTCTCAAGCACAACAGTCTCATTCTACAGTGTGTCCGTAAAGTCATGGTGCACTTTGACCGGTCGACCGGTCAAAGTGCACCATGACTTTACGGACACACTGTATTACAGAAGAGGTGAAAGACTGACCCACCTATAGATCACCAGACAATAACCAAAACACGTGACTTAAAAGAGATGGAATATCAACAGCAGTACTGACAGCAGTCGGCACTGACCTAGCACTAACTCTATCAGGCACTGTTCCAAATGTCTTACATATGTGAACTCTTCATTTTTAATGTGAAAAAAGTGAGTATTTTTTCTTGATCCAGAGCCAAATTATATCTATTGAAAGGGGAATCTGACCATGGCTGCTGCTTTGACACACACAACCATGGCCTCAAAGTGACCTTATAACATTTAATTCTAGATGCAAATTTAACCCTTCACTAAGTGACCAACCAATGAGACAACATGATTTTCCAGACTTGAAATCTAAAGAATCCATCTTTAATCCGTTTCCTGCAACACTGCCATTGTCCCCTCGTATCCACCACTGGAGACATTGCCTCTCAGAACCTTCTACTGCTTGGGAATACTAAATAAGGTCTAATAAGTTCAAAAGTCAGGAAGACACTGCTAATTTGGTGGCTTATTTGCTAGCAAGTCGGTCTCCCTTCTTCAAAGAAAAAATGGGATTATCAATTCAGCTAGGAGAACTATTTTTACATGATTGATAGGAAGAAAAAGTAATCACCTTTGAAGCGCTATTTCATATGAAACCTCTTCAATGTTCTCTTTCTTCTTCTGAGAGCCATGAACAACTGGAGGAAAGGGAGCCCCTTAGAATGGCCAATAAAGATGACAACCATCTCTCCGCTATCTACAATAGCGACATGTAGAGGTCTGGGATAGTCGAGAGCTAACACAACGTAAAGCATCTTTGATTGGCCTCTCTGATGTTTGGCTCAGCATGTTTCTGCCAGCAAGCGAACCTCATGGGTTTTGAGTAAAACATAAGTCAGAGGAAATAAGACTGACTGCTTCTTAGGAGCCAATGACCTGTGTACCTGTTGTGAGGTCTGCTGTCTGAGTTTGGGGGTGAAGGTAAAATCTTCCAGGTAGAAGTAAAGGGAATCAATGCATAAAGGAAGATGGATAGATAAGAAACACTGAATAGTAGTTCAAAACTTATTTCATCATTCTGATCCATACGACTGATTAGCCACAATGTTCACATTGACAGTTATACCACTAACCTCGTGGCCCCAGCTCATTGACTATGTGTAGACAGCTCTCCCCTTGGAAAAGGCACTGCTCTCCCACAGCTTATTTAGTAAAGATACCCTGGCAGAGGCACATAATTCAGCCAAAAATAGAGCCAACTCTCACAAACCTTCGGAAGCAAGAATGATCAGGCAGGTGGGAATTTTCATTCTTATAAGCTCAGTCTATTTAATTTTTAATTTTTATTTATTTATTTTAGTGTTGAGATGGGGGGCAGGAAGCATCGATTCCCATATGTACCTTGATGGGGCAGGCCTGGGGATTTGAACTGGCGACCTCAGTGTCCCAGCTCCATGCTCTATCCACTGCGCCTCCACAGGTCAGGCAGACTCACTCTTTCTAAACTCCGCTAACGCGTGTCTAGGCAGGCTAACTTGCAGTCAGAACTATTCTTCATGGATAGATATATAGGAGGAAAGGGTTGCTTCCTCAACAAGATAATTTAAAAAATTCTGGAGCTGTAGCCAAAATGTCACCTAAAATACCCCTGACTAGGTCTTAGAATTTACTGGTTAGGGAACAGGGGGTCGGAGGGAGGGAGAGATGGAAGGCTCCATGTCATCTGGCATAGAACATTCCTCTCTAGGTCTTGCCTTGTATGGTAGAGAATTAGGTTGTTTTAGGGGTACACCATGGTATCTCCCACTTGCTAATCAACAGCAAGTATCTTCCCTTTAGTAGCTCTTACCTACAGACCCCATTACTCCTGATGCGTATAAGAAAGACAAAAATATTTTAAAGCACAGTAAAGTGATAATTCACTCTGCAATCAAATATCAGCTACCCTTCTCAGTAGCTATGTCTGGCATGTAGCAGATATGCAATATATTTCTGTTAATTGAATGAACCAGAATGAATGATTATACAATACAGTTGCTTTATAAATGCAATTATATTACACTAATTCATTTGTATCTGCTTGGTATCATCTGAGATTTTATTGTCTAAAGATCTTTAGTCTTCATATAATATAGCCTCAGAACAGTCAGCTTCATCTGGTTCTCAACTCAAGAAACAGTAACCTGTCCAAAGACAGAGGATAGCCCAGATGCAGGAAGGCAGTGTTATGTCTATGTAGTACTTTAGGGATGATACGAAATAATTTCGAGGTAATTTTTTTCTATGCACAATTTCTAAATGAAGATACAACTTTAAAAACCATGTAAAACAGAGTAGTATTTCTTGATTGATTCCATACATACAGGATATCTCAAATAAATGGTAGACTAAGGACAGAGTCTATAAGAAACCACCAGGAAACAGTGAACAAGAGGGAAAAATAAAAGCCAAACAAAACACAGACAAACTTGTTAGTCTAACAAGACAGGCTCAGATGTCTGAGCTGGATGGTATATCAAAAAATAATAGGGATAATGACAACATTCACTGTGAGCCAAGGATCCTATAAGGTAAAAAATATTAACACTGAGGTTCTTAGCAGCTGATTGTAACTAATTTCTTTGTGTAATCTCAGGGAGCAGGAAAAAGAAAACCAATTGTGCATCTGTTCAAACTAAACATATTTAATGCTAAGACCAGTTTAGTGCCAAAGACATCTCTTTCACAGAGAGGGGAAAATTCCAAATGAAGAAACGCTCTGCTGTATGCCCAACACAGGACCCTGAGAGAGAAGATAAGAAAACCCCTTTCCCACTGATGAGGCACTTGCTAGCTTCCTACGACTGCTGTGTCAAGTTAGTTCACACTGAGTGTCTTGAAACAATGCAAGTTTATCATCGTACTGTTCCATTGGTTGGAAGTCTGACACGGTTTTACTGGGTTAAAATGAAGGTGTGGCCAGAGCAGAATTCCTTTTGGGAGGCGTCTTTTCCAGCTTCTGGAGCCGCTGACATCCCATAGTGCATGGCTCCTTCCTCTGTATTCAAAAGCAGCAGTAGTAAGTTCAAGTCCTTTCCCTGTGACATCACTCTGACCTCCTGCTCCACCTCCCTCTTCCATTTTTTTTTCTTCTTTTCCATATGAGAGGAGGGGAAATAGGAAGACACTCCCACACGCTCCCCAACCGGGATTCACTCAGCAACCCCCATCTGGGGCAGATGCTCTGCCCATTTGGAGCCATGCTCGCAACTGAACTATTTTAGTACCTGACGTGGAAGAGGTTCCAAGGAGCCATCCTCAGCACCCAGGGCCAATGTACTTGAACCAATCAAGCCATGGCTACAGGAGGGGAAGAGAAAGAGAGAAGGGAGAAAGGGAGGGGTGGAGAAGCAGATGGTTGCTTCTCCTATGTGCCTGGACTGGGATCGAACCTGTAAACATCTACATGCTGGGCTGATGCTCTACCACTGAGTCAACCAGCCAGGGCATCCTTCTTCCATTTTTAGGACTCCTGTGATTATATCAGACCTACTGGAACAATCAAGGACAGTCTCCTATTATCTTTTCTCTTTTCCTTTTTTTTTTTTTTTCTTTTCTGTGAGAGGAGAGGAGATAGTAAGGCAAACTCCTTCATGGGCCCAACTGGGAGCCATCCAACAACCCCTGTCTGGGGCCCATGCTCAAGTGTCAAGCTATACTCAGTGCCTGGGGCCAATGCTCAGACCAAGTAGACTAGTCTCAGTGTCTGGGGCTAAGGCTTAGACCAATTGAGCCCCTAGTTGCGGGAGAGAAAAAGGTAGGGGAAGAGAAGCAGATGGTCATTGCTCCTGTATGTCCTGACTGGGGATCAACCCAGGATGTCTGCAAACCAGGCTGGTGCTTTATCTCCTCATAAATGAATTAAGGCCAGGTTCTTAATTCTATTGGAAACCTTAATTCTATCTGCAACCTTACTTCCCCATTGCCACATAAGGAAATGTATTCACAGTTTTCAGGAACTAGGACATAGACATCATTGGGGATGGGAGATGCCTTTTGGCTTCTAAAGGCATCATTACTTCAAATCTGTTTCTTCTTCTTTTTCTAACCTGTCCACTAGGACAAATAAGGTCCTCTCAGTTGTATAAATTGTATCTATATAAGGTGTGAAAATCACACTTTTCTTACTAGGCAGAGCTGAATATATGCGCTCTTGGGGGAAAAAAATCAGAAAACCAAAAATAAACAAAAACAGTAGAGGGGGCAGAATACATGTCCACAAGCATCTGAATTTACCCTGCGCACTGTTTCTAACACTGTTACTAAAGGAGTGTACCCGTTAATGGCCTTTTCCTCATCTCAAATTCTCAATCATTTCTTCTTATTTCTCATATACTTAATTGGAGAATGATTTCTAATGAGTTTCATTGCTATTAGCAGTCTCGATATTTATGATAAATTAAAACCCCATTAAGTGTGAAGGCATCAGAACAATAGCAGCTCTGCCTTCCACTGAACACATTTCAGGATGACGGCAGCTGTGGCGGGTGTCCTGGATCCGCAGTTCTAGTGACAGAGCACCACCAGCACCTACTTCTGCAGCACACAAAAAGTGCCCATACAAGCAGCACATCTGGTACAGAAATGAAATTAAATACAACACTATTGAGGCATCAACTGCTCAGATCCATTTCATTGTTTCCTATCCAGAGAAGCCTAATTGAGGGTGGCATTTCAAGGTTAAATCCTGGCTCTGACAGCATCTTGTGTCAGACACCTGTCAAATGTAATAAGACACCTGTGAAAGGCAACTGGGTGCCAAAGCCACATCACATTTCCCTGCATGGCAATTCCTAACTTGGGGGATTCATGTTGTCTAGCAAGGAGAGTAGCAAGCCAGCTGCCTCAGGGCTGCCCCATCATCTGCAGGCGAGGAAGAGAAAAAGAGAAAGATGATACCTCAGAAGGAAACGCCTCAGTGTTTTAAGCTTAGCAAATGTTTATGAGCATAAAAGTACAGCTCTGAACGGATTTAAATTTCAGGATTCAGCCCTAGAGCCTTGATCCCGGTTATCGGCAGGAAATTATTTTTTAATATCTGTTTTGCATAATTAAGGGGCAGTGGCTTTCATGCAGATGAGTGCTTTGAATGTTCACAACACCAAACTGGCTTCATTAGCTTAGCCCAGCAATTAGGAAGTAGGAAATAAAAAGCCAAGATAAAGCCTTTTCTTCAAAAAGGTCTGCAGCACAGGCAGCTGACAGTCAAGAGGCGGGGAGGATGCATTCTGTATATTATTCACTTGGAGGTAAAACTTCTGTAGCTGTTAATAACTTTGAAAGTGGTGCATACATCCCATTTGAACCTCAAATAAAAAGAACAGGTGGTGTGTTTAAGGCTTTGTAGAGTCTTGAAGAATTTCTCAAACATTTGTAGGTTTCACTGAGCCTTTCCCTATTTCTTCTAAATGGTTTTTCTATTGTTTTCCACTTGCTTTTCTCGTTTCCCTCCCGTGTGCATTTCAAAGGAAATGGGAAAGCTTAAAATATGGCTAAATAGAACACCGCACTAAGCAAACAGTGAATAAAACCTCAAGAAATTATTTTAGGTGGGTATCCCCCCTCTTCCGATTAGGAAACTGCAGTATCACAAATGAGTCTTATTCAGGAGAAAGGTAGTCTGTTCCAAGGGTCCAGAGGGACCTAATTCAAGAGTCAGCTATTTTAATACATATATATTTTTAGATAACCAGCCATGTACACACGTTGAAGAATCAGATCAATCAAACCTCTCACAGGTTGGGAAAGGCAAAACCATAGCCTGTTATCTCTGCCAAAGATCCTTCAAGCTATCCAGATCAAATACAACCATCTTGTTTTAAAAATGGGAAATCAAGTCTCTAAGAAGTTTACTTTGTCCTGAATAGCACCGGGTTGCCATCAGTCAGGATTAAATCCCTGGGCCCATTTCCTGCCCTGAGCTTTCCACCCTCTACTACATCATATCTTAAAAAAATAATGTGCTGGCCCTGGCTGGTGGCTCAGTTAGAGCACCATGCCAAAACACCTGTGTGCAGGTTTGATCCCCAATCAGGGCACATACGGGGAGCGGCCAATGAGTGCACAACTAAGTGGAATGATAAATGAATGCTTCTCTCTCTCCCTTTGTCTCTCTCTTTTTGTCTCTCCCCCTTCCTCTGTTTGTCTCTCTAAAAGCAATCAATTAAAAAAATAATAAAGTGCTGTCTAGATACAGAGCACGATTTTTCACAGCATGTTTGCTGAGTAAACAGGCTAGGCCCCACAGGCTATGGAAAGCTCTGGTGGGGAAGGGAAGGGGACACAAGAGGTGGTCCTTTGCCAGGACTGCTGCAGCTGCCCTGCTGCCTCCTGCTCCCTAACCCAGGACTCTAGCCACTCCAGAATCATGTGCTATTGCTGGAGCGTCCCACACTTACTTCCACAAGTCTCTGCTCACTCAGGTCTTGTGACCCAGAAGGCTCTCCCTTTCCTTCCTCACTTCTTATAATGTGTTCATCTACCAAATTTTGACATTTGAGATCATTCACAAATGGAATGGAATGACCTGGGAGAGAGTCCCTACCCAAAGGTGTTTAAATAGAAGATAAGACAGCAATATGTTTAAGACCATCTTAGATAATGGTAGGACAAAAACAATAAAAATAGCAATAGTTAATTAGGTGCCAGGAACTGCACAAAGTATAGAGCCTACATTATTCGTGCCACCACCTCAGGAGGTAAATACAATAATCCTCATTTATAGGTGAGGTCCCTGAAGGTAAAGGAACATGCCCAAGGTTACGCATCTGGCATACAGACCGAAGCTGCAGCACTTGAGAGCCAGCTGTTAGTCCGTCCTCCTCTATTCTCTAATGGTCCTCTCAATGATCCTGGCATTTTATAATGTCACTGCTCCTCCTGGAAGCCCTCTCTCAATACCTCAAAAGGGCACAACCGCTCCCTCCTCTGCACACTCCTGGCTCTTCTCTGGTTATTATCTCATCTGCCTCCCCTGACATATTTGTGCACTTATCTCACCAACGAGAGTGTAAGCTCCTAGGAAACAGGAACTCTGGCTGATCTGCTCACAGAGCGATGACACTACCCAAGACACAGCACACATGAAGGTTTTCTTGAATGGACACCACCCATAATGTGTCACACACCACAGCACTCTACTAAAGGTTGGTTGTGCTTGTTGAAGATCACTGTTCAAATGATTGTCCAGAGTTGAGGTTTCTCACAGTAATGTCCAGATCCCCCCCTTTTTTTGTCAAGAGGATCACCCTGACCTTAACAATCCAACCAATCAGTCTGTTCTCATTAGGCTCAGGGCAGGGCTGAAACACCTTCTCCAGCCAAGAACTACTTTTATAAAAGTCTTTGTGAATGTTTGAAACCATTAGATTTTTCCTTGGTACCAAGGTACAAACAAAATTATTTGCTTTTGGTGCTTAGACAAGTCCAGAATTATGTTATCTGTAAGAACTTTTTTTTTAAATCATAAGTGCTTTCCACTTGCAGGCATATCCAGGGAAACCTTGCTTCCTTACCATATTGACCCTGAATAGTTCAAGTTCCATCATTCCAGGGGTCCCCACTCTACTCTTGCACCAAAAGCATCACATCACCGGGATTAATCTGTCTTGAAGTAGAGGGTAACTAGAAGGACAAAGGTTAGCTGGACACTGGAATCAGCTCTTTCTACTCTTACTCACAGTAAAGTCATAACCTCTTTTCTTATCCCTAAAACAAAAGGTTTAAGTCATGCTTGTATAACACCATCAACTATGCCAATAATACAAAATTAAAACAAAGACTGTATGTCCTTGTTTCACCTAACTTCTGCTCTATTATTGCATATGTGACATCAAAAAACCTCTTCTCCACTGGATAAAAGAAGAGTTATATAGAAAGCAATTTATGACTAAAATCTTGATCTTCTAGGCCAGAAATATACACTAGTTCACATTTCTGCTGCTTCTATTTCCAAAATATAGTCTGAAACTCTTCCCTTCATTCTATGTCCAATTTGACCACCCCAGTCCAGACTGCTCTCACGTTTTACCTGAGGAATATAATATTCTTGGCTAATTGGCCTCTGAGTCTCCCCTCTTGCCTGAATCCTCCATTCTCCACACAGCCTTATCATGCAAGCGTCAATCAAGGCATTCCTGCCTTCTGAGAAGACCAAGCTAGCGAGGTCGGCCCCCTAGGATGTTACGTGACACCTGACGGCTGTGCTGATAGCCATGTCCACCTCAGGCCACTCAGCCTCCCACCTCTTAGTCTTCAGTCTGCTGGCCTCCTCTCACACCTGCATACTCACTGCTCATAGGCCTGGAGCTATCTCTCACCTGCCCACAGCAGACTCCTGTTCTCCTTTAAATCTCAGCCAAGCGTCCTTCTCTAAGTACTTCTGCCTTCCCTTTCCTTCACTCCTGCTCTTTTCAATCTCATAATGATGTTTTTCCTTCCTGGCATTTGTTGCACAATCTGAAATCATGTATTGCTTTGCAGTTTTGCTTACTGAGATGTAAGTCCATGGGACAGAGATCCTGTTGGTGTCGTTTGACGTTGCATGGCTTATTGTTCTGGAACACATCCCACATACTAAACAGTAACTGTGGACTAAATAAAGCAATGAACCCAAGTGTCATCATATTCCAGGCTCTGCTTTTATCTTGGTCACTGCCACTCCTTCCAAGCTCATCGACCAGTGCTCTCCCACATGGCCCAGATGCACACACACGCTGGCACACCAAGCCACTCGCTGCATGAACAAGTCACAGTTGTGTCTCTGTAATTTTATATCAGCTCTTGCCTATCATTAGGCCTTCCTTCACTTCTACCCCACTCAAGTTCTTCTCTGCTCAAGGCTCAGCTTAACTGCTACTTCTAGGATTTCAAATGAATGTTTGACTGTCTGGAGACAAAATTAAATGCAGCAATAATTTGTTAAAATATCTGCTTTCCAATGGATGAGTCCCAGAAGAGTGTGAACCAAGGCTAAGTCATATCTTTACCTTGAGCACAAGGCCTAGCACATAGTAGGCGCTTAAAAATGTTAGACACAAGTGAGTTCAAGTTAACTCTTATTTACTGAGCATCCTTCAAATCTCAATCACCAGGTGCAGCGGAGGATATTGCTAAGGGTTTCCAATGTTGGGAGCAACAAAGCCTGCTTACGTAACTGCACTGCATGGTTGATCATTCAGGCAGAAGTCAGTACCATGAGTGTGTCAGCCAGCCATGTACACCACATGGAAAGGGAGCAAAGTGATAGATACCAGCTCTGTATGAGTGAGTTTGGAAAACTAATGCTAAATGAACAAGAACTTAAAAACAATCCTTTATTTTTATGTGCAATAAAGCATCTCTTGAAAGACCCTTGCATATAAGCAGGGATTTTTCTTATTCATTTTAGGAGACAGAGAGAGAGAGAGAGAGAGAGAGAGCAGGAAGCATCAACTTCCATATGTGCCTTGACTGGGCAAGCTCAGGGTTTCGAACCGGTAACCTCAGAGTTCCAGGTAGATGCTTTATTCATTGTGCAATAAAGCATCTCTTAAAAGAAATTACCAACATCAATAAATTCTCCACTGTAAAGCTTCATTTCTTTTCTTTTATTGGGTTCATAAAAATCATGTCACTAAAACTATTACAGAATTCAAGGGGAATTAAAATTAAAAATGTGCAGGATAATTTTTTAAATAAAGAGGAAGGACTCAGCTACCACACCCACATGTCAAAGTCCATGAGTCCTGTGTTTGATAAGATCACCTGTTAGGCTTCACACAGGCCATGCATTTTAGATAGCACTCTGAGACTACTGCCAGAAGTCCAACCATCCCCAGACTTATTCTTTATGAGCACATGTAACATTCATATTATTTACCCTTGTAATATGAAAATTATGAAACTTATGATCCCATTGCTTCTTCTTAAAAAAAAAGTAGCATACAGCACACCCTCCAGCATGACCCAGCACATCGTTTTAGTCTCCTCTCCAGGTGGCTCTCTCCAGACTGTGCTCCTCTAGGGACAGACAGAATTGTACTTGATAAAAACATTGTACATATTTGCCCCCTCCTAGTTTTCCTTTGAGCTTAACTTGAATATTAAGTTACATCCAATTTTAATGCTATCTTGCATGAACACAACACTCTCATTTCTGAAAAGCAGATCATTTTCTGAGTTAGAAGAGATATCTGGTTCCCCTCCTTGCAGATGCTCTTGAGCAGATAGAAAGCGAATCCTATGCATTAGAGGCCTTTTATCAGATATGTGCTCACCTTTCTGCTTCCAACTGACATCCCCTGACTCCATACCGGTTTCAGTGGGAGCGAGAAATGCAGCGCCTTTGCCAGCCCTGCCACAGCACAGAATCAGAGCTCACCTTGAGAAAAAAAAAGGGTCACCAAACCAGTATGCTACAGACCAGACTAAATAATGTGACAAAAAGGTAACTTTGCATTTAGTGTTCACCAGCAAGTTGTTATGCAGCCTTGAGAAAGCCCCGTTGCCAACTCAACACCAACCAACCAGTGTTCATTAAGTGCCAACTCTGTGTGAAACACCACTTGATATAAGAAAATCTATTTGGGGTTCCATGTCCTCATTCAGTGTCTTGGTTGTAAGTCTCTTCGAAATGACCTTAATCATTCCAGATGACTATACATATCACCAGTATATAAAACTGATGAGGACATGATTTAAAAGTCTTGAAGGGAACATGAGTTAAACCATTTTATTTACAACAATCAAGTGGCTTGTATAAAAGAGAGAGGGACAGCCCTGGCCTGATAGGTCCATTGGTTGGAGCATCATCTCAAAGCAGGGAGGTTGCCAGTTCAATCCACAGTCAGGACACATACAGGGACAAATCAGTGTCCCCCTCTCTCTTCCTTCCTCTCTCACTAAAATAAATAAACAAAAATTGTTTTAAAAAGAAAAGAGAAAGGGAGAGAGAGAAAAGGAGAGGAGGCGGAAGTAAAGAAGGGAGAGAAAAAAAGAGAGAAAGGAAGCGAGAGAAAGAGAAGGGAGGAGAGATCTTTACTCAGTCCATAGTGATACTAAAATAACAATTGGTAAAAGATGAAGAGATTCAGTGCTCATAACTAAACATAACTTCAGTATTCATAATTGAATAGGTCTCCATTGTTAATAAAAATAACACTGAAATAAAGCAAAATTCAATTAATGACCCTTGAGAATGTAATATTAGAAGGAAAAACTGAGACATCTGTAGACTTCCCCTGAAGCCAGATTGCATTTTATTTTGTTACCCATCATGAAAACCAGAGAAACCAGCAACCTCACCAAAAGTGAGGTCAAATTTAGCCACTTAAGTCACCAAGAATCCATTCAATTTAGTTGTAGGAGAACAGAAACTCCTTTTAGAAAGAAAGGTGATGTTTCTTTCAAACTCCACCTGCTTTAGTCAGCTAAATCCAAGATCAAAGAGGTTAGTTTAATTCCCCTCTTGAAGCTCTTACTGTCTTAGTGTGTTTTGGAATAAAATTAAAATTCAACAATACAAAAGCTCAATTAAGCTTAATTTGTGTGCTTCAGCATCTGGCTGGGTGAGTGCTCCTCATACGTCATGCTTGTATAGCAAAGCATCATGTTTTTTAATTAAGGCCAGTTATATTTTGTTTCCCCTTTACTAACCAAAAGAATAGAATTATTGTTGGGTACAAAACATCCAGGAAAATATAACAAAGTACTTTCTTTTTTTAAGTGCAGGACAAACATTGGTTCAAAATATAGGTTGCCTATCCTATGTTATAACCGATCCATCTTGGTCCTGGCTGGTTGCTTAGTTGGTTAAGAGCGTCATACAGAAACAAAAAGGTTGTAAGTTCAATCTGTGGTCAGGGCACACATGGGAAACAACCAATAAATTTACAACTGAGTGGAACAACAAATGAATGCTTCCCTTCCCCCACCCTTCTTTCTCCTTTCCTCTTTCTGTCTCTCTGAAAAATAAAGGTTGAAGTGTCATCCAGGTGCGGAGGGTGGCCAGTTTGATTCCTGAGTCAGGCCACGGATAGGAGCTGTTTGATGTTCCTGTCTCTCTCTCCCCACCTTTTTCTAAATACACACACACACACACACACACACACACACACACACACACACACAACAAACAAATAAACAAAAACCTGATCTCAACATCATTTTAGAGATGCTAAGATTTCATTGCTACCATGTAGTACTTAGAAATAGATGCACACAGGCTCATGTGTATATGTATACACACACACAATCTCTCAATAATCCTAATTATAGTCATATAGATTTTGTGCTTTATACCAATATGGAACAAAATACTTGGAAGTAAATCACAAACAGTGAAACATTCTTATTTTTTGGGATTGAGAAATTTGTGGCTTCTCTGGTTTGCTGAGAGTTCTATTTAAAATGTAGAGGACCAGGTCCTGGCCATGTAGCTCAGCTGGCTAGAGCACTGTCCCAATACACACATACAAGAAACAACTAATGAATGCATAAAGAAGTGGAACAACAAATTGGTGTTTCTTTCTCTCTCTCTCCTTTCCTCTCTTTCCAAAATAAATCAGTCAATCAATCAAATGTAGAAGACATACCTCATCTGCCCTATCATGCCTGCTTTAGTGATCAGAGTGAAACCTGGAAGAATGAGACTCCAAAGCTGTGCTTTCTACTCAGCTAATGACACCTAGAAAGAAACCCCTCTATGAGCTCTACCTGTCACTAGCTTCCTCTGACCTGCCATGCACAATTAAATATGTTAGCAAGACAGAAATGTGCGATGAGGCTTTTAACCCAAATTTTCATCTCCAAATTTATATTAAGAAAAATGTGGATTTTTTTTTTAACTGAAAGCCCATCATTAGGTATTTTATTTTCACTCTAGAAACTTTTAACATTTTATTTTAAAAAGGGGGGTAGTATGATTAATAATAAGAGATAAATTTTGGAAGAAAAGAACTTTAATTGAAACTAACAGAATCTCAGTTGCCCAGCCAAGAAGACAGGTGCTACTCAGAACAGATAAGGGCCCTCAATCCAGCTATTCGCTCAGAGGTGCACGTGGCACCTGCTGCACTGGCCTCTCACCTTCTATGTGGACGGGAAAGCCACAGTGCTGACGAAAGGTGGGAACACCAACACTTGGGCACTAGACGACCCTGAGGGCAGTCACAAGCCCCAACCATGCACTGCCTACTTGTAGCTAAATTAAATAAAATTATATTTTATCATCTCTAATTTGGCACCCTTTGGAAATGTGAAACTTTCTAATAAAAATTGCTCTTTAATAAGGAAATGAAACAGTTTTGGAATATAGGCCTGTCCAATATTTATGTCTAAATATAATTAAGAAAAATGAGTGGTAATTCACACTGGGTTTATGATAGGTGAATAAATTTTAAAAACTGATATCTTATATGCATTTGAAAATAAACCCAGGCAATATTTGCAAACCTAAAAAAACACTTATTCGATTGATTAAACAAAATTTAACCTTTAAAGATCTTAATACTATTTTTTTTTTTAACTCAGAAGATTCTGTTGTGGTGGTTGAATCAATTTACAAAACCGTGACAAGTAACCTAGATAGAACTTCACAGTAAACCATCTTGTTACAGATAGGCTTTCTTACAGATAAAAATACAGATATACAATTCACACTCTCATCAGAATAACCTTACCAGAAGGAGATTAAAATATACTTTATATGGATGCAGATAGTTTTCAATACAATATTTTAAAAAACCAGAAAAAAAGGTTTTCCTCTGTGTTGACATTGTAAATTTGCTTTGAAAGGCAATATCTATTTGACAAGACCCATCAATTTCAATCATTTAATTAAAACACACATCCACACACACTATTCTGGGGAAGTTTTGAAAGGGCATTTACAGTAGCCAAAAGCCCTTTAAACATTTCTCAAATGTTTCATCTTCACATACATAGTAGTAGTTTGATTACTTTGACAGATTGCTCAATTTAACCTTAATTCAGTTTTATGAATTTGGAGACTGGCTTTGCTTGACTTTGGCTGTATGTACCATGCCAGAAAAATTAGCTTAAAAGCTAATTCAGTGAGTCCACTTTGGAGTTGTTTCTGTAATAAAGCAATATGTTTTTATTTGAGTTGTTCGAGGGGCCACTCTGAATTGACTAGAGCACCAATTTTCAACTGTTTCCATTACATGGCACACAAAAATTCTGCAGCACACCAAAAAACATAATTTTTGCCAATCTGACAAAAAAAAGTAGGTATAATTTTGGTTTATTTATACCAGGCAGGTATTGTGGTGTTGACTGTTGTCATTCTTTTATTTGACACTCTAAGGAAAAATAACTTAAAACCCTTATGAAATAGTCAGGGGTTGCATGTTTTAAAACTTCCTGAGGCACACCAGTTGAAAATCACTGGGCTCAACAGACCACAGTTTCAGATTCTGTACTTAGAGGAGCAACTGTCTGAGGGCTTCTTAAAACTAGTTCAGAGTTACCTCGAATGTTGGTTAGGCCCCAAAATCAGTTCATTTATGCAGCTCCCTCCAACAAGCCATTGTCCAATTTTTTTATGTATTTTTTGTTGTGATTTTCTGCTCATCCAGTAGTCCCTTCTCATCCACCTGGTCTGTTTTGCCTGGACTTGAAGGGCCTCCTCCCACTACAAGCCAGCTCCCACCATCTCCCCACCAGGGCCTCTGCACAGAGGCCTCCAGGCCCCACAGATCTTGCTGAAATGTGCTGTAGTTCTTCTTTCTTTGTCCTCAAACCTGTTGGTTCCTTCTGTTTCCTACACTTTGTCTCTAAGCTGCTCATTGACCTGTTCAATTTTTGTCAACCTAGTAATTCTCTCTTTTTTTTCAAGAAAACCAGAGTCGCTCAGCACAGCACCACTGAGAGTTTCTGAACTCAAAGGAGCCTCTCACACTTTAATTCTATTCTTGATGCTGTGAAACTGGAAGAGGAGAAAGAGATTAAATGACAAAGCAGAAATACTGTTTCAGCCAGGAACTTCCTTCTCTGATGCCTCATATATTAAAACGGGGCTGATTTTCTAAGTTCAGCAGAAGAGCCTGGGAAGAAATATTAGCTCTTCAGTTAGTGTCAGTCACACAAGGAATTTGTCAGCAGAGTTGCATTTGATCTTTCCATGTCATCTAATGCACCACAGAGGGTATTAAGCTCTGTAGGACACAATTTCAAAGTGAAATAATTTTCTATTTTGACTTCCATAAGTGAGTGAGTCTTGGGGAATATAAAAAAATAAAATAAACTTTGTTTCCTAAAGAGAAAGTAAATAGCATAAATAGAGATGTTTCTTGGGCCAAATAGCTGAAAGGATTACAATCCCTATTCTAAAGCCTGCAAGTTCCAGCAGGCCTGGTAAAGGAGAACAGAGAAGGGGCTGGATAAATATTATGAGAAAAACAGAAGCAAGTGGTTAATGGTTTTCTTAAATGCTGCAGAAATGGCTATGTGTAAATAAACGGCCAGTATCACAGAGACTTAGCAAGAACAACAGCAAAGAGGAAAGAGGCACTCAAGGGACCGGAGGCTTCATCGTCAGCTAGCCGGCTTGTGTTTTCACAGAGATGACCTTCCTGTCCGTGAGGCTCTGCCTCGTAGGCTGGCTCCTCCACCTCCTCTTCCTCACCCTCTGCTTCTTCTCCTCCTCATTTTCTTTCTCCTCTTTCTTCTCTTCCTTCCCTCTCTTCTCCTCCTCCTCCTCATCTCACTTGCCTGCAGAGGCCAGAAGCAAACCAATGACATACAGACTGTACTTCCCCTCCCCCTTCTGAAATTCTTAGGTTTCATTTCTTTAACCCTGCTGGTAAGTCTTGTTTCAGGGCTTGCGGCAGATGACCAACCACAAAAGAATGTCTGATGTCACAAGCTGAGAAGTCCTGGATAATTGAAAACAGCTAGAAGTTAAACATACTCAAACTTCCATAAAAGACCATCCTTTGTCTAGCAGCCAATTGGCTAATGCCCCACAACCCTTCCTAGTCCCCCTCTCCTAACCCCTAAAAAGCACGTCCTTGTCTGTACCTGGTGTAAATGTCCCTTATGAGACAGCTCGACAGGATTTCTCTCAATAAAACCTGCTACACTGGTCTTTTCGGACTCCGATGGATTCTAACATTTGGTGCCGAAACCTGGGACAAGGTACCAGATGCCTGGACAATCCCCTTCCACCAGCCAAACTTACTATCAGGGAAGCAGAGGGCAGTGGCAGCTCATCCCGGACTTACTCCCTGATTCTGTTTGGCTGTGAGAACGTAGGCTGATTGGCCGGCTATCTGTAAAGCCAGTAGTCAGAGCCACCATCACAACCGCCTGGCCAGAGCAGGTTCACATTGGATTCGGACAGATGGCAATGAAACACCGGAGCCAAGAACTGGTGAGCCATCAGCTTTAATTCTAGCTTGCACCCGGTGGGCAAGCAAAAGCACACACTGGGCTCCAAAACCCACACATTCAGTACTCACAAAGCTACTGACTTATCCGAGTTTCCTAGAATCAAAGGTTTCTAGCTCACCAGACTTATTCACCTCTGTTCCCCATCTCCTCCAGCACAAACTCTTAACAAACTGGCTTCTCCCTCAGCACTGTGCCATCTTGGCTGCTTCTTCTGGCCTTCACTTGGCCTTAATCTGCTCTCCTCTCTAATACCTCAGGAACCAAGAGAGAGATCAAGCTACTGGTGTCTCCCACTTTATATCGTAGAATCAAAACCTTTAATCCAATTATACAAACAAGGAAGTCTCTGTATAATGGGATTCCTCAGGAGAGTGCACCACCCTACATTATCCAATCAGTCAAGGGTGTGGGGAAGAGCTTACTCTTAAACTAAGCCTTAGGCTATAACGACCCAGCCTGCCCACAGCCTGTTCCAGAACAAACATTAATATCAATGAACTTCCATGTGGGCAGCGCCATCTTTAACAAAGTGAGCATAATATATTTTATCTGCCCAACACTATCCAATCCTGTCACAAATCCCTGCCGGACCAGAGGTAAGGAATTTCTGCTCTTTCCCAATCTCTGGTAGGCTCCTCTCCTTCTCTCACCCTCACTCTACTCTCTGAGGTTCACAGTTTGGGAGGCTTCTACTCTGAGTGGCCTGCTTCTACGGACTTCCTTGAAAGTCTAGACGCCTAGCCAGGTTGCTTTCTACTTCTCTGGAACTAAGGTCTCTGGTGATGACTGGTTTCCTCATGTCCCACACACTCTACTCAGAATAATTGAAAGAGTTTCAGGACGCTCTTCTCTTTCTTTATTCTCAGCTTAACATGGGCTCCTCCCAATCTCAGGCCTCAGAGACTACTTCTTCAGGATGCCTCTTAAAAAACAAAAACAAAAAATCTCGTCAAACGCAGCCTCGCGGATGGCGTGGCCCCAATATAAAAACTACTTTCGATTACAGTACACTCAAAGATCTCAATAATTTCTGCCACTAGACTGTGAAGGCCTCAGAAATTCCTTATGTGCAGGCTTTCTTCTACCTTCGCTCCTGTCCTTAATCTCTGTGCCGCCTGTTCTACACGCAGGCTGTTTTGGCCAGAAAAACCTTACCTAAAACTTCTGCTCCTAATCTTTCCTTCTTCACAGACTTCCAACTCTCTCCCCCTCCTGCCTGACCCCAGGGGCATCCCTCTCTTGGGACCCCTCTCTGGTCCCTTTGCAGATCCCTTCTGCTTCAGGCTCTTCCCTCCAGAAAGCCCCCTCCCTTCGCGAATCTTGTTTCTCATTCACTTGCAAATGCATTTCTCTTCTTTGACCCCTCCACCCCCCTCACAGGCTGTGGCAGTGCCTTTCTCTTCTTTCTCCTCTCCCCTCTCCTCATAGGCAACTGGACCTTTCTCCCCCTCGTCTCCCCCCTCTCCTCAGAGCTCTAATCTTTTTGACTCCTCTGACCACGTGGCACCACCACAAGCACTTCAACCTCCTTCTCCTCCTCCTGCAGATTCTAACCCTCCTTCTTTCCATCCAGCTGTTCACGCTGTCCATCCGTCTGCTTCCTCTCTTCCTCTCCTCTATGCTGACAACTCCCTGCCATCTCAAAAAGCTTAAAAAGGCAGACTTGTTTATTAAGCTGTGTGAGTAAATAATCTGGTTTATCTCTTTGTTTGTCAGAAAATATCTCTAATATAATTTTAATTGAAACAAGTAAAACATGCTTATTTTACACTTCTTAATTTATAATTTGTATGTAAAATCTTTGTTTAATGTGTAACTGTCTGTTTCTAAGGCCTTAAACCAATAATTACCCACCTCTTAAATCAAGGTTTACCCATCCCCATGGACTCTCCCTGCAATACCCCATCCTTCCTGTTCAAAAACCTTCAGGGGCTTATCGCCTCATACAAGACTTATACCTAATCAATGAGGTGGCAATTCTGCTCCATACAGTAGTCCCTATTCTCTACAGGTTACTGTCACACATTCCCTCAAATACCACTCACTTCATGGTCCTAGACTTCAAGAATGCCTTCTTTACCATTCCTCTACACCCTGACTCTTACTTTCTGTTTGCCTTTACTTGGACTGACCCAGACACTAATGCAGCCCAGCAACTTATGTGGACTGTCTTAGCCAAGGGGTTCAGAAAAAGCCCACACCTGTTTGGGCAGGCACTAGCTCAGGATTTAGCAGCATGCAATCTCAAAACCAGTACTCTCTTACAATATGTAAATAACCTACTCCTCTGCAGCCCCTCCCTGCCTGCCTCAAGGAGACACACCACTACCCTTCTTAACTTCCTCGCATGAAGGGATATCTTGTCTTCTCTGCTAAGACTCAACTTTACTCTCAGTCCATAGTCTATCTGGGCATCGCCTTAATCCCCACCACCTGAGATCTCACTCTAGATCAAACTCAGACCCTCCGCAGACTCCAACCACCTACCACTACAGATCAAATCCTTTCTATCCTCAGTCTAGTAGGCTTCTTTAGACACTGGATTCCCAATTTTGCTCTCATAGTCAAACTCCTCAACAAGATTTCCTGAGCATGGCTTTTAAGGTTTATAATAACCAAGAGGAACAGGAAAAGGCAGACAACCCAAAAGAGATCAGGCAAAATACCAGCTCTTGGCAACTGCTCTTAAAGTCTCCAATGCCCTATGGGGCCTCATAAGACTCTACCAGAGTCCTGCTTTAAGTGTGGAAAAGAAGGTCATTGGGACACAAAGCCTGTCTGGCTCCTCAGCCCCGCTAGAGCCTTGTCCTCACTGTGGGGACAAAGGGACACTATAAGGTAGACTGCCCCCTCACTCCTCTAAGAGAGGGTTCTGTCTCTTCTAGCCCTACTCCAGCCACCTGTGACCTATAACAATCAAAGAGCCTAAGGTAGCCATCCAAGTAGCAGGTAAGCTAATCTCATTTCTTATAGACACAGGGACCACTTACTCTGCCTTGCCCAAATATTTGGATCCTGGTCATCCCTTAAAGATCTCTATTGTGGGTGTTATGGTCTTATTTCCTCCCTTTTGGCCACAGATTCATGGTGTCTTGTCTAATACATGGTGTCTCCTTTGCACACTCTTTTCTCCTCCTGCCTCAATGCCCTATACCTATTTTAGGTCAGAACCTACTCTCCAAATTCAGAGCTTCTCTCTCCTTTCACCTTCTGTCCTCAGAGTCAGCCCTGTTACTCCTTCTTGGCCAGCCAGATTTGTCCAATTCTGTTATAAATTTACCTCTACTACCCAGCATAGTGAATCCCAAGGTTCTCCTCACCACTCCCATGGTGGCAAAACTCCAGGGAAAAGCCCCTTAGTTTCATGTCTCCAGGTTAAAGAAAACAGAAGCTCCATCTCCACACATGCCTACGAATGACCCTTCCAGCCAATCTGAATCATCACCTACATACACCTGCTCCCCCTTAGGGCCCACCAAGGTCAGTCTGACTAAAATCCCAGAAGAAGAACATCCTGAGCTGTGATTAACTATGATTACCCTTTAATAACAGACAGGATGGAGATTCCAGCTTGCTCTATTCTTTCTTATCTCCTTACCCTTAAAGGCATACTCTGCCCCCATACCCTCCCTCTTAGAATCCTCTCATCTAAAAGAAAACTCTCTTAATCTTAATTAAAATCTCATAATCAAGACTAATTCCTCCTATATAGCCAACTGCTAAATAAGTCTGTCTATATCATCTTCAGCTTATTCAACTCTCCATATTCCTCTTAATAATACTCATCTTCTTCACACCACTCTTATGTACAAGATTCAGAAAGGGGCCACCTGCTGTGAGAGAGCCAGCACTCTCATAGGAAATTACCCCACCTCAGCTACACACTAAGCAAACAAGCTATACTAAACCTACTATTCCCAGCTTGACAAGCTCCTTCCACAGCCCTTTCCAACCATGGACTCACACCTATTAATCCTCCCTGGGGACCAGGTCTACAGGAGGACATGGGAAAAACCCCCTCTCCAGCCTACCTGGTCAGGGTCCCATACTGTTATCTTGTCCACCCCTACCGCCATCAAAGAGGAAGGAGACTCACACTGGACTCACCTCTCCTACATTAAGCCTTATACCACCAATACCCCTAAAACTAACATCTCCACCCCCACAGGTCCTCTGTCTCTCCAAATCTCCACATGTTCCCCTACCCAAGAAGAACCAGACCAGACCATCCCATAATGCTCCTCTAAGAAGCCATATCCCACCATACCGCCCAGTCCAGCAAGCACTCACAGCAGGCAATTGCCAATTACCACCTTACCAAATCCTTCTGCTTCCTTCTTCAGGCCTCCGAGGACCTCTCCTGGTTTAGGCCTCACTCCAGTAAAATGGACAATCTCCTCAATTAAATACGGGACTTGGCCTGACAAGGGTCTCTACTGAAATATTCTCCAAAGAAACAGCAGCTTTTCAATTTCTTCTTCTCTTCCTCTTAATCACCCCTAAACCTAACCACCATGCCCCCAGTTCTTGATCTCTTAGCACCAGCTCTACTTTCTCTCTTACTGGGCGCCACATATGCCGCCATCTCCTCTCTCCTAGAGGCCACCTCACTCAAAGACTTTTAATTAAAGTTAATTCTTCCTATGCAGTTATGTCCTCCTCAGCCTACTCTGCCCTCCCTGTCCCATACAACACCCACCTTCTACGGACAGTTCTCATATACCAAACCCAAAAGGGGCTTCCTTCTTTGAGAGAACCAACACTTTTATAGGGAATTATCCCACTTCAGCAGCCAACCGAGCAAATAAGCTATATCAAACCTATTATTCCCAGCTCAAAAAACTAAAACCCCAAATTCCCCCTGCTCAGGGGCCAGGCACCCTGAATACTCCCCTGCTTTCACCTACCCCTTTCTGCTTTACTGCTCAAGGTACTGTCCCAATGGGTCACCTCCCTTCTAACCTTTACAACACCACAATAACTATCCAATTTCTGAAAAACCATCACAATCATCGAGTCAACTATTAAATTTCTCCTAAAACAATCGAATTATTTTCTAATCCTATTCAATTCGCAGGACCTCCTACTCTTACAGCTTCACAACATAAACGCTTCTATCCCACCACACAGCTATATCCCTGGCTCACTACCCCTACTACATGGTTGCAATGCTCAAAGCAGGCCTCTAACCATGTCTCTCCCCCCTCTAGTTGGGGCTGCACTTTCCTTCACCTTGACCACCTGGAGTTCAGAGTCAGATGGACAAAACCAACCCCTTGCCCATCAATTCTCTACCACCTCTCATCCTATATCACCCAATCAGGGGTTTTCTACTTATGTGGGACCAACACCTATATGTGTCTACCTACTAATTGGACAGAAACCTGTACCCTAATCTATTTCACCCCAAATATCAACCTAATCCCACCCTATGAGCCTCTTCCAGTTCCTAGTACACCACCCATCAATCTAAGGACCAAATGAGCTATACAGGTAATTCCTCTTCTTGTTGCTTTAAGAATTTTTATAAAAATACTTAAAGGGGCAGAGGGACTGGCCACTGCCCTGTCTTATTCCCATTCTCTCTCTCTCTGAAGCCCGGCGAATTTGTAAAAACAAACCGAGTCATGGAATCAGTGGTTTCGCACAAACTGTGTGTCTTTTTCTTAATTTATTTTTATTTTTTATTTTATTCATTTTAGAGAGGAGACACAGAGTGAGAGAGAGAGAGAGAGAGAGAAAGAGAGAAAGGGGGGAGGAGCTGGAAGCATCAACTCCCATATGTGCCTTGACCAGACCAGTGCAGGGATTTGAACTGGCGACCTCAGTGTTCCCAGGTCGACGCTTTATCCACTGCGCCACCACAGGTCAGGCACAAACTGTGTGTCTTGACTATTGCCTTTCATTAGTCCACTCACTATCCTATTTATTTTTCTAACTTTTGGACCCTGCCTCTTATGTTTGTTCACTAGTTTCTTACAGAATCGCATGCAGACCCTTGCCAATCAGAAAATTGGAAAAATCTACCTAATCCTACACACCAACCCTGAAACCTGCCCTCGCAAAACATAAAAATCTGGAACCCTATAAATACACCCCTACCCAACAAGAAGCTATCACTGCATCTCTCTACCCCTCACTGAGAGTAATCCTTAGAGAGTCCATAACCCCTCATCACCCCTATTCAGCAGAAAAAAGTTACAGAAGATAATGACCTTTGTTCCTTTTCCCTTGAGCCTCTCTAGGAATCACTCTCTTTTCTTTTTATATATCAAATAGTTGGAAATCTTAGGTTTCATTTCTTTAATCCTGCCGGTAAGTCTCATTTCAGGGCTCATGGCAGATGACCAACCACAAAGGAATGTTTGATGTCACAAATCAAGAAGTCCTGGATGATTGAAAACAGCTAGAAGTTAAACAGACTCAAATGTCCACAAAAGACCATCCTTTGTCCAGCAGCCAATCAGCTAATGCCCCACAACCCTTCCTACTCCCCCTCCCCTACCCCTAAAAAGCACATCCTAGTCTGTACCTGGCGCAACTCTCCCTTATGAGACAGCCCCGCAGGTTTCCTTTCAATAAAACCTGCTACACTGGTCTTTCTGGGCTCCAATGGATTCTAACAGAGATAAGGTTATAATTGTCCAAAGTGGTATTTTAAACAGATTGTTTCCATAGATGCTTTCTGAAAAACTACTGAGAATGTTAGAGGACTGTTTTTTTAGAGGCTTTGATCATATACTTAATGGTTCACAAACTCAAATAGGCCAAAACTGGTCCAGCATTATGGCTGTATGAGCACAGAGCCCCTATGGCAAGGACAACTTTCCTGACCTTTCTGTTCTCAGTTCCCTGTCCTGTGATTTGAGGGAGTAGGGCTACCTCGTGGAACGATGATACAAGTCTGCAGTCAAACAGATTTGAAAAATGCCACGTTTAACATCAGAACTTTTCTGAGTATGTAATATACAAACATGCTGTGTGACTCTAGTGTGGACGGGAGGCAGCGCCACAGCCTCCCAATTCATTGATTATCTTCCCTAGAACAGGAAGATGTACTAAATAATCACTACAGTCCCCTTCTAGCTTCGTAGAACATTTATTTTACTTTTCTATCAGTACAAAAGGACTCAAAGAAATGCTTGAAGTAACTAAGAGGTTCTTTTTTTTAAGAGAATCCAAGATCACTAAACAGATGCTATCATTAGGGTTTCAGTGATGTAAAGAAGGTAGGCTTCAGAGCTAAGCTGACTTGTGTTCAAATCCTGTTTCTGCTTTTGCTAGCAGTGTGTTCTTGGGTAAGTCACTTCTTCTCTCTGAGCCTCAGCTTCTTTATTTGTAAAATGAAGATTCTAATACTACTTCATAAGGATGTTTGAAATAAATCACCTAAGATAGTAAATACCATGTCTTAAATATAATGTGTTTTATTTCACTTATTAATTTTTTAATTTTAATAATCATTGAGGTTGAGACCTGGTCACAATCACATGGTTAAAAAAGGGAGCCTTGCATAAAAGTCACTCAAAATTTCTTTCCATTCTAGGACTTTATGACTGGCTTTAAGATTTGCTGTATTTTTCTATCTAAATTTATTTAACTAAAATCTCCTGTTCTATATACATGACATACCTTCCCTAATTTCTGCTAAGCTTTTTATCTACTCTGCCTGCCGCATAATACAATCACCAAAGCCTAGGAGAGTCCCCAGAATGCAATTCCCAAAATGTGAGTTGGAAGTAACTAGCACATCCATGATGTCACAAACTATGCTACATGTCAATTACACTAAAGAGCTATCTACTATGCCAAAAGAAAAAATAAGTATAAATTGTTTCTCTACCAAAGAATGCCACTGAATATTTATTTTTCCAGTCTTTGGAATAGTCTGTGCTTAGAATTTTGATCAGTTTTAGAAGAATTCACTTACAAATGCATGTTAAAGATGTATCTTAAATACAGAGCAAAGAGAGTAAAGTTAAAAATGGCCTCTGATAAGATAAAATATGTTCTTTAACCAAAGGTGCCACTTAAGTGCAGTAATAAAGGTTGATGGTGACATCCCTCCAAAAATGTGGATGTGTAACTCCCACTGAGCCCCTAGAGGGACGATGCCAACCCTAGCAGCTGAGTTTTCTTCCAGCAATGGGGTTAACTGTGTCTTTTGTATTATATTTTCTTTAATGGGCATTTGGGAAATAACTTTCATTTATATTACATTTTGCACAAGTAAAACATATTTGAAATTCTATAAATATTTATCCTTTAATTAGTTTTAAATTAATGTTTTTGTTTTAAAAGAGAAAAGAACAGATTTATAAGGAGGCAGAAAATCATCAAATGACACACAAAAGGAATGGATAAGAGGTCTCTATTTCTGCTCTACCTCTAGCCAAGGTCTTGACCTACCAGATCTTTGCCCCTACAAACCCAACCTTGCTGTTCAGGTTTAGACTTGTACAGACTAAAACCTCCTAGCCATCTCCACCTGAACATGTAAGGCATATCACAAATTAAGTATCACCCAGCGCTGCACCCAAAATACCATTCCCCAACATCTTTCCAGGTTTCTCCTTCTCATCTCTAAAAATTACCTTCAGTTGCAAGAATCAGAAAATTCTAACCAAACCTGGCTTGAAGAATACGGGAAATTAGTGTCTTACATAATACAATATGAGAAGTGGACCAATGAAGTAATCTAGCATGGTGTTAGTTCTTTCTCTTTGATCTACAGTGGCATCAGTGTACAAGTTGGGTTTAAGTATAAGAGTCAGAACCCACTCTCCATATTTTAAGCAGGAGTACTTGGTGCTTTAAAAATTGTTGTAAGGCTGTAGGCAGGGTCTCCAGGGAAAATGTCCAGAATAGTATCCCACCAACCAGAGGGAAGCTACAAGGAGCCACTTCCTCTCAGCCACCTCAGAGCCATAATGAAATTGAGAACGTGCCACCAAGACAGCTTCCCCCGGACACACAGGAAAGTGAAGACGGCGTATTCCAGCTGCATTCAGAGCACAGGAATTCAAGTCAGAGATCTGCTTCCCCAATTGTTCTCCAACTAAAAAATTTGGATAATGGACACAGAGCCATAACTGCAGGGAATCCCAACACATCCATAGCCACACATGCCAGCAGAAACAGCAAGACTGTAAAGATGGCGTCCACCTCACTTCTACCTGCCAGTGTACAATGTATTAGATCAGTACATCTAATTGGAGGAACCTTTCCTGTACCTAGAATCTGGGTGAAAGAGAATCTGAGTAATGTTGCTTTTGGTTCCCCAGCCATTTTAACTTGAATGAAGATAAGTGAAAACTATAAATTCATCTAGAGCATAGAGAAAAATCAGCTTCTTGGGCTGAATTCCACATGGGGGCGGGAGGAAACCAGCTGCAGTCAAGGCTGTCTGAGCCTTTGATGCAGTCCAGCAGCAGAGAGAAAGCCATTTCTTCCCTGGCCATGGTACCTAAGGCCTTTCCTTTACTCTTACTGGGTCAGCTTTGGCCATTTGCCGACTCATGGTCCCTTGTGAGTGGACAGGCAATGCAATGGGCTCTTTGGATTAGATGGGACATTGGTGGAGAGACAACTAGTGTCCGTTACAGGGTCTTTGCTTACCTACCATCTAAGGAAAGAGACCTTTCCTGACCACCCTGTCTAAAGTTGCTGCTTTTCCTGCCACATGAATGCTGTGTCTTCTTCCCCATTGATAACTCTTTATAACACTTATCACACTCTATAATTTATCTTGCCCATTTAATTCTTTTTGTGTATGTGATCTCTTCTTTCTACCAGGATGCAAGCTCCCTGAAGGTAAATATTTTTTCTCTTTTTTACTTCTGCATCCCCATTGTCTATAACAATGTGAAATATAAACTAGGTATTCAATACATTGTTGAACATATAAATAAATGGGTTCTTACCCATGTACTATATGAATATTATCATTATAGTTTTTACATTCTTCCCAGTTAGGCCAGTTTAACAGTTAAGTTAAAAGAAGATGAAAAAGATGAAGCTATAGTTGTATGTGTGTGCGTGTGTGTGTATGTATGTGACCTATACAATTAGCTGGCTTAGTCTTTTGGGGTTCAGAGCTTTCTTACCACATGTTAGTCATTATGTCCTATCATTAGCCATGCATAGATCAAAATCCTTTGCCCTAATGATGCATGAGTATTAAGAATATATCACTAAAGTTGCTACAAAAAACAGTATGGTGGTTCCCCCAAAATTAAACATAGGACTATCTTATGGTCTAGAAATTTCATTTCTGGGTATACACCCAAAATAATTGAAAGCAGGGACTTGAAGAGATATTTATGTACCCATTTTAATAACAGCATCATTAGCAATAGCCAAAGGTACAAGCTACCCCAACATTCAATAACAAATGAATAAACAAAACATAATACATATCGACTATAATTCAGCCTTTATGGACTAAAATTATATAGAGAAAATTATAATACATGCTATGTGAGCCTTGAAGACATTATACTAGGTCAGTGATGGACAATCTTTTGAGCTTGGTGTGTTAAAATTCGCCAAAAAAACTGAGCATAGCTCGGGTGGTGTGTCACTTGGAGAAAAATGGCCTAACCGGAAGTCCCAGAACTAGACATTCTGTGCTGGAGTTCTGTTGTTTTGGCCTACAGACCTCCGGCACAGAGTGTCTACATTATAGCAAATGTTTTATCCTTGGCTACTGCACCTGGCCATGCAGGAGCCAAGGATGAAATGTCCTTCTTGGCATGCAGCCCCATACTTCTCTGGTATGTGGCTACATGCGACCGCGTGTCATCGAAAATGGCTACGCGTGTCAGTGCTGACACGCGTGTCATAGGTTCGCCATCACGGTTCTAGGTAAAACAATCCAATAACAAAAAGATCGCATAGTTTCTCTTAAAGTACCTGGTATAGTCCAGTTCATAAAGACAGAAAGTAGAAAGGTAATTGTCAGAAGGTGGGGGAAGGGGTAAGAAAAGTTGTGATTTAAAGGATACAAAGTTTCAGTTTTGGAAGATGAGAAATTTTTAGAGATTGATTGTACAACAATATGCATGTAGTTAACACTACTAAACTGTAGTTAAGATAATAAACTGTATGTTCTATATTTTACCACAATAAACAATTAAAAAATAAATAAAATATATATTATGAGCCAAGCACAATATTTTATGTAAGTTACTTAATTTTCATAATTATACAAGGTAAGCATTATAACATCCTTATTTTTAAAATTTCAATACAGAACGGCATATTAGCTTGATAAGTTTACATAGCAAGCCTTGGCAAGTTGGCTCAGTGGTAGCATGTCAGCTTGGCATGTGGGACACACAGGAGAAGCCACAATCTGTTTCTCCACCCTCCCCCTCTCTTTCTATCTCTTTCTTCCCCTCCTGCAGCCATAGCTTGGTTGAAGCAAGTTGGCCCTGGGCACTTAGAATGGCCTCACCTCAAGTGCTAAAATAACTTGGTTGCTGAGCAACTGTGCACCAACCCAGATGGGCAGGGCATTGCCCCATAGTGGGGTTTGCCAGGTAGATCCCAGGCAGGGCCCATGTGAAAGTCTGTCTCCCAGCCTCCCCGCTTCTCAAAAAAAAAAAAAAAAAAAAAAAGTTTTCATAGCAAGTCAGGCGTAGGGCTCGGAACCAGAATCTAAAATCTCCGCTCCACAGATCATGTTCCTAAGCAGCACATAGACACACAAATAAGCAACAGTATCATGTTCTCAAATGGTCTATTACCCTCCTATTTAATTGACAGACTTTTCTTGTGTTTTTTTTACAGATAGGTGACTAATTGGACACACTAACAAATATCAGTGTTGCTATTAAATGAAAAGAAGTAATCTTGCGACCTTGGACTAAACTTACTTAAAAAGAAAAATACCTTCTTTAAAATAAATAATGAAAGGAAACTCAGTAGTGTGAAGCACACTGATCTAAGGATATTTAAGCCAATGGGAAGAAGAGAAAGGCCAGAAGGAGATTACAGTGTTTATAAATGTCTTCTTCTGAAAAAATGACCCTGTAAATCCTAGGGAAGGAAAAATTGCAGCAAACAATGTTATAAATACTGAGAAACTATTTGTAGGAAGAAAGTTACATCTTCCCTTCTTTCAAACACTAAAATAAATCACACGTTTACTAATGAAATTAGGACAGAAAATGGAGCCATAGGATAATCAGAAGAAAATATGACTAGCTATCTGGGAGGAAATAAACTTTTTAAGTTTGAAGACATGAGAATAAAATAGCAAAGAAAAAAACGAGGCATATCACTACAGTAAATTTAAACCGTCATTCAGCTCCCCAAAACTATTATAAACAAAACAGAGTGAAAAAGCAATATAAGAAAAATGTATCTGAAAAATATACTATAGACTAATAGCTAATACTGTTAGATAAAGAGCTATTATAAATCAATAAGATGCAAACACTTCATTAGAAAACTAGATTAAAATCATGACTAGTTCACAAAATAAATATAAATGAATAGGCACAATATAAAAAATATTCAACTTCACCATATTCAATTAACCACAATTTTAAACAATGAAATGGCATTTTTATTAGGATAAAAAATAATAATTTTTTTAGTAAAATATTCAAATCAGCAGAGGCTATAAAGAAGAAGGCCCACAAATATACCCTTCTAGTAAGGGCAAAATGGCATATATATGAAAATATTCATAGCAATCAAGAAATTCATGCACATTTAATTATCAGAGATCCAGACAAAATCAGTTATAAGACATTTTTTACTATTTTATATTCAACAACAACAAAACTATTAAAACAAAAGGAAATATGAGAACAGTTAAAGTCTGATATGTAGTAGCCAATTTGTGAAAAACATTAGAAAATCAGGTTTCAAAGAATACTTAATAATGGCAGGAAATGTTGACATAGTTGTATAAAAAAAGCAAACCATATAGCGTCTTGGCCTTTAGACTACTAACCCCTGATCGGCAAACTGCATGCAGCTCACAAGCCACATGCAGCTCTTTGGCCCCTTGAGTGTGGCTATTCCACAAAATACCACGAGCGGGCACTATCTCCATAAGGAATGTACCTACCTATAGAGTTTAAGTTTAAAAAATTTGGCTCTCAAAAGAAATTTCAATTGTTGTACAGCTGATATTTGGCTCTGCTGACTAATGAGTTTGCCGACCACTGGCTAAGCTCAAGTGTAAAAAAAGCAAACCATAAAATGTGCAAGCATATATGTCTGCATATATGTGTGTATATGTAAATTTGATAAATATACAAAAGATCTATATGTATATACATATATGTATATTTACTGTTATTTATATATAAAAAAGCACTAGTAGAAAATTCATCTGAATTGTAAAAATGGTTACATATGAATGTAAAATAATGCTGACATTTTCTTTTTTGTTATATTTTTCAAATATTCTTTAATAAATTCAAACTATAATTAGAAAACATTCAATGATAATATAAATACTCCCTTGTTATATTACGTCTGTCAACATATACTGTAGACCATTGTATTCTGTTAAGGAACTATGATAGAAAAAAAGCAGCAGCAGACACAAAAATGACTCCGGACATTACAGAACGTCCCGGGAAGAGAGGCACATACTAGTAAAAGACCTTGGAATGCCAGTAGAATCGACACAGAAGAGTCATGGCATGGGAACTGATGTTATACTGAAACCTGGGCAGGCTTCTCAAAGAAGGGCCTGGAAGCTACATATAAAAAAGGCTAAAGCTCCACTTGGTAACAGCGGAGGTTTTCTCAACAGTGGGCATCACCGTCTAGACTGAAGCCCACGCTCCAATACACACAACAAAGGCCATGATCACCGCCGCCCTTGCCTTCTTTCTCCATCAGGGATGTAGATTCATTTTCCTCTGCCTTCTTCAGATACTGATTGTCTGGATGTGAGACAATCCATTTTTTTTTAGAGCCCATTCAGGGCTACTACTGCTCAGGAAGGAACCTCCCATTCTTTACAACAGGGGTCGGAAACCCTTTTGGCTGAGAGAGCCATGAACGCCACATATTTTAAAATGTAATTCTGTGAGAGCCATACAGTATGTTTAACACTAAATACAAGGAAATGTGTGCATTTTATGTAAGACCAACACATTTAAAGTACAATAAGTCTTTCAATTCTTTTTAATAATGTTGTTATGCTGTTGTTAACCAATGATGAATAAAGTACTTCTTACCATTAATGCAACTTCTGGTGCCACATGGTTTTGCTGATGGCTTTGTAGTCTGGTTGATACGTGGTGAGGTTAAGCTTCATGTAGGCGTTGAGATTTCCATCTGTTAAACGTGATCATAGGTTGGTCTTAACGTTCTTTAGATCTGAGAAAGACTGCTCACATGCATACGTAGAGCCAAACATTGTCAGTACAGCAATACTCACACGCTGCAGTGTGTGGTATGTGACAGGAAGCGCGTTCCAAGTTTTGATAATCAGCTGGTCTGCGCGTTGAAGTTTTTTCATTTCTCCCCACTTGTGTTTGCTCGCCAACTCTGCTTGCTGTCATGCAAGTCTTTCCAAACCTTTATTCAGTGACTAGAACTTAAACACTCACATATCTGAGGCCTTCAGGTCAGCAGCTTGTAGCTCAAAATCTCTGAGGGAGACACCAGGAATGTAACTCAGGTCGGCATTGTCCACTGCACATTCGTGTGGATGGGTGATGAACTTAAAAAGACAAGTGCGCTCATGAAATTCTCCAAAACGCGCTTTGAATGACTACAGGAGATTAGATGTGAAGCTTGCTAGCTGCTGGCGATCAAGATGTCACTTGCTGTGCATGCATCTTTAAACTCTCCCAGTTTTTCAAAGTGTAGTAAATGACCTGTTTCAATGTTGGCGATGAGGAGTTCCAGCTTGTTTTCAAATGCAAACACTGCTTGTTGAAGGGATAAGACTGTATTTCCAACGCCTTGCATTTTCACATTGAGCTGGTTCAGATGTTCTGTCATGTCCATGAGATAATAGAACTTCAGGAGCCACTCAGTGTTAGCTAACTCAGGATGCTCGATGTTTTTTATTTCAAGAAAAATCCGGTTTTTGCTCAGACAGGCTGCACACTGCTGTGCAGAAGCAGATCAGGACAATTATTCCTGTAAAGCCAGGTAGCCAAGGCCACCATCACAGCCACCTGGCCAGTACAGGTTCATATTAGATTTGGAAAGTCGGTAATGAAACAACGGGGCCAAGAACTGGTGGGCCATCAGCTTTAATCCTAGATTGCACCTGGCGGGCAAGTAAAAACACACACTGGGCTCCAAAACCCACTCATTCAGTGCTCACAAAGCTACTGACTTATCCGAGTTTCCTAGCATCAAAGGTTTCTAGCTCACCAGACTTATTCACCTCTGTCTCCCATCTCCTTTTCTCTGCACAAACTGGCTTCTTACTCAGCACTCCGCCATCTTGGCTTCTTCTCCTGGCCTCCTCCACATGGCCTTTCTCTGCTCTCCTCTCTAATGCTAAGCTCAGGAACTGATAGAGAGAGAGCAAGCTCCCGGTTTGCCCCACTTTATAGTGTAGAATTCCAAACTTTTAATCCAATCTACAAACTAGGAAGTCTCTGATACAAAGTCATTTATCTGAGGCATAATGGGAGGATTCCTCATGAGAGTGCACCACTCTACATCATCCAATCAGTCAAGGGTGTGGAAAAAAGCTTACTCTTAAAACTAAGCCTAAGGCTATAATGACCCAGCCTGCCCACAGCCTGTCCTCCAACACACATTAATATCAATGGATTTCCTCATGGGCAGTGCCATCTTTAAAAAAGTGAGGATAATATATTTTATCTGCCCAACAATTCCCAACTTCATCCAGCAGTGTTTTAAATTGGCGATCATTTAAAGCTCAAGCAACAATAAAGTTGACCACCTGAATGACTAGCGACATCACTTCACCAAGCTGCTCGCCACACATCTGAGCACAGAGCACCTCCAGATGTAGGATGCAGTGAAAACTTAGGATGGGTCTCTTTTCATGTTCACGAAGAAGCGCTGTGAATCCTCTGTTTTTCCCCACCATGCATGGAGCACCATCAGTATACACCAAAATAAGTTTATCCATTGGTAGAATTTTTTCTTTAGTGAATTCAGTGAAAGACTGAAATAAATCCTCCCCTCTTGCTGTCTCTTTCATAGGCAAAACAGCAAGACTTTCCTCACATAGTGTGTCACTGACAGCATACCTTGCAATCACACTGAACTGGGATAAATGGCTTACATCTGTTTACTCACCCATAGCGAGAGGAAAGAATGGTGCTGCATTTATGTCCTTCACTTGTGTTGCCTCAATTTGATTTGCCGTCATGATGGTACGATTGTGAACAGTTCTTGCCGACAGAGGCATGTCTTCTGTTTGTTTGATTATCTTGTCTTTATTTGAAAAGTCATCAAAAAGCTCATTGGCAACATGAAGCATGAATGTTTTGGCTTACTCCCCATCTGTGAATGGCTTTCCGTTTCTCACAATTGCTAACGCACCAGCAAAGCTAGACGAATTCCAGTCACCTTGTTGGGTCTAAACACAAAGTTGCTGCTGACTAGCTTGCACTCAGCATAGTAGCTCTTGACATGCTTTCTTCCTGCTGTCCCCCGCTGGATATTTTGATGGAAATGTAGTATGGCGTGTGTTGAAGTGCCGCTTTATATTTGACCATTTCATCGATGCAATTTTATCATTGCATATTAGATACACTACAGAACCTGCTCTCTCCACAAAGGTGAATTCCTCTGTCCATTCCTGCTGAAAAGTATAATACTTCTCTTTTATTTTTTCTTTTAGCCATCTTTCTTATCAAAAGGGTTTCTGCAATTAGCTATCTGACTACTTGATTAAAAGGAGGGAAGTTTACTTCCTGACCTCACAACGACCCGTGTACCTTATGCATTATCCAATAAAAATTTGGTGTTGTCCCAGAGGACAGCTGTGATTGGCTCCAGCCACCTGCAACCATGAACATCAGTGGTAGGAAATGAATGGATTGTATACATGAGAATGTATTATTTTTAATGTTATTATTTTTTTTATTAAAGATTTGTCTGCGAGCCAGATGCAGCCATCAAAAGAGCCACATCTGGCTCATTAGCCATAGGTTCCCAACCCCTGTTCTACAACATAGTGTGATTCAGGGCCTAGGAATTACTTCTTCCTTGGCATTTTAATTACATATTTAATTTAACTAGTCTTCAGTGGTAAATTAAAAGTCTTAAAGTAATTTCAATTTCAGGCAGGCAAGTACAGAAGTTTAGTCAGGAAGAGAGGGCAGAGCAACCAAAATCTCACCATATGACAAATGACTATTTCTCTATTTATTTAAAAATCTCTTGGTGTTATAGTTAATTTTGATATACTCCTATTTTTCAAAAGTCAAAAAGTTAACTTTTGCTAGCAATCTGCTTCCAGGAAAAAAGTTACAACTGAAAATGTTACAAAAATATTACACAAAGTGCACCGTAAGCTTTTAAAAAAATGAAGATTTAAAGACGGGAAATAATCTTTGTTAAATATGTCTTCTAGGGAAAGTTACTATGTCCCAATCCTTAAATTAGAAAGTCAGCAAAAAGATTAGCTGAATCCCAGATGTTAATTGCACAGGCCTAGTGGATTAGAACTAAAGATAATTAATTGCTTAATTTTAATATGTATCAGACTAAATGAATGATGATAAAATTTCCAGTAGTCAGTTTTGAGGTCCAGAAGGGAAAGATTATTTCTTTACATGCTTGGGAACCCTAGGGACCAAAGTCATTTTAAATGTCTGTAGTTAGTGAGTAACAAGTTGGGTAAGTAACAAAAGAGGACCTTGAGGAGAGAATGGAAGTTTAAGTTCAAACTGCTTTCTCCTATTTGAAATTTAGAATATGATTTTGTATGTCAAAAAAGGTTTTAATTTTCTTTTAATTTTATTACAGCTTTACTAATTACGTTTCTGTCCTATAATGTCAACAGTAAATCCAGACAGACCCTGTTGGGCAGATAAAATATATTATGCTCACTTTGTTAAATATGGCGCTGCCCACATGGAAGCCCGTCACCCAGGTGATATTATTTGCCCTTATGCTTAGGACGGGTGTGGGGGAAGGGCTGCCATGTAAGCAGGCCAGGTCGTTATAGCTTAAGGCTTTGTTTTAAGAGTAAGCTCTTCTCCACACCCTTAACTGATTGGATGATGTAGGGTGGTGATGTAGGGAGGAATCCCATTATGCCTCAGATGGGTGGCTTTGTATCAGAGACTTTCTTGTATGTATAATTGGATTAAAGGTTTTGAGTCTATGCTATAAAGTGGGAGAGACCAGTAGCTTGATCTCTCTCTCGGTTCCTGGGTTCCTAAGATTAGTATTAGAGAGGAGATCAGAGTAAGGCCACGTGAAGGCCAGGAGAAGCAGCCGAGATGGCAAAGTGCTGAGGAAGAAGCCAGTTTGTTAAGAGTTTGTGCAGGAGGAGATGGGAAACAGAGGTGAATAAGTCTGGTGAGCTGGAAAGCTTTGATGCTAGGAAACTCGGATAAGTCAGTAGCTTTGTAAGCACTGAATGTGTGGGTTTTGGAGCCCAGTGTGTGTTTCTGCTTCCCTGCCGGGTGCAAGCTAGAATTAAAGTTGATGGCTCACCAGTTCTTGGCTCCATTGTTTTATTACCGACTGTTCGAATCTAATGCGAACCTGCACGGGTCAGGCTGCTGTGATAGTGGCCTCAACTACTGGCTTTACAGACCCAAAGACCATTACTTCCTATCTTGGGGTGGGGGGATTTTATCTACTAGATAAAATTTTTACTTTCTTAAGAATTCAGGAGCATGCTGTGATTAATTGGGAAAACTGTGAATCATGTCTAAGTTGTACCCTTTATTATTATTACTATTAAACTCATAACAAAGCAAATGATGAAGAACAAACAATTTGCCAATCAGTGCTTGTTGGTCAAATAAGTTTATAAATATGATATATAGCAGAGATCCTCAAACTACAGCCACAGGCCAAATTGTGGCCCCCTGAGGCCATTTATCTGGACCCCGCCGCACTTCCAGAAGGGGCACCTCTTTCATTGGTGGTCAGTGTATGGAGTACTGTATGTGGCGGCCCTCCAGCGGTCTGAGGGACAGTGAACTGACCCCCTGTGTAAAAAGTTTGGGGACCCCTGATACATATAGGTTTGCTCACTTATAGTTTGCACTGGGTGTGGGAGACAGGCTGTAAGCACACAGGGTCATTATAACCTAAGGCTTAGTTTTAAGACTAAGTTTTTCCCACCCTTTTGAGGAATCCCATTATGCCTGAGATAAGTGATTGTATCAGAGACTTCTTTGTTTGTATATTGGATTACAGGTTTTGATTTCTATACTATAAAATGGGACAGACAGGGAGCTTGCTCTCTCTCCATTCCTGAGATTAGCATTGGAGAAGAAAGCAGAGACAGACAATGTGGAGGGGAGAAGAAGCAGCCAAGATGGTGGAGTGCTGAAGGAGAAGCCAGCTTGTGCAGAGAGAAGGAGACGGTGAACAGAGGTGAATAAGGCTGATGAGGTACAAACCTTTGATCATAGGAATACTTGGATAAGTCAGTGGCTTTGGGAGCCCTGAATGGAAAGGGAAGTGTTTTCCCACTGTGTGTATTTCTTGCCCGCTGGGTGCAAGCTAGGATTAAAGCTATTGGCCCAACAGTTCTTGGCTTTGTTGTTTCATTAACGTCTGTCTGAATCAAATGCAAACCTGCATATGAATGGCCATGATGGCAGCTCCTGGCCATACAATGCTGAGTGTCCAGATAAAAATATACTCAGAGAATTCACACAAGTAGATTCCACTAAAATGTAGGCTGCAGTCTGACTGATGGTGGTGCAGTGAATAGAGTATTGACTTGGGACACTGAGGTCACAGGTTTGAAACCTGAGGTTGCTGAATTGAGTGCGGCCTCACTTGGCTTGAGCCCAAGGTAACTGGTTTGAGCAAGGCGTCACTGGTTTGGCTTGGAGCACCCCTCCTCCCCCGTCAAAGCACATATGAGAAGAAATCAATGAACAACTAAAGTGCTGCAACTATGGGTTGATGTTTCTCTTATCCCTCTTCCTGTCTCTCTCTCTCTCCCTCAAAAACAAAAAAGTAGGCTGCAAACAATGAGGGTTAGGAAGATGCAGGAGTGCAGAGATCATCAGTGAACAGAAAATCTCCTGCCCCTCTACACACATTTCAGGCTGACTAAACAGAAAATAAGTCCTCCAGTTGGAACATCACTACCCTGGCTCCTCGGAATCCAAGTAAGGTTGCCCAGGTGCTCTGGATATCAGCTCTGCTCATGTGTCAGAATCATCTGTGCAGCTTGTTGAAGAGATGAAATTCTGAGCTCTGTTCCCCCAAAATCCTGATTCCAGAGGTGAAGGTGAGACCTGGGATATCAGTCTTTTATATCTTTTAACAAACTTCACAGTGAATGAGGATGTGCAGATAGGGTTGATAATTTTTTTTTTTTAACTTAAGTTTTTCAAATTTAAATATATGTAGCATTTTGATGATCCTTCATTTTAATTTGAATGATAGGATTTGTTAAGAGGTAAGTGACACAGTGAAGTTCTGATAGCAGCAACTGTGTCCCACTGTGCTTTTTCCCAAATGCACTTTAGAATCTTGGATCTGCCCACAGACAGGATGACTTTCTGAAGGTCACAGAGCATTGGTATGCAAAAAGAAGTGAGAACTGAATTCTAATATTAGAAAGTATATCCTCCAAAAAATAAATAAATAAAAAGAAAGTATGCACCTGCTCTAACTATTTAATTGTCCAATAAGCTAGAAGTTAGTAAATATTAATAACTAAAGGGTCATTGGCATGTTTCCTGAATTTTAAGATACCTATTTTTACTTTTTTAACATAGAGATAAATCTTACAATTGATTTATGTATTTAATGTTGACATTCCTTTTTTCCAAAATATTATAAAATTAATGGTGCTTTTACAACCAACAGCATCACAGAATCAAGGAAGTATTATGTGTGTTATACACATTTCTCTGAAACAAGGCTTCCTCTTAATAATGTAGTTCTTGTCTTTTTATAGCTTATTGTCAATATCTCATTTAAGGAAGTCAAGACTCACATGGGAAACAAACCTGAAAATAAACATTGGCGAATACCTGCTTTGTACTGTCAAGCACTAACCACTCACTGAGAGCTGGTGACTCTATTTTTCTGTTCAGTCTCTTCTCTTCTCTCGTTTTCCAGCTCTGCCTGCTCCCTCGACTGCTGCACAGCCATGAACTGCAGAGCAGTCACAGATGCCCTCAGGAAACACACTGGGTTCGGTTACCTTCTTCATAAACCTCTGGTGGCTCTCCAGTGCTTTCAGAATCAAGTCCAAAGACCCTGCCCCAACTGGCATTTAAGATCCTTTGAAGTCTGTTCCTGCCCTTACCTTCTAGGCTCATAGTTGTCAACTGCCTCTTTCGTGGTTAATCAGTCCAAAGTTCTATTTCTAGAACTTACAGCCTTATGCCACATTTCTGCTAATGGAAACATTCAAGGTCCAGCTCAAAGGTCACATTGTCCATCAAATTTTTTCGGTCCTTCCATCAAAATTAATTTCTCCCACCTCAATTAGCATTCTCACTGTGGGAGGTCCACCAGCCCAGGTAATAGTCCAGGCCACATGTGTGCCCATCTCTCTATCCAATTAGACAATAAGCTTCTGGACAACAGAAACTTGTCCTCTGCCTAGCTCAGTACTGTGCACTGCACAAGCAAGTATTTAGTCGGCACAAGATCATTAACAAAGCCAGAACTGATGCTAAAGCAGGTGACCACAGGTTAAAGATTTTATACATTAACATCTTTGAACTGCAATCCTTTGTCCCATGATGGGCACCTGCAGATTTTTAGTAGGTTCCACCATAGATGGTATGATTTTAGCTCATATTATGCTGATGATGCACCAGCTTCCCTCTCAAACTTACCCAGACCCAGGGAAGCAATTTCCTCTTTGATTAAGAGTATGACAGCAGCGAGGACTAGATTGTAAAAATTTACTGTAGGGTTGACAATGTAACTTTAATTGTGGATCAAATGGGAAACGTTCAAAATGGCATTTCTTTATAGGAATTATTTGAACAGTCTATTTTAGAATGTTCAATATCATCTTCAGCATTATACTGGCTTTGGTAACTATCAAAATTTAAGACAGGTCCTTATTCTTCCTTCCGTAGGATCTAGAAATGAGTTGGAGGTTGCTCAAATGTCTCCGCCTATCAATTCCTGCTTTAATTAAACCTCAACTAGGTGATTCCTACCATTTGTTTACAGAGCAGTGAACAGGCTTTACAACATATCAGTCTTCACACGGCAGTCCTCAAAGTGTGCCTTTAGACTTACATTATGTTTAATGATGCATTCAAAATAAAGTTTTCTTCTCTTTGACATAGAAATAATCAAAGGCTTTCTACCTAAAATTCTAGGAGATACTAAAGGAATTCCTCCACCATCTCACCTCCAGAAATCCTCAAAGGATATTAAAGAATCTTGAAAATTTTCTTTTTGTGGTTGCATTAATTTTTTTAAAACTATTGATAGTGTCTTCATTGCCTTGAACAACTTAAAAATGAACAATTTAAATTAGTCCTATATTGGTTCACTAGCCTCAGTAATCATGTTTCTAAGAAGGCAAAGGCCTTATGCCCAACATTATTATTAGCAATAATTTATGTTATATATTAATGCTATTAAATAAAATATAATATAAAATATATATTTATTAATACAATTTTAATATATAACAATACATAAATATATAGTTATAAAATAAGAGCAGTTTAGGCCCTAGATCTCTATCCAGCACCACTACCAGCACTTTAATTTCTTTTTATTTTATTCATTTTAGAGAGGAGACACAGAGTGAGAGAGAGAAGGAGAGAGAGAGAGAAAGGGGGGAGGAGCTGGAAGCATCAACTCCCACATGTGCCTTGACTGAACCAGTGCAGGGTTTTGAACTGGCGACCTTAGTGTTCCCAGGTCGACGCTTTATCCACTGCGCCACCACAGGTCAGGCACTACCAGCACTTTAAATGCATTTTGATTATATCCTCACAACATTCTTGGGGATAAGGTTCACCTCCACCTTACAGATCAGGAAATTGAGACCAAGGTGGCATTGAGGAGAGCATAAAAATATTAATGAAGCCCTAGCTCAGCCTGCTATTTCCTCCACTGGGTTAATCTGTCTCCACCCAGTCAAGGGATTCACTAAGTAGTATGAGTCAAAGAGTTCATTTCAGGCCACGTTTTTACCTGGGTTACTTCCAGCCCTATAAGAATCATTTTTCCTGCGCCTCAGCCCTCCTATCAGAAGCTGCCCAGTCCTGTGATACAATACATTGGCCTGCGAGGTCCAGCCCTTCCCTGTGGCTCCGCCCTGAAATGCCACTCCAGGGTTCTGTATCAATACAGTGTTTCACAAAAGAACTACAAAGTTCAATTTTTAGTCAGCACAGACCCCAAACCCTGCTTTCTGATATTTCTCAAAAGTCTGTTCAGATTTTAGTGCCGACACTCAACAAAGAAATCATAATGTTTTAAAGATTTAGTTTTATGTTACTATTTACTCAAAGCATTATTAATCATGCCTGCTAAGTGTAGGTTGTTTTCCTAAGGATTATGAGGAATATAAAACAGTGTGCCTAAGGACCTTAAGTTATGAGAGAAAAAATGACAGAAATACACAAAAAGTTTTGAGTTTTTCTCTTAATGGCAGCTAAAACATAATTTAACACATATAGATAATAAAAGAGATGGTGCATGGCAGTACATGATTGTCAACTGCATTGTACTTCTAATTATTCTAGAAAGAAGTATTCATCCCAAGTAGAAGTAATTTTCTCCTCTCAGGGTTATTACAACAACTGCAGATAATATACACAAAATACCCAACATGTAGAAGAATATCAGTAAATGGTAATTTATTATTATTATTATTCTAATAAAAATGACATTGTGTTACCGCTTACAATTGACAAAGACATTTTGCTTATAACCACCTCATTAGATAAGATTCTATCTGTGTCATCTGATGCAAAGCAGAAATTTGGGAGAATATAGAATAAGTTTATGTTGAATCCCTGCATTCAAAGAACTTCTGAGTTCATAGAATAAAGTGTGGAGTCATGAAGACTGAGCAAGATTAGTTTTACTAGAGATGAAAGATGAATTAGAGAAGAACATAAATATTTTGGAACTCAACCAGCAGGTTGGGGTAGACATCTAACGGTTAGGTAAAAAGAGTCTAGTAACAAGGTCACAAGAGAGGTTTAAACATCTAAGAGAACTTTTAAAAAATATTTATTTATAAACTTAAATTAAAAGGGTGACATTGATCAATAAGAGTACATAAGTTCTGGATATATACCCCCAAAACTCAAAAACATTGGTATGTAAAGACACATGCAGCCTCATGTTTATTGCAGTATTGTTCACAGTGGCCAAGACATGGAAACAACCAAAAAGCCCTTCAATAGAGGATTGGATAAAGAAGATGTCATACATATATACTATGGTATACTACTCAGCCATAAGATATGATGACATCGGATCATTTACAACAACATGGATGGACCTTGATAACATTATACTGAGTGAAATAAGTAAATCAGAAAAAAATAAAAGCTATATGATTTCATACATAGGTGGGACATAAAAAAGAGACTCAGAGACACGGACAAGCATGTGGTGGTTGGGGGGGGGCGGGGATGGAGAGGGAGGGGGAAGGGGAGGGGAGGGGCACAAAGAAAACCAGATAGAAGGTGATGAAAGACAATTTGACTTTGGGTGATGGGTATGCAACATAATCAAATGTCAAAATAACCTAGAGATGTTTCCTCTGAACATATGTGCCCTGATTTACCAATATCACTTCATTAAAATTAATTAAAAAAAAAAACTAAAAAAAAGAGTACATAGGTAAACATTTCTATAGCATTTTTCCCCCCAAGGACAGAGAGAGAATCAGAGAGAGGGATAGATAGGAACAGACAGACAGGAATGGAGAGAGGTGAGAAGCATCAATCATTAGTTTCTCGTTGCCCTTGCAACACCATAGTTGTTCATTGATTGCTTTCTTACATGTGCCTTGACCGCGGGACTTCAGCAGACCGAGCAACCCCTTGCTGGAGCCAGCGACCTTGGGTCCAAGCTGATGAGCTTTTGCTCAAGCCAGATGGGCCCGCGCTCAAGCTGGCGACCTTGGGGTCTTGAACCTGGGTCTTCCGCATCCCTGTCCAGTGATCTATCCACCGCGCCACTGCTTGGTCAGGCAACATCTCTATAGCATTTGAACTGTTGACTGTGTTGTGCATCCATCATCCAATGTCAAATCCCGTATATTTGTCCCTTTTTGTTATCCTAGCTTTCTCCCCACTTAAACCCCTTCCCCTGGTAACCATTTCACTTTTAGCTATGTCCATGAGTCTCAGTTTTGTATTGCACCTAAGTGTGAAATCATATAGTTCTTCGCTTTTTCTGATTTACTTGTTTCACTCATATAATGTTCTCAAGGCCCATCCATGTTGTTGTAAATGATCTGATGTCATCATTTCTTATAGCTGAGTAGTATTTCATAGTATATATGTACCACATCTTCTTTATTCACTTTGGTTGTTTAGATGTCTTTACCACTGTGAATAATATTGTGATGAACATGGGAGTGCATGTGTCTTTAAGTACCGATGTTTTTGAGGTTTTTGACTAAGAGAATTATTTTTTTTTTTTGCAACAGAGACAGAGAGAGAGATACAGAAAGGGGGACAGATGAGGACAGACAGACAAGAAGGGAGAGAGATGAGAAGTACCAAGTCTTTATTGTGGCACCTTAGCTATTCATTGATTACTTTCTCATATGTGCCTTGACAGGGGGGACTACAGCAGAGTGAGTGACCCTTTGCTTAAGCCAGCAACCTTAGGTTTCAAGCCAGAAAGCTCTGGGTTCAAGCCAGTGACAATGGGGTCCTGTCTATGATCCCACACTCAAGCCAGCAATCCTGCGCTCAAGCTGGTGAGCCCACGCTCAAGCCACCTCAGGCATTCAAACCTGGGTCCTCTGTATCCCAGTACGACATTCTATCCACTGTACCACTGCCTGGTCAGGCTAAGAGAACTTTTTATTGGAAAAGGGAGCAATGCTTAAAAAATTCAATTTAGGACATAGAATTAGGAACCCATATTCAAGCCTCAGAGAAGGTACAATAGGTGGAACCTCTTCTTGAAATGTGGTCTTGGGAGAAATTATAGGTTTGGAAGTTTTTGAGTTAAAGACCCAAAGTAAAGTCTTACAAACAGAGGCAACTTCTTACAAATTATAGCAACAGAAAGTACTTAGAAATGAAGAATAAATGTTAGTTAAACTTAAAAGATTAAATTACAAATTTACTTAACTGATTTAAATTTTTACTGCACAAGTAGCAATTTCAAGTCATAAGGGATCTGAAATGTTTCCAAAGTTTTAAAATAGACTATTTTACACTAGTGAAAAGCTCCAGTGCTGAGCACACAGCAAATCCTCTGCCTTGTAATGGGCTGGTATAATTGTATAATTTTATTGAAATAATTTTATTGCTAACTTACTAGTTTTCTGTTAATTATCATTTCAGAATAGGAAAAACTATTATTTTTAAAACCTACATTAAATTGGGATTAAACAAGCATGGAAAAGAAAGGCAGCAAGGGAAAATATAAAAAGCCACTATTAATATTAACAGTTATAGTTGGATACTTGCTCATTTAATAAATCTTTGCAGTATTAGCAAGATGGATGAGAAGCAGTATAAATGAGAAGAATACGAGATAAGCGATCATTTGTTATCATCACTGAGAAATAAAGTATGATTCAGTGTTTCATAATGGATGTTAAATTTGATTTAACATATGGTTGGCTCATTTGCTGAAAACTATCCTTAAAGACCTAAACTCATTCTAAAGTCAAAGCCATTGTCTTAATAACAGGCTTTGAATTATCTCTCCATTAGAGCCAGAATAAACTCAGTACACAAGCATGGGAAGAAAATGTGCAGAAGCAATCTCGTTACAAAAATAATAATAATATAACAATAATTATTAAAAATAAAATAAGTATACCATGTACCCAGACTCACTGAACGTATTATAGAAAATGTTATTCTTTGGATTGAGAGAGTGAAGAATTAATGTATTTTCACAGTGATATAGAGTCTGCTGAAATAGATGTTTAAATATTCAGTAGAGAGATGCTGTGGTAACTGTTCCAGGAGTTACCCTAAGAAATTCTCCTTTGTCAACTTTATCTCTATAATTATGATAGAAAGTCAGTATCCACTTTTAAGTTTAGTAGATTAAGCAGCTCAGTGCAAGTACTGTTAAAATAATTTATAATTTATCATTATACTTTAAGAGTGATCCTACCTGGCATGAGAGACACTTAAAAATATTTGTTCCATGATCATACTCCTATCAGCCACTCCACTGGGTGTGAATTCTCAATTCTATCAAGAGAAATGCATTAAATTTTTAAGTGATTTATCTACTTCCTAGAGAAGCAATACCAGTTTGAAGACTAGAGATCTTTAGCAGCCCTGCGTTAATCCTATAGCTGATATCTTATTTCCTGAGCTAGTGCATATCTGCTCTAAAAATCAAGTTAATTAATAAAGTGTCTACTTCATAAATAAAAACTGAATCTTCAGTTTTTACTGATGACTGTGCCTGTCCACATCTTTGGCTACCTATTCTTATAATTCAACCTACGCTCATTTGAAGTAAGAAATTACTAGGCATTTCCATTATCCTGCCTTTGAAAATGATGTAGATGTAGGAAGCAGCTTTTCACCTTGTTATGTGCATTAAATCAATGTCTGTTGTTAGGTTGAATCTTCTCTGATCAAAGTGTCATGTAAATCACATTTAGCTATCAGAAGCACATCTACAAAAGAGCACTTCAACAAAAAAAGCTTTATGCACCCATTCTTAGTTTATATTCTAGGAAACAATACTCTCATTTGGTATTGAATTTATTACTGACAACATGAATACCCATGTATATCACCAACTAGCTTTGTGCTAATGAATTGGTTACTATGATTCGCTAGGTTTCATATCCTCCATTTGCAAAATGAGGAGTTTAATTTACATCACTGATTTGTAAAAGCAGAGTTAACAACCATGGCCTGAGAACCTCGCCAGGGGTCCAACCCAGTGGGTTAGACCTGATGGAGCCCCAATTCTGCATTTTACTAAGTTCCCAGATTATTTGCATAGGTACCCTTATGATAATAATGGGTTAGATATAGCTAAAACAACACAAAATATTATGTCCTGAGTTTATTTAACCAATAAATTTTAATGATGAAGAAGCCTGCTGGGTCAGATCAATAATCCTGTCTATTCAGATACCTAGTTGCCTCTCCAAAAAGCTGACCACAAAGGCCATGGAACCAGAATGGACTGAGAAGATAAGGAACTGGGCAGCCTGGGTTTGGAATTCCCACTCTATTCTCTACATGATTTTGGACATGTCTGTTAACCTTTCAAAACTTAGAGCTCTTTCTCTGTAAAATGGGAATAATAAATCTTATCTTAAAGGGAGATAGTGCAAGTTAAATATACATGAAGTACTTTCAAAAAGGCAGTATTATGGATACTTGGGAGGGCTATAGTTGGGCTTTATTCATCATTTCATTTCTTGTAGCAATGAACATATAACAAGTGCTAAGAAAACAATGGTTTGAAGGAACAGCATTTAATGCAACTACTGTGAGAGGTTATTCATTTAATACATTTTTTCCTGATTGCCTACTGTGTGAGGCTATTTGCCACTGGGGATGCCCCTTTGGATTGCTTTCCCCAATTCCTGCTCTGCTCTCTGCTCTAGAGGGCAGACTGGCATGGACTACACTGATGGGCACCCTTGCCTTCTGGCTTCCTCTGCTATGTGGCCAGTGAGGGTTCTAGCAGGAGATCAGACAGAACAAATGAAGGTCGAATCCTGATTCACAGAGATCCATGGTTCCTCCTGAGGAAGCATGCTAGTCCCAATTCTCTCTTCTACTCTGTAGCAGGATCACTCCCTCTTTCATCTCTTTGGACTTGAGTAGTGACAACTGCACTGCTGCTCCCTACGTTCCTAAATCGTGCTGTTCACACCAGCCACACCTCTCTAAAGAGTGCCTGTACTTACGAATTCCCCCGAGCTCACCCTCATTTGAGTGTGTCTTTTCTTCCGGCAGGAGTCTGATGCAAGCTCTGTGTTAGGAGTTGGGGTAGGTCATAAACAAAAAGGTCATCATCTGTTACCCTCATGAAGTTCTAACAGAGACTGCTATCATAGAAAAAATCTTAATAAGCTATCATTTATGGGACATATATCACATGGCAAGCTTTAGAGAAATTATACCTCTGAGGTTGGTGCAATTATGATATCTATTTTACCCGAAGCTCAGAAATGCAAACCTCACATAAGTATTAAGTAATAGAATCTGAGTTCAAGCTAGGGTCAACTCAATCCAGAGCATACCCTCTTAAACACTGGGGTGGTGCCGATTTACCCCAACAATGTCCCTGACAGATGGACCTTCAGTGTGAGCGGTAAGAAATTCCCCACCGTTCTTCCCAGGCCAGATCTCACCATGCTCAGAAAGCTCACTTCGTAGGTTATCGACATCCATCTTCTTACCATTTGCTTATGAGTACTCTCTTGTGTAAGCTAACTCTCTTCTCCAGAGACACTCACTCTTCCATAGCCAGCAGTCTTTGTCCAAATCACCAAATCTGCCATCTCTTGCACAACTCAAGACAAATGCAGGCAAGCAATGGAAAAGACTGCTGAACACCCTTCTCCTCCCTTGGGGACTATCCTGGGGTACTACACACAGGCTTGCTTGATGAGATCAGCCACCTTCCTAATTTGCCTCTGATTGTGCAATCTCCCGCTTGCCTGAGCTATCCCTTCTGGATTTGTAAGTGGCCATCCTTTCTGACCTGGAAGCCAAAGAAGTCAGTTCATCTAATATTTTTAAAGTAGTCTCCCCAACCCTGGCTGGCTGACAGGCACACAGCTGCACTAACTTTATTAATTAGCACCAAGACCTTTTGAGAATCGATTTCTACTTTGCTACTGGCCTGTGCATTTCTCTCTCAGATATCTAAACAGCAAATCATGTTATCTTATAATTAAGGGATAATCATCATGACAGGAAAGATGATAGAACTATAAGTGACTTGCACAAGTGATAAAATAACTTTCTCTCTCTCCCACCCAGCCCTGGAAACGTTCCCTAACTTCACAAAGATATTACTTATTAATATACTCTCCATGTCTCCATGACATGAACTCCATTCCTATTCAACAAGACCCCATAACCCCTGAGTTACTCTCCAGAAGCCATAACCAATTTGATATTTATGTTTAAAAAAGTACACTCTATTAGCCTTAGAAGCTACATAAATTCAGGAAAACATAAATATTCAGATTGTTATATTTTGCAGCTGTATAGAACTTGTGTGACTTAGATATATATAAGTTGAAAGAAACTTGAGGGTCACTGGCGATATAATATTGAACATTTAATATGCAATATGAGTAAAAGGCTATGAGGAGATTATTTTTAGTTTAATGAATGAACTGCATTTTTATTGAGCATTTACAGGCTACTGTGATATATGGTCAGGATGTTATAGTAAATAAGACACAATCTGTGGAGAGCGGGACTAAGTGCCAGAAGGGAAAATACAAATTATCCTGCAACTAATAGATTGGCAAAGTAATGAATGATGAGGTGGAAAGAGTGCTGGGATTGATTAGCAATGACTGTCATTAGGGTCAGACATGGAAATGACACAGTCCATTTCATGTATGCTCAATGAACGCTGCACAGATGAACAAACAGACACTTTAACGTCATCTTCCTGATGAACTGTAAGCTCCTTGGGAGTCAGCTCTGTGGTCATTCTACTCCCATATCCCTCAAAACTATTAACACAATTTTTTGTACATAGTAGACATTCATTTTGCTGGATAGATGCCTAGATAGATTGTGTTAGTTTCTGACAACATAATTGTTGCTATTTAGGATATCTTATTGATTTTTCAACCTTTCCTTTCCAGTTTTTGGTTCTTTTTTCTCTCCCCTTCTTCTTCTAACTACAGGAATACCTCATCTTGTTGTGCTTTACAAAGGTTGTGTTTGGGTGGATGAAGTCAAGACCATCATCCATCCAAAAGATTATGATTCGCTTTATTGTGATATTTGCTTTATTATGGTTATCTGGGACAAAACATGCAATATCTTTGAGGCAGAGGCAGATTAAGGTTAGTTGAGGTGCCAGGTGCAGAAGAAAATATTGGGCCCCTCACATTAGAAAAAAGTGTAAAGTTGGAGTTTTCTGGGGCCCTTCAGAAGTCAGGGCCTAGACAGAGCACATGATCGGTGTGCCTGCCATTAAACCTGCCTCTGCTCTGAGGTATGAACTTCTGTTTCTAGATCCTCAGCTTCCTACAAGGAGAGTCTCCTTTGAATGAATTCAACAAATGTGTATATGTATATATTACACTTTGCTACCCACATGTTGGAAGCTTTTTAAAGCCAACTTGAAAACTTTCTCAAACTACACATCTCTGTTAACATTCCTAGTCTTTTAATAAAACTGTATCTAATTATTTCTGCAAATAATACAATTTGTATATAAAGTAGTGGGAAATACCCTAGTTATACTGTAAGTAGTAAATTTACTTTTATACTGTTATAACAATCACTTTATTTTCCTAGTCATTCTAAGTCCATTCCATCTTTCCCTTTAATGTCACTTGATGTTTAGGACATTTCAAATGTTTAACCTATTTTTTTTTTCTGCTATGCCTCCTCATTCATCCTTGGCACCTTCTTTTTCTTATACCAAACTTTTCAAGGTTTCTTTTGTTATCAGATTTAAAATGAGATATAGGACACTCTCATATAAATAACCAGCCGTTTTTAAATTTTGGGTCTTAGTAATATTTAATGTATTATTATATCTTTTACAGGCTTTACTGAACATTTAATTTTTATCTGATTCATCTTCTTAATGATGTTTAGATTTTGATTGAAAAGACATACCTCTTCCTACCAATCCACAATTTGTGTGTCTCTTTTTCATTGTCTTTCTTGGTTTCTTCATAGTTTGCTTTCTTTCTCTCTCACACATACACACACACACACACACACATATTCAATACCAAAATTCATAGTATAAGTATTTTAGTGATATTCCATTTCTTTTCTACCTGCATTAAAGTTCTTTTTTCCCATGGAGTCAATTCTAAAAGAAAAGTGAAAAAAATCTTTTGCAGAGCAATCATTGAACATTCAAAAAGAAAAGTAAGTCTGGGACTGCCCCTCATCAGCTCTATGATATTTACCATGTAATATCCTGTGGTTTTCTCATCTGTAAAACTCAAGGGTGAAACAAGACTAGATGGTCACTTCTCCTGTGTGACCTGACCAGGAATTAAACATGGGACTTCCACATGCCGGGCCAATGCTCTACCACTGAGCCAACCAATCAGGGCCATTTCTAGTCTTTTCTAACCCTGAAATTATTATAATTATGTGTTTACATTTATTGTGTTCTTTCTGATGTGTATCAAGCATCAATCTAAATGCCAGGTGAGATTATTGCATTTAATGCTCACAAGAGCTCTATAAAGTGGGCACAACTGTAATCCCCTGTATATCACCCAGAAAACGGGCTCAGAGAAGTACAGTAACTTCACAGCGGGTAAGATATAGGTCTGAGGCTGGAGGTCAGGCAGTGTGACTACCTTGTGAAATGTTCTGCATCGCATTATTAGATCAATTGGTCTCTTATGGAGTTTTTTTTGTGTGTGTGTGTGACAGAGACAGAGAGAGGGACAGATAGGGACAGACAGGAAAAGAGATGAGAAGTGTCAATTCTTTGTTGCAGCACTTTAGTTGTTCAGTGACTGCTTTCTCATATGTGCCTTGACAGGGGGGGGGGGCTACAGCAGAGCAAGTGACCCTTGCTCAAGCCAGTGACCTTGGGCTCAAGCCAGTGACCTTTGGGCTAAAGCCAGTGACCTTTGGGCTCAAGCCAGCAACCCTGCACTCATGCCAGTAAGCCCACGGTCAAGAAGGATGAGCCCAAGCTCAAATTGGTGGACTCAGGGTTTTGAATCTAGATCCTTCACATACCAGTCCAATGCTCTACCCACTGCATCACTGCCTGGTCAGGCTGATCTCCTATGGTTTATATAGTTTAGAGAATAACACATTCAATGTGTGACTTTTGTAAGTAATAAAATCATCTACAGAAAAAACACCCCTTGTTGAAAAATTATTTCCTTTCCCAAAATGACACCAATAAGCCTTAGCATGTTTTCCAAAATAGACTTACTGCATAAATGTGTGTGTGTGTGTATATACTTTTAATCAGATTTACACATATACATATAATCTCACACTCATGTATAATATAAGCATTATTCCATCACAGAATGTTATCAACTTATTGAGCAAACTGCCTATGCTTTGTTCCTTACAAAACAAGGTTTCCACCCACTAAGGGCAGTTAGTGCCTAGTCCCCACCCCACCCCATTCCCACAATCTGGCTCCTAATACTGAGAAAGCTTCTGCCTTTTGCCTTTCAATCTCATTCCAAACTAACCCCCTCAGGATCCTCTACTGCCGCCATTCTAGGTGAGACCCTGGTCATCTCTCCCTAGCTCTGAGACCACAGCCTCCTACCCTGGAGCCTCTGCCCCCCTCAGCCCAGTGGCCCTGCAGCAACCCTGTTATCTTCTCTCAAAGCAAACTGTGTAGGTCACTCCCCACTTACAACCAAGTCGGGACTCCCCATTGCATCAGAAATAATAACCAAAAACACTTCCATTGCCTCAGATGTCAATTGCCCAAATCACCACACTTACAATGTGCCGACCCATCTTTTTGCCATTTATCAAATAGAATGAGTCATTTTCTAAATCGGAACTTTTGCCTGTGATGGCCTCTTGGCCTAGAATATCTCCCTTCCCCACATAGCCTTCTACAGCCAGTCCTTCTCATCTTTCATGACTGAAATGTCACCTCATCCAGAGAGCTTTTTATGTCCTTATTTAGGTTGGCCCCAACCAGTTATCCCTCTCTTTATCCGTCATTTGTTTCCGTCATAATACTTACAGCTGTTAATGCTTTAATTTCTGTGTGTGTGTGTGTGTGTGTGTGTGTGTGTGTGTGTGTGTGTGTGTGAGAGAGAGAGAGAGAGAGAGAGAGTGAACCATCTGAGCCACAGGAGGATGAAACACAGGTTGGCCTTGTTCATATACAGATTCCAAGCATTTTACTCAAGAGCCCAATATGGGTTACATGGTCAATAAATATTTATATGAATGAACATATGACCTAAGATCTTTTCACTTTAAGAGAAAGAAAAATGAACCATTTGAAAAGGGGAAAAAGCTGAAAGGTTAGTAAAAGTTAATGATGTTGGTGAACAGTATTTTGGACATTTGATAGATGTTAAAAGAACGGAGACAGCCTATTAACATATGTGATATATCATCCCTACTTAGAAGTTACTTTTAAAGTTGTGTCCATGCCCATTAGTTAATGAATGAGTGGAAATGCTCTGTGTGACTAATGAATTGATAAGTATCTGTGGGACTCACTGGGCGGGGGGAAATCTCTGGCACTTCCTCTGGTCTTGCCTTCCTCTCTACTGGTTAATTTTCACACTGGTTTTTATGGATCTACACTCAGCAATGAAGGTAAATAACATGAAACTGCAGAATAATCAGAGATAACACAGTAGGCAGAAATTCTTTTAAAAGTCAAAATTTCTATTGATAAACTCACTATCTAACACATGGTATTATATTTAAGTGATAGTTAGAGGAAAATCAAACTTAAATTTGTTCCTGAGTTAGGCTGCTGAAGAGAAATGAGATTTTGAAATAGTAACTAAAGAAGTTAATATACAAAAATCTATCCAATATAGAATTTTTTAAAAAATAGAAGTGACTTTATATTTACTGAAATATGAAAGATTACTAGGAGACAGTGATTTACTGGGGATTGATATGTTAAATGTAGAATCTAGTGAAAAACTGGTCATCTTTACTATTGGGATGGAACATGCTTTATGGCTCTGAACACATCTGAAGATGTAACTTCCAGGCCAGATAGTAAAGACATAAGGCAAGCACTAATCTGGGGGGGCATACCTCAGTACCATTTGTGGGCTTAGCCAAAGTCTTCACATTCCAGCACCCCCACACCCCCCTCAAACTTCCATCCTTCCATTACTACTGAAATACTGGGAGAGACGTAATGAAAGGCACACTTCATTATAATACTTTGGGCCAGAACATCTCCTGGCCAAGGGGTTGTTGTGGGGCATGGGTTGAGCCTACCAGGCACAGGCCTCCTGGCTCTACACTGGAGGTTGGGAATGAGGGGACCTGTGCTCACTGTTTTAAACCTCTGGTCTACTGACTAATTGATGAATAAAGAAAGGGAAGGGGTTACATGAAGCCAGAAGGCTCTTTCAGCTAATTTCTTCAGCACCCCCCTAGCCTTGACCAGCTGCCTGGATGCCCAGAAGGCATGGGGGGGGGGGGACCAAGCCCGCTCTTACCCTGCATGGAGCCCCTCCCCCCATGTGAGCCACTACAGATACTTTTGCCTTTTTATTTTTTCCTCTTAAAAGAGGAAGTATTTCAAATGACCTAAATCTAAAAATAGGCATGTTTGTGCTCATGACTATTTTAGATAGCTTCTAAAAACTCCCTCACATTTCCACTTTTGTGACTTTCCCCCCAAACCTTGAAAAGTAGCAAACACTGTATCTTGATTGTCAGTCAATCTAAAATCAGACATTGTGCCAGCTGGAGTCCTAGCTCTATTTATTACTGTGCACAGTTTTTACATTAACTATTTGTTAGAGAATGACTAAAATATTGTGCCAGAAAAATTGAGTCAAGGTTGACCATTCTGGGGAACTGCTATTAAAAGAGAAGTGAAGAGGTGTCACTCAGAGACTGGTTCAGCTGAATGTTTGGGGAAATCAAGTTTAAAGGTAAGTAACTGCCTACTGAATTTCAGCCATGACAGAGAAAGGAAAATGTCCATGACTTCTGGATAAAACAGTCCTAGAAAAATTCACAATACCTTATGGTCAATAGCATAGTTAGTCACTTACTTTGAGATATACCTGGGAGGGTAATATAATAGAAACAATATCTTATTATTTTCCTTTAGAGAATTGTTCACATTTGTTCCCTAGGAGAGTTTCAAATGCAGTGGTTTTCAGACAGCTCATAATTTACCCACAAACTTTTTAAAAAGTAGGGAATCAGAGTTTTGTGGCATGGGGCCATATGCCTTTACAAAATGTCATAGGTTTGTACCTCCACAGCTCATAGATGGGGCAAAATATCACTCAGTGACTGAGTTCACATACACACACTTACATACATGTATATACACATGCTATCAAGCCCGAAGAAATTTATAGATATTCAAGGTTTCACTTCTGCAAGAGTGGGTTCCTGCTCAACCGCCCTTGCCAGTGAATCCAAAGAGGAAGAGAGAGAGAGAAAGCTGTAGTTGTAGGGTATTTATCTAGTACACACTTAGTAAAGATAAAGTGGAATGGAGCGAGTTAAAGGGAAGAGAAGGGAAGGGAATGACAGACAGGAAGAAAGAGGGGCAAGGAGATAACAATGGACAGAAGGAGAAGAGAAGCTAGTGAGAAAGTCAATACCTAGCGGAGAATGGAAGGATACAAGTCAGGAGAAAGGGATGTTGTCAGAGGACAAAGGGGGAGAAAAAACAATGCAACTGGGGCCAAAAGGTGAAATATTTAAAAAAAGAAATGAATAATTCCAAAGATGGCGTCTACTTATAAAGTCCCCTGGCCAGGAGCACATCCAACAAATGCAGATGGCACCCGGGGCTATGTTGGGAAAGGGTCACACCCTCAAACTGCCTACAGAGACCAGGCACACTGCATGTAAATATAAGATTACAGGTGAGAAGATGCTTCAGCATCAAGCACAGAATCTACTGAGAGGGGAAAATCTGTGCAGATCAAATAGCTGAGCCCTGACTCTGTCCCACAGACCAGCAAATCAAGTTAGGTATTTCTGAAGCACCTACAATAGGAGTTTAATCATAAACCTTTATCTGAAAAGCAGAAACCTCCAGCCTTTCCAAGTACAAACATTTCAACACTTGGAAAGAGGAGCGGTTTTACAGAAAGTAACCCAATGACTTCTTTGTACTGGGAAAGGAAAATCCATCATCCCTCACCTTTCAGAGCTGCTCATTGTGGGCAGGATCCAACATAGCCCCAAGAGATGTGACAGAGACACTAACAGTAGGCCAAAGCAACTTCTTTGATGTTTAGATACTAATCTTACTGGTGTAGGAACACTTTAGTGTTTGAATAAAATGATTTGGAAGAAATAGGTGTTTGTGTCATACATTTTCTTAGTACAATGGCTCAAAAATCTAAATTCATCCAAATCAGCCCGCCCACCCCAATAATGCTTTTATTCTGTTCTGTCTGTACCTTTTCACAAGACTTTCCAACATTCATGATAGTTGATTTATTTGCCTTACTGTCCATTTCCTCCACTAAACTGTAAAGGTCACAAGGTCAAAGACAGAGTCTGTATTTGCTCATCACTGAACCTCCTGTGTCTGGCACGCAGTCAGTGTGGGATACATATTTACTTTGTTGGTCATTTGCCTGGCAAACAGTAGGAGCCCAACAACTGTTACCTCTTGCGGCTACAAGTTTTGTTACATCAGCACACCTCCATCAGTACAGGAGGAGGACAGACAGGGAGGCAGTGGGAGAGCTCAATGTAAAGGTTATTTCTGGAGCTGCCATGTTTTACATGTCCCAACTGCTGGAGCCATACTGGCACCTATACTAGCAGACCCAAGGACTCCATATTCTACACCATGCCATAACCGAGAAAATAGAAATGTCTGTGGCATGATGCAAACCCACATTTCCGCTTCAAAAACCACTTCATTACTACTTGAACCCTATCTAATTCTCTGCCTCACATACCCTGCTGCTGAATATCCTCCCCTTCCCAACTCAAATCTGCCAATAATTCTGTTCATTATTAGGGTGGGCCGCTATCTAATTTTCATCCTTACAGAGGATTTGGTTTCAGAGTATCCTCATACATCCCCAGTGCCAAACAAGTGCAGAAATTATGTTTCACATAACTCACACATGACCTTGACCACCACTGTTTCCCAGGGCTGTAACATGTAGTAGTGCAGACTGCACAGTGCAGTGCCAGCCCATGCATGGTGGGGGCTGCTTTCCAGCAGTGGCCCTCTCATAAGGCCTTGCATCTTCCTGAGGGTGGGGCTGCGTCTTCCCGGAAGAGATGTTGTTTTATGTGTTGCACAAACATGCCCGATGGGCTAGTAACAGTCTTGATACTAGAAAAAGGAAAGGGCAAAACTCCACAGGATGTGGCAAATAAAACCCCGCCATTAGATAAGACATAGCATGTCACCTCTGGCATAATATCTCATCTGTTCTAGTTAGAAAAACATATTCACTGCGAACTTTTTATTTAATGCAGTATCATTTTGGCATTAGCATGAATACCTCCAAGGAGCTGCATTATTCAAACAATTTTTCATTTCAAAATACACAGCTACTGAGAACTAACAAATTATTACATTTCCACTAAACACCTAGAAACAACCAAGTGAACTAAGAAAACACTGAAGAAGCAGCTTTTCCATTACCGTACTCACCTCCCCAGGGTGGAGTGGTTTCTTTCTAAGGAGTCCCCACCTGATGGCAGAGCCACTTTGCATAGATAATGAATGACATTTTAAAAATTGAACTCCCCTTTTCTTTCACAATGCAAAAAGAAGGTGATGGGGCAAGAGTGCCTTGGAATGCAAAATGCATTTCTCAAGGCTTCTAAAAGCCATCTCAGGGACAGAAGCACATCTTCCTGCTTAAATAAGACTTCATGAATAGTAAATAATTAAAGTGTGAGTTAAACTGAGAAAACACCTTACATCTGTGATTCCCACTCAAGGAGGGATACCATTAGGTAGCTAGCTGTCAATCACTTTTACCTTTGCAAAACTGTTAGATGAGGGCTGACATCACTATTCAACTGGAGCTCAATCAGGGCACTGATACTGTTGGAGATGAAGCCAGGAATTAATCAGAGGAGTGACTCATGTACCAAGTGGAATCTCAATTTTATTTTTGTCAGGCATGATCTCTTTGTAGTCAGCAATACCTGAAACTCCTTCAGGAAATTTGAGAGCTTTGAATCTGTATTTAAAGCAAACTGGGAACTACTGTCACATAGTCAATACCACTTTAGACAAATCAGTTATGCAGAGTCATCTTCACCTGTCAAATGGGGATAGGAATAGCTACAAAAGAAGGGTTTTGTAAAGATACAGTGATGTAATATAGATAAATATTAAACAATATCTGCACCTGAGAGACGCTGGATATATATGCATGGATATAAAAGCAATGGCTACATATGTGTCATATCTTGTGGCCCATACACCTAGTCAAACATTACCTTGACCGTCACCACCTCCGCCTCATTGTTAGTGATACCTGTGGAGGGCTTTCCCATAGTGTAGGAGATGCTCAGGGCAACTTTATGTGGCAGCAATGATTATACAAAGATAAGACTGAAACTCAGTTCACACTATTAGTTAGTGGCTTAGAGCAAAAGCCTTTCATTGTAAAACCAAGGTATCTGTTTACTTACTCCGTGCTGATTCAGAGGTTGTTGGCTCTATGGAAATTCCAGTCTGAAATCAAGTCAAAGGAAGTCAAAAGTTGCACTTACCCAACCCAGTGTTCTACATCATGAAAGTGATTGATGTTAAGCATTTGTTCACAACACATGAACTACAAGGGTGAATAACTAGAGCCAAAGAAAGAGAGCTGGGCATGATCTGGCCATGGCTGAGAAAGGGTGGACAGTATGGAATCCAAATAAACAATGGGTACATAACATACACAAATAAATACACAAACACATAAATAAAATTTAAGAATACATCTCTAAGATGAGGAAAATAATTTTCTTTCTTTCTTTCTTTTTATTTTTTTTAAGTGAGAGGAGGGGAGATAGAGAGACAGACTCCTGCATGTGCCCTGACCAGGATGCACCTGGCAACCCCATCTGGGGCCGATGCTCAAATCAACCAAGGTATCCTTGGCTCCCAGATCTGATACTCGAACCACTGGCTGCAAAAGGGAAAGAGAGAGAGTGAAGGGCGAGAGGGAGGGGATGAGAAGCAGATAGCCACTTTTCATATGTGCCCTGACTGGGTATCGAACCCAGGATGTCTGCAGGCTGGGCCAATACTCTATCCCCTGAGCCAACCAACCATATTTCTTGAGTTCAATATGTTTCTTGTAAACAGATATTTTCTCATCTACTGTACAAACTAGCAAATTCAAACTAGTTAACAACACTTCAACCAAAGGTGCCATTCACTGAATAACTTTTTCAGCTCTGAAATGACCTAAGCTCCCTACCTGTCTCTGCTTATTACAGTAGACAGGGAGTGCTGGGGAGCCTTCCCCACTGACCAAGATGGCACAAGGGAAGGCTAGAAAGATGGATAGGGTCCCAGCATACCAAAAGCAAGAAATATAATTGGATAAAAAACAAAGCCACCCATCTATATTTCTACAAGAACCATGGTATTTAAGAAGGAAGTCCACCATTCACTCAGGTTGCAGCACCTGAATAAACCTCTGTTCATTTGCACCAGTCCTTGTCTCATGAGTTTGGCTTTTGTTGTAGCAGGCAGCCAAACCCACTTGTTTGGTTACATGCTCATTGCATTCTCAAGAAACCTTTAAGAGTAAAGCTCTGTGCCCTCTGAGTTTTGGATATAACTATTCAGAGGAGGTGAGTAGTTATATCAGCCAGACATGAGCTGTTCAAAATGGAGATAGAAGAGGGTGATAGAATGCATCAAAGTCATTGGAAAGGCTGGAGGAGTGGGCTTCAGCAAGACATCCGGAATGCCTCACGAGGAATGATGCTACTTCTGCTACCATCACGGAGGTTGGCAACGAGGAAGCTACCAGCAGAACCATGGCGATGGAACATATGTTGCCAGAATCATTAGAGGGTTCAGAAAACTGCTGTCATGGACACTTGGATTTATAAGAAAGTCACACCAGCAAAGAAACAGATGTGCCATGCTTTGCTTTTTAATAACCTTAGAGTTAGAGATGAAAACCCAGTGTTTCCTCCAATGTTCTAGCAGAAACTGCAGAGAGTACGGTGGTCTCTTCATACAAACAAAACAAAGCAAAACAAAACAGCATGACGAACACTAACTGGCAAAAGAGGACCACACCAGAACTCCAGCGACTGGGGAGTCTCGGGAGACTGGTGTTGCGCTTGGCTGCTTTCCTATGGAATAGAGCACCTGAGGAGAAGGTCAGAAAGGCTCCTCAGAGCCCAATCACCATAACTGTTTTAGTAGGAGTACCATCTAACAGGCAGCTAAGAATTTTAAAATGTGAGAACCATAAAAACAGACAATAACAAGTGTTTGAGAGGCTTTGGAGAAAAAGGAACCCTCATTCACTGCTGGTGGGAATGTAAACTGGTATAGCCATTATGGAAAAAATATGGTGGTTCTTCAAAAAATTAATAATATAACTACCTAACTACCTTATTACCCAGCAATAATTATTCACAGTGGCCAACACATGGAAACAACCAAAGTGTCCCTTGATAGAGGATTAGACAGAGAAGATGTGGTACATACATACAAAACTCAGCCATTAGAAACCATCACATATTGTCATTTACAGCAACATGGATGGACCTCGAGACTATAACACTGAGTGAAATAAGTAAGTCAGAGCCGAAAGATGGGAAGATAAAGAGTCTTAAGAATACTATTTGGTGCATCTGGACCCAGGGTGCCAAAGCTACCACTAGTCAATAAATTCCTCTTTGGGGATAAAGGGATCATGCATGGTTACTGTCTTGAGTATCATTTACCATTGATACACTATTGGTTGAAGAAATGGTAATCACTAAGAGCAGTGGAGGAATGGAACATTCAGGGGACATTGATCTGTCAGTGATCTACCATGCAGCCATTCCTAGGGGAGACACAGTCATCCCTTGACCCTTAAGAGAATTAAAGAAAACTCAAGTCCTTTACTTGTCTATTTCCACAGATAATTGGTTAATAGAAAATGATCACTTGACTTCAGAGACCTTCAGGGTAGTAGGACTTACAAATTACTTGAAGGAAAAGTGATTACTTCAAGTTTCCCCCAAAGATGTTATTGCACAGTAATTAATGATATTGAGCAGCAATGATACCCATTACACAAATCATTGATGACTTTCCAAAGTATTTAGTCAAATGTAACACTGAAAGATCAAAGCAACAAAGCCTCATCAGTAAAAGTGTATAAATACCAGAGGATCCGCCAGTAACACACAGGAGCAGCCTCTCTCATCTAAAATGGCCCTTGCTTGTCATGCAAATGCATATAAAATTCCTAAAATCTGTCAGTGTAGTAGTTTCTAAGTGATATGTCAACAAATATATTCACTGAGAATACTTATTCTGCCGAGAGCCAATGTTTTTATAAAAACATTCTAAAGAGTCAACTATTAAATCAATAAAACGAGTGTTTTGAGCAGGTGTTTGGAATTGTGCTGATTTATCTACATTTTCCAGTTTAATTTCCACATTACCACCAAATGTCTGCAAGGAAACATAAAATGTACCTGGAAGTATTATGCTTATAATAAATACGAGGACAGTTGTGCTAAGCACATCTTTACCGGTAAGGGGGATTCATAAATCATTTTAACTTGCCTAAATTCTGGAAGATTCCTGTTTAACCTCTAGTGATTAGGACACAAAGAGTCACACAGTTTAAATGGTACTTTTTAAGCTATTAGAAGCTGACATTTAATTGGGTATATTTATGAGAGACAAGAGAAATAAAAGATGAGCAATGAATGAACGCTGAATCAAGGACTCATGCAAAAAGAAAAGAAGTGCCATCCATTCCTTTCTCCTTTTCTTTCAGCACATCCATTGGAAGTATGACTCAGTGGTCAGCAACATGAGATCCAGAGCCAGCCTTCACCAGCTCCGTGCATAGCGCTGGCATTTACCAGCTGAGTGACCTTGACCGAGTTCCACAAACTACATATGCTTCACATTTAGAGGACAATGCCAGCACCTACCTTATAAGCTTGCTGTGGGATCAGAATTTCAGATTACTCTAAAACACTTTATAAAGAACCCAAAAGGAAAGAAGTGTTCAATGAATACTAGCTATTACTATATTATTTGTAGTCTTGCCTGCTGTGTAAAGGGCAAAGAGTGGTAGGGAATTGTTTCAAATTCATTTATGTTTTTATTTCTTCTTGCACTAAAAATTATGTGAGCTGCTCAGGCAAATTAATCAAGTCCAAAGGGCGAGGAAATCACAGAAACTTCTGATTTGTAGCCAAGTCAGAGAGAAGTTGAAGGTAACCTGAGGACTCACTACTTGTGATTGACTTCTGAAGGGGGTGGGAGCAATCTCTTAACGCTGAGCACTTAAGTTATGGGGTCTGAAGCTATCTCAGGTAGAGAGTGTCAGAACATAGTTAAATTTTAGGGTGTCATGGAGAATTGCCTGGTAGGGGACACCTCCCACACATTTGGTGACCAGGAGCATCAGGATAAAGTGTTGACAGTGTGGTGCTAGCATGAGGAGTAAGAGAGACATATAGAAAGAAATACTGGCTTTTCCTGACTCACAACACAAGAAAGATAACTGAGTCTGCAGCACAATTTTCAGCACCCATGAGATTAAAATATACTAAATACCCAGGAAGAATATAGTGATTTTGTGACATACAGCAAACATACAGAACTAATGCCAACCAATGTAAGACATCTCTAGGGGAGCGCATAATTGCCGTAATATCCATGGTAACAGCTGCGTAGGCCTCAGTTCTTTACCTCTCCCTGCATCCACACCTATACGACTGCCGCTGGGTCCACACCTATTCCCCTACCCCTTAACTCTGAACTTGAACTTACTTTGCCCTTTATATATGAGTGGAAATGATAGTGTGTCCTAAGTTCCAGACCTTGGCCTTAAAAGGTCTCAAGTATTTCTGCTTGGTCTGCTGTATCTCTAGCAGCATGAGAAGTAAATGACATGACCAATCTACATCTGCTAGTCTAAAGAGGATGAAACACAGGAAGCAGAATCAGATCCTGTATTGTGGAGAAGAGCCATCCAGCTGAGCCCAGCATGGGTCAGCCAGACCCTAGATGTCTCACAGAGACATAAACAGTAATAAATGATTGCTGTTTACATCTCTGAGTTTTAGGGGTGATTTGTTATGTATCAATGGCAAACGTATACAGTAAATAATGACATGTCTCTTTAAGTAGTATGTATACTATAAATTAAAAAAATGTATTTTACATGACTTATCATGGTCCACATAAAATACAGCATGCAGAATATAAGTACATTGCCTCAAAACTTCAATTTATAAACTTACTGACCTTGCTATTATATTTGATAGCTATAATAATATAAATAAAATTAAATTGGTTTCTTTCTTACTATACTAAATAAAAGTGCCCGGATAGCCAATCATCAAAATTGAATGATAGGCTTGAGGGGCTAAGTCTCCAAATTCATAAGCAAACCTCACTGGAGGGGGGGGGGCGTGAAAGGGGAACAGGTTATACCTTAGAGAGATAGTTCAGCGGCTTCCAAGCGGCACAGGGCGGGATAAGTAGTCCCTGTGCCTGCCCTCAGGAGAGGTGCCACATGGATGCAGATGCAGTACACAGAGAAATCAAGACCTTCAAACCTGTGCCTTATTTAAAAGTCACACAAGCTCCAAATGGCTGTGTTGATTTGAGATTAGGGGGCTTCTCTCATAGGCAACTCCATCCAGTATACACAAAACAGAAGTAGTAGTTATTTATTTATTTAGCCACGATTAATGAATCTCATGAGCAAGGCTGGTAACCATGATAACTATCACCTGTCTGGATGTATAAGGTACTGTGCTAAGCACTCGGCACAAATTACTCCCCTCAATTCATGTAACATTCATGACAGCACAGAGAGGTGGGTCATTTTATTCCTGTTGCCAACCCACTTTGCCCTTTGCTTTCATGGTTTTTACAGACAGGTTCTCTGAAGCATGGAGAGGTAAGTGACTTGTCCATAGTTACACGGGCACTCTTTATTTAACGGGAGACAGGGCAAAATTGCGATAGATATACTTGATTACTATTTGCTTTCAATGAGTCTTAAACGTTTTCTGGGTTGATTGAAGTTTTTTTCTTTTTTTTTTTATTAATATAAAGATTCCCTAATTTCATCTGACCTGAGAAAATATTTTTCCAAATAGAAATTACTTTGTAAATGAAAAGGAGTGTAATACACTATGAACACTGACCCACTAACTGAGTTAGAAAGAAAATATCTATTCCAATATTATTTTAGCATTTCTCACTTTTCTAGCTTTATTCAGAGGACTTGAGCCTAATTCCTCAATACTACCTTTAACTAACTCTGACCCATCTGAAATCTATTCCTATGTTCTCACTGTCAGATACAACCTACAATGTTTTTCACCTTTGAATTACTTTCTACTGAAAAAATACACAACTCTTTCCAGTGTTAGAGAAAATTGCACTGTTGAACATGCAAGGTCCTTTGCATAATTTCTATTAAATTTTGTTTTTCTCTCTACCTACCTCAGATAGATGACAAATTTTGCACCCCTATTATATATAAATTACGTGCAAGTTTCACCACTTGGGTTTGCATATTACCTAATGATTTTCAAACAGTGGTACATGAGAAACATGATAATAACCAGTCATAAATCATTAGAAATTAAATTCAAACCCAGTGAACACCGGATATGAGCTTTTCTAATGCACTTCGCTTCAAAAGTAGCTCAGATGACTAAACACAGACCCGTGGGGCTGTTCAAAGGCACCAAATCCCTGCAAAAGCTTGCAGTTCTATGAGATGGGCATTCTGGTTTAGAATATTCATCAATTTTTAGCAACTGAAGCAAACTTAGAATTCACACATGCAAAGTGATTAAATAGATGGATCTACTTGACAGAGCAGCTTGATTCAACTGAGTAACACAGGGACAGTGAGCAACTTCTTAACCACACTCATCCTGGTCAGCTTCATCTGTTTCAGAAACAAATCACCCCCAGTGCTATCTTAAAACTCCATGTTGCCCAGATGTTTTTTCTCAAAGGTTATGAATCTTATGCTGTACCCACTGATTCACACAGCAATTTTGTCCTTCCTTCTCTTTGCCATTAAAAGGCTTCCCAAGAACTGTGAATAATCTGTTAGGTTGTTATAATAAGCCATCAAAAAGTTATATTACTTCCTTCAGATATTTTGTAACACCCAACAGGAACATGCAGCTTTTTAATCAAAAAGCTGTATTGGTTCCCTTATTTTATCTTCTATACAACATAAAACAAAGATGTTTATCATAGTGCCAAAGCAAATAATTCAGCCTCGCCACAACGTGGCTGGCTGCATGTTATGTAGAACAGCAAACTAATTCAAGCTAACTGAAGTAAAATACAGTGTGTGTGTGTGTGAGGGGGGTTACAGGGAATTAATTAGTTCACATGACAAGAGGCCAAGTGCTTTTATTTAGGATAGGTCCAGGCTGTGATATTTAGGAAATGTTTAACAATATACTTTTTTTTTTTTTTTAAATGGAGGAGGCTAATTTGTGCGATTGGCTAATTTTAAGCTACGTGTTATCAAGTACCTCACAAAATTTCTGAAAATTTCACAAGAGGCTCTTATGCGCTGGGATGAGCTAGCTCCAGCACGCCATTAGATCAGATACTCAAATGATGCTGTCACTATGCCTGTCTGCCCTTCTCCTTGGCTTCACTCCACCTGATTCTACTCTGAGATGGGCTCATCCTATGTGGTGGCAAAGATGACTGCAGGGGAGGTGCTCAGAACGGCTCTAAATAGCTTGGTTCCTGATCTGCCCTCTTAGGACCAAACACTATGGAAAGGGAATGAGTTTTTGAGCTAAAGAGAATGGAGGCAGCTACCTTCAAATCACTAGGATTAAGCAAGAATCATCTGAAGTGAGAAAGGTTAGTGCTTTCCAGGAACTCTGCAGATGAATATCACGAGTTTCAATAACTCCAAGATTAAATCTACAGAAAAATTTATAGCAAAATCTATGGCTGTAAAAAAGCTGGAATTTCCACCCACATGTCCATTTCCAATAAAAATTTGGGGCAAAAGCTTAAGATCCAGGAAAGTAAAATGTGTTTGGGAGAAGCATATGTTCTTACAACATAAAGAAGCTGTCTTCAGCTGTGGAAAGATACCAAATGTAAGGATGTATAATTGCTGCATAAATTTATTAATAGAAGTGCTAATGCTATAAATTGTACATCTCTATTTTGACACAATCTTTTCTTTTTCTTTCAATGAGGAAGAAAAAATAAAGGAGCAGAACTGGTAATATTGTTTGCAACTAAATTGGATTTCACACCAGAGAAAGCTGTTTAGAAAAAGCTATTTGAAAAAGCAAAACAGGACTCACAAAGTGTATTAATGAAACCAACCAGGAGGAAAAACCTTCAACAATACAAAGGTTTGTAAAACTTCTTTCAGACCTGGAAGCCAAAGGGATGCTCTGAGCTCTCTATCCTGCAGAAAAGTTCTCACCCGCCAGCCGAATAAGAGAGACAGCTGGGGTTTTGGAATAAGAACTCTTACCTTAGACTCCAAATTTTACCTGTAATTCAAAAGACAAGGCCTCAGCAGCTCTGAGTTAGAAGGAAACTGTTATATTCTGCCCTCAAACTGTGAGGCATTGTAGAAACAAGAGGTTGATGACAGTGAGCGTTGGCTCTTGCGCCCGGGCTGCCGGGAATAGTACAGCATAGAGGTGAAAGTCAGATCCGAGACAAAGGAGGTTCAGGTGAGCTCTGCATTTTATCCTGAAGAGCTCTTTTACTGCTTGCCCAAAGAGATAGTTTTTTGTCTTATTTATTTACTAACAGAAGAAAAATAGACTGGCAGAGGAACAACAAAGAAAACTTGGGCTTTTTTTTTTACCCTTCCAGAATGAAGTTGAGTCAGGCCACCATCCCACAGTTGCTTGGGGACACTAACTCAAGTCAGCTACAAGAATATGCTTGCTGGAGCTTCATGCCACATGAAAGGAAGTGATTGGTAAATGACTTCTGGAGTGCTCTTTGTCAGTTAAACAAATCCAGGTTCACTTATGCATTTTTATCTCAGGATACCACTGAATTGCCTAAGTGCACAGTCCGGCCACCATGAGGACAGTGGGAAACCCAGGCAGAAGGTTCTGATTAAACCAACTGTCACTAGGTGTTTTCACAGGTGAAGGGGCTTCCTTGTGGGGGTTTAATACTAACACTAGCCCTTCCATGTGATGTATCAGATTAATAGAGAGCAAGAGAGACAAATAGTGCTTGCTGTGACCAAGAGGAGGGTCCTAAAATATTAATATCTCCCTGCTTATGATACTCATAAGAAAATTAATAATTACCTTCAATTCCAATGGCAAATCAGAAGGAATGCTAGCTCAATATGTTAATATTGTGTGTATTATAATAATAAACCCTTTGATTTTATACTATGCATGCCACTCAGATATGTAAATAACCATTCATGATTAGTATATAGTATTATATATATAGGACAATAGTAGTTTCTACAGGTCAGGGATGAGCCAGTTGTTTGAAGGTAAGTAAAAGTAAACATTTTCTAATTTTACCTAGTGAAAAAATAAATTACATGTAAAACACGTAGGAAGGATCTGCAGAGTATTTCATTTTTATCCTTTAAAATTACACTACTTTTCATCCCTGGCTGGTTGAATCAGTGGTAGAGCATCAGCCTGATGTGTGGATGTCCCAGGTTCGATTCCCAGTAAAGGCACACAGAAAAATCGCCCATCTGCTTCTCTACCCCTCCCCCTCTTGTTTCTCTCTCTCTCTCTTTCTCTCTGTCTTTCTTGCTTTCTCCCCCTCCTGCAGCCATGGCTGGATGGAGTGAGTTGGGCCTGGGCACTGAGAAGACAGAGGCTGCATGGCCTCTGTCTCAGGTGCTAAGAAGAACTTTGTTGCTGAGCAATGAACCAATGCCCCAGATGGGCAGAACATTGTCTCCTAGTGGGCTTACCAGGTGGATCCTGGTCAGGGCACAAGCAGGAGTATATCTCTGCCTCCCCTCTTCTCACTGAATAAAAATAAATAAACAAATAAATAAATATTAATAAAAATTATACTTTACATTTCTTATAAAATTCCACTTTTAGACAGTTTGCTAATATTGTACAGTCTCAGTGACATGTTTTACTTATAACTACAAATATTATATGAAAATGTGTTGAGGGAGATTTACCAGATTGCTCACACAGCAAGGCAATCAGACATGGGATCTGAATTGAATGACTGGTCATCCCACATTGGAGCTAATGACTGACTATTTGTCAGGGTTCCCAATACAGAGACAGAATTGAGATTAAGGTTACCTATTGCAAAATAAAGACCTTACAATTCTTTTAGAGCCCAAGTTTATATCCCTTACTCAGAAGAAAAAAATATTTTATTTAACTATATTTTCTTTATTCTTGGGCACGGACTGTTTTAATAAAGAACAAGATTCTCATTTTAAAATAAATATAACCTTAACATAGTACGTGTAAACATGACCCTAATTTTCATTCTGTTACCTCTTCTTTCCTGCTGTGTTCATTAGCTGCTGCTCTTTGACCTCAACATGTAACTATAATCCCTAGAGAAAATTCTCTTCTACACCAAGAAGAGGTTCCCTCCACACTGGTACAACTTTTGTTTGTCAACATGTGGGGAAAATAATTCCCTTTGGACAATAAAACTCTTCCTAAAAACAGCTCCTTCAGACAATTCCCCTAATAGGATCTTAAAGGTATTATTAAACCACTGCTATGAGAATTTGAATAGTTAAGTTGTGGTTTCCTTGTCTTCTTCAACATTTCATTCATTCATTTTCTGACATCTATGAAACAAGATTTAGAAAAAAACACCCTGACCTGTGGTAATGCAGTGGATAAAGCATCGACCTGGAAAGCTGAGGTTGCTGGTTCAAAACCACAGGCATACCTGGTCAGAGCACATATAGAAATTGATAATGTCTGTTCCTCCCCTTCCCCTTCTCTCTCTTTCTCTCTATCTCTCTAAAATGAATAAATAAAGCATTCTTTAAAAAAAAAGAATAAAACAGTTATAAAAACAGGCATCATCAACTTCAGTTTCCAAGAGAGAATTCCATATGTGGATCCCAACAGACCACTGGAAATACACTATTGGATATACTCTTCAACATGTTTTTTTTAGGATCAACACTGATGGGTTCTGTAGAAAACAAAAAAATACACTTCTATAGAGCTAGCTGTCTTGTGAACTCCTATCTCAGAGATTGATTTCCATTGATTTCACTGGGTCAATATTTTTGTTGTTGTTGTTGCATGAAGTTTTAGAGCTGTTTCTATAGATTGCTGCATCACTGATTCCAAATATGAAATCCATTTTTGGGTGCATGCCTGAGATTTTAAGCAACCTTAATTTCTTTTTGTTACAGTTAATGGCATGCATTGGATTTTAAATTGGAGTTAAAGGGCAACGACTCTTGGATTGAACATAACCACAAGGCAATTAATGTTTTACAAACATCACGTTTACATAATTGTAGTTGTTTTTAAATGTAAAAAATTATCTGATAAAAACACCCTCTTATTTTGTTTTAAGATTGAATCATGCCTTCTTCGAGGAGGCGTAAATGTAAGAATAATCCTGACACCTTCTTTTATATATGTGGCTGTTACACACTTCAATGTCAAAGGTGCAATATTTCATCATTTGTGACACATTCATATATTGCCTATTTTCAGCAGTTCCAATTGGTTATTCAACTCATCTGCGAGAAGATTATAATGACATAAAAATTTTCCTCCACTTTCTGATGTATGAAGAGCATAACTGGATCATTTGTGTGGATCTTAAAATGGTAAATTTCCTGCTAAGACAACAGAGAAGTTTCACGAAGTATCCTTGCTTTCTATGTTTGTGGGGCAGCCAAGCTCGGGAGAAACACTGGACACACAAGGAGTGGCCAAAACGTGAAGCTCTGGCGTAGGGATGCAAAATGTTGTGAATGAATCTGTAGTTAATCAAGACAGGATCATTTTTCTCCCACTTCCCATCAAACTTGGCTTAATGTAGCAGTTTAGTCAGGCTTTGGATGGAGAAAGTGAATGATTTCAACATATTATTTCTGCTTTTCCTGACTTGCTTTTTGAGAAGATAAAAGCAGGTGTATTCGATAGACCTCAAACTCGAACCCTCATACGTGATGATGAATTTGCCAGGAAGATGAATAAGTAGGAGAAAGCAGCATGGCAGTCTTTTGTGGCAGTTACAAAGAACTTCCCTGACCACAAAAAAGCAGAAAACTATGAACTTCTGGTTCAAAGGATGCTGTTGGCTTTCTGTGACACTGGATGTAACATGAGCATTAAGATTCACTTCCTCAACAGTCACCTTAATAAGTTTCCCAAAAATCTTGGAGCTGTTAGTGATGAGCAGACTACTGTTGGAGCATCAAACGAGATTGTCCTCAACAAGTACAGAAACGCAAATTTTTGCCTGAATAGAATTTAAATAAGTTTTGCACAAATTTTATGATTAAAATAAGTGTTTTAATATGTTCTATTTCAAAACTATAGACAAATTCTGATGCAATCATATCTTTTAGTGTATTAGTGTATTTACTGCATTATATAAATTATTATATTTTCACAGAGATGATGCCCAAGAAGACATTCTACTTCATTGTGTTAAACTAAATGTTGAAAATTTTACAATAAAATGAAAACCTAAAATCTTGAATTGCAAAATAACTCTAGCTTACACAGGAAATCTAATGTCAGATTTGAGATCAGCACACTCGAATTAGGTAAGAACAAGTGTTTTTGTGGATGCAACATAAATTTTGTTCCCTAGTGTTTTTAAAAAGACAAAGCAAATTAATAAAAAGAACACGTGCTATTTTAGTCAAAATATATGTGCCACTTGACGCAGGGATCTGAAGCTCCATGGCATCTGGATGATGGCTCACAGAGGGCAGGAAGCCCAAAGGTGCTGAGTGCCAGCTCAAAGCAGCGAGCATCTGCTGCTACTCATATTTCTTCCTGCCCCCTTCAGCAACAACCTTGTCATTAAGTGGGGACTCTATTCTACTCTTTTAATTCTTCACAAAAGGCTGGAGAATGAGTCTGAAGCCAAGCCACTCTCTCCTGGCCACAAAGCTTTGTTATAAGGTAGACCCATGATCTATTCATTCCAATCCAAGTCACTCTAAAAAAGTCTGCAAGAGCTTTCACAAAAGAGCTGCATTCTCTCTGCCGGAGCTTCTGCTGCCATAATGCCACCACCAGTCAGGCCGACAAAGTCTGAGGGCCTTTAAGTATTGAACGTGACTTCAAGAATATAGCCCTGGGATCTCCATTTGGGAAGAAAATATATTGTAGTCAATCTCTGTTGACCTTGTCCTAGCTGGAACACAGCAATGTTTTAATCACATAGGACAAACCCCAAAAGCTATACCTCAGAATTCTATCTGGCTTTGCTCAATCTCTGGAGCAACTGTAATGCTTAACTTAATAATAATTTAAAAATTAGCATAAACATATATTTACAACACAATGGAGTCAAAGACTTTCAACAAGCCATGAGAGGCTTAAGATAGCCGTATCATGTTTTGTCACATATATAGAGTTAAATGGATTTGTGTTGATACCTTCTCACTCTTTTCATGGGAGAGTACTGTATATAAAGATCTCTGATGCAACAGGTTGAATATGAGAGTTATTCTGGCTTTGTAATTCTGTCCAACCCTCCCCATTGAGTCAGATTTAAGAATATATGATCCTGCTTAACTAAAAGTTAGGTTCTAAAACCAGCACACAGATTACATAATCATGTGATATTACTTTATCTAATTAATTAATTAGACCACATTATATAATATGGTCCAGTATCATAAAAATATATAAAGTTTCTGACCATTTCTCCGGTATCATCAAATCTATGCCTCCTAGCCAATTTCTTTCCTTCCAAACTTGTTCCCATATAATCTGATTTCCACAGAACACTAGAAAATTCTATTTAAAAGTAATCAGAATACAGATCATGTATCATAGAAGTGTACACTTGAAACCTATAAAATCTTATTAGCAAATGTTGCCCCAATAAATTTAACTAATAATAAAAAAGAAAACTATTGACTATGTCACCTTTGTGACATAACCTGGAAGTTGTGTGCTCAAGCCAACTGGATCTTTGGTCTTTCCCCAGGACAGGCTCTGAAAGACTTGTTGGCAGATCCTGTGCTGTTCCTGAATCTTAGAAAATAACCTCATATTTAGAAAATAGAGCCTGGATGCAACGGGCTCTGCCTATCATAAAAGAAGCAGCCATCCAAATATCCAATAGTGGTTGACAGAACATCTCAAAAAATGTTCTCAGAGCACAAAGTGTAATATATGCATGACAACATCTGTGGGTAAGGGGTGACTTCAAAGGGTGCTCCCAGAAACAAAAGAGAGCTATAGGACACTAAACTCTCTGAGGGAAAGGGGAGGCAAGGGCTGTTTTCTGAAAAAATAAAAAATCAGGAACAGAAAACATTCTTGAACCACCTCACCCAGCTATACTGTGGACCATGGGGAGAGGATATTATCCGTAAATTGGAGTCAAGGCTGGAATAAGACTCTCATCAGTGAAAAAAGCCATTTCTAATGAACCCAAAAAAGCTCATTAAACACCAGCCAAAATCTACTGTAACTGTCCCTCTTTTAAATGTTTCAAAACAAAACCATAATTACCTATAGCACACTTATTTCCAATGATGAGGTTTCATTCCAAAAGTAAAAACTAAGAAAATATACACAAACACACAAATCAGAGCATACCACTGCTTAACACTCTCCACTGTCTCGCAATTAAAAACGCCTTATTACAGCATCCCAGGTCCTCCTGACTTTATGCAACCATGCCTAGCCATCCACCCTCAATGCCTACTCCTCTCACAAATCCCAGCTCTAGTGGCTTTCCTGCTGTTCCTCCAATATCTCAAGTTCTTCCCCACTTCTAGGCCTTTAGACTTTATGCAACTCTTTTCCTCTTGATCTTTCCAAGTCTTCCCCCTTGCTTCCTCCAATGACTCAAATGTCATATCTTCAAAAACCTTCCCTGAACCCTAATCAAAATAGCATCATTTCCCAACACTCACTATCCCCTTATTTTATTTACTTCCTAGTACATACATACACTACCTGCAGATGCATTATTTTCTTATCTACTTGCCAACTGTCTTCTCCAAAGAAATGTAATCTCTGTAGGCACAAAAATTTTTGTTTCTTTATTTGCTGCTGAATTGTGCACAGAGAACATAGCCTGGAAAATACAAGTTATTCTCTAAATATCTGGTGAGTATATAAATGAGTGAATTCTGCTATAATATGATCCAAGGATAAACCAAAGTATGGATCCTACAAAATCTAATGGCATGGTTCATTTATACAATGGAATACTACATTGCCATGATAAAGAAGAAAATCCTACCTTTTGCAATGGTATGGACAGACATGGAGATTGTTATGCTAAGTGAAATCAGCCAGTCAGAGAAATACAAGCAATATATGATTTCACTCATATGTGGACTCTAATAACAAAATAATAAGCAAAATAGAGACAGACACATAGATAAAAAGCAGGCTGATGGATATTGGTGAGGGCAATAAAGGACGATAAAGAAACCTTTGTGGACAAGGGATAAAAAGGAACTATTCTGGGTTTTGCTTGGTGAACATCTCTTCATCAGTGAAAGGCAAACAAATTTGCATATTTAAAAGTTTGTCTAGGCCCTGGCCGGGTAGCTCGGCTGGTTAGAGCATTGTCCTGATACACCAAGGTTGTGGGTTAGATCCCCATTCAAAGCTATACAAGAACCAGCCAATGAGTACATAAATACGTGGAACAACAAATCAATATTTCTCCCTCTCTCATCAATTTAAAATAAGTTAGTTTACAAGGTGATTTTGTTTTGAGACTATGTGATAAGAAAAAGAATCTCTTAGTTGCTAGGAGGAATGCACACACACATACACGCACCCAAATGATGATGGTTTTTGATGTCGAAAATATTTTTTCGGGCTATTAGTAATGCCATGCCTGACCACAGAGAAGAAACTTACTGATGTTTTTCCAGAAATGAGAACAATTCACAGCCACCTCTAGATTAGGGTCAAAAGATCAGAGCATATATATATATAACATGTGTGTGAACTTTTCTGCCCATGGGCAGTATTCACAGAATACAAAAATGAAATATAAACTAACATGCTCCCAATCAAGAGAAGAACCAAGACGTTTCAAAGAAATACTCTGAACCTGAATGTTATACAGCAAAAGAAGATTTCAAAAGCTACAGAAGGCAGTTCTCTTAAAAATCTGCTGGGACATCCCACCGAAATGATCTTTTACACATTGATTTGCTGACAATCTGTGTGGGGCTTTCTATATCCAACCAGCAGGGGGTGAGGATGTCCATTAATTTTCACCCTTGCCTAAATCAGGCATAATGACTTAAAAAAATCATCTTCAAATGGGTTGTTAAAAACACTGTATTTCACTGCTTTAATTTAAATGTCTCTCAGTTGCTTAAGTACAACCTTAGTATTCACACACACTCACTTTCAAGTTAAAAAAGAACAACAGGTAAAATTTTGGACATCTGTCATAATGAAGAACTAAGAGCTGCCACTTCTTATTTAGCCAGGAGTCCACTGGGGTTTCTGTGAGATTCTCTCGTTCTCCTCTTTATCTTCCTCCTGAGCCAACAAATGAATAGTAGCAACTTACTGCATTTGCCTTATGATTTACCAATTACATTTATATATCCTCCTCAACAATCTTCACAAAAATTCTTTAAGATGTACAAGATGAATGTCTCTATTTTTCCAAATAAGATTCAGAAAGCTGACTTCCTTTCATTTCTCAATTCTTAAGTGATCAAGCCTATCCTGGGGCCTGTGTTTCCGCACGACCTGTTAAAAGCTTTTACCTTCAAGATAACCAAGTGAAAGAATACAATTTATCAGTAAAAAAAGAGGAGAAAAAAAAGAAAATGAAAGAAGAAGAATGAGGAGGAGGAGGAAAAAAAGGAAGGAAAGAAGAAAGGAAGGAATGAAAGAAGGAAGGAAGGAAGGAAGGAAGGAAGGAAGGAAGGAAGGAAGGAAGGAAGGAAGGAAGGAAGGAAGGAAGAAAGGGAGGGAGAGAGGGAGGGAGGGAGGGAGGGAGGGAGGGAGGGAGGGAGGGAGGGAGGGAGGGAGGAAGGAAGGGAGGGAAGGAGGAAAACAGGAAGGAAAGAAAACAGGAAGGAAGAAAGATGAAGAAGGCCCAGTTTCCCCAATGCTAATTCTCTACATCCCACTCTTATGGGCTCTAAACTCCAACAGAAATTACTTTCTTGTAATCAGATGAGCCTGTCTATTTGGTTTTATGAGTGCTAATGACAGTATCAGATTATTACATTGAACTTCTATTTCAAGGTTTATCATGAATGTTGGTTTCTACAAAATTCTTAATTAAGAAGTGTTAGAAAACACAGCTCTCACCCTACTGTCATGGGACACTAGAACATGGGACTCTATCTCTTCTTTCTTCTAGTTTCAGGGTCAGCAATCCAGTCTGAATGAAGTTCAACGACATCCTAAGACAGTTTCTGGACTAGAAACACCAAGGGTACAGAATGATTTCAGGGTAAATTTTGGATCTGGCATTTTTTGTTCTGCCTCAACCCAGGAGCTAAAACTTTGCACAGAAAGATGATCAGAGCTTTCAGTGGGAATTCACTCTCCCCAAGTGCTTCCAGCTCAAGCCAGGATGCAGTTATCCATTTTACAACTACGTACTGCCTGTCCACATTGGGCCAGGAGCTCAACAGACAATGAAGAATAAAATCAACACCATTTCTGTTCTCTATAGATGACATACTAGTGAGAGAGACAGACACAAGATAACCCAACACAGTTGTGATGAACATAAGAACTGGAAGGGGAATTACAAGGGGCACCAATGGAGCCTAATGAAGGCACCTTTGATAAGGGTGGCCAGGGAAGGGATCTTTGGACTCAATGAACATTCCTTCCTTGACCCACACTTACCTTATTTCATATTCGTTCACTTAGTGGTTGGTTGATGAACAGGTAAAAATCTAAGCACTATGTAGTTAGGATGATACTGGACTTATCAAGAATGTCTGAAGTAGAAATTGGTCATGAAGGGTTATTCCAGTTTAAAATAAAACCAACATGGTCCTGGCTGGTGGCTTAGTGGATAGAGCATCAGCCTGGGGTATGGACATCCTGAGTTTGATACCTGGTCAGAGCACACAGGAGCAGTGACCATCTGCTTCTCCCACCCTTTCTCCTCTCCCTTTTCTCCCTCTTCCCCTCCCACAGCCAGTGGCTTGATTGGTTTGAGCTGAAGATTGCTGCATTGGAGCATACCAGCCTCAGGTGCTAAAAATAACTTGGTACTCGAGCATCAGCCCCAGATGGGGTTGCTGGGTGGATCCCGGTTAGGGCACATGTGGGAATCTGCCTCCCTGTCTCCCCTCCTCTCACCTAAATAATTAAAATAAAATAAAATGAAATAAAATAAAATAAAACCAATATGTAAGAACCCGAAACTCCAATTGGTACAAAAATGACCTCTTCATGTTCCATCAAAGAATCATTTCTTTAAAATGACAAGAGGTATACTGCCAATAAATCCACAATTCTGTTTCCAATTAATGTAAACTTATAATATTCCAAGCTGTTAATAGATTTCAGTTAATAATCTGTGATGCCTTATTAATGCAAATATGCTCCTAGTGGTACTAAACCTTCTTTAGTGAAATGGGTCCAATGGCATGACTATTTCATATGATAATGGAACTATGATTAAAATACCCAATTAATCATTTGCTGCTACTAAATGATCTATGATAGTTTACTCATGCCTATATGAAACAGGCTTCTCTGCCAAAAGCCAATTTATATTTAAACCATTCAATGATGAGGAAGGGGGGAGAACAAAAACATCAAACTGAAATATCTCTAAGAGAGGCAGACAATCTCAGATGCAAGTCAGGCTCTTCAAGAATAAAAAGGTCACAAAGTTTGTACTGTTCTCTGTTTCATGTAACATACAGCAGAAAGCTGCAAATCTCAGGCACACAGCTGCGTGAGTGCTCCTTAGTCCTGTCTGAGGACTTTCCCATTCCTGAAACCCTGCACGGTTCCCCCTGCAGTTCTGAGCCAGCTACAAAGCCTGAGCCAAACAGAAAAAGCGGAACACCATCCCCACCATTCCTGCTTCCACCCCCACTCCACACAGTGAAGTTAGGCAGAAAACCAAGCCGCCTAGAACAACCTCTGTTACCACTTCCTCCTCAGCAGCCTTTCTCTATTCTGACAGTAACACTTGGTTTCCCTTTGCACAACTTCCCTTTTATGTCGGTGTGGTCCTGTTCAAATACAGCTCTTCCCACCAGCTGGCTGAGGGGTGGGGATGATGCACCATGCAGGGCCACCAAAATACTCAGCAAAGGGGGACTAATCCAGGTGTGGGTCCCAGAACCCAGCAGTCTCCTGGATCTTTCCTACCATTCTTTTCCATGTGTTAGCTTTAGCTGTGATTTCTGTAGAATCCCAGATACAAAAAGCAAGCAATTTAGTAGTGCATGCCTCCTGTCCCATTCCAACAACCAGCCAGAGGAAGTCTGCCCCATTCTTATTCTCTGTCAGCCTGTGTCACTTACTGCCAAGGGACATGAAGCATGCAAACGCCACACTCTTGTTCCTCTTAGGTGAAAAGTAGCTGTAAAATCTATTGAGATTTCTTCTTAACTGTTGCTTAACATCCATCAGAAGGTCAGAACTATTCTGTAGCTTACAAAATAACACTATAAAAAGTTTTTTTGAATATTTATAATTAAGAAGCTGTCTTAAAATAGAGTTGTTTCAAAGCCCAGTTATTACAGTAGCCTGACATCAGACACACAATGCTAAAACTTAAAAGTAAAACAAAAGCTTCAGAGATCCTATTATAAGAGTACAAGTCCCGCCCTGGCCAGTTGGCTCAGCTGTAGAGCGTCAGCCCGGCATGTGGAAGTCCTGGGTTTGATTCCTGGCTAGGACACACAGGAGAAGAGCCCATCTGCTTCTCCCCCTGACCCCCTCTCCTTTCTCTCTATCTTCCCCTTCCGCAGCCAAGGCTCCATTGGAGCAAAGTTGGCCTAGGCACTGAGGATGGCTCCATGGGCCGAACATCGCCCCCTGGTGGGCATGCCAGGTGGATCCCCCTCAGGCGCATGTCGGAGTCCGTCTGCCCCTGGCTGCCCCCGGCTTCTCACTTCAGAGAATGCAAAGAAGGAGTACAAGTCCATTGCTCTTCGATATTGTGTACAATAATGTACCAGTTGTGACTCTATCCCCTTGGCAATAAAAATAATACTGAGTTTTAGTTCATGTGCATTAATATACTAGAAAAATCTATATTTCTTCCATATATAGTTTTAAATGAGATGTTATAAGACATAAGCATTTGATATGGCACTTATGATTAAAATGTATCTCTGTAGTTATTTCTTATTAAGAAATAAATATGCACAACTAAATGGAACGACTGAGTGAAAGTGCAAGTTGATGCTGCTCTTTTCCTCTCTCCCCTCACATCAATGGAAAAATTTTTTAAAATATAAATTTATAAACTGCACATGGGGTAATAGCAGTTTCATTGCATATGCCAACAATGCCTAGTAGGTGCGGGCTGCTGGAATACTGTGTTGGGGGTGTAAGCACCTGCGCCCTGGGTAGAAAGCAGTGCAGTGAATGAATAGCCATGCCTGCCACAGGTGCAGGGGCCAGAGGTGGCAGCAGGCACGCCAAGCATCTTTTTCATTCATTGCAGCATGGGAAAGTCCAGGGGTTTATTTTGTTTTTTGTTTTTTGGTTTTTTTTTTTTTTTTTTTTTTTTTTGCTAGTAGCTGCTTGACTTATGTGAGGGCACAATTCTCTAAGTCTCATCTGCTCATCTTTAAAATGAGGGCTTCACTTAGATGACCTCTAAGGCCCCTTCCAGTTTGAACACTCTACCATATTTTGAGGAAAGGTAATGACAGGCATCATGATTGGCAGGCGGAGCAGCCTGGTGTGTGGCCAGCTAAACACAGGCAGTCAAGTGAGCCTGCTGGCAAAGGCTCTAGACCAGTGGTTCTTAACCTGGGTTCTGTCGAACCCCAGGGGCTCGATGAGTCGGTCTCAGGGGTTCGGAGAAGCCTCTGCCGCGGGGGCCAGAATAAAGTAATACCGTAATTTGTTGTGAGTTCATGCACTTTGTTGGTTTTGTTCTTTGAGCAAGGTGATGTTCATGCACGGCTCATTTTGTGCACCAGTAAAAAAAACATATACCTATGTCTTGAATTTGGAAAAAAAATCATATTTTATTTATCACTAAAGAAGGGTTCGGTGAATGCGCATATGAAACTGGTGGGTTCTGTACCTCAAAAAAGGTTAAAAACCACTGCTCTAGAGGCAGGGACTGTGCGGAGGCAAGCCTTCACCTAGCTGTCCTCCAGTAAATCTAGACTGGGGATAATTCTAGAAAGAAAGAAAATATTACCCCATGAACAAATGGTTCAACATCTTCCCACCTACATGTTTCAAAAAAATTCTTCAAAGAATAATTTTGCAAAAGGTATTGGCTGTCCAAGATGTAAAGAAACTGACAATTTCCTTTCCCTGTTTACCTTTCCAGCACAGCTCTCCCTTGCAGAGGGAGTGTGCAGGAGCCTTAGTCAGGATGTTTTTAGCCTCAGACCTTGAAAGCCAGTTACTGTCTCACAAAACAGGAATGCAGAGGTCAGACAGGCTCAGCGACTGGCAGTGGCATGGTGGCCCCAGGTCTGCAGAGCTCAGAGCTCTCCACTGTGTATACCCTGTGGAAGCTTTGTCTGAAGGCCAGTTCCCTACATGGTATTTACATGTCTGCCAGGTTCTTTATTTAATTCCTGAAAAAGACCAGCTTTTCTTTCTAGAAGCATGAGTAAGCTTCTCCTAGCTCAGGGGTTGGGAACATTTTTGGCTGAGAGAGCCATGAATGCCACATATTTTAAAATGTAATTCTGTGAGAGCCATACAATATGTTTAACACTAATTACAAGGAAATGTGTGCATTTTATGTAAGACCAACACATTTAAAGTACAATAAGTCTCTGAATTCTTTTTAATAACGTTGTTATGCTGTTGCTAACCAATGATGAATAAAGTACTTCTTACCATTAATGCAACTTCTGGTGCCACATGCTTTTGCTGATGGCTTTGTAGTCTGGTTGCTACGTAGTGAGGTTAAGCTTCATGCAGGCGTTGAAACTTCCATCCGTTAAATGTGACCGTAGGTTGGTCTTAACGTTCTTTAAATGTGAGAAAGACTGCTCACATACATACGTAGAGCCAAACATTGTCAGTACAGCAATACTCACATGCCTGCAGTGTGTGGTATGTGACGGGAAGCACATTCCAAATTTTGACAATCAGTTGGTCTGCGGGTTGAAGTTTTCTCATTTCTCCCCACTTGTGCTTGCTCACCAACTCTGCTTGCTGTCGTGCAAGTCTTTCCAAATCTTTATTCAGTGACTTGAACTTATTCACCCACATGTCTGAGGCCTTCAGGTCAGCAGCTTGTAGCTCAAAATCTCTGACAAAGACGCCAGGAATGTATTCAGGTCGGCGCTGTCCACTGCACATTCATGTGGATGGGTGATGAACTTAAAAAGACAAGTGCACTCATGAAATTCTCCAAAGTGTGCTTTGAATGACTGCAGGAGATTAGATGTGAAGCCTGCTAGCTGCTGAAGATCAAGATGTTGAGCAGGGTCACTTGCTGTGCATGCATCTTTAACTCTCCCAGTTTTTTCAAAGTGTAGTAAACGACCTGTTTCAATGTCTATGATGAAGAGTTCCAGCTTGTTTTCAAATACAAACACTGCTTGTTGAAGAGATAAGACTGTATTTCTAACGCCTTGCATTTTCACATTGAGCTGGTTCAGATGTTCAGGCATGTCCACAAGATAGTAGAACTTCAGCAGCCACTCAGTGTTAGCTAACTCAGGATGCTCGACGTTTTTCATTTCAAGAAAAGTCCAGATTTTGCTCAGACAAGCTGCGAAACAGCTGAGCACCTTCCCTCTTGACAACCAATGCACATTGCTGTGCAGAAGCAGACCAGGATAATTATTTCCAACTTCATACAGCAGTGTTTTAAACAGGAGATTATTTAAAGCTCAGGCAACAATAAAGTTGACCACCCGAATGACCAGCGACATCACCTCACCAAGCTGCTCGCCACACATCTGAGCACAAAGAGCCTTCTGATGTAGAATGCAGTGAAAATTTAGGATGGCTCTCTTTTCATGTTTATGAAGAAGCTCTACGAATTTTTTGTTTTTCCCCACCATGCACAGAGTACCATCAGTACACACCAAAATGTTTATCCATTGGTAGATCTTTTTCTTTAGAGAACTCAGTGAGAGACTGAAATAAATCCTCCCCTCTTGTTGTCTCTTTCATAGGTAAAACAGCAAGACTTTCCTCACGTAGTGTGTCACCGACAGCATACCTTGCAATCACGCTGAACTGGGATAAATGGCTTTCGTCTGTTGACTCATCCGAATCTAGAGAAAAGAATGGTGCTGCATTTATGTCCTTCACTTGTGTTGCCTCAATTTGATTTGCCATCATGATGGTACGATTGTAAACAGTTCTTGCCAACAGAGGCATGTCTTTTATTTGTTTGATTATCTTATCTTTATGCGAAAAGTTGTCAAAAAGTTCATTGGCAACATCAAGCATGAATGTTTTGGCATACTCCCCATCTGTGAATGGCTTTCCGTTTCTCACAATTACTAACGCACCAGCAAAGCTAGACGAATTCCAGTCACCTTGTTGGGTCTAAACACAAAGTTGCTGCTGACTAGCTTGCACTCAGCATAGTAGCTCTTGACATGCTTTCTTCCTGCTGTCCCCCGCTGGATATTTCGATGCAAATGTAGTATGGCGTGTGTCGAAGTGCCGCTTTATATTTGACTGTTTAATTGATACAATTTTATCACTGCATATTAGACACATTGCAGAACCTGCTCTCTCCACAAAAGCGAATTCCTCTCCATTTCTGCTGAAAAGTATGATACTACTCATCTTTTTTTATTTTAGCCATCTTCTTCATTAAAAGGGTTTCTGCAATTAGCTAGCTGACTACTTGATTAAAAGGAGGGAGGCTGACCTTACAACAACCCGTGTACGTTACACATTATGCAATAAAAAGTTGGTGTTGTCCCAGAGGACAGCTGTGATTGGCTCCAGCCACCCGCAACCAAGAACATGAGCAGTAGAAAATGAATGGATTGTAATACATGAGAATGTTTTATATTTTTAACATTATTATTTTTATATTTATTAAAGATTTGTCTGCGAGCCTGATGCAGCCATCAAAAGAGTCACATCTGATTCGCGAGCCATAGGTTCCCTACTCCTCTCCTAGCTGCTCTGAGGCCCAAATGTGTTCAGAATAGATCATCTTTGAGTCATTGTCTGGCGGGGTTGATAGAATGATGTTGATTAGGGCAGTGGCGGGGAGGGGAGGGACAAAAAAGGCCCGCAGTATCTGGACGCTGGTCTGACGCTGACACTGGGCCTCAGTGCTCAGGCGACTGGCCGCCAGCAGCTGCACTCCTCTCCTGTTAGCTGTGCAGAACCTCACTGAACACCAGCAACTCAGGAAGTCATTCTGAGACCAAGATAAAGTTAGAGGAGACAAGATCACCCAATAGCTTTGTCTAATTAAAAACAAAAGCGAGGTTACAGCACAACACAAAATCACCAGTGTGCCCCTCCTCTGGAGGATGTGAGCGGCTGCGGTTCTTCACATGGTAGCACAGCTGCATGTTAGCCTGCCCTCCCTGGAAAGGAGACTTCCTGAGAGGCCCAGTTACAGGCTTGACCCCACTGGTGACAGCACTCTAGAATGAACCTTACTTCCAAGGACCCTTCCCAGATCACCCCACCCAATTTCAGACACCCTTTCTTTTTCTTTTCTTTCTTTCTTTCTTTATTTTATTTTATTTTTTTGGAGAAAAGGGGAGATAGTGAGACAGACTCCTGCATATGCCATGACAGGATCCACCACTATTTTTAGCACCTGAGGCCAAGGCACTGCGGCCACCTGAGCCATCCTCAGTGCCCGGGGCCTGATGCTTGAATCAATCGAGCAACTGGCTGCAGGAGAGGAAGAGGGAGAGAAGGAGATGACCACTTTTCTTGGGTACACTGATCAGAAATTGAACCTGGGACGTCCATGGGATGACCATACGCCTGATCGATGCTCTGTGCACTGAACGAACCAGCCAGGGCCCAGACCCTTTCTAGCACACATTCCCTTAGGTGCCTCATGTTTCTCAGTGGCTTATTTGCTCCCTCTTGCAATGAGTAACACACCATAGTATTTGTCTCCAGCTGTGTCCTGACAGTCTCGAGCTGGAGGGCATCAATATTGGTTTTAGACCAACATTTTTTTGCCAACATTTACTTTTTTATTACTGATTCCCAAATAAGACTTCTTAGATATTTTCTCCTAAATGTCCCCAACCCATAAACTTTTGATGCCACAGGTATAGTGACTATCTGTGCAGGTACTATGTGTACATCTGTGCTATATGCATACGAAAAGTATGAGACCTCCAAAACACACACACACACACACACTTTTGACATGGTTTAGACTAAATTATGTGGAGGTAGAATGAATGCTAGAGAACCCACCACAGTATGTTAATTAAAAAGCACACATCTTAACAACATACCTTTGTGCCACAGTAATAATAATAATAAACATTTTTAGTGCTTTCTGTATACCAGACACTACTCTTATACAACTATTAATTTTTATATATGTTAACTCATTTTATCCAACCAAAAACCTCTGTGATTTGTACTAGAATTATCCCCATTTGAAAGCTAAGGAAACGGAAGCACCAGGCAGTTTGGTTTCATGTCCCAATTCTAAAGGTTCATAAACAGCAGAAACACTACCGAGTCACTGGGTCTCTGACCCCATGCTCTCAGCTCTCTGCCCCACACTCAACAGCAATTCCATAAATACGTGCTAAACTCATAAACAAATTAGCAAATATGCATTGTAATTTTCACGACAGTACTACCAAACACCTAGGATAAAGGCAATAAAAAATTGCAAACTTGGGGCACACAGTAAAAATAAAATGTCTCTTACAGAAAAGCATTTTGGCGGAAATCTTACAGGGAACATTTTTACATTATGTTGCATGGCTGTCAAATGTTTCGTAATATAAATCCTGTTTTCTGTGTGTGTCCATTTGCTTAGCTGGAAAAATATTTTGTTTAAGAGAGGGAGGGTGGGCCCTGGCTGGGTAGCTAGGTTGTCTGACACGCCAAGGTTGCAGGTCCCATTCCTTATCAGGACACAGAATAATCAACCAATGAATGCATAAACTAGTGGAACAACAAATCAATGTCTCTCTGTCTCTCTCTTTTCCTTCCTTTCTCTCCAAAATCAATTAATAAATTTTTTAAAAATTAAAAAAGAAAGGGAGGGTAGAAAGGATATTTTTTTCCTTTAAAAATTAATAGCTAAGAAGTGATGAGGACAGCATGCAATGGCTAGAGGTGGCAAAGCCCTGCTCCTCAGCGCCCTCACTGCCCGTGTGCTCAGCTTTGCTGTTGGGTAGTCATAAAGCCACAGCTTCCCGCCCTCCCATGTTTGGAGCATTCTTCACATTTGCAGTTCTCAATTGTTTCCAACATTGCCAGTGAATACAAGATCTAAAACACTGTGTCCTCTTCTGAGGTCAGTGATCTACTCTGAGGATTTCTGCTCAAGCAGAGCCTTTAGTTAAACTGACTTTATATAGTCAGACAGAGGAGGGAAATGGCTTTCGTGATGAGCATCTGCTGTTTTGTTAAAAATGTGGTTAAAGACATTAACAAAAGTGACATTACCAGCTGTTCTAATGTCAGGCAGCTTAGCTAAAAACTGTTTTGTTTTTATCAAATGACAACATGACACCCAAATCAATTCCAAACCAATAACGTATTGTTACGTGTAAAACAGAGCTGAATGAGAGGGACAGAGTGTGAGGGCAGGAGAGAAAGCAAACACTAGAGAGAGAAACTTACTTAATTAAGCAAAAGCATACTGATCATTTTCACAAAATATTTTATCTCTATTTCAAAGCCAAAGAGGAGCATTATCTAGTCTATATTCTGACACAGAAACCATGCATTTCTTTTGTAACATGTTAGTAATGGCAAAAAAGATGTGTCAGTGTGTTTCTGGCCAGTTAAAATTTGACTTGGCTTCTGCCTTTGAGCCACACACCTCCTGAGGAATGTGACAGTCAGGAGAGAAGAACTGTCTTGTATAGCTATGTTCAGCTCCTCTCTTTTTACCTGCCCATCATTTAAATTATCAGGCCATAAAAAGGTGGCAGATCAGTAGCATCGCCAACTGTGTTGTCCTTATGGCTGAAAAGTCTGCAGCGTGGATACAAAGAACCCCTCCCCACACTCATCACAGAGTTTGTGAAAGCAAAACTGCCCACCAAATCACGGCAACTCCTGAATAAACGTTTAATTTTCATGACTGTGACCAGGGTTGTGCCTGCGTTGTGTCCAGTGCTTGGGAATCTACGGGCATTCCATTTGCCAAGTCCACTGACAGGGTCCGAGCCGAGCTCTGCTTCCAGAACAGTTGACTTGGCTTAGTCATCAGGGAAGATGACTCTTCCAAGGGCATCATTTCTCCTGGAAGGAAAACAGAGGAGCATGCTTTGGGGAGAGGATATTTGCCAGGAACAGAAGGTACACTGCACGTGGAGAAAGTATGGAGATAGATAATACAGGAGGAGCCTCTGTGTGGGGGAAGCAACATGCCAAAGCAAACAGAAGAGGCAGAAATCAGCAAGTAGCTGTGCACTCCTATTTCTGCTAAATGGAAAGAAGACACAGCTTAAAGTCATAACCAGCATAGGGAGACACACAAAGGGGCACCTGGGAAAACCCACATGCAGCGGCCCCAATGGCCCCTGCTTCCTGTGGATCTCACTGTGTTAGTGCAGGGCAGATAAACTTGCCCCTTCAGTCAGGTGGGGCATCTCTGCTGGGAATGGAGTAAAGGCCATGCTGATGAGAACAGCAAAAAGAATGTAAGCCCAACGTTGGGAAGGACTTCCCACAGCTAAGCCGTCACCATACAGATCACCAACTGAAATGTATTTGGGAGAACAGTAGGGAACAGAAAGCCCTGTGAAATGTCAACAGCCCAGCTCTGTGACAAGACCAAGGGATGAGCAGAATGACATTTCCAAGGTCATTCTAATCCTATTACTATATGAAAGAAAAGTTTTCTTGAGGGTACTGGGTTTTACGTTTCTAACAGAGGAAAACCCATTTGTTTTAATTACTTCTTTTAATTTTCTTGTTTTCAAGTAGTTTTTCTAAGGCAGGCCTTTGAATTTTACTTTTGAAACTAAATTTGACATTTTCTACGATCACTTGTCTATTTAAGTCCTCTGTGACTAAAGGAATAAAATTTGGACCAAAAACCAGAAGTAGTGGTCAGTTATGCATTTTCACATTTGTTTATCCCTGAATTCATTTATTCACTCATTTATTTAATCAATAAGAGCTTCCAGTTCAGACTCAGTTTCCCTAAATATTTAGAAAATCAAATGACCGTGAGACTCACAATAGTGATGATTCAGCTTTTCCCTCTAGTTATTGAGTGTGCTATATTTGTCAGATGCGCTGCTACATACTTAATTCATGATTTTATTATATCCTAAAATTAACTTTATAGATGGAAAACTGTCTAAAAAACTGACTTTTTTTTTTTTTAAGTAAGAGGAGGGTAGATAGAGAGATATACTCTCAAATGTACCCTGACCAGGATCCACCAGGTAATCTCTGTCCAGGCCTGATGCTTGGACCAACTGAGCTATTTTTAGTGCCTGAAGCCAATGCTCAGACCAACTGAGCTATCCTCAGTGCCTGAGGCTGATGCTCAACCAATCGAGCCACTGAATGCAGGAGGGGAAGAGGGAGAAAAGAAAGAGAGGGAGGGAGAGAGAAGTAGATGGTTGCTTCTCTTTTGTACCCTGACCAGGAATTGAACCCAGGACATCCACACACCAGGCCAATACTCTATCTACTGAGCCAGTCAGTGGGGGGAAAATGACAATTAATAATAGAAGTTAAACCTGACCTGTGGTGGCGCAGTGGATAAAGTGTCGACCTAGGAACACTGAGGTCGCCAGTTCAAAACCCTGCACTGGTCTGGTCAAGGCACATATAGGAGTTGATGCTTCCAGCTCCTCCCCTCTTTCTCTCTCTCTCTCTCTCTCTCTCTCTCTCTCTCTCTCTCTCACTCTGTGTCTCCTCTCTAAAATGAATAAAATAAAAATAAATTTAAAAAAATAATAGAGTTAACCCAGGACTGACTCCAGAGCCTGCACTGCCGGCCTCCATGCTATCCTACTCTCCATAAACAACTAAAAATCCAGTTTACAAACAAACTTGTTCGCAACTATATTTCTAAACTAAAATATTCCCCTGCAGCTCCCCAAGCCAGAATCATAATTGGAATTATTAATTTAGGGAGTTATCTTAACCACAAGACTCAGCAGGATCTTTCTGGTGAGGGAAAAACTCAGGCTCACACTCTCCTATGGCAGGGCCCAGAACTTCTTAATATTCCAATAGAGAGGCTCTGGCTTGGTTGCTCGTTGGATAGAGCATCATCCCGACATGCTGTGGTCAGGGGTTCAATTCCCAGTCAGGGCACATGTGAGAAGCAACCAATGAGTATGCAACCTAAAAAGAAAAATTGAAACAACTAAATGGAATGACTTGAAGCCTCTCTCTCTCTCTCCCTGCCCTGGCCCCTCTCAAATCAATGGAAATTAAAAAAAAAAAAAATTCTAATAGAGGCTCTGGCCAGTTGGCTCAGTGGTAGAGCATCAGCCCAACATGTGGATATCCTAGGTTTGATTCCTAGTCAGATCAGGGCACACAGGAGAAGCGCCCATCTGTTAGCCACCCCTCCCCCTCTCGCTTCTCTCTCTCTCTCTTTTTCTCTTCCCCTTCCCCTCCTGCAGCCATGGCTCGATTGGACCAAGTTGGCCCAGTTTCTGAGGATGGATCCATGGCCTCTGCCCTAAGAAGAGCTCAGTTGCTGAGAGCAACGCCCCAGATGGGAAGAGCATCGCCCCCTAGTGGGCTTGCTGGGTGGATCCCGGTTGGGGTGCATGCAAGAGTCTGTTTCTCTGCCTCTCCTCCTCTCACTGAATTAAAAAGAAGAAAACCTAATAGAGAGAGTCCGTTTCTCATGTAGTTCTCTTGGTTTTGGCTACAATCCCAGCAGCCAGCACCAGGACAGGAGACAAGAGGGATAGCTCTGCACGCAACGGTATACGCATTACTTCTCCAATCCTGACCTTGGCTCCACAGGCAGTGTCAGTATCCCAGGTGAGACACAGGACTGCGCTGGTCAGCAGTGTGTCCAAACTCACCAGGTCATAAGAAAAAGAGCTGGGATTCGGGCTTCGAAGCTGCTATTCTTTTCTGTAACAACACATGCTACAGTGTCACCTCTGAGGTCTATAGGCACCTGCCTTCACTGCTGAACTCTCCTTAGACCTCATCCCATGTGAGACTGTCATATATTCTGGGGCCTGCAAGGCCACACGCAGTCCACTAGCTCTACCCTTATGCACATTCTGTCTCTCTTCATGTCCCCTGTTCTCTAGCCACAATAGCCTCTTTCAGTTCCTCCAAGACCCTGTGCTCCTCCCTTTGACACAGGGGTCCTCCTGTCTAGACAACTCCTCCTTACCCACCGCCACCACCTTATAGACTCCTGCCCTCCTTCAAAATGTCCTCAAGGAAGCTTCCCTGTCTTCCCAGGCGAGCCTGTGTCCTGTGCTCCAGAACAGGTTTCTCAGCCTGGGCACTATTGACATTGTGTGTCAGGTAATTCTTCGGTGTGGGGCCTATCCTGTGCATGTGGGCAGTTAGCAACATCCACTATCTGCTAGTAGCACCTGCTTCTCAGTTGTGACCTTCAGGGAAGTCTCCAGACATTGCCAAATAACCCTGAAAGGCAGAGTCGCTCCCAGATGAGAATCACTGTCCTACAGCCTTTTTAAACCCCTTTTCTTACCTAAGAGCATTGGTCCCACTGTGAGAATACTCATTTGTTTATGTGATTATTTTACCATCTCCCCCAGTTGATGGTGAGTCACGAAGGTAGGGGTGGTGTTGGCTTTTGTTCGCCATTACATACCCACCACTCAGGACAGTCCTAGATCAAAGCTGGGTGCCAAGAAAAACAAGCACTTCTTGAACTTCTACCTAAAGAGGTGTTGGTCAGATATCACATACTTAAGTCAGTAGGTAATGAAAGATCTTTGAAGTGTTTCTGAACCCCTACACATAAAGCTGCCGCTGTTAGACTCTGGGGAGATTGACCATGGGCAAGGTGGACATGAACCAAACAACCAGACCGTCAGGAAAACTTCTTAACAATGGAGAGGGGAAAAGGTTAGCAACACACAAGGTTTACAGAGTGGCATCCCACCAAAATGTCAGCAGGATGCTAATTAAAAAAGAGCCTATTCCTTGGCAATTGGGAGGTGGCACATCACCTCAACCTGAAGACACGTACCATGACCTGGCATCATTGCCCAGCTGTGCCAACCTATATTTCCTGATGGAAATTAGAAAATAAGGTAACCTCAGCTGACAGGTTTATTAAGACACAGAAGATATAACAAAGGCCCTTTTGACATTATAATCTCTCAGATAGTCAGGGAGAGATGCTGATTTGCCATTATTATCTAAAGTAATTGGTCTAAAAAAAGAAAAAACAAGATGAGAGAAAAGAAGAGCATTTCTATAGAACAGTCAAGTTAATTATTTGGCTTCCAGGTATGCTCAGCGACCTTGCCTCACCACAGTGACCAGTGACGTGGGTTCCCCAACAACCTGCTCCTCCCCTGCTTTGGGATTTAAAACAACAGTTATATTAAAATAGAATTCTCTTGACCCAATTAGACTGCCATGTCGGTCCAAGTCTTCATACTTCCTCGCCCCTTTGTCACATTGGTGTGCTCAAGTCCAGTTTTCCAGGTCAGACAACCCAGATAAAGACAATAGTAGGAAATGCCACTAGGGTCACAGACTTTCAAAAGCAAGTTTTATTCTCATTGAATTTAAGTTCTTAAGAAGTTTATACCAGCAATCCGATACCCAAATAATTTCACAAGTCCGGTGGATAACTTACATGAGTTAAGTAAGCCAGATGAAGGGAAAAAGGAGTAATGATGACTAGGAAGAACAGGGGCAGCAGTCTCTGAGCTCAGGGTTAGCAGCAAAGCCCCTCTGCCAGGGAAGAGGCGGTATTCATGGCCCGGGCTGAGGCCACCTCGTGCAGAGTTGCTGCTCCATCAGTATTTGTTCAAGGAATGAACTCCTGTCCCAGTGTCTACCCTATTATTTATTTTAGGGTCTGGAACCCCATGGCCAGACACTTTTTAGGTCTTCGTGGACTCACTGAGAGCCTTAAATCTCTGGTGCCTTCAGCACAACTGCCATTTAGAAAGTGCTAAATTTACTCGAGTATTTAAAAATGAAAATAAAGAAGGAGTCACAGCCACCGAGGTATGTAGGGGACACCATTAATGTCATTTCCAGAAATACAGAGTCCATAGAGCTCACTGACATAAACAATTTTATTTCCAACTTATTATAGGTGGGTGCCATTTAGAATGACTTAAGAGATCATAATATTTCACAAGAGGCTAGGTAGCCTGTCACTAAGGATAGCAAATGTGATTGTAATGACACCTGTTTTTGCTCAAATAAGGGAAATAAAAAAGCACTCCCCCCTCCTCTTCTCTCCTTAAAGAAACTTGCTATTGTTCCCCAGTACTCACAAGGACTAAAATATAAATATAAATATATTCAGAAACCATAAAAATACATGTTGTTGGTAGAAATCTCAAACAGTACTAAAGAATATAATGTGAAGAATGTAGCTCCCATTTTTTAGAACTGTCCTTGGGGAACAGGGCAACGACTTGCCCCCTTCCATTACTTGGGTATCCTTATATGTCAGAAATTGTCCCTGGCCGGTTGGCTCAGTGGTAGAGCATCAGCCTGGCATGTGGATGACTCGGGTTTGATTCCTGGTCAGGGCACACAGGAGAAGTGACCATCTGCTTCTCCACAACCTCTCCTTCTCATTTCTTTCTCTCTCTCTCTCTCTTCCCCTCCTGCAGCCATGGTTTGATTGAAGTGAGTTGGCCCCAGGAGCTGAGGATGGCTCCATGGCCTCTCCCTTAAACACTAAGAACTCAGTTTTTGAGCAACAGAGCAAGGCCCCAGATGGGTAGAGTTTCGCCTCCTAGTGGGCTTGCTGGGTGGATCCCCAATGGGGCACATGTGGGGAGTCTTTCTGTCTCTCTGCCTCTCCTCCTCTCACTGAATAAAAAATGAAAAGAAAATATAGAAAGAAAGAGAAAAAAAGAAAGAAAGGAAAGAAGAAAGGAAGGAAGGAAGGAAGGAAGGAAGGAAGGAAGGAAGGAAGGAAGGAAGGAAAGAAGAAAGGAAGGAAGGAAAGAAGTATAAATCTACCTTGTTCTTTTTTGTCTATTGGTTGGCTAAACTCTATAAGAAAAGAAAGTCAATTTATCTCAACATTCATCACAGAAAAGCTTCTATGATGTGGGCTTATTCTTATCTTTTCAACATTATGATCCTTCCACAAACTATCAGAATCAATAAAGTGGTTGGTATTGCTGGGTTCTGTTGTAAGGATTTGATCTGACATAGTCTGGGTTGCTTCAAGAAAATTCTCTCGAAATACCTGAGTATGAGGAAGGAAGCATCCCACAGAAGTATAAGGAATGGAGAAGGTAGTTTTGAGGAAGAATTTAGAGGGTTCCAACTGCAGACCAATTGTGCCTAGGCATAAGTTGAACACCTTACATAAGTTATATGAGAATCGGCAAGTATGCCTGTCTCTGGTTGCTATTTCAAGCTTTCAGGAACCCTAGTCCTCAGTATAAACATAAATCTAGTATGTGGACAACATATGGAGTGCTACTCATGGCTTAGATCGCTTAATCTTTATACTCCCCTGAAGACACAGCACTTCTATTACCATCCATGTCAGGACGACGGTATTAAGGCTCAAGGTTACACAAAGACCAGGAAAACGGCCAAGCTGACCCTGAGCAGTCTACCCACAGAACCCGGACTCTATGACCATCATATGACATCTTGTAAAAATGCCAGAGATTTACAGACAGAAAAGAAATTGTTATGCCTTCATGTCCTGGGTTTTCCCCTAAAAGTAAAAAAAAACAAAACATATTTTTGTTTGCTCTTTGCCTAACTAGCTTTCCATTTTATTTGGGGGCTTAAGGCAATAGTAGCCTGCCAATTTAAATGAAAAACAGAGAGTTCCCAAGCAGAGAAGAGGAAGAGCAGGAAGGACCTATAAAAACTATGTGTACCTTTGTGCCAAGAGAGGGGAGGTTAACTTGGTCAGTGTGGCTGAGGGACCACCCACTCCATTAATGCTCCTTTGAGACCACCTGCCTTTCCTCAAATACAGCAAATGCACCCCATGCTTTGTAAGAGTTAGTTCTGCTTCGGAAGCTCTGCCCTCCCCACCCCAGTTACTCAAATGGGGGAGATTTCACATCAGATTTCTACTCAAATGCTACCACCTCCCACCCCTTTTCAAAGAGCTCTGCCCCCATTACTTTCTCTTCCCATAACCTGATGTGTGTCACTCTAACACACAGGAATATGTAGTTGCATATGCATTCAAGTGTTTTGTGACTGTCACTCTTACTATAAACATTTTATGTGTACCCTGTTTGTATCATCAGCCCCTGAAACAATGTCAGTAAATACTCAATAAATATTTGTTGGATGAGATTAAACTGTGTACTAATTGAAACAAATCTCTTTTGGTGTCCTGGTAGGCATTCCAAATCTTTATGTGTAAACGTGTGTCTTTGTGTGTACACAAGCATATATGTATGAGTATATATACATATATGCATATTTATTTGCAGCTTGTAATTTAGATGCCTATTACCAACAGATGAGACTCAGTAACAGCATAGTAGTAATCCAACGAGTATAAATCTATTTAATTACAAGTATAGGCTTACAAGGTACTTGGACAGTACAACAATTTTGATGGAGGGTGAGTGACTGATTCATGAATAACAATAATGTGGTTATTTCTGAATGAATTGTGCAATCTTTATGAACTTTATGGTAAATCAATTTTTCTACTATTGTGTATTTCACCATGAAAATTGAGAACTGCTTAGAGTCCTACTCTAGCTATTAACACTTATAGAAATGTGAAACTGTTATCAAGTGTTCCTGAGACAATCAAGTCTGGTGGTTAACTAGGAATTTCTTTCTCATTTTGCTAATCATGGTCACAGAGGCTCCAACATTTTTTAGTTAGTACTCACTGGTGTTCAGACAGAGGCCTAGAAATAAACACTTGAAATGATGAATGAGACAAAAGACTGACAGGTGTCAGTCTCCCCTATGACTGTTAATCTAATGTAATTATTCTAACACACAAAGCAGATTTTACCCTGCATTTTCAAGTATATTGTCTATTAACAGTTTTCATGAGCACTCTGATTATGCATGGCTATTGTCAATGGATCCCTGCCAATACCAACCATCAAGCTAATGACCTGTGCTTGCCAACCCAAGATGAAGGACCACTCTTGGGCATACCTCCCCAGGACTCAAAGAAGAATCCCTTATGCAAATGATCTTGGAGTGGCAGGTGTCCGCTTGCCTTCCTGCCAGGACTGTCCCAGCTGGGAGTGAGGGCATCCAGGGAGGAAGAAAAATTTACTGATTCATATTGCTTTAGAATATTGACTTCACTTCAAGGGACATAAAATAAAAAGAGTCTTTTTGAAAGGTGAGATTGGGACATTATCCTGCATTTGATCAATGTCAGCTATTTTTTTAAGTCGGGCGATGGTACATATCCTGTGACTTGTGAATGGCACCATGCAGTGAAGCTGAAAGTTTATTTCTGTAACGACTGATGCTCTTTCTGCCACAGCAGTCAAGCCTCTGCAGAAGCTTCCTTTTCTCCTCCACTTCGGTGCATCCTGTTTAAAGCTCTTCATGAAAGAGCTGTAAACCCCAGCAGACATCAAATCTTAAACCTTGACTTGACATATCAGGATGTGTGATGCTATTCACTGCCTAGCTTCAAGCCACTACAGGAGCACTTACAACTCAGTTGGAGGATTCCTTGACATAAGGTAAAAGTGCATGGATGACCTACATTGTCCATGGCTTCTCTTCAGCCAAATAAGAAAAATCCTCTGGGTCAGCACACAGAAAGATTGCCCAAAATGACGTGGACCAGAATCATGGAAAACATGCAGACAGGGTAGCCCACAATTGCCCCTGCCCCACCCTTCCCATGTCACAAACCTCAATCAAAAGACAAACAGGAATTCTAACAAAACAAAATGAATATATAAGAAATGTCAGTAATCTTTTGGGGTTCTATAATACCCATGAAGACAGTGTGATTATTCCAGACTCCACAAATAAGGTGGAAATAAATATCCATCATTCACAGGGCAGAAGAATAGGCACGAGCTGCAGAAAATATGGTTTCTGATTTATAAATCTTACACACTGTATTCTTTGTTTTAATGCGTGAGGAAGCAATTTTTTAAAAAAAAAGTCTTAAAAACCATCCCTCTTTTAAATTGATAAACTATACCCAAAGTGAGAGAATCTTTGCACTTCCATTGAGAAACAGAAAAATATTAAGTCCCTTAAAAACATCACTCTCCATGCTTTTCCATCGAAGGTTGAAATGACCCTCAGTACATGTCAGGAAAGTAATGTCTCAAGTCAATAAAAGGTCAATGACAGCTGAGGTGTTTACACATTTTCAGGACACAAAAGCCAGCTGGGGAAAAAAAAAACAGCCTGCCTGGTGACTTTCAACAGAAAGGCCTATATGGCCACCCAAATTCAACGTAAGACTGCTAAGCAGGGAAAAAAGCAATTTCCATAAGGGAGAATAAAAATGCAGAGATAACCTACAGCACTAATCTGTGAATTTGCTTCAACTGGAAAGAATAAAAAATGCAGTAAACATGCCAGAAATTATAATGCTACATAGATTAAACGTAAAATAAATACTCACTGTTTCTGATTACCCAACTTATTTAACTTTTGGGGTGGAGAATCTCTTTTTCTTTCTTTCTGTTATTTTTTTCTTTTTTGGTCTACTTTCAGCCCATGCACGTAATTTGAGAAGGAGGTTTCCAGGAACAAGCATGTGTCTAAACTGAACATTCTATCCCCTAACCTTATGCAGTCTGCAAGAGTTGATGCATTGCTGTCAAAACTTTTGGAAGAAAGAAGTAGTTTAATAAGATAGTTGGATGTAGACATGCAGACAGGTGATCATCTTTGCTGTCATACAAGAAAAACTTTCCACAAAATAAAGGTATCACAAAAGAAAGTGAAGTTGAGAGATGGCCAGAACTACCAGACAATATCTGAGTCCCTAAATGCAGCCATGAATGAAGTTAGGTATCCTTATTATTTGAACAAATAACTTCTCTTGTTTGCTTAATTTAGTTTGATATGTATTTTTCTTCTTGTAATTTTTAATGCATTTTACATGATATGTGAATGGGGCATCTACCCCTTTACAAGTTGCCTTACCAGTTTACAAGTTGCTCACCAGTATAACCCAACACTTAAACTAATTGATATGAGAAGACTTCAAGTAATTATTCAATGAGTAGATAATTTTTTTTAAAAAAAATAAATCTTTGTTGACTGAAGAACCTACGAAATTCATAGTTTTTAAAAACTAAAAGACAATCAAAGCAATGTCACCCATTAAAATTAATTGTCTAAATACAATTTTTTTTTAAAAAAGAAGAAGAAAATAAAAACAATCAAAATAGAATTTTTCCTTTCTGCCACAATCCCAGCAAGAACAAATACGACAAAAACTAACATTCTTTATATCTGTTTGACCCACAACAAATTATTACTTTACACAGGACTTAGATTTGGCAGAAGTTTATGAACAGATGATCTACAGATTAGATTTTAATGGGTAAGTCTATTTAATTATCCATTTTTCTCCCACAGAAAGGAACACCAGTGCCAAAAATTTGAGCAATTCTCCTAGGGAGATGATATGCAATCTCAAATCCCTGGTTTCCACACGTAGTGCAAAAACAGGGAGCCACCACCTTCTTGGGGAGAACTAAAGAACTAGTTACAAAGAAAATACTCAACTTCCTACGGCCCCCTGACACTTTTCAAAGACCTTCTGTTTTTTATTACGATAGGAAAATTAACAGTTGTATTTTTTATTTACCTTTATTATTGCTCTTCTCTTTCCTAATGTTAATTACAGGGTAGTATTTCTATGGGATGCAATTCTTTTTTTCTTTTTCCAAGTGAGAGAAGGAGAGATAGAGAAACTCTTGAGTGACCTGACTGGGATTTGAACCCAGGACATCAACAAGTCCGGCCATCGCTCTACCACTGAGCCAACGGGCCAGGGCCAGCATGCAATTTTATTTTATTTTATTTTATTTATTTATTTTTTTACAGGGACAGAGGGAGAGTCAGTGAGAGGGATAGATAGGGACAGACATATAGGAATGGAGTGAGATGAGAAGCATCAATCATTAGTTTTTCGTTGCCGTTGCGACACCATAGTTGTTCATTGATTGCTTTCTCACATGTGCCTTGACCGCGGGCCGTCAGCAGACCGAGCCACCCCTTGCTGGAGCCAGCGACCTTGGGTCCAAGCTGGTGAGCTTTTTTGCTCAAGCCAGATGGGCCCACGCTCAAGCTGGCAAGCTCGGGGTCTCGAACCTGGGTCCTCCGCATCCCAGTCCGACGCTCTATCCACTGCGCCACCGCTTGGTCAGGCGCATGCAATTTTGTTTTTAAAATGCCTTCTTTTCTTCTGCTAGCAACACAACTAATTTATTCTAGAAGTGACTTCAGATTGTTGGTTCTAATATTACATTTTACAGGAAATAAAATGTCTCTTCCTATTCTACAGAAAATCTCAATTACTTATGAGCAGAAGGTGTGTATGCAGTTGGAACCCTTTGGGTGATGTTTCACTTGGCCACATGACACGACACACCACTCATATCCTGCTATGTAATGACTTTCTTATCACAAAGCAGATATCTGCCAAAAGAGAAAGACTTTAAAGCTGAAGACTAACAGTAGCTCTGATCGGATGGTCAGCATCTGAATGGTTTCCACTTTGTTTTCTACAGCAAATATAAGATTCCAGAGTAAAAGCCACTTTAACCTTTCATTGGGAACCAGCATTTAGTCACCTTTAAGTCACAACATCTCATTCTTGGAGTCATACTTTTATTTCAAATGAATTCTCTCTTTTCTTCATTTGGTGCTTACTAAATGCCTGTCCCATGCTGGGTAGTGAGTCAGCTCTGGGACTGTGACCACAACAGTGTCCGCTTGCATGAAAAGCCCAAGCTAGGATGGTGACAATATGATTCAGATGATCACATTAATAATCACATCACAAAGATCAAACTGAGTCTGGGGAGTCAAGACGGGCCCTTTAACGAAGTAAAGACATGAGGTGAGGGCTGGTTTTCTTTAGGCCTAGAAGCGTGCAGTGCAGAATAACTGGGAAAAAGGAACTGGGCTGAAGGCAAAAAATGTTGCAAAGTTAACAACAGCAGGTACATAAACTCTGTGCTGAGGAAACGGTGCCAGTGGCTGGACCCCAAGACAAGGCTGGTGTGTGATGGGAGAGAAAGGCCGGAGAACCCCTGCCCCTGCCAAGTAGGACCTTCTGGACTTCTAGATGGTTTCAGGATACTTTATCCTATGAGTAACAGGAAAGATCCAACTTACTTTGTTAACAAAACAAAACTGGTTAAATTCACCCATTTTCTGTATAGCCAGTAAACGTTTCAGTAGAATTGGTATAAAAAAATTGCACCATATGTTCTGCTTGCTTTACTTAAATATTACTGTATCATACCAGCAAGGAATGAAACATTATTTCCCCTCCATTTTTTTTATGTGCACATCATGTCTAAGGTTCCCCTAAAATTGTTTTCTTTGCTCTTCTGTTGATTGTGACATAATAATTTAAAACAGAAATTATTATAAATCATGATGATAGTGCACAAAATTTGTTGGAGACTCATTTGAGCAAGACATTGGACCAATCACTTTTCACGCATTTCCACACTGAAATCAGCTTTGACCACACTGAAAACTCAGTGTTATTATTACCCTAATGCTACAAAACTGATTCCAAGAAAGAAAATATTATTTGACCAAAATCACACATCTAATGAGTAGCCAAGTTGGTACATTAGTACAACTCTATTCAATTTCAAGGTTTATATATATTTTAAAAAACATTGAAGGGGTTGAGGAGAGGGGTTGGGGTGAGGAGAGTAAAGAGGGACAAACATACGGTGGCGGAAAACAAGTTGACTTTGGGTGATGGGCACACAACACAATCAACAGTTCAAATGCTATAGAAACGTTTACCTGAAACCTATGTACTCTTATTGACCGCTGTCACCCATCACATTTCATTTTCTAAATACATTTTTTTTAAAATTGAGAAAAAATTTACACAACATAAAATTAAACATTTTCAATGTAGTGGCATTTAGGAATTCACAACATTATGTAAGAATTACCCCTACTATTCCCAAAGCATTTTCTTCATCTCAAGATAAAGCTCACATCCATTTAGCAATTATTCCTCATTTTCTGGTTACCCCACCCCCTAGCAACTATCACTGATTTCTGCCTCTATAGATGGACCTATTTTGGCTGTTTCATTTAAATGCTATTATATAATGAATGACGTTTCATGTTTGCCTTGTCACTTAGCATAATGTTTTTGAGGTTCACTTACATTGTAGCATGCACTAGAACTTCACTGTTTCCTTATGGTTGATGAATATTCCATGTCTATAACCACAAATTGTTTAGCTATTCATCCACTGATAGATATTTGGATTATTTTCACATCCTGGCTATTGTGAACTGTGCTGCTATAAAAAGTGTGTGCAAGTACTTCTTTACATTTCTCTTTTCAATTCTTTTCTTCCTATACCCAGGAGCAAAATTGAAGATTCATATGGTAATTCAAACTTTCTATGTAACTACCACTGCTTTCCATAGTGACTTTACCATTTTACATGTCTACTAGCCACATAGTAAGGGTTCCAATTTCTCTACATCCTCACCAATATGTGCTATCTGTTGTTCTAATTATAACCATCCTAGGGATATGTTGTGATTTTGATTTGAATTTTTGAATACCTGATGACATTAAGCCTTTTTTCAGAATTGTTGGTCATTTAACTTTGGAGAAATACCTGTTAAGTCCTTTGCCCATTTAAGTTGTCTGTTTTCTTATTTTTTGAGTTGTGTATGTTCTAGGTAAAAGACACTTATCAGATATGTGATTTGCAATAACTTTTTCTTATTATGTAGGTTATGTTTCCCTTTCTTGATGGTGTCCTTTGAAAATATATTTTAATTTTAATGAAGTCTAATCTGTCTTTTCCTTTTTTTTTTTTTTTTTTTTTTGGTCTATGCTTTTGGTATCACATCTAACAATCCATTGTAAAACTCAAAGTTATAAAGAGTTACTCCTATGTTTTCCTCTTAAAGTTTTTATTGTTTTCGCTATTATATTTAAGTCATTATTTATTTCTGTATGTGCTGTGAGGTATGGAGGTTTGTGCTTTTAACCATTAGCCTATGAAAAAGTACAATGTCAGATCTGAGATAAAGATCACTTTTTGTAAATAGAAATAAACAAAATCAGACCTCTGCAGAAGAAGCCTACCTTTGTAAGAAATGGAAGGAAATTTCTAGTTCCTTTTGAAAAAAAGAAGGAGTTCAGGGCTCACACACAGGTACCAAAGGTTACACGTGACAGACATGTTTTGTTTGGCCAGCAGTATGTGTAAATGTTTTCTATCAGATGCTAATATAAAATGAGAATTTTTCATGTAAATTTTAAAAGTTCTGGCCCCAGTTTGTTGGAGCTAAGGAAAAACAAGGGTGCTCTGAACCCAGGAAGGAAGAGTCTCTTTTGTTTGTCAATGACCTCAGGACTATGTTTCAATAATCTATATTACCCAACAGGCTCTTGTAGACAGCTGGGTTGTAACCTGTGCTTAAGAAAAAAGTCAGGTGTTACTACTTCACTGTTGTACAGAGCCCTGCCTAAAGAAAGACAGTCATAACACTGATGGCCCACAGGGGTATGCCCATGAGACAGGTAAATTCTAAGATAAAAATGGGGGCACCCTGGCTTGTATGATGATACTCCCCATTAGGATCCTTGCTCTCCCCACATACCTACCAGCTGCTGTGAGGTTTGCTCTGCCTCCAAACTTATGCTGGACCAAGAGCTCCTCCTTCATATCTCAATTCCTCCAGGGTGCCTTCCCAAATCCTTCATATAGATTAAGTAATCCTCCTATTTCCCACTCTAACATTGTTTCAGAACCAGGTATATGAATTGTGAGCCCAGTACAAATTGAAAATACAGGGTGTCTTGCTCAGAATCTTAAGAACTCAAAGACAATATTAGTAGGACAATGGCAGCAGTGTGGGCCCCGTGCTTTTGTCCCCCATCGTGGTGCTCACTTCCCTGCATGGCCATTGCTTCTTCTCACCTTTGACTCACCCCAGCAGGAGACACAGAACAATGGGCTGATGAAGGAATGAAGAAATGGTGATGGATAATGACTAAATCACCATAAAATCCCAGGCTACTGTTCTAACATCCACTGTAGTTGCTCCATAAATACTCCTTCAAATTTTATCTTCTGGAACAATGACACTATGTCAACCAAACCACAGAGCCCAGCAGTTTTAATGCCATGTGGTAATAACCCCTCATCATTCCCTAAAGAGCTAGCTATTTACAAACATAAGTTTTGCCATCTAGCTAATCAAGGCACAGGACACTCCAAAAGTCCAGATACTAAAACCCTGCAAAGCTGAGGTGGACATGTTTAAACTAAACTACAATAAATAAGGTCTGTGTTATCTAAGTGCCTAACGTGGAGAATGTGAGATTTAAAGTAGGGGGAGCCTCCTGCTTTTTGCCTGAAAATGATCCCCAGATTCTGTGCTATGGGCATCACAGGGGCTGAGGCAATGGCATAATTAGTCCTTCCAAGTTGTAATTCCTTAGAAGCAGGAAGATGAGGGTGGAGGAGATAAAAGGTAAAACCAAACAAAAAGATGAAATTACTTTTACTCAATATAATGGCTCTTTGAAAGGTCTAAATAGCAACTTAGCAAAATTACAAAGTACAACTTAGAAGAAAGAGACTGAAAAGCAGAAAGAAACTTAGAAGTATATTTCATATATTCCACAAAGAACAATGAAGACAAGAAATGCACAGCTGTTCAGAGGGAAACAGGGTGAAAATCTCCACCTTTTAAAAAATTAGGGCATCGCTGAACACTGCAAGGAGCTCTTCAAGCTGAATAAAAGGATCCTAATTAATGACATGAAAATATATTCTACCCTGATAAAAGTAAATATGTAGTCAAAAATCAGAGTACTTCAATACTATAATATAGTGTTATGTCAACCACTTTAGTAAAAATGTTAAAGGACAAAAGCATTAAAAATAACTATAGGGGGGAGGGGAGGGGCACAAAGAAAACCAGATAGAAGGTGACAGAGGACAGTTTGACTTTGGATGATGGGTACGCAACGTAATTGAATGTCAAAATAACCTGGAGATGTTTTCTCTGAATATGTGTATCCTGATTTATCAATGTCACCCCATTAAAATTAATAAAAAAGAAATAACTATAGCTATAATTATTTGTTAATGAATACACAACACTAAAAGAGGTAAATGAATACAAAATATAAAAATACAGAAACAACAGGAGGGAAATAAAGGGGGAGAGTTTTTGTATGTAATCCAGGTTAAGCTATTGTCAGCATAAAATACAGTGTTAAGACTATGAGAAGTTTTATGTAAGCCTCATGGGAACCACAGAGCAAAAACATGCAGTATGTAACACAAAAGACAAAGACATGAGAATGAAAGCATACCACTACAGAAAATGAGAATTCATGGGGAAGACAGTAAGAGAGGGGAACAAATAAACAAACAAGACACAATTACAAAATAGCTAAGAAACAATTAAGACAGCTTAGCACAAATAATTCCTAAGAAAGTTAAGACTGAAATCATAAGTATTTTTTTTCACCAAAATGGTAAAAATGAGAAAACAACACAACTGTGCAATCTACAAGCATGTAGAAATTAAACAACAACCTCTTGAACAATCAGTGGGTCAAAAAAAATCAAAATGAAAAATTTTTTAAATTTCAAAGCAAATGAAAAAGAGAGCACAACACATCAAACCCTTCAGGATGCTACAAAAGTAGTTTATAGTGACAAATGCATATGTTAAGAAAATAGAAAGATCTTAAAGAAACAACTTCACTCTATACTAAAAAAAACAAAAAAAAACTAAACCCAAAGTTAGCAGAAGGATGAAAATAACAAAGATTAGAGTAAAAATAAAAAGGAGACCAGAAAAACAATAGAAAAGATCCACAAAACTAAGAGGTGTATTTTTCAAAAACATAAGTAATAGTGACAAACCTTTAGTTAGACTAATTATAAAAAAGAAAGGAGACTTAAATTTTAAAAATTCAAAAAGAGGAGACATTACAGCTGATACAACCAAAATACATAGGATCATAAGAGATGACTATGAACAATGATATGCCAAGAAATTGGATAAGCTAGAAGAAACAGATAACTTCCTAGAAACATATGACCTACCAAGACTGAATTATAAAGAAATAGAAAATGTGAACAGAGCAATAATAAATAAGGAGATTGAATCAGTAATTAAAAATATTATAACACAGAAAACCCAAAGACCAGATGGCTTCACTGATGAATTCTATCAAACATTTAAAGAATAATTAACACCAACCATTCTCAACCTCTTCCAAGAAACTGAAGCGGAAGGAACATAGAGCAAGGTCAGCATTACCTTGATAAAAAGCCAGATAAGGGCACTATAAGAAAAGTAAAACTTTTACACAGCTAAAGAAACCATCAACAAAATGAAAAGGAGACCCACTGAATGGGAGAACATATTCACCAACACATCTGATAAGGGATTAATTTCCAAAATATATAAATAAATTCTTGCAACTCAGGAAGACAATCCAATTAAAAAATGGACAAAGAACTTGAATAAATACTTCTCTAAAGAGAACATACAGATGGCCAACAGAAATAGGAAAAAATGTTCAGCGTCACTAATCATCAGAGAAAGGCAAGTTAAAACCACCATGAGACATCATCTCACACCTGTCATAATGACTGTATCAAAATCAACAAACAACAAGTGCTGACGAGGATGTGGAGAAAAGGGAACCCTCCTGCACTGTTGGTGGGAATGCAGATTGGTGCAGCCACTGTGGAAAGCTTTATGGAGTTTCCTCAAAAAATTAAATATGGAAATGCCTTTTGACTCAGCAATTCGACTTCTGGGAACATAACCTAAGAATTTCAAGACACTAATTCAAAAGAATATATGCACCCCTATGCTCATCGCTGTGTTACTTACAATAGCTAAGCTCTGGAAATAGTCCAAGTACCATCAGTAAGTGATTGGATAAAAAAACTGTGGTACATTTACACAATGGAATACTACTCAGCAGTTAAAAAAATAAACCTTACCATTTGCAACAGTATAGAAGGACCTGCAAATTATTTTGCTAAATGAAATAAGCCACTCAGAGAAATGCAATTACCATATGATCATACTTATATGTGGAATATAATGAACAAAATAAAAACAGAGGCATGAACACATGGAACAGACTGGCAGCTGTCAGAGGGGAGGGAGGTTGGTGTAAAAGAATTAAGAAAAAAATACATTCATACATATATATTTACATATACATCTATTTACATAAATATACAAATGTGTGTGTGTGTGTGTATATATATATATATGTACTTTGACCGGTCAAAAGGGCACCATGACTTTACAGACACACTGTGTGTGTGTGTGTGTGTGTGTGTGTGTGTGTGTGTGTGTATCACATCAACACAAACAACAGTGCTGACAGAGGAAGAGGGGGTGGGGTGGGGAGGTGGAAGTGGGCAAATGCAGGGGAAAATGGGGATGGAAAGAGACTTTGCTTGGGGCATTGGGTGCATGATGATGTTTTATTGAGTTGAACACTAAAAACTATCTGATTTTTGGGACCAATCTCACCCAATATATTCAAATAAAAAGGAAACAAAACAATAATAGAGGACCTGTATTATATGTTATGAAAACTGATTATCTATAAAATATGAATGATAGCACTGGGGAAAAAAATTAGTTGCATCCACAAAAACACTTGTTTTTATCTAATTCGAGTGTGCTGATCTAAAATATGACATTAGTTTTCCTCTATAAGCTACAGTTTATTTTGCAATTGAAGATTTTAGGTTTTCATTTTATTGTAAAATCTTTAACATTTAATTTAACAAAATAAAGTAGAATGTCTTCTTGGGCATCATCTTTGTGAAAATATAATAATTTATATAATGCAGTAAATACACTAATACACTAAAAGATATGATTGCATCAGAATTAGTCTACAATTTTGAAATAGAACATATTAAAACACTTACTTTAATCATAAAATTTGCGCAAAATTTATTTAAATTCTATTTAGGAAAAAAATTGCGTTTGTAGCTCTTGCATTTGTGTACTTGTTGAGGACAATCTCGTTTGATGCTCCAGCAGTAGTCTGCTCATCACTAACAGCTCCAAGATTTTCAGAAAACTTATCAAGGTGACTGTTCAGGAAGTGAATCTTAACTCTCATGTTACATCCAATGTCACAGAAAGCCAACAGCATCCTTTGAACCACAAGTTCATAGTTTTCTGCTTTTTTTGTGGCCAGGGAAGTTCTTTGTAACTGCCACAAAAGACTGCCATGCTGCTTTCTCCTTCTTATTCATCTTCCTGACAAATTCTTCGTCACGTAGAGGTTTCAAAATTGAGGTCCATCAAATACACCTGCTCTTATCTTCTCAAAAGACAAGGCAGGAAACCAGAAATAATATGTTGAAAGCATTCACTTTCTCTATTCAAAGCCTAAACAAATTGCTTCATTAAACCAAGTTTAATGTGAACTGGGAGAAAAATGATTCTGTCTTGATAACTACAGGTTCATTCACAATATTTTGCATCCCTACTTCCAGAGCTTCACGTTTTGGCCACTCCTTCTGTGTCTAGTGTTTCTCCCAAGCTCGGCTGTCCCACAAACACAGAAAGCAAGAATACTTCGTGAAAAGTCTCTGTTGTTCTAGCAGGAAATTTACCATTTTAAGATCCACACAAATGGCCCAGTTATGCTCCTTACACTCATAAAGTAGAGGACAATATTTATGTCATTATAATCTTCTCACAGATGAGTTGAATAACCAACTGGAATCACAGCATAAACATTATCGTTGTGTAGGAGAACACATTTCAGACTCCATTTAGAGCTGTCAAGAAATAGCTGCCATTCTGTTGCACTGTAAGTGGTAACACCTACCTGGCTGAGAAGACTACTGATATCATGACAGTAAGCAAAGTGTTTGTCTTCGCAAAAAAGGTCCACAAAAATTTGTTCATGCTTCCTGAAATGGGATACTTTAGCTGACCGGTGAAGTACATTCTTTACTTGAATCCTGGAGGCTAATAACTCAGCTGCTTTCTTTGATAGGCCCAAATCTCTTACTATGTCATTCAATTCGGGTTGGCAAAACTGCTGAGGGGTTAATGACTGCTTGGCATCAGAAGAAGACCCTTCAGGTTCTACAACCATTTCCTCATGCATCTTATCAAAATACACTTGATCACCATGTTCACTTTCTTCATCCTTAGAAGAAATAAAGCCATTGAAAACTGGAACTAGGAGTGTCTCGGAGTGTGGGATAGGTCATATTGCTGAATCAATATTAGGATATGCGATCATATGCCATTTTTTCTTGCTGATGGCCTTAGTATGGATCAGACAGAAATATAAGTCACTGCTGTAGTCCTTAGGTTCATGCCAAACCATGGGAATACCAAAAGGCATTCCTTTGTGTTTTTCTTTTGTCCAGTCATGAAGCATTTCCTCAAAATAATGACACACAATATAAGGAGCCCAATTCTTGTCTTGATCACCGAGGGGAACTTGAAAATAGGCAATATATGCACATATCACAAACGATAAAATATTGTGCCTTTGACATTGAAATGTGTAACAGCCACATATATAGAACGTGTCAGGACTAGTCTTACATTTATGCCTACTCAAAGGAGCCATGATTCAATCTTAAAACAAAATAAGAGGGTGTTTTTTTACCAGATAATAACTTTTTACATTTAAAAACTACAATTATGTAAAAGTAATGTTTGTAAAACATTAATTGCCTTGTGGTTATGTTCAATCCAAGAGTCGTTGCCTTTTAACTCTAATTTAAAAACCAATGCATGCCATTAACTGTAAGAAAAAGAAATTAAAATTGGAAAAAAAACCGGAGCATGCACCAAAAAACCAATTTCAGATTTGGAATGAGAGATGCACAAATATATAGAAAAAGTTCTGAAAACTCATGCAAAAAAAATGAAAAAGAATTGTTTCCCATTGTAATGTAGAGGGAGGCCTTGCCTGACCAGGTGGTGGCACAGTGGATAGAGCATTATACTGGGACATGGAGGACCCAGGTTCGTAACCCTGACATCACTGACTTGAGCATGGGATCACCAGCTTGAGTGCAGGGTCTCTGGTGTGAAGGTAGGATCATATATATGATCCCATGGTCACTGGCTTGAGCCCAAAAGGTTGCTGGCTTGAGCTCAAGGTCACTGGCTTGAGCAAGGGGTCACTCCATTTGCTGTAGCCCTCCTGGCAAGGCATATATGAGAAAGCAATCAATGAACAATTAAGGTGCTGCAATGAAAAATTGATGCTTCTCATCTTTCTCCCTTCCTGTCTGCCTATCCCTACCTATTCCTCTCTCTGACTTTCTCTCTCTCTCTCTGTCAAAAAAATTGGGGGAGGGAGGTCTAATGTATTATTGAACTTGAAAAATTCAAGCAATTAAACATATTCATATGAAGAGAAAAAAAAACTATAGCCAATATCCCTGATGAATATAGATGTAAAAATTCTCAACAAAATGATAGCAAACCAAATTCAGCAATGTATTAAAAAGATAATACATACATCATAACTAAATAGAATGTACCCTTGGGAAGCAATGATATTTCAATACAGGCAAATCAATACATGAAATACATTACATTAATAGAATAAAAGATAAATATCATACAATCACCTCAAAAGATACATAAAAAGCATTGGACAAAATACAGTATTTTTCCTTTATAAAAATCCTCAACAAAGGGTATAGATGGAACATACCTCAACATAATAAGGGCCATACACGACAAACTTGCTAACATTGTACTCAATCATGCATGATTGAAAGATTGTCTTTTATGGTCAGGAACAAGACAAAGTTACCGCTCTTAACATTCTTGGTCCACATAGTACTGGAAGTCTTAGCTAGAGCAAGTAAGCAAAACAAAGAAATATAAGGCATTCCAATTATATGTTGGTTGACAGGGGCTTAGAGTTAGGGCAAATGGCAGGTGTTGGTCAAGGAGTACAAACTTCCAGTTATAGTTAGCAATACTGTATTGCATATATGAGAGTTGCTAAGTGAGTAAACCCTAAATGTTCTCAACACACACACACACACACACACACACACACGGGAATTATGTGAGGTGATGGGAATACTGACTAACCTTACTGTGGTAATTTTTTATAATATGCATATATCAAATCCTCACATTGTACACCTTAAATTACACCATGTTATATGTCAATTATTTCTCAATAAAGCTGGAAAAAATTGGAGCATCACCAACAAAGCTTTCACAAACTTAGAAATCAAAGTATTTAGGACTCAAAGATAATAACAGCAGCACATCATAAGCTAGTGCAAGTCAGTATATTTCATGAATGTTGACTATTTGGTTCAACCCAGAAAAACCATGACTTGGTCATTAGAATTGTATTCTAATATAACTTCCTGCGATAGGAGAGATGTTTTATATCTGCCCTTCCTAAGGGATAGCCATAGCCACAAGTATTAACTGAGCATTTGAAATGGGGCTGGTGCGACTGAACAATAACTTTTCAATTTTATTTAAAAGCAATTAAGTAAGGCTTCCCTTTAAACAGCCAAATGTGTCAAGTAGCTACTGCTTTGGACAGAGAAGCTGCAGACACACAAAGACCAAGACAAAGAAAGTCCAAGGGAGGATATTTATGGACCAGGTAGATATTAATAAGTAAAGAACGAAGGCTGACCAGGTGGTGGAGCATGGCATTGGGTTTCAGAGGACCCAGGTTCAAAACCCCAAGGTCACCAGCTTAAGCGTGGGCTCATCTGGTTTGAGCAAGGCTCATCAGCTTGTGCCCAAGGTCACTGGCTTGAGCAAGGGGTCCCTTGGTCTGCTGTAGACCCATGGTCAAGGCCCATATGAGAATGCAATCAATGAACAACTAAGGTGCCGCAACAAAGAATTGATGCTTCTCATCTCTCTCCCTTCTAGTCTTTCTGTCCCTATCTGTCCCTCTCTGTGTCTCTCTCTGTCTCTGTCACACACACACACACACACACACACACACACACACACACACACACACAAATGAAGACACATTCACAAGCAAAACTTACTTTAATTATACAAAGGCAATCAACATAGCCTTATGAAGGTGGTAATGTTATAATTCCTCAAACTGTGAGGCTGTATGATGCAGAAACACATATATGGCAACTGTCAATATGAAAATGGTGGTTAGGTGGGGATGGAGTGTGGGGGGTAGGCAAAGAAATGCAAATCAACCAAGCTGAAAAGCTCTGGATAAGGCTGGAATGTCCCAAGGACATGAAAAGACTTGGAGCATTGGGTTTCCTAAATAGATTTATTTATTTATTTATTTATTTATTTTATTAAGTGAGAGGCGGGGAGGCAGAGACAAACTCCCACATGTGCTCTGACTAAAATCTACCCTGCAAGCCCGCGACCAGGTGATGCTCTGCCCAGCTGGTCCACTGCTTTGTTGCTCAGCAACCGAGCTTGTTTTAGTGCCTGAGGCAAGGTCATGGAGCTATCTTCTGCACCAGGGGCCAACTTTGCTCAAACTATTCAAGCCATGGCTGTGGGACAGGAAGGAGGGAGGGGGAAGAAGCAGATGGTTGCTTCTCTTGTGTGCCCTGACAGGGAATCAAACCTGGGACTTCCACACACTGGGCCAACACTCTACTACTAAGTCAACTACCCAGGGCCAACAGATTTCCATCTCACGAGATGAGTATGGGTAAATGCTAAGAGAGACGAGGAGAGATTGAGCATATGCAGAAAGCTGGTTTAATGAAAAGAGCCACATTCATTGTGCAGCATTGGAAGTACTGCTGTGCACTTCCTTGTCAAGCCATAAAATCTGATCCTTGGAAAAGGGAACTCCTCCTGGCTACTGACCGCTTCCTTGGACTCCTCTCACTGGGCGAAAGAGACCATAGAGAGAAACTGAGGAGCACCAGAGAATTCTCATTAGGAGATGGGATGCTCCCACAGAGAAAATGATGAAGTACTGGAGGAGAGAGAACATGCCCAAGTAGCTCCCGTGAGCCCTTGTGAACTTACATACAATATCACGAAGTGTTTGCCTCCCAGGAACTAGAAATGCTACACAGAAAACAAAATACCTGCCACTAAATAAAGTGGGAAGAAAGAAAGGAGTCAGGAGAGAAGGACAATAAGCCAGAGACAAAACAAAGCAAAAAGCTAGGAAAATTGGACCTAGAATCTGACAGCAGTGAGTTACTTAGTGCAGAAAGAATGACAGTACCAGACAGACGTGCTAGCACAACTGGCTGAGACCACACTGGGCGCATCACTACAGACACTGGTAACTCTAGGAATTCTTTGTAATCCCCTTCTCCCTAATAGCTATAGTTTCAAATAAAAAACCAAACCAAACCTACCCTGAAGTACACACTATGCTTCTAAATGCAGCTCCTTCACAAAGCAGTTGATCAAAACAGGGCAAGCAGGCTGACATGGGTGGGAAGCAGAGTCCATCTTGTAAACACACTAGAGCTGCTGCTTTGCATGTTGAGATTAGAGATTATTGAATCACTTCCTACAGCAGTATCAGTGGAGATATAATTATGCCGAACCAGATGACCTTTTTTCTTTCTCAGGTTCAGATAGTTTTCTACCAAAATTTATTTTTCTACAAAGGATTCTCATGAAAATATTGTCATATTCTTTGCTTTGTCACGTGATTTTTTGGTAGTGGTTGGAGAGGGTCAGCGCAGTGAATCTGAGAGGAGATACTCAATTAAGTCCCCAAGCATTTTTAGCTGCTGGTTGACAACTCAGGGTGAATATCAGAAAGAAAAATTAGCAGTGTAAGTCAATGCAAAGTCTAGTTATGGAAGTGGAGACTTAGAATTGATTTCATACCAATTTGTAGCCTTGTGGCACTAAAATTAAATTTAACCTGAGATTCCCCAATTACCTACTTTATAGAACACTGAGAGAAGAAATTTCTACTCAGGAAGAATTTGAGAGAATTAAGGAAGGACACAGACTATTTAGTGCTGGAGACACAACTGCAAGTCCTGACTCCCACTTGATCCCTCCATGTCCCCCACTTGGGATAAGTCCATCTTTTCATTTAAGACTTGATAACGTCCCTGGTGAGTTAGCAAGGGGAAACTGTGGCCAGTGTAAGGAAGCACAAAAATATCAGGTTAAATGTATTTTGTCAACCCTGAGTTTCATCTAACTTTTTATTAGTTGTTTAAGCTTTATTTATTACCCCACATAAATCTATTCCTCAGCATCCTGGTCTTACAAAATGCATGCTGAAGACACGCTTTCACAGGTCAAATAAGGTAGAAAAATCTCAAATACTAGATTATCTTCCTGGATATTTGCCCTGGCAGGAGCAAATTAAAGGCTCTGAGTTCCACAGTAAGACAGAGAGAGAGAGAGAGAGAGAGAGAGAGAGAGAGAGAGAGAGAGAGAGAGAGAGAGAATAGAAATTCTATTTTTCAGAAGTGTTTGGCTTGGAACCACTTGTGTTTTGTTCTCGCTATAAAAACCCAATTACCATCATATACATAGAGGTCCATAAAATAGAATTTGAGAAATTCTGAGGCAGCTCTAAGCTAATTATACTAAAAGATTTTAAACACATAGTAGGTATGAAAAAAGAAATAAAACACAGAAACCAGCCTTGTGGCTCAGTGGTAGAACATCGGCCCAGTGTGTGGATGTCCTGGGTTCAATTTCTGGTCAGAGCACACAGAAGAAAAGACCATCTGCTTCTCCACTTCCCCCCCTTCTTCCCGTTCTAGAGGGATTGCTCGATTGGTTTAAGTGAATTGGGCCCAGGTGCTGAGGATGTCTTCATGGCCTCCACCTCAGGCACTAAAAAAAAAAGGGCTTACAACAGAGCTATATCCCCAAATGGGCAGAGCACCGCCCCCTAGTGGTATTGCCAGGTAGATCCTGGTTAGGGCATACGCAGATGTCTGTCTCTTTGCCTCCCCTACTCTCACTAAAATTAAAAACAACAATAACAACAATTAAAATCCAAAGTTTTCTCCAGATTAGCTCTTCCTGGGTAGGAAAGCACGGGAGAAAAGAACTGGCCTTTTCCATCATCCGTAGCATGATAAAATTCCACTAGGAGTTCTCAGTCCCAGCACGTCACATGGCTCTGTGGTAGTGTCAGTGTTCTTCTGCCTCAGGAGGGGAAATCCACGTGCACACAGTCCACCCAGGGTCACATGGTCAAGAGATCTCAGCAAAGAGATTTGAAAGATCTGTGCTCTTATCATATAGGTGTAATACTTTTTATACTATGCAGATTTTTGGAAAACGAAGCCATTTTGAGACATTTGTCCTGTGCTCAAAATATTGTTAATGGTTTTCCTCTTTCTAATTATCTGCTTAGTGTAATGAAATGAAATCATCAAATAGAAATTCATTTGTTCTGTGACCTTATGTTTGTTAGAATATGCCAAAGTAAATCAGTATGCAATTTTGAGAGGACATGCTTTTTCTAAAATAACAGAACTCTTTTGCCAGGATAGAAAGCTCTATAAAATCAAAATAAGCAGCTCCAGCACCTGAGCTATGAGGTTGTGGTACAGGTTTCTTTAGGTCTAAGAAAGCCAAGAGCAGGAAGGCATGCAGACCTGGGCACAGTTATAATCAGGGCACAGAACACTACAGAAAACCCAAGCTGTCCTTTCTCTCCCCTTGGCTTCCTAGACCTAAAGAAACCAGTTGTACAGCCTCTTTCCCCACAGTTCTAAATTCCCTGAAGAACAGGCCCCAACCTTCCGTGAGACTGTATGTATCACACAGACATGGCCATTGGAAATCTCCCACTAGTTAACCCCACGGACTGGGGAAAAGCAGTTTCCAGACAGGATGGTGGGAAATGCCACAGAGGCTGCTGCCACAATCTACAAAGACTTGCTGAAAAGGGCACAAGCCCTTCAACAGAAAATTCACAAGATCATTATCAAGTGTTTCTTAAGTAGGAAGGTAGGGAAGGGTGGAGGTTAGTTTACTTTTAAATGAAAAGTAGAAAAATCTACCATGCTGTTGCACAAAAATAACCCAACTGTGTTTATGCTGAAATTATAAAAAGGCAAAAGCGAAAAACTTTTCACACCTGCAACAGAATCATTAACAGAAGACAGGATGGTTTGGGTGTGTCGAATTAAGGGCCACCTGCTATTGTTCCACACTGCACCTCCCCAGTCCAGACTTTGAAAGGAGTGGGAAGAAACCTGAAGGAACTTTTCCACTGCCATGAAATCAAGCCGAGGCTCCGTCTGCCAGAGACTGTTTTCTATTCTGGGAGAAATATCATGAAGTGTCTTTTTATACTGCCATGAATTGAACTTCCGCATTGCTTCTTATGAAACAACTATGTGAAGGCACAAAATAAAAAGCTCTATGAATAGTATAATTAATTCCCGTAAAACTGCTAGAGATTACAGATTATTCTCTCCGTCTTAAAAGTGGGGACAGTGAGGGAAAGGAACTCCTCTGGGACAGACAACTAAGAGTCTGGGATCCAAATCCCCTCAAAAGTCACACTCACCCCTCTGACCAGTGGCTTTTAGGGAACAAGGGAGCAGAAGGTTGCTAAAGACATATTAGTAAGTACAAAGCCCCTTTGTAATAAGGACAATTTAAACTCGATGCAGTAGTAATTTGACAGGTTGAAATGCTCCAAAGCATTCTTAGGCACTTATTGATGTTAATTTCTATTTCCATTGTTCTTCACAGCTTACAAAGAAGCACCACACTGTCCATTCTGATACTGCTGTATTTGTCATGTTTTATTTGGTATTGATGAATCCATTCCATACCTCCGAGTGGCGTATTTTACCACGTGTACATAGCCTTCCACTGTTTTCTAGTTGCTGTTGCTTTCCTCATAGGTCTGGATCTTAGCAACCTACACATAGATGTTGCAACCTTCCTGGGCCCACTGCTATGGAATAAAAGAAAAATCAGAAATCTGTTAGGATATGGAGAGATGGCAGCCCAAAATCTCCCGGGAAAAAGGAATGGTTTGCTGAGTTGGGTTCCTCCAGGCTTGCAAGACAGCAGCAACCGTCCTGGCAGTAGGCATGAAGCCAACAATCCCATGATACATCAGTGCTGCCAGCGTAGCCATCAGCACATACAGACAGTGCAAGATGTCAACAGACCGCTTTCTTTCACATCTACCGCCTCTGATGACAGTAGGCAAAACCCTGGTTGGCTTTCTTTCATCAAACTTGCTCAGAAAAGGCATTAGCTTCTTCTTTTATTCTCTATAAATGTGGGAGGGTAAAAATAGAAAATTAAAATCAAAGAAAACAATGAAGAGGGTTGCTCTCTTTTAGAAGAGATCCTATGAATGACTACTTTCTCCTGTGCCCCATTTAAGGGAAAATAGAATGTAGTCCTGTATCTCTCACGGCCTCTCATATAAAGTGTCGCCTTCAATACAAGCAGGTGGACAGGAAAATATCTAGAAGAATCGGGGGAAGAGAGTATTGTTTTGGTGGCGCTTTGTCAAGACCATCTACTCAGTGTGACGGACCATGTTTGTCAATAAAATGAGACAGACCTATATGCTCCACAGACTCGACCAGAGGGCCCACCAACTCCCTCAGGACTTACCAACAATCACATCAAAGCCTCAAATGTCCGTGTTGCCTCTCTTTTCAAAATCTGACAGTATCTAAGTTGTAAACCCAATTGATGAAATGACACAACACTCCCGTCCTTTGCAAACATGCCTTCAACATCAAGCCCAACATTGCACAAACACTCTCACACGGAAAAAAAACTTTTCCTTTTGTGACCCACACCCTGATCCTCATCAAATAGTGCTTTGCTCTTTAAAAATAATAAACTTTGTATTGTATAATAGTTTTAAATCTATGAAAAAAAATTGTGAAGGGAGTTTCCACGGTTACTACACTACCCACTTATGGGGTTAGTTGTCACAATTACTGGACTACCACTGGTATGTAGTTGTAAACCGCAGTCCTCTGTTTACTCACATTTCTTTATTTTTTAACATAATACCTTTTTCCTGTCCTAAGGCCCAATTCAGGATACTGCATTTAACAAGGACTCATGGTGCTTCCTAAGTCTCCCGTTGAACGTGACAGTTTAGCGGAATTCCCTTGTTTCTGATGGCCACAGTCGTTTGGAGAAGTAGGAGTCAGGTATTTTGTAGACTCTCCCTCAGCTGATTTTGTCTGATGTCTTTGTGTACTATGTTCCTTTTGATTAGACTTGGGTCACGACTCTCTGGGGGGAAAACCACAGAGGTAAAAAGTGCCATTCTCATGACATCAAGTCTAGAGCACATACTACCAATATGATTTATTACTGTTGATGTTAATCTTGATCATCTGGCTGAGGCAGTGTTTTTATGGTTTCCGCACTCTGAAGTTACTCTTTTACTGCCTTTCCAAATAATTCTCTTCAGAACGTACTATGAATGCAGCCCAATTAAGGAGAGGGGAGGAATGTACCACCTCCTTGGGGCACAGTGTCCACCTAAATTACCTGGAATTCTTCTCCACAGATTTTCCCATCCTCTCCCGTCTATTTATATATTCAATCATTTCTTTATGTTCATATTTACTCACAGATACTTCACATTTGGAGTTATAAGTCAATACTACTTTATTTGATTGCTCAAAGTGATCCATCTTTGGCTACTAGAAGCTCTCTGAGTTGGTTCCCATGTTCCTCTAATACAGTGTGTCCATAAAGTCATGGTGCACTTTTGACCATGTGACCCATCAAAAGTACACCATGACTTTACGGACACACTGTATATCCCCATTATTGTGGATTTATTTTGTTTTGTTTTGTTTTTTGAGCACTTTCTTACTCCTTGGCACTACAAGATGCTCCAAGACTATCTGGTGTAATTCTTGCCCCACTCCAAGAAACAGCCATTTCTTCAACAAGCTCTAGTTCATTTTAGCAGAAATGGCATTAGAAATGAAGGGTGGGGCATTAGACATACTTATTGATCCCAAAACTCATTGCTTCTAGGCCCTCTCAGCTGACAGAGCAAGGAAACACGTAGCTATATTCTAAACCCTGCATGTGCACACTTCTGTAAATATCTCTATGTAATCATCATTATCTATATTAAGCTAAATAGTGTTGGATGTCTCCAATCTTAATTATTTACCACATGGCTTATTCCAGCCTTCTCCCCTTGCTTATCTGTTACTTCCTACTTCAACAGTGAGAAATCTGGCTCCCACTACTCATTTACTTGATTGTTCAATTATTGTATACACATGTAGTAGTTTCAGAATTGTTAACCTGTAACCCCATGAAAAACAACTTTATCAGCTGGAGGATACAGTGCTTACATACAGTTCTTGTTGCCTTTAGTCTTACAGACTCTATCCATTTCCAAAATCACTCAGTGACACCTTTTCTCCCATTTGTCTTTAGTCAGATGGTTTCATACCTTTTTATTATAGCTAGATTCCATCCTGGTATTTCCCTGACCTCGTAAAGAACTGTTTAAAATTTGCACTCATTAAGGTTCACTCTTTGAGATGTAAAGTACTATGGGTTTTGATAAATGTAGAATGTCCTGTATCTGTCATTATTACAACAGAATATAAAATAGTTTCACCTCCCTATAAAAATCCCCTGTGCTTTTCCTACTGAACCTCCTCCCTAAACCTCTAGTAGCCAATGGTGTATTTACCACCCCATGGTTTTATCTTTACTAGGACACATGTAATCTGAATTAGACAATAGGTAGCCTTTTCAGACTGGCTTCTCTCATGGCAATGTGCATTTAACATTCATCCATGCATTTTCACATAGCTCATTCCTTTCTCTTGCTGAAGAGTGTTCCATTGTATGTTGTACTGGTTTGTTTACTTCTCCACCTACTAAGGACCTCTTGTTTGTTTCCAGTTGGGGCCATTATAAGTAATGCTTCTGTAAAGATTCCTCTGCAGGTTTTTTTGCAGACATGTTTTCAATTCAGTTGAATAAATACCTAGGCATCTCATTGATAAATTGCATGGTAAAACTATGTTCAGCTTTGTAAGAAAGTGCACAATTGTGTTCCAAAATAGTAGTGTCATTTTATACTCTCACAAGCAAGAAGTGTGAGTTTTTGTTACTCCACATCTCTCTAGTAGTGATCTTGTTAATTTCTGGCCATTCTAACAGGTGTGTTGGTGGTATCTCGTTTTCATTTGCAACTCTCTGCTGATACCTAATACTGAGTTTCTTTTCATTTGTGCATTTTTCCACCAGCATATTTTTAGTGAGGTTATCTTTTCTGGTCTTTTGCTCATTTCTAAATTAACTTGTCTCTTACTATTGAATTGTTTTGGTTTCTTCTATATGTAGATACAAATCCTATCTCATACTCTGTTTTGACTTCTCCCAGTCTGTGTCCTACCCTTTCACTCTCCTAATGGTGTTGTTTGCAGAGCATACATTTTTAACTTAATTAAAAAGTCCAGCCCCCTAGTTTTTTTGATGAGTTTTGCCTTTAGTGTTGTAGTTGCAATCTCATCAGCAGATCCAAGATCATATAGCTTTTCCTCCTATCTTTTCTTCTCAGAATTTTATAGTTTTCATTTTATATCTGAGTCTTTCATTTGAGTTAATTTTATTTGGTATGTGCAAGGCTTATGTCTAGGTTCACATTTTTGTATATGGAAGTTCAATTGTGTCTGCACAATCTGTTGCCAAGAATACTCTTTCTCCATTGACCTGCCTATATATACCTTTCTCAACGGTCAACTGACTGAATTTGCATGAGTTCATCAACTGTTTTTAAGAAATTATCAACACTGGTGAAAATCCAAGAAAAGGGGGAGGTTCACCTTTAAGCCAAGGGCAGCATGACAATGGCAGGTCATTGGCATCACTACTGTGCATGCAGTCAGACCAAGAGTGTGGAAAGGGTCCTAATGGAGCTCCACGATGAACAGAATGTTCTGCGTTGCCTAAATGACTTATAATCACTGATTAATGCTCTGCTAGTATAGGTGGGCCTCATTAGCTCTGGTAGCAGGAGAGGCATTAGATTCATAATGCTGAGGGTGGGGAACAGAAATTAGAGCAGATAGGCACTGGAAGGGGGGAAAATGCCCTGCCTCCCAACATTATAAATGGGCCATGTGATTATTTTAAACAAACACGTCCATTTCTTCATTTTCTCCCTATATTCTATTCTCCCTCAAATCAGGAGGCACAAAAGATTGAAATGCCAATAGGAACTTCTTTTCCAATGCTATCTAATATATATTTCTTATTAAAGCCATGCGATTATTTTGTCTTTTAACAAGTTCATGTCTATGTAGAATTCAGGCATATTTTATAAAAATTAAAGGAGACTGTGAGAACCTGCTGAAATTAGGCAAACCAAGATAAGGTCAAAGCAACTCTTTAAAACATTTTTTGTCTTTCAGAGGGGTCTGTGGAGGACCCGGTGGTGTGGACTGTGCTTTGGTGTGTGCCCATGCCTCTTCCTGCATGTTCACCCATGATGGCCAGGGAACACAAAACAAAAGTCTCTCACTAAAGTCAGCCTATAAAATGTGAACCCCCAATGTCAAATTAGAATCAACATATCATAATCCTTTCATTAAATTGGTTCATAAAGTGAGAAGAAAGATGGATGAGATCACTATAGATAATACAGAATTCAGGCTGGTGAGGATAACATTCAGATAAGAGATTCTACACTGAGCAACACCGTCTGTAAGCATTCTTTTTTTTAGGCCATGCTAGAGAAGACTTCTGAATTATTTTGTTGCTGGTGCCCTCAGAAGCTTTGCATATTTTCTGTAAATCACTGCAAAGTAAAATAGTGAATGCAGAATTTGATCTGATCTTCATGTTAATCAGTCTTTGGTCTGCAGAGCGTTTGTGATCACTTGCAAAAATGGCATGAATCCCGCTGAACTGCCAGCCCTGCCCATTACATCTCAGCTCATGCACAAAGCCAGAACGACCCAACAACAAGCAGCAAATAAATTTCAATAAACAGATTTATGGTCCTATTTCAATACAAATCACAGTCTGTTAAGAATAATGCACTCTAGTCCAGGTTCTGACAGTCAAAACTGCTGATTTAAGAAGAGATTTCTGTTCCTAATTTAATTCATTCATTTGCATGTCTCTCCTCTAAGTGTGATGTAATTCAGGCTCACTGATCATAGCTGGTAATCACTCCTTTGTTTTGTGGTGCAAATTACAATTCTAATTTTTTATTTAGAGAATTTTATATATTACAGCTCTGGGGTGAATGTTTATAAAATGATAATGAAAAGAGAGGCTCTTCAAAGTGACCCATGAAAAGATCACATATTTTCAAAACGATGTATTACAGGTGTCCCAGAATTCAAGCACAGTTTCTGTAACTAATAATAACACCTTGTCCATTTTCACCATTTCTCAGCAGTTTTCTGGTTTCAAGGTTCCACAGTCCTCCGAGTGTCAGGCTGTCACAGGCATCTATGCAAGCTAAGGGGTCTTGACAATTTTGTGTTGTTGTTACCATTCTTACTTTAAAGGAAACAGGACTCAGTTCCTTCACATCTCGGTATTTCCACTGGGTCCTAGCTCTCTCCTCTTCTACCTCACTTTTTTACTTGATAAAAATGAACACATTATACTGTTAGATGCTGGCATGCTCCTACCACATATATCCTATTTGGTTTACGTTTTTAATTAAAAGAGTGGCTCGGTTTTGTAGAGTTCAACAAGGCAAGGAGATTAAATTGGATTCAAGGTGTATAAATTTTCTTCCAGAAGATGCCTTTTATTTTTCAGCTCCTCTCAAACATGAGATCTTTAATGAGCAATACAAGTGTTGGACACAGACACAGATGTTATAGTTTTATATGAGGAGTTAAGAATTGCCTTCATTATCCTTCCAATTTTTACAAAAACTATTTTTATAAAGAAACCGATCCTGCAACTTCCAAAAATTTCTAAACTACATCACAATACTATGATGAAAACCACTGTACCTATTTCTGTTGAAGACAAACCCACAGGTTTTCATCAAACAGGGATGCAAACTTCTCAGGAAAAGAAATCATAATATGCCAATAGTGTGCTTAAGAAAGCAGAATTTCAAAAAGAGGTATTTCTGGGCTACCTCTCACAAAGCAATTTCTTTTTAGCTGCAGGGCATCTCAGTAGATGTTAAAAATAGATTACACATCTATTCATTCAAAAAGAGGGACAATAATGGGAGCTCTGTAGCTCTCTGCATTTCAGTAAAAGTCAGAAACAAGCTATGGCCTGGTGAATAAAGTTGATTCACTTAGAGAATGCCAGCACTGCTCTCCTAGCTAAGTTTTTGAAGGCCAGCCTGAGACAGCCCCTGCCTTCAAAATTGCAGAGGAATTACTCTCAATTAAAGGCTTCTCTCTGTCTTCTAAAGAGTAGAGTCGGTGATGAGTTCTGACCTTTATCCTCTAATAAGTCAAAGAAATGAAAGGGGAAATGTTAGACAGGTGTTCAACCTTAAAAGCTGGAGATGAGAGAATGAAGGCTAAAAAAGAGGCATCTATCTACTCAACAAGACCTCAGGTTTGGGATTTTATTTATAATTTTATTTGGGGGTGGATTTTCATCTTATTTTTAAAAGTCCTTTCAGTGAATAAATTGCATGTGGCCATACAATTTTGCTTAAAGTCACTTCCTTGATGTTTTAATTTGACTATCATTTACTGAAATCTTTCCACAATCAATCATTCAAGACTTGAGTTTCATACTCTGGGGAAATTCTGCTGAATGCTAAAATTCTGCTGTTCCCCATTCTTTCCTTTTGTAAACAAATGACAAATGACTACAGAAGAATGACCTTTCTGGATCCCTGCCATTGGATGTTTTATTGCAAGACACGGCTTGTAAACACCAGCCGTGACATTTTACCTATTCAGGTAGTCATTTCTGAATTGACAGGATTTGGGTTGTGATTGGGTTTAGTTAAATGTTAATATTTTAAAAATGACACAAAGAGTTTTCCAGCTCTCTGACACTTACCCACGGTTTTCCACTTCAAAAGAATAACAACTTTGCCAAGAACTGAAAAAGTTGTTTTGATGAAAGTTAAACTCTATAGCATTCCATATTCTTGGGAGTTGTTTAATTAAGTTCCTCATAATCCAGCACTTGTTCGGCAAACCCGCTAATTAGAGGTGGAAGCCAAGTCTGTAACTAACTACCACCTATGTCAATGTCAGGGAAGAAAACAAGGACCTAAATCAGCTGCTTTGCAGTGGGAAAACCTATCTTGAGAATAATGAACGATTCTAAAACATCATGGAAAAGCAAAAGAGTCAAAGTACAACAATCCTACACAGTACTGCAAACAACGCTTGGAAATTCTAACTGCAAACAACACTTGGAAATTCTAACTGACTGATGACATCACCAAACCAAAATAATGTTCCATATTCTTCTCTTGCTCTGTTATTTCTGTTTCCTTTAGAGAAGTTAAATAAATCTGCTTTTCTGAGATGAACGTAATAGTTTGCTCAGAAGTGATGAAGTATCTAATGGCCAGAAAGTGAGTGGGAGTAAACTAGAAATAAAGAAAAGCTAAGAGAAAAAAATGGTGGGAAAAGGTGGAAGATGATGTACACACAACTCTAAAAGAGGCAAAGACATTTGCAGTAAAAATATTAAGGGGGATTTTGAAGTTTATTTTTCTGTTATTGTTGCAAGGCCCTGCCTTGGTAGCTAGAGAAATTTCACTGTGGGTTTGTTTTCTTTCCTGGAGATAGAGTCTTCCTGATATATCTTTACAAGCTTTAGTGAAGTGGCCCTGGCAGATTGGTTCAGTGGATAAAGTATTGGACCAGCATATGAATGTCCGGGGTTGATCCATGGTCAGGACACACAAGAGAAGTGATCATCTACTTCTCTCTCTCCCCCACCTCCCACAGCCAGTGACTCAGTTGGTTCCAGTGTCAGCTGAGCACTAAAAATAGCTCAGTTGACTTGAGCATCTGCTTCAGATGGGGTTGCTGAGTGATCCCAGTCAGGACATATGTGGGAGTCTATCTCACCTCCTCTCAATTAAAAAAATAGTTAAAAACCCAAAGCTTGATATTATTTAAAACTAATATGCTACGGCCAGTTGGCTCAGTGGATAGAGAATCAGCCCAGCATGTGCATGTCCTGGGTTCGATTCCATGTCAGGGCACATAAGAGAAGTGACCATCTTCTTCTCTCCCCTCACTCTCCCCTTTTCTCTCTTCTCTCTTGCTTCTCCTCCCATAGCCAGTGGTTCAATTGGCTTGAATGTTGGCCCTGGGCACTGATGATAGCTCTGTTGATTCGGGCAACTGCCCAAGACCAGGATTGCTAAGTAGATCCTAGTCCAGGCACATGCAAGAGTCTGTCTCTCTATCTCCCCTCCTCTCACTTAAAAACAAACAAACAAACATTCACACACTAATATAGTGAGAAGAAACCAACAAAAAAACCTACTATAAATAAAGGTAATAGACAAACAGGCAAAAGTTGAGTGTGTCTGAAGGATAGGTGTGTAGTAAGTAGAATGTCTCAGAAGGCCCTAAAGCACACAGACAAATAAAGATATAAATCTGAGACTCTGTAGAGAAGCTAGAGCTAGAGACATGGGATTGTGACAGGTGCTTCTGATGAAAGCCAGCAGAGAACATGCCTTCTAACTGGATGTGCAGGTCCCATTCCGTGACCTAACTGACCAGTGTTATTTACTCACCCCATAAATAATCAGCAGAGGCTGGGTGAGGTCAGCCAGGGCATTTAGGAAGAGGGAGACTAAGTGGAACTCTGTGCAGGACCAACAGAGTAAGCAACATTCTTTTTTCTTTTCTCCTTACAGGAAAAGGCCAAGAAAGCCTATCTTCATACAGAGCGAAGGAAACATAGAGAAACATGAGAGAAACAAAGACAGAGAGAGAAAGAGGGACCCAGAATCATGGCCTGTGTTCATCTGATGGTTTTCCAGATCTTGACTCCAGCTCTCCATGAAGTCCATTTTGAATTCTTGTCTTTGGATCCCTAGAGATGTCCTAGTGACCTAGTGATACATTCCATGGAGTTATCAAGTGTGGTCTGTTGGGGGCTGGAAGTGGCAGTCTCTTGAGCATAGTGCCTTCCCACATAAAAACCCTAGAGTTGCCAGTAAGGTGCCACCACCTTTTCTGATTAAATTAGACTTTCCTTTAATTCCACTCAACTGAGAACATTTAGAGGGCTATTTAGAGAAACGTTAAATACTGCTTTGATGATAAAGAGGGGACTGAAAAGGAGAGCAGGTGATGAAACAACAACATGTAACCATGAATTTTTATACAGAAGAGCAAAAGGAGAGCATTCTGGGAACAGTGAAAAACCAGAACAATTCTGGATAGTTTGAGAATAACTATAACAGATGAGGGACTTTGGCTCCAAGAAACTTCATGACACTTTTGACTTGCAAATCCCTCTGCTCCAGGGCAAACACCAAGCTGCATCTTCCAACAGGCTCTGGAAGGCTTAACCCTCCATGGCCTCAGTCCTGGTGAGAAGGGCCTGGTGGAAGCAGAAATCTATCTTGAGAAAAGGTCTGTTTGGCATCAGTGCCTTCACCCAATTCCCTGTCCTCGCTACTCAAAGCACAGTTTCCACATCGGCAGGGCTGGCATTGTCTGTGAGCCAGTCAGGAAGCCAGTATCTCAGGTCCCACCCTGGGAACAAGTGAATCAGAACATGCATTTTCACATGTACCCCTGGTTCTTTGTATGTACAATCAAGTTTGAGATTGTTTTGTTCTTGAGAGTCTGGGATTCATCTTCTCCTACTAAACTGACCAAGCTTCGGACCACATTACTGATTTTGTACTATAGGATCTGTGCCCTAAAAATTTACACATGCTTTTCTTATTCACAACCTGTCAAATTCAAGAGCAACCTGCCTTCCACTTGCCTAAATAGTGGTATCACCATATCTCTACAGTTTCTCTGCTTCTCTGTTCTATACATTCTTATTTAAACAAACAAACACCCAACACCAGGTTTTAATTTAATGGCCAGCTCTGATCAATCTAGAGGATGCCCTTGTTGAGAGGATTCTATACCTAGTACATTGCTAAGTGAATGAGATTGACAAATTCAATAAGCCACAGGGGAGTAGTGACATAGGTCACATATTTGCCATCTTTAGTCCACATGCTGCTTGCCTATGCGGGACTTCAACCTGGGTATACCTCTCTCTGCTTGACCTCACCCTCTACCTCTGAGTCCTAACTCCATACAGTCTTGCATGAGTCCCGGACCACTCATGAAAAAAGAACTAATAGGGATAACTGGTTATATGAATTGTGCCTCATTTCAACCAACAAGGAAGTTTTTCAAATAACTGTTTGTATTTGTATGAACTCTACAAAAATTGAATGGCACAAGTTCCTCCTGAAGTGACTGGTCAATCACTGTCAGTGCCAGTGAAAGAATACTACTTGTGTTTTAAAATAATTCACTCTAAATAACACTGAGGTGGCATGACCACAAAGTAAAGGCATATGACATTTTACATAATAGAACTGCAAGTACCAGACTGGACTTAACAGGAAAACAAAAACTTCTCAAAGTTTAAAATCTGAATCATGAGGAATATAACTCACAATATACACTTTAACAACATGAACACTTAGAATACACTTAGGCACTTTACAGGGATTACTATAATCCTATCAAACCTAAATGCAGGAGTGAGTATAACCACCAAGCAGATAAGGAAGCTCAGCTTTGGGGAACAGACCTGCTCAGCCACACACTGTGGAGCAGAGCTGTCTGAGTGCCCTGAGGTCTCCATGGATCCTGAGACCCAGTGTTCAGGATACAAAGGCCTCAGCACAGGTCTCCATAGAAGATCAGAGGAGTAGACCATTAGATTACACATCAAATTCCTAGTAATATTCTGCAAAGTGATAATAAATTTTTCAAGATCCTCAACTTAAATCCACCTGCAAAGTGCCTTTTGTCATGTAAGGTATCATTACAGGTTTGGGTATTAGGACATGCATGTCTTTGGGGTGCCATTATTCTGCCTACCACAGTGGGTCAGCTTTCACACAAGTGAAAAATGAAAGCGGCAACTGCCTGAGATATGCGACCTCCAGGACGTTCTCAGTACAGGTGTTAATGCTCAATTGGCCTCAGCTGTGAGATGAATGAGATGGAATTTAACCCCATCAATAGTTGTAGCATGGTATATATGTGTATGCATGTGTGTGTTATACATGGCGTCTACACGTAAGTATGGTATTACATACTATATATAGTAAACTATCATGTTAGTTTTAAAAAATACACGAAGCAGGATTACATCAGTCTCATCCCCTTAAATTCTGTTATGCTTTTGGGTCAGCAAAGCAATAAAATGTGTTCTGGCTCATGTGCTTGGGACCACAGAGGAGTCAACACCCTCACAGAGCCCAACGAACATGAGGGCATCTATCATGGATATCACTGCCAAGCAAACAAAAAACTACTTATTAAGTCAGCAGTTCTTATAGTATGGTGTAGAGTTCATTCACTAAATCAAACTTTTTTTATTTGAAAAACAACATATTTACCTGGTGTACATTTAAGAAAATATACTCAGCATATCAGAGTCATGATTCTAGGAAAGCCGTAGCTTACCACTACCATAGCCCTAGCTGCATGAGGCTCCTGAGCAACTGAAATGGGGCTAGTCCAAACTGAGATGTGCTTTAGTGTAAAATAGAGGATTATCAAGGTTTAGTAGGAAAAAAGGTATGCAAGACATCTCATTTAAAACATTTTGTATCAATTACATTTTTAAATGATAATAGGATACCTTGGGTTAAATAAAATATGTTATTATAATTATGCTTACCTGCTTATTTTTCCTTCTTTATTATGACTACCAGAAAATTTTATATTTGCCTTGCACTGTGTTTTAATTAAATAGAACAATGCCAATATACTACATTAGTTAAAACAAAGTTGATTGAGCTAAAGTAAATAATAACAGAGTTTGCACAAAGATAACACAAATATCTTGAAGCTGAACAGTTAGTAACTGATGTTTGCTAACTACAAAGCACCCCCGGAAAACAAAATCGAGCTTGTGAATATTTTCTAGAAATGAGATCTTAGTAGTTTTGAGGTTGTTTATGTTTAGTCCAATGCCAGAAAGGGCCAAATCAGAGAGAATTTCCCTGTATAGACTGAAAGTCTGAAATCCTTTGTACATTTCTCTCCATTGACCTTAATGCTGCCCGATGAATCCAAAACACAAACCTGCTCTCTATGACCCACAGCTAGCTGGTTTTAGACTTTTGATGCTTTAGTTGGAAGGCAAAAGGCTTGTGTGAAACTAACACTACAGCGTTGTAACTTCACAAACTTGAAAGGCCACATAGTTGGAGGAAGAATCTTACTGCAAGCACTGGCCTCCCTCTTGATGAGCTCAAGACAGTTACTGGAAAGTTCAGTACACACTGTCTGATGATGGATAAAACAAATGGATACATCTCACAGGCACAGTAGGAATTAAAAATACATTAGTTCATTGCAACTTCAGATCTGGGATTGAGGAATGTTTGTGTGTGTGTTTCAAATAAAGTTTAGATGAAACTGGAATTCAGCACAGAGTAGAGTTCTGAGACTCCCCGGGTCCAGATGAGTAGTTGGAGGGGAATCAAATACATTTTATCTAAGGTATGGCATTAACTTTCATCAAAAAATTATCATATACTGAGTCACAAATGGTTATTGTAAAATCTTTATTAACCTAAGTGCATATAAAAATTGTGAATTCCTAATACAAAGCAGTATTTGACTTTTAAATTTCATTTTAAGCTTGGCCTGTTCACTTGGAATGTGATTACAGAGTAAATTAAAAAGTAATCACATGTGAATTACATTTCTTCATGAATGTAATAACTTCAGGGGGCTGATTAATGTTAGCAGTGCCTGTCCTACCACGTGCACACCTTCCCAGGTGAAATAGACAAGATAGCTGTTGTGAGTTGACTTAATTTTCTTCTACTGGTATTTTAGAGAGAATGGGTTTGGAACATTCATTAGGACTGAGGATAATATTCCCTTTCTATCCTGCCCAAGAACCACCTGCAAAACACCATCACTGTCTACTTACAGTTCTGAGAAACACCCAGGGGAGAAGGTCCAACTCTGGTACCATTTTCTAACTAACCAAGTCTCAATTTTTCAATCTCTATCTTCCTGGCAAATTCTACCTATTCGGATAGAATAATTCAAGAGAATCACTGAAAACTGCATTTTCACATGTGTAAAAGAAACAAATTTTCTCACAAGGAATAATCTACAGCAGTATTATGGCAGAGAAAAAAATTAAACTATAAATTTAAACCATGTTGAGCACAAGATCATTCAAATATTTCCCCCGTGGGTAATGGGGAATGTGGAATTCTAAAATATTTATGTCTTTTCAGTATACTCAGGCTAAGGTACTGTTTTCTAAAGGAGTTATCAGAGCAATGTTATTGTCAGCAGTGGGAGGGCTTGGTGCTTCTTATTCTTAGGCCAAAGAAGAGCAAATCGCACAGTAGAGTTTGTAGTGGACCCAGTAAAGTCAGATAATGAGAGTTATTTTGAATTAAGCATTGTGTTCATTCCTATGACTCACTATTCCATTGGGTAGGTTGATGGCCTGGTGCAGCATTGTTAGAAGGGCATTTTTCATCATAATCTAGGACATATATGGAGAATTAATGTCATAAAATATGATAAAGCAATACTTACTATGTGTGATGCTCTCTGACATCACTTATTCTGTAGGTGAGTAAGAACATGAAACATTATACCAATGTACAATAATTCCACTGCCTTCATTTGGGTGAATGGATACTAATACTCTTTTTTGGTACTAAATATTTTACTCCACATCCTGCTGTTCCATACCAAGCATTTTGATACTTCTACTAACATCCTGTGTGATTTTCAGAAGAAGGTGAGAAGACACCTCATGGGATAGCAAATGGAAGAAGAAACCATACATCCTTCACACAGATAAGGTAAGACTCAAGCACTACGGAAGGGCTTCGGAATACAATGCCTCCAACCAGAAGGCAGTACGGGGTCCAGGCTATAAAGGTAGAGAGAGTGGATTTAGGGTGCTTCTGAGGATTTTGTGAGCCACAGGACTGGGTTAATCAAATCCCCTTCTACTCATCCTTATCTGAAAACATGAAAAATGATACCTAAGTTGATCTCCAATATTTTAGGACCTGCCTAATATTTGACAGTAGCCTAATGAGAAGCATAAATTCTAAAAATTCTGTCCTAGCATGTTCAATTTACTGTTGTGGCTAATACTGAGAGGACCACAAGATTCCCACACTGTCACAAGCTGATTTTAACCCTTACTCTTCTCTAGGATCTATCACTGGAATTATGCTACACATTACCAAAATTACATTCACAGAATAGAATATTGTAGAAAATGGGCCCAAGACAAGTAAATTTAATCACGAAAATGTAAAAATGATCTTCTAACAAGATCTGATCTAGCCTGACCAGGCAGTGGCACAGTGCATAGAGCATCGGACTGGGACGCGGAGGACCTAGGTTCAAGACCCCGAGGTTGCCAGCTTGAGCGTGGGCTCATTTGGCTTGAGCAAAAGCTCGCCAGCTTGGACTCAAGGTTGCTGGCTCCAGCAAGGGGTTGCTCGGTCTGCTGAAGGCCTGTGGTCAAGGCACATATGAGAAAGCAATCAATGAATAAATAAGGTGTCACAACGAAAAACTGATAATTGATGCTTCTCATCTCTCTCCATTCCTGTCTGTCTGTCCCTGTCTATCACTCTCTCTGACTCTCTCTCTGTCCCTGTAAAAAAGAAAAGAAAAAAGATCTGATCTACTCCCAGCATTGACAGTTTGACCTTGAAGTATAGCATGAAACTGAAGTAACAGTGTGCTTTTTCTGGAGTCAGAATCCTCTGGGTTCCAACACTGTGACCTAAGACAAAAAAATGGCCTGTTTTCATGTTGCACCTTTTTCAATGGCATCCACTTAAAAATGTGCCAGTCTTTAAAATATTCTGAGATCACACTCTGCCATCTAAAAGGTGGAGGCTACTATTCAGTTCTAGTTCCTCAGATGCCAATATTTACTCCTTTGTCGATGTACACATCCATCTATTTACTCATTCGTACAACAAATTGTCAACGATTATTGCCAGACATTAGGGAGAGACAAGCAGCAAGAATAACATGGTCGCTGTCCTCACCAGAGCTTATTGAAGGTTCAGCTGTGAAGACAGACACTTACCTAAATAAAACAAGAACAATGTGGGATCATGGTATTCAGCCAAAGTTAAAGAGACAACAATCTCTTAATTTTGGTCTTTACTGTTTGCTCTAACATGGACTTCACCTTTGGTTCAGTGATGTAGCCACTGTTCCTTCAAATGCCCCTGTGTACTCCAAACACTGCTCTTACTGAACTAGACACAGCCAGTCTCATCATAGAAATGTGGCTCACTCTGGTGTCTTAAACACCAACATGGTCACAGATTTCAGTCATTGTTCTAAAGTCTACATTATGGGTTTATAAATTTGAGTGTCACAACTAACCCAAGTAACATCTTAAACTCTTATTCAGGGCTCACAGGGGAAGAGAAATGCTATATCAGGAAGACAACAAATGAAAATAAACATTTAACAACCATCAAGAACTTTTCTCTCTGCCACTCTTTGGTGCCCCCACACACACCAAAAAAAATTAAGGACTATCTATAAAAAAATAATCATTCATACTTACTTATTTTAAAACAAACATTTGAGCCTAACAAGGTGGTAGTGAAGTAGATAGAGCATCAATCTAGGACACTGAGGACCCAGGTTCAAAACTCCAAGGTCTCCTCCAGCTTGAGCATGGGCTCATCAGCTTCAGTGCAGGGCTGCAGGCCTGAGTGTGGAATCATAGCTATGACCCCATGGTCTGGTCTCTGGCTTGAGCCCAAAGGTCACTGGCTTGAAGCCCAAGGACACTGGCTAGAGCCCAAGGTCACTGGTCTGAGCAAGAGGTCAGTGGCTCAGCTGAAGCCCCCTGGTCAAGGCACGTATGAGAAGCAATCAAAGTACAACTAAAGTGCCACTACTATGAGTTGATGCTTCTCATGTCTCTTCGTTCCTGTCTGTTCCTCTTTCTCTCTGGAAAAAAACCCCCAACATTTGCCATAGCCTACATAGGAATTTTTATTACACTAGTCACTCTACTTCTGCGTGTTTGAAATATTTCTTTTTTTTTTTTTTTTTTTTTTTTTTTTTTTACAGGGACAGAGAGAGAGTCAGAGAGAGGGATAGATAGGGACAGACTGACAGGAACAGAGAGAGGTGAGAAACATCAATCATTAGTTTTTCATTGCCGTTGCGACACCTTAGTTGTTCATTAATTGCTCTCTCACATGTGCCTTGACCGCGGGCCTTCAGCAGACCGAGCAACCCCTTGCTCAAGCCAGTGACCTTGGGTCCAAGCTGGCGAGCTTTTGCTCAAGCCAGATGGGCCCGCACTCAAGCTGGACAGCTCGGGGTCTCGAACCTGGGTCTTCTGCATTTTAGTCTGATGCTCTATCCACTGCGCCACCGCATGGTCAGGCTTCTTTTCTTTTTTAACAGTCAATACTAACAGCTGAGTTAGCCCGTGGTGTGTTGTATCTGGAGACTAACCAAACCTTCAGCAAAAACCCTACCTAGACCACAATTATACTTCTTTTAGGGTCTCAGGAAGAAAAGCTTTAGAAAATTTTAATTGTGTAATGTTTGCCTAGCATGAGCATCAGAATCATTCGATTTACTCCTACCAGTCAGATGCCAATTACAAAAGCCGACTGCCTGCCCCAGGATCCACCTTCTATGTCCCCTAGCAAAATACAAATGAACAGAGAAGACTATTCTTTGAAATTTTTGCAGATTGTTTACAGGCTGTTAGGACTTTTTAATTCATTGATTTAATCCATAAAAATGACCAGGGTACTATAGTGTTAGAATGGAGAAAACCTCTCTTCAGAGGAAAATCCTGAAATTCAGTCAAGATTATGTTGTTATTTATCTCTGTGCCTCTAAGGATAGCATTTCACTTTTCTGTATCTCCTTTATTTAATGAAAACAAAATTAAGGAGTTGGAACAATGAGCTATGAGGCAGATTTCTGTCTCTCCTGACCTGTGTAGCCCATGGACACAATTAATATGAAAGAATTTCAAGGTTGCATTTCCAGCAGGGTTCAGCATTACTTACTTCACTTTTTCTGCCTGAGTTAAAGTACTAGAGACCCCCAAGTCAATCCATGAAGAGAAGGGAGGTGCTGCTGCCCAAGTACACATTCTCTGTCACAGCATGTAGTCAGATGCTAGCTGGAACTAATTTACTTACTCACAGTTGTACATGAGACATTATGTCTAAAGAGTAGCTATGGTTGCCTGATTATGGATATGTAATTAATTTAGGAAATGCCTGGTATAATATTATAATCCAAGCAATCACAGCAGGTGTCAGTGTAGTCAGGAAAACATATCTTCCCACAAAGACTGATTATTTACCTCTTTATTCATAAATACGAGATGTTCCCCACTGGCCCAGCATCCCATGCTGAAGTTGGTGTCTCATCAGGAGGCTAAGCATAGGACCTCTGGGACCTTTAGAGGGCACTGTATGTGTGCCTTCCTTTCATACAGACTTGGGTGAGGCACATTTTCTGCTTTTGTTAATGTTACACATAAAACAGCATTGTTGAGCAGATGTTGAGGGCAATATGGGGGAGGGGAGATGCAGTCGGGGTCACCCTAGAATCTATGTAAGAACAATTAATTAAATTTTAAAAAACCCCAGCATTCTACAGTTTACTCAGAAAACCACTTTAATACCTACCCTTTTTCCCTGACCTCAGTTTTATCTATTTTCCTTAATGAATATGGAGCTTAGAATTTGAGTAATTAAAGAATTCATTTTATCTGTAGGGTTTAAAAATAACCCCAACAGAGCTATACACACACACTCTCTCTCTCTCTCTTTCTTTCTCATAAAACCGGTGACATCTGAATATGTTCTGTAGAACCCACTGAAGGCAGTGTCCTGGTTTTGATACCAGTCTACAGGTATGAAAGAAGCCAACATTGGGGCGACTGTGTGAAGGGTGCATGGGTACTCCCAGGACATATATATTTTTTGCAATTCCTGAGAATCTACAATTATTTCAAAAACAAAGTTAAAAAAATGACAACCTCAAAATGGTAAAGAAAGCCATACATTTAAAAAGATTCAAGAAGTAACCAGACAAGCAATGTCATTGTGTAATGGAGACTTAATCACCACAGAGTATTTTCCTTCAAAAAATATTTTATGATAATAAAATTAATATCTTTGATGAAGATACAAATGTTGATACAATACCTATATTGGCCCCCAGGAGACAAATACTATCTCTTTTAAAAATATTTAAAGGACCTGAGATGACCTACCCATCCCAGATTATATACCAACAGTTATTACTGAATACATTTTCATGAAACTAATTGCTTTGCCAAGTGAGATTTCAGCAAGGTTCCCCTGTTTCTCAATGCACAGCTCTTGGCCCTGGCCAGCTAGCTCAATCGGTTAAAGCGGCATCCTAATACACCACGTTGCAGGTTTGGTCCCCGATCAGAGCAATTACAGGAATCAACCAATGAACGCATAATGGAACAACAAATCAATGTATCTCTCTCTCTCTCATATCAATCAGTAAATAAATTTAGATGCACAGCTCTCTGCAGTTATATTATTGCTTCATCTTTTCAGAGTATGTTTGCCCGTTTAAACTTGAGTGCCAGGAATATAAGTACATACACACATACACTGGTAAGGTCAAATCACTCGCAAAATATTTGCTTTAGGAAAAATCTGCAATGGAAATGACAGAGTTAAATAAAGGTAAAATAATTATGCAAATAAACAAGAAGGGGATAAATAACCTAAAGACAAAAATGGGCAAAGAAATGAAGGGATATTTTAAAGAAGAGCAATTATGAACAGCCAACAGGAATGAAAAGATGCATAAATTCACCAGAAGTCAGGAAATCTTAAGTGGATAAAACAACAAAATATAATTTACATTTATCAGTTTGATAAAAATGAAAATAAGTGGAAATATCTACTTCTGATGGAAAATTCAAAAGAATGGGTATTCTGATACATTGTAGGTTAAAAATCTGAATTTTAAAGTAATTTTGAAGTACTATCTCACAACATTTATGAAGATTAAAAAATAGTACAGTGATCTCAGGCCTGACACTAACCTCATTAAAAACAAGATATTATGTATCAATTATATCTCAAGAAAAACCATACTATATATGTTTTTCTTGTCTTAATAGAACAAAACAAACCAACACAATGCCTGGATACAGATGAAAGACCACAGCCAGAGAATAGTTGTAAATCAAAATAAGGAACTAGTGAATTAGAGCTACTCAGTGGCTTTGAAGAGATATCCACAAATAATTATAGAAAGGAAAGCGAGTAAATAAAATTCCATTTTTGTAAAACAATGATGAAAAATTCTCTCAAGCTATGTATGGGTTAATACACATGTATATATGTGTCTTATTATGACATATTAACATGTTGAACAACATGGAAGTATAATCATAGGTCAGGATTCGCCAAATGTCTTCACATCTAGGTACAAATGCACTATCACAACTTTTATATGACACACTGGGGTAAAAGGACTGAGATTGTGCACGGCAGAAGTGACCAGCGCAAGGATTTGGAGACCTAAGAATTAATATTTGAGCACAGGAGTAACAAAGCTCTAAAAGAGCTTGTTTCCTGAGGATAATCTGCTAAGGAAAGTTGCAGGGTGGGTGGTGGTGGGTGGTGAGGATAGCTGGATGACTGAGATAGAGAACAGGAGAGTACTCAGTGAAAACAGGAGAGAAGGGACTGAATGAAGAGAAATACATACACATACATTTACATATAGGTATATATATGTGCAGCCATATACATGACTTGAAAAATCGTATTTATGCATTTTCATAATGTGAAACTATGTTTCAAAACTATATTTTATGTCTTATGAATAACAATTAAAATGAATGCAAGTACAATGAGATACCACCTGTTTGATTAGCTATTATCAACAAGACAGGTAACAAGTGTTGGAGAGGCTGTGGAGAAAAAGGAACCCTCATTCACTGTTGGTAGGAATGTAAATTAGTACAACCAATACGGAAGAAAGTATGGTGGTGGTTCTTCAAATAATTAAAAATAGAACTACCATATGACCCAGCAATCCCTTTACTGGGTACCTATCCCCAACACTTGAAAACATTGGTACGTAAAGACACATGCATCCCCATGTTCATTGCAGCATTGTTCACAGTGACCAAGACATGGAAACAACCAAAGTGCCCTCGATAGAGGATTGGATAAAGAAGAATTGGTACATATATACCATTGTATACAATGGAATACTATTCAGCCATAAGAAATGATGACATAGTGCCATTTACGACAACATAGATGGACCTTGAGAACATTATACTGAGTGAAATAAGTATTGATAAATCAGAAAAATCAAAGAACTGCACAACATAGGTGGATACAAAACTGAGACGCATGGACATAGATAAGAGTGAAGTGCTTACCAGGAAAAGAGGGACATGGGGGGGCAGGGATGTAAACTAGGATAAATATACAGTGACGAAAAATGATTTGATTTTTGGGTGATGGGTACACAACATAATCAATAGTTCAAATGCTATAGAAATGTTTACCTGAAACCTATGTACTCTTATTAATCACTGTCACCATTACACTTAATTTTCTAAATAATTTTTTTTAAAAAACTTAGTATACGTAAATGATTCTCTAAGAATTCCTCCCATGGATTTCCTTTTCTTGCACTTGTTAAGATCAAGAGGGCACAGGGCTTCTTTCCTGCTTCCAAGAACAAGTGCTTGTGATAGAAAAATCATGCTCCCACATGTCTAGGTAAGCCCCACCCCCTGTGTCTAATCTGCAGACGGAAGTGTCTCCTTCAGACTTCAGGGTGACTAGAGCTAGTAGATGGCAATGTAACAGATCTGGTTAGAGGTTGACATTCCCAGCAGGCCATGATTTATTGCCAAAAGCACAATCTTTTTTTCCTTCTGTTTTGACTTAACATGCTAGAAAAGCAACACAAGACTGTAAGAATTAAACCTAATCCATGATAGCTAAGCTCTCTAAGGCATTAAAAAAGGCAAGAGCTGAACCAAAATGAATTTATCAATCATGCAATGCAGGACCACTTGTATGGTTAGCATAATTCTTTAAAAGAATGCAGAACAGGTAAGCAGTTCTGCATTGAATTATGCTGTTTAGGAAAAATGCAGACTTGGGAAGCATGTTTAAGTGGACAGTCTAAGCCTCAGTGATGTGTGTGTATGTATGTGAACATGCATGTTTACACTAAAATGAGTTGTCCTTTAAAATTCCCAACACCATACACTTTTGTTAATTTAATTTGCAGTCCACTGTACCTTTTACAGTTCATTTCTGTTGAAATTGCGTCTCAGTATAGCTTCACATATATTTTCATTATTTTATTGAAACTCTTACTTCAGTAAAGAAGAAGAATATAGCATCCCCACTAGACCTTTAAAAGAGTATCTATGTGTGCCAACACATACCCTCCCCCCACACACACACACACACAGACACACAGACACAGAGCCCACCATAGTGAGCAGAAAGAGACCTGAGGAATATGGAAAAAAGCATTTTTAAAATATCTTAGAATACACCTGGGAAAGCCAGGTTTACTTCCTTGTCCAGCAAAGTGCCATCTGAAATATATTTGGTCAGTAGGGAGTGTGAGAGTGCATGTGTGAGTGTGTCTGTACACCAATAAACACCAGAAAAAACTGGAGAGAATCAATTTAACAGCACTTTTAAAAATGTTCAGAAAGCTATGGACTGTATTTCTATGTATGTTCCACTCAGTGCCCCTTATTAAAATGGTTATTTATAATGTAATATTTTTTGGCATTATGGTGATACTGTGTGAAGAACGTTGGGCACACAAAATATAAAAACTCAAGATGTTAGTTGGTGCGGGTGTGGTAGAGGTACTGTCTTCTTAGAACAGAGGCTGTATTCTTTTGTTTTTTCTTTTTCTTTTTATTCAATGAGGGGAGGAGAGACAGAGAGACAGACTCCCATATGCACCCCGACTGGGATTCACCTGGCAATCTGACCAGAGGCGATGCTCTGCCCATTTAGGGTGTTGCTCCGTTGCTCAGCAACTAAGCTTTCTTAGCACATGAGGCAGAGGCCAGGGAGCCATCCTGAGTGCCCAGGGCCATCTCACTCCAGTAAAACCATGGCTGCAGGAAGGGAAGAGAGAGAAAGAGAAGTGAGAGGAGGTCGGGTGGAGAAGCAGATGGGTGCTTTTCCTGTGTGACCTGACTGGAAATCGATCCTGGGACATCCACATGCCAGGCTGACACTCAACCACTGAACCAACCAGCTAAGGTGAGGCTGTATTCCTTTTTAAGATAAAGTTAAAAGTTTTTAGTACACAATTTAGAATAAAACATCTCACCTGGGAAAACCTACATACTAGTAAAAACAAACTGCATGAGACAAAAGTCTAAAGGTCCAATAAACAATGAGAAAACCAACCAGATCCAGGAAGTATTTTACAATCACGTTTTGAGTAGAAACACTTTACCTGTGCCATTTTACCAGAAGGTCCTCTGGTATTGGGATCCATTTAGATTTGTCATTTGAAAAGTGTTTAAACTTAATCTGTGTACAAGAATTGCTGACAAAGCTAAGCAAGCATGACATGACATACTGATGCTGTGTTAAGCTAAAGAAATTCACTGCCACAGGCAAAACCCTAACCTTATGAAAGATTTTAATTCATTTTTATTGCAGAAGCTTGGAAAGAGATACAGGTTGCCAAAACTTGACAGATTTTCTTTATCCTTTGCCAGGCTTGAGGTGAGTAAAGTGTACTTTACAATCACTTACCCCAAATGGTAAACTCATCTACAGAAATTAGATATTGATATTTAAGCATCTTATAAAAGTCAAACTTGGCTAGAGTGGTTGACAAGTTGAAAAGCCCAAATGCCTATATTATGGAAAGGAACATTAAGGCAGCAGCCAATATGGTGAGCATATATTTAAGATTAAGTTTAGGTCCTTTTCTGTATGCCATCAGTTAAGAATAAACTCATTCTTTTATACACAATATATGTATTTTCAATCTCTGTTAAGAAATAGTCCTCCATTTTTTTAAAGCATTGGTTATTATTTTCAACAAAATCTTGGTGTTTCAATAGTATGATTCCATGTTTGTGGAATATAAAAGAATAGCTTTGAGAATATAAAAGAACATAATCACTAGAAAAGGCAATGGATTTCTGTGTGAGCAAAAGTTTTTGACCTTTCTTTTCGCTGAATGACATGAGAGAGCCATTTACTTCCAAGTTGCCATAACCAGCTATAAAATGGAGATAGCACTTATTCATGCACTTGGTAAATATTAAGAGAAGCGTAGCAATATTTCCAGTATAGAACAAGGTGGTACTGGGGTGACACAACGCACTGACTGCCCGTAAGGAAATCGCAGCCTATCACTTTCCATTTAATCCAACTCAGAGACAAAGAGTTTATAAAATACAGAGTAGGGCAAAGTAGGTTTACCGTTGTGAGTTTGTGAAGCACAGAATTTATTCTTGTATTATGATATATTATTGTATTATTTTCCATACAAATAACTGTAAACCTACTTTTTCCCCACCCTATATATTAAAATTCCCAGAATAAAGATATTCTATGTAGAGAACTCAAAATAGGACTTAGAAAACAAATGCTAAAACATTTATCCAGGCCCTATGAATTTAGTGTTTAACAGATTTATTTCAGCCATACTAGAGCTAGGTTGTAAAAATGTTGATTTATTATAAAACTACAGATAGTATTACTATCCCACCCAACTCAGTACTCTTCAGTAAGCACTTATACACCTGGAATATGTCTTAGCACTGTTTAGTGGCTAGGGACGTTGAAGACATATCACAACTCTATGACCCTGAGAAGCTTATGGTCCAGAAAGGAAAACTAATGCATTGCTGGTTACTTGATACCCATTCTCAGCTCTTCCTCAGTCTTTCTCTCTTATATAACTAACTCTGATCTAGTCCAGGCAATCTGCCCACCACACAGAGCCTTGGGCTTTGCTAAGGCATAGTCGAATCCGAAACATTTTGTAAGAGATTTGGTTAGAAAGGTCATGTGACTTAAAGGAGGTAGAAGATAAACATAACTGAATATTTAGTATATAATCAATATAGCATGCTTAAATTATTGGGAAAAAATGGAGTTTTTAATAGGCACTGTTAGGATAAGCAGATAGTCACATAAAGAAAGGTAAAATCAGATCCATTCCATAGATTATAAAAGGATAAATCCCAAATGGATCAAATATTTAACTATGAAAAATGAAATTAAGTACCACAGGAAAACATAAGTGAATTTCTCAATAACCTAAAAATTAAGAAAATGTTTCTAACTATGACTTAATATCCAGAGGCAATAAGAGAAAAGAAAAATGTCTCTGATGATGTCAAACATTTGTATGGCAAAGATCTAAAAGCAGCCTGGAAAAAATACTTGCAACGGACACTAGAAGTAAAAGTCCATGATATACACAGGGCTCCAAAATTGGAAAAGAAGGCTCAACAATCATAAAAAATGAGTTAAGTATATAAACTGTTCAGTCACAGGAAAATAAATGTAAATGTAATATAACCATATGAAAAAAATTCAACTTTGATTCTAAGAGAAGGAAAGCAAATTAAAATTATATGAGATATCATTTCTTACTTAACAGACAGGCAAATCTTTCAGTTTAATAACACTGGGGAATAATTTCCTTTTCCTTTACTGTTGCATGAGGTTTTAGAACTGTTTCTATATATTTCTGCATCATTGAATCCAAATCTGAAATCCATTTTTTTGGTGCATGCTCTAGTTTTTATGCAATTTTAATTTCTTTTTGTTACAGTTAATGCTATGCATTGGTTTTTAAATTGGAGTTAAAGGGCAATGACTCTTGGATTGAACATATCCACAAGGCAATTAATGTTTTACAAACATCACTTATACATAATTGTAGTTGTTTTTAAATGTAAAAAATTATTATCAGATAAAAACACCCTCTTATTTTGTTTTAAGATTGAATTATGGCTTCTTCAAGTAGGCGTAAATGTAAGAATAGTCCTGACACCTTCTGTTCTATATGTGGCTGTTATACACTTCAACGTCAACAGCGCAATATTTCATCATTTGTGACATGTGCATATATTGCCTATTTTCAAGTTCCCCTTGGCGATGAAGACAAGAATTGGGATCCTCATATTGTTTGTCATAATTGTGAGAAAATACATCATGACTGGACAGAAAGAAAACACAAAGGAATGCCTTTTGGTATTCCCATGGTTTGGCGTGAACCTAAGGACCACAGCAGTGACTGTTATTTCTGTCTGATCCATACAAAGGGCATCGGCAAGAAAAAATGGCATATAAATATATATCCTAATATTCCTTCAGCAATATGACCTATCCAACACTCTGAGACACTCCCAGTTCCAGTTTTCAGGGTTTTATTTCTTCTAAGGACAAAGAAAGTGAACATGGTGATCAAGTGTATTTTGATAAGATGCATGAGGAAATGGTTGTAGAATCTGAAGGGTCTTCTTCTGATGCCAGCCAGTCATTAACCTCTCAGCAGTTTAGCCAACCCAAACTAAATGACTTAGTGAGAGATTCGGGCCTGTCAAAGAAAGCAGCTGAGTTATTAGCCTCCAGGCTTCAAGAAAAGAATGTACTTCACTGGTCTGCTAAAGTATTCCATTTCAGGAAATGTGAACAAATTTTTGTGGACTTTTTTTCAGAAGACAAACACTTTGTTTACTGTCATGATACCAGTAGTCTTCTCAGCTAGCTAGTTGTTACCACTTTTAGTCCAACAGAATGGTAGCTATTTCTTGAAAGAATTATGATGGCAGACTACTGCTGGAGCATCAAACGACATTGTCCTCAACAAGTACACAAACGCATGAGCTACAAACACAAATTTTTGCCTAAATAAAATTTGCCCATATTTTATGATTAAAACAAGTGTTTAAATATGTTCTATTTCAAAATTATAGAAAAATTCTGATGTAATCATATCTTTTAGTGTATTAGTGTATTTACTGCATTATATAAATCATTATATTTTCACAAAGATGATGCCCAAGAGACATTTTACTTCATTATGTTAAACTAAATGTTGAAAATTTTACAATAAGATGAAAACCTATAATCTTGAATTGCAAAATAACTGTAGCTTACAGAGAAAAACTAATGTCATTTTTGAGATCAGCACACTCAAATTAGGTAAGAACAAGTGTCAACAAAAATTTTGTTCCCCAGTGTAATATAATATGTTGGCCAAACTTGGAAAAGCAGAAATTCTTCTTCAGTTATGATATGAATGCAAAGTGGTCCATACAAAGTGGTCCCTGTCTTTGGAACGGAATTTGTCACTAGCTAGCAAAATCATACTCATTTATCTTTGACACAGAAATGCCACTTCTGGGAATTTATCCAAAAGATACACTGGCAAAGATTTTTCAAAAAGATGTTACAAAGCTATTCATTGCAGGATTATTTATAATAACAAAAGACTGGACACAATAAAAGTATCTATAAATAAGGGTTAGATAAAATAAATATGATGCAACCCCTAAGTGGAGTACTATGCAACTGTAAAAAAGAAATGTCTTTAGAAAGTGTAGTGCTCTCCAGGTGTTTTGCTAGGGCAAAAAAGAAAGTCAGCAAAAATCATATAGAATATCTTAAACTTATCAAAGATAAGATGTGTATGCATATATACATATATGCAGCCCTATGTAAAATAAGAAACTATTAAAATTTGAGGAAGACAGTGCATAGAAAGAGAGAGAGAAGCTAGACTTCATTTACAGATTTGATTTAGACTCATACAAATATTCTACATAATTATAAAATAAAATTACATCTAAAAGAAGCAATCTAAAACTGAAAGTGAAATAACACTAATGAACCTAATTTCATATCTAGATGGTATCATAAGTAGTTACATAGAGGCTAGCTATTCCAATTGGCTTTATATAGAAACACAGTAATTTGGAGAAAAAGTCTTAAACTTTCATAGCAACCATATTATTTGTAGTATGATTGGCATTGTTATTCTGAAACTCTTGTGCATGTACTGTGGGTAAAGCAAAGTAATTATAATGGTATTATTAAGAATTGATTTTTTGGTGTGATTGAAAAGAAAGAAAGATGCAAGAGTAATGGAGTTTAATGCATTCTGACTGGAGAAACCCATATTCCTAAAGGCCATGCTACAAGTTGTCTTGGCTTCCTCCACTGGCTTTTGCATCTTATGTTATTGTTGTGGCATACATCCTTGAACTGTTATTCATTTTTAATCTGTGAGGCCAACATGGATGAGTACAAATATAAAAGAATGTTTAATATGCATATATACACACTTATTTAGATAACATGCTCTCATGTATTCTTTGCATTTGTGAGTCAAGGAAATAACACACTGGTTCAATTCTACCAAGCTGAGTGTCAGATCTGCGCATGCCCAGCAGCAGACCTCACATTCTTCTCTACTTACTTTTCTTTAGCTCCTGGCTCCTTGCAGTTACCAAGCAGAAAAACCTTCTCCTCAAATGTGTGCTGTCTTTCTAGCTTGCATTCATCAACTTAGACTTCGGGGTCACCAACAGAAATCAATTTAAGGTATGAGGTGCATTTAAAACAAGACTTGCTGCCAGCCACACCCCGTCTTCAGGGGAGTCTGAGGCCCTCCCAACATCAGGACATGCAGTGAAGAAGCAGTGTGGTATTCATTGACAGGAAGGACAAAAGGCAACTTAGTGTGAAAACAAAGTTTGGTTATTGTCTTGGATTTCAAATATTGCATGTATTATAGCAGACCTCTGAATAGAAGGCAGACTCTGAGACCTCAGTGATAATAGAGAGTTAGACAGAAGATATCTCTTGAGACAAGACTAATACCTATTCCTAGGCTACTATAGGACATTTTCTCCAGAAAACATATATCTTTACCATAATAGCAGATACATAAGCAGAAATATCTCTGAAGCCAACTAAGTATGTTTTAAAAAGTAAAAGAAAAATCTAATGAACTAGTAAGAATAAAAGGAAAAACCTATGTGGAGAGTAACTGCAACTACTTAGTTTGGAAAATAAATATGGCTGGTCTGCAACCAAGGAGAAAATATTGGGGCAGAGCACTAAAAAGAATCTTACACTAAAGCCCAGGTTAAAATGGAAGATGTGTTTATTTAGAACCGCTTTAAGGAATATTTGTGGTGGCACAATCCTGAACTCTTCTGCTTTTCTCAGAGACCTGGGACTATGGCTGCTTGGCAGCTGTGCAGGGGGGCAGCTGCCCGCATGAGGCGCTCTCTAACTGCACAAACCTTTAGCCCCGTGCTAAGAGCATGCTGTGTGACACTAACCAGAAAGGGAAACAAGAGAGGGATATTTCTCTCACTGACAGTACATAGTGCTTTATGACACACTAGTTTTGTGTTCTTCAGTAGTTTATTACATTTATATGCAAGACTCCTTGGTTGCAAATGGCAACATAGCTAATCACAAGGACTTCACCTAGAGAGAAACTTAACTGGCTGAGGTAAGTAGGCATTCTAAAGAAAGAACATCAGGCAAAGCTGTCTCTGGTCGATACCCTTTGTTGTCCTCTCTCCTTGTCCCTTCTTTCTACTTCCAAATTCTATTTGTCTCCAGTGAGCTCTGATTTTTGGCTTCATACTCTTCTTCTACAAACAGACTCTGAAATCCCAAGTCACTGGCCCTAGCCAATTGGCTCAGTGGTAGAGCATTGGCTCAGTGTGTGCATGTCCCAGGTTCAATTCCTGGCCAGGGCATGTAGAAGTGACTGTATGCTTCTCTACCCACCCCCTTTCCCTCTCTCTCTCTCTCCATAGCCATGGCTTGAATGGTTTGGGCAAGTTGGCCCCAGGTGCTGAGGATGGCTCCATGGCCTTGACTCAGGCATTAAAATGGCTCAGTTGCCAAGCAATGGAGCAGCAGCCCCAGATGGGCAGAACATTGCCTGGTAGGTGGCTTGTTGGGTGGATCCTGGTCAGGGTGAATACAGAAGTCTGTCTCTCTGTCTGCTTACCTCTCAGTTAAATAAAAAAAGAAAGAAATCCCCAGTCAAAAAGCTTTCTCTCTTCATCTATCAAATCTCAGAGAAGGGCTCTAAGTTAGTCTTGCTTAGGAAATTCCTCAGCTCTGTGAATCAGTCACTGGGACATGTGGCATCAAAACTGACATGTCCATGTGAAGTCCCAACTCCATGCCAGCAGGACCCTAGCCTATTCAACCAGAAACACACGGGATGGGGAAGGAGCAGTTTTTCACCAGATCCCAACAAAGACGTTACCCTACTATCTTTATGATAAGACTATTAGACACTGAGGGGAGGGTTAGCTCAAACCCTTTTGAGCTAACTCTACCTTTCATCCTTCTCTACTTTATTAGAACACCCTCCTAATATATGCCTTGTGAGGAAGCAGACATAAACCAGAATTTTTATGGTAGGCATCATCAAAGAATAATTCCTACGGACTGCAAACATTTCCCTGCAAGATTCTAGTTAGGAGACTGAAAACGCCTCAGAGTACCAGGGACAGAAGACAAAGACAAGTCAATTTGAAAATACCATCATTAGAAAGCATGTGTACCCGCCAATGGTTTCTATCTCTAAGCTATTAATTGAAGGCCTTTAAAATACAAAGATCTTTAGAGCTGGAAATAGGATGATTCGCATACCCTAGGGACCTTGCAACTATGATGGGTGGAGCACAGGGGCTGCAGTATTGTACCATGGAGTGAGAGGTTCAAAGGTGTCGCTGGTGGGGAGGTAGGGAGACACTCTGCAGATAGGATTCTAGGCTTTTTTCTCACTACGAACAGAAGAGGAAAGATTGTACATTTCTCTTTCTTGATAGGTTCACATTAGATTTATTTAAGAAAGAATTGTACTACCAAATAAAAATATACAGAACAATAACCAAGAATTACATTTAATCATCTCATTTTACTCAGGACAAAATAGCTCCTACATTGCAGGCCAGATGAAATTGGGAATCACCCACCTTTCAGTCCAGCCTTCTGTTGATTTCACCAGACTGCCTTTCCTAACCTGATTTTGCAAAGATTAGAACAACAACAACAAAACAAAACAAAAAATGCATGGTATTTGATGCTGGAGCCCTTACACTATATATAAATATTTAATTTGTGCTTACCAGAAGTTAGAATTCTCAAGAGCCTAAATGAACTCTGCAAGCTTCTAAAAAGAAGCCCTGTGGCAAATGCGGACATAAGAAGCAAGAAATAATCTGTCTATCCTCTCCTGCAGTATCGATGAATCTATTCAGCAAATGCCTGCAATAGGTTATTTAACTACAATGAGTAGTTCTGGCAGTCATCTTGGTTGACAAAACTTAGAGTCAGCAGTAAATGATATTTAAAGGTTATTCTACAATACTTCCCTTCATTTGCATACACATGCAATGCCGGGGCTTCATGATATAAAGTTTTCAATAATATTTTAAACAGCATTTAAAGACTTTGTAATTAAAAATAATAATTTTTACAGTAATCTTGAAGTTATTTTTTAAACCTAACTGAAATTTGAAAAGTTTAATAAATTATCAGGATGAAGACATATACTGCAAGTAAATGCAGTGTATTAATCATAATACAATGAACACACACCGTATCAAGCACTTCTCCATAGCAAGAAGAAAATGTTTTCCATGTGTGGTCCACAGTGATTTACTAGAGGTAGAGACCAAAACAATATTTCAGAATAACGACTAAAAGTTTTGACTGGGAAAGGGAAGAAAAGCTGGCTAGCTGTCCCTAAGATAACCTGCTATTTTGTTATTTTAAGACACTGCAAAAACAAAAACAAAAAAGATTTTATACACAAACTGTGGACAATTTGAAGAAGGTTTGGAGTAATCTGGGACCTATTCAGGACAGTGACATGCAATTCTTTGTAAAAGTAAAATGTTTATTTGTTAATCTTATAATTCAGAGATAAGAGTCAAACACAAACAAGTAAGAGTTACAACTAAAATACCAACCAGTTCAGTGAAAAGCTGAAACCCTGAAGACCTATTTCATTTTACCACATGTCTGAAGTTTTTTCTAATAGTGATAGGTCAGTTTCTATTTTCTCTTTGTGAGTTAAATACAATATTTTATTGTCCCCATTGACTAGAGTCATAAGCAAAAACTTTTACAAACCATTTATAAAATACTCAATGTACCTACCACCTGTCTCTAATACTAGGCTGAGATACACAGACTGGTCAGAGCATGTTCAGAGTCTGATAATCCTAAGACTCGTACTTAAAAACAAGGCTGGTTGGGTAGATAATCCGTACAAATGCAGGATTCCATAGCACAAAGCGTTTCTGAATGTCTTAGGATATCACCTAAGCCACAAGCAAAATTGATTTTTCCAGACATGTTCCAGTGCCTGCTCACCCTTTTCCTGCTACCAACTGTCATCTCGCTCCCCTGATAAAACTCTTGACATGTTTTGCAGTTTCCTTTATTCATTTTCCATTCCAAACAGCTGTCTTCCCTTCCTGGCAGAAACTCCCCAACATCTGGATACTCAGGACGGGTACTGTTATGATGGACAGATTCCATTGTATCAGTCTACTCAGTTCCAAAAATATAAAATCAGCAAGAGAGGGAGGAGTGCAAAAGCCTCACCTGCTAAACAAGTACTAGCTCAAGTAATGGCTGTAGCAAAGCCTTCAAACTCAGAATAATTCCTTTTAAAAACACAGTTTTGTTATGGCTATAAAATGGTGCAGAATTTACAAATGTCACAATTTCGAGAGAATAAACAATGACATGCTCCTAAATGTCTACCCAGGTGGTAATAGACAAATCTAAACCCCTTACTCAAACACAGAATTTCTGCTTCATGGTCTAATTTCATGGATTTTTTTTCTAGATTTAAAAACAAAGACTTATGTGTTACATGGAAATGGATGAGTTGAAGAAAAACAAAACATAAAGCACCTTCTTTGAACCCATTGCCCATATCCAATCAATCACCAGTTCCACTTTGTACTATTTCCTAAGTATATATCATTTGCTGCATATTGGATGCAATAGTTTTTAAACTGTTTCCTTATATCCATTCTTCCCAATATTTAAATCTATGCTCCTGAAGCAGAGTGGTATTTTTAAAAATGCAAACTAGGCCATGTCATCTCCACTGTTCCCCTTCCTAAATCCAGTATTGGCTCCTGTTCCTCAGAATAAAACCCACACTTGTCCACATGGGCACCAAAGCCTTGCAATACCCTGACTCCAGCTCCGCTTTCCTGCCTTATTATGAGTCTCTTCCCCTGTCACTCAGCATATTTCAACACACTGGCCTGCCTTCCATTATCCAAATACGTTCAACTCCTCCCTTGCATGCTGAGGGTCTTCTTACGCGCTCTCTTTGCGGGGTTCTCTACTGCACATATGCAAATCTCAGTTTAATTAAAGAGATTTGCAAACCTACAGAACAATGCCATTCTCATATTTTTGGTTTTTAAAAATGTTTTATAATGTTCTGATAATGTAAAATGAGCTTATTACTATTAATTTAAGTACATTAATATTTTAAACATTTCTTGGTTTTAATTTATATTATAATAAATATCAATAGATATAATCATATAAACCAAATTTTTAAGAATATAAAGGGTCCTGAGACTAAAAAGTTTAAGAGCCATTATATAAAAATATAAATGTTCTAGTTTTAAAAAGAATATGTTGCATTGTACTTGAAATTAAATCTTTTTTGTGTGTGTGACAGAGACAGAGAAAGACAGAAAGAGATACAGATAGGGACAGAGAGACAGGAAGGGAGAGAGATGAGAAGCATCAATTATTCATTGCAGCACCTTAGTTGTTCACTGATTGCTTTCTCATATGTGCCTTGACTCGGTGCGGGGGGACTACAGCAAACCAAGTGTCCCCCTTGCTGAAGTCAGCTACCTTGGGCTCAAGCTAGTGAGCCTTGCCCAAACCAGATGAGCCCGTGCTCAAGCCAGTGACCTCAGGGTTTCAAACCTGGGTCTTCCATATCCCAGTTCGACACTCTATCCACTGTGCCACCACCTGTGGAAATTAAATCTTTTAGAAATACTTATTTTAAATTTTACTTAAAAACATTTTGTGAGCCCAGGCAAGTTGGCTCAGCAGTAGAGGGTTGGCTGGCGTGTAGAAGTCCCAGGTTTGATTCCTGATCAGGGCACAGAGAAGAAGTGACCATCTGCTTCTTCACCCATCCCCCGCCCCCTTCTTTCTCTCTCTTCTCCTCCCACAGCCATTGCTTGAATGGTGGAGCAAGTTGGCTACAGGCACTGAGGATGAATCCATGGCCTCACCCCAGGTACTAAAATAATTCAGTTACTAAGCAATGGAGTAGAGGTCCCAGATGGGCAGAGAATCGCCAGTAGGGGCTTGCTGGGTGTATCCCCTTTGGGATGAATGTGGGAGTTGGTCTCTCTGCCTTCCCACCTCACATTTAATAATAAAAAATAATAATAATAAGCACTTTGCAAAAGAATACTTTCATATAACATTTCTACTTGCAAATAAATTCTAATGTCTTAAATACTGTTAAGTGAACTGAACCAGGATTAGTTAGGTTAGGTCAGAGGCAAGATGTTCATTATAACAGAGTTGGTAAGAAAATTTAATTTCCTATGTCAAACATAGTTTACAGCTATAAGTGAACAGTTTTTCCCTTTAAAAGCAGTCTTACAAATATCACCTTTAATAACAAACACATAACAGCACACACTTTCAAGTCAAAGATCACAATTAAAACAAACCTTTGATAGTACAGAATAGTTCTTTCTGTTTGTTTCATGAGAGAGGAGAAGAAAGGAGATAGGTTCCTGCATGCACCCCGACTGGGATCTACCCAGCAACCCTGTCTGGGGCAGATGCTTAAATCAGCTGAGCTATCCTCAGCTCCTGAGGCTGACACTATGTCCAAACAAGCTGTCCTCAGTGCCCAGGGCCAACTGTTGAACCAATTGAGCCACTGGCTGGGAGAGGGGACGAGAGAGAGAAGTGGAGGAGGGAGGGGTGGAGAAGTAGATGATCATGTCTCTTGTGTGCCCTGACTAGGAATAAAATCCAGAATATCCATACACTGGGCCGATGTTCTATCCACTGAGCCAACTGGCCAGGACCCAGAATAGTCCTTAAGGAAAAAAATAATTTTGCAATGACAAGATATAAAGTATGTGTTCAGGAGAAATGCTTTAATTATTCCTACAATAATAAGCCCTTATATGGTAGTGTTCTGAGCTTTACAATTTTTAACGAATTAAATCTTCACAAGGACCTTAGTTTCTATTATAATCAGCCCTACTATATGCAACTTGCCCCAGACCCCACAGCTTGAGTACAAGAGGTGGCATTTGAATTGAGGATCTGAGCTCTTAACCATATACTGCCTAAGTGTGTATTAAAGTCACCTCCTTTCTTATCCTTCTTCTAAACACAAGAGCTAACCCCTTCAAGCCTTTATGTTCTCCAAAACTCATACCTACAACTCTTCAGAACGGCTCTCCTGAACCAGCCCTGTTACTAACAATCTGATTGTATTATACCGTAAGTCCTCACTTAGCGTCCTCAATAGGTTCTGTGACTTTAAGCAAAACAAAATATAACAAAACCAGTTTTACCACAGGCTAACTGATATAAACAAGAGTCAAATTCATCTCATCAATGCTGTAACAAAAACACATGAATGAAACAACATTATTCAAGGACATGCTATAATTTTAACTAAAGTAAATTAAATACTTTGAACCTTAATATCATTTATTTACCTAGGGTCTAGCTACCTATTTTCCTGGCATTTTGTTCAACGAGCAACTGCTTAATTTTCTTATTACATCCAGTTTTCTCTTTTTTAGGTTTTCACTGCTCCTGAAGATTCTTCTGGAAACGCTAGGTTTCTACCTATTTGTGGTCCTTTTGGCAGACATTTGATATCAATTATTTATGTTCCTGTGAGGATTTATGTACTGTGAAATCTTCTCTTTCTTAATGATCCTGTACCTTGTTCAATATTTATTTCATCAGTTTTCATCTGTTTGTGTTACAGATACTGTAAATAACTAGAGTTTGGAGTCCCTAGTAATTCAAAGAAAATTCTGTCCAGGATCAATGCATTTATTTTTTTATTTTATTTTATTTTTATTATATTTTTTTACAGGGACAGAGAGAGAGTTAGAGAGAGGGATAGATAGGGACAGACAGGCAGAAATGGAGAGAGATGAGAAGCATCAATCATCAATTTTTCGTTGCGACACCTTAGTTGTTCATTGATTGCTTTCTCACATGTGCCTTGACTGTGGGCCTTCAGCAGACCGAGTAGCCCCTTGCTCCAGCCAGTGACCTTGGGTCCAAGCTTTTGAGCTTTTGCTCAAGCCAGATGGGCCCGTGCTCAAGCTGGCAACCTTGGGGTCTCGAACCTGGGTCCCCCACATCCCAGTCTGACGCTCTATCCACTGAACCACTGCCTGGTCAGGCTCAATGCATTTATGTTAAACAGAAGACACCCTGCATTCTTGAAAGGAATTGAGTTATTTAACCTGACATCCTCCTAATTAAAACAGTAAACTCTGTATCAAGAAAGAAGCCTTGAAAATAGTCAAAATTTTAGGGAAAATGACATTTAGAATATATTTAAACAGATAGATGACTTAAAGATCATGTAAGAATATTGTCACCTTTGTTGAAATGTCATTGTAAAGTCCCATGTCCCTTATTGAGTCTGGAAAATGAACTACAAGTTTCTCCTCAGAGTCTTTTCCCCTCACTCTGCCTCTTGCCCTCGCCCAGGGGCTAATGAGGCTCCGATTCCTCAGCCCCTCAGTTTAAGGCTCCACGGAAAAGCCTTCGGAGTTACTCATGGACATCATAGTCCCTTGGCTACAAAAGCTTATTTCAGTAAGGAAAAAAATGGCAAAGAACTACAATTCTAAAACCAAGCGATGAACCTACTTTTAGAACTCCATGCTCCTCAATATGGGGTTCAGATAAAAATAAGGTAAGGTCGTATCAAAGACGAAGGGCAAGTTCTGGCCGTAATTGGGTTTGCAGGATTAAAAAACATAACATAAAATCTTGGAGATTTCACATAAAAATTCACATGTCAAGCTCCTTTTGAAAAATTAGAAAGACTGGCAAAACTAGGTATAAATGCCCTGGCATTCCCAGTTCAGTCCTTCCCGTGCCTGGCTGTCCCTCTTAAGCACTTGGGTCTGTCGTCCTCAAATCATATGAATAATGTTCAAGAGGTGTAATTTAAAAACTGGCAGAATAGCATCCATAGTATACTTCAACTTTTATTTTAAATGGTGTATGTTAAAGTGTAAGATAAATTCTAACAATACATAGTTATTTGTTATGGTTTGTATTTTTCAATATTATGGAGGAAAAGTAAAAATACAAGTATCTGGACCAGAGTTACATTAAAAAAAATAATAAAACAACATTTCTCACCACATTTCAATACAATTTCAGTAGCAAATGCTGCGTTCAATGGTTTGGCTGAGGGGAGGACAAGGCGAAAGTACGTACTTGCCCAAATCCAAGGACTGGGAGACCAGAAACACTGACTTACAGGCCAGAGCACAGACGGGAACACCGATTAAACATTCAGAGCTGGCACTCCCTTCACGGCAGAATAGAAAAGAAAAGCCACAGTAGATGTCATTTCTGTCTAGCTGCATTCAAGCATCTCTGGATGCCAAGTAATATCCAATTATCCAATACCATTAGAGTGACTGGTGTGGATTGTTCTAATATACATTCACAGCATGTGTCGTTATGGCTCCTGGCTGCTATTCAAAGGGTGGGCGAGGAACATGAATTAACAATAACACATGTGGTGTATTATGGCCCATAATGCCTGAAGCATTTAGCCAGACTCCTTGTTATTCTTAATGTATCCTCATGGCTCCTGAGAATCATGCAACTGTGAATTCAACTGGTCCCAAATGCTAACTGGAAAGCTAAATGTCTCTCACAAGTATTTTCTGAGTAACCATTTCAGCCAGCTTTTTTGCTTTTCCATCAACTAACTCAGTACTTGTTATGACCAATAGATTGACCTGTTTTTAGAATATGTTTTGTTTTTAACAATCACAAGTACAACTTGAATAAGAGTAGATAGGATTCTGGACTGAAGAAAAATAAGTTCACTGGGAGAAAAGCAGTTCAGTATAGAGAAAGCATGAATATGTTCCCATTGTCACCTCCCTGGGCCAGGGTTCCCTAATAGGGGCACCAGCCTCCATCTGACTCTCCACAATATCTCTCCACTCAGCAGCCACAGTCATCTCTGTGCTAGTACCAGATCATGTCACATCACTCCTCAGCTAATATCCTCCAGTGGCTTCAATGTGTACTTAGAATAAAATGCAAACTTCTGGCCACTGCCTACAAGGCTCCTGTATGACCTGCCTACCTACTTACCTTGGCAACTTCTTTAAACCACTCCCATTATTAAACCTAAAACACGTCACATCACTGCCATTCCAAAGTCTGGTTATCCGACGCTGCCTCAGCCTGCAATACCCTCCCCACAGACCCTGTAATGGGTTGGTCCTCCTCCTCCTCCAGATGTTAGCTCAAATGTCACCCCTCAGAGACAGCCCTGTCTAGAGCTGTGCGTCCTTTTCCCCCATTCACTATCCCAGTGCCCTTTTTAAGTTTTTTCATTTCATTCAGTATGTGAGATTACTCTTTTTTAACATGTTTCATTATTGATTATCTCTGCACATATGTGTGCATGTGCACGTGCGTTTACATTTATTCCATCAGGACAGAGGCCTTAATTATCATGCCTATTACTCTCTTCCCAGCACCTGGAACAGAATCCAATAGGCAGTAAGTGCTCAAAACAACGTGGCAGACAGAATGAGCCTGTTAGTTAGTAGTTCCACCCAGAGGACAATTAGGGGAGTTATTGCTCTGAATATATGAGCTTCAGCTGGTAGAAATTTCATTTAACAACACAAGGAATAATTATCTTCTTTTCCTGAAAATACTCAGTCCTAGTCCTTCCTACAAGGGTGGGGAAAACACAAGCTCTAGAGAAGAAAAATTATTCCTTCATATATACTTGCACAGTCACCAAATAGATGACATTTCTTACTCTATCCTCACACTAAGTAGCAATATTTGTGAAATAAGTTTTCTGAGACTGTTTTTATCTATCTAACTATATACCATATATATATATATATATATATATATAATGTCATACACATTCATACATATATACATGTGTATATATTATAGATAGATACTTTTCCAAATTACATCACAATTAATTAACCCTTGGCTATTAAAACATACACATGAATACACACATATATATTTATATATATATATATATATATATATATATATATATATATATATATATATATATTTTTTTTTTTTTTTCCATCTAAAATCATCTCTTCCCACTCTTGGGGAAATGAATCTCAAATAAAGGGAGACACTTCCAAGGGTATAAACTCCTGGTAATAGGCATTAACTCTGCAAAGCAGTATCATGAGAAGAGCTGATATTTACTAAGCACACACTCTGGGGAATGCCCTGTGTGAGCTCTTTATTTATTGTAATACCCCACTGAAGAGGTGCTTATATTATTTGCTCTGCAGGGAGAACCTAATGCAGAGAGCTTAAACATTTGCTCCAGGTTACTGCTTTGCACTAGATATTTGTATCCCACCCAAATCCATGTGTTGATGCTGGTGTGGCAGGCAAAACACTTTAAGCTTAGCAGCTTTTATTTTTTTATTTACTTTATTGGGATGAATTGATTAATAAAATAATATAGATTTCAAGTGTACAATTCTATAATAATCAACTGTATACTATATTGTGTGTTCAGTATCCAAAGTCAAGTCTCTTTCTGTCTCTTCTATCTCCCCTCACCCCACCGTTCCCTCTGGTAGTCACCATACTGTTATTTGTGACTAAGAGTTTGGGATTTTCTGTTTTGTTTTGTTTTTGCTTAATCTCTTCACCTTTTTCACCCAGTGCCCCAACCTCCTATTCCTCTGACAGCTGTCAGTTTTCTGTACCTATAAGTCTGTTTATATTTTGTTTGTTTATTTTGTTCATTAGATTCTACACATAAGTGAAAGCATATTGTACTTGTCTTTCTCTGACTGGATTATTTCTTTTAGCATAAAGCTCTCCAGGTCCATCCATACTGTCCCAGAAAGTAAGATCTCCTCCTTTTTTACAGCTGAGTAGTATTCCATTATATACAAGTACCACAGCTTTTTTTATCCAGTCATCTACTGATGTGTACTTTAGCTATTTCCAAATCTTGGCTATTGTAAATAATGTTGCAATGAGCATAGGGGTGCAAATATTTATTTGAATCTATAAAGAATTTATACACTTCAACACCAAAAAAATAAAAACAATCCAATTAAAAAATGAGCAAAGGATCTGAACATATACTTCTTCAAAGAGGACATACAGATGGCCAAAAGACATATGAATCACTATGAATTAGCTCAACATCACTAATCATCAGAGAAATGCATATTAAAACCACAATATCATCTCATACCTGTCAGAATAGCTATCATCAATAAATCAATAATCAACGAGTGTTGGCAAAGATATAGAGAAAAGGGAACTGTCCTGAACTGCTGGTGGGAATGCAGAACAGTGTAGCCACTGTGCAAAGCAGTATGGAGTTTCCTAAAACAATTAAAAATGGAACTGTGTTATGACCCAGCAATTCCATTTCTGGGAATATAACTGAAGAAACCTGAAACTTAGTACTTTTTAAACAAACTTGTAAAAGTGTGTCTTTCTATTTCATGTAAAGCATGAACTATATATAATTAATAATAGCAGCTAATTTTTATTGCATTCTTATCAGGTACTAACACTTTTAACATAATTATTTCTAAAAGCAAAGCAATGTGGACTAGCTACTTATTTAAATCCCCATTTTACAGAGGAGAAAACTGAGGTTTATAGTAGTTGTAAAACTTACTTAAAGTCAGATTGGGAGAAGACTCCAAACTTCCTTGTTCCAGAACCCCTATTCTCAAGATCCACTAAGTGTGTGTGTGTGTGTGTGTGTGTGTGTGTGCGTGTGTGTGTGCGCGTGCACGCGTGTGCATGGGTGAGTGTAGTTTAATACAATTCTTATACAAAACTATAGCAAATAACAGGAAGTAGAACAATATTTTTCCATGAAAGAAAATGACCCTAAGTAGTGAAGAGAATCTGTTTTTTAAGAAAGAGGACACTTCTATTTCCTTCAAGACCTATATAATCCACTCTTTCAGGTGTCTTTACCTATTTTTCAGGTACCTTTTGAAATATTTCCTTCACAGAGCCTCTCCTTAAATCTATATTCCTACTGGATTAGAATCCGGATAGCCATGAAGTGCTAGTTTGTCCAAATTGCTCTGGTATACTGTCACTCCCAAAAGGTTCATTTGCATGGCAAATTATGCAAATGGCTTTCCAAACCATAGGCTCAACAAGGGCAGGCTGTGCCTTACTTCTTTTTATATCTTTCACCAGGATTTTCAGATTTCAAGTCAATACAGGAATAATACTTGCTAAATAGTTCTCTCCCTCGGCTCGGTGCACCTTCTCATATGTAACTGCTCTCTGTACATAACTTCTCAATCACCAGGTCTTCCCCAGCAGTCAGGTCAGTCCCCCCTCCAGGCATTTTGCCATGCTGACTCTCAGTACAGAAACCACAGGCACCCCCCTGTGGCAGGACTGGATCCCCACTCACTGCTGCCTCCCTGGACAGCCGGTAAGACACAATCTCCAGTGATGGGGTTAACTGCATACTGACAAACTGAGCTTGATATTCTCTTTTAATGTCCCACCCGAGTTCATTCTTTTATGCACTAAAGATTTACGCTATACCACCAGATACTAGGAAACAAAATAAAAAGGTATGTACCTCTCCCTAAGTCAACTAAAAGTCTAACAGAGCAGCTGTAATGGAACAGAAAATTAGAGGGCTGTGTAATAAGTGGTACACAGGATATTGCGGAAGATAGGACAGAGCATCTATCTTCGCCTGTGTGGTAGAAGGAAGTTCAGAAATTGGGCTCAAGAACTAGGAGGTATTCTCCAGTTAGAAATGTCCTAATGGGTGGGGTGGAAGAGAGTTGGAGAAGACATTCAGGCATAGAGAAAAAAGTGTGGTGCAAATATGTCACATGGCTCACGATGGGAGTTAAGTAGGAGCAGTAGACAGACTTACCTCCCCGAAGTCTGCTCTGTTAAACACCACAGAAATAATTAAAATTCATTTAATACAAAATCCATCCTTTTAAGATAAAATTGAGCTGTATTTGGGAACAATGGTAGGACGGGGGAGGGGACAGATGACCTCCGGACAGCTTATTCTGGACTAAGAAGGACTAGATATAATTATCTCTCTATTTTTGCACTCCTATGAACAGGATTGGTAAAGAACAAAGCCATGCATTAGAATCTGATTATGTTAAAGAAAAAACTGTTGTTTCAATACTTCGGTGACTCCCCTCTGCAGAAGGGATCCAGGGCGGCTGCAGACTCTTTATAAAACATAACATTGGATCATAGGACAAGGCTGGTCAGCACAGGAGATGTGGCAACTCTGTAAAAAGACAAAGGCTGGAGGAGATGTTACCGGGTGTCAGGGAAGTGAGAGCCAGGATAACATGGGAGAAGCATTGCTACAAAGAGCCATCCTCCGCCCAGTTAAAAAGTGTCTTCTCTGCACGATTACATTCCATAATCACATCTTTCAGCCCAAGTCTTAGTGTATCTTCTAAACTCCACCACTGAAGGTAGGAAGTACTTTAGGAAAATGAAAACCTGAGGCAATGTCCAAGTTGAGAGAAAACATGGGGGATGCAATGGTTAGCTGTCAGCCAAATCCATGCATAAAGGAGGAAAAACGCGAAGTGAACTTGCAGGGGTATGTCTGTGTGTCCAGTGATCAGAGTGAGAAGGAATAATCACGCTGCAGCCCCTTTTTCCTTGAGCAGTGCTGAGTGCCAGCAAGCTTCCTTCTGTGGAAACTAAGGCTCCACCTCCTGTCCATTGTCATGTGTGCTCTCCACCTGAATGTGAGCCTTTATCTTCTCCTTTGGCAAGAACATCTATCTATATAATGTGGTAATTGAATCAGGTTTAATTTTTTTTAAAAAATCAAAAGTCCTTTCCATGCATCTATATAAGAAAGCACTTAATCTCAATAAACTCGCAGTTAGAATGATGAGAAATATACAAGAGCTTGGGAGATACGAAACAAATCAAAATTCTCCCAATTTGTGTAAAAGAATAAAGCCAAAATAAGTTTTCTTGTCAGCCTAAGCCACATAACCTAACAGATATTAGAGAGATGGGCTGGGGCAATGAGCTGTGACCACCAGTGATTCTAAGGACTCCCGAAACATTCCCCACCAATTCCACAGAACTGCACTGGCTCTGGAAAATGACATTTACTGAGATTCTCAATAAAATGAACATATTTGGCTGTTATCCATGTTATTGGATTTTTGGCATACATTTCAGTTCTTAAATACCTGACCTCTGCCTATGGGTGAGCTGGGGATGCCCACAGGACCATCCGCCCACCCCTCGAAGTATTTTCATTACCCACATCAGGAAGTGAGGAAATGAAAGTTTCTAGACACTTGCCAGGTGATAGGTTTTTTTTTGGGGGGGGGTTGTTTGTTTTTTACAGGGACAGAGAGAGAGAGTCAGAGAGAGGGATGGATAGGGACAGACAGACAGGAACAGAGAGAGGTGAGAAGCATCAGTCATTAGTTTTTCGTTGCCATTGCAACACCTTAATTGTTCATTGATTGCTTTCTCACATGTGCCTTGACCACGGGCCTTCAGCAGACCGAGCAACCCCTTGCTGGAGCCAGCGACCTTGGGTCCAAGCTGACGAGCTTTTGCTCAAGCCAGATTGGCCCGCGCTCAAGCTGGCAAGCTCGGAGTCTTGAACCTGGGTCCTCTGCATCCCAGTCCGACGCTCTATCTACTGCACCACCGCCTGGTCAGGCTGCCAGGTGATAGTTTAATTTAAGTGTGTTATGTTTTCAGTATTTGCCTTCTCTTTGGAATGGGAGGGCTGTCTTCAAATCTGTGGCACCTGTTTTTCACCTGCCTTTGTTCAGTGACTTCCTGGAAGAAGGAGAAACATGGCTTAGCTGAGCAAGTCTTGGGACCTTGCTCTGATATACACAGCGTTTCTCCCCAGTTAGGCATGCTTCAGGTCATTGTTCCAAAATAGTTTTACAAAGCCCTTGAGAAAAGCAAGCTTTAGATACCAACTAGTTCTCTGATTTGGGGCTTGTCATTTCTGGTGCTGTACTTAAGTTATCTCATCCTCACAATGAAGGAGGTTAACCCCCAATGTGGCCCAGCCCCAGACGTCTGTGGGACAGAGGACTGATGTGACAGCTGGTGCTGCTTTCGCTTCACTTAGTGCTTTCTAGTCTTGCCTCCTCCTTCAGACGAGTTTGGTTTTTGTTTTTTTATCAAAATGGGAAATGTTTTATAAATCAATTATTAAATAATTTTTAACATTGTAGAGAAAGTGGAGATGGTTGCAAGAGGAATGAATGCCTGTTAGGATTTGTTGCTGTTAGTTTTGGGGTTTGTTTTTTTATCATTGAATTTTGATGGAGTAAATTCATCCTCCATACCTCTTGCCTTACAACAAACAGATGACCAGGTCACACCAGACTGCGCTTCACAGAGGCAATAATACAGGTTTTTCATTTTCCATCCACCTTTATCCACATTACTGGAAACACTTGAAAGTAAGATTTGAAACCTCTGGCCCTGACATAAATGATCTCCTTTTTGTAAAATATCCAGGATGGACAAATTCCTAGAGATAGGAAGTATTTCAGCCATTGCTGGGGACGTTGGGAACGAGAGAGTAAGCATGTCTTGTTAATGGGAAATGGGTTTGTCTGTGGGAGATGAAAATATTCGGAACTAGATAGCAGCAGCGATGGTTGCACCATCTTAGAACGTTTTTGCTATGTGAATTGCATCTCAACAACAACAAAATACAATTTTAAAAACAAAACAAAGCCACCTACTGTGCTTGATGCAGAGACCCAGCTGCAAACCCCCACCATGACGCTCATCGTGCTCCCAGCCCAGAGTTCCCTCTCGTGTGAAATTGGGGGAACACCCCCTAGAGAGACTGGAAGACTCAATGAGACCGTGAATTAAGTGGTCAACATCAATCTATAGCATTCTGTGAAGACTCCAAATTACTGCCTTTTATTATTATTTAATCCTCACAATTCCATGTGGTGAGGAGAGCACGTCTCATTTTAGAGATGAGGAAACATCTGTGAGGGGGAGATAACTGCTTCAGTCGCAGAGCCATTAAGAGACCCAAGTGGGGGTGTCAGAAATGAAGCTCATAGCTACTGCTAGCCCAGTGTGGGCACGGACTGCTCACTGACTTCTTTCAGGTACAGAATCTTTGGGACACAATGCGCAAGGCAGTCATCTCCTGCACTGGGAAAGGACAGTGCCAGCGACTGAGGAAATGAAGGAACAGGTTAAATGGTAAAATTACAAAAGTACCATTTCTACCATGTGATTAAGAATCTCAAGAACTTCTGTCTTTATAAGGGAATTCTCCGCCACAACCCCAGAGGGCTGAGATGCACTTTGGAGAGGCTTTCTGAAAAGAATTCAGTAGCCAGCCACTGACTTCAGTCCAAATGGCAATATTTTACTTCAATTTCAAACTTCATTGTCCAACACTGTAGCCACTAGCCAATTGTAGCTATTTAAATTGAAAGAGGTTGAAACAAAACAGTATTAAAATTGTGGCTCCTCAGTTCATTAGGCACCTGGCAGCACAGATATTGGAACATGTCTGTTACTGCTGCAGCACTCATTGAACAGGGCTGATCTGCCATATAAAATCCCATCATCAACAGTCAAATATTAAGGGGAAATATAACAATTTGCTTATTGGCCTTAAAAGTAGCCTTTGGTATCCAAGCAAACATCTAGAAATATAAATATTCACCTTGGTTATAAAATAATATAATTCCCCATTTATGCTTTTAAGATAATATTCTCTGATCATTTTACAGCAGTGAAGAAATAGCATTTATTTTTTTTCAGAAAAAAATATTGCTTTCTAGATCTCTTACCGTAAAAAGGAAATAAAGTAGCATAAAATAAACAGATAATGAGCATGCAAGCACATTACATTTCTGCTTTGAAAGAAATACAATGTATTGGTCTTAAAAAACATTCAGGACATAGGAAGAAACTCAACTGCTCTGGCGTCTGAATTAACAACCTTGTGAATAGACGCCTTTTTGTCCAAAAGAATTCTCAAAATGTTTTGATAAGCATTCCAATTTATTAGGCCTGTCCATGGCAACTTCCCAGAAATAAAATAATCTTACGAGATAGGGTCAAATATGCTAATGAAGTTCCTTCCATATCTTCCCTCTGAGCCACTGTCACATTTGGGATATGAGAGGAATAATTTTTCTACTTATTATTTTCCTACTTTGTGATGATAAAACACACACAGACACACACATGCACACACCACACACAAGATTCTCCATCTATGATGCTATTTATCATCTAATTGTATTTAAATGTTAGTTAAGTATTACTGATATACATATGTAAAGTTAAATAATGTTTATCATCTGAACACTTACATGTAACCAACACCAAACTTAAAAATAGAATGTTATTTTTAAAAAATTGAATATTATTAGCAACCCAGAGCCTGCCTCATGCAGACCTCCTCAAGGGTCACCAACAGTCTGACTTTCAATATCATTAGTGAATTCTGCCTGTTTTTCTATCTTATATTCATGGTACTGCTTTGTATCTAGCTCTGGCCCTCAGTAAGATACCATCCAGTTCTGACTGATCCCCTTTGTTGTTCTATGGTAGTCTTTTAATGCTGTCTCAGCCCACCATTTAGAAGAACTAATTCTTAATGAGCAGGTATTATGTATCAAGTGCTATATACTAAGTGCTTTAAAAGCCTTAACTCACTTAACTTCCAAAACAAGATTATCAAGAAGGTATTATCTCTATTAAATAGATGGGCACTGATGTGGCTGTCACCTTGGTTAGACTCTAGTCCCCACACTTATTCAATTAAACAATTAATCTAGGTACTGTTATGAAGGGATTTTTGCAGACCTAATTAAAATTCCTCATTGGTTGACATTAAGTTAAAGAGATTACTCTGGATGGGCAGGATTTAGTCAATTGAAAGGCTGTAAAAGCAGGGTTGAGGCTTCCAAGCAAGAGAAAAAGGAAAAGGAGGGAGAGAGGGACTTTTTCTGGAATGAATAACAATGAGCAATAATCATACACTAAATTATACATGCTAATAACAGATGGTAAACCAACACAAGTCGAATCTTCATATATCATTCTTAGACAGAAAATAATGGTAGAAAAGGTAAGCAACACTGTTATAAATAAGGGTTCTAGTTCATTCCACCCACACCTGCCTGATGACATATATTCCTGCACACTGTCCCAGTAACTACACTCTGAATTTTCAAATCTGCGGTCAGGTTTCAGGCTCAGAAAGTAAGGTCACCATATTTGTGGTGGGCTGGTGAAAGGAAGTGTTTTTGGACAGTCAGACGTCTCAGGCTTGCTATTATCTTTCAAAGCAACCTCAGTGAAAGGCTTTCTCTGAGTAGACCTGAATAGATCTAAAGTAAAGCTGTGAATTTTTTAAGAACTGAAGCTATTTATTCCATAACTGTATTTCAATTAGCATATGTCACTCAGCAGGATTAAAGGTAAGTCTCCATAAATATGAACACATAATAACATTTGTCTTTTTTTATTATTTTTATTTGAGGGAGGCCGGGAGAGAGAGACAGGAACATGAAGCAGCTCCTGAATGTGCCCTGACCAGGGAATAGAACCAGCAACCTCAGTGCTACAGGTGATGCTCCAACTGAGCTATCGGGCCAGGGCTTAATGTTTTATTTTTAGAGAGACAGAGGGAGGAAGGGAGAGAAGGTGGGGGAAGGGAAGCATTCATTTGCCATACCACTCAGTCGTGCATTCATTGGCTGCTTCCTCTGTGGGCCCTGACGGGGGATCAAACACTCAACCTTGTTGCCAGACAACACTCCTCGAGATGCTCTTAACAGACTGAGCTAACTGGTCAGGGCCTGCCTTCTCTTTTTCTGTTTAAGGCTAATTTAAAAATTATTTTCCATTTTCAGAGGTGAAATTAAGGTCAAAATGGAATTCCTAACTTTCCCATTCAAACTTATACCACCCTCAGTCTTCTCCATCTCAAGAATCAATCTTCCACCTTCACTCAGCAAGATCATGCTAATGATCAAGAAATGGGTTCTGCCACCAAGCATATTAAAATATTGGCCACTTCCCTATATCTTTTTTCAGGCTACCCTGATGACAAACCCTCGGGCATCTCCCAGCTTACACTAAGAACTTATATATAACAAAGTCTCCTTTTAAAATTGTAAATGAGGCCCTGACCAGGTGGTTCAGTGAGTAGAGCATGGACCCCGTGTGTGCATGTCCTGGGTTCAATCCCTGGTCAGGACACATATGAGAAGCGACCATCTGCTTCTCTTCCCCGCCCTCTCCCTTTTTCACCTTCTTCCCCTCTCGCAGCCAATGGCTCTATTGGTTCGAGCATTCATCCTGGGCACTGTAGCTGGATTGGTCAGGGCATTGCCCTCAGACACTGAGGGGTAGCATGGTAGATTGAAACATGGCCCTAAAAGGGGGTTGCTGAGTGGATCCCCATCCGGGCAAATGCAGGAGACTATGTCCCCTCCTTGAACTTAAAAAATAAATAAATAATCTATAAATTAAGTAAATATCACTCTCCTGCTTAAAATTCCTACTGAGACTAGGTACATGGTAATAATAGAGAATTACTGAAAAGTTTCAGGTGTGATAATGGTACAGTGGCTGTGTTTTGAAAAGTTTTTTTTCTTTTAATGTCAAAAATGAATGACTGGCTGCTTGCTTCAAATCACGTGTACATAGGTGATGAAAAGACATAGCTGAAACACAACTGGCCATGAACTGCTAATTATTGAAGCTGGGTAACGGGTACAAGGGGAGTCATCATACTTTCTTTTAATTTTTGTGCATGTTTGAAATTTTTGTAACAGGAAGTTTTGAAGTCCCCAAAGGCTCTTGACTGCATTTAGAGTATAATTCTAAGGACATACCTCAGTCCAAAAGGCCCTGTATGATAGGACTGCTGCTCAACACCCTCAGGTCTCCTCCAGCTCTGCCCATTAAGCAGCAGAGAGGTATAAGGGCTATCCTGTGCCTTAACCACGCCCACCTCTGATACTTCAGGGTTTTACATTGTCTCAGGGGTTGGGAACCTTTTTGGCTGAGAGAACCATGAACACCACATATTTTAAATGTAATGGCTTTGTAGTCTGGTTGATACGTGGTGAAGTTAAGCTTCTTGCAGGCGTTGAGACTTCCATCTGTTAAATGTGATTGTAGGTTGGTCTTAACATTCTTTAGATGTGAGAAAGACTGCTCACATGCATACGTAGAGCCAACCATTGTCAGTACAGCAATACTCACACGCTGCAGTGTGTGGTATGTGACAGGAAGTGCGTTCCAAGTTTTGACAATCAGCTAGTCCAAGGATTGAAATTCTTTCATTTCTCCCACTTGTGTTCTCTCACCAACTCTGCTTGCTGTCATGCAAGTCTTTCCAGATCTTCATTCAGTGACATGAACTTAAACATCCATATGTCTGAGGCCTTCAGGTCAGCAGCTTGTAGCTCAAAATCTCTGATGGAGACACCAGGAATGTATTCAGGTCGGCACTGTCCACTGCACATTTGTGTGGATGAGTGATGAACTTAAAAAGACGAGTGCGCTCATGAAATTCTCCAAAGCGTGCTTTGAATGACTGCGGGAGATGAGATGTGAAGCCTGCTAGCTGCTGGAGATCAAGATGTTGAGCAGGGTCACTTGCTGTGCATGCATCTTTAAACTCTCCCAGTTTTTCAAAGTGTAGTAAACGACCTGTTTCAATGTCTGCAATGAAGAGTTCCAGCTTGTTTTCAAATGCAAACACTGCTTGTTGAAGAGATAAGACTGTATTTCCAACGCCTTGCATTTTCACATTGAGGTGGTTCAGATGTTCAGTCACGTCCACGAGATAGTAGAACTTCAGGAGCCACTCAGTGTTAGCTAACTCAGGATGCTTGACGTTTTTCATTTCAAGAAAAGTCCCGATTTCACTCAGACAAGCTGCGAAACGGCTGAGCACCTTCTCTCTTGACAACCAACGCACATTGCTGTGCAGAAACAGACCAGGATAATTATTTCCAACTTCATCCAGCAGTGTTTTAAACTGGCGATCATTTAAAGCTCAGGCAACAATAAAGTTGACCATCCGAATGACCAGCGACATCACCTCACCAAGCTGCTCACCACACATCTGAGCACAAAGCACCTCTGATGTAGAATGCAGTGAAAACTTAGGATGGTTCTCTTTTCATGTTCAAAAAGAAGCACTACGAATTCTTTGTTTTTCCCCACCATGCACGGAGCACCATCAGTACATAACAAAATAAGTTTATTCATTGGTAGATGTTTTTTCTTTAGCAAATTCAGTGAAAGACTGAAATAAATCCTCCCCTCTTGTTGTCTCTTTAATAGTCAAAACAGCAAGACTTTCCTCACATAGTGTATTATGAAGAGCATACCTTGCAATCAAGCTGAACTGGGATAAATGGCTTATGTCTATTGACTCATCCAAAGTGAGAGGAAAGAATGGAGCTGCATTTATGTCCTTCACTTGTGTTGCCTCAATTTGATTTGCCATCATGATGGTATGATCGTGAACAGCTCTTGCCGACAGAGGCATGTCTTTTATTCGTTTGATTATCTTGTCTTTATCCGAAAGTTGTCAAAAAGTTCATTGGCAACATCAAGCATGAATGTTTTGGCATACTCCCCATCTGTGAATGGCTTTCCGTTTCTCACAATTGCTAAATCACCATCAAAGCTAGCCGAATTTCAGTCACCTTGTTGGGTCCAAACACAGAGTTGCTGCTGACTAGCTTGCACTCTGCACAGTAGCTGTTGACATGCTTTCTTCCTGCTGTCCCCCGCTGGATATTTCAATGCAAATGTAGTATGGCGTGTGTCACTCTGCCGCTTTATATTTGACCATTTCATCGATGCAATTTTATCATTGCATATTAGACACACTGCTGAACCTGCTCTCTCCACAACGGCGAATTCCTCTGTCCGTTCCTGCTGAAAAGTATGATACTCATCTTTTTTTCTTTCTGCCATCTTCTTCGTCAAACAGGTTTCTGCAATTAACTAGCTGACTACTTAATTAAAAGGAGGGAAGTTTACTTCCTGACCTCACAACACCCCGTGTACATTACGCATTATTCAATAAAAATTTGCTGTTGCCCCAGAGGACAGCTGTGATTGGCTCCAGCCACCCGCAACCATGAACATGAACTGTAGGAAATGAATGGATTGTAATATATGAGAATGTTTTATATTTTTAACGTTATTATTTTTTTTATTAAGGATTTGTCTGCGATCCAGATACAGCCATGCAGAGAGCCACATGTGGCTCGCGAGCCATAGGTTCCCAACCCCTACATTAGCTCCTCCATCAGCTCGAGGGCTCCCGCCCAGCCCAGCTGTCCTCACGGGTAGCCCCTTACAGTTAGGTGGAATCACTCCCAGGAGGCCTTCTCTGATCATGCTGTCTGAGGGCATCTTCCCTCCCTGCCTGGCTTCTACCCATCCTCTTCAAATACATCCTCACTTAACCTACTATTTTCTTTCAATTATTTTGCTTTATTTGCTTCACAATGATTATCATTTTCTGAAATCAACTTATGTCTTAGATAAGTTATTTTAAAGCCATTTGTTGTTGGTGTCTCCTCTACCACTAGCATATGTGCTAAGACAAAATAGAAACTTTGTCGGTCTAGTTTACTTGTATACTCCCTGTTCCTAAAGTAGTGCTTAGCTCAAAAGTAGAATTTCAATGAGGACAATAAATGAATCCTCTATCAGACCTGACCATTACGATTTTGTACATAGCAAGTGAACATTGTGAAGAACAACTAATGTCTTAGAAAATTAAATCATTTTACATGTATATATCTATAGTATCAATGAATAGTTAGTACTATAAATTTTCTTTTAGTTAAATGTATATCAACATAATGAATACTTATATATAATAATGCAATTAATGATTAAAGTATGTGGATTATCTGTGAATTACATACAACATATACACATATACATGCACACATACACACACACACATATATAGTCATTTTGAAACCAAATATATAAGATTATTGGTTCATACAAAAGAATGTGACAGATTCTGATTGTTATATTTCTGGCAAGAGATTTTGCTAAATGTATCATTGTTGGACCTCAGACTTTAAAATTCATTTCTAAGATTTTTAGCTGGTGTTAAACAATGTCAGCATAAAAAGCAAGTTTTGATTTCCTTTCAGATGCTCCTGATTGCTGAAAGAATTGATTTCTAAGATTTTTCCCATTGACTTAGAAGGCTAGAAAGAAGAGATAGCTCTTCTTACTCTCAAAGATTCAAGCTGAGCTTACAGTCTCTGGCCATTGTTCAGATGTCACCTTCAGAGCTTGCTTCTTTGTGTATCTCTGGAGAACCACAAATGTATTAGTGACAGGACACTGACAGTTTAAAACTGTCTTTGAAATGTTGTTTTAATAATGATGGTTTAGCCTGACCTGTGGTGGCGCAGTGGATAAAGCGTTGACCTGGGAACACTGAGGTCGCCAGTTCAAAACCCTGCACTGGTCTGGTCAAGGCACATACGGGAGTTGATGCTTCCAGCTCCTCCCCCCTTTCTCTCTTTCTCTCTCTCACTCTGTGTCTCCTCTCTAAAGTGAATAAAATAAAAATAAAATAAATTAATAATGATGGTTTAGCATCACTCATTCAAGGATAACTGTACTCAGTTATTATCATAGGTATAATAAAGTATATTTTTAATTTTAATATGCCTAACTTCACAATTATAATTTTATTCTGGGGCTATATAGCAACACAGGAGCAGCAGGCATTGTGTTAAATAACATGTACTTTCTTGGTTGGTGGAGTGAGTAAATGGAAGAATCTAAAATACATACCCACTCAAACTATATATAAAGCAATTTGGCTTCCTAACTTATAAACCTTAATGAGGCAGGAACAACAATAAAAGGAAGAGAAAGTATTTCAAATATATCCATTTCCATAAAACCAGACTAGCCTCAATCCTAATCATTTAATAACCTTCCAAGGCATTTTCCCATCTTCCCTCTCCCAAGTCAATTAAAATTGCCAAAGTCTTTCTCTGTTAAGGAGTTTTAAAATGCATACACTATAACATATTGTTTTCTTTTCCAGACATATGAGACTTTCCAGAAGAGAACTTTGTATAAAGATTCATATCCAACTCAGAGTTTACGCAGCAACACTGCTGACAGTGTACAATCAAACGATTCAAAGGGCAATGGTGGCCCAGTCGGATGCCTCTTTTATGAAGGGAAGCTTGAAAACATCACAACAGGAATCTGTCACTCCTGCTTGGACTAAAGAGGCTGTAGATTCTTTCATGAACAAGTTGGTTTTAACGCAAAGATACAACAAATAGAAGGGAAAAGCAAAACTCACAGAGACAATCCTAGTGTTTGATTTAAAAAGAAAATCAATTCATCACTTGCTGGTGCTCACAGACTAGTGCTAGACTGGAACCCCTTTTCTGAAACCCCCAGAGGACCCTTGATTTTGCTCCAGCAATCCCAGTCTTCATAAGATTTGCCAAACACATCTTCCCCTGCTCTCTGCACACCCATGGACTTGCTATCCAGCTGAATACTTCCTGCTTAGTCAAAACCCAAGATGGATGCTACCTCCTTTAGAAACCCCTCCTGCTCTTGGCATCCCATTTTCTTTCTTAAAAAAAGAAATTATTTATTGATTTAAAGGAGGTTAGGAAGGGTTGGGATGAGAAGTATCAACACATAGTTTCTTCACTTTTGTTGTTCATTGTTTGCTTGTTATATGTGCCTTGACTGGGCAAGGCCAAGTTTCGAATAGGCAACCTCAGTGTTCCAGGTCAATGCTCTACCCACTGCACCACCACAGGTCAGGCAAAGTATCATTTTCAAGTCAAGCCCACTCCTCTAAGGCTTTGATCCATGCTTTAATTTCTGGAATTTTCATAATAAATTGTGAGTCACCTTCTGAATACCACTCTTACTGGATGAGACCCTTGAGGACAAAGATGGCACCTAACTTGGACTGAGTCCCCAAAATCTTGCTTAGAGCATGACACAAAGTTTCCTTCTCAGAAACTCTGTAGGAATAAAAAATGAACAGAATATTGACTGAATCAAGAAAAATTGTATCTCTAAACTCCTAGTTTGTGTCCAATGCCCAGCACTATGGTTCTACGTCCTGCCTGGCAGAGTGTACCACCTACTCACTATTTCAGCCTTAAACTTCATTAAACTTTGATGTTTTTAATCACTAAAAGTTGGTGAAGTGTCCTGGCACAATGTGTTTACATCTAATTGATCACTGTGGCTTCTTTAAGGTGTGGTTTATAATTGTGTACAGTCGTCCCTCACCATATGGCAGCTCGCTTTTTGCAGTCTCACTGTATTGCAGATTTTTAAATTATATATATCTAATTTTGTATTATGAATTATTTGCTATATTGTGGGATTTTGCAGTATATAGGTATTTTTATGTATTTATTATTTTAATTATATTTGCAGTAAAATGAGCATTTTATAGCCTAAAAATGAAAATATTAAAAATATAGAAAAAGTATTAATTAAAACATATTAAAAGAATATTAAATGAAAATAAAATACTACCAGTGAGTACCCATATAGAATTTTATATGTTGTTAAAATTATGTAGGTTTAAGAGTGTAGAAAGTGTTTAAGAGCATAGGAAGTGTTTATAAGTGTGGGAAAGGTTTATAAGAGTGTGGGGAGGGTTTATAAAGTCTTAAAATATATATAAGTAATAAAATAAATATAAGGTCGTTACTTTGCGGTTTTTCGCCTATCGCAGGGGTTCTGGAACCTAACCCCATGATAGACGAGGGGCCACTGTATTTTAAATCAGTAGCTGATACTCTTCATGAATGAGGATGCTCATGTATCCATCAATTACATGCTGCTGATTTGCAAAGTAATTGAGTTTTAGTTCCTTTTTTTGTTAAATATACAAGTAATACACATAAATGTCCTCACTATAAATAACTCAAGCAATACAGAAAAACTTGAAAAATTTCCCTTAGTATTTTACTCCACTTAATCTGCTTTCCTTCCCAA